>CM074721.1:447035879-448475879 GCA_037306005.1 Rhinophrynus dorsalis
GCTGATTTGTACCAGATTGACTCCAGTGGTTTTTAGCGTGTGGGAATGCTTTAACAGAAATCCCTGAGTTCGCAAACTAAACCTATGTTCACATGGGCATTATCAGCACGGAGTTGATGGCTACACAATGTCACCCTTGCATAACATAAGCCTGGTTGTTTTTTCACATGGAGTACCACCTCGTGATCATGACCAGATTACAGTGCAGTTAAGTTTCAAGGGTGATTGAGACATTCCAGCATCGCAGCCACTGGAATGCAACATTCTTTGTTTACAGTTGTTCTGAAAGGGCTTATGCCTATAGTAGATTCTGCAGTAGCCACAATGCTATGGGATTGCACTGAGGTGCAATTTACTCCTGTAAGTCATGCCAGGTTGACTGGTGGGTGACTCAATGTGGGGGCTTTTTCATCTTGGCACAGTTTTCTTGTGTGGAAGACCTTTAAAGTTCTGAAAAGCTTTCAGTCTTAAGCTGTAATTTCCCATTGAGGGCTGAAGTAGTAATTGGAATTCCTCTCCCTCTGATCTGCTGTTGCCAATACAAACATGGAGACACAAGGACCATGGGGTTAAGTTATTTCCAGTAGGAGGCAGGGCACTTTGAGGGGAAAAAAGGCTCTTGTGGAGGATACGCCCTCTCGGCTCTATGTAAAGGAAGAGTAAACTTTATGAACACCTATGTTGTAAGGCTTTTCCTTTTGAGAAAAACAAGGATATTCACACTCCAGTCTTTTCTTTTTCCTTCTTCTTCTATTATAACAGTTCAAAGTGTCATGAATTAAGCGACAGTGTGATGACTTCCTTGAAGTTCAAACTGACAGACTCATCAGTTACAATCACAGTTAATGGATAGCTATTTGTCATTGTCTCACCTCTCCCACTGAATGCAGCAGATTAACCAGTTGAATTCTGACAGCTAGAGGGCACTGTTAAAGTACTAAATAAAAAATATGCATGGCTCAGCAGGAAAAGCTCTACATACATATTTTCTCTGTATCCATGGGTCACAAGTCTTTACTATGTTTTCCTTCTTTCATCTTTCTGTCCCTACATGGGATCTACTCCACTGACTGAATCCCCTTCACCTCCAGAGGATTTGATAGAAGACTGGCAGCAGCTTTAGACCTGAGATAGGGCTGCTTCACATCCATTGTTCAGAAGTGGAGTTCTGTCTGTATGTTTGTCTGTTCTGTGTGTACAGGCACAATCTGAGGTTTACAAGACAAAAGTGGGCTGGATTGTACTGCACTATAATGTAGCTTTGTTATTTGGAAATTAACTGAATACACTTGTAATTATGTTGTAGTAGTCAAAAGTCTTAGGCAGGTGTGAAAAAATGCTGTAAAGCAAGAATGCTTTCAAAAAAAGACATGTTTATAGTTTATTTTTGTCAGTTAACAAAATGATAGTGAACGGAAGAAAAATCTAAATCAAATCAATATTTCATGTGATCACCCTTTAAAACAGCGTAAATTCTTTTGGGTACATTTGCGCACAGTTTAACCCTTTGAGTGCCAGAGGGGTATGGAACGCATTGCAAAGCAATGCGTTCCATACCCCTCTGGCACTCAAAGGGTTAAGGAATTCTGCAGGTAGGTTGTTCCAAACATCTTTGAGAACTAACCACAGTTCTTCTGTGGATTTAGGCACAGTTCTTCTGTGGATTAAGGCACAGTTGTTCTGTGGATTTAGGCACAGTTCTTCTGTGGATTTAGGCACAGTTCTTCTGTGGATTTAGGCACAGTTCTTCTGTGGATTTAGGCACAGTTCTTCTGTGGATTTAGGCACAGTTCTTCTGTGGATTTAGGCACAGTTTTTCTGTGGATTTAGGCACAGTTTAGACTTAGTTGCTTCTCTCTTCATGTAATCCAAGACCGACTTGATGATGAGCTCTGAGGGGGCCATACCATCCCTTCCAAGACTCCTTGTTCTTCCTTATGCTGAAGATGGTTCTTAATGACTTTAGCTGTTTGTTTGGATATGTTGTCATGCTGCAGAATAAATTTGGGGCCAATTAGATGCATGATAAGTATCTGCCTGTACTTTTTAGCATTGAGGAGACCATTAATTCTGACCAAATCCCCAGCCCCATTTGCAGAAATGCAGCCCCAAACTTGCAAGGAATCTCCAGCATGCTTCACTGTTGTCTGCGGACACTCATTCTTGTACTGCTCTCCAGCCCTCTGCCGAACAAACTGCCTTCTGCTACAGCTCAGCTCATCAGGCCAGAGCACCTGTTGCCATTTCTCTGCACCCCCAATTCCTGTGTTTTTTTGTGCATAATTGAGTCTCCTGCCCTTGTTTCTGTGTCTGAGGTATGGCTTTTTGGCCGCAAATCTTCCATGAAGGCCGCTTGTGACCAGACTTCTGAGCTGATGGCACTGATGGACATCTTCCAATTGTGAAGGGAACTAAGCAAGATATGTCTTTTATGTGCTGTGCTAAATTTATTTTGGCTAACCACTATGTCTATGGTCCTCAGTGTTGTCTGTTTCTTTGTGCTTCTTCAAAATAGCTTGGACTGCACATCTGAAAACCCCTGTGTTCCATGAAATTTCTGCCTGGGAGAGACCTTGCTGATGCAGTAGAACTGTTTAGTATCTTTTTGATGTGCTCAGTCTTGCCATGGTGTATGACTTTTGACATTAAACTGTCTTCAGCAACCTCACCTTGTTAGTTGAGTTTGGCTGTTCCTCACCTAATTTGTTGAATCATACACCTGACTATATGCCTGCAAAATCCCTGAATTTGTGAAAATGTACCTAGAAGAACTGATGCTGTTTTGAAGACAAACGGTGGTCACACCAAATACTGATTTCATTTAGATGTTTCTTCTGTTCACTATTATATTGTTAATTTATAAAAATTAAACTATTAACATGTCTATTTTTGAAGGCATTCTTACTGTACAGCATTTTTTCACACCTGCCTAAGACTTTTGCACTGTACTGTGTGTGTGTATGTATATATAATATATACACACAACAATAATGTGAGTCATAAAAGCTACTAAAGGGAATACACGTTAACTTCCACAAGAAAAAAAAAAATGCACAGTTAATGCTATGTATACTCCCTTCTCGTGCTCCTTTTTAGTCTCTTGGGGAAATTGGCCAAGTCTTTTTATTTTTAGACCACAGCCCCTTCAATTGTGAAAACCACATGCTCCACCTTTTAAAAGTTCAGTAGCCACGGTCATCTTTACATTACTGGTTTGGTTGCTGATACCCTCATTCAACACAGTGTCGAGAGAGATTTGTATTCAGTGAATTGGGTGGTTAAGGCCTTAGAGCTGCTAGCTGGAGATCTTTATCACATTTCTTACTGTGTGGCTACTGATAATGAGTTTCCCTTCCAATGGTGCCTGATATTGAGGGAACCACCTTTAAGGTGTTTTCTGAGGCTGGGGCTTTGAAGGGTAGTAATAGTAGCTGGAGAGCAGTTGCTTAGGATGCTTGAGGGACGCCCCTCACCTTATTGGCCAGTTTACTCTCGGGATGTTTAGGGGGAAGGGGAGGAAATCACTGTCTCCCTTACTTGTCCAACACTCCTGTAAGCTGGTATCGCCCAATGTATCTACTGAAACCTCTCTCTCACTCTCTGAAGGAGCAGCTCCACAGAGAACAAGCTGACAGCTATTTGAGATGATATAAAAGGAATACCCAGAGCAAGCTGTCAAATTATTCAAACTTTGACTGTTTGGGATGGAATCCGACTGATGGTAAAATTAGTTGAACGGTGGTACAGTGGTAGGACCAATGGAAGGTTGAAATAGTCGGGCTCCGACTGCTCTGGTGACTAGTGAGCACAGGTCAAATGAGTCGAACAATGAGACACAGCAACAGGTAAGTTGGATGTTGGTCAAGCAAGGTCGGAAATAGGTGGACAAGGAGGTACACAATGAGAAAAAAAAGAGTAGTCAAGGAGAAGAGCCAGGGTCAGTAAAGGAGAATCAAATACGGGAAGTGGGATACAAGATCTGTAAGCTGAAGAGTAGTCCGTAAACAAGGCCAAGGTCGATACACAGAAATAACTCTGGAGGAAGGGCATTGGAACTCGGGAACATGACTGGAAGCAACTCAACTACCAACAGAATGCTTAGATCGTGTGCCAGTACTGGCACTTGATAAAGGAGCAAGGCAAAGTAAAAACCGAGGAACCAACATAAAACCAGACAAGAAATCATGAAAAAGATCAGAAAAAAGGATAGAACATGACATTATCCCTACCGGACTACCTAGGGGAGTCCAAAGACAGCTTAGCGGGAAGGTAATTGTGAAATTGGTGAACCAGGACCGCTTCTCCGGGCCATAGCCCTTCCAGGTGATCAAGTACTGCAAGACGCTGCTGAAGAGGCAGGAGTCCAGGATAGCATCAATCACATACTCCTTGGAATTGGCCATGGCTACAGGAGGGGAAGGAGGTGAAGAAGGGTTAGAGGCATGAGCCTGGACATAGGGTTTAAGAAGGGAAACATGAAAGACTGGATGCACCTTCAAGGTTCGAGGCAGCACAACTCTTTAAGAAACTAGAGAAAGATGGGCCTGTGCCTTAAAAGGACCAAGAAAGTGGGGACCCAGTTTGTCGGACGGATGGCATAGTTTGATATTTTTCCACCTATAGCCAGACAAGACCCCTAGGGCATACCTTGCTGCCAGTGATCAACAGCAGTCATGCTCCACCATCCTCCACATCTGTGACATCATGAGAGTACGGTGAAAGGCCTTCCAGGGGTCAGCCAAGGAACGTGCGTGTAGATCGGCAGGAGGTACTTTAGACACAGAGGGTCAAGGCAGCAGGATTATAATCCAGGGCTGCATAAAAGGGTGAGCACTTCAAGGTGGACAGCAGCAATGAGTTATAAGAAAACTCAGCCAAGGGTAAAAGCCAGGTCCAGTCATCCTGCTGATGGGAGCAGTAACACCTAAGATAGTGTTTTGAGATTCCAGTTCAGCTTCTTGGTTTGTCCATTCGGCTGCGGATGATAGGCAGACAAATACTTATCCCTAAACCAAATTTGGAGCAGAAGGCTCTCCAGAATGTAGTCACGAATTAGGATCCACTATTTGAGGTTATATGCTGAGGAATGCCATGTAGATTGTGTATGTCTCGGATAAGCAGCTCCACCAGTTCCATGGAGGTGAGCAGTTTGGGCAGTGATACGAGGTGTCCCTGGTTTGTCCACAATGACTCATATCCCAGTATTGTCCTTGGAGGAAGGTATATCAAGCCATCAATATCTGTGTCTGGGGCAGTGCTGGGACTGGAAGTGGCTGCAGGAGACCCACAGGCTGGCACCTGGGTATCTTCATCCAGACAAGACAAATAGAAGTTGAAGATGTCTGTTTTCAGTTCCGGCCACCAGAAATACCAGGCGACCAAATCAAGAGTGTGGAGAACACCGGTGGCCTGTGGTAAGAGCAATGACCCCAATGGAGTATGTCTGAGCAACAATCCGTAGGAACAAAAAAAAGATGTTGGGTGGCAAGGAGAGACCTGAAGAACAAGCAGACTGGCCCTTTTGGAGGCTGGTAAGGAAGGCCATGGATAATGATGAGATGAAACAGATGGCACTATGGACTCAGGAGTGAGCTGAGAGATGCCAGCTGATTCGTATTGTTGTGACAGAGCATTGGCCATCAAGATTTTAGTCCCAGGTATATAAGAAATGGTGAAACAGGAAAAGAATAAAGCCCAACAGGCCTGACAGGCATTGTCAATTGACGAAGACTAAATATGGGCAATTCTTATGGTCTGTCAGTATCATGACCATATGGGGTGATCCTTCGAGTAGATAACGCCACTCTTCTAAAGCCAACTTAATGGCTGTAGTTCTGTTACCGGTGTCATAATTCCTCTCTGCTGCTGTAAAGCTTTAAGAAAAATAAGAACACTGAAGAAGATCACTGTGACAGAACAGCTTCAGCAGCAGTCGCTGAAGCATCTATTTCAAGTGTGAATGAAGCATGTGGATCTGGCTATCTCCAGATAGAAGTGTAGAAAAAAAACAACTTCAAGGACTCCACAGCTTTGGTGTGCTCCAGTGTTGTGGATCAGCCCCTTCCGGGTCACAGCGGTGATGGGGAAAAGAGAGCAGAGAAGTTCTTGATGAACTTGCGGTAGGAATTGGCAAAGTCAACGAAGTGATGGATATCCTTACGACTATGGGGTAGAAGCCAGTCATGCAAATGGCACAGCTCTGGCTAGCTGGGCAGCCGGGGAGATTAGGCGGCCCCTGGATTGGCTCGGCTGGCTGGTGACAAACATTGTGTTATGAATGTACTGTATTATATGATGTGTAGGAAGTAGGCACTGTTTTCATTGGTTGGCCCTTGTCGAACAATACTACGACAAGAGTGACGCTGCATTGACAAGTAGGCGATTCAGTTATTGGTCGCCATTGGTCTCCCTCTCATCAAGCTGGCTCCCATTGGATGGTGGATCAACGCAATGAAATAGATTTGGGTTGGGCCTGGGTAATTCAATCACAGTTCAAATACAGTAGCCCGGACCTGGATTGGTCGCCTGTCACTCTGATTCCCATTGCCTAGAGATCGGAGCAGCAAGATTGAATTATAATGTGGTTTCCCTTTTGTGTAAAATGTCCCGATGTCCCCAAAATTAAGTTAGTAGTTTTGAGCTACAAGGGTGTACTGTGTCTTTATTTTTGAATGGTTTAAAGGGTCTCCTTTGACCCTCAATCTCAGATGCTACGATCCGGAGTCCCTGGCCCAGATATATGTCTATAGCTGCTTTCAGGAGAGAGAAACCCGGTACGATGGCCCAGGACATCTCTGCATTCTGTTACATAGAGTATTAAAAACAAGATCAGCCAGCCACAGTAATTATAGTAACAAACACACCCTTTCAGTATATGCTCACCACAAACCACTCACTAACTTTTTATGCATTTTATTACTTGCCTTAGCAAATGACATAGAAAGCAATCCTTGCCCTCAAACAGCAACTTCACATTTAAAAAAGGTCTTTTATAACGTACGCTGTATACTGCCCAAAATGGATGAACTAAAAGTGTGGTGGTATGCATACAAGCCAAAAATCCTTATTCTTACTGAATCCTGGTAAGCCCTATAACACCCGATACTGCTGTTGCCATAGAAGAATACTCATGCTTTAGGAATGACCATGCAAAGCTAGGAGGAGGTGTAATCATGTGCATAAAAGAGACTTTAAACTTTACACTTTTAAATTACATTTATAACTGATTCTTATGAATACATTGCTGGCAAAATGTGTCTTCCATTCTCAAAATAAATCATAATTGTTGGCATATATCGACTGTCAAATACACCAGCACAGTCTCCCTTTTGGACATAGCCCACCACTTAAAGGAGATTGCCACTCAGAACAAGAAAAGCGAGCTAATATTTCTTTGAGACTTTAATATTAATTGGCTAGACTCCAGAAACTAAAAATATTCATTGTTTAAAACATTTATCACAGCTAATATCCTTCCCTATTCACATAAATCTTAAAACATTCAACCATATTCTGCTAGACTGAATCCTGTCATCGTGCACAAGCAGAATCCAAGATTCAGGCGTACTAACAAATGAGTTTAGAGATCACTCCATAGTCTACTGTGTTCACAAAATAAAACCAATCAAATCATGTTCAAAGTCATACTTACTAGATCATTTAGCAAATGTAATCTTCAGTCTTTCCTAAATGATTTATGAAATTGCTCATGGTACAGAATTAACCTAATACCTGACATAGACTCAGCAATTGACTTTAACTCTGAATTCTTTCAGGTCTGTAATACCCATGCCCCACTAAGGAAGATCAGAATTATGGAGGTTTACTCTGGGTCTTGGCTGTCTTGATTGTGTTATACAGTTTCAGAGATGCTTTATGGACAAAATTTCAACAAACTGGCCCTGCTTATGATCACACTACATACAGGCAATTGAGGAATACTTTCACAAAACTAGCAAAAGTGCAATATTTTACTGACAACTTGACCAGTACATTATCAAAACTGGACAACTTTTAGAAGGTTATTAAAAACAACTACAACCCCCCCCCACCACCACCACCACCATTCTCACCCATCAACCATAAAAATAGGCAAATAAACAATACAGTGCCCCATAGCAATAGTTACTGCATTTAACAGCTGCTTTGTTGGATGTGCCACCACCCTGATTGCCTAAAACAAAGGTCATTCTGAAGTACAAACATGCATGGACCAGTCTTAGTCACCTGATACCTGGTCCAATGATGCTAATGAATTAAATTTCATGCCTGAAAATGAAAGTGAAATATATGATCCTCTCCCCAACTCAAAAATGAAATTGCAATCTGTCCCTGACCAGCTGCCAGCAACAGCCATCCGCAAGTCCTTAAGGAGTTAATGCCTCCTTGTCATCTGGGTAAATGCCCAAAGCCTGAAAAGTGGCTAAAGTTGTGCCTATCCACAAAAGTGGGGCAAAAATGTAGTATCGAATTACAGACCAATATTCCTACTCCTCACATTATCTAAAATTCTAGAGAAATGTGTCCACATGCAACTATATAAGTATTACCAATAGACCAATCTTTTCACCCCCCCCTTCAATCAGGTTTTCGTCCAGATAACTCAACTGTCAGTGTCCTACTAAAAGTATGCAATGATATCTAGACTGGCATGGAAAATGGTGAACTCACTGAAGCAATTTTCCAAGATTTTGCAAAGGTCTTTGATCCAATATAAGCAAACTCCAAAGCTCAGGATTCTGTAATTGTTCACTAAACTGGTTCCGATCCTGTATATCAGACAGAATGCAGTATGTGTCAGTTGCTGACGATAACTCTCTTCCACTCAAAGTAACAAGTGGGGTTCCCCAAGGTTCAATTCTTGTCCCTCTTCTATTTTCCCTTTTTATAAATGATCTGCCCATGGTTTGCAAAGCATCTTCTGTGCACATGTATGCAGATGACACCATAATCTATGCTAAAAATTCAAACTTACCACAACTTGAGGCCATGTTACAACATGATTTCTTTGAAGTTGAAAGATGGATAGCAAAGAACAAACTGTACTTAAACGCAGACAAAACGGTCACTATGGTTTTTGGTACAAAGCACAAACTGCATGATCTCAGCAATACCCACCTATCCATTGTAACAGAGTCTAATCGTAACTTGGCCCCAGTGGACTCCTACAAATATCTTGATATGTGGCTTGATCCCAACCTCACTTTTGGTCTTCATATTCATAAATTTACATGCAATTTTTATCCTAAAATAAGTACTTTCTTTAGAAACAAATTCTGTTTAAGTCCCCTGGTGAGAAAACATAGTATAACAGATATTACTGCCAGTCATATACTGGGGATATAGTATATGCTCCAGCACCACAAGTTCATCTTAGTAAACTTGATACTCTGTATAATTCATTATGCTGCTTTATCATCCAGTGTAATTACACTACCCATCACTGTGATATGCTTAAAGAACTAAATTGGTTAACACTTTAATCTAGATGTGCCCTTCACATTTCTGGCATGGTACACAACCACCCTCTGGACAACTACCGCACTACCTGAGCAGAATACTCACTCTAGCTCTACATACTAATTCTAATCTCTTCTCCTCCGCTAACAAATCACTGTACATTATTATAGGTAAGAAGTTCAACAATCTACCTTCTCCTTCAGAGTTCAAAAAGCCTGGAATAAACTGCCTGAAATAATCAGATATTCTCCCATTCTAAAATCCTTAAAAAGAAATGCTTCTTTAAATCTAAAAATAGTATGTAACTTTATGGTGTGGCCAATATGACTTCATGGATTAAATCAACTATTTCTCAGGCGTATGTTCTTTAATTTAAACCCTCTCCTTTTTGGTTTCATGTGCACTCTACCAGGGCTATGGATGCATCCTTATTAAGAACAGGCATTGGTAGAACAGTTGTGGAAGGCAGCTATGTGGATGACTCTTCACACTTTTGTTACACATTACAGAGTCAATGTGTTTACCTTAACTGAGGAGAGCTTTGGGAGGAAAGTGCTATAGGTTGCAGTACTCAACTATTACACCTTATTACGTCCTTCTTCCTTTATGTCTTTGTTTTTATGGGTTTGGTTTTATGACTGAGTTTTATTGAGGCATCCGCTTAGCAGTATTTGGAGTGGCATCAAAAGTGTTCTTTGCCTTCCTTGGGTTCTTTTTTCGAACAGTGTTGGTATGCCCCATTGTCTCAGGGCCTCCATATGAGGAAAAAGAAAAGGTGATTTTTTTTTTCTGCTACTTATAAATCCATTCTCCTAGTCCATAGGGACACAGGGAATCCCTCCCGGAGAAAGCCATTAGCATCTTAAAGAGGGGTGTACTTAGTTTCTCTGGAATGGGGACTTCTCTGTCCTTTTCTTTTTGACCCTGTCAGTCTTTGGCTTCAGTTTGCATTTGCTAACTGTACATTGAAATATGCAAAGCTTGGTGGGAGGAGTGGTGATTAAGTAGAGATGAGAGGGATCCTCCTTTTGCAGAGCCTTATTTCTAAAGGGTATCCTTTTAAAAGGTCACACGCAAAAGAGCATGTGACCACATATTGTGTTAACTATGTCGCCAGCATAAAAATGGCGACCTGAGAATCTTGCACTGCATGAAAGTGTGAGATTCTCAGGTACTTCCTAAAGTACTCTGCCTCGTTTTTGAAGGAACAAAAACACAGGAGAGCAAAGAAGGGGACACCCTATTGCAATCCTTTGGTAACACACTCCACCACCAAATCGACACCCCACTCGTGGATATTAACAAGACATGTATGCTATCAATTACTTATGTAGTACATAGCAGCACAAGCAGGATTGCTGTAATTTAAGGCTGCTCCTCCTCAACACGTTCTCTCCAAACAGATAAATGTAACCATCTGAAAAAAAAAAAAAGAGAGGGGGCACCCGATAGTGTCATCCAATTCAGAGCCAATTTCAAAGAAATATATGAGATGTACTCACTTTCATACCTCCCAACATTTCAAATTGCCAAAGAGGGACACTTGTGTTTTAGGGGGTGTTGCTGGGGGCAGGGCTGGCGGACGGGGCATTGCAGAGCATTTTTAGGTTATTTCATGGTTTATTGACACCTCCTTGTATAACCTAATAAATGACTTTTAATAAGACCAAAGTATTTTATTTACACAGACTAATTTATAAACACAGATATTGACATTTTTAAACAAATAAATA
Source organism: Rhinophrynus dorsalis (assembly GCA_037306005.1). NCBI lineage: Eukaryota > Metazoa > Chordata > Amphibia > Anura > Rhinophrynidae > Rhinophrynus > Rhinophrynus dorsalis. The sequence continues at coordinate 447,047,072 of CM074721.1, forward strand.
TGTTTGAAACATTCAAATACATAAAGGGATTCGCCTGAGTGCAGGAGGGAAGTACATTTCAAAGGAGTAGAAAATGTAGGACAAAACTATAGGGACAGAGGCTTAACTATATCATACGAATGTTTATGTCACTGTGGGGTGACAGAACAGTGAAATAGCCCACCAGCAGTGAGGGAATAGGCATAAGGCTATCCTGATCATAAGCAATGTCAAAGGATCAAATAAAGTTTGAGATTTTTACACTAGGAAAAATGGGAAGACTAGATGGGCCAAATGGTTCATATCTGCCATCAAATTCTTTTTATGTTTAATGAAAGGGTGATGGATTAAACGATCAGCTTCCAAGTGGTAGGTGCTAATACAGTAAGGGTTGTCAAAATCTCTTTCTATGTAACATAGTTTTTGTTTCAAACAAGTAATCTGCAACTACCATAATGTTTTCTCCATGCCTCTTGGAGCAGAAAATGTATTTAACTTCTTACTGAATACAATACATTTTCATTATTGTTTAGTATCCAAGAGAGTCAATAGTGGTGAAAATATCCCTGTGCCACTTCCACCCTTTAGTACTGTAAATAACTGCCATTATAATAGTGAGTTTGTATGTGTAAATCAGAAGACTGCAGATGAATATTTTTTACAGTGGCAATGCTGCCTAGATGGAAAAAATGTTTTTCCTAATAAATATCTAATTTGGGAGCCTATGCCTGAAACTCCTAAGTGGTCATGCAAATCCTAAAACTGTATAGTTAAGTAGAATTTGCACTTTATAATGACCTAGTGATTTTGAAAGAACGTTATATAGTTTAGGAGATATTTAACTTATTTATGTATCAGTTTATACAAATAAGTCAGTACTGGCAGGCACGGCCTGCTGTGTTAAATTCTAACATTCCTCTCTCCCTCCCAACTGCCACTTCCTACCAGTAAGTACTGTCTAACTTGCATAAACTGACACATTAAAGGGATAGAAATACTTCGTTTTAACTTTATTTTATTTTGTAGGCATTAAAAAAACATGAAGAATGATATAAGTCTTATCTCTCAAACCTTTATGGTTTAAGAGATATTCACAAGCAAAGTTTCCCCCTCCCGCCCCTTTTTCCTAGTGTAAGCCATCTCTTCTTAGATGTGAATCTGGTTGTAAGACCAGACAGATAACAGCAGGGGACAATCTTCTTTGTATGAAAACAATGAAAGCCCTTCCCCCCTTGACAAGTTTTTCAGCTTTTTCCCTTATCTTAATTGAAGATTGTCCCTCTCTGCAGTCTACCTGGGCACTTCCATTCTGATGTGGCTGAATGGGGGAGGGGGGGTTTGCTTGTCAATATCTCTTAAACCATAAAGGTCTGCGAGATAAGACTTATATCGTTCTTCATGTTTTTTTAATGCCTACAAAATAAAATAAAGATAAAATGAAGTATTACTATCCCTTTAAGCTAAATAATCTTTGGGAACAAGAGCTTGGTGTCTATCATGTGCAGACACTGATCTGGGGAGTTCTCATTCACACAGAAACAATCCCATCTTGATTCCCATAGCACCCAGCACCACTAATAGACATAGGACTGCACTACTGGTACCTTCTGGGACATTCCAATGTGTTTCTGGCTGAAATTGCCTTTGAAATTGCTTGGCTATGGATGGCAGTGAGCTAGGCTGCAAAGCCACGGCCTCTGTTTTTCTCAAGAAGAAAGAATCATGGGATAGAGGCAAATCGCTCCTAATGCAATGATAAGGTTACAGCTCTCCTGATACAGCCTCTGCCATGATACCTTACCCTACTGCTACCTCCTTACCTGCAGCCCTTACAGCAAATAAAAGGCCATGAGCTACCTCCCTGGATATTGCCTATCTAGTCCTGTCTGTCTGCTCCATTACAGTTTTTGGACTGTCCAGATCAATTTGCACATCAAGGAAGGGGAAAAACCTATTTCTTGATTGAAGTCTGCAGAAACTCCGCACTCTTTGCCACAACAAGGTAGATACATCATTAGCCCCATTGGACAGGTTTTATACTTATTGCTGCCCCTTATCACTCAACTTGTTGTCTTGTCAGTGCCATTGCTACCCACGATTTTCTGATCTAGCCCTCTCTGCCTCCCTAACCTCTTAAATGCCAACCTCCCCCCATTACAGCTACATCTGGACCCACCCTTGGGGCATCATATACCTGTCTGTGAAATATATCTGATTCACCCTTCATTCATCTTCTGGATAGCTAAGTAACATCCAACCTTGACAATGGCTCCTTGACCCTACCAGCACCATGTTGACTTTTCAGTCAGACATTTGCACACACCATATATCACACCTCAACAGGAAATCACCTACAAGGAGCAGAAAAAGAAGCCAGTGAAACATAAGTAAAGACCTGGAAGATTTTATATATTTGCTAGGAAATTACCTCTCCACCTTTAAACATTTTGACCTCTCAACCTGATCTGTCACAGTATGACTTTCTGGAGGCTACTCCACTTTTCAGACCAGAAATCCAACAAGGTCCACCAGGCCTGGAGGATCGTCTGGCGGCTGACAAGCCCTGCATGATTTGAGCACTATCTATTAAACAAGACATCCAATCTGATATTAAAGATGTGATGTACACAAGCAATTAGAACTCACTGAAGTCCATAATAACATTATACTGGAAACTCAAGAACTGTTGATTGCAACATAATGTTGAAGTATCTTGAGGACTTGAACAACAGATCTCTGCGAAATAACATTAGATTGAGAGGTATACCAGAGTGTTTAACAGATCACGGGGGATTTGTATCTGCTGTGTTTTTCTCCATGCCTCCAGACTTTACGGAGGATAAATATTGTGGTTGAACTTATACATAGAGCCCTTTGGCCAAAGCTCCCACCCACAGAAAGACTAGTGACACAATAAGCCTTTAATTCTTCCACACCAAGGAGGCAATCATGTTAGCAGCCAGGTGCAAGCACCCCACCAGGAATAGTGTGACACTGGATTTTCATTCTGATTTGGCTACAAACACTGTCTCAGAGCACAGTGAGCTGAAGCAAATCACAGAGGCCTTTAAACATTGAGGTCTGAAATACATTCTGCCTAATCCTTCTTGCTAATAATCACAGCACCGCAGTTACGGATTCCACCAGCTGCAGGAAGCATCTGAATAGACTGCGGATTCCTTGTGTTGACCCAGTTCCTTCTAAACAACCTAGACTGCTGCCTGTCACTCTGCCAACCTCAGCAGAATACCATCCAGCCTGATTAAACCTACCCCGCTTTAGAAGTTATTGTTCATGCTTGGTACCACTTATTTGCCATTCTCTCGTGCTAATACTTCCCAAGACCCTCTTGTCCTACACTGTGTCTATGGACTATTGTAACATTAGAGAACTAATTACTTAGTTTATTTTTTTAATTCAGGATTTTGCAGTCTGCAGTATGTTTTTCCTTCAGGCTCTCATGCTACCTGTAGATATCTCAGTGATATGTTCTACAGACTAATTATTTGCAAAGTCCAGGGATTTCTTTCCGCTCTCTCTTGATAGAATGGTTATTTGTACCCTCCACTAGGGTTTATCCCTAAATATACTGTATTTACACATATCTTTTCTATTGTTCAGACAAGATATACTTAGTGTAATACTGCCAGGGATTCTCTTCCCAGACTTTACTCCCTATCTCTGTTTTCTCTGTTTTTTCCCTTCTTCTACTCAGTCTTCTTTAATCTTCATTTTCCATAAACTCATTAATTTAGAGTATTTTCCTCCCTAGAAGCTCATGGGGTTATATCATTCAGCAAGGAGACTGAGCTGCTGGCTGCTCCATCGCTATTGACAGCTTGAGCCTCGGCCAAGTCGGCGTTCTCCCCCACCTCACAGCATGTACCTTATAGAATCATCACACCAAGAATAACATATCTATGCATATCACAAATACATTAATCTGCTTCCCTCTTAATTGCATCAGTCTAAACTCACCAATTAAAAGGCATACTGCTTTTACTTGGTATACCAGACTCAAAGCGTATTTTCTTTTCCATCAGGAAACTCACTTTTACCATAGATCACACCCCACTTTCTTCTCTAAACATTTCCTTAAATATAAAACAAAAAAACCCTGCGCTCTTTCATATAAACTACCCAAATGAGAACACTGTGCAAAGCATATGTGATACCACTTTAATAAATTTTGGGGTCTTCATTGCATAGATTGGCCAAAGTATGTCTAAGCCCGCCTGCCAACGTCAAGGCTCCCCAATATCAGGCGAGTACCTAACTTTTCATTCAATCATTCCTATCTAAGTTAAAAATCCCCTGATGATTCTTGTAAGTAACGCATAGGGTGTATTTAAAAACATTTAACACATTTAAAAACAGGTTCAAACACATTCATGTCAGGACTCACCTTCAGTGGCCTGCAGGGAATGGGCGTTCAGCTAGAGGACTGGAGCTTTCAGTCCCCTTTATATTGCTTCTCCACCCACCCCCCACAGGTCACATGGGGTTTGCACAAAGCCTAGACTGCATTTTTTTTTTGGGGGGGGTTTCTGTTTAGGCTTTGGCCTAATGTTGGGGAGTCTGGAGAACTCCCACACTTCTTGCTGCTATTCATATTTATTCACTTGGGTCCTTAAATTAATATATGGGTTAATGTGAGTTAGCGCTGTGAGGTTTCTGTTTCATTTCCTTAAATATTTTCTTGCCACTACTCCTATTAAATCTAAGGACACAGGTATATTTCTTAACCACAATCTAACCTTCATCTCCACTCACACATTGCCAGACCCAGATGGTAGGTACCTCATTGTGCAAGGATTTTTCAATACACATCAATTTATACTCGCAAGTATTTACACACGTAATACAAAAAACTATTTTATTGTACCCTTTTTTTTTTAAGCTAAAGCCCCTTCCTGATGCTACAACCATAATCAGTGGGGATTTAACATGATTCTACACAATAATCTGGACAGATTCAGAGAAGTTATTTTCCAGCCCCACCCCCAGCTCTTTCTTCTGACACTAGAATTTTAAAATTCACTTATGCTGCCTCTCATTAGGAGACACTTGACGAGAAAAGCATCCTACTGAGTCACATTACACTTCTTATTCAGCTCAACAATATAACTACTCCAGTACCGGACATGTGATCTGGATTTGTTTTTTGTATAAAAAAACAGAAGATGGATTCAGGGGGGACAATGGAATAGCTTGGGCTACTCAGGGGCAGACACTGTGTCTACAAAAGACTACTTTCTGACCATATTGTTATCTTGTTGCTGTTTGCTTTTGTTGTTCTGTTGTATATGGAAATATGATTGTGTTGAGTAACTGATGAGATTACTTTGTCTTGCTGACTCAGCGTGTTTCTGGTAGCCAATATATTATTTTAACTGTTTTCTGCTGTGGTTATAAAAAGCTCTGGGTTTTGCTGAATAGTCCGTTCACTAGGTCTGTTCCTGAGAGGTGGGAATAAGTTTAGGAACATGCCTTTTGGCTAAAATCAAGTGCAGTAGCTGCTCAGGTAGGTGGCAAATACCTGGGCAGGGGTGGCATGCTGCACTTGGTCAGACTCCAGAGGCTGGGGGTGATGGAAGCCTGAGGTGCAACCAACCCCCCTCAGTCTTCACACATGAAGTAGCACATGAGCACTGGAGGGGGCATGCGCATGGACATTAAGGAACCTCTTGACTTTTTTTCACTTCTGTTGCCCTAGCCTTCTGGCAGGTGATGAAGAATTCTTATAATTCCAGCCAAAAGGCTGGGGCCTTAATCTACACTTCTGTTTTTTGTTTTTTTTAATCAGAGTGCACGTTTGCACTGATGATTTATGGAGTTTGCACTATTCCTTTGGAGCACTTCACCCGCTTGACACACAGCTCTTGAACACTGAAAATGCCTTATTGGGGCATGGTCAAAGACTTTGAGCTTTTGGTGCCTACCCCTATTGTTGCTGAGATTCCTCTCCTCTAAGGGAGTAGAAGACTGATGCCCTGGGGGGGAGACGCAGGAAAGACGAAGACTTCAGGGTGAGTGCCCTCCTCTCCTGTCCGGGGAGAGGAGGAAAAGTAAGGGGCCCCTAAGACCCTCGAGGCGAAAGGGGCTGAAGAGTGGCCTGGCCCCTAACTAGTACTGAGCACTCACAAGAAGTGCATGGAGCACTGGTGGAGGCTAGAAGAAGCACCAAGACTGCACAGAACAAAGTATGCACAGCAGCTAGGGCTTATTCAATAACATATACTTAGACAGTGGTAGCAATCTCCCCCACCTAACTTAACCATTTGAGTGCCAGAGGGGTATGGAATGCATTGCAAAGCAATGCATTCCGTACACCTCTGGCACTCAAAGGGTTAAACCAACTCAATATTTTAGATGCTAGAACTGATGTATCAAAAATCATCCAGGCCAGGGCTGTCCAAGTTCAGTCCACAAGAGCCACCACCAGGCCAGGATTTATGTGTTTCCCTGATTAAGCATAGATAAGATAATCAGTGGCTCTTTCATTTTGACTGACTCACCTGTGCTTAAGCAGGGAAATTCTTAAATACTGGAATTTGGGTGGCTCTTGAGGACTGAACTTGGACAGCCCTGACCCAGGCCATCAAACAATTGAAACCCTCCAAGGCTCCTGATGTGGATGCATTTTCAGAAAAATATTTTAAACATGCCTCATCCCTTATCTATCCTAAGTTTACAACTCTTTGAGTGCAGGCAGGAGCCCTCCCAAATGTATGATACAAGTTACTATTATTCTAATTCATAAAAAAGACAAACGCCATAATAGATGCAATTAATACAGATATCAAACTGGTTGCAAAATTCCAGGTGGATAGACTCTCTCCAGTCCTTCCTTCAGTCAGCCATCCAGATCAGGCCAGATTTGTGTATGGCCGCCACACCTCAGATTATGTTAGATACACTATTGAACTTATTCCTTACTGTGGTGAAATATCCTTCCTGTCTGAATAGGACTACACCCTGGGTTCTGGTCCTAAATGTCCAGGATCAACCTGAAGTAGGAAAATTTGGTGACTGCTTGCCTGTAGACCAGAGGAGCTAGTGAATTAGCTGCAGAACTTGGGTCGATTTCCCTGGAGCCACACACACCAGTAGACTGGGTGGGAAACAATACTTGACCTCTCCACTCTGGTCCCTAGTACCTGGGCATACAGTCTATCAAAGGATTCTCTGAGATAAGTACAGGAATGCCAATCCAAAAATGTGCATCGTATTTAATGGTAAAAATGTCTTCCCTCTTAATATCTGAACCAAACACATGCTTGATCGGGAATGGGATATTGGAGAGGAGCTCCCTGTGGATACTTGGCTTTAGATCTGAGTTGATGCAGCTAGTAGCCCTATATGCATTATCCATAAAGGGCTAACAAGCTATTCCACAAATGGTATCTTACCCCCTACAGACCCAACAAAATCTATCCCGCCCATTCCTCCCTTTAATTTAGAGGCTGCCAAGATTGGGGCAATATGCATTTGGTGGAGTTGCCCTGTGGTCCAAAAGTTCTGAAAGATGACAGTCACATTAATTCATTCAAATAACTAATGTTCAGTTAGGCCATGATCCGTGGGTGCTGTTCCTCAGGCTTCACCTGCAGGGTCTGTAAAGTGCTGCCCATAAATTCATTACTCATGTTCTTCTTCCTTCCAGAAAAAGTATTGCCTCCCATTGAAAGAAGCCAGCACTCCCTGACCAGACTTCACTCACTTTCTGTGTCAGAACACATCTACAGTGGAAAAATTTACTTCCCAATTGAATGATTCCTATGATAAATTTTCATTCACCTGGTAGTCAGATGTATTTGGCTTGCTCATAAAACCAGGCCTGGCTCCTATGTTTGCTTTTACTCAAGTCACCCCAATCCCAGGGGGAGATTCACTAATGGGTGATAAAGAGGTGATGAAGTGTACAAGACTTACCCAGTTTATGACTTCTCTAGTTCCTATGTTATTCTATGGAGCCTAGTCACTAAGATCTCCAAAGTTGAAGAAATCTTAGTGCATATGGTCCATAGAATAACATAGGAATTGGAGAAGTGATGAACTGGAGAAGTCATCTTCACTTTATCACCTTGTTAGCACCACTTAGTGAATCTCCCTCCAGGAGTTTCGCTCTCTTTTTCCCCTTTGTTCTCTTTCTTTTTCTTAACTTCTTCCTAGATGTTTATAATTGTCTTATTCTTTATACACCTCCCACTATTGCCACCCCCAACACACAAACCATTTATTTGCATCTTTAAGTAACAGCACCTATACAACATAATGTATGCTCTAACCAGATTGCCCTGTAACAAACTTTTTGTACTTGTTGGTTGGTCCGAGGACCATATGACTGACTAGTTGTTGTTTATGCCTTGCCTATTTCCTTAGCCCTACCTCTTTTCATTTCTGCACCCTAAAAAGTCTAGGGTAGAGCAATGTGTTGCCTACCCCTCTGGCATTCAAAGGGTTAAATAAATAAATAAATAAAAAGCTACCTATCTCAAACTATAGTTTTAAATAAAGAATTGCTAACATTAATATAGATTCTTTTGAAAGGCTTTTCAAAATCAACCAAGTCAATATATAATGTTAGTTTCAGTCTAGTTATTGATAGTTTCACGTTTATGTTCATTTATCCTATAAAAATGCACAAGAAAGATAGATTTTTTTCAAAATGCTCTCAGATAAATACACGTTAACTCTTTTGTGCCAGAGGGGCATGCAACACATTGCTTTGTAATGCATTATGTTTTCCTCTTGCACTCAAAGGGTTAATATGTAAAATTGGAGAATAAATACAGGTGGAGCTAACTAAGACCAATGTTGCCTAACAAAGAAGTATGCAGGGAAATGAAGACTAAGAAGCAGGCATGCAAACTATTGGCATGCAAACTATTTAAAGGGGAACATTCACATCTGACAATCTTGTTACCATTTGCTTTAATATGTAAAATTAGATTAGTGTAGGGGATTTTTTAAATCTTACTGACCTAGTATTGAAGATATGCAGCGTTAAAATCTGGCACTTCCGCAATGTGTGGCACACAGTATGTGTGGCACGCCTCCTCAGAACTTTCCACCTCCCTCCCAGCTTCCCCAGGGAGTGCGTTCATGCTTCCCTTCGTAGCTGTCTTTCTGTGGGCTAACGTTACAGCAAGCTCCATTTAACATGCTATTGAGGTCCTGGGGCAGCTAGGAGGGAGGTGGGAATTCCTGAGGCGGCGTGCCGCACATACTGTGTGCTGCACATACTGTGTGTCGCACATTGCAGAAGTGCCAGATTTTAACTCTGTATATCTTCATTACTAGGTCAGTAAGATTAAAAAAAAAATCCCCTGTGCTAATCTTGTTTTACATATTAAAGCAAATGGGCACAAGTTTGTTGCATTTGAATGTTCCCCTTTAAAGGGGAACTCTCTCCTCCATTACATTACTTCTTATCTGAATGTTCTACCTCAAGAAATCTTCAATCCGTTTTTATTACTTATTTTCATGTAGTATAGACAGATATAAGCTATACCGCAGCCTGTCAATCTTCGCCTCTTCCCCTCCTCAGTTGTTCCCCATTACCTCCTTCAAGGGAGGAATCCAGAGTGTGAGCAGGAGCAATCTAATTGGCAAGAATCTAAATGGCAAGAAAGGAATCTGACTCACATACTGGATTCCACCACCATCAGAGGAGGAGGTGATAATGAGGAACAACTGGGGAAGGGAAGAAGAGAAGATTATTCTGTACCGTAGCCTGTCCTAAACTGACATCACAGGCTTAATTTCAAAAGCTTATATCTCTGTCTATACTGCATGAAAATAAGAAATAAAAAATGGATAGAAGATTTCTTGAGATGGAACATTCAGATAAGAAGGACTTTAATGGAGGTGACAGTTCCCCTTTAAGTCTGATGCATCATGTAAAAATATAAAGAATGTAACAGCATCTGCAAACAAGCAATTAGGGTAGCTAAAACTGAAAATGAGAAGTTTTGAAAGAACAAAAAAACATCAATCCTACACATTTTACCAAACATACAAATGGCAAACAAGTTAAAGTTGATATTTGGTCCCTTTAAAATGGAGATAAGTGAATTAGGGAAGGCAATGCAATGGCTGACACCTTAAATTATTTTCTTCTGTATATACAAAGAAGCAATAATGGCAGGCTATTAAAGTGTTAGTAACGTTTCACAAAAACAGCAGCTCCAATTAATCTTCATAGTATTTGAGCCATAGAGAGTGTTATTTCATTACTGTGAGCATTGTAGTTCAAGAGTAATTGAATGATAAAGTTTCCCCCTCCCGCCCCTTTTACCTAGTGTAAGCCACCACTCTTCAGATATGGAATCCAGTCCATAGACCAGACAGCTCACATTAAGGGTCAATATTCTTACTGTGGGAACAATGAAAATCCTTCCCCCCTAGACAGGTTTTTCAGCCTTCTCTCTTATCTTATTTGAAGATTGTCCCTCTCTGCAATCTACCAGGACACTCCCTGCTGCTCTAAGCTGAGGAGTGTTATATCAGTAAAAGGGGTGGGAGGAGGATACTTTATCATTCAATTACTCTTGAACTACAACTCTGACAGAATTGAAATAACACTCTCCAAGGCCCAAATACTATGAAGATTAATTAGAGCTGCTTTTATTATGAAACATTACTATCCCTTTAAGGTGCCCTTATATCCCTTTAAATCAGGGATAGTTACATCGGTGTCTGGATGCACCCACACACACTTGCCCCCCATCCATATAAACAGAGAGGCTGGCCGGGGGTTCATATTATGACTGTGTCCCACCCCCTGGAAAAATTCCTCCTCCAGACACCCCTAGACACTCAGGAAAAGTAACTTCCGCATGACTATACAGGAATCGGTGTAACCCTGTAGAGTGTGTGTGTGTACAAACAGGTGTCTTTGAAAGACTTTTCACGTATTTGTTGCAAAGTGACAATTGCAGTTTAACAAAGAGATTTTCATTACATGGTATACTTTTCTGTCTTGTAAATTATTTTTTCTTTTTATTGTATATCTGTGCCTGAGTTTCTCTCTTTCAAGGGATAGTAATACTTCGTTTTATCTTTATTTTGTAGGCATTAAAAAAAATGAAGAACGATATAAGTCTTATCTCTGAAACCTTTATGATTTAAGAGATATTCATAAGCACAGTATCCCCCCCCTGTTCAGCCAGATCAGAAGGGAGGTGCCCAGGTAGACTGCAGAGAGGGACAATCTTCAATTAAGATAAGGGAAAAAGCTGAAAAACTTGTCAAGGGGGGAAGGGCTTTCATTGTTTTCATACAAAGAAAATTGTCCCCTGCTGTTATCTGTCTGGTCTTACAACCAGATTCACATCTTAGAAGAGCTGGCTTACACTAGGAAAAAGGGGCGGGAGGAGGAAACTTTTCTTGTGAATATCTCTTAAATCATAAAGGTTTGAGAGATAAGACTTATATCGTTCTTCATGTTTTTTAATGCCTACAAAATAAAATAAAGATAAAATGAAGTATTACTGTGACGGAACTGTGGCGACTGTGGGAGATATTGGTGTGTTAGAGATATGGGATCTCATGTCTTCAGACTATTTCTACCCAAAAGACTAACAACCATAGACTGAGCTTAGCCATAGTTGCTACCAATACATTGCTAGAGTGCAGAGATAGTGGGGGTTGGGCTTTGCTTCCACTATACTCCAGGTCTGTGCTAAGGAATGTTAATTGATTCCTGCTGTGCTTCCTTGACCAATCAGAGGAGGTTATTGATGAGCCAGTTAAGAATGTATAATTTCAAGTCTTAATCTGCATTCTTATCTTGATAAGGGTGCTGGTGACTGATTGGTCAAGCATAGAAACACTGTCCCAAGTATTCGTTTGCATGCTGATCTTGATAAGAGTCTCTGTAGTATATATAAGCTGTGTGTTTGAGTCAATAAAAGAGAGTTCTTCCCTTCATCAAGTCTCGGCTGATGTTTGGGAATAGGTGATTCGGTATACTATTGGAGTGTTACTCTGAGGGAGAAAGGAACTATAACGGAGGTATACAGCTTATGATACAAGGCATCATGTTACAATTACCATCCCTTTCAGTTCTAGAATGAACTCAGTTGATCTCCTTCTTCCTTCTGTGCTGGAAAAAGTACAAAGTACTTATGAATTTTTTTATAAAGGGATTGTACCTGCTATAAAAGTACTGTTGGATGGTATGTAAGTATTCCAAACAATACAATGCTCTTATCAATTATATAGCTTGTAATTAGCTACAATTTATATATATGAAGAAAGAAAAGAAAGGATCTTATCAGTGGCACTCAGTCAAATCATATAGTATCAAAAAGTATGTAAATAATTACATTATATTACATAGAAAATTATCATTTATTCAGAAATAATAATCAGTTCATACAGAGACAGTGAGAAAGTACATGAGTCCCCCCCAGGTCATGAATTAGTTTATTCTTATAAACCAATGGGACCTGCATCTACAATAAAATCCCACCTATCTAATTCCCTCCAAAAAAAGCAAAACAGTAAAAAGATATAGAAAAATGTGCACCACATACAAATACCTGACATCAGGAAAAATAGTCAGTGTAGTAAGGAATGCGAAAGTATAATGTAGTTGAATAAGATGAAATGTCCAAAGAGTTAGAGCTGAGATGGAATGAGGATGGTGATGGAGATAACATTAGTATAACCTGTTGAGTGCCAGAGTGGTACGGAAGGCATTGCAAAGCAATGCATTCCGTACCACTCTGGCACTCAAAGGCTTAAAGATAATAAGGCAACTGAGTCTGATCATCTATCCTGCTATAAAACAAACAGTATGAACTGGCTAGGATTATGTTGGGATACTATATCTCACCCATCTTCACCCTTGCCAGGGCTCCTCTGTCAGAGACCCAATCAGGAAACCAATGCCACTCACAAGTTGCCTTATAAGCACTCTTAATGTAAAGTGATCAAAATTGTGTGTATTTGGCTATATTATATCTACATGACACTGTGTTTCAGATGCCAGTTTTGTCATGAAGGTGGTACTATACTGGTTATTGGTGATTACTTTGTTACCGAAGTGACCCGTATAATGGAGAGGCTTTGAGATGGAACAGTCTGGATTTTGAGCACTTTACAGAGTGCTCATATGGCAAATTGTGAGTGACGTTGGTTTCCCATTTGAGTCTCTGGCAGAGGAGCCCTGAGGAGGGTGAAGAGGGGTGAGAGATGATATTCCAACATTATCCTAGCCAGATCATGGGGCTGTATTCTTGCATCCATAAACTCAATCCATCCTTAATACCCAACAAATAATCTAAGAGACAAGGAGAATGGTGGTAAGGCTGCGGCTTTTATTTAAATAAAAGAACAAATAAAAATTACTTATAATCCTTTTCAGCCATACCAGCCTGCTAAGCCAACAAAACTTAAAAAAGTAATGTCCCGCCCTAAAAGCCAGAAACCAACCATTAACCACACAGCGATTTACACAACAAACCTCCTGCTGCAACAACCTTTTCATTTTCTATAATTCCCAGATTCCTCATAAACAGTCAATAGTTTTCTTTATATATAACAGATACAAAAAAAGGGCTTAGGAGCTACACTCTAAAGGTGACATATGCTCATGAAATGCCTGTATTTATACCTGTTTTTTTCGTCTCTAGTACCTACCTGGTGCGAGGTAAGTACTCCCGAAGCCAACCAGAGCACTAGGCAAGAAAAAGGGGGCAAATTAAAACCAGAACACTGTTACTAACTAGATTTCTTAAAGGAGAAGCCTAATAACAATAAGGTGCTAAGCCCCACATGCACTCCCAATACCTTAAATAAAATAACACATGTGACACAGACTGATTGTGGCAAATAGAAGTCATTTATTATTATTCCTACCATTTACAGACTAAATGGTGCTATGCACCAACCCCAAATGCGGCATTCCCCAAGCCAAAGGCTGGTAGCCAAGCCACGCCTGCACTTGGCCACCGTCGCAGCCGGACCTCGCAACACCGTAACCCAACCGCGTCCGGCTGCCCGTACTGTTGGAGCCCTTTGCTCCACACCCCCTTTTCTTGCGCATACCTGGCACTAGCCACCCTTTCTCTTGCCCTTCAGCACGCCTGCTGCTGTACCGTAACCCAACCTGGTGGCTAGGCCTGCACCCTTCCTGCCATCGCCGAGCCTGACCACAAAGTCAGTTCCCAGCTAGGCCCTCACAAAAACCGTAACCTTCTGGGTGCTTTCTCCTCCCCTCTGGCTCAGGGAATGCCGCATTGCAGACACCCAAAAGTCGGCAGAAAATACCTTCCCTGCCGCCTTTTACCGCCATCCCATTTGCCACTTCTCAATTGCATCCTGCAAACCTGAATTAAATATATCCAACCCTATGTCCGAGAGGTGCACTCCATCCTCTCTGTACAAACCCTTGCAACTATAATGCAACTCTGTATGTGATAATGCAAACCCCCCCAGAGAACACACAAACTTCTCCATGGCTCTGTTTACCCTATGCCTAATAGCTTCCGGCCGTTGCGCCTGCACACCTCCTATCGCCTTCTGCAGTGCAAAGACCAAGTCTAATGATTTTAATGTGGTCAAGTCATTGCCCCCAGTGTGTATTATGATGAGGTCCTGCTTACCCCACCGACTATGCGCAGTCTTGATCAATAACGGCCAGTCTCTCAGCTCATCCCCCTTCTCCCGAGCCAGTGAATGTTCGCGCGCTCTCTAGGCAGGGTCAGCTGCTTGCCGTAACGTCTAACTTCCGCCCTCCTTTCTGCCCAGTGTACAAATGAGTGCCCCATAATCAGAACAGACGCTCTCCGATGTAGCTCTGCAAATACAACATTTTTCTATTACTCCTCAATCCATAACTGGCCTAATGTACTTCCTATAGACCCCTGATTTCCACCTTCCTATCCTCTTAATCTCCTCCCCACTCAAGCCCTCTCTAGCCCCCTCAGTAGCTGCGCCAATCCTAAATGAATGGGATCCAAACAGACTAGGATCACATCCCATCTTTTTTAATGCCCTTCTTAACACCGCCCTGAACTGGAACATCGTGAGCGGCCGCCCATCCCTATGTACCAAAAACAAATTACCCCTGCCGGCCGCACTGCCATATACTCCTTGACTGCCGCTACCTGGCATGTCAAGTCCCCAACCGCCCTCAGTGACAGCCACTTGCACTTTGCCCCCTGGTCCGTTTTAGACCTATGAATGCAACATAACACTGCCTTATCTGCACACTGCACTAGTCTATGTAGAAGGCCCCGTCCCTCCACTTTACCCGAGGGTGCCACCAATTCCCCTAATCTAAATGCCCCCGCAAATGCCAGCGTAAACGCCGTCCTAAACAACACTGCTTCAAACTGATCCTGACAAACTATTCCGAGCACGCCCACCAAACCAGCCAGCCTGCTCCTAGTTATAGGCTGCCGCTTGTCCCTCTTAACCAATTCCTCCCTCCCCCAACCTCTCAATATCCTGGACACAACAAAATCCTTAGTGGGGTCACCCCGCCCCTTTATCTTGGAAAAAATGCTATCGCTGCCAATGCCCTCTGCATGCTAGCCTTAGAACGCCCCTCCACATACCATGCCTCCATATACTCCAACAATTTTCCCTTGTCCCCTGCCATATTTCCTTGCGCACCGCCCCCAAAACTTACCCACGCTTGCCACTCTCGCCTGTACGCCTGCCAGGATTTTGGCGCCAAAGATCTCTCAATCAACTTGTCTAAAACTCTTCTCCCCACTGCCAAAATTCAGAGGGGAAATTAGAACCAGTCCTTTCTGCCCCCGGAGCCAACATAAAAAACCGCCCCATCTGCCCCCTAGATAACGCATCCGCAATTCCATTATCCACCCCTGGCACATGCAGAGCCCTAAACTGTATATTATGCCTCATGCAAATCAACACCAGTCTCCTCAACAATCGTATTACAGGTAATGATCCTGATGATAGATTATTAACTGCGTGTACCACACTCATATTATCAGACCAGAACCTAACTGCCCTATTCCTTAGCTTCTGCCACCACAATTCCAAAGCTACCACAATGGGAAATAGTTACAAAAACGCCATATTCCTAGTTAGCCCATTTTGAGCCCAATGCGGCGGCCACTGCTGCGCACACCAGCTTCCCTCAAAGTATGCCCCAAAGCCTACTGCCCCTGCCGCATCCATGAACAACTGTAACTCTTCGTTCGTTTGCTCAGGCTTCCTCCAGAGACATACCCCATTAAAGTCCTGCAAGAACCTGTCCCACACTTCCAGATCTGCCCTCAACTGCCTTGTCAACTTAACCTTAAAATGACGTTTTGACACCCCCGCCGTTGCCCTCTCCAGTCTCCTATTAAACACCCTGCCCATAGGAATCACCCTACACGCGAAATTCAAAACACCTAGCAACTCCTGCACCTTACCCAGTTCCAGTTTCTTTGCCTCCCTAGCCTGCCGCACCAACTGCCTGGCCTTGATCACCTTATCCCTTGGGAGCCTACACTTCTCTTCCTCTGTATCAATCTCAATACCTAGAAAAGATAACCTCGTACAAGGCCAAACAGTCTTATCCTCTGCTACCGGCACCCCTAATTCCCCCAGTAGTGCTAGCAATTCTCTCAGCAATCCCAGGCACCTTCCTGACCCGGGCTCCCCTATCAGCAAAAAATCATCCAAATAATGCGCTACTGTTCCCGCCCTGCTTCTCCTGACCAGGGCCCAGTGTATGAACGAACTAAAAGCCTCAAAATATGCACATGATACTGCACAACCCATAGGCAGGCACTTATCCATGTAAAACTTCCCTTTCACACAACAACCTGTATACTTAAAACTACTTGGATGCAGTGGTAACAACCTAAATGCCGATTCTACATCCACCTTTGCCAACATGGCACCCGGCCTTACGCCTTTCACAATCTCCAGAGCCTCATCAAAAGACTGATACTGCACACTACACAACTCCTTTTCCAACGCATCATTTACTGATCCTCCCTCTGGATATGATAAATGCTGAATAAGCCTAAACTTTCCTACCTCTTTCTTAGGTACCACTCCCACTGGAGAAACCACTAGCCCCTCAATTGGGCAACTGTCAAATGGACCTGCCATCCTACCCAGACCTACCTCTTTGTCAGTCTTTTCCTGCAGCACATCTGCATGCGTATATGCAGACTTTAAATTCCTCCTTTTGCCGCCCTTCAACAATTCCTCCTTTACCGGAATAACAAAACCTTCTACAAAACCTCTCAAAAGCCAATCTGCCCTAGCCCTGTCAGGATACTGCTGCAACATGCTAGCCAACTTACCTACCTGCACTGGCAACTTCGCCAGTGCCAGGCTTACAAAAAGGCTGCTTACTCTCCACCTTCCCCCCTTGTCTACAATCCATCACTGCGTGTGTACCCCCACATGCCTTACACGCATGCCTGAATTTGCAAGCAAACCCCCTAGTACACTTTTTCTCATTATAAGCCCAGCATACCGCTTTCACCCCAGACCCCTGCACAGCCCCTTGCTTAGTATGCGCCACCGTGTGCCCCCATTACCACATTTGTCCATATATCCATATCTTTTTGTCCAAAACTTAACGTCTTACACTCGGCCATCTTAGTCCTGAATTCCCTGTTATAATCTAACCATACCGAACCACCATGCTTAGTGCACAAATCCACTATTAAATCATTATATTTCCACAGATTCTGAGCCTCCTCAGGCTTGAACTCTAAATAAATACTGGCAAACACTGAGAAACCCTTCACCCACTGCAGAATCCCTTTATATCCTTTGTTCCCCCCCTTTTCATCCTTACTCCCCTTCTCCTGCTTCTCCCTCACCGCCTCCCTAGTTAGTTCAAATACACAAACATACTTCCCAGCCCCTATCTTCTGTTGCACCTTTTCTTTCACATGCGCATGCAAAGATGTAATTGCACATGCGTATGTATCCCCTGCTGTAGCTAGCTTAACACGCTTCCTAATCCCCTTTGTTCCCTTCCTTTCCTTTGACACCTTAACCCCCTTCACACATTTTCTCATAAATTTTAAAACCACACCTTCTTTTGAGTCATCATCTGAGGAATCAGACGAATCTGACTCCTCAGAGGATGAATCCCCCCCCCCCTTTGACATTGTATCAGCAATTAAAGTGGACTCACTGTTGCTGCCATTGCCCACCTCCTGCTGACTTCCATTCACTGCAGGCTCCTTCGTCTGCTCCAGCTTGTCCTCTTGAATCTGTTCTCTCCTGTCCGCTGTACTGGAGCAGAAGACACTGTCGCTACTCGCCCGGTCCGGGGCGCAGAGCGGGCAGGTCCTTGGTGCCCGCTCTGTCCTCTTCGGTGCATCTGCGCATGCGCCGACGTCCGGTTACGTCGGCGTCATGACGCTTCTTCTGGGTTATCTTGGGCGCCCGCCTGAGCTCGGTGCTCAGTAGTCGGCGTCCTGCGTCTGGAGAGGAGCTGTATCGCTCGCTCTCTCTCCTTCCCAGTGCGTCTTCCTTGGCTCCCTGCCAGCTGTGCTTTGGGCCGGTTCTGCCACTTGCCTCCTCGCTCTCCATCTTCTCCTCTCTGCATTCCCTGTTTGGACCCTGGATCTCTGGCTGCACATAGTGACCAATTACCTGTCTACCTGCATCAGCACTTAGTGTCCACCCTCCTGCCTACCTGCATCCGCACCTAGTGACCACCTACCTGCTGTGGAGTTCTTGACTTGGTCCTGGATACGCAGCTACTCTGTTCACCTACCTGCACTCTGCCAGTTGTCCCTCTTTCTTCTACCTGGTGAGTTCTACACTATTAGCCCAGTATAGACTCTCCCTGGGGCAGGTGGTGTTGGCCTCCTTTGTGGTGTGTTATCCTGGACCTCTTTCAGCTCAACTGAGGGGGGTCATCTGGCTTCGCGGCCAGCATCTTTATCTGGCTTCGGCCGCAGCACAACACACCATAAGGGAGCCTACGTCCACTAGCACCGCTCCCCAGCGTCGCTCCCTAGCCTCCCTCCACCTGCCCTTGTTGGAGGAGTCTCCTTTACTTCCTATCATATTCTAGGGGGCATCCTAGTCCTGCTTCTGGGTTCCTTATTCGAACCAGTTCCTTTCAGTACTACTGAGCCATACTAGATGGAACCCGCAGGGCTCATGGAAGCCCTTACTGCTTTAAGCTCCCAGCTCTCCTCCTTAACAGCCTCCATTGAGGAGTTACAGAGCAACTACTACAGCGCAGATTGTCAGAGCTCCAACCCGTGTCCCCTTCGCGTGGAACCACTGCGCCTCCCGCTGGTCCTTCGGTGGACCTTGGGGCCTCAGCTCCCGAACCTAGGGTCCCCCTTCCTGAACGCTTCAGTGGGAACAGGAGTCAGTTCAAGTCCTTTATGACTGCTTGCGAACTCCTGTTTGCCATAAACCCTAGAACCTACATGTCTGACTTTGTGAAGGTCCGCACCACTATAACACTACTGTCGGGGGAACCTCAAGCCTGGGCTTTCAACCTACTACAGGAGGACAGCCCAGTGCTTCACTCGTGGCCGTCTTTTCGTCGCGCGATGGGTACATTGTATGACGACCCTATGTGCTCCGCCTCGGCGCAGTCCTCTATTAGGGCGTTGACCCAGGGACGTCGGCCGGTTGAAGATTACATCGCAGACTTTCGTAGATTGTCCATTGAGACCCAGTGGAATGAGCCTGCTCTTCTTGATCAGTTCCGCCTTGGCCTCACAGACACCCTGAAGGACGAACTGGCTCGTGTTGGTATTCATCCTTCCTTGGAGGACCTTATGCTCTTGGTCATAAGAATTGACCGACGCCTACGGGAGAGACGCAGGGAACGATCATCCTCTGGACAGTCTGCTTCGCTCCCGTTTCCAGCGCCCCCTGTATCCACGATGTCCGCAGCTCAGGAGGAACCCATGCAGCTAGGCCTGGTTCGCGGTCCTCTTTCGGAGGAGGAAAAGGCTCACAGACGTCGCCTGAACTTATGTTTGTATTGTGGTGGCAGTGGACACCTCCTTCAGAGCTGCAGTAAGAGACCCCAGAATCCTAGAGGTAAGGCCATTCCCTGTGGTGAATGGTTGGGGTTCTCGTTCTCCGATTCTAACCATTTGTCTCTTATGGTTTGTTTACAGTGGGACCATGAAATCCATACTGTTTCTGCTGTCATCGATTCAGGTGCTAGCGGTTGCTTCCTGGACATCAAAGAGGCCATTCGCATGGGGGTGCCATTAACACCGAAAGAACCACCATTGCTTCTTAAAATGGCTGACGGAAGATCCCATCACAGGGGCCCGATTTCCCAGGAGACTCAAACGCTCAGCCTATAGGTTGCACCTCATCACCGAGAACTGCTGTGCTTTGATGTCATCTCCTCTCCATTACACCCTCTCATCCTGGGATTACCTTGGTTACGGAAGCACAACCCGTCTATTGACTGGTCCAGCGGCTCAGTTTCATTCCCGACCCCTCCAACAACTGAGGGTCCTCAACTCCTTGTCACACAGCCAGCACCACCGCAAGTATTACTCATCGCATATCATGAGTACTCTGATGTCTTTGACCTTCGGGGTGTTGACCATTTGCCCCCTCATCGGAGATACGACTGTCCGATTGACCTGTTACCAGGGGCGCCTATCCCTTATGGCCGCATCTTTCTCCTTTCTGGACCCGAACTGAAGCATTTGAAGGAATATCTAGCTGAAAATCTCCAGAAGGGGTTTATCCGCCCTTCCACGTCACCAGCTGGGGCAGGGATATTCTTTGTTGAAAAAAAAAGATGGTGGTTTACGGCCTTGTGTGGACTACAGGGCCCTTAATGACATCACTGTAAAGAACCGGTATCCACTTCCTCTGATACCAGAACTGTTGGAACGTATCTCCGATGCTACTGTTTTCACCAAATTAGACCTACGAGGGGCTTATAACTTGGTCCGTGTCAGAAAAGGAGACGAGTGGAAGACGGCCTTCCGCACTCGCTATGGCCATTTCAAATACCTGGTGATGCCTTTTGGGTTGTATAACGCCCCCGCGACCTTCCAGTGTTTTGTCAATGACATATTCTCTGACCTCCTTGACCAGTATGTGGTGATATATCTGGATGATATCCTGGTTTTTTCATCTACTTTATTGGAGCATTGGCAACACGTCCGTTCCGTCCTTGCCCGCCTGCAAACTCATTCACTATTTGCCAAGTTAGAGAAGTGCGCATTTGAGGTGTCCGAAATCTAATTCCTGGGGTTCCTCATCTCCCCGGGGCATGTGAAGATGGATCCTCGTAAGGTGTCTGCAATCCTTGAATGGCCAACGCCCACAACTAAGAGAGCCGTACAGCGATTCATCGGATTCGCTAATTTCTACAGACGTTTCATCAGGGATTTTTCCAAGCTCGTGGCACCCATCACTGCCCTTACAAAACAGTCCGTGGCTTTCCAGTGGTCTACCGCTGCTGACCTGGCATTTCGTAGACTGAAAGAACTTTTCACCCAGGCACCTGTTTTGTCACAACCTGATATCCAGAAACCGTTCGTACTAGAAACCAATGCCTCGGACATAGCTACAGGGGCTGTGTTGTCGCAACGTGTTGGGATCAGAGACCAACTGCATCCTGTGGCCTTCTATTCTAGGCGGTTGTCCCCTGCTGAGCAGAACTACATGTGAGTGACAAGGAGCTGTTGGCAATTAAGAATGCCTTGGAGGAGTGGCGTCACCTCCTAGAGGGGTCAGAACACCCCATCATGGTCTTCACAGATCACAGGAACCTTGAATACCTGAGGAATGCCCGAAGGTTGCGTGCACGGCAAGCTCGGTGGGCTCTTTATTTTTCTCGATTTCGCCTACATATTACATACCGACCTGGATCTAGGAACCAAAAAGCGGACGCGTTGTCACGCATGTTTCCCCAGGAGAACCAGCTAAACCACCCTCCAGACACCATCCTTCCGGCTGCAGCATTTCTATTGACCTCTCACCCGTTGACAGACCGAATCAAACAGTATGTACTCGACGACACAGAGTTTGTCCAGCGGCACGCTCTACAACTCAGGGACAGTCTCCTGTGGAAAGGCGACCGTGTCTTTGTTCCACTTCCTTTTCGCCAAGAAGTTCTACGCATGTTCCATGATGAACCCACAGCAGGCCACGGAGGAGTCGCCCAGACCCTGGAACTGACTCAGCGTCACTTCTGGTGGCCCAGCATGAGACATGACGTACACGCATATGTGTTGACATGCAACACCTGCATCCAGTCTAAGAACAGGCATACCAGACCGGCGGGTCTCCTCCATCCACTGCCTATACCTGATATACCCTGGAGAGCCATCTCAATGGATTTCATCACCGATTTACCACCCTCCGACAAGAACACCACAATACTGGTGGTGGTAGATCGGTTCTCCAAAATGGCACACTTCGTAGCCACCTCCGGTGTCCCATCTGCACCATGTACAGCCACATTATTCATACAGGAAGTCTTTCGACTGCACGGCCTGCCCTCCTCCATAGTCTCAGACAGAGGGCCCCAGTTCACCTCTCGGTTTTGGAGGGCGCTCTGCCGCTCGCTTCATATTCAGTGCAATCTGTCCTCTGGGTATCACCCCCAGTCCAATGGGCAGACGGCACGGGTCAACCAGACCTTGGAACAGTACTTGCGCTGCTATACTACACATCTTCAAAACAACTGGTGCTCTCTTCTTCCTATTGCGGAGTTCGCATACAACAATCACATGCACAGATCTTCTCAGTCCACGCCTTTCTTTACAGTGTATGGTTACCACCCTCAGATGTTCCCAGGCCTTGCTACCCACTCTTCAGTTCCTGAGGTCGCTCAGCGCCTCCAGCATTTACGTCGGTGTCACCGTCTTCTTCGCCTGACCTTGGCAAAGGCGCAGCTGCAGTACAAGCGTCAGGCGGATAAACGTCAGGGCCTTGAACCATCTTACAAGGTGGGCGATCGAGTCTGGTTGTCCACAGCCCATGTCCGTATGTCTTGCCCATCCCGGAAGCTGGGTCCTCGTTTCCTTGTTCCTTTCCGAATCATCCGCAAGATTAACCCCGTGGCCTTTCATTTGTCCATGCCCTCCTCTTTCCGGATTCACCCCACCTTTCATGTCTCACAGCTCCGCCCCTGGAGGACTTCTCCCTATCCGCACCGTGATCCAGACCGCCCTCCTCCCATCCTCGTGGGCGGTTCCGAGGAGTATGAGGTCCGGGAGATCCTTGATTCGCGTTTCCGGTGTGGTCGTCTTGAATACCTCGTCGATTGGAAGGGGTATGGTCCAGAGGAGAGGTCCTGGGAGCCCTCTCTCCGGGTCCATGCTCCTGCGTGTGTCCGGTCGTTTCACCGCCTGCACCCCACTCGTCCGGGTCCCGGGGCCGCCCTGAGGTCGTCCATGGGTAGGGGGCTCTGTCGCTACTCGCCCGGTCCGGGGCGCAGAGCGGGCAGGCCCTTGGTGCCCGCTCTGTCTTCTTCGGTGCATCTGTGCACGCGCCGACGTCCGGTTACGTCGGCGTCATGACGCTTCTTCCGGGTTATCTTGGGCGCCCGCCTGAGCTCGGTGCTCAGTAGTCGGCGTCCTGCGTCTGGAGAGGAGCTGTATCGCTCGCTCTCTCTCCTTCCCAGTGCGTCTTCCTTGGCTCCCTGCCAGCTGTGCTTTGGGCCGGTTCTGCCACTTGCCTCCTCGCTCTCCATCTTCTCCTCTCTGCATTCCCTGTTTGGACCCTGGATCTCTGGCTGCACATAGTGACCACTTACCTGTCTACCTGCATCAGCACTTAGTGTCCACCCTCCTGCCTACCTGCATCCGCACCTAGTGACCACCTACCTGCTGTGGAGTTCTTGACTTGGTCCTGGATACGCAGCTACTCTGTTCACCTACCTGCACTCTGCCAGTTGTCCCTCTTTCTTCTACCTGGTGAGTTCTACACTATTAGCCCAGTATAGACTCTCCCTGGGGCAGGTGGTGTTGGCCTCCTTTGTGGTGTGTTATCCTGGACCTCTTTCAGCTCAACTGAGGGGGGTCATCTGGCTTCGCGGCCAGCATCTTTATCCGGCTTCGGCCGCAGCACAACACACCATAAGGGAGCCTACGTCCACTAGCACCGCTCCCCAGCGTCGCTCCCTAGCCTCCCTCCACCTGCCCTTGTTGGAGGAGTCTCCTTTACTTCCTATCATATTCTAGGGGGCATCCTAGTCCTGCTTCTGGGTTCCTTATTCGAACCAGTTCCTTTCAGACACGACATTACCAACATGCACATCACCTGGTTTACTCCTAACCCCCACACCCTGACTTTCTATGCCCCCCCTTTCCATCCCCCCCCCCAGACTGCACCTGACCTCCTGGATAAGCCAGGAGGTCCCCCTCCCCCCTCATTCCCCAAGAACCCGGTCCCCCAAAACCCCAACCCCCATTCCCTCCTGGACCAAAGTTCCCCAGGGAGCTCCATAAGGGCCAAAGCCCCATGGGCCCATCTGAGGATGCTGTGGCCAACCCTGCCAGGGAACATTAC
This sequence comes from Rhinophrynus dorsalis, assembly GCA_037306005.1. Classification (NCBI taxonomy): domain Eukaryota; kingdom Metazoa; phylum Chordata; class Amphibia; order Anura; family Rhinophrynidae; genus Rhinophrynus; species Rhinophrynus dorsalis. Next base: position 447,071,525 of record CM074721.1, read on the forward strand.
CCCCCCTCCATGGTCCCCCCTCACCCTGCTGCCATGAACCCCACCCCCCCTCCCCAAACCCACCACCCATCTGAGGTCTTCCCTCCCCCCACCTAGAGCACCCCCCTTGGCCCACAGCACCCCATGGTCCCCCACTCCCATCCCCCTGTCTGCCTCTTCCCATCCCCTGCCCCCCTCTACTAATATCCCCAGACTCACCATCTAGCAGGCGCCGCTTGGCTGGCGCCGCCATATCCACGGCGCCCCTCTTGCCAAAGGAGCGGGTGCCCGATACATGGCCTCCCCCCCTTTCCCCCAGATGCTGCCCGGCGCTCTGCGCATGCGCCGACCGTATCCGAGCAACAACCGGAAGTAGCGGCTGACGCGACATCCGGTTCCCGTACTTCCGCGGCTGCGTCGTGAGGAGAGGACAGGGGCATCCTCTCCTCCTCCGAAACAGCCGCGTACTCGTCACCCGACCCCGAATCCGGGGCGGTGATGCGGCCATCCTCTCCCTCCCTCCCCTGCCTAGCCCACCAGTCCTTGGCCACATCAGGGCCAAAGCCCACGGGGAAAGCATCCCCTTCCAACACCCGCTGAACCACAGCGGGGGCCCTGGCCAAGCAATCCGGGGCAGCAGCAGAGAGGGACGCGGGCGCAGAGGGGAGGACAGGAGGAGGACAATGAACGAGGGACAGCACAGAGTACCCCACAGACGGGGCAGCAGTGCAGGGGAGAGAAGAAGAAATAGAAGGGGATGGACGCTTGCGCCGCGGCCTGGAAACCAGGGCCGCCTTACCTGCCGCCAAGGGCTCTTGGCGGTATCGTTTCGGCAGTGAGATCCGGCGTTGGGGCAGCATTTTCTTCTTCTGCTCCATACTCAGCTCCAGTACAGCACCTGAAAGACACAAGCGAACAGGTTAGTAGCAAATGTGAGGCCAGTCTAGCTGGCCTCACCTATATACACCTCCACGTGGTAGGTGTGAAAAATCCCACTCCCCCTCCTTTCCCGTCGGCCGCGGAGGGACCAGCATGACTCATCTATTGTTCCCCTCTCCCTCTGCATGCTGGCCCCCCCGCGGCCGCCATTTTACCGTGCCTGGGGGCGAGCACCTTAATGGCGCTCACTCCCAGTCAGTCGCTCACTTGTACTACTCTGATTCAAATCTTTGCCCTGAACTATTCTAGTAAAAAACTGATAACCTATTAACCCTATCCTGGCAATCACCAGCCCCATAGGTCACAATCCTAATGAAGTTGGTCCCTTCATACTGTTTGTTCTATAGCGGGACAGATGATCAGACTCGGTTGTCTTATATCATCTTTATACTAATATTATCTCCATCACCACCTCGGTCCATCTCGGCTCTAACAATTTGGACATTTCATCTTATTCTACTTTTGTGAACATTTTTACATTGGCAGTGACTATATTTACTGACGTCCACATTTTTCTATATCTTTTTACTGCTTTGCTTTTTTGGGGGGGGGAATTATTAGGTAGGTGGGATTTGATTGTAGATGCAGGTCCCATTGGTTTATTCTTGCCTGTTCATGATCTGGTGGGATTGGATATCATACACTTTCTCAATGTCTCTACATGAACAAATTTTTATTTCTGAATAAATGTTTGCTATTTTTCTATATAATAGTGTATTTGTTTACATACTTTTTCATGCTATATGATTTGACAGAGTGCCGCTAATAAGAACCTTTCTTTTTCTGTTTTTTTTTTTTTTTGTATAGATTCTTTAAGGATCTGTAGCACACAGTTTACGATATACACGGTTGGTCATTTATAGCTGATAATAATGATTATATGCACACACACTCTAGGTTAACCTCTTACACGCTAGAGTATTACGACGATCTAGTTTAACATCCTTTGCTATGATCATAACTAGGAACCCACAAAGATCTCGACCAGCTAAACTGTTTGTTTGTGTTTTTTTTTAATGTCCAGAAATATTCTGCACTTCCTCCTCCCTTACGCTGGGTGGTGCTGCCTCGGAATCATTTTCCTGTCCGCATTGATTTGATCTCTTAGAGCCACTTCCGCCTTACTTCCCTGTTGTCATGGAGAGAAGGCAGCCGCTTACGGGCTACTCGGTTCATGCGGCTAACGAAAGGACAAGATTCGGGGATCAGCAAGCCGGAAGTGACCGGCAGACTGATGAACGTGATATATTTACTCGTGGAATCCAGCAGGCGCAATCCTACCGGGATGGTTCAGTACAGCGTGATATCACCCATAACCCCACTCAGATAAGCTTCCAACATGGAACTGTCCAGCACCGGTATTTCCACACTGGCGTGCCCCAGCATGATATTCCTCAGGCTGGTATGCCGCAAACTGGAGGAGCAACTCCTGCAGGCCACCACCCTGGTTTGCTTCAACATAGCGGTCACAATCAACGAGAAGTTACGGCTGTCATGCTCCAGAATGATGGGCCTCAGCCCGGTGGTCCCCAAGCTGGTATACCTCAATATAGAAGTCACAGTCAAGGAGGGATGCTGGTTGGCATGAGCCATAATGAATGGCCTCAACTTGGTATGCCACATCACAGAGGCACACCAGATGGGATGCCGCAATACAGATGTCTCAATCAAGGAGGCACCCAATCTGACATACCCAAGAATGGAGAGTCACAGCTTGGTTTGACACATCATGGAGGAGTAGAGCCTGGCGGTCCCAAGTCTGACTTGACCCAGCATAGAGATTTCACCCAAGTGGACTTGCATGATGGAATGCCCCAGAATTGTACTTCCCAGCAGAGAGGTTCCAATCAAGGATGGAAACCGGCTGTGCTACCACAGAATGACTGGCCTGAAACTGATCTGTCCAGTCATGGAGTTCTCCACACTTCCATGAACCAGAACAGAGGTCTAAAGCAAGGCATACAGCAGAATAAAGGGCATGAACTTGGGATATACCAACATGGAGGAGCACCACCTGGTGGCGGCCCGGCTGTCATGCCGCATCATGGTGGCGGCCCGGCTGTCATGCCGCATCATGGTGGCGGCCCGGCTGTCATGCCGCATCATGGTGGCGGCCCGGCTGGCATGCCGCATCATGGTGGCGGCCCGGCTGGCATGCCGCATCATGGTGGCGGCCCGGCTGGCATGCCGCATCCTGGGGGCGGCCCGGCTGGCATGCCGCATCCTGGGGGCGGCCCGGCTGGCATGCCGCATCCTGGGGGCGGCCCGGCTGGCATGCCGCATCCTGGGGGCGGCCCGGCAGGCATGCCGCTTCCTGGGGGCGGCCCGGCAGGCATGCCGCTTCCTGGGGGCGGCCCGGCAGGCATGCCGCTTCCTGGGGGCGGCCCGGCAGGCATGCCGCATCCTGGGGGCGGCCCGGCAGGCATGCCGCATCCTGGGGGCGGCCCGGCTGGTTCTTACCTGCATGGTGGTCCCCAAGCTGTTTTCCAGCAACAACAGACACTGGCAAATGCACCTCCTCATCATAACACCTTTCACTGCAGGGCCCCTATGTCTGGCATCTCTCAGCCCAATCACTCACAGTTATTCCCCACCCCTCCCCGGAGTTCCCCATATCTGAGTGCCACAGATACAGTTAAAGATTTTGACTGTTTTCCTCATCCGATGACTAGGAACATTAATAATTCAGCCTTCCCCCTTCCTGCCATAGGATCTACCCATGGTAATGCTTTTAAAGAGTCTGATGGGGGAGTCTCAGATCTTCAAAGACATCCTAATAATGTACAACATTTTTTGCACCAGGATACGCTTAATATGCAGAGGGAGGGTATATCTGTTTATCAGAATATTTTTGAAGTACAAAGGGAAGAATCTCATGTGCGCAAGGATGGGTCTTCACCACAAATGGACCCACTTACACCTTCAGAGAGGGCATCCATGCAAAATGATGGGCAGTTTACACAACAGGACACGCTTCGAGAGCGATGTGGTGATGTGTTTTTGCAGAAAGACAGACCTAATATGCAAAGTGGTGTAGCTTTCTTGCCACAAAACATAACCAGCATGCTACATGATGGCCACATGGAAGAGCATGACAGACCCAATATGCAAATCGAAAGCCCATTCATGCACCATAACAAGCAAGGGGATGGCATGGGCAATTTTGTGGATAATAGGCCTTCAGACGTTTTCCAGCAGTGGCTTTCTACTTTTTTGTCACACCGTGGAAAGAAATGTATTCCTAAATCTGAACCTGCAAGAGCTCCCTCAGTAAAAGAGGCCAAGGAATTAATTTATGGGGCCTTGCAGCTAGTGTTCCAGCTTAACGCCCTGTGCCAGAGATTGGAGAGCAGTTCAGCAGCTGAAGAATCCTGGTCTCAGGATTATCCTAAAGCAGCCAGTGCCCGCAGGGAACTGGAGAGTAAGATGAAAGAGCTTGAGAAGCCTGGGTATATTGATGGCCTAAAGAGAAAATTGGGGAGGATCAGAAAAAAGCGGCTTCGTCAGAAACAGGCACGGCAGGAGACCGATGAAGATAAGGAGGTGGCTGAGCAAGCAGCAGAAAAGGAAGCGAAGATTGATAGTTGGAGAATGCAGTGCATCCAGGAGGTTGAAGAGAAAAAACGGGTGGGTACTATAGTGCAGGCATCATGTGACATTTCCATACATAAATACAGATGGGAGTGACCTCATAAAAACATTCCAGATCACCAGGGGCCATACTTAATAAGCTTGGGAGGTGCAATTCTGGGGCAAACTAACTGCTCCATATGGAAATTTCCATTGATTTAAATAAGTATTTTAACACCATGAATGCTAGAGTGGCCTCCGAAGCATTGCACACCAGTGTATTGGAGACCTCTCTAGCATTAATGGGGCTTAAAAAAAACAATTAAACAAAGGTAATTTTTTGGATTTATTTTCTTTCCTTGTGGTGCAGTTGATTTCCTCTGTAATTGCACCTCCTTAGCATATTGCATACCGTCACTTGTTCTGTTATAGTGTATTGGCTGCTGCTGGCAGGTAATCGTGTACTACTGCTGGTCTACTCTGTCATACCAGATAAAGACACCTGGCCATCTCCCTCACATCAGCCCTGTATACAGGTGTGTGTGTGTCTATATGTGTGTGTATGTATACCTCAGATTCTATGTGATTCTTGGCCATCTTTTATACTAAAAGTTGCTTTATGTGTACACAAAACCCTTTTTCATCACTGTTATTTATATACATTGTTTTCCATTGCTGTGCCAACACAGTATGACTTGTAGTAAGGTTCAGGGCTGAAGCCTGGTATTGGGATGGATTTTTGTTTTAACCAACTGGATGTGTCTGTCATCCATGAGTTTAATAAAAAGGAGAGTTTTTGGGGCGTTTGCTCAAAACAGAAGAGCAGCAGTTCTGTAGCCAAACCAACTGCACCTTAAGTAACAACTATCAATATTGATTTATGTTGTTCTTTTAACCACTTGAATGCCAGAGAGGTGTCCAACGCTTCAATATTGTTTGGAGACCTCTCTAGCATTAAGGGAGTTTAGTCCAATTTAAATGAATGGGTATTTTTATTTTCTCTGTGGTCTGGTTAGTTTGGCCTCAGAATTGCTTCTGTTGTGTTAGATGGTCAGTATGATAGTAGTCATGCTTTGTCTTTACTCTGATTTGGCCACCCAGGAGCGGGAGCTGAAAGCTGTTGCGGACGGTGTACTCTCAGAGGTGAGAAAAAAACAGGCAGATACCAGGAAAATGCTGGATGTCCTTCGGTCCCTGGAGAAACTGAGAAAACTGAGAAAAGAAGCAGCTGGGCGGAAAGGTAAACGAAAGGTAGTGATGGTGCTAAACTAAGGACCACTCACTCTGTAGCAGACCAATTGCACTGTGAGGGACAAATAAACATTCTAAGTTGTTTAAACTTTTGATTGCTAGAGAGTTCTCCCAAAACATTGCGTCTCAGACTAAAGGACAAGATCTGTCACATGTCAATGAGGACCAGAAGGTTGCACTTATCAACCTTCTGGTCTTCAAGGGGTTAAATGGATAGTAATACTTTATTATTACTATTCCCCATATTGTAGATATTTGTAAAATAATTCAGTTGCCCCCAGGTTCATCTCTCAAAATTTTATGGTTTGAGAGAAAACCGTAAGCAAAGTTTCCCCCTTCCCTCCCCCTTCCCTGAAGTCAGCGTTGTACTTCTACATGTGCTTGGTTTTCAGGGACGTGTAGAAGACTGTTTCAGTGAAATAATTCTTTGTCACTAACGCGATTGCTACTCTGCTGCAGAGCCACCTGATGAAAGTCAGACCAGATATCCCTGCAGTCAGTACAACGCTGACTTCAGGGAAGGGGGGAACTTTGTGTTCAGTTATCTCTCAAACCATAAAGGTTTGAGACATGAACCTGGGGGCAATTGAATTATTTTGCAAATATCTACAATATGGGGAATAGTAGTATTAAAGTATTACTATCCCTTTAAGGATTTCCATTCTTTAATCCAGGTGAATGAGTCATAATGTCTGAGCTTCTGATTAATTCTCAAATAGGGAAAATGTGTAAATCCTGACTGGTTGATGCTAACCACTTACAGCTGGAGAATCTTAGGATGACTGCCATATGTGTCTCACAGAGGGGAGCGCAGCAGGGTGACATCCGTAAGAGTCTATCAGAAATAAGAGCAGCAATTTGACTTCCATATGTAACAGGGAAGAGAGCAGCAGGATGACTGCTTTGTCTGTGTGTCACAGAGAATAGAGCAGCAGTGTGACTGTGAAGCCCATCTGTGTGATTACATGGGCTGTGATGTATCATTCAGTGGTTAATGGATGGAATGACACTATACGTAGCAGTGCCAGACTTTCCATTAACCCTTTGAGTGCCACATCACTGCCCCTGCAATCACGCTGATATGGCATCACAGTCACGCTTGCTGCTCTGAAAACTGCATGTCAAGCCTTTTCCCCGCTTTTTTAGGCATGTTTCACTTGTCATGCAGGTGAAATAAAGACATACGAGATTCTTGTGTCGCCATTTTCAACCTGGATACATATTTAACGCACCCCAGGGTTGGTCGCCAAATTGAAGGTGACATTTTAATCGGATACCCTTCCAGATGTATGTCAAAGAGATGAGAGCTACAGGGTGACTGTTATTTTCGTCTCACAGAGAATAGATTGGCTTGGTGCCTGCTGTATGTGTCTCACAGACAGGAGACCAGCAGGGTCACTGTTCACACAGAATAGAGCAGAAGAATTACTTCCATTGTGTGTCAATGTATAAAATTAAAAGTATATGTGCTCCACATTCACAACAATTATCTCCTGACAATTAATATATTATAATCCATATTCATTACCTCCAGGTGTCTTTCCACCACCTTCTGCTGATAAGACGTTTGAGGACCACATTCAAAGGCTTCGTACATTGGTGAACAAGCGCACTGCACTGTACGATGTAGAGGAGAGAGCTCTCAGGGTGATTGTGGAAGGAGAACTGGAGGAGGAAAGACAGAGACACCAAGAAAAGAGACAAAAAAAGGAAAGAGAGAAGCTTCTGCAGCAGCAGCGAGAAGTGGATTCCATATTGTTTGGAGATTCAGGTGGGTGAGATGTGATTTTGATTTTTCACTCTGTGAAATTCATCCTGGAGCTAACGACCGATGGTCCCTCCTGTGAGTATCCTGCCATCGAAGCCAAAACCTGCCAGTGGACCAATTGGGGAGCAGAATGGAGGTCTGAAAAGAGATTCTTGGGTCTTCCGCATTTGGTCCTACAGAAGAGACTGAACTGCAGATCTAAAGTCTCTAAGTTCAGTCTCTTCTCCTATGAGGTGCAGGTCCAATAAACACTTTGCTTCTGGCTTGAATGCCTTACACAGAGTGACTATGGAGGATGTGTGCACAGCTTTGCAGAGTTTGTTGCATTACAGCCAAGGGCAGACAATTGAGGCTGCATAGTGCAGCCCTGAGGCTCGTATAGGATTAGACTTGGTAAAATAGGATAATTGTCCTTTCATTAACATTTATATGGTATGTATACCTCATACTACTAAATCATTTGTTGTGCACAGCTGCAATTCAATTTTAACCCCTTTCATGCTAGAGCATTCTCCAGCTCATTGTAGATATCTCTAGTATTGAAGGGGTTAAAAAAAAGAGGTACTCCCACTGCTGAGGGATGTTTTATTCACATGCATTTCAGCCAGCAATACCACACTGGCTTCCTTGACAGTCCTGGTCATATAGTGGAAGATTATAAAAAGGAGGAACTTTCCTGTCGCCTCCTTCTCTCAGCACACAACACCATCCATGCCTCTCCCATCTCAAACCTTTTTCACTTTCCTCTCCCTGCCTGTGGAACTCCATACTTTTCTCCCTACGTCTAGAACAATCCCCCACTGTCTTTGTCTATCCTGAAATCCTATATTCTAGAACACTAGTGTTATGCGCTACTTTTTGGCAGACTCAGCACATGAACTTACAGCACTTGACAACCTCATACCCTGTTGTCTGTCTCCTTTTACCCATTTAGACTGTAAGCTCCTTGGGGCAAGGACCTCTCTCCTATAGTTTCTATGACTGCGTCACTTTATTTTTTGTAACATGCTAATATTGTAAGGCGCCACATACACTTTGTGGTGCCATATAAAAAAGATATACATACATGCATACATCCCTGTAAATAAAAATGCCCTTTAACAATGTATTCCCCTTTTTATTTTTAATTTATTGGCCGAATAAATAGGCAGTTATACTATCTCTATTTTATGATTGATTTATTTTACTGTTTAACACCCCCTTTCCTCTCAAGTATTTTTACTTCCACAATTTAGGCTACCCAGATTCAACCTAGAGGGAGAACCAGGTGCATGACTGGAAAGCCAGGGATAGTGGTATAATGTACCACTGTTCCTGCTGCCTGAAGAAAAACTGGAGGGAATGTTCGTATTGAGCTTTTTCACTTCCTGAGTGATCTGTATCCTGTATTCCTTCTGTGGCTCTCTTTAAACTACATGGCTGTCATCTTGAGGGATCCATGCAATTCTCCAGCATACTGGAAGGGGTCTTTTCTGACCCCATCTGTGCATTTTAGAAATTATCACCTGTGAGTAGAGTTGCTCATCCATGTGGGTGTTACCTATAATAAGTGAGGTTTTTCTTCCTGTATTTTTCAGTAAAAACATGGCAGTTTCGTTGCTTTTGAATTTTAGCTTTGTCCTAAAAAAGTGTATTCTGTTAGAATGGACCTGACACCTTGATTCAAGTTCGTATAATTAAAAACTGCCTATATGCCATGTTAGCCAAAACAGCAAAACGTGATCAGTTAACCTTTTCTGTGCCAGAGGGGTATGCAAGGCATTGCTTTGCAATGCGTTGTGTACCCTTCTAGCACTGAAAGGATTAAGGAGATATTCATTGATACCGTATGCTAATGAAGCTTTTCACCAACATTTCATATGCTGATTAAGTACTGTGCTCACCAGGAGACTTTAATCTTCACAGAAATGAGTGAATATTTCCTGAACTATACATCTCATGGACTTTTTGCTAACATGACACACAGGCAGTTTTGAATTACGTTTTTAAATATTTAAAAAAAAAATGTCAGGAAGCCTCAATAAATGAAAATATTGCTATGTACATTTATATACAGTTTTAAGAATAATTTTCAATCAATTAGCCATAATTTTTTTAAAAAAACGTAAGTCCGTGTTTAGGAGAGCGAGAAGGCGATAAGATCCCACCAGTTGAGAGTCTCTACCAGGTTTGGGCAACATTATGAGCCAAGCCTTTGTGAAAGAATAAGGAGTGATATTAGTTTTAAAAATGTCATTCTAAAGAGTGAGTCCTGCCTGACTTGTTTCCTTCTCTAAAAAAATGCTTTGTGAGTAGTTAAAGGGTTAATAATGCTTTTTTTGACAAGCAGCTCAGATTGTTCATAATAGTTAACTGTACAGATGTCTGATGCTCTTACTATGCAAATCTTGCAGGTTATGCTGCATAGAGCTGGAAACCGGTCATTGGACCAGACAGATCACAATGAGGGACAATCTTCCCTCTGTCAGCAAAAGGAAAGCCCTGTCCTCTGTGACAAAGGAGGGTAGGTTTTTCCTAGAACTGACTGAAGATTATCCCTTGTTGTGATACCCTGTCGGATCTGAAACAGAAACGCTGATGTCAGGAAAAGGGGCGGGAGGGATAACCTTCATCATGTAACTAACAAGTTTTCCACAGTAAGAGCATCAGACATCGGTACTATTAACTGTGGTGAACGATCTGAACTGCTTGTTAAAAGAAACATTACTAACGCTTTAAATGAGATTTCAGGTTGTTACTGCAAAACATTATTGTATAGTGTCTTGTTTTCTAGATAATTACATTTGTTGGTTTCAAAGTGATGGGCTTTCTTTCTTTTATAGGAACCCATGAGACGAGAGCTTAGGTCTGTCAGATTTGTATATGTTTTTTTGCACTCATTATCTTTGTATACTATTATACTATCCTCAGAACTACCTTGGAAACATTACAACAAAGGAAGGAGTTTGAGAGATGCAGGCAATTTATTTTGGGTGTATTGAAGCCATTCACCGAAAAGATAATTTCTAAAATTCTCTTTGTTTAATAATTAGGCAGGGATCCTCCAAAAGGTGAGGAGTGGGTTTTTCCTTATCAGGCGCCACATAAATCTATATACATGTGGCGCCTGATTCAGAATAACTGTGTTGTGAATGCAAGAAACCTTCAGAAGAATAGAATCCGCAATAAAGAAATGGTCTATGCATGGGAAGGGTTGGTGTGGATTAGAATAAAGGGTGTAATCCTTACCCACTGGGTGCAGAACCCTCCAATCATACACCACACCTAAGTGTTTTGTCAAGTAGGAATCATAGTTTGAGTTAAAGGGATAGTAATACTTCGTTTTTTCTTTATTTTATTTTGTAGGCATTAAAAAAACATGAAGAACGATATAAGTCTTTATGGTTTGAGAGATATTCACAAGCAAAGTTTCCCCCTCTCGCCCAGTGGCGAGTGCAGAAATTGCCGCCGGGCCCCCCCCCCCATCTTCACGTTGCCCCATGCACATCTCCTACCTCCATCTCTTGCGCAGTTCTCAGTTATGCAGAGCGCTGGAAGATGATGTCATCTCCCAGCGCTCTGCATTACTAGAGTGTCGGGAGATCAGCTGAGCTGCTGCGGGCAGGGCTGTGGGCGAGTGGCAATGGGTTCGCAGGGGGCGGCCAGGCCCCTTGGAGTGACGGGCCCGGTCGCAGGTGCGACCCCTATTGTTACGCCACTGCTCTCGCCCCTTTTACCTAGTGTAAGCCATCTCTTCTCAGATGTGGAATCTAGTTGTAAGACCAGACAGATAACAGCAGGGGACAATTTTCTTTCTATTAGAACAATGAAAGCCCTGCCCCCCTTGACAAGCTTTTCAGGTTTTTTCCCTTATCTTAATTGTAGATTGTCCCTCTCTGCAGTCTACCTGGGCACCTCCCTTCTGATCTGGCTGAACAGTGTTACATCAGCAAAAGGGGTGAGAGGGGGATGCTTTATTATTGAATTACTCTTGAACTACAACTCTGACAGAATTGAAATAACACTTTCCAAAGTCCAGATACTATGATGATTAATTACAGCTGCTTTTATTATGAAACATTACTATCCCTTTAATTATTGGTCTGCTATGGTGTTGCCAGAACAAGAAGGAAATGTTTTCTGTTGCATAGTTTCTGGTGGAGCATGAAGGCAAAAGAAAGAACCAAAGAAAGATTGGGTACATAAACATTTACCAATAAAAATCCCAACCCTTCTGTCTTACATTCTTCTGTCGAGTTCTTTTAAGTATCCTATAGTGCAAATTTTTGTGGGAAAGGATGATCAAACCTGTTTCATTGTGTAAGATGAGGCCACCAACTCCTCCACCCACTCCCTCTGTAGTTTTGGGTGATCGACGTCTGTGAGATGGGTTTCTTTTAACAAAGCTACAAAATAGTATAATGATTTAAAATGGGATAAACATTTTTATATTTAATTTGGTTAAGACCAGCTGCATTCCAAGAGACAAGCAGTGTTGGTACAATGTGAAATGTAATCCATGCGTTATAACTGCATCTATTAAAGCACTTATCAGAACAACTGTTCCCAGCAAGAGTGTGTGACTTGAAAGGCACCAGGAATGCGTTTAGTTAATCCGTGTGAGAGACAGAGGATTTAAATGTAACCTATATAAAAAAAAAACCCAATAAATTAAAGGGATAGTAATACTTCGTTTTATCTTTTTTTAATTTTGTAGGCATAAAAAAAACATGAAGGGCGATATAAGGCTTATCTCTCAAACCTTTATGGTTTAAGAGATCTTCACAAGCAAAGTATCCCCCCCCCGTTCAGCCAGATCAGAAAGGAGGTACCCAGGTAGACTGCAGAGAGGGACAATCTTCAATTAAGATAAGGGAAAAAGCTGAAAAACTTGTCAAGGGGGGAAGGGCTTTCATTGTTTTCATTCAAAGAAGATTGTCCCCTGCTGTTATCTGTCTGGTCTTACAACCAGATTCACATCTGAGAAGAGATGGCTTACACTAGGAAAAAGGGAAACTTTGCTTGTGAATATCTCTTAAACCATAAAGGTTTGAGAGATAAGACTTATATCGTTCTTCATGTTTTTTTAATGCCTACAAAATAAAATAAAGGTAAAACGAAGTATTACTATCCCTTTAACAATATTGAAGTGAACCAGAGAGAAACGGCATATAAGTGTGCAGATTGTACCGGGTCTCAAAAATTTGTAGAAATGTCCATGTAAGGTATTCAACTAGAAGATAATGGGGAGAATCCTTCAAGAGCCATCCTTCAGGGTTGTAAGAGTCATCTCTCCAAATTCCCTATTTAGGAAAATCAGACTGCCCAGCTTAGTTAATATATGCAAAACACGGATTTGGGGGGGGGGGAACAAATGTAACAACCACACGGAGATGGAAGGTTGGTATATGGGTCTCTCCACAAGGCATTATGATTCATGTAAGTCCTGGAAGGAGTTGTGGGATTCACTGGTCGGCATCCACTTTACCCATGAAGGACTGGCCGTCAATCAACTTTGATAAATTTGATAAAGATTTCTGCATCTTAGGTGTGAACAACCATTGTGTATCGTTCTCCTGAATTATTTTAAGCTTGACTTCATTCTTCTGATGCAAGACTAACATCTAGTGCAGTGCACAATTACTGGATAACCTCCAGAGTAGGCTTCTCCTGATCTTTGATGTTCCCCTTTGCGTCCACCAAGAAATCTTCAGGAAGTCAATCTAGTGTCCACAGCTCTTGGACCTAAGCACTAAGGGCACCCAGTCTAGAGACTACTATGGGACAAGTAAGATCAGATAAAAGAGATAAGATAAAAAAAAATATAAGGAGGGTATAGTATATTCTATAGAGAGGTGGAAGAACTCCTATTACCAGTATATTAAATTGATGAAATAGGTAACTATATTAAACTATTAATTAAAAAACATATTGTTAATGCTGTAAATACACCATATGTGAAATATTGTTTATAATTGCTAATAACTGACACATTTCATGGCTATCCTGCTACTTCATCATCCCTCTGATGTGACATGACATTTGTTTTCCAAGTTCTTCCTGAAATTTTTCTCGAGGACTTCTGTTACATAAAGTAGTATTTTATCATTTTTTGTTCTCATTCTTTGGATGTGGTCTTATTTTAAAACATATGTATTGCTATTACACATGATAACCCTGTATAGTAGCGCTGGGAGAGGTATGTTCTCTTTGGTATAGCGAATTACAAAACCTTTCTTTTTATTAACCCTTTGAGTGCCAGAGGGATTTCCAGTGCACTTCCTGTGTTTTCATTCTTCTGTGTTTTTTTTTTTTTTTTCTTTGTTACAGACCCACTGCCTCCACTTCATCCACTGCATCCTTTCCGTCAGTATTACCTGCAAGCTGAGCATTCTGTTGTTTCACTTGTTCAGATACGGTGAGTCCACAGTATAGATATTGTATAGTGCACTCTGCTTGTGTAGAGATGGATGAGAACCTGGATACATTCTCTTTCTGTAATCCTGTACACAATATCCTTCTCCTGATAAAATAATCTGTTTTACTGAAACATACAGCTACAGAGACAAGCAGGTAACAGTTTGACTGCACATAAGAACGAGGCAGCCTATTTTATTGTATAACAGAAGAGCTTACCTAGATAAGGATCCCTTCATACAACAGTCAGTTATAAATATACTAGTTGAAGAGCCAGTTACACGGGCCACAGTGCCACTGCCAGCTGGTCGCGGGGCAGTCATGCACAGTAGAGACTGCCCACGCTGCGGCTGATACAGAGCGGGACGTTCCTTCGGAGCACCCCACTCTGCGTCAGCCTCATCACGGGCAGTCTCTACTGTGCATGACTGCGTCGTTACACACATTTTAGCGAATTATTATATAGGATTTTTATACTAACAAATGAGGTATGGCATTGACAGTAACATGCATGTGCACATGCTCCTGTTCACATATTGACACGCATGTGCACAGCCACATGCACACATCCACACAAAAAGAAAACAAAAGAGGGGCACTATTATTGTAATAAATCTTAGGTAACGAACACCAACACCAATAATCTACCACACTCACAATATATAGGCCCACTAACTAGTGATCAGCCGAACAAATGGAGGACTCAAGCCTGCCCCCACTTAGTCAACTCCTCAGATGTAACGTGGATGCCTCTTCCTAACCAATAGTCAGGGACTTCTCTAAAGTCCCTGACGAAGAAACAGAAAAGCAGCCAGAAGGGGCACAAAACCACTCTTGTAATATAAAGATGTACAGTAATAAAACTGGTACTCACAATTCTGTTGAAACACCAATTGATAGAACCAACAACCGGTATAGCAAGCAGGGATTTAGTAATCCGCCCTGCTCTGGATATACACCTCTCAGGATAAAAATTACTGGAACACGTTTCGAAGCAGTAGCTTCTTCTTCAGGAACAAGAAGGACTTCAGTCACTTGACAAAATCTCAGTTCTACAATAAGAACATTGATATCCTTGCTTACTGTTAGTTTCTGGGTCCCTACTATAGCTGCTAGTTGGTGTATGGAAAGAGAGAAAATGGCACCAAAAAATGTATATAAGAGTAGGGGAAATATGTGTGTCCAAAGCGCTCCTCACATAGAATGCAAACAGACGCGTTCACGTGTAGGACTATGACTGCTATCATCACGTGAATAAACAACCATGACTGCATCCCTAATATACCAAGCATGTCGGCTCAGTGTATTACAAGAGTGGTTTTACTCCCCTTCTGGCTGCTTTTCTGCATCCTCACAAGATCAGATATATATGTATACACACAGACACACACACATCTGCCTTCTACAAGCTGCCCCAAGACCTTCCTCAGTATCTAGATCCCCCAGTACCCTGGTTCTCCACCATAGAAGTCATATGGCAGTACAGGGTAGTAACGGATTCCACAGGATGTCTCTCAAACAAACCCCATCTGAAGCTTTAGATTTCCTTTCAGTGCCACTTCCTTTGTTATGTGCAGCTTTTCCCTGCCTGGATCCTTCTGAGATAGGGACTATACTATAGTTTTGAGCAAATAGAATTACACGCAGGAACATCATCAGGTGGAGAGCTCCAGAGCGCAGGGGGAGGTGACTAATAGCTGCACATAGCTGGAAAGGGGGGAGTGGATGTTTGTTGCAAAGGAGAGTTACTACTGGGTGGGGGTGTAAAAGAGAGAGACTACAGAAGAAGTGCCAATAGTGCGTTATCCAATGTATAGCTATGTTATATCACAATGACATCATATCCACTCACATTCAAAATATGCCAATAATCAGGCATATTCCTGTCATCGACTTTTACAGCATACAGGGTACTTTACCCGGTCCTGTTTGGGTAAGCCGGTCTGTCACCGGTTCAGGCTTGGGAAATTTTCTCAACCTCTCCTTCTTGATCTTCACTCTCTTAACTCCACCAGTAACTTCCTCAGAGCTCGTTGGATTAGAAAGGGATATCAAAAGTGCAAAAATAAAATTAAACAATAAAAAATATTAAAAAATAAAAGTAATAAAAGTAGCCATTCTTCTCCCGATAATATCTAGAAACATTTTTTATTGAAACAACAGGCATCTATTAGATTGACAATAGCAACGCGTTTTGCAGCACTAAGCTGCTTTCTCAACCTTAAAAGCTTGGTAACATTTAGTTTGGAACGTTGAATTCTATTGCACGTGATGGCATATTAGTGGTCTTACCTATAAATTTCCCCATAGACTTCAATAGGATATCGGAGAGAAATATGTGATCACATTTATCACCTGCAAGGGAAAGCCAGCTCTACATTAGCACTATCTTCAGGGAGATTGCTCCTTGTATTCCTCAATCTGTTCTTAAAATCATACATAGAGCTATAAGCTCAAAGGAAAGTGGAGCAGTTATGGAGCAAACCAGCTACATTATAGGGGACAAATACAAATTCCTATTCATTTTAAGTATGTTTTTTAACTCTAGGATGCAAGGGAGGTTTCCAATTGCTTCATTGAAAACACTTTGCATTCAGGGGGTTGAACGCCCCATTTAAATCATAATAGGTGAAGTCAAATTGCCTATACTTTTAATTTATTTATTTATTTTAATCTTCACCTTTAACCCTTTGAATGCAATGCATTGGATACCCTTCTGGAACTCAAAGGGTTAAACTTTCGTGTCCATGACAACTCAGTATATTTCTGTTTCCAGAGAGCTTACTATCAGGGACTGTGAAAGCAGGGACAGCGATATAGTGTAACATTATTCCTGCAGCAGAAAAGTGAATTTGAAGGGAAAATAAATAAAAATATAGGCAATTACACTTTACTTATTATGCAAGGAATCTGACTGCCAGTCTAAGTTTGGTGATGTAACATAAACGTGCTGTTGGGAAAACTGTGTTAATGTATGTGAGCTTTCTGTGCGCCTCCATCTCTCCTGAGACTGCCCTGATTTCCCAGTGTAGATCTTTGCACATTTACTTTATTCATCACGTCCTTATGGAGGCCCATTTCCAGCACAGCACACCATGCTGTAGATGAGGTGGTTCAAACTGAACTATATACCATGGCTGCACGCTGACATACGTCCTTATGTCCTACAAAGCATGCAGGGAAATAACTCTCCTTCACTCTTCCTCCCAGAAACGAGTGGGATCAGTTCCTGGCACCATCTGATCATCCCGATGCCAGCAGCATACCTCGTGGCTGGGTTCTTCCTCAACTTCCAACCAGCGATATCTGGACCACGGCTTTGCAGCAGGCAGAATGAGGTTCATACAGTGGAGGACTATGTTATGAGCTGCGCAGACAGGACTGTGTGAGTGCAGGACAAGCAGCTGCTATGGATTGGGTGCTCTCTGTTTGCTTTTATGGTAGTACACAAAAGTGGAGCAATTCTGGGGCAAAGCCACTGCACCAAAGGGAACTAATATAATTTCCCCATAATACCATTGATTTAAATAGGGCTTTTAACCTCTTCAATGCTAGAGAGGTCTCCAGTGCATTGCTTCTCAATGCATTGGAGACCTCTAGCATACAAAGGGTTAACAGCCCCTATTAAATCAATGAGTATATTTATTTCCTGTAGTGCATTTGATTTTCCCCAATATTGTGCATATGGCCCTAAGTGTATTACCTGTGCATAGGGGAACCGCTCTCGATCTGAGATGGCTGAGTCAGATGTGATGGCCTCTAGTAATACATTGGAGATCTCTATGGCATCTCACAATCTGAGAAGTTGTTGTGATTTGTGGAGTAGAAAATACCAAGAACTGGCAGATGTTTATTTTTTCATAAATAAAGTATCAAAATATCTTTATTTACATTGGGTGTGTTTTGTTTGTGAATATCTTTGGTTATAGAAGTGTTTTTGTGCATGTTCAGTGAAACAAACAATCCTGAAGTCCTGCTCTAGAACCTCACAACTGTTTAGTCAGACAAATTTCATCTCCGGTTATTACCTTTCAGCAGACATAAAAGTGAGTGGGCCTTATGTATAAAGACAAAGTGGAGGAAACCAAATGCACCATACGGGGCAAATAAATCTTCCCACTGATTTTTAAATGGGCCTTTTAAATGGCTAGTTTTGCATAATATGGCAAAATATATATTGCAGGATTTATCCTGCTGAGTAAAATGGGTAAACCAACTACAGGAAGGTGTATTTAAGTTTTTGCACTCATGTATGCTTGCAGTTTGGTAGCAGTAGTACCTCCACGGGCTGAAATATCACACTGGTGCTGTTGCTGCACCAGACTATGGAACTTTATCACTGACCAAAGCTGTCCAACACCTATAACTTTTAACTAAAATATTTCCCAGTAGTAGATGTTTTACTCATCAAGCTAAACCCTGCAACTTATATATGTTCTGTATTAAGGAGTACTGTACCTTTGAATTCTAGAGGTCTCCAAAGCTTGCTTTGCAATGCGTTGGAGGCTTCTCTAACATTCAAACTGTTAAAGCTCCAATTAAATCAGTGGGAAACTTTATTTGTCCCCTATGTTGCGTTTTCTACTACACTTCTTGTTAATACATCAGCCTCATTGTTGGAGACCTCTCTAGCGTCCAAGAGATTACACTGAAATATAGGAAGCGTTTCCAGTCTGGATCTGGTCAGGTGCACTAAGGCCTACCGGATGTGATGACCACTTATCCCCTTAAATCAGATATGCTCCAGTGTTTCACTGGTTTCAGTGCAGTCCTTCACAATGAAAATGTTGTAAGTGCCCCTGCAAAAAATGTATATGTTAGCGGTTCTCAGTCCGTTCTTTGTTTTTGTTGAAATCATTCCTAACATGCAGTCTGCAATTTACAGTGCACCTGTAGCATTTTATAGGTAAGTGCCAGAGGGGTATGCAACGCATCGTTTTGCAATGCATTCCCTATGGAACTCAGAGGTTTAAAGAATAAATATAGTTATTCTTAGGTCTCACAGTCGGAATGACAACGAAGAGCATATGGTGCATAATAATTTATATAACTGTCTATTAGAAACTCAATTTTAACATTATTGTCATAGACTTCATAGAAAAAAAATGGGGCACCCTAAGCTGGTGTCCAAGGTACACCATAGTGCTAAGGCACACTGGTTGGGAACCACTGTATATGTGGTCACCTTACTACCTGATCTTGTGTAGTAGGCAGGGTGTGGATGTATTACCCTAAGTGCACTGTGTTCAGAAGAAATTAATTCTGGGTAAAAAAAACTACAGTTTAGTAGGTGAGGAGTAGAAAAAGTCTATAGATTTTAATGGGGATTTTATGCTGGATTCAGTTGCAGGGGATAAATATATCACTGGTGCCTTCTCAGCATTTCCCCATATATTTCAATAGACGTTTCTGAGAAAAAATTCTGTGATAAATGTATCATCCGCAGTTGAATAAAGCCCTAGTATGTACGTATGTATTTATGTATGTATTCATATGTTCATGTGAGCCTTTTAACAAACATGTTTTATCACAAATCAATGCATATCATGGAAAAATTAAAAAGGCACAAATGTGTATAACTAATAATTTACCTTTTAAGGACCATCGAACACGCCTATAGCCTCTGGTACTTTAAGCACTAACCACATGGACATCTTCAGTAAGTGGCTTTGCAATCTTTTGGACATGTTTTGAATGTCCAGTGGGTTAAAGGTGTGATCATGGACAAAAAAAATAGACAAAACAGAAAAGCGGACAGTAGAAAGATGTGAATTGTTCAATTTGTTTTTTCAGTCATGGAGAAATTCCCTATGTGAATTATACACAATAGGCACTATTACTTTCATAAATTAAATGATGTAATGACTCATAACCCCCTCCCCAACACCACCACCTCAAAACTAGGTGCTGAAATGCCTGTTTGCACGTATATATGGTGTTTCTCCCCACACGTTTTTAATTGTGGGTGATCAGTATCTGAGAGTTAGACAGCCAGGGGACCTCTTTACATACTGAAGAATAGGAAAGGAGTGCACCACTAAATAGTGTTGAGTGTTTATAAACTAAAGGGAATGTACTAATCTTTAAATTACCATATAAGGAAATATCTTGTGAGAGAAACCAGATCTATTAAGTTACCAATCCCTCTCCTATAAGTAAATAAAAAAACAGAAAGATCCATTAGGATGATCATAAATGGCATAGGCATGTTATGAAATGTAATTTTATTTATTATAATCAAAAAAGAAATACTTAAAAACATAAAAAAATAAACAAGATAATGAAAATTTCAAATTGAGATACCTGCATGTAACTATCCTAATGTAGCTCACAGAAATCACAACAAAGCTGAATTAGAGTATAATGGTTCAGGATTTGTGTGATTAGGTATGTACTAGTCAATTATAATGTGATGTTTACTCAAAAACCTGATATAAAATTGGGATCCAGTTTCTCGCTTTGTTGTAATTAATATAATAGGAGTGGATATTTTTATTGTTTGAATAAAAGTCACATTATGATTGAACAATAGTGTACACCATTTGAATCATTATACTCTGAGCTTTAATTGCGAACTTTGTGAGTTATATTAGTATAGTTACACACATCACAATCGTAACATCTTTTAAACTTGCTGTTTTTTTAAATGCATTTTTTTTCGAAATCTGCTCCTGTCACTGGCCGAGGTGGCAATATATATATCCATGAAGCAACTTTTAGAGGGGAAAATCCCAATTTAATATGAGGCTTTGTGGTGCTGTTTCAGGTCCTGGTGCATTCCTATGTCAATGCGGAGTTAGCTTGGGCTTTGTCTGCTGGGCAGAGGACAGATATTAATTCCCAGTGGGCCTTGGGAGGGGTGCTCTATTGGTTATCCCCCAAACCGGATTCTTCTCAACTCCACCGCCTTATGTGAGATTCACGTCTAAGGGGCGATATGATTACCATTTACAAATACATTCAAGGTCAATGGTAAGAACTGTTCAATGAATTATTCATGCAAAGAGCTGAGCTAAGAACAAGTGGTCATCCAATAAGACTAGAGGAAAGGCACGTTCGACTAAAACAAAGGCAGAGATTCTTTACAGTAATGGCGGTAAAGCTATGGAATTCTTTGCCTTGGGATGTTTTACAGATAGTGCAACTACTTTCAAAAAAGCAATGGATGCCTGTCTAGCACAATATTGAAAATTATGACAGATGGCTTAAATGCAGACTGGTTGTTGATCCAGGGAAATATCTGACTGCCAGTTGGAAGGAAGGATTTTTTTTTACACACTTGGGGCTTAATTGGAAATGGCTGCAGAGTGTTTCGGTTTTTATTTTTTTGTTTTTGTTTTTTCTTTATCCTTCCTCTGGATCAACGGGGTGTTTTTGGCATGGGCTGCTTATTTTAAGGGCTTCAATTACTTATCTGGTTTATTTTGAATAACTTCATACAGGAAGCTTGATTTTCCTGCATTAGCTGCTGCTAGTCTTAGATATAACATACTAAGTAACAGTCTCAGAAACGCATGTGCGCACATGCAGGCACACAAACACACACACGTTCCTTTTGCGCTAGTTTTCATTCAGTCACATTTAGTGACCATGCTGCCCTGAACATAATAATAGGATTATGTGGTCAGCGTCATGCTGAATATACCTGTGCTGTGTGATCTGATGGAACTTGTGCGTGTTCCACATGGCCTGGGCATGTCTACATTAAGCCTTTAGGCTGCTTATTATGTCAGCAAAAGGATAGGAGCCTGCTGGTTCCTGAACTGCCTGACAGAACTGTAGACACATCTTGCTTCCTGCACTTGGACACCCACGGATTTGCAGACAAGTGGCCCTTTGTCCAGCAGATTACTG
Organism: Rhinophrynus dorsalis; assembly: GCA_037306005.1. Classification (NCBI taxonomy): domain Eukaryota; kingdom Metazoa; phylum Chordata; class Amphibia; order Anura; family Rhinophrynidae; genus Rhinophrynus; species Rhinophrynus dorsalis. The sequence continues at coordinate 447,093,282 of CM074721.1, forward strand.
CAAAGGTATGACATTTATACTGGATTTGTATTGCATAGCACTATGAAGAACTGGAAAAAACAATTGCACTATGGATAACAAATTCAAATTCCCATTGCTTGAAGTGTCGGCTTTTAATCCCTCCAATGATTTGCAGCATTGAAGTGGTTAAACTCCCCATTTAAATCAATGTGAATTTGATTTGTCCCCTACAGTGCAGTTAGTTTGTCCCAGGTTTTACTCCCATTTTTATTATATTCGTCTAACAGAGGTTAATGTACTAAGAGGAGCTGGTACAATTTTGGGGAAAACCAGCTACAACATCATACCACCCAAATGGTCACAGAGACACTTGTTTTATTTGTTATTACTTGGGGAGTGACAGGAGGGAAGGACATTAACAAATACTTTTTAGGTCTATTTATGACCTATTGACACCTCTTTGTGTAACTGAATAAATGATTTAGAGCAAGACAAAATTGTTTTATTTACATAGACTAATTTTTAAACACATATACTAAAGTTTAACCGAGCATTAATGTGAGTTTTATTGCTATGGAGCAAAGTGATACACTTTTATATATACCACACAGTCTGATCTAAACACAGGGACACCAGGGTGATACACTTATATACACACCACACAGTCGGATCTCCTAAACACAGGGACACCAGGGTGATACACTTATACACACACCACACAGTCTGATCTCCTAAACACAGGGACACCAGGGTGATACACTTATATATATACACCACACAGTCTGATCTCTTAAATACAGGGACACCAGGGTGACACACTTACATATACACCACACAGTCTGATCTCCTAAATACAGGGACACCAGGGTGATATACTTATATACACACCACACAGTCTGATCTCCTAAACACAGGGACACCAGGGTGACACACTTATATACACACCACACAGTCTGATCTCCTAAACACAGGGACACCAGGGTAACACATATACACACACACACACACCACACAGTCTGATCTCCTAAATATAGGGACACTAGGGTGATACACTTATATACACACTACAGTCTGACCTCCTAAACACAGGGACACCAGGGTGCTACACTTATATACACACCACACAGTCTGATCTCCTAAACACAGGGACACCAGGGTGACACACTTATTTACACACCACACAGTCTGATCTCCTAAACACAGGGACACCAGTGTGACACACTTATATGCACACACCACACAGTCTGATCTCCTAGACACAGGGACACCAGGGTGATACACTTATGTACACACACCACATAGCCTGATCTCTTAAACACAGGGACACTAGGATGACACACACATACACAGCACACAGTTTGATCTCCTAAACACAAGGACACTAGGGTGATATACTTATATACACACCAAACAGTCTGATCTCCTAAACACAGGGACACCAGGGTGATGCACTTCTATACACACACACCACACAGTCTGATCTCCTAAACACAGGGACACCAGGGTGACACACTTCTATACACACACACACACACACACATACCACACAGTCTGATCTCCTAAACACAGGGACACCAGGGTGACACACTTATATACACACACCACACAGTCTGATCTCCTAAACACAGGGACACCAGGGTAACACATATACACACACACACACACACACACACCACACAGTCTGATCTCCTAAATATAGGGACACTAGGGTGATACACTTATATACACACTACAGTCTGACCTCCTAAACACAGGGACACCAGGGTGCTACACTTATATACACACCACACAGTCTGATCTCCTAAACACAGGGACACCAGGGTGACACACTTATTTACACACCACACAGTCTGATCTCCTAAACACAGGGACACCAGTGTGACACACTTATATGCACACACCACACAGTCTGATCTCCTAGACACAGGGACACCAGGGTGATACACTTATGTACACACACCACATAGCCTGATCTCTTAAACACAGGGACACTAGGATGACACACACATACACAGCACACAGTTTGATCTCCTAAACACAAGGACACTAGGGTGATATACTTATATACACACCAAACAGTCTGATCTCCTAAACACAGGGACACCAGGGTGATACACTTCTATACACACACACCACACAGTCTGATCTCCTAAACACAGGGACACCAGGGTGACACACTTCTATACACACACATACCACACAGTCTGATCTCCTAAACATAGGGACACCAGGGTGATACACTTATATACACACCAAACAGTCGGATCTCCTAAACACAGGGACACCAGGGTGATACACTTATACACACACCACACAGTCTGATCTCCTAGACACAGGGACACCAGGGTGATACACTTATGTACACACACCACATAGCCTGATCTCTTAAACACAGGGACACTAGGATGACACACACATACACAGCACACAGTTTGATCTCCTAAACACAAGGACACTAGGGTGATATACTTATATACACACCAAACAGTCTGATCTCCTAAACACAGGGACACCAGGGTGATACACTTCTATACACACACACCACACAGTCTGATCTCCTAAACACAGGGACACCAGGGTGACACACTTCTATACACACACATACCACACAGTCTGATCTCCTAAACATAGGGACACCAGGGTGATACACTTATATACACACCAAACAGTCTTATCTCCTAAACACAGGGACACCAGTGTGACACACTTATGTGCACACAACACACAGTCTGATCTACTAAACACTGAGACACCAGGGTGACACACTTAGATACACACCACGCAGTCTGATCTCCTAAACACAGGGACACCAGGGTGACACACATATACACACCACACAGTCTGATCTCCTAAACACAGGGACACCAGAGTGATACACTTATATACACACCACACAGTCTGATCTCCTAAACACAGGGACACCAGGGTGATACACTTCTATACACACACCACACAGTCTGATCTCCTAAACACAGGGACACTAGGATGACACACACATACACAGCACACAGTTTGATCTCCTAAACAAAAGCACGCCAGGGTGATACACTTATATACACACCACACAGTCTGATCTCCTAAACACAGGGACACCAGGGTGACACACATATACACACCACACAATCTGATCTCCTAAACACAGGGACACCAGAGTGACACACTTATATACACACCACACAGTTTGATCTCCTAAACACAGGGACACCAGGGTGATACACTTCTATACACACACCACACAGTCTGATCTCCTAAACACAGGGAAACTAGGATGACACACACACACACACACACACACACACACACACACACACACACACACACACACACACACACACACACACACACACACACACACACACACACACACACACACACACACACACCACACACAGTTTGATCTCCTAAACACAAGGACACCAGGGTGATACATTTATATACACACCACACAGTCTGATCTCCTAAACACAGGGACACCAGGGTGATACACTTATATACACACCACACAGTCTGATATCCTAAACACAGGGACACCAGGGTGATACACTTATATACACAGCACACAGTTTGATCTCCTAAACACAGGGACACCAGGGTGGGAAAGAGGGACAGAGGGATTTGAGTCTCAGAGGGATACTTGGGAAGTATGCAACATTGGGGAATTTGTATTTGTCCCCCTATTTCACAGTGATTTTAATTGAAAGTTTAACCCATTGAGTGCTGGAGTGCTTTCGAGCGTATTGAGAAGCAACGTGAATGGGACCTCTCTAGCATTCAAAGGGTCAATAGCTCAATTTAAATTAAAGAAATTTGCATTTCTTAACCATTATATGTATATTTTAATTTATATAGCACTAACAGGTGTACTTATCACTTTACAGTATACTTTTAGTATAGAAGGGGTACCATAAGTGCAGTAATTAAGTGCTTATATAGACAATCATGAGGAGAACACCAGGTGAGCACACATTAGTATAATAGTTCCCTGCCCTGTAGAGCTTACAATCTAAGTAACCAAACCAAATGCACCATTATACAGTTGTTTTGGCCCAGAATTGATCTGGTTCTTCCTAGTACATCCGCCTTTGTGTTTTTGACCACAGTTTTAACCCTTTGAATGCCAGAAGTCTATAGAATGTATTGCTTTGCAATATGTTGCCTACCCCTCTGGCACGCAAAGGGTTAATGGTCTGTGCAATATAAAAGGCCACAATTGGATTAGACTTGTTTACTTGTCCTGAGCTGTCTGTTTCCTGTCTGCTGTGAAACACCACAACCCATCTGAACCCTGGCTTATTTATACATTAAGGATTTAGGGGCCATATGTATAAAACAAGCAGTGGAGCAATACTGGGGAAAACGAACTGCGCAAGTACAAATTTCCATTGACTTAAATGGCGCTTTTAACCACTGGAATACTAGAAATTCTCAACGTATTGTGTAATGGAGTGATTCCTGGGCATGCCAACTGCAGCAATGTAACGTGCTACAAACCTCTAGCATTCATGGGGTTAAAAGTTCTGTTAACCCCTTAATAACTGGGACCTCAGGCTTTTTTTTTTTTTTTTTTTTTTTTTTTTTTTGCCCAATGAATTCAGGGCCCCCCCGAACGGTGTGCAGCCCCATGGGGACACCTAAATTCCATGATATGCCAGGACAGTAATGGGTCCTTAACACAAGTTTTCCCATGACAGTTCTGGCATGTCATGGGTCCTTAAGGGGTTTAATAAATGGGATTTTATTTGCACCCTACGGTGTAGTTGGTTTGCCTCATAATTCATCCACTTTTGAATCTGCACATATGGCCCTTCGGCATTTGTTTGTATAAAATTGACACCTTGGTTTCCTTGAGGTCTCAACTGCATTGCAAAGCAAAACTCTGGAGACTATTTACTAGGTTACTACACTTTGTTTCACATCATTGCTTGGCCTTACCTGCTTTATAGTGGTATTTACCTCCCAGTGCCATGTAGTATTTCCATTGGCTAAAATATTCCTTATTCTGCTTTGCAGGAATGTTTTCTTAATAAATAGAAATCTGCAAATATGTTAGAGATAGTAATGTATATTAAGGCAAGGTGGATTATTCAATGTACTTTTTTTTTTTTTTTTTTTTTTTTTTTATAACAAATTGTACCTTTCTAAGTGTCCATAAAGTTGTAGTCTTCCTTCTAGTTTATTTTAAAGTGCCTCCTTCCCACCTCTTTTCCAAATGTCACGCTGACTTCACTCATGAAACTTTGCCCACTTCTCCTCCTTCCCACCCTGTTCCCCCCACTTCTGCTCCTTCCCACCCTGTTCCTCCCACTTCCCTCCGCTTTATGACACAGGCCATTAAACATCACCCCTTTATTGCAAAAAATTTTTATCCAGTTGCACCACATGAGCCCTCTCCAAGGGCTCAGGAAGGCAAAGTTCCCATTGATGTGAATAACGAACATGTCAGACTTTCTCACACTGTGAAACTGCCTGGTACGGATTGTTAAATTGGCAAGGCAGGAAACCTTCCAATTGTGATTCATATGATCACATCAAACAAAGGCCTAGATTACATTGCATCTGATAAATATTAAAACAACTTAAACTCAAAGCTAAATAATGAATGGCTAACGTAAATATAGGCGATTTTGAAAGCTCTTTTAAAATCACCAAAGTCATTATATAGTGTTACTTTCAGTGGTGTAGAGTATACTTCCTGCTCCTTGGGAGTAATCAGGCTTTGGAGCTCCAGCTGTTGGAGACTACAACTCCCATCATCCCCAACCAGCTGCTGGCTTGTTGAGGATGATGGGAGTTGTAATCTGCAACAGCATGAGCTCCATAATTTGATTACTCCTAAGTGCTTGAAACACTTCCCCAAAACAGCTTTTCAGTCAGAACAGTACCTTTAATTTCAATTTGCCAACTCCATCTAGATAGTATTTATTCCTGTGTGCCTAAATGCCAAAGCATCATGTATGCGCAAATCTTAATCTAGCACAGTTTCTTTATGAAAATGCATTACAGGGCTTTTTCTGCAACTTAAAACAACGTTAACAGCACTGCGGGGAATTTATTCTTTCAAATATTATTACAGCTCAGACTGTTGGCAACTGTACCAACTGGTTTACAAAACAAAATCAGTACTGGTTATAATTCATTCTGTGTGAGAACTTGGTTCAATAGCACCACCTGGTGACCACAATGGAAAATTGCAGTTTATTAAAATAAAAATGATCTGTAATAATGTTTGAATACACTATTGCATACGACTTTCATATTAAATCTTTATTGCACTTTTAATCCTGTTTTTGTTATAGCAGATTTCTTGCTCCAAAGTGCCAGGACAAAAATGAGAAACCGTTTTGGAGAAAACCAGTTAGAATTCCCGCTACTCTAAATGGGGCGTTGAACCCACTCAAGCATTCATGGTGTTAAAAGCGTGATTTAAATTAATGGAGGTTTTGAGAATTTGCATTTTCCTCTTCGGTGCAGTTGGCTCGCTTTTTACTTATTACTTTGCAATGATTTGGAGACCTCTTTAACATTCAAAGGGTTCAATTCTGCTTTTAATTTACTGGGAATTTTTTTTATCCCGCCTAACATGATACAGTTAATTTGGCCAATAATTACTCCAGTTTTCTTTGAACATAGTGCCCTCAGTCTAATGTAGTTTTTCTCAAACTGTGGGGAGTGAGGTTCTGTTTCAGCACCAGATGTCCCATGGTTGCACCACATAACAGAATCCATATTGCTGAAAAGTTATCACAGAACAGCACAGTCCGCCATGTTTGTTAATGAGAAAAGCACGTTTGGTGAGGAGGATCATCTATCTATTTATCTATCTTGTAGCATGAATTAATTGAATTCTTCAAAATATATTACATAATGAGAAAACACATTTCAATGTAGCCCTATGAATGGTAGAGAGCTCTCCAAAATGTTAGAGTGCTACTTACCCTGCTGCTCACATCATTTGATACCCCAGAAGCATGAAATATTATTGCTCAGTAATTATATTTAATTGGATAAGTTTTAGAAAACCCCTGTCTATTCATGTCCTAAGCACTTGTGAATTATATATTCTTTAGGTAATTTACAGTTAAAATAAGGAACAAATTTTCACAATTTAAAAATATGTATTGTAAGGAGTTTCCTGCTGTGTAACACAAGGGTCCTACCAAAAGGGTACTTTATTCAAATCATACTGCAGCTCTAGAAAGACCACTAAATACATTTGCTTTCGGAGAACTGCTGGTCTTTTACTAGTAACTAGCTAAAGGGCCTGTGTACATGGGCCACAGTGCCAGGCAGCAATGGCCATGGTGCAGCCATGCACAGTACAGACTGCCCGTGCTGCGGCTGATAATGAAGCGGGAAGCTCCGAATTCAGACTGTAGTCCTCTCTGCGCACTGACCACGTTTGAATTCGGAGCACCCCGCGCACAGCCATCTGTACTGAGGACGACCGCTTCTGACAAACATACATTAGCAAATTATTATATAGGATGCAATAAAAGCAACAACTACCTAGTGGAGACTTTTTATAAGTGACTTTGATTAAAATATTAAACATGTTTTAGCTGTAAAGTTTGTTTATGAAGCATCTTTCAGCAGAGGAAGTACCCTAGCTTTACTTGGTAGGATTCACCCCACAATGTGTGTTTTCACTACTCTTAAGTGAATCTCTTTTAAAGCAATTTCATCCACCGTTCTGGCTCCTAGAGTGTTGTTTTCTGCCAAGGTCTCCAGAGATCACAGACAACTGTCACCATTTAGGTTCCAGAGTTTGAAGACACAACTGCAATGAGCTTCTTGGATGATATCCCATTCAAACTCCATGATGGAATTACTCCTGTATCCCCCATGGGGGAGCGGCCTGTCAGCCCATCAAATCTCTACCTCCCAGACTGCAGCGAGATACTAATGTGCACTGTGGTGAGTCAGAAACACCCCTGAATCAACTGATTAGTATACATACAATGATACTAGAGGAGTGAACCAATAGAAACCAATATATCACTTATATCTATAAGTTTCTCATATGTGAGACTACCAAGAAACAAATGAGGGAGTCTGGGATGGACTTGGCAATGAGAAGCCTTGCTACTAAATATGGTCCATATTCAATAAACTAAAGAAATACAGTTCTGGAGCAAGCCAACTGCTCCTTAGGGGGCAAATGAAAATTCCCAGTGATTTACATGGAGCCTTTAACTACTGGAATGCTAGTGGTCTCCATTGCATTGCAAAGGTGTTAAAGATGCCATTTAAACATACCTGGGAACCCTTCTTGTCCCAGGCCTCCAGTCTGTAAGTGAAAACGTGGTCTGAAATTGACAGCTCCAAGACTGGAGAAACACATAGGGCTGGGGATGGGAATGTCCAAATAATGTAATTTATGTCATATTGGGGTGAGTGAATTTGGGAAATTAAAAGGTGGGGGTTCCAGTGAAATGGGTAGTGCAGTGAGCAGACTGGGGCAGGAAAGTGGGCGGAGTTACCAAAGATTTCACCCAGTCATCAGCCAGAGTCTCCGCTGATACAGACAGTTCCCAGGTATGCATTTTAATCATTGGGAATTTTCATTTGTCCCCTACTGTGCACTTGGTTTGCCCCATTGTTACTCCACTTACGTGAATATGGTCCCATTTTTATGACATTGTATAGACAATGGAATAACGGTAATTGGAGACATTTCACCCTTTTATGTAGTGGTTATCAATCCTTTTTATTTTTTTGTTCAAATCACCTCTAATACTTTGTCCCCTTCAGTTAACTCTTGAAAATGACAACTGCATTAGTATATATTTATTCTTGGTTCTCACAATCGGAATGCCAAAACATACTTTTCATAATAATCTTCCTAAGTATAAACTGTACATTAACACATTTTTCAAAGAGTAACAAAAAAAAAACACAAGGGGCACTCTAAGTGGATGTCTTTGGTGCACCAAAATTACATGGCATCCAGGTTGACAACCATTGGCTTTAGTGCCTAGTCTATTGTTAAATCTCATTTGCCATCTTTGTACTTCACACTTAAAGGAACATGAGCATCTAAAAAAGAACTGGAGTTATATGCACTGAATTGCACTGAAGTTCATGCTAGTTTCTGTAAAAATTCCATTTGCTTTCTGAGGCCTAACCTCTAGTCTTACATATGCACTGAGGGAACAGTCATTCCTGCTGTTTCCAGGGTTCCCACTGATTAAATCTCCAGTATTATCTTCAAATTGGTTACAACCTTTTTCTATACAAGAGCAGTTGGCACTAATCACAATTATCTGGCTTTAGCTTTTATCTCTCAGTACAAACAGCTCAAGCAACATTAATCCCTTAATGACTGGTGACATGCCGGTACCATCACCGATTTTTTTTCTCTGAAGGACAGGTGACAGTCCTGGCACGTCATCGGCTTTCTACTTACAGAGCTCCTGCGGGATCGCTGTAAGTAAAAACAGGGTTTGAAATTGACCGCTGCAAGACTGGAGCTGTCTCTCTTAGACCCCCATTATGCGTGCTGGCATACGTAATCAGTCATGTGTGCCGGTGTGCCGACAACTATCAAATCAATCCTTAAAGGAAGGTAACTTATCCAGACTACTGCTTGGTAAGGGATTAAATAAATGGTCTCCAAGAAGGGCAATTTGCACATGTTAAAAAGAAAGTTTAGGATTATATTTTAGGGATATAACACGAGTAATTAATTTTTACACTTTCTCTGTAAGTATGTGACAATGTTATATCCAACATATTTCATTTTTGGTGTTCGTGTTCCTATATTGCGAGAAGACTTCAGGGCAGTGATAGGCAAACTGAGGGCCCGCCATCTGTGGAAGTCTATGACTCGCATTATCCCCAGCCTGCCTACGACTAGTTCTATACTGCCCACCCCTGTTAAAAGCACTTGACTAAATGAATATGTTTATATAGATCCACAGGTGGGAGGACGGCAGTGTAAAAATCCACATTTTATATATGAAAAACAGATGCCATGAAATCTTATTAAAAGTATGTAAAAAGCTGATCAGTGGCCTATGACCTGAAAGACTGAGTTTGGATATTTGCTGTAAAAATAAAATAAGTATATTGTGTGTGGTGTAGTGTGGTAAGGGAGAGGTTAAAAAACACATCTCTTTGGGGGAGGGGTTCCCCTCCCTTTGCTGTGATGCAAGAAAATAACTGCGGTCTGGTGTGGTGGGAGTGACTAATTGCTGTGTTTGTAATTGGTGGATTCCTGGCTTATATAGCAGATACATAGTGAATACTTGAACGTGTGAATCTTGCATCAGTGTGTAAGTGCAGAAGTGTGGTAAGTGAGGAAAGTTAAATAGCAGAGGAATTCAAGTGCAGAAGTGTGGTAACTGAGGGAATTTAAATAACAGGGGGATTGAAATACAGGGGATTACACAGGGGTACACATTTATCAACCTTATTGTGCAGCTATCTTTTTTCTTCCTTCCTGCCTTTTTAGCTTGTGGTAACTGGCATATATGAGTGGAAGCATGACTGTCCATTTAACTCAGTGCACAAACTGCCATATGTTTGCACATCTGGAACAACCGTTCCAGGGTTCATACCTCTGTGACAGATGTGAGCAAGTGGTCTCTCTGGTAGCTCGTAATAGAGATCTTTAGAGGCAAGTTGCAACACTGAGGGAGATGGTTAGTCTTGAGAGCGAAGTGGTGGTAGGTAGTTCTGGGGGTGGAGACTGCACAAAGAAAGAGCAGGTAGCCAGATGGGTTACAGTTAGACATAGCAAGGGGGGTGGGCAGAGGAATAGGGAGGATACTCCGGTGTTTACTAACACTAACAGATTTGCTACATTGAGTAATGATGTTGGGGATTTTGACACAGGAATGCCTTTGTTGGAGAGGACTGTTCTAGCAGCCGGGAGAACAGCCCCTCTAGCACGGATGGGATCTGGGACTCAGGCAGACCTAGCTAGATGCTGGTGGTAGGGAATTCTATTATTAGGAAGACAGACAGGGTAATCTGTTGCCAAGATTGCCACAATCGTACAGTTTGCTGTCTCCCAGGAGCTCGGGTTCAACATGTGGATGATCGAGTTGATAGATTGTTGGGAGGGGCTGGGAATGACCCGGCTGTCATGGTACATTTTGGTACTAATGACAAAGTCAGTGGAAAATGGAGGTCCGTTAAGAAGAATTTCAGGGACTTAGGATATAAGTGGGGATTTGCTACAAGCCACCTAATATTGGGGAGTTGGAGGAAGCCCAACTTTTACTGCAAATGGAAAAGGCTTCTAGGTCAGCAAAGATAATTAACATGGGATATTTCAACTATCCTGAAACTGACTGGAGTAATATGACTTTCGGCACAACAAAAGGAAATATTTAAGGGAGAGGTTAAAAAACACATCTCTTTGGGGGAGGGGTTCCCCTCCCTTTGCTGTGATGCAAGAAAATAACTGCGGCCTGGTGTGGTGGGAGTGACTAATTGCTGTGTTTGTAATTGGTGGATTCCTGGCTTATATAGCAGATACATAGTGAATACTTGAACGTGTGAATCTTGCATCAGTGTGTAAGTGCAGAAGTGTGGTAAGTGAGGAAAGTTAAATAGCAGAGGAATTCAAGTGCAGAAGTGTGGTAACTGAGGGAATTTAAATAACAGGGGGATTGAAATACAGGGGATTACACAGGGGTACACATTTATCAACCTTATTGTGCAGCTATCTTTTCTCTTCCTTCCTGCCTTTTTAGCTTGTGGTAACTGGCATATATGAGTGGAAGCATGACTGTCCATTTAACTCAGTGCACAAACTGCCATATGTTTGCACATCTGGAACAACCGTTCCAGGGTGCATACCTCTGTGACAGATGTGAGCAAGTGTCTCTCTGGTAGCTCGTAATAGAGATCTTTAGAGGCAAGTTGCAACACTGAGGGAGATGGTTAGTCTTGAGAGCGAAGTGGTGGTAGGTAGTAGTGTTGAGCGAGCACCCCGATGCTCGGGTGCTCTGACCGAGCACCCCCTGAGGCTCGAGTGCTCGGCCGAGCACCCGAGCCCCATTGAAATGCATGGGGCGACACGAGCATTTCACCAGGCACCCCCTGCTCTGATGAGGGGAGGGTGCCTGGTCAATGCCCCCCTTCATCTCCGCTATGCCCCCTTCATCTCTGTATGCCCCCTTCATCTCTGTATGCCCCCTTCATCTCCGCAATGTCCCCCTTCATCTCCGCAATGTCCCCCTTCATCTCCGCTATGCCCCTCTTCCACAATGTCCCCCTTCATCTCCGCTATGCCCCTCTTCCACAATGTCCCCCTTCATCTCCGCTATGCCCCTCTTCCACAATGTCCCCCTTCATCTCCTCTATGCCATAGAGGAGATGAAGGGGGACATTGTGGAAGAGGGGCATAGCGGAGATGAAGGGGGACATTGTGGAAGAGGGGCATAGCGGAGATGAAGGGGGACATTGTGGAAGAGGGGCATAGAGTCTATGCCCCTCTTCCACAATGTCCCCCTTCATCTCCGCAATGCCCCCTTCATCTCCGCAATGCCCCCGTACCTCCAGTCCCTGGTGGTCCAGCGGAGCGTCTTCTGATCTGTGCCTCTTCCGGCACAGATCCCCGCCACCCGAACATGGCGGGAGAGCACATGGCGGTACTCGACGAGTACCGCCATGTGCCGAGCAGAGCGATGCTCGAGCCGATCCGAGCATCGGCCGAGCACGCTCGCTCAACACTAGTAGGTAGTTCTGGGGGTGGAGACTGCACAAAGAAAGAGCAGGTAGCCAGATGGGTTACAGTTAGACATAGCATGGGGGGTGGGCAGAGGAATAGGGAGGACACTCCTGTGTTTACTAACACTAACAGATTTGCTACATTGAGTAATGATGTTGGGGATTTTGACACAGGAATGCCTTTGTTGGAGAGGACTGTTCTAACAGCCGGGAGAACAGCCCCTCTAGCACGGATGGGATCTGGCACTCAGGCAGACCTAGCTAGATGTTGGTGGTAGGGAATTCTATTATTAGGAAGACAGACAGGGTAATCTGTTGCCAAGATCGCCACAATCGTACAGTTTGCTGTCTCCCAGGAGCTCGGGTTCAACATGTGGATGATCAAGTTGATAGATTGTTGGGAGGGGCTGGGAATTACCCGGCTGTCATGGTACATTTTGGTACTAATGACAAAGTCAGTGGAAAATGGAGGTCCGTTAAGAAGAATTTCAGGGACTTAGGATATAAGTGGGGAGTTGGAGGAAGCCCAACTTTTACTGCAAATGGAAAAGGCTTCTAGGTCAGCAAAGATAATTAACATGGGATATTTCAACTATCCTGAAATTGACTCGAGTAATATGACTTTCGGCACAACAAAAGGAAATATTTTTCTAAGTATAATAAATGATAATTTTATGTCCCAACTAGTAGAGGAGCCAACTAGAAAAGATGCCTTGCTTGAACTAGTGCTCTCAAACAATTCTGATATGATAAACAATGTACAAGTAAGGGAACATTTGGGCAGCAGTGACCACAATATTGTATCCTTTGAAGTTTGTTATGAGAAACCCAATAGCAAGGGTTTAACCAAAACATTCAATTTCAAAAAGGCTAATTTTTCAAAGTTAAAAGGAGTATTAAAGGATATCCAGTGGGATGTAATTTTCAAAGATAAAAAAGCACAAGAATCATCGAATGTATTTAAAATGCTCTCAGGCAAATATACACATCAATATATACCATTGGGGAATAAGCACAAGAGGAGTAAAGCTATCACGGTGACCGTGTTATTACTGGCGACATTATGACAGTGCTCTTCCTGATTGAGTTTTATTAGCTAACGTGGTGTTGCTCTGCCCAGTGATAACTCTTAAATACTGAGCCCTGTCATTGCATCTTTGCTCTTTCGTGGTGTTCCCGTTACTAATCGCTGTCTCCAGTATTCGTGTGTTTCCCATGTATGACCCGGACTGCCTGACTACTCTGCCTGTATTGTTCCTGCCCTGTGTATCGAACCAGATTGGCTGATGTTCCTGCTCTGTGTAACGACTTGGATTGGCTGATGTTCCTGCTCTGTGTACCGACTCGGCCTGGCTGACGTTCCTGCTCTGTGTACCGACCCGGCCTGGCTGACGTTCCTGCTCTGTGTACCGACCCGGCCTGACTGACGTTCCTGCTCTCAGGGCTGGATTTGCCATTAGGCAAAGTAGGCACCTGCCTACGGGCGCACGCCAACAAGGGGCGCCTGCCATTTGTATTTGTTTTTATTTTAAATATTCTTTAAAAAAAAAACAAAAAAAAAAAAACAACAACCTAGCCACCTCTCTGGCTGCGCTGGCGGCACCCACTCACATTGCCCGCCCCCCCAGTCTTGTACCTGATGGAGCTCCCTCGTCGCTTTTTTAGGAATGCAGAGCGCTGGGAGATGATATCATCTCCCAGCACTCTGCATTCCTGAACAGGAGACCGCGCGGGAGCTCCATCGGGTACAAGACTGTGCCAAAGGAGGCACATACAGATCTCCTACCAGGGAGGTAGGAAATGGACAACGGGGGGGATGCAATGTGAGGGCAATGTGGAGCTGATGGGGCAATATGGAGCTGATGGGGGGGCAATGTGAGGGCAATGTGGAGCTGATGGGGGGCAGTGTGAAGGCAGTATGGTATATGGTGCTGATGGGGGCAATGTGAGGGCAATATGGTATATGGAGATTATGGGGGCAATGTGAGGGCAATATGGAGATGATGGGGGGGCAACGTGGAGATTAGGAGCATTGTGGAGTTATCCAGTGTAGATGGCCCACGGGGGGGGGGGGGGGGCGCTTCAAATTTCTGTGCCTACAGGCTCCTGAGATGTAAATCCAGCCCTGCCTGCTCTGTGTACCGACCTGGCCTGGCTGATGTTCCTGCTCTGTGTACCGACCCAGCCTGGCTGTCGCTCCTGTTCTGGGTGCCAACCCGGGCCTGCTTACTGTTCCATCCAGTTAAGGGCCTGTCGCCGATCTCTCTGTCTAAGGACAGATCCGTTGTTGCCTCCGTTACTGCTCCGGCATCCTTGTACTGTTACCTGACCAGTATTGTGCCTCGTTATTCTTCCGGTGCTTGTAGCACCCATTCGGTAGCACCACGGTATGCTTGACCTATACTGCCCTAGCTGAGGTTGGGTTATCTTGGGCGCCTCAGGCGTTATCTATTCTGGCAGTCAACTCTGGCAGGTCTGAGTGTTCATTAACCCCTTGTGGGTTGGTGCCTGGCACGTTGGGTACAGTTGTTACAGTTCCTGATTGGCGTTATTCCGTGCCTCTGTGGCAGTCCTCCTTTGGTAGCTCCAATAGTGTACCATTTGTCCAAGGCCTCCATTGCTTTCGTGGCCTTAGTCGCCATTGTGTCACTCTCTGCGTAGAGAGTGTACTAAGGGCCATCGCACTATTAGGGCCTATCTGTCCTCCTGGCCTAATAGTAACTACATTTATCTTTCTAGTTTGGATTCACACGAACTGTGCCTGACCTGTGTCAGTATTGTATTGTGTATTGTATATACTGGACCCATGTGGGTTATTCTGTACTGTGATTCTTTAATAAAATTGCATTTTAACCTAAACCTAACGTATCTGAGTGTCCATAAAACCGTTACAAAAGCTAAACCAATGTGGCTTAAAGGGATAGTAATACTTAAAATGTAAAAAAAAAATATGTTGTAGGGTTTATCCCCCTAAGTAAAACAAGAGTACTCCCACTGCTGAGAGGTGTTTTATTCAAAAGTTATTAATTTTCAAAGTTGAATTTTTTAGGTGCAATATCACAGTGGCCTGAAATTGTACAGTGGCGTTGTTGCTACACGATCCTATGGACAACTCCTGTCAGTTGACCATAAATCTCCATGGGATGGTGTAGCAACAGCGCCACTGTACAATTTCAGGCCACTGTGATATTGCACCTAAAAAATTCAACTTTGAAAATTAATAACTTTTGAATGAAAGACCTCTCAGCAGTGGGAGTACTCTTGTTTTACTCAGGGGGATAAACCCTACAACATATTTTTTTTTACATTTTAAGTATTACTATCCCTTTAATAATGTGGTTAGCAGGGAAATGAGAAATAAAAAGCAGGCTTTTAAAGTGTTTAAGTCAAACAGGTCAGATGCATCATTTAAAAAATATAAAGAATGTAATAAAATCTGCAAACAAGCAATTAAGCTAGCTAAAATAGAAAATGAGAGAAATATTGCAAATGAGAGCAAGAAAAACCCTAAACAATTCTACAAGTATATTAATAACAAAAAACTTAAGGTTGATATTAGTCCTCTTAGGACTGAGACAGGTGAATTGATTAGTGAGGATAAAGCTATGGCTGATACCCTAAATACATTCTTTGCATCAGTATATACAAAGGAGGCAGCAGTGACAGGCTATGGGCAAACAGACAGAACCACGGAATTTCCTCCATTATCTACATGGCTTACTGAGGACAAGGTCCAAAAGAGACTGGAAAGGTATATAGTGATTAAAGCTCCTGGACCGGACGGTATACACCCAAGGGTACTTAAGGAACTTCAATAATAGCAAAACCATTATACTTAATATTTATTGATTCACTTTCATCAGGCATAGTGCCCTGAGACTGGAGGAAAGCTGATGTAGTTCCCTTGTTTAAAAAGGGAGCAAGATCCAAACCAGGAAATTATAGACCTGTGGGCTTGACTTCCATAGTGGGCAATATACTAGAAGGGTTATTAACTGACAGTATTCAGGACTATGTGAAGCCTAACAATATCATTAGTAGGAATCAGCATGGTTTCATGAAGAACAGATCATGTAAGACTAAATTACTTGCATTTTATGAAAGAGTAAGTAGTAATTTGGACAGGGGGATTGCTGTAGATGTAGTATATTTGAATTTTGCAAAAGCCTTTGATACAGTGCCTCACAACAGGTTACTGCATAAATTAAAAGGCTTCGGTTTGGGCGGTGTTATCTGTACATAGATTGAGAACTGGTTAAATGATAGATGGCAGAGAGTTGTTGTAAATGGAGCTTTTTCAAATTGGTTTAAGGTTATAAGTGGGGTGCTGCATGGTTCAGTGCTTTTTAATTTGTTTACTAATGATCTAGAAGTGGGAATTGAAAGTAGCATCTCAATCTTTGCTGATGACACTAAGCTATGTAAGGAAATACATACAGAGCTGGATGTTTTTTTCTCTGCAGAAGGATTTAGATAAACTAAGTGAATGGGAAGAAAAGTGGCAAATGTTATTTACTGTAGATAAATGTAAGGTTATGCATTTGGGCTGTAGAAACAAACTTGCAACATATACACTAAATGGGAAGCAATTTGGGGAATCCTCATCAGAGAAAGATTTAGGAGTAGTGATATACCAGTGTTTCTCAACTCCTGTCCTCAGGACCCACTAAAAGGCCAGGATTTGATGATTTCCTTGTTAGAGCACAGGTCAGTTAATCAGTGTGAATGAGCCTCTGATCACCACACCTGTGCTCTATCAGAGAAATCCCTAAGTCCTGGCCTGTTAGTGGGTCCTGAGGACAGGAGTTGAGAAACATTGCGATAGACAATAGACTTCAAAGCAGTGTGCAGAGTCACTCAGCTGCTGCAAGAGCAAATAGGGTACTAGCCTGCATAAAAAGAGGTGTAGAAGCAAGGGATGCTAATATTATCCTACCTCTGTATAAATCCTTGGTTAGGCCTCATCTAGAATATAGAGTACAATTTTGGGCTCCTGTTCTTAAAGACATTACTGAACTGTAAAAGGTGCAGAGATGTACAACAAAACTGGTAAAGAGATTGGAGGAACTGAGTTATAGACACTAGCCAAACTAGGTTTGTTTACATTAGAGAAGAGACATCTAAGGGGTGATATGATTACTATTTACAAATACATTCAAGGTCAATACAAAGAACTATCCAATTAATTATTTACGCAAAGAGTTGAACTAAGACCAAGAGGTCATCCATTAAGACTAGTGGAAAGGAGCTTTTGACTAAAACAAAGGCAGGGATTCTTTACAGTAAGGGCGGTAAGGCTTTGGAATTCTTTGCCTTAAGATGTTGTGCTTGCAGATAATGCAAATGCATTCAAAAAAGCAGTGAATGCCTATCTAGCACAGAACAATATTGAAAATTATGACAGATGGCTTCAAAGCAGATAGGATATTGATCCGGGGAACAGTTTGACTACCAGTTGGATTCAGGAAGGAATACATTTATTTTTTTCCCCTAGTTGGGGCTAAATTGGGAATGGCTCCAGACGGCTTTTTTGCCTTCCTCTGGATCAACAGGGGTGTTTTTGGCATGGGCTGGACTTGATGGGCGCATGTCTTTTTTCAGCCTCATCTACTATGTTAAAAGGGTCTGTATAAAATATGACTGTGAAGGACCTGTTACGCTATAGAAGTGAAATAGAAATTATTTATTTATTTATTCATTCATTCACTCATTCTTTGAAAGACTTTCCTTTTAAAGGGATAGTAATACTTAAAAATGTAAAAAAAATATGTTGTAGGGTTTATTCCCCTGAGTAAAACAAGGGTACTCCCACTGCTGAAAGGTGTTTTATTCAAAAGTTATTACAGCTCAAAGTTTAATGTTTTCGGTGCAATATCACAGTGGCCTGAAAATGTACAGTGGTGCTGCTGCTACACCATCCTACGGACAGATCTGGTCCCGGGACCATAAATCTCCATAGGATGGTGTAGCAACAGCACCACTGTACAGTTTCAGGCCACTGTGATATTGCACCTAAAAAATTAAACTTTGAGCTGTAATAACTTTTGAATAAAACACATTTGAGCAGTGGGAGTACCCTTGTTTTACTCAGGGGGATAAACCCTACAACATTTTTTTTATGTTTTAAGTATTACTATCCCATTGTGTTCATTGTTGGACAGTATGGAGTCTGAGCAGCTTTTCCCCTTTCTCCAAATTAGCGCCACTTAAGTTGTATTTTTTATATTCCATTTGAACTTTCAGTGATGTGTACTGAACCCAGTGGCATACCTCCCAAGTGTCTCTCTTCAGGAGAATTAAGGGGTGATGGGGCATGTATACAGTAACAATGGGGCTATATGTATACAGTCTAAATATGCTTTGGGTCAAATGGTAATTTTTAACCCCTTTTGTACTAGAAAGGTCCCCAACACATTGCAACACAGTGTATTGAAGACCTCTAAGTTCTAAACAGTTAATAAAAAGTTGTTTTTACCTGAATGTGGTTATTCTTTTCTTTTATACATGTGTCTTTTCATTTGTCCCCATCATGTGACAGGCTGTATGTTAATGTGTAAATAATACCCTACTGTAGTAAGCACCCTATGTTATGCTCAAGAAGTCCAATAAAATGAAGAAAAAAAATTATAATATTTATAATCCTTTTTAATTGAAACACATATAATATATAAAAAGATTGATTTATATCTGAATTTTTAAGCAAGAGACTGGTTTGTTTAGAATGCCGAACAATGAAACCTGTCCTGTCCAATAAAGATATCACTTTTACTTTACCTCCTGATTGCAGGAAAAAGGGACAAATATGTTTCTTTGATGTCTTATTTTTTTGCTGACATCTGGCACTCAAAGGAAGAAATGAACAAAACACTGTCAACAAAACTAAACATTAATAGGACCATTTATGGTAAAATTCAGCTTGCAATTACATGAAAACATACCATAACATTCAGAACTGTAGGCATCAAATATTCATACATTGATAGACTATAACCTAGAATTTTGCATCCGTGGTTTTTCAGCACGCTGGGGGAATATATTTTCTTTGCACTGATCACGTCTGGTCAACAAGCCCTGTGAGTGCTGCGTTTAACAATCTACTACATCATGTCTACATTATACACCTTTCCAATAAAATAGGCCAATTATATCCTTCAGCTCCATGCCCATAAGACATACCGTGCAACATTTCAAATGGCCATAGAGGGACACTTTTGATTTAAATGGTATTACCAGCATCCGTTGATGCTGATAACGATGAACATAAATAGACGAATGAAATGGGTGATGAAATGAAAACATCCACACCTCTGCAATGCGAATGACAAATAGATGAAATGGTGATGATAGGATACTGGCAATCCTAAGAGGAACTTCTTAAATATATAACACAGTGGCAGATAGTATAATAGTACATATAACATCCAGGTATCAAACAAGTGAAAGTGTATCAGATACTTTCTTCAATTAAAGGAATAGGCTAATCACACCATTGGTAAGCAGATGTCTGTATGGCTGGGTGTTAAAAAAAAATGGCCAGAGGTATATACAGTATATGTAATGTGTGTCCAGTCCAGTGGTTCTCAACCTGTGCCCTCTGGGCCCACTAACAGGCCAAGATTTGAGGGGAGTTAATCAACTGGACTGAGCCTCTGGTTAATACACCTGTGTTTTGTCAGGGAAATTCACAAATCCTGGCCTGTTAGTAAGCCCTGAGGGTATGGGTTAAGAACCACTGGTCCAGTCTATGTTGTCTTACCCTTTGCACTATCCTTACTCAGTGGTATTTTTATAACCCCAGTATATCCATTCAATGCTGTAACGCAGTGGTTCTCAATCTTTTTTTGCTCGGGGCACCCCTAACATTTGTAATGTTCTTTATCAAGGGCATAATGAAGGGTACAATACATAAATATACAGTATTATTAGGTCTTACAATCATAGTAACAAAACTATACGTATTGTGCATAACAAATTCTATATATATTTATTTAAAAATCCAATTTTGTTAGTCTTTATAGAAAACACAGGGCACCCTAAGCTGATGTCTGTGGCACACCAAAGTGCCACGGCACACTGGTTGAGAATCACTGCTGTAACGGGTCAGGGCCCGTTACTGGACACAGGTTTCCCTAAGGCCACGGAAAACCAGTCCTTTTAAAAGAGTTGTGGATTCACGGGAGTGCTGGGCACTTACAGTACTGTGGGGTTTTCTGCTACTGGCTGCAGCCTGATTAGAGGAGCCGGAGTTAAAGGGCCGCCATAGGAATAACATGGCGAATGGTTGGCCGCAGCCTGATTGGAGGAGCAGGAGTTAAAGGGCCTCCATAGGAATAACATGGCTAACAGTCGGCCTTCTTCCTATTGGCTGTCGAACGTATGGCTCGGGGATAATACTCCTATAGACTTATAATGGAACTGTCGGCCGTTTCCTGATTGGTTTCCGACCCAGGGACTGAGTTGAAGGGTCTCCATTGACTTAACATGGGAAAATGTCGGCGGCCCTGGGATTGGCTGCGAGGACTCAGTAGCTCAGCCATTCATTGGCTGAGACTAAGAAGCGGAGTAAGCTCCCTGGCGCTGCTAAGTCTTAGCCCCATTGTCTAGGTAGGCTACCCCGGCCCATTGTATGCCCTTAACACCTATTGTAACCAGAGTTCCCACGCCTCCCATCCTTTGTGTGTCTAATGAAATTATGTGTGTGCCATTGTTCCATGAATACAGTCTTTTGTATGTCATAGTTGATGAAGTTAGCTTAACCTGTTTAACTGTGCATAAAAGAGCTGAAATTGTGTGAAATAAAGTTGTTCTGCTTGATCCTGAATCGTGTCCTGTCAGTTTCCTGGGGGATGGTATCAAGGGTCTTCTTGTGACCCCCATCCTAGGAAGAGAAGCTGCCTAGCAGACCGAGGTATCTGTTTGGAGGGTAACCGGTTACAGGAGGTAGATTCCCGGCACAAGGTCCTGAGTCCATACGTGGACGACGATCCCCGTTACAAATGCGTTTTGGAAACCCTTTCTTCCGTGACATATGTTTGTTTTTTTAAGTTGTACAAAAATGTTTTAATACAAAATATATAAAATAATCAACATATATTTTAGTTACAGTATGTTAAAAAACAACAATAAAAATGGCTAACACGTTTCCCAGCTAACCCCGCTTTGTCAAAGCCACGGATGAAAAGAGAGTATGTGTGTGTTTATGAGCATATGTGTGTGCATTTGTGTGTGCAGTCATGTGTGCATGCATTTGTGGGGGGGGGGGGGGGGAAGGTCTACTTCATGATGGGTGTGCCCAATTCACTGTATTGAAACTGGGCTGATCTAGGAAATATGGGAGGAGAATGGTTGGATTTAAAGAACAGCAGTAACTAAATACTGTGCATAAGTATAAACATTAAAATGAACTGCTGATGTAAAAAGAAAGAATGTGGATTGCTAACAAACATTTATATATTTATGTTAATCTACACATTATAGATAAAAATAAACAACGCAAGTACATGCAAAATTAAATACATTTTAATGATATAATCTTTATTCTGCATGGCAGTTTCTCTATAACTCTTTGAGTACTAGAAGGGTGCACAACACATTGCACGGGACATATGTTTTTATACATCTAATATATATATGCAAGTTGAAAGGCCCGTTTACACGTGCCACAGTTCCACCTCTGTAGGAATGAGCAGTAGATAGTGGCCACGCCGCGGCTGATACGGAGCGAATTCAGACTCCGGTCTGAATTCGGAGTGCCCCGCTCTATAACAGCCATGGCGCGGGAAGTCGTCTCTACTGCGCATGACGGCTTCTGACAAATCTTAGGGAATTATTATATAGGATTATGCAAGACCATCTATTTTACACTACAGATAAATTCTGTCTTTGAACATTTGGTTTTCCATACATATGTTTTTTTTAATATATTGTATTGGCGCTTCAAATATTTGTGCAATACTGTAGTCTTATTTTAACCCCGAGGTGGTGGTGGTGGTGGGGTTTATTTGTTATAGCTGCCTCTATAGTTTTCTTGATTCATATACCAGGGCGTTATTAAGGGGAGATTTGTAGTTTTGTTTGCCACACGTTTATATAATTAATTTTGTTCTACTTTTACTATTCTACCTTATATTTTAAGAGGTCTCTTGGCTATGTCTGAGTCTAAGGGAGACATGGTCAATATTAAGGCTACCAAGGCTTCAGGGTCCCTTTATCCTACTGGTCCTCATGCCAGATTAGTCTTTCTAGGGATTTTTCTGGTACTCTATGTTTCTCTTACTCTGTGGCCCTCTCACAACCTCTAGTGCCCTTGTCTATTGAACAGGAGCCTACATGAATTAATATAAGTTCTATCCCTTCCTCTGTTAAGGGGATTTTAGAATCTTGCTCTCATGGCTGTGCCCCCCAAAAGCGGTTGGGGATTTCTCCACTGAGGAAGGTTACACTGAAGTGGACTATCTGGATTCTTCCTTCTCTGTTGGTTCCCTTTCTGAGGGTCTCATCCAGGCCATCCTAGAGACCCTAAAGGTCTCTGAGGCCTCAGAGTCTAGTTCTTCTTCCCTTTATATTTTTAAGAGACACAAAAAAGAGGCTGCCAATTTTCCTCCTCACCACTCCCTAGACCAGGTCCTCCTGGAAGAATGGAGTATGTCTGATAAGAGACTGTGTTCCTTCCCAAGCATAGCTCTCTCTCCCCTACCCTTTTTCTGCTAAGGCTATATTGTTGCTCCCATAGCAGTGGACCTATCAATCTTTCACCTTTCCAAGAATACAGCTTTGCTATTTGTGGACACAGAGGCACTTAAGGATCAGACAGATAAGCACCAGGATTTGCTTTTAAAGGCAAATATTGTAGCTTCTGGTGCCACTGTACTCACCAGTTTTGCTGTTGTGTGGGTAATGAGGGCTATGACTGTTTGGGGAGGCTGGTAATCAGCTTTTGGAGGCTGTCCATGGGGTGCACCTAATACTTAAGGCTAATGCATATCTTGTAGCAGACTTTTATATTGCTAGGTTTATTAGAAAGGCCTCAGCCTTCTCTGTGGCCAAGCTTCGTTCTCTATGGATCAAGATCTAGTCAGTTGAACAATCTTACTAAGAAGTCTTTAGTGTCCCTTCCATTCGTGAGCATGCAGTTGTTTGGCCCAGAGCTGGAAAAGATTATTAGTTTTGCCACTGGGGGTAAGAGTGCTTTATTGCCTCAGGTTACATCTAAGTGTCCCCCCCCCAGAGAAAACACATGTTTTTTGTTACCCTTGCCAGTTTGGGTATGCATCCAGGGCACCTATACCTGCAGTGGTCCTGTCATGCCCTTCCCCAAAACCCAAACAGCCATGGACAGGCAAAAATCCTGCTCAGAAGCCCAAGACTGACAAGCCAACCTCCTCCTCATGGGGCGCTGGTCTGCCTTTGGCAATAGGAGAAAGATTACATCTTTATCAGTGTTTGGGAATTTTTCTTGGCTGATCAGTGGGTTTTGTGGGTAATTTGGAAAGACTTCAAGTCCCTTCCTCCCTGTCACTTCTTCATGTCCAGACTTTCTCGCTATCCTGTGCAAAGTCATTTGTTTTTATATATGATCTCTTCTCTGGCAGATTTGAAGGTCTTGGCACCATTCCAGCCTTTTCATTGTTCACAAAAGAGGCAGCAGATGCTGTCCTATTCTGGAATTGTTGCTTCTCAACCATTTTGTTCTTGTATCCTCAAGATGGAGTAATTGCTGCCATGTGTCCAGGGGATGTTTTGGCCTCCTTTGACATAAAGGACCCTATATGTTCCCATCCATGCAAATCATCAGAGTTTCCTGCTGGTTGCTTTTCAAGAACACCAATTTCAGTTCCCTTTGGGCTGGCATTAGCTCAGTGGGTCATTACAAAGATCATGACAGCTTTTGTGGCTAACAGCTGCTCTCTAGTAATCTCCTTGACTCCTTATCTGGAAGACCTTTTGCTGAAGCCTCCTTCAGAGGAGACAGAGGTCTCTTCAGACTCAGACTTGCATGTCTAGTCTGGAACAAAGTGGTTGGGTTCTCAATTCTCTGCTTCTGTTCTAGGTTCTTCACTTTCTCAATATGAGATTTAACACTGTACTGAGGAAGGTGTTTCTAACAGAAGACAAGATTCTGTCTTTGTCTCACCAGGTGTCTCAGTCTGTGCTTCACCTGTCTGCAATGGTGCAGGACTACATGAAGGTGCTAGCTTTTCTTGTTTCTGAATTGGAGGCAGTACCATTGAAATTGTTCTAGGCATCAGTGTCATTTCTCCCTGTCTGAAGGGAGGAACGTGGACCTTTGTTGGTGGATGCAGTGGCCTCATCTGTTGCTGGGATGGCCATTGGTCATTCCTCATTGTGTGATAGTCATGACGGATGCCAACCTGACAGGCTGAGGTGCTATCCTGGCCCCCAGACGGCTCAAGGTCTTTGTATCGTAGTGGAGAGTGTTCTGTTCAACAATCTCCTGGAGCTTCAGGTGATTGGACAGCACTGCACTATTGATCCCAGTTCCTCCAGGAATCCCCTTTGTGGATACAGTCTGGCAATGCAACAACAATGGCATATATCAACCATGAGTGAGGGACCAGAAGTACATCCGCCTGGTCTGAGGTTCGTTTAATCCTCACGTAGGCTGAGGCTCAGGTGCCAGCTTTCTCCACTGTTCATATTCCAGGGGTAGACAAAGCGTTGTGGCAGACTTTCTCAGTCACCAGCATCTGCATTCCAGGAATTTGGAGCTCAACCAGACAGTATTCAACTTAATTGTTCGTCTATGGGGTCTTCCATAGGTGAACATAATGGCCACTCGGGTGAACCGCAAGGTTCCTCAGTTCTGTGTCACGTCCCCTGGACCCTCTAGCTCTTGCTGAAAACATGATGGTCATCCCATGGGATTTTCACCTGATTCCCAGAGTGCTGAGGAAAATCAGGATAGAGCTGGATCATGTGATTATGATCTCCCTGTTCTGGCCCCATCTGGCTTGGTTTTTAGATATCCTTGTCTTTGGTAGTCTTGACCTTCTTCAGGGTGGTCTTCAGATAGTGCTTGGTCTTAGCTGTATTAAAATCCAGATTTCAGCTGGTTCAGTACTTTTTCAGAGGTGTATCGCCTTATTGCCTGATGTGTAGACTTTAATGCAAGGGTTGGCTTATGCCTACTCAGTCTTCAGGAATCCCACACCACCAGTGGACTTGAACTTGGTTCTGGGAGTGCTTCAGAAGGATCCTTCTGAGCCTCTCTCTTCATTGCATTTCTTGATGTCAAGTCAGCTTTTCTGCTGCCTTTTATGTCTGTTTGGTGGGATGACCAAAATTCAGTTATGAGGACTCCTATTGGGTTCCTCCCTAAGGATCTCTCGGAGTTTCATATTAACCATGAAATTGTGTTTCCTCTCTTCCCTGTGCTGTCTAACAGACAGAAGATGGGGCTTCATCTTTTGGATGTGGTCAGGTGCTTGAAGTTCTCTGTTCATATCATTCAGCCTTTTAAAAAATCTGATTTGCCTTTTGTCATTTCTAGGGGCCCTCGTGTGGGCCAGGCTGCGTTTAAGATGAGAGTGGCTTCATGGATTAAGGCAACCATTCACCAGGCATTTGTTCTCAGGAAGAAGACTGTGCTTTTTTGGGTCCACAAGAACCAGGCCTCTGCTGAACAGCTGTCTTAGGAGGCAGAGTGTTATCGCTTTGCACATTTGTCAAACACTAACTTGTTAATGTGATGGCTTCGGCTGACAAATCAATAAATCATCTTCTCTTAATCCATGTGGAACACATGGCTTCCCTCCCAGATAAAACCATGTTGTTTGTGACCCAGTCAGGGGGGTTCACTAGTTCAGGAGATTCTCTTTCTTTCTTTGCTTCTGTTTTGCTTTGATCTTTGCGATATATAAAGTAAGCTAGACTGGGGTGGGTGAAATTAACCAGGGACAGAGTCTTTGCCTCTGACAGCCTTTTAAATCAAATGTCTCCCTTCTGCAGGAGGATACTTTACACCACATTAATGTGAAATGTATTGCAATGGAGCACTGAAATACACATTACACATTTTCATCTCCTTAAAAGAGGGACAGGGTAGGGAAGAGACACACAGTGATTTTGGGAATCAAAGAGGCATGTTTGGGAGGTATGATAATGCCCTTATTCTGGCCCTGTAATTAACTGGACTGTTTTGTAACCCCTTTGTAAGTCTCACACATTGAATCACTGCCCTGAACAGCTTTAAATATAGATTTAGAATCAAAGGAGATTAAGTGATTTTAGATCTTGAGACACTTTAAATCGCAGTCAAGATGAGTGGTGGGCAATTGGTGGCCTCTCTTTCCAGTCATCCTCAGCTGGATATCACTGTCTGAGAATGACTGGAATTTTAGTCCAACAACAGCTGGAGGGCTAATGGTCATGGGCATCCATGGTGCCCCCCCCCCCCAGACTCCCATGACTATTAGCACTCCAGCTTTTGTTGGACTAAAATGTCAATCATTCTCAGCCAGTAATTTTCAGATGAGGATAAACTTGCCCCCTCCAAACATAAGGGCCAGACAGGCTGGCCTGGGAGTCATATTATTGCCCCCCCCCGGAAAAATGTCTGCGGACGCCCCTGCTAATGGTCACTTACTCATTGGCAAGGCCCTTAACATTTGTTCATCCTCAAATCAATTGATTTTATATATAAAATCAATCTTCATATTAGGTAGGCACTCACAGAACTTCTGAACAAAATACCACGCATTTTAGACAGGAGGCTTTTGCAATACCCTACCAGATTGGAAGGTCAGTTTACTAATAAGCATGATATTTTGTTGAATTCCTGTAAGTGCCTGCCTAATACAAATTGTGTTAAACATCTACTGATGAGTGAAACAAGGGTACTTCTCAGGGGCACTGCTAGGTAGTGGCTTATGATTAAAGCCCCAGGTATTTTTACCAGTTAGGAGATTTCATGATTTATCTCCATACTAGCAATGGTGTAATTGGGCTGCACAATACACTAATAATGCAATAGATTGGCCTAAAACTCATGTCCTTTGTGAACATAGCAACTCAACTGGTACTTCTACAGATGTCTCACTGACAGCTTTTACAGCTAAATGTTTTTGACTTGTGCATGAAAAAAAACATGTAACAAAATGCTTTCATTCAATAAGACCATTGTGTTTTGTCATTCCTGCAGCACGATTTCACCATGGAAAGGAAGGTCTTGGAATGGGTGGAAGGAATGTATGCTAAAAATGACTCCAGCAATTATGTCAGACCCTCCGCTCCTCCCTACTGGATGGCTCAGGATGGGAGAGGTATTTCCCCAACCAGGCGCAGCAGCCCTCAGCAGCGAGGTGCACTCCCCATGCGCAGATGTAGAAGCCTGAGTATCTCTGACGTCCATCCCATCCGCCTAAGGGGCAGCTGGGGGATACTAGAAAGCATGGAGAAGAGGGAAAACACTGAGGAAGATGGCTACTCAGAGGATGATGAGTACTCTTCATCAGAGGAGAGTGAGATGGAAGCTAGGCAGAGAGAGGCCAGGGCACGATTTTGCAGGTTGAGTCCACAGCCCCAGTGGATATCAAGACCTCGGACCTCCCCATTTGTACCCAGCCCCCCATCTAGATGCTGCTGTCCCAAAGTAGACTCCTCTTCTCCTCCAGGCAACATCAAGAAGAGGAAATCATTAACACCTTTAAATAGCTCCAGGAGTGAACTAGAGGCTGCTAACAAGAGGATTGCCTCCCTGGTACACCCCCACAAAGGAGGAACCGAGGGAAAAGGAATCCCCCAAAGCCAGCACCACAGGAATAACTGTTATGGTCCACCCCTCAGCCCAACACCGCCTCCTCCTATCACCAGTTGCTGCTGCTGTTCTAAGAGACCTTACAGTGCAGGCTCCATCCCACCTATACAGTGCCACAAACCCACTACTATGGTAAGAAACAAGTACAGCTACTGGTACCTCTTGTCATGGACACCTTGTCCAATCACCATTGATGGATTTCACAATTGTCAGAGTAGGCAACTAACCAAGGTGCCTAATTTGATGGCAAAGCTGGCTGTTCTCAATGTTTAAGTTGATGGTATGGCTGGCACAATCTTAGCTCCCCTTGCACCTGCTTTTGGATTACAGGGGCCTGTTTATGTACTAGTGGATATAATGATGTATTTTTGGCTGCAAGAAATAGTGGATGGGACTGGGGATTAGGAGTGGGATCCTGAGAGGGACTAGGATCTCCAAAGGTGCCTTGCTTTGGGGATCCTGAGATGTTAATCTGGCATTGCCCACTACCCCTAGCACTGAAAGGATTACACTCCAGTGAGTGAAGGGAGGGTAATGTAGGCCTAAAACTGGAAGTGACTGCATGGCATGAGTTCATTAGCATAATCCAAAAATTTAAGTAGCCTAAAAGTTCGTTTTCTAATTAAAAATTGCTAACACAAAATGTAAGTAATTTTGAAAGTTTTTCAAAATAGCCAAAGTTGTTTTAGGCGATGGGGTCCCTTTAAAATTAACTTCTGGCACATATTTTTCTTCACAATACTTCAAACACTTGTGTTTGGCAGATCCATTTGTGCGATTTGGGGACAGGGTTTTTGTTTGGGTGGACAATGAGTTAAGCCAGGCAGAATGTGTGTGGAGTGGGGCGGAAAGAGGAAGGAACAGAAAAAGGGGTAGTCAGAGCAAGTTAGAAAGTAGGTTTGGCCACACAAAAACGCTTTGGTCCTGAGAAGGAGGTTTATTCTAGTAAATACCTGTCTCTAGGTCAGATCCAGAGAGTTCTCACATAAGAATGCAAGTTTCCAAAGGTTTCAGTGATATTGCCACTTTAGACTATCACAATATAATCCAGTATGCATTCAATGTCCCTATTCTGTCGATCTGTAATGTCACTGATGGTGGTATTTTAGAATAACATCTGTTTCTTGATTTCCAGTCCCTGAGTCCATACTCTTGCCTCCCTCCTACAAGGCGGAGTCTCCAAGACACTTCAGGGGATATCCTGCTGGCTCTTAGTCAAGAGGAGCGTGAAGTCATTGAGGCTGTGATATCACTGGGATACCCGCTGAGAAGAGCCATGATTGCATTGCAGAAAATGGGAGGGCAGAGCCTGGAACAGGTCAGTGACATGAGCTTTCCAGAGGTCTTCCTTTGGTTGGGCTTTGTAAATCTTACCTGTCTATCCCTGGCTTGTTTGGGGCTTTCTAGACACTACATATCTCCATCTGGAGACCAGAGGTATGTGCAACACATTGTTTTGCAGTGTATAACCTCACAGGGCTTTTCTTCTCTGACACAAGGCATTCATAAAACAAGAATTTACTAACATGTTTTTTTTTATTGAAAAACAATGATTTATATATCTTAGGGCTTTTCCTGTTGGTTAAAACAAGGTACTCCCTCTGCTGGGAGTTGTTAGCACCAGCTCCAGTTGGTCTCAACCCTCAGGCAAAATTGCATTTTTCTGTTGTATATGGCAGAGCTGTCCAAGTTCTGTCCTCAAGGGCCACCAACAGGCCAGGAT
This sequence comes from Rhinophrynus dorsalis, assembly GCA_037306005.1. Lineage (NCBI taxonomy): Eukaryota > Metazoa > Chordata > Amphibia > Anura > Rhinophrynidae > Rhinophrynus > Rhinophrynus dorsalis. Next base: position 447,123,422 of record CM074721.1, read on the forward strand.
GTAAGGATTTCCCTGATTAAGCACAGGTGAGTTAATCAGTGGATCATTCATTTTGACTGACTCACCTGTGCTTAGTCAGGGAAATCCTTACATCCTGGTGTGCTGGTTGCCCTTGAGGACTGAAATTGGATAGCCCTGGTCTATGGAAATCTTGAAGTTTTGCACTGAAGCTACCCATAGAGAGCAATGACATCAGTGCCATCTGGTGAGCACAATATAAAATTGCAGTTTAATAAAAAAAAAATTAAAAAAAAAAATGAAAAAGAAAATACCTACATTTTTCATAATAAAACATTACTGTTCCTTTAACCTCTTAGACACTAGACAACTATAAGGCTTTGGTTTTCAAAGGGTTAATGAGTTTTTTTAAGGGATAGTAATACTTTAAATGTAAAAAATAATATGTTGTAGGGTTTATCCCCCTGAGTAAAACAAGGGTATTCTCATTGCTGATAGATGTTTTATTCAAAAGTTATTACAGCGTAAACTTGATTTTTTAGGTGCAGCATCACAGTGTCCTGAAATTGTACAGTGGCCCTGTTGCTACACCATCCTATGGAGATTTATGGTCAACTGACCAGAGCTGTCCTTAGGATGGTGTACCAACAGCTCCACTGTACAACAAAATTCAAGTTTGTGCTGTAACAACTTTTGAATAAAACGCTATCTCTTTAATAACAGCCAGGATGAACTAAGAGATCTGAGAGTCATTAATTCTGGAGCAAATGCACTGCATCATAGATAAACATTTCCCAATATCCCCTTGATTTAGATGGGGCTTTTAACCTTAACACAGTGCTAAGAATTCAAGAGGTTAATAGTCCCATTTAAACCATTGGGAATTTTCACTTGACCCCATGGATACTTCAGAATTGTTTCAATTCTTTCTCAATGTATGTTTTATTATATGGTACTGAACCTTAAACCTCTTGAATGATGGCGCTCTCCAAAGCATTGCTTCACAATGAGTTGAAGACATTTAAAGAATCTAGGGTGCTAAAAAGTTATGTTTGTGACAGTACCAGGATTTACTGGAACTTTTTGGGGTAATCAGTTCCTGAATTGTCGCTGCTGCTGTCCCTCTTCTCCAGCCAGCTGGAGCTCTCTTTTCTGGTGGTCTGGAGGTCCTGAAGTCTCCCAGTAATTCTAGCTCTTTTGCAGCGTGTTGGGAGTCCTTTGCTAGAATAGGACTACTCCGCTGGTTCTTGTCCAGGAGACTCAGACAGGAAGCAGAAACAAATGGATGCTGCTCGTTGGTAGACCTGCAGAGCTAGTCAATTTAGCTGTAGGACATCAAGTGGGGTTTCCAGGGGCCAAAGGCAAGTAGACTATTGTGGCAAGTGAATCCTCTCTTGCAGTGGCTGGGGTGAGGAACCCCAGAACAAATTCCATCCAGAAATACAGCTGTGACTTTTAAATGAGGGTACAGAACAGCCTTTATTGATGAAACATACTGCTTATCATGGGCATCCAGAGGGGTGCAGGGGCACTAGTATCTTCCATGAAAACATAAGGGCATGGTGGGCTGGACTGAGCGTCATGTTATGGCTTTTGCACCCCTTGGAAAAATTGTTGGCTTTGCACCCCTCTGCGGATGCCCATGCTGCTTATACACAGATACAAGATCAGAGTCCAAATAAGAGCTTGAAACTGTTTTTTAACAGTTGATCAGTTAGGGAAAAATCTGCAAGAGTAAATCAACATTCCAACTATTCCTTTGTTGTCTGGTGGAAGCTGTTAGCTGTAACTGAAACACAGAAAATACAGTAAATTATAAACACAGGGGACATAGTAAGAGTAACCTTTATTTACTGAGCACGATAATTCCCCAGTGCCAACACAATGCACACAACTTATAATACAATACCACACACTATTACATTATACAACACAATGAACTATGTTTCAAATGCTCTGATTCCCCCTGCAGGTCCTCTAGTTCCATCATAAGGTGTCACTGTTTCCCAAGAACAAGTCAGGAGTCAGACCGGTATAGTAAAAATGACAATCTTTATTAAACAATACAAACAGAGAATCACAATAATATCAGTAATCACAGGCAAAGACATTAGGAACAGTAGAGGTCCCACTAAAGGTCAGCAACTCTATCAGGAATAAGATTTTGCCTGAACAAGGGAACCTCTACCAGAGACTGGCATGCGCCCCTGTAGTCTCTGTATACGGTAAGGTACACGGAAGCTCTGCTATAGACAACCTGACTCACGCCTGCAGTCAGTGAAAATGTAAATGGATCTTCCAAAGGATAGTGATAGGAAGATAAACTAACGCACGCCTGCCGTCAGTCTCAAGGAGAATCATGTTGAATGTAGTCTTAACCAGAGCCACAGGTCCGCACCAGATTGGATGTCCGCTATGTACAAGGAATAGGCAGGAGAATAGTCAGACAGAGCCACAGGTCAGCACCAGGATGGATGGTCAGACAAGCCAGGTCATACACAGAGCCCAAGGAAACCCAACTGTGTAGAACTACAACTCAAGGGCCACTGAGAATTGGTTCAGTTCCCTTTTAAAGCCCAGCCCAGGAAGTGGATGAGAAAAGATTAGCAGTCAAACAGTATAAAACAGGGGTCTGCGTCATTCTGTCATTTCGCGCTGGTAAATGACGCATCCCGGCTTGATGCATCAAACCAGCGGTTCGCAACTGCATCAAAACGAGCACCAAATCCAGCTAGCAAGAGGACATGGGCGGCCAATGACGCCGCCAGGCACGTTCAAACCAGGAACAATCAGTGACATCTGGAAGGAAGCGATCCCGACATATCGACGCCTCCTGCGTCCTCGTCGGCACCGTCGCTGGAACTAGGTAACTATAACATCAGGTCACAATGTTAATAGAAGTTGTTCTTATATAAAAGAGTACACTATAATACTGGCAGGTAAAACATCCTGTACTTTGATAGACTGTTACTGATATGATCTCTAACAGAGCTCTGATAAGGCCTTTGCCTGAATCCTTAGATATGTTCCCTGGATTCTCGGCTAGAAAATTGTACTGTAAATGACCTTTTATGTAAGTAGTTAAGAATTTTTTGGGATAAATAAACAAGCTTATGTATAATCCAGTGCTCTTGTGGCCCCCACTGCCTTCCTATATATATGAGACTGATCTCTGACATGGTGCATACAATCAAAATGAAGCAGGAAGTACAGATATCTGATCCACAATAGCTCCCTTCTGTGAAGCTAATCTATGACTGCTGCGTTAGTAATCTACCTCCTCTAAGTATCAGTTGAGGAATATTCACTTCCCATCAGCTTTGCAAAGGTTTCCTCCACTTTTTACTTACATGTGATTGTTTCTATGACTTCATAATATCTCTCCCTCTGACTTACGCTGATTGAGTAGTACAAAATTCTTAGTGAAACATGCCATTACTAGGAGCATTGTGCATTACTAAGCCTCATTGCCCATATTACACAGTGTGGCCACGGTGAACATATCGATTTGGTATGTCATTACCTTGGGTCCCATCATAATTATCCACTGGCTGTATCCCATTCCTACAGGTCATGCTGCATATCTAGCAAAAAAATCTGTTTCTGGTTTGCTGTCCCCCCCCCCCCCCCAGGGTGGCAGGAGGGAGTACTCCCACCATTCCTATCATAATTGCTGCAGCGAGATGTATGGGGTGGTGATTTTAACAGGAATGGCCAGGGGTCAAAGCCACCCTGACCACTCCCGACAAAATCACTGCAGAGAGATTCACATACCTGGGAACTCTCTGGTTTTGCCCCGGAGACTCCGGATTTCAAACTAAATTACTGGGTCTCCGGGGCAATGTGTGAATCACCGGGTGGGCAGAGTTGTGCTCCATCCCGCCCGGTTCCTCCCACTCCCCACCCTCTTACCTTCATTTTGCAGGGTTTTTTGCCCTGCCCCCCAGCGACTAAGCCCCGCCCCTTTTATGACGCAAATTGCGTCAATTTCGGCACTGACAGAGTTACCCTCCGGGTAGCCCTGCATGAAAAGTTCTCAGGTATGGCGATTCACCAGCATTGAGTTGCAACTCAATGGTGGTGAATCTCTCTGCAGTGATTTTGGTATTCTGACATGCAGATTTTGGTATTCTGACATGCACCACAAACAAGATGGAGCCTGGATCCCACGGGCAGCACTGTGCAGCATTTGCTAGTGTATATATATATATATATATATATATATATATATATATATATATTTTTTTTTTTTTTTTTTTTTTTTTTTTTTAAATGTTGGATAGCAATACATTTGTGATATATATATAAGTCCTGTAAGTGCTCGCCTTTTGTGAATAAGTTATATGTTAAGCACCCAGACAGTTTCACTTGGAATATGTGAGTGCCAACCTTGGAATAAGTATATATAAAAGAAGAGGGCTATCCCTCCAGGTCTACCCATTCATCCTCCTCCGCTGTACCTCCCAACCTACACATTCACTTTCCCTACTGTCCCTCCCAACCTACCCTTCACTCCCCCCTGCTGTCACTCCCACCCTCCCCATTCACTCTTCTCTGTTGTTCCTTGCACCCTCCCCGTTCGCTCTCCTCTGCTGTCCTTCTGTTGGGAGTAGGGTTGCCACTCAGCCGGTATTTTGCCTGCAGGCCGGTAAAAAAAGTTGCTTCTGTCCAATGTTAAGTCAATGGAGGGAATGCCATGGTCGGTATTTTTTTTAAGAAAAGGTGGCAACCCTAGCTGGGAGCAGTCCGAGCGGTCCACCTACCTGTTCAGCCGCTGGCTTTCACTCCCTGCTTGTGTTGGGCTGAGCAGCGAGCCATCTGTCCATTGCTGGTTCGCACATGCACGGTCCTGGCTTCTTCTGGATTCGATTAAGTAGTGAGCATGATGTCAAACGCCAGCAGTCTCTCCAGACGCACTAGAGGCCTATAAAGAGCCCTTTAGTGTAGGCCTCAGTGCTCCTTTGTGTGAGTTGTGTTCTAGGTTGTTCTGACCCTCTGTAGTGTTACTTATATATTTGTGACTTGGTTCCGCCTGTCCTACCCTCGGCTTGACTCATCACTTGTGCTTCAGTTCTGCCTGCCCTGACCTTGGCTTCTCTCCTTGCTTACGCTCCTTTTCCACTCACCTTGACATTGGCTATCCACGACTTCTCTTTTCGGGTTCTCCTTATCAGTACTGCATTTTAGGACTCTTTTTTTGAGTGTTCCATTTCTCTCACTCGTGTTTTCCATCAGGCTCTGCTCTCATCTTTAACTATTATATGAGTATAGCTGCCTGCTATTCTCCGCACTATCCATTCTGCACAGAAGGAGTATTCAGGCAGCTAACACCCTCCCTGTTCACTCTCCTCTGCTGTCTTTCCCACTCTCCCCATTCACTCTCCTCTGCTGTCCTTCCCAACCTACTCGTTCAATCTCCTCTGCTGTCCTTCCCAACCTACTCATTCTAGCTCCTCTGCTCACTCCCACCCTCCCCTTTCAGTCTCCTTTGCTTTTCCTCCCAGCCTCCCCTTTCACTCTCCTAGGCTGTTCTCTCAACATCCCCCTTCACTCTCCTCTGCTGTCTCTCTCACCCTCCCATTTCATTCGCCTCTTCTGTGTTCAGGAGCTACTGCAATCCATAGTATATAAAAACAAGCATCAAAGAAAACTGAAGCTATTACATAGTGAAGGGTTCTACTAGAGCAGACCACTGTGTTTGTGCTATAACATTTGTTTCTCACATGTTCTATTAAAACATAACATTTATTTCATTGTCAGTATGCATCTGGCATTAAATGTCTTACTGAATTTATCATGGGTATTGATGGTGAATGTGTCAGATAATTAACAGTTGCTTGACCTAATAGATCCCTTCACTCTGTTCTATTTGTGTTTCCTTGATACTGTGGGCCACATCAGATCAGACTGCCAGATTCAGCCCATGGACCATATTTTGCCCATAGTGGCTTTAGAGCAGACAACCTGTGGCTCTGCATCTGTTGTGGGACTACCTCACACCTATCTTGCCAGTGGATGATGGGAGCTGGACATCATCTAGCTGGAAAGCTACAGGTTACCTAGCCCTGTTTAAGCACCTTTCTCTCATTGGCGACAGCTCCCTCTTCTGGATGGTGTCTTCAGACTTTGCCACTACTTCTAAGGTTGCAATTTTTGCAATAATCTCATTAAAGAGAAACTAACCTTTTATTTTGATTTTTTAGATTTTGACAGCAAGATACCTGGGTCTCTGTTCCCAGAGAACTTTCTGGTCAGTCAACAATAAAAGTAGGATAATGATTCATTATCCCTGCAGCAATAAATGATCTGTATGCTGTATGCATTCTTGTTTGCATTATATGTTTTTTTACATTGAATCACTATATTGTTAAAAAAAAGATGTTGAGTGCTTACTGTCAGGTACATAATGTAAAAAATGGGTGAAGATGAAGTAACATAATAATAAAAATCATTAACAATTTCACATTATATATTACACATTTGCAGACTAAGTATACTTATAATAAAAGATTACTGTCCCTTTAACCATTTTAGTTGTGGAAAGCACTACCCAGCATTGCTCCTTCCAAAGTTCTGCAGCCTTTTTGGGATGCAACGCATTGCAAAACAAAAAAGGGTTAATAGGAATGTTTTTAGAAAATATAAGACACCACTAGGAGGTAAACTGCCAGCATACCAAGAATTTGAGCAGATGCCAAAAGTAACTGTCCCTCTGACATGGACTGTACTGCCACCATAATGGGTGAGGCTGGGCGTGATGTGCTCAGTTATGTTTTACCTCCTCCCACCCCACTGATCTTTCCCTATACTGTTACAAGCTGCTTTGGATTTGGAACTCATGCTTTTCTGCAGATTCTAAAAATAATCCTCCTATATAATAATTTTGTAAATTGTTTGTCAGAAGCCGTCATGTGCAGTAGAGATGGCTGCTTGCGCTGCAGTCATGCGCACTACAGACTGCCCGTTCCGTGGCTGATAACTGAGCGGGGCTCTAAATTCAGACAGAGTCCTCGACTACGGTCTGAATTCGGGGTGCCCAGCCGCGGCGCGGGCAGTCTTTACTGTGCATGACTGTACCGGGGCCGTTGCTGGGTGGCACTGTGGCCCGTCTTCAACTAGTATTGTTAATAAATTACATAATTCATTAGAGCAGTCAACAAATGTTTAACCTCAAGGATGCTAGAGAGGTTTCCAATGCATTGCCTTGTAAAGCATTGACGACATCTCTAGCATCCAAAGGGTTAAATGTGCAGGTTCTGTTCAGAAGTGTCAAAACTGTCACGTCCATTGTCCTTCCTTTAGCGAACTGGGCCACCTATAGATGCATATGTTAAGTCAAGGCTAATTGGGGATGATGGGAACTGTAGCATGTGGAGAACCAGAAATTTCACATGGCATCTAGGATGGCAGTGGGCAGAATAATGCATTGTGGGGGCTCTTCATCTGTATTTTTTAAAGCTACTAGATTTATTATACCAGCCAAACAAAACTAAATGTTGAAAGTGCTGTTAATTTGTGTGTGTCTGTCTTACTGTGACTATGTGAGTGGCTGTTACTAGCAACACTGTTATCTGTTCTTCAACATAAGAGCAACTGGTTTGTTTGCAGCAGTGGTCATTTAATTAAAATTTTTGTAGAAATAGAAAATCATTCCCCTCAAGTGTAGCTCTTTATGAGGGAGAGTCCCTCTTTGAGAGCCAAATCCCTCTGTCCCTCTTTCCCACCCTGGTGTCCCTCTTTTAGGAGATCAGATTGTGTGATGTGTGTGTAGAAGTGTATTACTAGATTGTAGAATGGGAGGGAATAAAAGCCACATTAATTAAATGGAGATTTTTACTTGTTCCCTATGGTGCAATTGGTTTGCTCCGGATATAGTAGCGTCACTAAATGCCAAACTCCCTTTCTTATATAACTGATCTTTTTAAGACCAATTTACCAGTATTGACCAATATATTTACTTAAATCAGTCTGGGTTTTGTGGAACCTTACTGTTCTCTCAAGATATACAAAAGCAGACAGTGGTACAAGGTTGGGTGTCAGATAGGATATGTGTCTTCTGTTAATACCTGCAGACAGTGGGACAAGGCTGGATGTCAGATAGGGTATGTGTCTTCTGTTACTACCAGCGGACAGTGGGACAAGGCTGGGTATCACATAGGATATATGTCTTCTGTTAATACCTGCAGACAGTGGTACAAGGCTGGGTGTCAGATAGGGTAAGTGTCTTCTGTTACTACTAGCGGACAGTGGGACAAGGCTGGGTGTCACATAGGACATATGTCTTCTGTTAATACCTGCAGACAGTGGGACAAGGCTGGATGTCAGATAGGATATGTGTCTTCTGTTAATACCTGCAGACAGTGGGACAAGGCTGGATGTCAGATAGGATATGTGTCTTCTGTTAATACCTGCAGACAGTGGGACAAGGCTGGATGTCAGATAGGGTAAGTGTCTTCTGTTACTACTAGCGGACAGTGGAACAAGGCTGGGTATCAGATAGGATATGTGTCTTCTGTTAATACCTGCAGACAGTGGGACAAGGCTGGATGTCAGATAGGGTAAGTGTCTTCTGTTAATACCTGCAGACAGTGGGACAAGGCTGGATGTCAGATAGGATATGTGTCTTCTGTTAATACCTGCAGACAGTGGGACAAGGCTGGATGTCAGATAGGGTAAGTGTCTTCTGTTACTACTAGCGGACAGTGGGACAAGGCTGGGTATCAGATAGGATATGTGTCTTCTGTTAATACCTGCAGACAGTGGGACAAGGCTGGATGTCAGATAGGGTAAATGTCATCCATTACTACCAGCGGACAGTGGAACAAGGCTGGGTGTCACATAGGATATATGTCTTCTGTTAGTACCTGCAGACAGTGGGACAAGGCTGGATGTCAGATAGGGTAAGTGTCTTCCGTTACTACTAGCGGACAGTGGAAAAAGGCTGGGTGTCAGATAGGATATGTGTCTTCTGTTTCTACCAGCGGACAGTGGGACAAGGCTGGGTGTCAGATAGGATATGTGTCTTCTGTTAATACCTGTAGACAGAGGGACAAGGCTGGATGTCAGTTAGGGTAAGTGTCTTCTGTTACTACCAGCGGACAGTGGGACAAGGCTGGGTGTCAGACAGGGTATGTGTCTTCTGTTACAACCAGCGGACAGTGGAAAAATTTTGGTTGTCAGATAGTGTATGTATCTTCTTTTACTACTAGCGGACAGTAGAACAAGGCTGGGCTGTCAGGCAGTGTATGTGTGGCTCTGTGACTATCAATGTACAGTGAAACAAAGCTGGGGGAAGTAAGACAGTGTATGTGGGGAACTTTGACTACTTGTGAGCAATGAAACAAGGTTGGGGTGTTAAAAAATGTATATGTGGTTCTGTGACTACCAGTGGACTAGTGGAACAAAGCTGGGGTGTCAAGACAGTGTATGTGTGGCTCATGTGACCACCATGTGACAATATATGTGTGGTTCTGTGACTACCAGTGGACAGTGGGGAAGGCTGGGGAAGCAGACTATATATATATATATATATATATAAATAAATATAAATATCTATCTATCTATAAATAAATATATATATATATATATATATATATAGATAGATAGATAGATAGATAGATAGATAAATTCCATTGGTGGAAAGCACTCACTCCTATAAACAACTCCTGCCCAGGTGCACAATCCCATAAATAGATACAAAGTGTTAACAGAGAGGGCAGCACCCGTGGGTCTTTTTAATAGATTTTTAATTTTATTCAGTAACAAAAAACTGTCAACGTTTCGGTCCACGCAGGGACCTTTTTCAAAATGCTATTCTATTGAATTACCTCATGTTTTATCCCCTTGTCCGTCCTGATACCGTTGCTGGCGCTGGTGACGTCATCACCACGGGCTCGTTCCTTGAATGGCCCGCGGTGCACCTATCACAGCAAAGCAACATACACCAATACACAATCAAAGAGGTGAACACTACCATATCGCAAAGTAGAGTGTTATTTAACCAATGTGTTGGCTATAGCCATTACTGAGCCCTGAATCAACCCTGAATCTGTTATGGGGAATCGTGTTAATGTGACTGGGAAGCACTCCCCCATCCGGTCCATCAGTACCGTTATGCGGTCCGATGCACCAACGGATGGAGCGTACCTTCCCTTGCCGCCGCGATCCCTAACTAGGGTTGCCACCCAGCTGGTATTTTACCTTCAGGCCGGTAAAAAATTGGCTTCTTTCCAATGTTAAGTCTATGGAGAGAATGCCTTGGCCGGTATTTTTTTGAAGAAAAGGTGGCAACCCTATCCCTAACCTCTACAGAGGCAATACTCAAGGTAAGAAACAAGTAAATAATTACAAAGCTGTAAATGAGCAGTGTAATATGTGCGAATAGCCGACATTTTTTTGTTACTGAATAAAATGAAAAGTCTATTAAAAAGACCCACAGGTGCTGCCCTCTCTGTTGACACTTTGTGTGTGTATATATATATATATATATATATATATATATATATATATATAAAGAAACATGCATGCCTGGCCCACACCCACCCATTGGTGGCAGTAAGGAGGAGATATTCAAATCTCCTCTGTACTGCCTATCCAGGACAAAAAACAAACATGCCCTTTTCACCCCCTGCCACTCCTATGATAATCTCTGTAAGGAATTACAGGGACCTTCAGTACACATGCACACACACACAACACACACGCAGCAAATACAACACACGTCACACACAATACGTACGCACACGCAACACACAGAAAACACCCACACACCACACCCACAATACACACACACACAATACACACATGTTCACACAAAAAACTCACAAGCAATACACATATGCACAAAAAAACACTCACAACACACACATACAAGCAATACACACAGACACAATAAACAACACACAATATGCCACAAAACACACACACACAAGTATAACACGAGCAAAACACACATGCAATACACATGCACAATACATACACATACAACACATATGCACAACACAATCAGACAATGCACACAGACAATATATGCATGCACAATACACACATGCAGTACACATGCACAATACACACAATACATACACACGCAACACATGCACAACACAAACAGACAACAGACAATATATGCACACACAATACACACACACAAAACACATGCAATTGACATGCACAATACACATACAACACAAACACACATGCAACACATATACACAGCACAGACAACACGCACAGACAATGCACGCACAATGCATACATACAATACACACACGCATCACATGCACACAACACACACACAATAAACACACACCACTAGACGCACAACACACACAACACACATGGCCACAATACGCAACACACACACAATACACACATGCACAAAAAACATAAGCTCAACATACACACATACATAATACACAACACACACAATACACCACAACACACACACGCACAAAACACACACACACAACACAGACAATACACAAATGCAATACACATGCACAATACACTCTCACATGCAATGCACACATACGCACAACACACACACATGCAATACACATGCTTTTCTGGTCCTTAAAGGATTAAGTACGCTCATGCACTCAGATCGAAGATTTTATGTATTGAACCAAGACACAAGGGCAAAATTTATAAGGATCATTAGGATTTTCTTTCCATAGTAAAGTGCGTAAGGGCTATTGTTAGGAGGTATTACTTCCCTTTTAACCCAAGACTTCTCATCACAGTACATGTCTCAATTCTTCTCCCCACAGGTCCTTGGGTATCTGGGAGCCACTGACCGTCTTTGTAAGGTTGGGTACGAGGAATTGCTGGTGGAAGAGGCTATGGAAATGTTCCAGAACTCAGAGATTAAGGTAAAACATAGATAAAGCTAGAGAAAAGTTTGGGAATCTTATCCAATCAGAATACTCAGTTCTGTAAAAATTGAAAACTATTTTATGATTTCCTTCTAAGCAGTGTAATGCCTGCTGCATGGACCTTTTAGAAATAAGACTTTGTAACTGGCTAACACAGTTGTTGTGGGTACAACCATACCCACTGTTAGGGTCTTTGTCCAAACACTCCGTGCAGCTGTTGGATGATTGAGGAGGGGGCACGATGTTGGCATGTGTAGATGGTATCTGATGGTCTCTTGCTGCACAGAAAGATGAGTTGAAGGTGCTGTACATGAAGACAGATGTATGACCCCTGTTGAACCAGGGCGGGACCAGGATGAGACTACCAGAGTACCATGAGAGCCGAACTGTAAAAATCTAGTAGGGACCCATAAGGAAGTGAGGCAGAGGCTGTACGGCTGAAATGCTGACTCCTAATGCTGGACAGGATAGTGGGACTGTATCAGGAGTAGTTGGAATCAGAGCGAAGTGGTCTCTCAAAGAAAACTGCTGTAGAGCTACATGGAAAATGCTCACACTTGGTGGCTCTACCGCTAGTATCCTTGTTGAGGCTGAGTTTGGGAACTGGGAGATCAATCAGGTAGTAATACAGGGGAGCAAGCAAAAGTGAGGTCAATATCCAGGAGATATTCCTGTACACAGGAATCATAAGTAGCGATACCAAGGGTCAGACAGGTGAAGTTGTTGTAATACGGGCCGTGTCAGGAAACTGGAAATATGCAGGAAACTCTCGAAACAGGTAGCTCAAAGAGTTAAGTAAGGGCCAGCTAGGTTTAAAAAGGAAAATCTGCCAATCATGACACAGGGGGAGGAACAGACCAAGAATAAGAGGACGTGACACCTACCCAGTGAATGTCTAAGCATGATCCTCATGATCATCATTATCTCATTATGTCATTAAGGTTCTTTTTTTAATAGAAGCTCACTTCATTGTTGGCTGTCAAATTGTGTTACTCCCCAATAAGTTGATCACAATGTGTTACTCCCCAGATCGTTAGAGATAGACACAAAAAAGAATGGCAATGGAAGTAGCCTGAGTAGCACTGTACAATATACAAGCTATATAAGACCAGCAGGAAAATGTACCGTTCAATGTGCCTAGCTAAAATATGATACCATCTCTGAAATGCAACATTACTTGAAACGAGCAGTATTATATTCGATCAGCAGGGCACTGCAGCACTACATAAGGCCAGCAAAGTATTACATGGCCAAAGAGCAATACATCACTAATACTTGAAACCAGCAGGGCATAATTACATGAGACCAGCAGGTCATTATTACAAGGACACTACGGCACAATTACTTGAGACCAGCATAGTACTATTACTTGAGACCAGTAGGGCATTATTATTTGAGACCAGCAGGGTATCATTAGATGAGATCTGCAGGGCACTATTACATGACACCAGCAGGGCGATACACCATGCATTACTGTAAGGGTGCATTGCCGTGTAGGTAGCATGTAATAGTACAGTGCCCTTTTGGCCTCAGGTCATACCAGACAAAAAATATACTAGTCATCAAACCACAAAATTGTTGAAAATCAAGAGCAATAATATAACTGATATATATTAAGTAATGGATACCTACCCGCACAGAACAATATTGAGAATTATGACATCTGGCTTCAGAGCAGATGGGATGTTGGATCCAGGAAATATTTGATTGCCATTTTGGAAATGGCTTCAATGTTTTTTTTTCCCTTTCTGTGGATCATCAGGGGTGATTTGGCATGGGCTGGACTTGATGGATGCATACCTTTTTTCGGCCTCATCAACTATGTTACTATGTAAGCTAAAGTGTTACAGTTCTGGGGAACATTGACTGTGCCATAGGGGCAAAATGCTAATTCAGTAAATTCCCATGAATTAATATGGGGCTTTTAAAGTGGGACTATCACCCAAATTAAGGTTACCTCCAAATAATTATGCACATAACAATAAGCATGTCCATACTAGTATTATCCGGAGTAAGTCCAGCGTTATGAGAAATCCAACTTGTACCTTAAGGTACAATGCAGCTCCTCCTAGAGGAGCCCGGGATGGACAGCGCAGGCCTGTAGATGTCTCTTTGGCAAAATGTCTACACTGATGCCTGTTTGACCATCTCAGAACGAGTTGGATTTCTCAGTAATGCTGGAGTTATTACGGATAATACTAGTATGGACATGCATATTGTTACGCGTATAATTATTTGGGACTAACTTTAATTTGGGTGATAGTTCAGCTATAATCCCTTAAAGGCTAGAGAGATCTCCAGTGCATTGCAAAACAATGCGTTGGAGACTTCTCTAGCATTTAAGAGGTTAATAGTCCTATTTAAATCCATGGGAATTTCCATCCTCCCCTCCCATTATGCAGCTAGATTGCTCCAGAACTGCACGTCTTTAGCTTGACGAATAAGGCCCATGGACTCCAAAGCAACCTCAGTTCTCTGACATATCTTTACTTTAGCTGGCACTAAACATTTTTTATTAAGTGTCATTTCCCAAAACATTCAATTACTGCGTTTCTTACACTCAACAAAAACATAAAAATATAATACTTATAATAGAACTTTCCTGATTTAGTGCTGCCATATACAAAGTTCCTGTCCCATCGAGGTTTCAGAGTTAATCTCCTAATATCTTCCAGCTGTACAGCTCATAAAAATGGGGCGGGCGACACTAAATGAATCAAATTCTTTTCACTAGGATTTTGTCTCTGTGATATTTATCCCTGGTAATCAAGCCAAAAGGCCTTAAATGTCAAAATATGTGTTTGGAGATTTGGGAGGTTACAGACAGAAATGTTCCAGTTCCAATAAGGAATATTAGAAGCATTATTTAGTTTTTCAGTTTGTGGTGTCACTGCCCTGTACTGGGACAGTCCTGTGTGATGATTCCCTGCACTGACTTGTCTGGGAAAAATGTCCATTTCCTGTTTGCATAATACCCAGATTAGGGATCAGGCAGAGGCTGTGAGAAAAGCCTCAAGCGACTCCTGAGACCACACTCCAGATCCACTGTCTGTCACAAGTTCACAGCATCAGTTGGGCCTCTGTGAGAAGTGGACCACGTAACATTGGATGCCTTAGTATCTCAGCCCAGATTATGATGCTACATGCAGTAAACATACCACAATAGTGTGACTATTATCAACTAATATACAAAATGTAAGTTCTGCTGCTGTATATTGGAGAGAGAGGATGAGCATCCTCTGACTCTTCATCTATTTTTGGACAACAGCTCCCATCCACAGCCAGCTCATGGGCTGCTGAGGATTATGTGAGTTGTAATCCAGAATCAGCTGGAGTACATGGACTTGGACCATTCTCTTACTCACTTAGACAGAGGTTCAATGCCCAGGTGCACAATTCCAAGATGACTAGTATAAAGTAAATAAAGAGGGCAGCATCCGTGGGACTTTCAGCCAGAAAATAGGCAGGGAGGTAGGAGCGAGATGAAAGTACTCACGCTGAGATCAAAAACTGCACAGGTACACAATCCCAAAATAGGAATGCAAGAGTTGTAAGAAAGGGGCAGCACCCATGGGACTTATATCAAATATAATATTTATTGAGAAATGTCTCTGTGAGGACCGAAACGTTAACCAGAATATTGTCTGTTCTTTCAAATCTTTATCTCTCTCTCTCTCTCTCTCTCTCTCTCTCTCTCTCTCTCTATATATATATATATATATATATATATATATATATATATATAGTACTGTGCAAAATTTTTAGGCAGGTGTGAAAAAATGCTGTGCTCAGTCTTGCCATGGTGTATGACTTTTGACATTAAACTGTCCTCAGCAACCTCACCTGAATTTGGCTGTTCCTCACCTAGTTTTATTCCTCCTACACAG
Source organism: Rhinophrynus dorsalis (assembly GCA_037306005.1). NCBI lineage: Eukaryota > Metazoa > Chordata > Amphibia > Anura > Rhinophrynidae > Rhinophrynus > Rhinophrynus dorsalis. The sequence goes on from CM074721.1 coordinate 447,139,140, forward strand.
CTGTTTCTGTTTCAGTTAATGATTTTGTTTCAACCTACATATTAAAATGATGATCATTAGCACCTGTTTGGTATAATTGTTTCATCATACATCTGGCTATATACCTACAAAATCCCTGACTTATGCAAGTGTACCTAGAAGAATTGATGCTGTTTTGAAGGCAAAGGATTGTGACACACCAAATATTAATTTAATTTAGATTTTTCTTCTGTTCACTTTTCTTGTTAATTAATAAAAACAAACCATTAACATATCTTTTTTTGAAAGCATTCTTATTTTACAACATTTTTTCACACCTGCCTAAGAATTTTGCACTGGTGGGAGTTGATTCAAATCTATTACAATTCACATTGTTACAGATTAGTGGAGCTGCTACTTTCACATTCTATAAAGAACTGCAGCCTGAGCTTCACCTCTCCAATAGATTAGGATGCATTAGAAAAACTGTATGGACACAGGGTGGCACTGTTGCAAAGGGTTTACTATAAAAAACCAACAGTTTGAACTGTTACAATGTTGAAATTAAGCATCTTCCATCAGTAGGAAAATCCCTAAAATGTAAATTTTTCAAGACCAAAGTTGAAAATAAGCACATTCAATATTATATGAATTTTAATAAACAATGCAAATCTGTGAACACTGCACATATTCCAAAACAGGCATAATTCCAAAATGTATAGGGGCCATTAGGAATATTCTGGCTATAGTAAAGTAGGTGGCGTTATTATTATGATTTGTCAGTGTTCCTTTAAATTAATATAAATGGTAAAAAAAAAACAACTTGGTCTATATCTTGCTCTCTGGGTCCGAATCTGGTCTCTCTTGCAATAGTTAATTTCCACATCACTAAACAGAGTAACCACATACTTCAAATTCTGAGGCAAAGGCTGGCAGTGAAAATGTTAAATGTGTTCTAGATCCTCAGGATGACTCATAGGTTAAGTATCTTTCACTCAGTGCTGTTATTAGAAACGGACTTAACTTATTATAAAGAGACCATCCATCAGGAAAATCATTAGAGCCAAGCTCTAGGCACCTCAGCCAGAACTGAACCTGCTCCCTTCCAGCTGGGGAGAGGAGTGTGCACCCCTCCCAAACCAAGGCCAGCTATGAAAACAAAACGGAGCAGCAATTCTGGATCAAAACAACTGCACGCTATGGGAACAGAGCTGGCTTAAGACTCCATAGGGCCCCAGGCAGGATCCCAAATTGGGATCCCTACATACATTGTCTGCCTGCCCTCCTACCCCCAAGCCTGGTTCCACTGGTAGTCAAAGCCCACACAAAGTCTGCAACCCCCCCAGTCTGGTTACACTGGTAGTCACAACCCCCACATACATTGTCTTCCTGCCCCCCAGGCTGGTTTTAAAGGTAGTCACAGCCCCCACATACAATGTCTGCTAACCCCTAGTCTGATTCCACTGGTAGTCACAGCCCCCACATACAATGTCTGCTAACCCCTAGTCTGATTCCACTGGTAGTCACAGCCCCCACATACAATGTCTGCTAACCCCTAGTCTGATTCCACTGGTAGTCACAGCCCACATATACAATGACTGCTACCCCCCCACACCCAGCCTGATTCCACTGGTAGTCACAGCTCACACATACATTGTCTTCCTACCTCCTAGCCTGGTTCCACTGGTGGTCACAGGCAGCCCACACAAACATTGTCTGCCAGCCCCCCAGCCTGGTTGCAATGGTAGTCACAGCCCGAACATACAATGTCTGCTACTCCCCCCAAGTCACAGCCCACACATACATTGTCTGCCTACCCCCCAGCCTGTTTCAACTGCTAGTCACAGCTGCATTTTGTACCTGCCCACCACCCTAGTTCCACTGGTAGATACAGCCTCTACATACATTGTCTGCCTGCTGTCCAGCCTGGTTCCACTAGTAGTCACAGCCCAGCACATACATTGTCTGCCTGCCCCCAGCTTGGTTCCACTGGTAGTGACAGATACATTGTCTGCCTGCCCTCCAGCCTGGTTCCACTGGTAGTAACAGCCCCCACACACATTTTCTGCCTACCACTTAGTCTGGTTAAACTGGTAGTCACAGCCCCCACATACATTGCCTGACCCCCAGCCTGGTTCCACTGGTAGTCACAGCCCGCAGATACATTGTCTGACACCCCTATACAGGTACGAACTGTGAACTTGAGTGCACCATCCACTGCCATGCTGTCCCCTGCACCATTTCTTGTATCATGAGCCTTATGGTGGAAGAAAAGTCCCCCAAGCTCCCTCTTTCCTGAAGTCACCTCAGTGCAATCTGGAAGTATCAGAAAACATGTAACCTGGGAATTGCTCCTCCTCCATCACACTCTACAGGAAACAGAGTGGAGGAGAGAGTGGCAGTAGTGCACTTAAATCCTCTTCTCTCTCCAGGAGCCTTTAAGGGGCCCAAGCCATGGATGAGTCCTCAGTGGCCGGACCCCACACTTAGGCACTCGTTTAGGTTGCCTTGTAGCTAAGACGGCTCTGGAGGGGACAAATAATTAATACAAACTCCCATGAATTTAAAGGGATATTTTTACACTTGTGAATGCAAGGAAGACCTTCAATGCATTGGTTAGCAAGGTAGTGGAAACCTTTCCATCATTTGAAGGGTTAAATGTGCCATTTAATTAAAGGTAATTTATTTCTTTCATATGGTGAAGTTGGTTTGCCTCAGAAAAAGTCCACTTTTTCTTTTGCCGCGCAGGACAATTGAAAATTCCTTGAGTTCAATGGGGCTTTTAACCCATTGAATGCTGGAGAGGGGCCAGAAACAGTGCTCCCTGGTACCTTCCCCACCTCCCAAGCCCTCCCCCCAGTGCAGCGTGCACTGACTAATGGCTGCTCATACAGCCAAGCCCACCAATGAACGCTAGTTTAGTTTAAACAATGCTGAGTAAAACCAGCGTGTTCCCACAGTAGAGAGATATTTTATCCAATTTTTTTGCAGCTCAACATTTGCCACATTGTGATACTTAAAAACAAATGTTGATTACTCAAAAATATTACTTGTACAGGAACTGGCTAGAGTAATACACAGGCAGACTACACTGTGTGCACAATTATTAGGCAATATGTCATTTTGAGGATTCATTTTACACAACTACAGTGCTCTCCATCAATCCAAAATGTTAAGAAACCTTAAACCTGTATATTTAAGAAAGTAAAAGTGAGGTTTTGGCTTTCTTAGGAGAATATCTATGTGTGCACAATTATTGGGCAACTATTAGTGTGCAGAATTATTAAGCAACTAAATGAAAAACAATAATTTTGCTATCTTACATGTTTATTTTCAAATATTAAAGTGAGAATACTAAAAAAACAACTCAAAATTTACAAATAAACATTTGTGACATTTCAAAATAATAAAAAAAAAAAGTGACCAATATAGCCACCCTTCTTTTCAATAACAGTCATAAGCCTTTTGTGCAGCAGCAACCACAACCTCCCAGACACTGTTCAGAGAAGGGCCCACAAGTTCTCAATAGGGTATTAGTCAGGTGAGGAAGGGGGAAATGTCATTATTTTATCATCTTTAAGTCCTTTAGTGGCTAGCCACGCAGTGGAGTACTTCGATGCATGAGATTTAACTTTGTCCTGCATAAAAATCATGGTCTTCTTGAAAGATGCTGATTTTTTCCTGCACCACTGCTTGAAGAAAGTGTCTTCTAAAAACTGGCAGTAGGTTTGGGAGTTGCTGGCATCTGAGTCGAAGTGGAGCTCTGTGCCCATTACTGATCCAGCCACGGGCCCATCCATCTGGACCATCAAGAGACACTTTCATCTCATCAGTTTATAAAACAGATATTTCTTGGCCCAGTCTTGACGTTTCAACTTATGTGTCTTGTTTAGTGGTGGTCGGGTTTCAGCCTCCCTTACAGTGGCCATGTCTCTGACCACTGAACACCTAGTACATCTGGACACTCCAGGTAGGTTGCAGTTCTGGAATATGACAGCACCGGAGCATATTTGGTTCCTGGTAGCTTCATGTTTGATTCTTCTCAAATCTCTGGCATTTAATTTGCGTCTTTTTTTTCTCTGCACGTTTCTTGCGACCCTGTTCACTATTTGCAACAAAACGTTTGATGGTTCTGTGATCACGCCCCAATATCTTAGCAATTTCAAGGGTGCTGTATCCCTCTGAAATACTTTTTACACTTTTTGACTTTTCAGAGTCAGTTATATCTCTTTTTCTACCCATTTTGCCTGAGGAAATGAAGTTGCCTAATAATTATGCATACCTTGACATAGGGTGTTTATCTCCTTTGGCCAAACCCTCTATCATTACACAAATACACATCACCTGATATGCTTAAATCCAATAAGCATTCAAGTTTATACAGCTTGGAGTCAGATAATATGCATAACAATTATGATATGGTCAAAATACTTAAGTGCCTAATAATTGTGCACACAGTTTATTTAATTATCTGTAAAGCAAACTATATTTGTCAGTGGTAGGGGTTTTAATTATCCTATGATTTCGCTACTAATTCTTTGTGGTTGACATTTCCATCAAATAAATATTTTCTTCACCTGATTCATTGTGGAGGGTTATTTGTGTACTTTCACAGATCACATCATTTTTAGTCACAGATGACAAGTCACATTGGCTTTGAAGTATCTAGCAATGTTTTCATGGCTCAATTACGCTGGCAACTAGCCATCTAAAATAGGACTGGATTACATTGCTGCTGGTGACTTTACCACTGGTTTTATGTACAAATATCCCAATAGTTTTGAATCTGTGAGGTAAAACCAGTGATAACCTTTAGCATCTAAAATGGAATGTAGGCCATAGTCTTGCCATCAAAAGCATGTTGAAAGTGCCGAAGTATGAGAAAACTGTGGCACAATTCCAGCTGTTGTTTGACTACAATTCCTATCATACTTAGATGGCCATTGACCATCTGAGTATGATGAGATCTGTAGTCCAACAATTTCTTGTGGGTGAATATGTAGTTAAAGTGGCTTTTGTGTGTGCTCAGAACAAATTCTAGGAATTGTGACTGTATGCTTATTATTTGTATTTTTTGAAAATTCCTCTCTGGAAGGCCTGGGTTTACCCTCCAAGCAATGTACATCAACTAATCTTAACCCTTTGAGTGCCAGAGGGGTATGTAATGCATTGTTCTGCAATATATTGTGTACCCCTCTGGCACTTAAAGGGTTAAGTTACAGATGTGTTACATGCTCTCACTCCAGAGATCAGTCCAACTGCTTAAAATGACATTGCAACTCCATTAAGGAGTTGTGATGGCTGCAGGGTCCTAGGGTCAGATTTACAGTTCACTAAAGTTACCGGTTACAATCCACGCATATATAGAGTCAAGTGTGGATTTCCTATTAGACACGGTATGTCACTGCCTAGAGCATGGCTGTCCAAGTTCGGTCCTCAAGAGCCACCAACAACCCAGGATGTAAGGATTTCCTTTCTTAAGCTCAGGAGAGTTAATCATTGACTCATTCATTTTGCCTGACTCACCTGTGCTTAAGCAGGGAAATCTGAAAATCCTGGCCTGTTGGTGGCCCTTGAGGACTGAACTTGGACAGCCTGGGCCTAAAGCGTCAAGTTTTAAGGGACACCTCAGCTGTGCAGGCTATACACAAACTTTGAGTTGTGGGTGTGGCCAGAGAAATTCATGTTATCCTGGTTTCTGATCATCATTTTATTTAACAGTTTACATCTCCTTTACTGGTCATAACTTAACTTTTAGGATGCTAGACAGGTCCCCAACATATTGAAAAGCAATGCTTTGGAGAACTTTCTAGCAGCCAAGGCACTAAGATTTCTTTAGTAGATATTTGATGGCTGGACAGAGTAGCTGACCTCCTCCTTGTGTCCTCCACAGGCAGCTGAGTACCTCCGTCTTTTGCTTCAATTTCATGATATGGGATTCCAGCAGGAGGACATAAAGGAAGTTCTCCTGATCTACGATAATCACAGAGATCGCTCCCTGGAGGAACTCATGATGAGAGCTCAGTGAGTGCAGGAAATCCCCACTCACCGTGACCTGGCACCAGAAAGACAGGAGGCTCAGTGTTTCGAGATGGCTGGACCACAACATATTGTAAAGGATTTAATGTACATTATTATTATTATAGTGATTAATGCCTCTTACTAAGATACTAGATACATTGAAAACATCTTGATTCACCCATTCAGACACTTCCTTACCATCCAAAAGGCAAGTTCAGCAACCTGTGGATCTCAGATGCTACTGGACTAAAAATCCCATTATTCTTAGATGGCCAAGCAAGAATAATGGGATTTGCTGCCCAACAGGTGGAGTGCATATTCATGTCCATATTTACCATGAGTATTAGTAGGCAACCACATATGAGCTGGCCATGCCCACAATTGGACTGGGAGTGACCAGCACACTCCTAATGCCCCTGTAGCAGATACCAGATCCTGGTTTATTTGACAGTTTATATACTACTTTCATGTATAGTTTATAAAGTAATTTTACCAGTTTCTTTAACATTTTACATAATGTTTTTACTGGACAGTCCATATAAGAATGTTATTGTGTTGTATATTGAAGTGTAAGGGCCCTATGCATAAAAGGAAAGGAGAATAATTCTGCATCAAACAAACTGCACCATAGGGAGCAAATACATTCCCATGGATTTAAATGGGGATTTTAACCACAAGAATTCTAGATTGTCTCTAACGCATTACTTCATACACAAGGGGTTAAGAGCAACATTATCAACAAATTAATGGCATTTTGGATAATATGTTTGTCCCCAATAGTAATGTTTATTTGATCCAGAATTATTCCACTTTTATTACAGGTATAAAACCCAAGGTGTATTTTCTGTGCCTGGTAATGGTGGAAAGGACCATGTGAGCAATGGGGTTTGTGGTAATAGAAGGGGCTAGTACAGGATTAGCCAATTGTTGGCCATCCAGCTGTTTGACAACTGCAACTCCCATCATTCACAATCATCCAATGTCTGTTTGGGGATGATGAGAGATGTTTTCAACAACTGGTGATCCAGCATTGACTACCCCTAGCCTAGGATCAACTAAGATGTAAATTCAGCCCTGCACCATTTGATAACTGACCTTCCTTTTCAGTCAGTGTAACCTACTCTAGTCCACATCAGTTCTTGCCACTGCTAGGTCTCTATTCCATGAATCCACTACTAATTCAATAAATAACATAACATTTCCCCATTCAGATCTCAGCCAGTCACCTTCAGGGCATGACCTGGTGTCCTATCACTTGAACTTTACGGAATTCATTTATGTACGCCAAGTTTCCTATCATATCACCCATCTCTCCTCTAATCTATCTAGATTATCATTCTCAGAGAATCATAAAATACTAAGGTCAAAACAGATATACAATCAGTGACAGGAGGATCATTAGCCAACAATTTGAATTATTTATATTAAATAAAGTTGTTTTATACTTGGAAGTGTTTTGTTAGAAATGAACTGAAACTATGTTAAAGTTTGAAGAAAACAAGGGAGGAGGAGAAATAAACATTTCCAGTGATTTGAATGGGCCTTTTAATCTTTTGAATGCTGAAGATGACCTCCCTAGCATTTAAGAAGAGAACTGGGTTAACCCTTTGAGTGCCAGAGGGGTATGCAACACATTGCTGTGCAATGCATTGCATACCCCTCTGGCACTCAAAGGGTTAATGCTCCACAGGGCTTTAGGCAGAATCCCAAACTGCCCAAACCTTTCAGTTTGACTATTGTTCTTGTGGTTAGTACCAACTTATTAAAAGACAGAAATGAGTGGTTTAACCCCTTGCATAGGTTCCATTGGTAGTGACAGCCATCATATACAGTCTTCCCCCTTACATGTTTTCACTGGCAGTCACAGCCCCCATATACACTGTCTTCCACCTAACATGGTTTCACTGGCAGTCACAGCCCCCACATACACTGCCTGTCCCCAGCATGATTCCACTGGTAGTCACAAAGCCAATATACACTGCCTGCCCCTGGCATGATTCCACTGGTAGTCACAGCCCCCACATACACTGCCTGCCCCCAGCATGATTCCACTGGTAGTCACAAAGCCAATATACACTGCCTGCCCCTGGCATGATTCCACTGGTAGTCACAGCCCCCACATACACTGCCTGCCCCCAGCATGATTCCACTGGTAGTCACAATGCCAATATACACTGCCCGTCCCCAGCATGATTCCACTGGTAGTCACAGCCTCCACATACACTGCCTGTCCCCAGCATGATTCCACTGGTAGTCACAGTGCCAATATACACTGCCCGCCCCCAGCATGATTCCACTGGTAGTCACAGTCCACACATACACTGCCTGTCCCCAGCATGATTCCACTGGCAGTCACAATCCACACATACAATGCCTGCCCCCAGCATGAATCCGCTGGTAGTCACAGTCCACACATACAATGCCTGCCCCCAGCATGATTCCACTGGTAATCACAGCTCCCACATACACTGCCTGCCCCCAGCATGATTCCACTGGTAGTCACAGTCCCCACATACACTGTCTGCCCCCAGCATGATTCCACTGGTAGTCACAGCCCCCACATACACTGCCTGTCCCCAGCATGATTCCACTGGTAGTCACAGCCCCACACATACACTGCCTGCCCCCAGCATGATTCCACTGGTAGTCACAGCCCCCACATACACTGCCTGTCCCAGCATGATTCCACTGGTAGTCACAGTCCACACATACGCTGCCTGCCCCCAGCATGATTCCACTGGTAGTCACAGTCCACACATACGCTGCCTGTCCCCAGCATGATTCCACTGGTAGTCACAATTCCCACATACACTGTCTGTCCCTAGCATTATTCCACTGGCAGTCACAGCCCCCACATACACTGCCTGTCCCAGCATGATTCCACTGATAATCACAGTTCACACATACACTGCCTGCCCCCAGCATGAATCTACTGATAGTCACAGTCCACACATACACTGCCTGTCCCCAGCATGAATCCACTGATAGTCACAGTCCACACATACACTGCCTGCCCCCAGCATGAATCCACTGACAGTCACAGTCCACACATACACTGCCTGTCCCCAGCATGATTCCACTGGTAGTCACAATCCCCACATACACTGTGTGTCCCTAGCATTATTCCACTGGCAGTCACAGCCCCCACATACACTGCCTGTCCCAGCATGATTCCACTGATAATCACAGTTCACACATACACTGCCTGCCCCCAGCATGAATCTACTGATAGTCACAGTCCACACATACACTGCCTGTCCCCAGCATGAATCCACTGATAGTCACAGTCCACACATACACTGCCTGCCCCCAGCATGAATCCACTGACAGTCACAGTCCACACATACACTGCCTGTCCCCAGCATGAATCCACTGGTAGTCACAGTGCCAATATACACTGCCTGCCACCCACCCACGAGTGGATTCAAGTTCTCCGCTCCAACCAGAATGCTCAATTGGCCTCCAGTGCAGTACTTCTCAATGTGTTGGAGACCTCTTGAGCATTCAAGAGAATAAAGGCACATTTTAGCAATGGGAATTTTCATAGCACCAGAATTGCTCCTTTTACTTTGTGCATACGTGAACAAATAATAACAAAAAATGTCCTGTTGATTTAAATGGGTTTTTAACCCCTTGAATGCTAGAGAGGTCTCCAGTGCATTGCAAAACAATGCACTAGAGACTTCTAAAGCATTCAGAGGGTTGAAAAAATCCCATTTAAATAATGGGAATTTGAATTTGTCCCCAGTTGGTTTGCTCCAGAATTGCTCTATTTTTCCTTATGTTTATGGCAACAAATTTCCCACTAATTAAAACTGGGCATTTTTCAACCGCTTCAAACAATAGTTTATGAGTTATTTAGCTTTAATTATTTGTCAGCAAGTGAGCTTGTATTTTGCAGCAGGAAGTGGCAGTTGGGAGGAAGATCAGTGGGAATGTATAATTTTCTCCTATGGTGCAGTTACATTGCCCCAGAATTGCTCCACTTCTGTCTTGGTGCATATAGTCCTGAAAGTGCTGTTTTTGGCAGTTGGTCTCCTTGGTACAGTTTACTATTTTTTTCCTGCACAAGCCCTAAATAAGAATGTTTTTCCTTCTTCTACATTGGGAATACATGGGTCCTTATATGGCCAGTCCAGTCTGTGCATGCTTCTTGCCAAGATGAGGTCACTGCTTTGTAGATTCAATATGTGAACCTTCAGCAAGATAAAAGGAAAATGCAGGTTGAATTTTAGCAGGCGCTAGCAGTAGATGCTGTTAACATCTTCCTTACCAAACAGTTTATACATTTAATGAGCTGAAGTGTGTAATGACAAGCAGCTGGAACTCTTTGCTGTGAAGGGCAAACTAGGATTTCTAACCCTTTGTAAGCCAAAACTTTACTACCCATTGGATACAGAAATGCAAACTGCTTGTTTTGTGATAAAGAATCAATAAAGTTTTATCATTTATTTATTTATTTAGAAAGTGTTTTACCAGGAAGAATATATTGAGATTTTTTCGTTCCCAATTTTGTCCTAGAATTACTTTTAAAGTAAAAAGGCCCATATATGTATATGAGTAAACTGGCCCTCTCAAATAAAAGCAGCTCCAATTAATCGTAATAGTATTTGAGTCATGGAGAGTGTTATTTCAATACTGTCACAGTTGTAGTTGAATGCTAAAGTATCCCCCTCCCGCCCCTTTTATCTAGTGTAAGCCAACTCCCTTCAGAAGAGGAATCTGGTCTTAAGACCAGACAGCTCACAGCAAAGGACAATCTTCTCACTGTGAGAACAATGAAAACCCTGGCCCCCTTGACAGGTTTTCAGGTTTTTCCCTTATGTTAATTGAAGATTGTCCCTCTCTGCAAGCCATCTGGACACCACCTTTCTGTTCTGAGGTGAGCAGTGTTACCTCAATAAAAGGGGCAGGAGGGTAATACTTTATCACTCAATTACTCTTGAACTACAACTCTGACAGTATTGAAATAAACTCTCCATGTCCCAAATATTATGAAGATTAATTGGAGCTGATTTTATTTTGAAACATTACTATCCCTTTAAGAGGGACAGTCCCTCTTTGAGACCTAAATCCCTCTGTCCCTCTTTCCCAGCATGCATACCTGGGAACTTTGTATTCTTGAGCCCCCTGAGAGGGCTCATGCGGTGCCATTGAGGCATATAAATAGAGTTTTGTGCCACAAAGATGCAAGGTTTAATGGCCTATGTCATAGAGAGGGTGGAAAGTGGGTGGGTAGTGGGCAGAACAGGGTGAGAAGTGGAAGAAACAGGGTGAGAAGGAGGAGAGTTCAGAGAGTTCCCCGCTATGCCACCATGTTGTCCCTATTTTAGGAGATCAGACTGTGTGATGAGTGTATGTGTATGGCATTGCTCCACAGTAATAAAACTCAAATTAATGTTTCTTTAAACTGCAGTATGTGTGTTTATAAACTAATCTGTGTAAATAAAATACTTTGGTCTTGTTCTAAATCATTTATTCAGTAACATAAATGGGTGTCAATAGGTCATCAAATAACTAACTACCTCGCCCCCAGTAACACCTCATAAAACACAAGCATTAACATTTGAAATTTTGGGAGGTAAGCAGCTATTCTGGAGTAAACCAACAGCAACATGAGAACAAATAAAAATTATTAAAGCAACGTTTTGGAGACCTCTGAATTCAAGAGGTTAAAAGCCCAATTTAATTTAACAGGAATTTTTAATTGTCTCCTATGGTGCTGTTTGTTTACTCCAAAGTAACTCCAGTTTACTGTTATAAATATGTGCTATGTTACACATTTATACATTATGAAAAAACACACATTGTACTGCAGGGCAGGGGAGTCGTTACTGGACCTGCAGTTGTAGGGGCCTACAACTCCCATTATTTATAACCAGTGATGGGAGTTGTAGTACCCATGTTGTAAGGCAGGGGTGTCGATGTTCGGTTCTGAAGTGCTACCAGAGTTCCAGGATTTCCTGTCTGAGCACAGGTGGGCCAATCAAAATGAATGCACCATTGATTAACTTACCTATGCTTAATAAGGAAAATCCTTAAATTCTGGCTTGTTTGTGGCCCTTGAGGATCAAACATGGACACCTCATTTGAGTAAAACAAGGGTACTCCCACTATGGTGAGATTCTTTATTCATAATATAATACAACACAAACTGTAATGAGATGATGGACCTATTGCTGTAAGGCTCAGCTCTCCCATTATTTGCAACAGAAAACTGAGCACCAGATGGCACTGTTGCTAACAGTGTAATATACCAACTAACAGTCTGTACTGTAATACATTTCAAACAAAACATCTCTATACAGTATGCGTAGCCTTGTCTTACTCAACAGAACAAGCTGTACAATATAAGTGTTTTTCCACAGTAAAAGTTTACTGTTGTTTTGAAGAAGAACTGCTTTAGTCTGTTTTATGTAATAAAATATAATTTATAGTATATGCACTGAACAAAAAAAACATATTTTCGACTTTACAAATTCTGCAAATACATAATATCTACAGTCAAATAGCCTATATTTTATATTTTTTGTTTTCATCTTTACCTTTTTGTAGCACGTCTACCACAATGAGCTCCCTGAATCTGATTGCAGAGAGCTTTCTATAAAGGAACATGAAAGCACTTCTAGGGATACAATTTTTAAAAAAAGATACACTGTAAAAAAGAATGCACACAGAGCATTCAGTGAGGCAGAGAGACTGTAACAGTGTATGACATCCTGCTTTGCTGGTCTTTTGACCACTGAAATCTCTGGAAACGGGGTCAGGTAGCTCACTGTCAGGGACATAGTGGTGCAAAAAAAAGAAAAAAAAGGTGAAGATGAAAAAATAAAGATGAGCTAAAAAGTATTGACAATATTGTGTTCCTAAAGAATATGTAAAGTCAAGATAAAGATTTGCTCTTTATTTAAGTATAATGCTATAAAACAAACCTTTTCACCCACAGTTTAAAGCTGCGGTATCATGGCTTCTGGCTCTAACATAAGGCAGAATATCTTGCTGTTACCAACAGCAGTCTCACTTTACCTCCATAACAATATTGCAGTTGGGTTGCATCAGAATTGCTCTACTTTTCATTATAGATACGACTCATTGGCTTTCATGCAGAGTAGCAGGAGCTTTTTGTCCATTGACCATCTAGGCAGACATGGGAAAATAAAACCCAGGGGCCAGTTTAGAGCTAATTCCATCGCAGGTGATGTGTTATCACTGATTTTTCTTGCAGATTCCTATTGAAGTCCATGTGGAAACGTTATCACCATGCCTGTTTGAATGACCGTGGGTGGGAGATACACTAAAGGGTGATAAAGGGAAGATAAAGCGCAGATACCATCTCCACTGATATCTCTTATCCAGTTCCTATGTTAGTCTATATATATCCTATATAATAATTCGCTAAAACGTGTGTAACGCCGCAACATGCGCAGTAGAGACTGCCCGCGCCGCGGCTGACACAGAGCTGGGCGCTCCTTCGGAGCGCCCAGCTCTGTATCAGCCGCTGCGTGGGCAGTCTCTGCTGCACGTGACTGCCCCGCGACCGGGTGGCAGCGGCACTGTGGCCCGTGTAATGGGCTGTTCAACTAGTATATATATATATAATGCAAAATAATAAACATTACTAATATTCCCATTGATTTGCTTCATAATGTGTGGGAGACTTCGCTAGCATCAAGGGTTTAACCCTTTGAGTGCCAAAGGGGTATCCAATACCCATCTAGCACACAAAAGTTTTAAAACCCGCCATTTTTTGTTGTCCCCCATGGTGGAGTTGTCTGCCCCAGAATAGCTCCAGTTTGCTCGTATACATTAGGCCCAATATATATAATTCTACCAGAACAGTGAGTAACTGAACTGATACACCAGGGGAGATTCACTAAGCGGTGAGAAAGTGGAGATTACTTCTCCAGTTTATCACTTCTCCAGTTCCTGTGTTATTCTATAGAACCTATTCACTAAGATCTACAAAGCTGGAGAATCCTAGTGTATAGGCTCTATAGAATAACATAGGAACTAGAGAAGTGATAAACTGGAGAAGTCATCTTCACTTTATCACCTCTTTATAACTGTCTAGTGAATCTCCCCCATTATCGGCGCAGAAGCTCAGCTGTTAACCCTTTGAGTTCCAGGGAGGTATCCAACATATTGCACTCAAAGAGTAGAATTAACATCTTATGACAACTGAGGTTCATTAGAAACAATATTCAAAATCACCTATATGTTGTGTTAGCCATTTTAATGTAAAACGATAGTTTACGATAGTTTACATGTCAGTTTATGTAGGTTAGACAGTACTGGCTATCACAGCCATGTGCTAAATGCTAACATTCCCAACTGCCACTTCCTCATACTATTCACCCCCTCCTGCTTTCCTTACTAACTGGAGAAAGTGAGTTTAAAAGACCCCTTTCTCCAGTAAAAAAGAAATATGACCAATTTTATTTTTAACTCTTTCAGTGCCAGCTGGATGCCAGAGCACAAATGATAGTATTTGGCACACAGCTGTGCCAGCCAGTAATAAAGTGCAGAAACTGACAAATATATACATATATATTTAACCATTATTTTTAATAAGAATTGCTAACATGGAATATTGGTGATTTTGAAGCTCTTTCAAATGATCTTAAGTTGTCATATGGTGTCATATGGTGTAGAGTATGATCTCAGAAACATGGAAGATTAAGACATAACCTACTGCCATATTCATTCACTACTTAGGTAGGAAGGGGGATTGCTATTGAGGCATGGGTATTAGCCAGAGGTTATCTTCCAAGCTGTCTGCATGTGTTCACACACATAACTGTGAACTTTCAAAGTGAGCTGAATCTGAGATCATTTAAATATTATCCTTTTAAGTTCTGCAGAAAGTAGATTCTGGGCAATATGTCAATACATGCTCTAACCAAAAGGTGCTGCAATCAGTCCACAAGGAACCTTTATCATGCTACAACTTGAAGACAGCACTGCCTGAACACACATAAGTAGGGTTGCCACCCAGCCGGTATTTTACCGGCAGGCCGGTAAAAAATTGGCTTCTGTCCAATGTTAAGGCTATGGAGGGAATTCCATGGCTGGTATATTTTGAAGAAAAGGTGGCAACCCTACACATAAGACAATCAGGACTTCTCTCTCTTCCTTTCTGGTAATCCAGAAAAAAATATGGTAACGTGTTAGCCGGCAGAGTAGATTGCATTCAGTGTAGCAAAAAACTCACAAGACTGCAGACTGTATGTTTAATAAGTTAATTGACTCCCACTGTGTACTCATATATTTTGTTTCAAATGTATGTCATGCTCTGTAAATATAAATTCAGAGTTATTCTAGCTATATTTTTCAACCTAAGTCTGAATAAGTGTCCTGAAAGCTTGCACTTGGTATGTCCTCAGTTAGCCATTAAAAGGCATCACCTTTATAACACTCTTATGAGGTTTTTGCTACACGGCCAGCTCAAAAGGGACTGACAGCGCAGGCGCATGGACGTCACTGTGACGAGATGTCCGTGCTTCCTGCTCCTGTGAGCATCGGTAAAACGCCAAAATCTTCGGGACCGGGTAATATTTCTGGCGACTAGCGCTACTAAGCAGCTAGTCGCCAGATGAAGAATCAATGAAGGTTAAGTTATTGCGGGGTGGTAATTCCCCTTTAAAATGAATCACATCATAGACTTCCACATCGTCATGAACACAGACTATATAGAAAATGGCACAGTGTCACAACATTGTAATGGCTCTCAGAAAAGTACAACACTATCCACGTCCATACTCTACTTTTGTTGTCACAGTATCAGCTTACTCACATTACCTTACTGTCTCTGTACTGCATGACATGCAAACTTGTGTTACCAAGTGTTAGCCATGTCAGCGCTTAGTGTTGCACAGTATATGAACTTTAACCCTCAAATTAATTTTTTCCCTGTATACAGACACACCATGTTCTGTTACTCATTCCATGTCTTACTACACACATGAAAACATTAAATCACATAACGCTGTATGTAACCATTGGCCACACCCTGCCTTCCATTAATGATAACCTTGTTACCTTGTATTTTATCCTGTTCCACCTATTCAGATACACCTTCGCCGTATTTACAATTGGATGCACGTCTCACACTTACTAATTACATATCAACAGTCATATCCATATAAATCAAACCAAATATTAACTTACTGTAGAAATCCAAACATAGCATCACAGTGTATGCAGACTTTTGGCGTCGTCCACAAAGAACACAAACATTAGCAAGTACAACGTAAGCACGACCAATTAAATTGGTAAGTAATATTTTGTCTGATTGTTTTACATAAGGCTATTTAGGGTTATATATGGTGTTAATGATTAGGAGTGTTATATGAAAAAAATAAATGTAAATGAAATATAACGTGACTTTGGAGTGAGTGCGTTTACAATGTTATGGAGAGGTGAGCGTGTTTTTGTAGGAAGGAAGTACAGAAGGTGGTGGGATTAGGTCATATAGAAGAGCAGATATACGTTTTGTGTAAGTTGGTTTGAGGCCGGTGTGAGGTGGTAGTGTAGTGTTCCAGGTAGAGTGGTGATAGGGTTTTGTGTGATTTTCAAGTAATGTTGCATTTCTCTTGGTTGCGCAGTTTGTACATATTAATTTGTTTTGTTTGTTTCTGTGTGTATTTGAATGATGTAGTGGTAATAGAATAAAAGTGATACTTACGAATATTAAATGTGTAAAGTTGTAGGGGCATGACATGGACACAGTGACAAGTGCATTACAGGAATAAGAGGGACAGAGGGAGGTGAAGAGCTGCGTATGAGGTGTGTGACTGAGATCGACATGGAGAGGGTGAGGGTGAAATTCGTAGATGAGAGAAGTGAAAACGTGTGTAGGAAGTTGGTTTGTGTTGAAAGATTAAATGTATTTGTAAGGTGTGAGTGGGCCTCCATTGTAGTGATGACATGGACAGAGAATGAGACATACAGAGTGAATGTTCTATAGAGTATTGTGAAGTGAGTTGGTAAATGAATTAGTGAGATACTAGTGTAAAAGCCCATGTACAAGGGCCAAGGTCTGTGCAATGTTAACCCTTTGAGTGCCAGAGGGGTAGGCAATGCATTGCTTTGTAATGCGTTGCATACCCCTCTGCCACTCAAAGGGTTAAGAGGCCGGTCCTGCTCTCCGTCCTGCTGCTGAGGCAGTCATGTACTGTAGAGATTGCTCGAAAGCACAGAATGCTCCCAGCACAGAACTCCCAGCATTGTGTGCGTTTGGGCAGTCTCTACTGTGCATTATGGCTTCTGACAAACATCCTAGCGAATTATTATATAGGATGTTTGTTACATAGTATAGGGCGTGAATGGAGCATGTGTGTTGTTGGATTGACAGTGGTCAGTTGTTGTTTTTTTTAATAACAAAAGTTTACTGCTGTTTTAAGTTGCATCATGATAATGATTTACACATCTATCTGTGAATGTTACAACTTGCTTTTTTCATATAAGAGCAACTTGTATTTTAACATTAACAGCCTATAATCTTTAGAATGCCAGAGGGGTGCCCATTGTGTTGTCTGACACTTCTCTAACAAGGGTTTGAAGCAATTTTAGGAGCTTCTGTCATTTTTAACTGAATTATTTTTCAGCATGTGGCTAAATAACTTCCTGAGACGCTTATGACACTTCTGGCTTCTCTATCTCTGTAGGAAATGGGGAGAAGCCAAATATTTACCAAATGTGGAGTTTTAATAGCAGAGAGGATTATTTAGGACTGAAATCTAGGAATTGTTTTCTCATTAAAGTGACTTAGTTATTCTTGGAAGTAACCAGCCCCTGTGAGTTACTCATTGATTCTGAGTAAGAACTCATTTTACCCTTTGCATGCCAGAGGGGTGCGGATTGCATTGCACAGAGCAATGTGGATATCCATGTCAGGGTAAGGTTACACATATGGCCTTCTAAAATCCCAAGTAATTTGCATCTACCTTTGAACAGATTAACCATTATACTAAGGGATCTTAGTAAATGGAGCATATAGCAAAAAGTGCCAAATTTGAGTAATTGCTTAGTGTTTATATCAGACTTAACTGTTAGGGTGCCAGAGGGGTACGCAATACATTGCATAGCCCTCTGACACTCAAAGAGTTAAACTATGCTACTCTTTTACTGCTATGTGAAAGACTACATAAATGCTAATAAAACCTCCTAGAGGCAGGGCTAGGTAGTACATGCACAGCCCTTCACTTATGTTAATGGAAATAATTTGTTTCATGTAGGAATAGACTCTTCATGCTCATTTCAGTTCATTTAGAGTTTCCATACATGTTGGGGTGAAGGTAAGAATTTGAATCTGCTCTAAATCAAGCACTGGAATTAATTTCAGTCCCTACACTTGCCTAAAAACAAGTTAGTAAGATATGTGCACTAAAATTACTCCCATTAACACCTCTTGTACGAAGGGGAGGACATTGGAGCTGTATATGGGCATCTTGGGGGTTTCGGTTTCTTTTGCCCTACTTGTCATTTATCACTATTTAGTAAGCATGGTGTAGAGGCTAATGCCAGTCAAACTGCACTGGGTGCTAAAAGGAATAGTAATGTTTCACAATAAAAGCAGCTCCTATTACTCTTCATAGTATTTGGGCCATGGAGAGTGTTATTTCAGTATTGTCAGACTTGAAGATCAAGAGTAATTAAATGATAAAGTATCCTCCTCCTGCCCCTTTTAGTGATGTAACACTGCTCACCTCAGAGCAGCAAGACAGAGATTGAGAATAAAGAAAAACCTGTCAAGGGGGCAGGGTTTTCCTTATGCTCATAGTAAGACGATTGTCGCTTCCTGTGACCTGTCCGGTCAAAAGACCAGATTTCACATCTGAGGGGAGGTGGCTTACACTAGGTAAAGGGGTTTGAGTGGGATATTTTATCATTCAATTACTCTTGAACGATAACTCTGATAGTATTGAAATAACACTCTCCATGTCCAAAATACTATCAAGATTAATTGGTGCTGCTTTTTTGTGAAACTTTACTATCCCTTTAAGACATAAAACCCAGTGGGCAGTATGCAAGTATAGCAATTCTAGGGCAACCAAATAAAAATTCCCCATATTCTCATAATTTAAAAGGGCCTTTTAATTATTTGATTGCTAGAAAGGCCACAGAGACATGCTCTAATATGTCAGAGACTTCACTAGAATTCAAAGCGTTAGAAACCTCGATTTGAATCAATGGCAAAGTTTATTTTTTCCCTAAGGTGAAGCTGGTTTGTCCAGAATTGCTTGATTTTTTTTCTTCGTACCTATGATCACAGATGTTCTAAAGGGATTAGCTGTTATTCTGAGTTGCAGAAGGCCATCAATATGCACAAAGCATAGTGACAGCTTCGGGTGCACTTTAATGCATAGGCATACACGGGCATTCGCCACAGCCTCTAGTCTCAGGAGGCCTCATCTTGGGTGTCTAAGAGTGCAATTTTTACAGAAAATAACCTATTTAATCCTTTGGTCAGATTGCCAGTGAGTAGTGAGGTAGTTCTGGGTGCACAACATGTAAATTTGGATGATTTTGCCACAGATAGTCAGAAATGAAATGGAAGGCTACAACTAAACTTAAGGAACCTAAGTGCTAACCTAAATTTGGAGGCCTCCATTCACAGTTCAAGTGGGGGACTCAGGGATTCTTAAAACTACCCTGGACAACTTTGTGCTTGTATCCTGTGCACTAGCATTTTGTGGCTCAAATCTGTTGCCCTATGTCCCTTTCCCCCAGGCTCAAGTAAATGAGAAGGGGCATGATAAGGGTATTCCCCCCTCATTAGCATGGGGCCACAGGCAAATGATGAATATTCTGCAGTGGACATATGCACATGCTGTGTCTCTTTCTTTATACCTGACTCAGGGCTGGAACAGTGGGAGACATGAGCCTTCCTGGTCCTAGCTGACCCCCATGATACCAAGCACCTCCTTCCCCCTACATCAGTCATGGGAAACCTGAGGCCCTCCAGTTGTGGAGGACTACAAATCCCATAATCCCCAGCCAGTGACTGGTTGAGGATGATGGGAGGTGTAGTCCTCCACAGCTGGAATGCCTCAGGTTGCCCACCTCTGACCCAAATTAAGTGCTCCATTGCATGATTGGTCTGCAAATCATTGCAAGAAAAATTGTCATGACCATGCTGGCAAGAGAGGGGTTAACATTTTTAAACATTTTATAATGAAAGTTAAACCCCCTTCACTACCCCAACTCACCCCCTATGTTGTCTAAACTGCCTGCAACACATTGTAAAACAATGAGTAATGATTCGTATAGCAATAGAGCCAATACCCAATGCCACCGTGGCTGAATAGTAACCCCAGGGAATCTAATGATGCCCCACTATCTCTTCAGGATTAAGAGGATTAGAATTGCTCTGCATTTATCTTTTGAGTGCCAGAGAGGCATCCAATGTGTTGTGTTGCCTCTCTAGCACTCAAAAGGTTAATCCCTTGAAAGCTAGAGAGGTCTCCAGTTAATTGTTTTGCAATACATTGAAGACCTTTGAAATATATAAACTGTTAAACACTCCCATTTAAATTATTGGGAATGCTGGTACATATTATTTGTCCTTTATGGTACTGTTAGGTTGGACAACTTTTCTTTAATCATATGTCCCAAT
Organism: Rhinophrynus dorsalis; assembly: GCA_037306005.1. NCBI lineage: Eukaryota > Metazoa > Chordata > Amphibia > Anura > Rhinophrynidae > Rhinophrynus > Rhinophrynus dorsalis. The sequence goes on from CM074721.1 coordinate 447,159,736, forward strand.
GCATTTTTCATATATCTTTGTCAGCAAGCAGAAACATTATTAACAACTGAATTATTTCCCATTTGCAGAACCGCTCTCCTGTTTCCACTCACACAAAAATAAAATGCAATAAATAATAAAATCAACAAGCACTCTCTTCCCCCACCATAACCAGCTACAGAGTGTGCCAAAGTGGCCTGTGGTTTGTATGCCACGCCCCCCAATGGCACAGGCTAGATAACTAGCAGCAGATGACAAGGCGCTGGCAGGGGATGTGGCCTGTCCAGTGCCTGTCTAGCAGTGAAAGGGTTGAGGAATATCTCTGCTCTACAATGATCTCTCAGAAGGGGCCAATCTCAGTCTAAATATAGAAGATAAATTTCCAGGGCTGCTCTGTGTCTGGGAAACTTTAGATGCACCATGAAAGCAGCCTCTGTGTAACTGCATTTCTTCAGTAGGGGCATGTTATTCACAATAATCCCACTACATTTCTCTAGTAGTTCACCTTAAATGCTCTTTACCTCCAAAGGAAACACCAATTAATCAGGATTTCAGTACCCCCCAACCCCCCACCCACAAATAAACCTATACATCTCAGTGCTGATCTCATATGTTAAAAAAGGAACTAACATCTCCTATTACTAGCCCCCCCCATGCACACACAAACACACTTATCTTTCTAAGGACAGAAGATCCTGATAGCCTCTATAAGCTTCTGTTCAATAAATTACATCTTCTGTCAGTCCAATGGAAGAGGAATGACAGTTGCTGGCAGTTTCTTCAAACTGAAGCAGACAGAGTGCATGATCCTACTTAACCATTTAGTTGCCAAATGGCTATGCAGGACATTGTAAAGCATCTCATTATACCCCCTCTAGTCCTTAAAGGGTTAAGGTTACAATGTACAGTGAAAAGAGTTTTAGGTCCTGCTTACAAATGTCATGTCTATCTCCATGAACATGACATCAAGGAACTACTGTAGATGTTATCATTTGAAAGATGCAAAAGGTTAAAATTCATAGTGTTCATTAGGATTTTCTGGCCATAGTAAGGTAAGTGAGTGTATTAGGAAGAATAGAAAATAGCAACCCATCCCATAGTGTCTCTAGGACATAATTCTGTGGAGTGATCTGCAGCTATGAACACAGGACCATGAAGGAGCACAGATAAAAATGTGCATTTGTCCTCATCAAATACACATAGGGTGATATAGACCAAGCTGTAGGGAAAATAAACCCTTGGGTGCAATAAGCAACCTAAATACCCCAATAACCATCTTATCCATTCCAAACAACTAAGTATAGGCTTAAGTTCAACAACTATCCATACACTGAAATACCCCATACCGTAGAAAGCCCTCAATGATCCACACAGCTATCCAACAGAACAGGAAAACTGCCTCAGGCTTCCATCAATGGGAAAAGTGATAAAGAGACAGAATCCAAAATAGGGAAGAAGACAATGAAAAAGGGGGAAACTATCCAAAACAGACAGCTATTCAGCTTGGAGTATTGGGCATCTCGGAAGATAATCCAGTAGGCAAAAGAAAAAAGAATTCAAGGGGAAGGTCTACATTGGTCTACCCAGTCAGTGTTCTCACTTGCAGACTTGAAGAAAAGGGGCCACTGGCCATCCAAAATTCACAATTTATCAGGATCATTTAATACCTATTCTGCTTATTATAGAGGCACTTCTCCTCATGAAGGATCTGCCTAGCTCTGGACATCTAGAGAATAAGCTGAGAAGAAAGAGATGAGTGCATTTTTGTGCACCAAGGGTCCCTGGCCAAGGAGAGGAGAGGATCCATCTCTCCATATTTTAGTAGCTTAGCAATCATGGTGTCAGCAGAAAACTTTGGTGAAGACAGGACTTGATGGGATCATTCAACACAGAAGGAAGCTGGAAAGAAGGTACCATCACCAAACACATTTAATGGGATTGAGACCTTTAGGTCTTTCAGAAAAACCAACAATCCATATATTGTAATGCCTGAGGCATTCCTCCATCTCCCTACCTGGTATATGGGGAGTACAACTTCTAGGTGTATATTCAGTGGCCTCCTACAGATCAGAAATGCATCTCACCAACTCTTGAGTGCAGACTCGTAGCTTCTGCATGTTTGGTATCAGAAAGGTGATCTCCATCTGAACTCAATTTTTGAAGTTAGAGTGGTTTGACAGTCAATGATGGCTGACATTGAAATCTTCAGAAGATGGGCTTGGATGAGTAGCAAACAAAGGAGAGCCAAAAGAAGAGGTTTGAGAAGGGAGCGTTGGATTACTGAGCTCTCATGTTTTTATCCAGTTTGGGAGGTCAGTAAGATTGCTTATATTGACCCATGTTGTCCCATAGCAATAGACTGGCAATCTGAACAAAGACAAATAATTACAAAGGCAAGGTTCAAGTGCAGTGATCATTCCTTCCTTTAACTATATACTGTCACGCTAAATATGATGCCTCATGCACTTCCCCCATAGTTACAGATTTATAAATTCAACCAACAGAGGTCCGCTTCAGATAAGAAAGAGTAATAACAAAAAAGTGGAGATATAATAAGATATACAAGCAAGCTCAAAAAAGGAAAGTGAATAACAAAACACAAAGTATTGGGCAACTGCATAGAGAAGATCAATGGCCTGGCAGTGCATAAAGTGTTGTAGCAAAAGTCAACAATAGTAAGGGCCAAATCTCTAGGTCTAATGTTGATATATATTGACCAGAGGAGGGTCAAGCCTGGGCCCACCACAATTCAAATACAGGCAGGTAAGTGATTTGTAAGCTGAAATAGAGAGATCACAGGTTTATCACTTTTGTGGAGTACCTAAACTTCCACCTCCAACCCCAGTTTGCTAGGACCGATGAAACTTGTGTCACGTAGGGTATGATGAAACTACACCCGTTCTGCTTTACCTCTTACTAGAGGAAGCCAGTATCTCAGATGGTTGTCCAGAGTCTAAGTGTCCCCTCCATTATCTGAGCTCCACACTATTCCCCACATTAAAAAAAAACAAAAAAACAAACAACTGACTCTGCTGTCAAAAAAACACTGATATGTAAAAGTGCCCAATGGGCGCAAAATTTGTGCTCATTGGACAAAATAAAAAAGTAGTTGAATTTGGCATTCTAATACATGTGGTGGCTTCAACACATGTTAAGGGACTCCTTTTTTTGATAAAAAAATTGCTCCATAAAACGAAGGCAATGAATCCCTAATGTGCATTGAAAACCACCAACGTGTATTAGAACATTGGTTTTCATATACATGCACGAGTGGCTAGTGACCCTAAGCTAGTCACTCATGGATCTATTAATATGGTGCCCTAAGCCCCATATCACTACATCCAAGGAACTAAAAATGTAATTAAAAACAAAAGAAATATTAAACCTATGAGTACTAGCAGAATATGCAATGCAGCACAGAGCGTTTCATACCCCCTGGCACTCAAAAGTTTAATCCCCCTAAAGTTTCCAACATCCCCTGAAAAGAAACACTTACCTGTAATTCTGAGGTCCAGCGGGGTCATCAGCACCCTGGTCAACCACTGTCCATCTTCTTCTTCAATCTTCTTTGAGTGCCAGAAGTGTACCCTTCAGGCATTCAAAGGATTAAGACAAACATATCTTTGGAGCATATTTTTTGATGTGTTATTCATTGGACTTTTTTTCATTATTAACTACAGACTTTGAAAGAAGAAAAGGAAGATTAGAAGAAAGAAGAGACGAAGAAGGAAGATGAAAGAAACAAGACACAAGCGAAAAGATTAAAGAAGAAGGGCAGTGGATGACATGTAAGTGTTACATTTCTGGGTGTTAGGATATTGTTAGGGCTAGTATTCATTAACTGTAATTTTAGGGATAGTGTAAGGTTAGTGTTTGGGAAGTGTGGGGAGGGTGACTGTTTTTTTAGCTCACTATTTTTCCTTTGATGTTCCCACAACTCAGTCTATTTAGAGTGAGTTGTGGGAACAAAAATCTGCAACAAGGGTTTGGCCACAGTGTGGATTTTGGTCACCAACACTGGTTGGTCCATGTACGGGTAGAGCTATAGGATATCTGCGGTACACAAGTGGGTTTCTCGCTCTGTGTTTTTTTCTCCTTACCGACTGTTTTACCAGAGGGAATAGTATCGAGCCCCAGGTGCCTTGGTGCAATCCTAACCTCCCACCAGAGAAAGGATTGATATGTCCGGCCCAATCTATTCCCAGGCATTGGTATAGGCCAGAGGACTCTGATCTGCAGGGTAGCACAGGCACACATTGCACCATTCACTCCTCCACCTCCTTTAACAATATTGTAAATCTGCCATACTGGAATGAAAGCCAATGTATAGGCCGAGCACTCACTCCAAGCACAAGTGGCCATTCTGGCAAACAAGATCCTAAGTTTATATGGTCTTAGCTTAATTATTAAGAGTAATGGCTGACTCAGTCTGATGCAGTGACACTCCCAACCCCAGGGATTGTTTAAAAGGGCAACAGAAGTATAGAGGTTGGACAGATGGAATCAGATGGTATAAATATACAGAGTACTCTTACACCATGGCCATCTAAGACCCATATAAATCAATGGTGATTCTTATTTCTCCCCTATGGTGCCTATGGTCTGTCCCAGAATTACCCCAGTTCTTCTTAATGCATCATCAGCACTATGTTTTATTATATGTCCTTCTCCCTAATGCTAAGGGGATGAGGGAGAAGTCCCCCTTATACTTCCCACTCCAACACAGACAGGGTGTGGGCCAGGGGTCATAGGATTTCTGTGTACAAGTAAACAGCAACTGAACATCATAGTTTTTTCAGGAAAGTAATAATCAGCATTGTTAACTGAGTCAACAATGAAACACACTATTGGCTAGCAGCCTGATTGCAATACATACAGAAAAGGGATGAAGGTTATATAACCCTTTGAATTCAAGAGAGTTGCCCAACAAATGCATTAGGGACCCCTATGGCACTTAAAGGATTAACATTCTGACGTTGCAATTTTAGAATCTGTCTGTGAGGATATAAATACTGGGTCTCATTGCAAAGCAATTTGTTACACACCCCTCTGGGATTCAAAGAGTTAATGAATCTTATTGCCATCTCAGCTCATGCAATGGTGTAATTTTGTCCTAATTTCTCTAGTTGTAATTGTATAATACTTTTCTAATTTATCAGGTAATTTTGGTGCAAGTGGGTATGTTAGTTATAAATAACAATGCAGCATTACATGGCCTTTTGGGACCTCAGAAACTCTCCTGACATCCTGGTAGAAGATATGTGAGATTCCCAAGGATCTGATGGGAGCTTAATCCCTGGATGACCGGCTGTCAGCCTCTAGTCACCAGATGTCGAGGGGGCAGAAAGATCTTCTTGTTCCCAACTCACAGTGAGAAGATATCCCTAATTGTCTTGAAGAAGAATATATAAAAAGAAAAAAATGCTGAGATAGCTATTTTCCTACACTGACAATAATAATATTCTTTAATTATTTCTTGGTTTTATCTACTTCACTGTCTGAGTGGCACAGAGATGCAGGTCCATAATAATAAAGGTTGAATTAGTTTGTGTTAGCATCTCCATCTCTGCAGAACAGAATCTAAACTGAGGAAGTCACTATCCTATATAATAAAGCGCTAGAATGTTTGTCCTATGCAGTTGTGCGCAGTAGAGACCGCCCACATTCTGTGCGTTCGGGCAGTCGCTAAAGCGCACGACTGCATAGGACAAACATTTTAGCGTTTTATTATATAGGATAGTGACTTCCTCAGGGCTTACGCCTAAGGATAAAATCCCCTAACTTTATCACATCAGTTATCGATCTCTGAAAACCATGCAAGGACTATCCGCCAAGAGGCCCGACTGTCAATACCTTGACCAGTTGGGCCCCCCGTCACCAGATCCGAATGTCGATGCTGCGACCCGTCGGGCCCCCCGTCACCAGGCCCGAATGTCGATGCTGTGACCCGTCGGGCCCCCATGCCCACTAAACGCTATGGTCTCTAACCTCATGACCTCACAGCACACAAAAGCAAACACACACAGCCCCCAGGGCACACCACCCCAATAACCAACCCCGGAGAACACACCCGCAACCAACCACAAACAACCTGCAAGAACTACCCTTAGATCATCCAAACAAACATGCACCGTCCTCACTTCCTGAACTCACAACCCAAACCAACCTCACCACAGGCCAGCATACGAAGAGTACAAACAAGCACCCCAAGAAACCCAACATGCAAACTGCCCCTACTGTAAGCATCGGGCAAACCACGCCAACCACAGGGAACAACAGCAGAAGAGCCAGACACCCAAACATTTAAAACTCTAAATATCTCCCTAAGCACCTACGTACCCATATATACAAAGATATATAGACATACATCCATAGACGCATACTCAGTCGCCCATACACCTAGACTGCCACGCATCCACCCCTGCATATTACACACCCACAAAACAAAACAACAACATACACACACACCCTCCCAAAGGGTGCCTACCAGGTTTTACTGTGTAGAAGTAGGAAAAAACGGAAGGACCGAGAAACACCCATTGACAGTAACATATAGTAATTCTATATAACCCTCAAACCTCAGGGACAGGAGGCCAAGGTGGAACCCAATGGAATTTTTTTTTTTTTTTTTTTTTAAACCAAAGCATTATGATACGAGACACACACCAACTGCAACCATTCCCCACCAGAGACAGATCCATAGCCCCACAAAATCCATGGCCCAGCACCTGAGCAGGCAAATGATAGGTGAAACCTAAATACCAGCTGAGCCCTCACCCACCATATCAGGAAACGTTCCAACCACAAAACAGACCCCCTGAAGATATACACACCAAACACAACTGAAACACACATCCAACACACACCCATAGGCTGATCAACGTGAAACACAACATCAATCTCCACAAGCATCCAAGGAAACCAACCCCCAAACTGAACAACACTCACCAGTCTCAAGCGGCTTCCCCAAAGGCGTAGACATGGCCTCGACACCACCACCCTCACCAACAACACACCCCATGAACAGCAAATCAAACACACACTGCCATCAAAGAGGACATACCAAGGAATACTGTGTAATATATATATATATATATATATATATATATATCTATAAATATCTATCTATCTATATATATATATATATATATATATATACACCAGTAATAAAATACTCTATGATAAAAATAACAACAGAAATTCCTGGATCATTGATATTCTAAGGGCTGGATTCCAATACAGGTGATAAATGTTATTATTAGCTTTATCTCACTGATTCCTTTTAACCATTTGAGTGCCAGTACAGGAATGCTTCTCGGTGCATTTCATGACCCTCTGGCATGCAAAGGGTTTAAAGCCCATGGGAAATTTGTAGATAAAACCACTGATAACTTTATCAAGTGCAATGGAATCCAGGCCTGCATTAGATGTTGACTTCCATTAATAGTGAATGAAAGAGTAAATCTATATTAACCAGTCTGTATTAACCTGGCTGCATTATGTCAACCTGAACCTCCAGTGCTTACTTACCTTTAATGAATGATCTCTGAGGCAGCCCACAGGCCTCTTTGCTGGTCAGAATGCTGAATCCAGTATATGAACAAGATTTGTGCACATTCAAGTTGCAGCATGCTTCGTTATGGTAGATTCTGTTAGGTGAAACCACCTGTGTTATAAGCACCATAAGGGGCAAGGAGTTTTACAAGGATGCACGTTAATAAACGTAGCTTCTGTGCAGTAAATGGCGGTGGTGGTTAGTGGATGGCAGCATGCAGCCTGCACATCTGCTTAATGAAGAATAGCTCTCCAAAAAGTTTAATATGCTATTAACTTAGGAACTGACAGTACTCATGAACAGTCCTTTCTGAGCCATCCTGTGAATACTTAGTCTTAACAGTGAATGTATAAACTGCGTAACCTTGGTAGGTAAGTACAGTGGAAAACAATGCCTGATTTTGTATAAGTGCCATGGTGGAAATGTGGAAATGATGGTGGGTAAGTGCAGTGGAAGGAAGTGTGTGGATTTGATGGCTGGTAAGTGCAGCTGAGGCAGTGTGGGGATCTGCTGCTGGGTAAGTGCATTTGAAGCAATCTGTGACTTAGATAGGGGCAAGTATAGTTGAGGCAATGTGTGGATCTGCTGGTTGGTGAGTACAGTTGATGAGGTGTGTGGTTCTGCTGGTTGGCAAGTGCAGTTTATACAATGTGTGGCTCTGAATGCTGGTACCTGCAGTGAAAGTAGTCTGTGTAGCTCTGACAGTGGGTAAGTGCAGTGGAAGTCAGTGTCTTACTCTTTTGGAAGTTAATGGCAGGGGAAGGCAGTATGTAGCTCTGAGGATGGGTTATTGCAGAGGGAGCAGTAAGTGGGTAAGAGTAATTGATGCACTGGATGGATCTGATTGGGTGCAGAGGTGCAGACTAAGTTGTAGGGTAAGTTCAGTTGAAGGCAGTATCTCATTCTGATGAAGGTCAGGTACAGTGGAAGGTGGTGTTTCACTCTGTTTTAGGAGAAGTACAAAGTTATGTGCAGTTGAGACAGTGTGCAGCTCTTATTGTTGGTTTGTGCAGTGGAAGGCAGTATCTTACTTTGTTGCAGGGTAAGTGCAGTGGAAGGCAGTATCTTACTTTGTTGGAGGGTAAGTGCAATGGAAGGCAGTACCTAGCTTTGTGGGTGGGTTATTGTATTGGAGGTGGTGTGTGTCTGTGATTGTGGGTAAGTATTGGGATAGGGGGAAAGTGCAATTGATTTATTGTGTGGATCTCCTGGTTGGTAATTTACAGTAAGAAACCATCTTCTCAATTGAGAATGATAATAGAAGGGAAATAATTTAGTATATAACCCACCCCAAACAAAAGAGGGGGCAAGAAAGAAAATCTAAATAAATTAATATAATTACCTAAGTGGTACCACAACATAATTCAATTAACACCAAAACAAGGAAAGAGAGAGAAAAAAGTAAATCATGAAACTTTCTATTTTTTTACACATATTGATACTGGCCATTTGTTGGGAACTATATATGTTTGGTGTTTTGACACTGTATATTATTAGCGATATACATATTTTTTGGTTATGAAATAGATGCGCTCTAAACTAATGTTTAAAATGTAACTTTTATTATACTCTTGATAAAAATCAAAAGTTAACACTCGAAATAAGTTTAAAACGTCAGACCCTGAGTGATGTTATTACACAAAGGTTAAATCATTATAATATATTAGTATTATTGGGGCTAGTAAATGAGGAAAAATATCTACATCCTAAATCACTATAGTGAAATCTAGGTCAGATTATGCACAAATCGGTGCCCCCAAATACATGGATATCAGCTAGTTGAATAATGTTTCAGTCTCTGAATAGGCTCCTAGCATAAATTCAAGTGGTCTGGGATTATGTTCACCCTGCTCATAAGTTCTAGCCTAAATAAACCAGAACTCCAAAATCATAAATCATTCAGGCTCAAAAACAAATCATTATATAAAACAGAACATTTGTGGTTACTGCAGATCATGAAATGAATGAGCAGGGCCGGATTTGTCAATAGGCAGACGAGGCACTTGCCTAGGGCACCCTATTTTCAGGGACACCTAGCAATGGCCCTGTCACGCCCACCGTCCCTCCCACTTTATAATGTGATGGCCCCAGGAAGGATGTAAATAATAATAATACCTATGTATTTCATATGCACTCTATTTCGTGATACCATTTTGTCTAAATCCTATTTCCATTTTTACTAAGTGCTTTGATTCTGATTTCTTAATTTAATTCTCCGTGTAATTCCTGTCATGTTTCTAAACATAAATGTGGAGACATTTTTCAGGAAAAACCAATGCGCCTAATTTATCCAAGAAACAAATCCATCAGGTTTTGGTAGTGTTACTTATTTGACGAATATCTTAATAAAGTTGTTTTTTTTTCAGAACGGTTCAATTTAAACCTTGGTAAATGTTCTCATAGGTCCTAAACTCTACCATGTTAGTACTGTCAAATTCTTATGTAGAGAGCTAGCAACTCTATAATACTTTAATGATGTATGACTGCTACATGGGTAAAAACATAGAAGAGGGAGAAAAACGTATAATATTAATTAGCAATAAATTGACCAAACATAATAGATTTATAAAATTATTTATGGAACATGTTGAAACTAATATAATCATTCATGCCAAATGGTTGAACTGTATTCAGAAGGAAAATCCAAGACATTTACATTACAAAAGAACATTTTCTGTGTTCCCCCTCTGATACCCAATTGTATGCATTCTAGACCCCAGCATTGTAAATTGGAAGCATCACTGTGATGTGCTTGATAGAAGTGTCTAAATAATGATGTTAGATATACTGTTCCTAAGTATAGAGGGAAAAAGAAGAGAATCCCCATGCAGCAAAGTCCTTCAGTCATGAATCAATGTAGTGTAGATCACAAATATATAACAATGTAAGCCAGACTCTACAGTGAATCAAATAATACACAGAAACCATACTTATCCTCAAAGTGGATACAAAGAAGGCAGCAGCAAATAATGCAAATGAGTCAAGGGTTCCTCTTCCTAGACAACCACATTGCCCAAAGCGTATTGCCCGAATCCTTCATCAGGGGTCCCTGAGTGCACCAAACCACTTGGTTAGCACTGTTCATGGAATTAATACCTAGTACCGGCCATACTATATAAATATAAGATATACTGCTCCTGTCGGATTGTTGATTCTGTCAAGTAGAGCTTTTCTTATCTTGCCAATATGTTCTAATACTCTTTCTTTCAAACTCCTAGTTGTCATACCTACGTATAGTTTTGTGTGCATTCCAGACAGTATATTACTCTGATGGTACTACAGTTTATATATTACGATATTAGAAGTTTGTGACCAAATCGGCCTTAGATCTTTGTACTACTTTTCATTTGGGTGCACAGTCTATATGTTCCTTATGGATAGAAGCCTATAATAATCTCCTTCTTTTTGCCATATTTCAAGTAATGGCTGGGCACAAGGGAATCTTTAATGTTTTTACGTCTCCTAAATCCTGTGGATACCTTAGGTCCTAGAAGTAGTTCCAGATCATTTCCATTCATTATGATTTGCCAGTGTCTGCTAATAATATCAATTATTTGATGACTTTGTCAACAGCATATTTTAAAAAAAGCAGTTTCATTATCAATAAGATTTGTTTATTCTTTGGGAGTAATAAGCTGCTCACAAAGTGTAAGTTTGTCTCTGAGATAGGCTATCCATATCAATCGTTTACTGTACTCCCAGCATTGTTATCTAGAGGTCAGTTCAATACCTCTTGTCTCTAAGTTGTCATTCTTAGAGTAATTGTGTTGAATCATTATTCTCCTATTGGTAAAGCTTTAATCTTGGATGCAGGATGAGTACTCCTGACCTCCAGTATACTGTTTGTAGCTGTGTCCTTGCGACAAATATCAGTTGATAATGTACCATCATCTTCTTTACTAATCTCCAGGAATGGTAAGGAGTTTTGGCTCCATTGTTGGGTGAACCATAAATTAAGTGTATTGTAACTGGGAAATAGATTCCTTTAATAACTCGGAGGTCGATTCCTATAAAAAGAAAATGTCATTGATATATCTTAACCAGGGTGAGATGTATTTGGTGTAGTGGGATTTCTCTTGAATGAATACATATTCAGCTTTCCATCAGCCTAAAAATAGGTTGGCACATGTTGAGGCACATGCAGTTCCTAATGCCAGCCCCTGAATTTGCAAATAAAAAGCATCATGAAATGTGAAAAACTTAAATTTCAAATCTATTCCAATAGATCAATAGAGTTGATTCCTAAACTGTGTGCAGTACTGGTGTATAAAGACTCCACATCAGTTGTTACCAGTATGGTAAGATTAGTTATCTGGGCCTTCTCCAATTTAAGAAGAGTGTCCATAGTGTCCCTGGTATATGAGGGAAGGGATTCAACAACTTTTCTTAATTTTAAATCAACGTATGTGCTGGCTTTCTCAGTCAAACATTTATTCCAAGACACAATAGGACTTTAGTTGACCTTAAATAACATGTAGAAAGTTGAAACTTTAGAGTCTCTAACTGATAATTATTTGTATTCTTTATCACTAATTATATTTTGTTGTTTTGCTTTAAGAAGTATGGCCATGTAAAATCCTAATAGATTTGTTGGTTGAGGCAGTGTGTGGCTCTGATGTTTAGTAAGAAACGTTGAAGCCGGGAGTAGCACTGATTGTAGGTAAGTTTTGTGGGATGCAGTATGTGTGGCTCTGATGGTGGTTGAGTTCAGTAAGAGGCTTTGTGTTACTCTGTTTGAGTGGAGGCAGTGTGTGGCTGTGATGGTAGGCAAGTCCAATTGAGCCAGTGTGTGGTTCTGATGGTGCACAGCAAGGCAGTGTCTGATTATGTTGGAGGCTAAGTGCAGAGATAAATGCATTAGAGACAGTGTTTGACTCTGATGGTGGGTAAGGGCAGTTGAAGCAGTTTGGGGATCTGCTGGTTGGTAAGTGCAGTTGGGGTGGTGTGGCTTTGATGGTCAATAACTAATGTAGAAGTGGTGAGTATCTTTGAGTGTGGGTACATTTTGTAGGATGCAGTGTGTGTGTGTGTGCTACTCTAATGGTGTGTAAGTGCAGTGTAAGGCATTGTCGTGGCTCTTGAGGTATTAATGCAGTAGAAGGAAGTATCTAACCTTGAGTGTGGTTTGTTGTAGTGGAGGCAGTATGTGGCTTTGACGGTGGATACCTACAGCGGAAGCCAGTGTTTTACTCCATTGGAGGGTAAGTGCATTTGAACACAGTATCTGATTGAGGTGGGTAAGTGCAGTAGATGCAATGTGTGTCTCTGATGGAGGCATGGGCATCTGCAGGGAGGCAAGAAGGGGCACTTGCCCTCCCTGGAAGGGCACCAGTCAGAAAGAGGCAGGAGAAAAGGAGCACATGATGGTGGAATGGAAAGCAGCTCCCAATCTGCTTCTGAGCTGGGACCTCCCACAGTGAAGCCATCATGTGGGGAACAGAGTGGGAGCAGATTTCCACTGGTCTGGATAGATTCCAGAGACAGGTTCTAGTATGCTGCTGTCTGTGTATTAGTAGAACATTTGCACCAGCATCTCCCCTGCTCAGTTCTACTATACTTGCATTGAGTCTGTCTGCCAGATTGATTAGCTTGCAGTTAGATGAGAGTCTCCTCGCCCCATGCAAGCATAGAAGCACTGAGCGGAGAGCTGCCTGCACAGTGAGCAGGACACTTTCTAAAACAATTAAGTGAAGGGGGACGGGGGAAATGGGGGAGTGTTGAGTGCATGTAATGAAAGAGGAGACACAGGCACCATAGCAGACCTCACCTCAGTTAGAGAGCAGGCAACTGTATCAAGCAATTGATATGCTGTAGTGCTGCTTGGAATTACTGTTTAACTTCCGGTTCAGAGGTGAGCATTGCTTAGTTCCCCTTGCCTTTCCACTTCCTGACACAGTTGATGGATGCTGATAAGAGGAACCCAAGCCCTGCTGTGAGTCAGGTGACCTGGTGAGGACCTGACAACACACATGCTTCCTTCCTGTCCTCACAGCTTCAACTCCAGTAAGTGTTGACTCTCAGATCACATAGTGTGATTTTTATGTGATTATTATGTGACCTTCTCCCTTGTTCTATTTTGCCCTCACTGTGCTCTTTACCCTACATTTGCTTCACTGGTACCTCTCTTTTGCCCTACATTTAACTCTCTGATCTCCCATTGTAATTTTTGTTTCTGTTCTGTTCTTTCTCCTATTTTCCCCATATGCCACTCTGTTGCCCATATTTGCTCCCTTATGCCTTTTCTCCATTGTGCCCTTGCTTCTCCCCTATGTCCATCTCATAGTTATATATAAATGCAAAGTGAAGTAAAATACATTTCTAGCATTCTAGGGGTTAAAAGCCCTATTTTATAATTGTGCATATTTTGGAAATGTTAATTTGTCCCCCACAGTTCAGATGCTATGATCCAGAATTGTACAACATTGACTTTAACCTTTTGTGTGCTAGAGGGTTGCACATTGCACAACACATTGGTTTGCACGGTCTTGTGACCTTTGTTATCAGTAGCATAGACCAAATGGCCAGTGGCGTAACAATAGGGGTCGCCTGGCACCCGCAGTATGCTCATCGATGAGGTCTGTGCCTTCTTCGGCACAGACCTCTAGCAGCTGATCTCCCTCCGGCACTCTAGTAATGCAGATTGCTGGGAGATGACATCATCTCCCAGCCCTCTGCATTACTGAAGAGAGGACTGCGCGAGAGCTCAACCTGTATAGAGGTCTGTTCAGAAAGAGGCACAGACCTCTCCTGCCACGCCACTGGACCACCAGGGAGGTAGGAGATGGGCATTGTGGAGATTGGGGGCAATGTGGAGATGGGGGCATTGTGGAGATTCGGGGGCAATGTGGAGACTGGGGGCAATGTGTAGGCAATGTGGAGACTGGGGACAATGTGGGGATTGGGGACAATGTGGAGAGAGGCAGAAATGGGGGGACAATGTGGAGGTGGCCAGTGAAGATGGCCAATGTGGTTGAGGGGGGGCCAATGTGGTTGGGGGTGGGAGCCCATGACAATTCTTGCACCAAGGCCAGGTGGCTTCTAGTTATGCCTCTGCAAAAGGCCTTAGACCTTTGAGTGCATTTTGATCTACTCTCACACCCAAAGGGTTAAGTCAAAGTTGTGCAATTCTGTAGCAAATCATCTATTTCCAAACTTCACATTTATTTAAATTGAGATTTTTAACCCCTAGAATGCCAGAGAGGACTTGTTATTTTCCCCGATAGTGCAGTTAATTTTACATATAATTCAGCCACATTGCCTTTATCCACAAGGCCCACTGAGCTTATCATAACTTGATCGATCAAATTTGGAGCAAGCCAACTGAAATAGGGAAAATAAAAATGTCCAAAATGTACACTGATTTAAATAAGGTGTTTAACCCCTAGAATGCTAGCAAGGTCTTCAACATTTAGCTACACAAAGAGTTGGAGACCTTTGTAGCACTCAAGTGGTTAAAGGGGAGAGTGAGCGGGGCATTGTACCTATTGTGGGGTGCCTGACACCTGCACTTATCCCAAGCACTGTGATTCCTGATGGCGGCCCTGACTGAAGACACAAACAAGTGGAGGACTGCCAGAACAAACCAAGGGCAGTTCTTCCTGTCGGGAAATCGGGTATCACCCAGTGGGCCATGCAGTCATAGGCTAGTTAGGGAGATCAGAGGATTCCCCCTGAACTGCCCACAATGCTTTGCTCCCCCAGAGCAATAATGGCCAAGTCTCATCCCTTCCTAGTTTCCACTCAGTGCAGGGTTAGCCCTACAGTTTGGGCCTACTATCTCATCTCTCCCTGGCTCCCATTCAGTGAATGGTTAGCCCTGAAATGTTCGCCATGTCTGTCTCATCCCTCCCTGGCTCCCAGTCAGTGCAGATTTATTACTGCACTTTTGGCCAAGTCTATTTGATCTCTCTCTAGCTCCCGGTCAGTGCAGGGATAGCACTATAGTTTTGGCCGAGTCTGTCTCATCTCTCTCTAGCACCCACTCAGTGAAGAGTTAGTCCTGCAGTATTGGCCAAGTCTATCTCATGTCTCCCTGGGTATCACTCAGTGCAGGGTTAGTCCTGCAGTATTAGCCAAGTCTGTCTCATCCCTCCCTAGCTCCCGGTCAGTGCAGAGTTATCACTGCAGTATTAGCCAAGTCTGTCTCATCCCTCCCTAGCTCCTGGTCAGTGCAGGGATAGCACTATAGTTTTGGCCGAGTCTGTCTCATCTCTCTCTAGCACCCACTCAGTGAAGAGTTAGTCCTGCAGTATTGGCCAAGTCTGTCTCATCCCTCCCTAGCTCCAGGTCAGTGCACAGTTATCACTGTAGTTTTGGCCAAGTCTGTCTCATCTCTCTCTAGCTCCCGGTCAATGAAGAGTTAGTCCTGCAGTATTGGCCAAGTCTATCTCATCCCTCCCTGGCTATCACTCAGTGCAGGGTTAGTCCTGCAGAATTAGCCAAGTCTGTCTCATCCCTCCCTAGCTCCCGGTCAGTGCAGAGTTATCACTGCAGTATTGGCCAAGTCTGTCTCATCTCTCTCTAGCTCCAGGTCAGTGCAGGGATAGCACTATAGTTTTGGCCGAGTCTGTCTCATCTCTCTCTAGCACCCACTCAATGAAGAGTTAGTCCTGCAGTATTGGCCAAGTCTGTCTCATCTCTCCCTAGCTCCCGGTCAGTGCAAAATTATCACTGCAGAATTGGCCAAGTCTGTGTCATCTCTCCCTAGCTCCTGGTCAGTGCAGCATTATCACTGCAGTATTGGCCAAGTCTTTCTCATCTCTCCCTGGCTCCCACTCAATGCAGGGATAGCCCTGCAGTATTGGCTAAGTCTGCCTCGTCCCTCCCTGGATCCCACTCAGAGCAGGGTTAGCCCTACAGTTTAGGCCAAGTCTGTCTCATCCCTCTCTAGCTCCCACTCAGTGAAGGGTAGCCCTTCTTTTCACCAGCCTAACACAGTATTAGCTCAATCACTTCCCTCCTGCACAGGGAAAAGTTTTAGCCACCCCCTCTGCTACCCAGGAAATAATGATCCCACCCACCTCTGTATAATACAAGTGTGTTTACAGGTATCAGTCCCAAACATGCTGATGTCTATATGCTTTCGGGGAGTCAGCTTTTACCCAGTCATCCTTTCCCAGCTGCCTGTCTCCATCTCTTAGTATTGCCACCTGCTATCTAACCCCCCCTCCTTTTAGGCCACTCATCGTCCCTCCGAGCCCTCTGTCTCAGCTCCCCCATCCTTTTTATATCTCTGAGCATCCCATGTGTTAACCCTAAATAAATACTGTAAAAACCATAATCATATTCTTAATGTAACCCTTTTGCTGTCAGGGTGTGCGCATCACGCATCAATGCTCTGATACGTAAAGGGTTAAAACCTACCCTTAAGATACACTGCAGTAAGATAAAGAGGAGAAATTCTTCTGCCAACCAACTGCACTATAGGGAACAAATATATATTCCCCAAATTCCCACTGATTTAGTTTGGGACATTTAAAGCGGAACTGCCACCCCTTAGCAACATGGCCCCAAATAATTACCCATCTGGCGACTAGCTGCTCAGTATCGCTAGTCGCCAGTATTATTACCGCGTTCATGAGATTTATACACTGCTCCGGGAATGACAGGCAAGAAACCGCGCAGACATATCCCCATAGTGACGTCTGTGCGCCTGCGCTGTCAGTCCCTTTTGGAGTCAAACGCCTCTTAGAGACGTCTGGGACTGACAGCGCAGGAGCACAGACATCGCTATAGAAAGATGTCTGCGCGGTTTCCTGCCTGTCATTTCCGGAGCAGTGTATAAATCTCATGAACGCAGTAATAATTCTGGCAACTAGCGCTACTGAGCAGCTAGCCATCAGATGGGTAATTATTTGGGGCCTTGTTGCTAAGGAGTGGTAGTAGGTCTGCTTTAACCCCTGGAATGCTAGAGAGACATTTGCAATGTGTTGGAGACCTCTCTAGCATTCAAATGCTTAAAAAACATTTTAAATCAATGGGTATTCTAATTTCTTCCCTACTGGGTTGCTGGTTTGCTCCAGAGTCACACGTCTATCTCTTTAGCTTACTGACTTGGTCTCTTAGCATTTTGCCCCCCATGGAGAAATGTCTGAGGACACCCATGGATGAAGGGTAAGTGCAGTGAAAGTAACTATTTTACTCTGTTGAAGGGTTAGTGCAGCTGAAGGCAGTATCTGACCTTGAGGGTGGGTTATTGTAGTGGAGGCAGAGTGCGAATGATTGTGAGTAAGTGCAGCTGAGGCAGTGTGTGACTGATTGTGAGTAAGTGCAGTTGAGGCAGTGTGAGGCTCTGATGGTGGATAAAGTATTGTAGACTCAATGTGTGGATCTGATATTGGGTAAGTCAGTGCATTGGAAGGCAGTGTCTGACTCTGAAGGTATGTGTGCATAGTAGTAGCAGTAGGTGCCTGTGATGGTAAGTGCAACAGAAGGCGGTCACTAAGTCTGAAGGTAGGTTAGTGTAATAGAGGCAGTCTGACACCGATAGTGAGTAAGTGAAGTAGAGCTCATTGGGGTGATGCACTGATAAAAAAAATGCAATACTGGAACAAACCAAATGGACCATTGGGGGCCATGATAAATTCACATTGATTTAAATGTAGCTTTTAACCCCTTCAGTGCTAGAGAGGTCTCTATCATTGCTCCAGAATTGATCCAGTTTCTTAGTACATTAGCCTCAATGTTTCATCCTGATGATGGGTAAGTTCAGTCCGATGAAGGCAGCCTCTGACCCTGATGGTGGGTAAGTGCAGTGGAAGGTAGTCTATGGCCTTGATGGTGGGGGTAAAGATAGTGAAAGGCAGTGTTTGAATCTGATGGTAGGCATGTGCAGTGGAAGACAGTCTCTGACCTATTGGTAGGTAAATAGAATGGATGGCCCTGATGGTGGTGTTAAAAGCAGTGTCTGACCTTGATGGTAGGGGTAAAGGTAGTGCACCGTGTTGTCTGACCCCGATAGCGGGAGTAAACGCAGTGGATGGTGTCTGACCCCGGTGTGTAAGTGCAGCAGAAGGAAATGTTTGACCATGATCTCCTGATACAGGATGGCTTTTAGTAAATCTTATAAGAGGAAATTCAACAGAACTGTTCCATTGTTTGATGGACGGATGATGAATAAGTGCAGTAGAAGGCAGTCTGTGGCCTTGACGGCTGGGATAAAGCAGTGTGTAACCTTGATGGTAAGTGCAATGGAAGGCAGTGATTGACCCTGATGGTAGGGGTAAACACAGTGGATGGCAGTGTCTGACCCTGATTGTGGGTATGTGTAGTAAAAGGCAGTCTCTGGTGCTGATAGTGAGTGTAAAGTCAGTGTCTGACCCTGATAGTGGTGGTAAATGCAGACGATGGCACTGGCTAACCACGATGGTGATCATTGCAGTAAAAGGCAGTGTCTGACTCTGGTGGTGGGTAAGTGTAATATAAGGGAGCCACTGGTCCTGATGGTGAGTACAAAGGAAGTGTCTGACCCTGATGGTGATGACAAATGAAGTGGAAGGCAGTGTCTGACCATAATATTCTGATACAGCATGGCTTTCAGTAAATCTTGTGCCAGGAAATCCAACATAACCGGTCCATCACCTCCTTATTTGGCTCTGCTAATCGGACTGTACGTAGAAAGATAAATGATACACACAGAGGGATGAGAGATATTATACACAGAAGGTAATCAAAGAAGTATGTTAGCGGGCCCATACATCCCTTTTCCTGATATATTTCCGTGCAAGACTAGAAATTCCTATACACTTAGTTACAGATTACAGAACAGTAAGACAGAAGGAATCTGACAGTTCTACCATCAGCATGTGGAATTAATAAACAAGTGCCACTCATTGTTTCATTTCATTTACTTTAGTCTGTTCCATGGTGCACAACCTGTGGCTTGCAGCTATTTTCATCCCTTGCCAGCCAGTAGCTGGCTGAGGAAGATGTGAGTTGTAGTCTATCAACATTTCAAGGTACTCAGAATGACAAATCCATATCTGTCCACTCAAGTTTCTCACTGGTTACTACAATGACTGTTTAAAGGGATAGTAATACTTCGTTTTAACTTTATTTTATTTTATAGGCATTAAAAAAACATGAAGAACGATATAAGTCTTATCTCTCAAACCTTTATGGTTTAAGAGATATTCACAAGCAAAGTTTCCCCCTCCCGCCCCTTTTTCCTAGTGTAAGCCATCTCTTCTCAGATGTGAATATGGTTGTAAGACCAGACAGATAACAGCAGGGGACACTCTTCTTTGTATGAAAACAATGAAAGCCCTGCCCCCCTTGACAAGTTTTTCAGCTTTTTCCCTTATCTTAATTGAAGATTGTCCCTCTCTGCAGTCTACCTGGGCACCTTCCTTCTGATCTGGCTGAACAGAGGGGGGGATATGTTGCTTGTGAATATCTCTTAAACCATAAAGGTTTGAGAGATAAGACTTATATCGTTCTTCATGTTTTTTTAATGCCTACAAAATAAAATAAAGATAAAACTAAGTATTACTATCCCTTTAAGTATGTTCATAATACTACCATTTACCGTTTTTCTGGCTATCCAGCTAATATTGTATTATACAAAAATCAAAAAATAAAGTATCCACAACAGCCATTTTCCTGGAAGAGGGGGTGTAAGGATGGTGTCCAATAGTCTTTATTAGATTGAAGCAAAATAATAGCATAGATTTACTCCTCTTACTTTCTATTTCCAAGAATCTCTAACTCAGTTGTAGTTGGACAAGGTGTTTTACTATGTGATGATATAACAGTAATTGCCCAGTAGTTTCTAAGTTCCTAAAAGACCAGGCTCTTTTTTATTAAAGACCTTAGGCTTAGGCCAGACTAATGCATTATTACTGCACAGTGAAGTCCAATTTTATATAGCACATATAGGTGGCTCGAACTGGCAACAAGACCCAAGAATTTAAGCAAGAGGCCTGAGGCTTTAGCTCCCTAAAAAGTACAATGCCCCCTCCCAGCATTTCTCAACCCTAGTCCTCAGAGACTGATAACAGGCCAGGATGTTTCTCTGCTTGAGAACAGGTGAGCTAATCAGAGGCTCAGGCACTTTGATTCACTCACCTGTTCTCAAGCAAAGAAAGCATGTCCTGTACTGTTAGTAGATCCTGATGTCACAGAATGAGAACCACCGCTGTATGCAATATGAATATATAGTAAGGCAGTGCAGACAAAGACCAAATAAGCGAAAACACAGGGGAATCCCCTGTGTAGACCACACAAAGTATAATCGGGACCTCAGAGGAAAATGCTTGGATCCTAGTAATGTAAGTCAGAGCAAATAAAAACTTCTGGGATCTTCAGACTCCTCCAGATGCCTTATAAACATATCATGATTAATCGAAAGACTGCAATCCTAGGGCTCTCCTCAGCAGCAATGACATGCAGAAAAAAACAAAAAAAGCACGCAACTAGCACCAAGATAACTTTAAAATTGGTGAGCAATGTCACTGGAATGCTGCCAGATGACGAGCGCCTGCTTGTGAAGCAGAGCAGATGCGGAAGCAACCCTCATCCAGAGACGCAGCATAGACTGCTGCAAGGGGACATGGAAGCGGCTGGCTATCTACTGCTGGCCGCCCAAGTAAGTCACGATCAGTGAAAGTACCTACCCCTCAATGACTCCTCCTCTGCAGAAGGGGCCGTGGCTTCAAAGGAAAGCGAGAATGAATGTTGAGAGTGAGAGCAGGAGCATGCACATCTCTAGAAGGGACCCATGAATGCTCCTTAGGCCCATAACTCCTCCAATGCACCAAATATTGCAATTGGCCTCTGACTCTGCGAGAGTCTAGAATACTTTGAACTTCGTACTCATCATGATTCTCGACCCTGACAAGGGTCGAACGGATCCAGAGGTATAACGATTGCAAATCAAGGGTTTCAAAAGAGATACATGAAACACATTTGAAATATGCATTCTGTCCAGAAGCTCTAAGGCGTAAGTGGCAGGGTTGACTCTACGGAGGATAAGGAATGGGCCAGCAAGGCAAGTGGAGGTTCAGATTGCTTGAGGATAACCAGACTCTCTCCCCTACCTGAAAAACTGGTGCCGTCAACCGCCTACAATCGACTTGCCTTTTTTGTCATTGCATGGAACGTTGTAGGGTTTTCTGGACCCGTACCCATGTGGAACGGAGTTCCCTCAAATGCTCCTCCACAGCTGGAATATTTTGTTCCTCAAAAGACTCGAGAAGTACGGATGGTTGAAAACCATATTTTATCAGAAACGGGGAACTCTGGGTAGAAGAGTTCACAGCACAATTGCAGGCAAACTCCGCCCAAGGTAACAGGTTCGCCCAGTTATCGTGGTGGTCTGATATATAACAATGAAGAAACTGTTACAAGGCTTGATTCAATCTTTCTGCAGCACCATTAGACTGAGGGTGATAGGCAGAGGAAAAAGAGAGCTGGATACCCATCTGAGCATAAAAGGCCCTCCAAAAGCGTGACATGAACTGGCTTCCCCAATCTGAAACTATCACCTTAGGAACCCCATGGAGACGAAAGAGCTCTGTAGCAAAAATTACGGCCAGTTCCTGGGCAGAAGGTAGTCCCCTGAGGGGTACAAAGTGCGCCATTTTAGAAAATCAGTCCACAATCATAAAGCAGACAGTATAACCTTCTGAAACAGGTAATTCTACCATAAAGTCAATTCATAGATGAGACCAAGGACGCTCCCCATTCGGAACTGGCTGAAGGAGGACCACTGGAAGATGTTGTGGAGTTTTAGTTTGGGCACACGTAGGACAAGCTGCTACAAATGCGGAGATGTCGGCTCTGAGACTGGACCCCCAAAAGAGCCAAGATATAGACCATATGAACTGATCTCTCCCAATGTGGCCAGCTGCTTTGGAAGAGTGATATGTCTTGAGTAGTTTAACCCATAAAGGTTCAGGTACAAAGCATCTCCCACTAAGTTTGTCAACCGGGGCAGTGCCCTGAGAAGCCAAAATTTCCTCCCCCAATGGTGAAGTAATGTTTGTGCGAATAGTGGCCAGTATGCGTTCAGGAGGAATTACTGGCATGGGGGTACAGTACTCTTTGGAATGAGAACCAAATTGGCGAGATAGGGCATCGGCCCTAAAATTCTTAGTTCCAGGCAAATAAGAAACCACATAATTGAATTGTGAAAGGAACAAGGCCCACCTGGCCTGTTGCGGGAATAGTCGTCTTGCCTCAGACAGATAAGTTAGATTCTTAGAATCAGAGCAATGGTTCCCTCAAGTAAATATCACCACTCACGGTGGGCTAAAATAATCTCTAGTAATTCACGGTCCCCAATGTAATAGAGACTCTCAGCCTTGGACAGCTCCTTCGAAAAGAATCCACAGGGATGCAATGCTCTTCATGGAGTCCTGCGCTGCAACAAGTGGGCGCCTACACCTGACTCATCGACCTCCAAGGTGAAGGGCAGGGCAGGGTTGGGATGGCACAATATCGGAGCTGACGCAAAAGCAGACTTAAGGGTCTCGAAGGCTTGTAGAGAGTTGGGAGACCAGTCAGACAGGTTGGCTCGCTTGTGAGTCATGTCTGAGAGTGGTTTGACAATAGCAAAGAAGTTTCTTATAAACCTTCCATAGTAATTGTTGAATCCCAAAAATCTCTGTATCGACTTAAGACCGGTCAGAAACGGCCATTCTAGGACTGCAGACAGCTTTTGTGGGTCCATCGCCAAACCAGAGGAGGAAATAACAAGAAAGTCACTTGTGACTTACGGAATTCGCACATTTCCAGCTTGCAAAACAAATTATTTTTCTCTTAAAAGCCGTAAAACTTTAGACACATCAGAACGATGCATCTCTAGAGTAGGAGAATGGATGAGGATGTTATCCAGATAGACAACCACACAATTGTGCAGTAATTCTCCTAGCATGCCATTGATGAATTCCTGGAAGACAGCGGGGGTGTTGCATATCCCAAACGGCATGACTAGGTATTCATAATGCCCATGCCCACTATGGGTGTTAAATACTGTCTTCCATTCCTGACCCTCTTTGACCCTTACCAGGTTGTACACAGCCCTGAGGTCCACTTTGGTAAACACAGACGAGCCCTTCAGTCGGTCAAACAGTTCTGTGATCAATGGAATGGGATTTGCATTTTTGACCATTAGCTTGCTTAAACCTCTAAAATTAGTTCCCCATCCTTTTTCTTTACAAAAAAGAATCTCGCCCCGGCTGGAGAGATGGATTTGCGAATAATACCTCTAGCCAAGGTGTCAGACACGTATTCCTCCATGGTCATGTTCTTGGCCACAGACAGAGGGTAGACATGGCCCCTTGGAGGAATGTGGTGGTAGAGAGCTGGCCTGTACCTTAACTGAATACATCAATGTAGGATTGATACTCCTCCGGCAATGAGGGAGGGTAGGACGTACACAGTACCCTCAAAGGTCACTGAAGACAAGATTCAGCACACTGATGAGACCAGGACAAGATATCGCACATATGCCAATCAAATCTAGGGTTATGTTTCTGTAACCATGGGAACCCCAAAATAATCGCATAATGTGGAGAATGGATGACCTGGAATTGCAACATCTCCAGGTGAATCGCCCGACCAACAGAGACAAAGAACAGGGTTTAAGGGGCCTCCCATCAATGGCTTCAATCGCAAGAGGAGAAGAGTGCCACGGTATTCAGGCAAAGAAGGACAGACACAATGATAAAATATAACCACTTTTATTTAAAATATACAGCAATAATAGTATTAGCCCATGCAACCCCAGACACAGGATGATAGGACCCAGGCTTCTCTCCTGAGCTGCACACTGTGCTGTGCACTGCACTACTGCAATCTACTGAGACTAGGAAAGAGGTTTGAGTGGAACACCTGTATGAACCGTATAATATGCGTATGTCCCACTTTGATCTTGTGACCGGAGGCAGCAGGGAGTGAGAGCAGGCCAGAGCCATGAAACACGGACATTACAGGTCAGGTAATCTAGGAGTGCACTGACTGAGTAGGCAGCCAGAGCTGCAGGTCAGACATGCCATGGACTACACGGAGCGAGTAGTAGCCAGATCCAGAGGTCAGACAAACCGGGGACTACACGGAGTGAGTAGTAGCCAGAGCCAGGGGTCAGACAAACCGATGTGGGTAGTGAGACAAGCTGGGGTCAACACAGAGCGAGTTAGTCAGCCAGAGCCACAGGTCAGAACCGATGTGGGTAGTCAGACAAACCAGGGTCATACACAGAGCGGATTCTCAGATAGGCATGGGTCACTACGGAGTGCAAGAGGATCTAGCAGAAACACCACGTAAGGGCAATGACTCCTAGACCCAAGGAGGTTTATAAAGGAGCAGAAGAAGGCGGGACCCAATTAGGCAGAACAGAATAGGCCCATAAACAGGAGTCCGTGCCAGTGCCTGTTTCATGACATCAGCAATACAGAAGTAACCGCAATTATGCCGGCTGACACACCACAGAGGAAGTAAGCACAGGAACACTAAGACCTCCTTAGGGGGACTGTGATAAAGAGCGGAGCTGCAGAGGAATCAAGTGCTTAGTAGCAAAATCGGCATCAATGAAATAACTGGCGGAATCAATCAAGACTGGAGCTACCACCGAAAAGACGGCAGAAGAGAGAATGACCTCAAGGATAGATTTATCTTGCGGAGCCAACGTGTACTGCGAAATGCCACCCAGGGTCTGTCTCCGACATAACCCTAGGTGCGAGTGTTTCCCGGCCGCATGGGACAAGAGTGCAGTAAGTGCCCAGGCTTGCCACAATACAGACATAGGCCCTCACACCGACAGAACGCCCACTCTTCCACAGTGAGGCGAATATAACCTAGCTGCATAGGCTCCCCCCCCTACAGGTTCCGAACTAGGAGGCATGGGAGGCGAGGGAGGCATGTGTGGGTGAGCAAAGCTCAGAGCCAAACGAGATGGAGGCCTACGCAGGCGCTCGCTAGAAGATGGTCTCTCTCTAATCTGGGTATCAATCAGGTTGGTAAAGAAAACGAGTTCGTCCAGATCACTGGGCAGTTCACGAGCTGCAATCTTATCCTTCATCTTTTCATGGGAAAATGCGGCAACTAACCACTGCTGCCAAAGTACGGAATTCTATAGCATACTCAGCCACTGGATGGGCACCCTGGTGAATGGTTATAAGTTGCTTGGCAGCAGAGGTAGAGCGGGCCAGGATATTGAAGTCCCGTCTAAAGGAGGCCACAAATTCAGCAAAATTTTAGATAATAGGTTTATCTGTCTCCCATAATGGATTGGCCCATGCCATGTCAGACAATAAGGAGATCATAAACCCAACTTTGCTTTGTTCAGTAGGAAAGACCTGGGGAACCATTTCAAGGAATATCCCCACTTGATTTAGGAAACCACGGCAAAAAGCTGGGTTGCCCTCGTAATGTTGAGGAACCGGTGTGGAACGGGACAATCCTCTGGCAACTGTGGCGTCAGGAGCAACAAGAGCAACCGGTGCCAGAACAGGATCGGTGGTGGCCACCGGATGCCAAGCAGGACGATCCAAATGAGCAGTATGATATATAACACAATTTCAGGCTAGATAGAAAACCATTCAATAAACGAGACAAGTATTAGAACCCGAGCAAGGAGATCCCACAAGGAATGGGAGACTGATGCAGAGATATACCTCTGAAGTTGAACACCCACTAGGGTAGTAGACGCCTGAGCCTAGAGGCCGTGGAGCAGGTAGACAGGCCAATCCTAAGGTTAGTCTAAAGGGTGCAGGTGATCACAGACACAGGTCAGAGACCAGTGAGTAATGTAGGTAAAGTCAGGGGGACTGACCAGGGCAGGTAGTCAGCCAATGCCAAAGGGTCATGACCAGAGTGGATAGTCAGCCAAGTACCAGGGAGTCAGTACCAGAGCGAGTAGTCGACCAAAGCCAGAGGGTCAATACCAGAACGGGTAGTCAGCCAATGCCAGAGGGTCAGTTACCAGAATGGGAAGTCAGCCAGAGCCACTGGTCAAAACCAGGCAAGTAGTCAGACAATGCCACAATATAGGTACACCAGGAAAACTCAGAAGCCAGGCCGAGGGTCATACACAAGCAGCTGGAGCAAGGAGAAAAGTACTGCACTGGAACACCACTTAAGGGTAACTGAATATTGTGTCCAGGCAGTTTATATGTCCTAGCAGGGAAGTGGAGCACACAACTAGCCCCAAGATAACTTTAAAAGAGGAGCGCAACGTCACTGGAATGATGTCAGATGATGCGCACCCGCTCATGAGGCAGTGCGGATGTGGAAGCAACCCGCATCCAGAGTTGCGGCATAGACCGCCGTGAGGGGACATAGAAGCGTCCGGCTCTCCACTGCCGGCAGCACAAGTAAGTCATGAACGGTGACACCGTCTCCAGGTAAACGTCACTGGTTCAGGATACAAAGGCAACTGGACTCCAAGTGGAACAATGTACAAAACTTTATTGCAAAAAAAACATAAAATAAGAGGGTAACTTTTACATGTTTTAAGCCAAAAGAAGACAGCCACCATAAACCTGAACATATAAATACCTTCCCCTCACTCCCAATTGGCTAGGCAGGGGAATTAGGCCACAATACGACGTAATCTCTTACGTGTCCTCACTTGGAAGAGCCCTTCAGTCAAACTGATTGGAGCAACCGGGATGAGCCCCCAAAAAACAGGACATGCTCGTATCCCAACCAATAGTCAGAAGTGGATAACAATAATTAAACAAAAATTATAAATAAATCCAAAGCTATAGATAATGTGACAATACAATTACAATTATAGAAAAAAGTACTAAGGTCCAAGATGGAATACTATATCCATTGCAAACTAATTGACATGAGACCTACACTATTAAATTAAAATAAACAATTGTGGGGAAAATAAATGAATAAATAAAAAGAATAAGAAGACAGTAAGTAGATGATCGTATGTATCAATGATTAAGAAGATATTAAGTAGATGATCATATGTATCAATATATTAAAGTATAACTGAAATGAAAAGTGACCTATACTAAACTTAATAACTCCCTAATAAAATAATTAAAAAATAATAAAATACCTACACATGAGCACAAGACATCAAAATTAGCAATGTATACATGTTAAATTCCTCTTTAGGGTATACGCCCTGTATACACCCTATTGGTGCATTCATACATGTACATCTTACCCCTAAGATATATATGATCAAACTATACTCAAGGGAACTCAGCTGACTCATTTAGTACTAATGGACATAAGGGGACAATCCAAAGACCCAGTAGGACTCTATATTGCTTAAATGTTGGAGGCAGTCATATGATATATTGTTTAAATGTTGGAGGCAGTCATATATCAAATGATCAAATATATTCAGTTGGAACCACTTTTAGATTTGACCGCCTTCTATCATGATGGGACAGATGCACTGTGTTGGTGAAACCATTACATATATTCCTCTTGTGCTAACCTAATCTGGTCATCAGACTTTGAGTAGTATGACCCCAGAACTATAATCTAAAAGTACAAGTGAGAAGATACACCACAAAACTCAAGGCACAGTTCATAAATCTCCCTAGAGTAAAGGTCTCAGAAGTAACACTAGAAGTAAACTCAGTGACCTTTTCCTTGATAAAATGGCAGGTAAGACACTTATTACTCTCATATTTAATAGTTCCTTTTAATTCTCAAAGGGGAACTTTACGACTCCCGAACCCCCCTCCCCCCCCAAAAAAAAAGGAAACTGGGACAGTACTCTGTTTCAATGATCTAACTTTCTTGGAGGAGTTCTTCTGTAAAGTCTCAAAGTGACTCAGGGCCACCATATTCTTTAAACTTCTTGATCTCCTATAGATAACCTGGGGTTGTTCTGAAATATTATTCTTCCTCAAAGGATCTTTTAGGAAAACACTCCAGTGTTTTCCATGGATCTTAAAACTTTCCCTTGACTCTGTATTATATCTTGTTATGAATAATGGAATTTTTTTTTTTTTTTTTGTAGAAAAGTTTGTTGATTGTCTATCAGTCAGTCAGACTGTACGGTCATTGGTAAAATTCCAAAACAAGATTCTTCTGATAGGATTTTTCTAAAAATATGTTCCAACAAGAACCTTAGATTGCTCATCATAAATTTCCACAGTGGTACAGATCCTTCTAATAAGTTGGAACTGTCCATAGGGAACATCTTTTGCCATTTTTGTGGTGGCAGCTATTAAAATTCAGATAACTATTCTTGTCAGTTTTGAAGAAAGTATAAGACTGGATATTTAAACCCAATTTACCTATACATTATTGTTATTAGAGAGTTTTTCTCCTTTAATTAAGTATATTTCACTTTTCTTTTTGTTTATACTCTAATATATTGATACATATAGTCATCTCCATAATATCTCCTTAATCACTTATTAATTCACTTATTTTCCCCACAAGGGTTTATTTCCATCTGATAGTGTAGGTCTTCTGATGATAACTTTGTAATGCACACAGTATTCCGACTTGGACTTTGGTACTTTTGCAAGAGTTTGCAATGGGAATTTGCAGTTTCCCATTCTGTTACAGTTGTCTTGCTTCAGGATTGCTCCATTTTTTACTTTGTGGTTATTGCCAATTGTGTCAGATATCCCTCTGGTAACATAATAGTTGAAAGATAACCATCGATTTTTACTATAATAATCCATGTTATTAAAGGGATAATAATGTTTCATAATAAAAGCAGCTCTAATTAATCATCATAGTATTTGGACCTTGGAGAGTGTTATTTCAATTGTCAGAGTTGTAGTTCAAGAGTAATTCAATGACAAAGTATACCCTCTTCTGCCCCTTTTACTGATGTAACACTTCTCAGCCAGAGCAGAAGGGAGGTGCCTAGGTAGACTGAAGAGAGGGACAATCTTCAATTAAGATAAGGGAAAAAACTGAAAAACTTGTCAAGGGGGGCAGGGTTTTCATTGGTCTCATAGGAAGAAGATTGTCCCCTGCTGTTATCTGTCTGGTCTATGGACTGGATTCCACATCTGAGAAGAGATGGCTTACACTAGGTAAAAGGGGCGGGAGGGGAAACTTTGCTTGTGAATATCTCTTAAACCATAAAAGTTTGAGAGATAAGACTTATATCATTCTTCATGTTTTTTTAATGCCTACAAAATAAAATAAAGATAAAACAAAGTATTACTATCCTTTTAAGACTTAGTGCAAAGCAGTCATCTTTTGACAATGAAAAAGTTAATCCCAAATGGGAAGATAATAGCAGCATCCCAAAATAGCAGAAGGATGCTGAGCCCAGGATTTGTGGTTTGGGGTCTGTTTCCATAGATACTGCTTGTTTATGTGTGTTCACCTGAGAATTGCAGAGCCTGGGAAACCCACAGCGCACATCATCCTGTGCAGCTGCCATATTTATATAGCTATATATATATATATATATATATATATAGATATTGTTTCTAAGGAATTAACTCACTCTGCTCCTGTGATCTTTCGTCTGTATTGAAAACATAGGCCCATTTTATGAAAGGAAACTGGAGTTATTCCAGAGTAAATCAATTGCACCTTAGGGGACAAATAAAAATTCCTAAATTCCCATGCCTTTGAATAGAGCTTTTAACCCCTTAAATGCTAGAGAGGTCTCCAAAGCCTAATTGAATTTGACAGCAATGTTATTTGTCCCTATGGTGCAGTTGGTTTATTCCAGAATAACTCCAGTTTGCTTTTATAAGTATGGCACAATGAGGGAGATTTATACAAAAAACGTATGAAGTACTTTTTTACAGAACCATCCTTAAGTCATGGCAACTGGAGTTAATGTTAGAGCTGATTTACATATGATTTAAGCTTTTTTATCAGGGGCGGACTGACCATCGGGCATTCGGTCACGGACCGAGGGCCCGCGACTGAGGGGGGCCCGCCCCTGCCACCAGCAATTAAAATGTAATGTCCCCCTCCGGCTCCTTCATTGGCCTGACTGCCTGTAGGGGCCCGCGGCCGCCGCTGCTCCTATTAAATAATTCCACCTGCAGTGAGCATGAGCAGTGGCGTCTGGCATCTGGCTCACTCGCTCCGGAGCTCAACGAAGTCTGACAGTGTCAGTGACTGAGCCTGTACCTGGCAGCCTGTGTCAATTAATTATGCCCAGGCAGCCCGGCCATTAACATCATGCTGCTGCTGCCACCAGACCACCACATAAAATCTGTATGTGTGTGTATGTATATAATTTATTTTATTAACATGATGCTGCCAGGCAGGCAGTAATCCCATGACCAGTCCCCACACAACAGAAGATCCTATTACAGATCCTCATCCACCTCTTTGCTTGCTGACAGACTAAGTCCAGAGAGACTCACTCGGGCTGGCACTGGCAGCAAGCGCGCCGCAGACTGTACCCCTTCCTGACTTCCTCTGTTCTGCCACTCTGTGCATGTCTACGTGTGATGATAGGGGGGCAGAGTGGAGTCATCAGGTCAGGAGGAGATCACTCACGGTGACATGATAGAGGCAGACAGCCCAGAGCCCGCCAAGGAGGACACGAGACCAGCAGAGGAGAAGTCAGGATAGGAGTCTCAGGAGTCAGGACTACTGGAGCTGGGTTGTCTCAGAGCTGAGGACCCAGAGAAATCCGCCACAGTCCACACAGCACAGGTAAGCTGTAGTGTGGATGGCTTGGGGGTGTACTGGTTGACCTGAGGCTGGGGGGAAGGCTGAGGGGGCTACTGGATGGCCTAGGAGGTAATGAATGGCCTGGAGGGGGTTACTGGATGGCCAGGGTGAGTAATGGATGTCCTGAGGGTGTAGTGGATGCCCTGGGGTGGTAATGGATGGCCTTGGGGGTTACTGGATGGCCTAGGGGGTTACTGGATGGCCTGGGGGAGTACTGGATGGCTTGGGGGTAATGGATTGCCTGGGGGATAATGGATGGCCTAGGGGGTACTGGATGGCCTAAGGTTGTAATGGATGGCCTAGGGGGGTACTGGATGGCCTACGGGGGTACTGGATGGCCTACGGGGGTACTAGATGGCCTGGGGGTGGTAATGGATGGCCTGAGGGGGTAACAGATGGCTTAGGGGGGTACTGAATGGCCTGGTCCAGTACCCCCAGGCCATCCAGTACCCCCAGGCCATCCAGTACCACCCAGGCCAGAACGCTTTTGCAAATTATATATGAAACATTGTACTCGCTACAGGCACAGCCACCAGGCCAGACATCCAGCACACCCTCAAGCTATCCAACCAGTTGCCTAGTAGCCTCCAGCCAACCGGCAAGAAGCTAGCCAGCAGTGTAAGTTTAGTTGAATTTAATTTTATTTTTTTTAATATTTATATATGGCTTAATACTCTCTTCTGCAAAATTATGGGGTGGGGCTTATGATGTCATGGGGTGGGGCTAATGATGTCATGGGGAGGGGGAAATGATGTAATTGGGCAGGGGGCCCAGACCTCTTTTTGGACCAGGGGCCTTGGGTCCTGTCAGTCCGCCCCTGGTTTTTATAAATATGGCGTTATAACTCTGATATTTATGCCTGGAATGCTTAAGGACAGCATATCCTTGCCGTTAAGATTCTGGTGAAAATTCTGTTGCAAAATTGTTGCAAAAGCGACATTTCTTTATAAAACCCTGCAACTTTTTATAAACGTTGTTACTCCATTTTTTAAAAAAACTTACTTCATGGCGTACAGCCCTCCTAAACTAGTGTTCTTAATTGTATAACTGTTACAGCCATTTCTATGCTTCTTTTTTCTCTACTCCATGTTTATAAATCCCACCATAGAGTAATTCTGAAACAAATCAACTGCACTATAGTGAAGAAATACACATTCCAGCTATTTATATAAAAGGGGCTTTTAACCCCTTGAATGCAGTTAGCTCTCCAATGCAATACAGTGGACAACTCTCTGGTATCCAAGGAGTGAAGAAAGGTAAAGGGAGTGTGCTGAGTGGGTGGTGGTGGGGGAAGAAATGTTTTTCTACCCTATCGTATTAGATTGCAGGCTGGGCAAATTCTACATTAAACTGATTAATCTGTGATCAGAGGTTCAGTCACAGACTGATTTACCACTGAACTTAGGGTTGCCACCCAGCCCGTATTTTACCGGCAGGCCGGTAAAAAATTGGCTCCTCTCCAATGTTAAGTCTATGGAGGGAATGCCATGGCTGGTATTTTTTTGTAGAAAAGGTGGCAACCCTAACTGAACTGTGAGTGACACATTAGTGATTAGCATGGGAAGACACCAACCACTCAGTAAAGCCACTCCACACAAAGAAACTGGGGTGAATCTATCAAGCAGTCCCAATCCATTTGAGGAAGAGGTCTAAAGGGGAAGTCTATATTGATTGCTCTGGGGATGTAGGAATACCATTCCACATGAAACTAGGCAGTGGAGTCGATTACTTTGTCCTACACTTGCCTATTGCCTGTTTACTAAGCTACCTAAAATGCCTCTTTTTTGACTATACCAATAAAACTACATATTTAACCCTTTGAGTGCCAGAGGGACACATACTCCTCTGGCATTCAACAGATTAATGAATAGACTTTTGTATAATGCTGTAACATTGATAGTCCTTACTTGCTATATTGTATCGTATATTGAATATTTTTATTTATCTAGCAGCAACCAGTATACTTGCCACTTTACAGTTTATATTTAATATAGAAGGGATACAATAAGTGGGGTGATTAAAGGGGATGTTTACCACCTTCACAACTTTGGCTAAATAATTTCATTATCAATAATAAATAATGGAAATTTTATTCTTTTTTTTTTAAAAATCTGCCCGTTTGCAGACATTCTAAGTTTAAATGTACCCCTGTACCTGCTTCCGGCAGACAGTGCTGAATGGATCTATACCATAGTCTCAGCTTGTATCCAGCTTCCTCCAATGCCGGAGGCTGTCTGTCTCTAAGCTGGAGCACTCTCATTGGCCAGAAATTGATCTCTGCCAGAAGAAAATGCCTTCTTTGTCACTCCATGGATCATTTATTCTTCTGGATAGGTGATACATGCAAGGGGGGATATCAGAAGGGGTCCTGATGTCCCCCTCGAGGTCTGAAAGCAATGTTTATTAAAAGAAAGTCATATAACCTATGTTAAACATAGGTTATATGTGCTTTATTAAAGGGATAAAAAATATAAAGAATATTGGAAAAAATATATATGTGTGTGTACTTGAAAATAATTTTATTACTCTACTCCAGATAGAAAGTTGGTCCGTCCGGTCATAGAGTCACACATCACTTATTTCCTCAGAGACTAGTTCGGTATTGTTGTGGGAGACTAATATACACTTAAGATTCAACTTTTATTATTTATAATTAAAAATACATCACATGACAAACACATTACACTAAGGGATCACTTTTAAGTGTCGTGTTCCCTTTAAAAACACAGCACGCCTCAAGAGTATCCACGGGGTTAATAGTGTTAAACGGGTTCTGTTACTTCACATCCGAAGAACAGCTAGTATCGCTTATCTTATTATGCCTCAGTTCTAGCCGTTTAATTAATAGCGATATACATATAGATACTTTTCTATTTCAGTTATCTTGTTCCAATAACATGTCCTAATGACATACTAACTTCCTCGTGGGTTAAGCCACATTCTAGCCTAACCGCTAGTTCTTAATGCCTTACGATCACTTAATATCGCTACAGTATAGCAGGCAGAAACGTATATATCAATGTAACAAGCTTACTAACTAGTAAAGCAAGTGGTACAAAGTCACAAGTTCTAAATTCAATAGTACCTAAGCTAGCTACAATATTGCTATCTTATGATTCCATGTCAAAAGGACACGCTAGCTTCCTCGTGGAGTACGCCACATTGTAAGCCTATCGTCTCAACTAACTTTCCTAGTATAAATGGACAAATATCTATTCCCCGTTAATTCCCTCCGTGGTTAAGTCTCTTATAGAACAAATATATCTAAGAGTACATAGGCTGTGCCGCACAGCCTATGTACTCTTAGATATATTTGTTCTATAAGAGACTTAACCACGGAGGGAATTAACGGGGAATAGATATTTGTCCATTTATACTAGGAAAGTTAGTTGAGACGATAGGCTTACAATGTGGCGTACTCCACGAGGAAGCTAGCGTGTCCTTTTGACATGGAATCATAAGATAGCAATATTGCAGCTAGCTTAGGTACTATTGAATTTAGAACTTGTGACTTTGTACCACTTGCTTTACTAGTTAGTAAGCTTGTTACATTGATATATAAGTTTCTGCCTGCTATACTGTAGCGATATTAAGTGATCGTAAGGCATTAAGAACTAGCGGTTAGGCTAGAATGTGGCTTAACCCACGAGGAAGTTAGTATGTCATTAGGACATGTTATTGGAACAAGATAACTGAAATAGAAAAGTATCTATATGTATATCGCTATTAATTAAACGGCTAGAACTGAGGCATAATAAGATAAGCGATACTAGCTGTTCTTCGGATGTGAAGTAACAGAACCCGTTTAACACTATTAACCCCGTGGATACTCTTGAGGCGTGCTGTGTTTTTAAAGGGAACACGACACTTAAAAGTGATCCCTTAGTGTAATGTGTTTGTCATGTGATGTATTTTTAATTATAAATAATAAAAGTTGAATCTTAAGTGTATATTAGTCTCCCACAACAATACCGAACTAGTCTCTGAGGAAATAAGTGATGTGTGACTCTATGACCGGACGGACCAACTTTCTATCTGGAGTAGAGTAATAAAATTATTTTCAAGTACACACACATATATATTTTTTCCAATATTCTTTATATTTTTTGTTTGTTATATTTTCAAGACTTGCGGTATATATATATTTGGCGATTACTTGACAAATTCCCTTAATATAATGTATTGTCTTATTAAAGGGATAGTAATGTTTAATTTTAAGTTGCTTTAATATTGTAGGCATTAAAAAAAGATTAACATCGATGTAAGTCTTATCTCTCAAACCTTTATGGTTTGAGAGATAGAACTTGCTAAAGTTACCCCTTCCTGGCTGTTTTAGAGAAGTCGGCACTCTAGCTGACAGCTGCAGATTTCTTTCATTTCATGATATTTAGAAATAAATACTTCATTGGAACGGTCTAGTGTGCTTGCAAACCAGGCACACTTTGAAGACCGTTCCAATGAAGTATTTATTTCTAAATAATGCGATTTTGGCTCAGTTGAAGTGCGCTGGTACCGGAATCTCCTGCTGTCAGCTAGATGGCAGCCTTGTCTGAAACAGCCAGGGAGGGGTAGCGTTAGCAAGTTATATCTCTCAAACCATAAAGGTTTGAGAGTTAAGACTTACATCGATGTTAATCTTTTTTTTATTGCCTATAATATTAAAGCAACTTAAATGAAACATTACTATCCTTTTAAAAAAGCAATAGTTGCCTACATTGATCGCCTATCCTACTGGATAGGTGATCAGTGTTAGGGGGGTGTCAGGAGGGGTCTTGATGACACCCTTGAGGTCTGAACTTTATTTTAAAGTGGAACTATCACCTAAAACCAAAGTTTAACCATGTGTTTTAATGTTTATCCCGACATTAGTGCTGTGTGTGTGTGTGTGTGTGTTCTTCAAGTTGCCTGGTAGTAGAGATATTTGCCCTGCAAAATTGGGCACTTCCTCATTCTACGGTACACTGTATCGTCTCACAGCTGCCCCAGGGAGCACGTTCACACTGCCCTTCGAAGCTGGATTTCTTTGATGTAGCGTTACAGCAAACTCTGTTTACAATGCTACTGAGGGGGTGCCTGGAATTCCATGACGGTCCTGGCACATCATGGGTACTTAACGCAAAACAACCCATGACGTGCCATGACCGTCAAGGGTCATTAAGGGGTTAAAGGAAGGGTAAGCAAGAAAAAATAATAATTCAAGACACATAGGTACAGTAAGGCTACCTTACTTGTTTTGGTCAAACATGGCCTTACTCATAACGTACACCTACTGGTATGAAATACATAAATTAAAAACACTTGTTAGCCAAGGAATAAATCTTGAAATGGACATTAATATATTTTGATCTTTTGCTAGGCATTTTTATTAATTATGTATTTTTCAGACTTTATAGATTTAACATCATTGCATAGAGGTTCTATTCATGCATTTTGCTTTATGATGTAATTTATGATGAATATATGGGAGCTGATATGTGTCTGGTGTAGTTAGATAATGTCTTCTATGAGTGGTATGCTCTTGTATAATACACTAGGTTAGTGGTTCTGGACCCTATCCCTCAGACACCAGGATTTCCCATCTTCAACACAGGAGAGTGAATTAAAATGAATGCATTATGAAGCAGGGAAATTCCCAGTTCCCAGCTTCATATTGTATTGAGAACTTCTGCACAAGGGAACAGATACTCCTTACTGCACAATGGATTTTAGATCTTTCCAGCGAAATATTAAATGCTGATTTTTTTTTTGCAGCGCCTGATGGTCTCATGGTGGATGCAAGATGTCCTTATGTTTTAATTTTTAAAGTTCAGTTATATGAAACGGGTATTTACTCATGATCACCTGTATCTGTTAGGCAGAGATGGGATACAGAGGCCATTCATTAGCTACACAGCTGATTATAAAGTGGAGAGATGTTTCATGGGGTATTGTTTAGGTTAATACTGTTGAAAAATAAGTATCTTGATAACATAATTGCTTTAGATAATTAATACAAATTTCAGGAATTGATTTGTTGATAGGGTTCAATGGAACTCATAACTTGTGAGAAGACTAAAAAGAATGGTCCAACAATGGTCTTAAGAAGAGAGACATGAAACACCTCAGATGTTGGGAGGCAAGGCTGCAATAAGGAAGCTGTTTGCCAGAAGGTGACCTGATTTACAAGTTACAGTGGTGGTCAACTTGCATCCTTTCAGATACCATTGGACTACAGCTCCCATCATCCTCAGCTAATGACAGAAATTGTAGTCTAGCAAGAGATTCGTTGATGTAGGTTGCCCACACCTGCTGCAGGTGCTCTGTCTTCAATAGTGTATCTGAATGTTGTTTGGAACCCCATGTTGCATCCTACTAGAGTTCAATCATAAATACCCATACTGTGGAATAATTTGAGATAAGGCATTACCTAGTAAGAATGAAGGGTAAGGAGAGAAAATAGAATTTCAAAGTAGTCATTAGATTTGCATGAGTGGTCTGCAATGCATTGAAAGTCAATGCTTGGGACATATCCGTAGCATCCAAGATATAAATAACATTAATTTCTTTATGATTATGAAAGCTACCACTACCAGTTCAACATGAATCAGTCACAATTGCATTCGGGAGTATATAGTAAAACACAGCCCCTCTCAATTTGAACATGGGGACCATTAGAGCTTATTTCTATCCAACTTTTTTCTTTATTTTTTCTCTCTAAGTTCTCTCTCTTAAAGGGATAGTAATACTTCGTTTTAACTTTATTTTATTTTGTAGGCATTAAAAAAAACATGAAGAATGATATGTCTTATCTCTCAAACCTTTATGGTTTATGAGATAGTCACAAGCAAAGTTTCCCCCTCCCGCCCCTTTTACCTAGTGTAAGCCATCTCTTCTCAGATGTGGAATGCAGTCCATAGACCAGACAGATAACAGAAGGGGACACTCTTATTCCTATGAAAACAATGAAATCCCTGCCCCCCTTGACAAGCTTTTCAGGTTTTTCCCTTATCTTAATTGAAGATTGTCCCTCTCTGCAGTCTGCCTGGGCACCTCCCTTCTGATCTGGCTGAGCAGTGTTACATCAGTAAAAGAGGCAGGAGGGGGACACTTTGTCATTAAATTACTCTGGAACTACAACTCTGCCAGAATTGAAATAACACTCTCCAAAGTTCAAATACTATGATGATTAATTAGAGCTGCTTTTATTATGAAACATTACTATCCCTTTAACAGCAATAAATCACCTTTTTATCTGTAAGCTCCAGAGGGGTGTACAATATATTGCTTCACAATAGGTTGTACAACCTTTTGAGTGCCAGAGGGGTATGTAACTCATTGCAGTAATGTGTTACATTCCCCTCTGGCACTCAGAGGGTTAAAGACTTAATAACGTCAAAAATCAAACCTCTTGAGCCATTTTTATCCCTCTAAAACATAGAAATGCATAATTCACTTAAAAAAACAAATTACATAGCAATTAGTAAAGCAAAAACAATGCCAAGTAAAGCAGGTCTTGGAATGCTGATGGGATTGTGATTTTATTGACGGTGAAGGACAATGCAGACTCATGTTGACAATGAAATGATGGAAGATAATGGAGTTCAGTTTAGACAGGTTAACATTACCCACTTCCTTTTTATTATGTCATACAGAGGTATGGATAGTCTGTACTTTATCCCCACAGCACAACCCTGTCTCCTGGGACTCAGTTTTACTGCAAAGGCAAATCTCTGTCTAGTGAATGATGTAAACTTGGCACCTGAAAATACACTGCCGTGTCTGATTAATGCAGCTGCCTGCTTCTCCTGGCACATACCATCACAAGAGCTGTTCTATCTTTAGCCTTAAACAAGTAACAACTTTCATATTGCAGCTCAAGCCAGCACAACTCCAGGACGAAAATGACAAAGAGGCCCAGAAAAGCCAGTGCTCCTTAGAGATTGTCCTTGAAGACCTTGGGCCCAGGCTACCTGATCAAAAGAAATGGCTAGTCTGCATGTCAAAGTGGCAGGGACTATATTTACCACCGACAAAGACTTGCTGGTGACACACAGTGAATATTTCCGTGCTCTCTTTCAGTCTGGGATGCGGGAGAGTACCCAGGAAGAAATCCAGCTCCACAGCTTGAGTGCCATGGGGTTCCTAATCATGCTCAGGGTGTTGGCAGGAGAGACACCTCTTTTGAGTTGTGAGGAAATTCTTCAAGCAGTGGAATGTGCAGCCTTCCTCCAGGTAGAACTTCTGACCAAACACCTGGTCAACATAATTGATTCAGACAATTGCCTGGTGATGTACCAGGCTGCTGCCACCTATGGATTGTTGGATCTGTTCCACTCTTCAGCTTTATATATTAGAGATATTTATGAGCTCTTGGAAGAAGATATTCGTTGTCTGCCCACTGACCTCTTAGAGTATGTGGAATCTCTGCTGCCCAGTACATTTGTTGCTGTAGGTTCCCACACTCCAACTGTAAAGTTTCTTGAGGATGTTACTCGTATGTTGTTCTACTTGAATGAGCAGGATAACCAGTGGGAGAGCCTGGGCTGCATTCCAGACAATGCAAGCACATTTCTAGCCGGTGTTACCACTTTGAACAACAAGGTCTTTATTGTGGGAGGTGCTTTTGGGGCCAACAAAAAAGTGGTAGAGAGGAGCTTCTGCTATGATGCAGATAACCATAGCTGGAGTGAATTTGCCAGTCCACATCAACTGAGATATGAAGTGACACTTGTGGGACATGAACAACACCTCTATGCCATTGGTGGAGAGTATGAGAGGCTTCCTCTGGCTTCTGCAGAGAAATACTGCCTATCCACCCAATCCTGGAGCTTTGTTAAAGACTTACCTCAACCTGCAGCTGGTCCCCCTGCTGCAAAAGCCATGGGGAGGATCTTTATCTGTCTCTGGAAGCCATTGGACACTACTATAATCTATGAGTATCATATCCTGAAGAATGAGTGGATATCTGTGACCTCTTTAAGGAGGACACAGAGTTATGGACACTGCATGGTAGGACATAAGGACAACCTGTACATCATGAGAAATGGTCCATCTGATGACTTTTTACGTTGTACAATAGAAAATTTCAACCTCACCACTCAGCAGTGGACATCTCTTTCTGGACAATATGTCAACAGTAAAGGAGCCCTTTTTACAGCTGTGATCAGAGGGGACACCGTCTTCACCCTGAACAGGGCACTGACTCTGCTCTACAAGGTAGACAATTATACTTGGAGGCCCATAAAGGAGAAGGCTGGTTTTAACAGGGGAGGATCTTTGCACACTTTCTTCCTGAGGCTGCCCAGGAAGACACAAATAACTGCCAACAGATCCCAAAGAATTCCTCTGCACATTAATCCATAAACTAACTCTCTCTTTCTCCTCAAAAACCATCTACAACAGCAACACAATCAAACTTGCTCAGTCAAAAATACAAATAATTAAAGTAAACATATTACCTAAAAGCATGCCTTATGGTTTGATTTCAACCACAGATATTTATAATAATTACTTGTGCAGTTACTATACAAATCTCAAAATCTTAACCTACTGCTCAGCTATAAAGTTTCTCGAATAATTGATCCTACCTTTCAATCCTTTGGCAAAGATCAAGGCTAGTGAAGAATTTATTTATTTTTCGCAAAGGTCGCATGTTCATATGGGTGGGTATTATGCATTCCCAGGTTTTAATTTCTAAAGTCCAGGCCATTAAGCATTCACTAAAATAATATTACTGACAGTTTGGTTATCAAGCTTGTGTACAATCTGGTGGTCAAACAATTGACTATGCCTGTTTAAGGTTAGGTTCACAGGAGAATTTATAGCATTCCATTTTAGTGCATGCCAAGCCACCCATGTCAATATATCCATTGTCACGTGTCCCCCCTGTGATTCATTTGCATGTATGGGTGGAGAATGTGTGTCACAAGGCCGGACCACATAAGTTTCAGCAATATGGGTGGGTGGGTTGGCCAGTCATTGGAGGATGTGAATGGCATTGCATCCCCCAGAATCACCAGGGTGAATGGTCTGTTTGGTAGTCCAAAAGCGGTTGTTCAGATCAGCATGCTGAAACCTCATGTGCCCAATGAATGAGCTCATCCAAGTTGCTGCATGCTGCATTCGGGTGTGTGATTTGAGGTGGAAATTGACTACATGTTCTACATGGATACATTTAGCACAGTGTTAATAATGCTGCCTTAAAGTTGACCATATGAACACTGCATATGGACCTCCTCTTCCATGCTCAGGTGTTGCTGCAATGCTAGTACTATTGGATGTTGGAATGATCAACCTGCAGTTATCCAACTGTTTTTGAACTACAACTACTAACTAAGGATGACAGGATATGTAGGAAGCTACAGGCACGCTATATCTGCTTTAAATTGACAGAGTCACTGATTTACTCATCTGTAATTATTTGAGAACATTGAAAACGTGATGGCGAGGACCTGTCATCTTCAATGAAGTTTGCATATTTGAAAACCAGTCCATACTGACTGTTCCAGGAGTAGCCAAAAGTGGTCTTCAAGAACTACCAACAGTGCGTATATTAAAGATATCTCCTGAGTGAGCACAGGTAGACCAATTCAAGTCACTAATTAGTCCACTTGTGCTCTTGATGTCATATCCCAAAAACACACTTCGTTGGTAGATCTTGAGCACCAGGGTTGTCTACTACTGGCCTATCCAATTTGAAAGCCAAAGAGCCAACAGATACATTATTTACTAGATAGAAATACTTTCTCAAGTGGTTCCAAGACATGCTGAGAGGAGGTTTCCAGTGGTTTCCAGGTCAGATCTTTAAAAAGGGACACATGAAAAATGCATGCTGCATGACTATATGGAAACTATTACCGTACAGTAATAATAACAAGTTTGCATTTTTCATTTGTGTTGGTATTTAAAGGGATGATCTGGTCCCCCATCAGATAAGAGAGACCAATCTTTAACATCTCAGTAATGAAAAATGTTTGCCACTGTTATGGATATGCTATGTTAGGATTGGCCAATCAGAAGCTACCCTACCTCTGCTGGACTACAACTCCCATCATCCTCAGCTGGTTAAAGTGGGTCCATGAGATCTGTAGTCCAAATGCAGCTGGTGAGCTGCAGGTTGCCCATCCATGGCCTATGCACACAATGGATCCTGGACACAGAACTAAACAAAGCAAATTTTAGGTTATTGCATACTTAAACCTCACACCTTTCAAATGGCCAAAGAGGGACACTTAGGATTTAGGAGATGTTGCTAAGGGAGTTGCTGGTGAGTGGTGCATTAACAAGAATTTTTAGGTTATTCCGTTACCTATTGACATCTCTTTGCATAACTGAATAAATGATTTAGAGTAAGTCCAAAGTATTTTATTTACACATAATTACTTATAAATGCATTTAAAGAAAATGAAACAACCATTAATGTGTTTTTGTTGCTGTGGATCAATGTGATACACTTATACACACACACCACCCAGTCTGATCTCCTATAAAGAGGGACAACAGAGTGGACAACAGCATGAGAAAGATGGACAGAGGGATTTGAGTCTCAAAGAGGGGCTGTTCCTAGTAACGTGGGACACTTGGAAGGGATGCATACCGATTTTAGATTTTGGAAACCCCTCCATGAGCAAACTTTGGTTTGCACCTGTGGAGATCTCTCTCTCAAAGTTTAAATAGCGTATCGTACTCTACTGTCCTAGATTAACATCCAGAAATAAAAGTATTACTGTCTCCTTACTATATGTATGCATCCTCTGGTCTACTGGCTAACAAGAAACATAAGCAATTTGGCATATAATTAGAAAATACATTTCCATCTCAAGAGCCAGCTTTGAAAACCCATAATCTAACGGCCCTGCATTCAAAAGAAACCCTAATAATCCTTGGGCAAATCACAGAGGACAAATAAAATCCTCTCCCACCATGATTTAAAGGGATAGTAATAGATAGTAATACCTCAATTAAATTTTAGCTCCGAGTATTTACAATTTTTTAACATGTTGTGCTATATATAGTT
This sequence comes from Rhinophrynus dorsalis, assembly GCA_037306005.1. Lineage (NCBI taxonomy): Eukaryota > Metazoa > Chordata > Amphibia > Anura > Rhinophrynidae > Rhinophrynus > Rhinophrynus dorsalis. The sequence goes on from CM074721.1 coordinate 447,202,854, forward strand.
ACTTAGTGTTGTAGTTCAAACGCTATCCAAGACGAAAGGATCTCCGTCCCGCCCCTTCTGGCTGTAGGGTGACCACACGTCCCGGAATGCCTGGGACTGTCCCTTATTCGGGGTCTGTGTCACTCGTCCCCGAGTCACCCCACACCGGGACAACAAAAAGTCCTGGAATGGAGCAACATGCACCAGTCCATCCAGCCAATGAAATGTATTTGCTATATGGTCCTTGTTGGCTGGCTGAGCCAGCCAACGAGGACCATATAGCAAAGACATTTCATTGGCTGGCTGGACTGGTGCGTGCGAGACAGCTTGGATGGAGCAGGTATGCTGGCACTGCGAGTGAGTCCCGCGGCTGAGGCTCCCACCGGCGCTGACCTTCTTTCTGAGGCTGACACAGAATAAAAGTTCCCACTGGGAACTCTTACTCTGTGTCAGCCTCAGAAAGATGGTCAGCGCTGGCGGGAGCCTCAGCCGCGGGACTAGGGGGACCACATGTCCCGGAGTGGCAGAATGGAAATGTGGTCACCCTATCTGGCCACCTCCCATTAGATCTGGAATCTGGTCGTGGCACTGGACGGATGCAGCGAGGGACAATCTTCATTCATTAAGTATAAGGAAAACCCTGCCCCCCCCCCCCTTGTTGAAGGAGGGACCAGACAGAGAGGCAGCGTGATGCTGGGAAAGGGGTGGGAGGGGGATCCTTTCATCTTGAATAGTGTTTGAATTACAACACTGTAAGTAACTATATATATTGCAACAAAAACTTGTAAATAATACTAGGAGCTAAACTTTAATTGAGGTATTACTATCCCTTTAAATAGGGAGTTTAAACTCTTACATGCCAGAAAGGTATCCAATGCATTGCAAAACAAACCAATACATTAAAGACTTCTCTAGAACCAAGGGGATTAAACCCTGATTTGATAAAATCAATGGAAATTTAGGAAAATGGTATTTGCCCTATGCTGTGTTGTAAGTTTGTCATTGGATTACTCCAGTTTTCTTTGAACATAGGTAATTTGATCTGATCCTCATATGAAGGCACCTTCCACACACCAATGCACCGATTCTGTATTATGTCTCCTATTGTGAAAGGTCCTATGCTGGGCTATTGTCCAGCAGGCTATATCATACCCTTCCTTCACACAGGATTCAGTAACAGTGCACCAAACAAGGTCTGCCCCATAGGCCGCTGGCAATCCTTTCACAAATAAATCTGTGGGGACTTTGCAAGCCTGTAGTAATCATTGCAGTGTGCATTTTTTTCAGTTTCGGTTTTATAGGCATAAAGTGGCAACCTTAGTGTATGAGGCGGAAATACTGAGGCTCATGTATAATTAGGATTGCCAAATTGGCCTTTTTAAAGAGGACACATATGAAATGTGAAAAAACAAGAAAGGCGAGCAAAAGGGAGCGCCCTAGTGCAATCAAACAAGGATCACATTCCACTACCAGAAATGGTCAACACGTAGGTACTCACAAATAAAGTGGCTGTTTATCACAAGTATGAGAAACAGCTAAATGCACAGACTGGGTTAATATCCTGCCCCAGACACAGGGTACTGCTCACTATATCAGGCTGCTACTCCTCTTCTCACTCTCTCCAAGTGGTACAAGTACTCTAAAAGAAGAAACACATGGGAAAATGCCCAATAGTGAAATACTGCAAGGCTACCACACTAACAAATAATCTACGTATATGTCCAAATGGTCAGCAGAGGAGATGACCAAAGCTGACAATCAAGCAGATGGAAAAATCTCACTGTCTCCACTCGGTGGCACATGGTCAGCTCCTCCACTCATTTAGACACAGTCTGGTATCCAAAATATTTAATGTAGAATATGTCCAGATAAAATATACAAAGTGGAAGTCAGAGATGCTCAACTAGGAACGAGTCTGCAATACAATTTGCAGGCTTTCTAGGAATGGTGTCCTACCCAGGGTGCAGTCTCTTTTAGCCCTCTAGTGCCTTTTACAGAGAGAAAATATCATAAACATATCATATTGGTCCTGCCATAACAGCAGTCCAACCACGAAATGCCAGGCAGTTCCTCTCTGAACAAGAGAAGCAGCCAACCACAGACGTACATTTCGGCCTTGTTGGGCTTTGTCAGTGAGGTGTAGCTGATCTCTGTAGGCACTGTGAGCAAGGGGTCCAGTGCTGGATTCCCTATTACCCTTGATATGCTTTAGGATATTTCCTCTCTGTGAAAGGCACTAGTGGGCTAATAGAGATTGCACCCTGGGTAGGACACCATTCCTATAGAGCCTGCAAATTTGTATTGCAGGTTCGTTCATAGTTGAACAAATTACCCATGGGATTAGTCACCCCAAGGGTAATAGGCGGAATCCAGCATTGGACCCCTTGCTCAGATCAGCTACACCTCACTGATGAGGCCCAACAAGGCCAAAATGTACATCTGGGGTTGGCTGCTTCTCTTGTTCAGAGAGGAATTACCTGATATTTCGTGGTTGGACTGCTGTAATGCCAGGACCAATATGATATGCTTTAGGATATTTAATCTCTGTGAAAGGCACTAGTGGGCTAAAAGTGATTGCACCCTGCGTAGGACACCATTCTTATAGAGCCTGCAAATTTGTATTGCAGGTTTGTTCCTAGTTGACCATCTCTGAGTTTTAAAATACATATACAACTTACTCTCGGGATTAGTCACCCCAAAGGTAATTGGGGGAATCCAGCATTGGACCCCTTGCTCACAGTGCCTAGAGAGATCAGCTACACCTCACTGACGAGGCCCAACAAGGCCGAAACGTACGTCTGGGGCTGGCTGCTTCTCTTGTTCGGAGAAGAATTGCCTGGCATTTTGTAGTTGGAGTGCTCTAATGGCAGGACAAATATGATATGCTTTAGGATATTTTCTCTCTGTGAAAGGCACCAGTGGGCTAAAAGAGATTACACCCTGTGTAGGACACCTTTCGTATAGAGCCTGCAAATTTGTATTGCAGGTTTGTTCCTAGTTGAGCATCTCTGACTTTTAATATACAGATAAAATATACAACATTAATGCTGATAAGAGAAAGTATATTAAAAGGGCTACATGCTTTGCGGCACAAAACTGCTTTATCAAGCCTCCAACAATAAAAATATATATGTATGCATAAATGAAAGGTGCCTGCTAGAGGGCTCCAGTGGTTAATTATACGGTCACAATGGTTCGCATGTATCAATGCAGCAGGTAATTTTCATGTGTCCCTTTTTAAAGGGATGGTCTTGCAACACTAGTTTTATGGGACCAGCTTGCTATTTTAAAGTAGGATGCAAATGAAATACACACACTACAGGGTGGCACAGGTTCCTGTGCAGTCCTGTAAAATGAAACACTAACCCTTTGATTGCCAGAGGGGTGTGCCCTAATGAAAAGGCAATCTGGTCACTTATGTTCTAGTTGGAAATGAAGCCATTCTGAGGCATCATAAATGAATGATTGGAGATGTCTCTAGAATTCAAGGGATTAAGAACCCATTTATATCAAAGAGAATTTAGGGGGATTTTTATTTTTCACAGTACCATTGGTATGTGCTACACTTACTGGTTATTCTTAGTAGATCTGCCTCACTGATATGAAGGCATGCACCCCTGTCTTCCTAACATTTGCATGCAGTTAAGTGCCTTGTGTGTTATTGAATGCATGTGCCTGTATGAGTGTGTGTGTATTCGTCTCTCTGTACTTATCCATGTCACCTATGGATACAGCAGAATCTAAGGCAATTATAAGTCATCTAGAAGTATAGTAGTCTACATCTGTCCATTATTAATCACTATAACAAGTAGCTGCAGCTGTGCGCCTCTCATCTGAGACCTGTAATGTTAATGACTTTTGTACTGCAAGGAACAAAGTCTGGATGGCTTTGACAGCACAGAAACTATGTAAATGTTTATAACATTTAAGTGTTTCTCACAAAGAAGCCCTTAAAATATCTGGACTGTTGATGCAGAGGGAGTGACAATAGCTTTTGTTTAGATTTTTAGAACCGTATGCTGACAGTATTAAGAGCCAGTGAGGCTGCGTGTTATTCATGTGACAAGACAAGAGGTGAGAGGTGATCTCTGACTAATTTTTTTGGGGAAAAATGTCCTGACCCATAAAAGAAACATTTTCATTCTCTTCATAAATCTACATAATGGGGACCAATGTTTAGTGTGACCCGATCGATATTTAATGCATGAATCTTGAAAATATAATTCTTCCTGTCTGCGCAGGAACCAGTGCAACCCTTCAGTGTGTGTTTTTCGTAAGCATCAAGAATTAGGGCTGTTTCACTTGTGTAATAGAAGAGAAGACCTCTGCAACTGTTCTGCCAACCTTGTTATTTCATTCACCTTTCTCCTGTGTTTAACCCCTTAAGGACCAGGTGACATGCTATGACAGTCACACGGTTTTTGCCTTAAGGACCGGTGATGGTTACAGCACATCACATACATTTTACTTAGGAGTGCTGTAAGTAAAAACGGGGTCTGAAATTGACTGCTCCAAGACCAGAGCAGTCTCTCTCAGTCCCCAACACGGCGCGTTGTTACGAGTAACAAGTCAGGTGTACTGATGTGTCGGAAAGGATTTAAGCGGTTCCTAAGGGAAGGTAACTTCCCTGAACTGCTGGGCCTTAAGGGGTTAAAGTTGCTACCTCATCCTTATAAGCCAGACAAACAAGAACAATTCTTACTACAGGGCTGCAATGATTACTACAGGGCTTCAAAGAGAATTCTTTATGTGATCTGTTTTAAAGGGATGAGGTGGTAACTTTATCATATACAACAGGGCAAAAGCAGGTTTTTCAAGCATTCTTATTAATGCTTTGAGTGCCAGTGGGGTACACAATTCAGTGCTCTGCAATGCTTTACCCACACCTCCGGCACACAAAGAGTTAAAGTGATTGTAAACTTACTTTTTGACTTTAAATGTTCTGTAAATGCAGAATGTGTAAAGTCAAATTGCTTATCCATTATATGAAAATTCTCATTGAATTACATTTTCATTTTAACCCCTTGAATGCTAAAGAAAGCTCCAACACATATGGTTCATTTGTTTTGCTCCAGAATTAATCCATATCCTCTTAGTACATCAGCCTTACTAAGAAAGAAGCATAAGAGGGCCTTGCTCACAAAAGCTTACAATCTATAGAATAAGGTGACCGCATATCCCTTTAATTCAAGGATAATTAAGAAAGTGTCCTTCTACAGGACTGCATAGGAATCAGTGCAACCCGGGAGCATGTGTGTTTTTATAAACTTCCCTGATTTAAATGGATATATGGTCACATTATGGGAAGGGAGTAGGATGCAAAAGGTCTCATTGCTTGGAGTTGCTGAGTGGTTTATCAACAGAGCCTGACCCAATAGGGAGACAAAAGTGACAGGTACTATGGGGCACTTTATGGGCTGGTCATTCAGCTGGTAGCATCATTAAGGTTAAATTAGTTATAAGAGTGAGACTGTACAAAACAAAGTGAGAGAAGTGTGTTAGGATTCAATAAGTACAAGCAGTACATAGTCCCAAACTAGAAGTAGTATAAGGCTGCATTATGTATAATAATCACCTGTGTATACTTTGCCGGTGTAAATTACAGATGATTTGTAAGGAAAAAAAAATATCTATGTATAATAATACTCAACAATGATTCCAACCTGCACCTCTCACTTTCCGTTTCTCCCTTCATCTCTCTCTACCTTAAAGGGTTAGTAAACCCCCCAAAAAAGTGTTGGCGAATTGATAGGAATAATAAAAAAACATGTAATGCCCTTATTCCCATCTCTCAAACCATTATGGTTTGAGAGATGTAAGAAAATAAAGACCTACGCTCCCTCCCCTTTCTGCAGAATTCGTTCGACCGTCTTTAGGCGGCTCTTCCGGAGTGCTGACATTGGGATATCTAACTATAATTACTTCATTGGTATGGTCTACAACTTGTGTCTGGCTTGCAAGCACACGTTGTAGACCATTACGATGAAATAATTATAGTTAGATATCTCAATGACAGTGCTCCTAAAGAGCCGCCGTCTGGTCCTGGAAGCAGGATCTCATGACGTCCGCTATACAACGGACGCATGAGAAGGGGGAGGGAGCGGAGGTCTTTATTTTCTTACATCTCTCAAACCATAACGGTTTGAGAGATGGGAATAAGAGCATTACATGTTTTTTTATTAGTCCTATCAATTCGCCAACAGTTTTTTGGGGGGTTTACTATCCCTTTAACATTAAAGACACATCTAGATGCAGCCAGAAGACCAGTCCAGCTGGTGGCATGTTTGAATCTGCATGCTTCCTCGGTTACATATTGCATCCTTTCAGGTGCTGGCAGGGCTTGTGTTTCAATACACAGTCTCACATTGAGTTGGAGGAGGGCAGAGGGAGAATGTGCAGAAAGCAGGGGTTTTTTGTTATGTTTTTTAAATATATATTTATTTTAGCTTTTTAACACACATCCTGTGTTGTTCTGTTTAGAAGTACAATACAGTTTTAGCCTTCTAAATGATTTTTAAGGAGAGAATGTGGCCCCCAACCAAACTGGATTAGTGGAGAAGTAGAGAGTAGACTGATATTCCATTCCAACTGAGTTTTCCTACATAACAGCTTTTTTCCAATCCTGCCGATTTCATTAAGCTGAATATGCTATTGAGTTACTTGAAAATGGATCTTGCCACCAAAGCCACAATCGTGAATACCTGCCAATATCTTGCAAGAATTTTTTAACGCTACCAAACAGCTATGTTTTACCAATAAGCAAATATCTGAAAACTTTGTTTTCCAAATTCTAAAACTTGTAAGCCAATAGCAGATTTGAGGTTCACATTGGGTGGAACGACTGGAGGTATTCTATATAAGTGGCTTCTCAACGACATTTTTTTTGGTTGTGTTCTGGGACACAGTGTTCAGGAGTTGGAGCTTAGTGCTGGAACGAGGTGAGATTTGTTAGAAATGTGTTGTATTGCATTTATATATATACAGTTGTGTGAAAAAGAAAGTACACCCTCTTTGAATTCTGTGGTTTTACATATCAGGACACAATAACAATCATCTGTTCCTTAGCAGGTCTAAAAATTAGGTAAATACTACCTCAGATGAACAACAACGCATGACATATTACACTGTGTCATGATTTATTTAACAAAAATAAAGCCAAAATGGAGACGCTATGTATGAAAAACTAAGTACACCCTTACTGCTTCCATAGGAATTAAGATGCTAAGTAGCAGACAGGTGCTGCTAATCAAATGCCCTTGATTAATTGATCATCAGCAAGTGTGACCACCTCTATAAACGCCAAGGTTCTAGCAGTTTTCTGGTCTGGAGCATTCAGGTGTGTCTGGAGCATTCAGGAGGAAAGGCATCAGCAATGATCTTAGAGAAGCAATTGTTGCTGCCCATCAATCTGGGAAGGGTCATAAGGCCATTTCAAAACAATTTAAAGTCCAGTGTCCAGAAGCATGGGCACTATGATTGCAGAGCAGCAGTGACTATTTCCTTGGAGAGGTCTAAGCATGCCACTGATGGAGGATCAACAGTAGTCATGAACATCATCTCCTAAGAGGAGATGCTTAGGTGCTCCATGGTGTCTGAAATGCACTGAATTTACATGAGGATTCAACGCAGCACATATCTGAGATCAGGCTGGTGATGAGAAAAAGCATCATCTCAATTCTCAAAGTTGTCCCATGTTGCTTAAAACCTTGAGGCTTGGGGGGGGGGTGTATTGCCTTGTCTTGCAATGCACTGAACACCCTCTGGCCTTTAAAGAGTGAAATTTGTATCCCTGTATGGAGGAGACAGGGGACATGTGCAGAGATTACGTAGAGGAGAGAAGGGAAGCCGGAGAGGCTTTATGGAGGGGAAAGGGGACGTGTAGAGTTTGGTGTAGTAGAGAAGGAAGGTTGGAGAGGCTTTATGGAGAAGAGAGGGAACATCTAGAAACTGCATTGACAGAAGTCAGGTGTACAGGTAGCATAGTCAGTAGAGTGTTCAGGTAGCAGCATCTGTGTGTAGGAGAGAGGTAAGGTGAATAAGGTTTGCTTTGTGCATGCAAGAATCTGGTGAAATGTTCCATGCCGCAGCTTTAACTGACACCATTGGCATGCTGGATGACCTTTTTTCCCAACACACTGTGCTGTTTAGCACTTGGCAAGGTGGATTTACACCTGTTGTTATTTGGACCATTTCTTGCTGCTTTTTTCTTCCCTGTGTCTCAGAAACTGTAACCTATTCAGTCCAAGGGTAGGTGCAGTGTTCTGAAGAGTGTTAACCTCTTGTTTGCCTGAAACGTAATGCAGTAGTAAACATACTCCTGCCAAGATTAACATGCAGAACTCCCCATGCCTTGCTGTATTATATATTTAATCTGCTCTTTGAACTAGAAAAAGAGCTTGCAGATAGTCTATGGGGATTTAAAAGGAGTGCCCATAAATCAAAGTAGGTATCTCATTAACCCAATGAGGAACTGAGTGGTGCCCAGCACATTGCTTATCAGTGTTTTAGACACCCCTCTGACCTTCAAAGGAACCGTAGATTGTTCCATAAAGTCATATACAAAATTGATACTTGTATGTGTAAGTCTGAAATGTGTTGCATACTCCTTTGGCACTCAGAGGGTTAACACACTGAATACCAGAGGGTGATGCAAGGCAACCACTCTGGCACTCAAAGGGTTAAGGCATTATGCAGGACAGTACACTGGTGCAAGGACAGAGCAATCCAACTCTATTATAGAGTGGGAATAAAACACCATTGGAGTAAATTGGGCTTTTAACTAATTGAAAGTAGTGCCAAGAGGCTAAATCAATGAGGACTGTAGGATTTTTTTCTTATTGTAGTTAGTTTGCTTCAGAATTGTTCCTTTTTAGTTTCCTGTAATAGGCCATTAACCACTTGAGGACCAGGGGAGTTAGCAATGCATACCTCCCAACATTTCAAATTACCAAAGAGGGACACGTGTTTTAGGATGTGTTTCTGGGGGCATGGCTGGTGAGCTGGGCATTACCAGGAATTATTAGGCTGTTTCATGACCTATTGACACCTCCTTGTGTAACCTAATAATAAATTATTTAGAACAAGACCAAAGTATTTTATTTACATACACTAATTTATAAACACATATACTGACATTTAAACAAACAATAATATGAGTTTTATTGCTGTAGAGCAGTATGATACGCTTATATGCACACCACACAGAGAGTGATATGTACTGCAGGGATGGGTCACATGTATTATTATTATTATTATTCTTTATTTATATAGCGCCAACTAATTCCGCAGCGCTGTACAATTGGGGAATAGACATACAGTGGTATTAAATAGTACAATCAGATGTGTAGAACAGGAGGATCAGAGGGCCCTGCTCGTGAGAGCTTACAGTCTAGAGGACAATCCTTGGGTCTGTCTTCAGATGATCTGTGACACATGGGAAAATCACTTTTAATCTGCCTTATCTGGGGCATACAAAAATACTTCCCATACAAGGAGTTTGGCAGGGACCCAATGTATCCAGAACAGCAGAACAACCCTGCACCAACTACAGAGTGATGGAAGGAAATGGGGAAGAAATACACTAACATTTTAACTATCCGAGGAGGAGAGAAACTTGTGGCATCTGAGAGAGGGAGGGCTATCCAGGCTCATGAGAGACACGGCAGCATCAGGAAACAATAGAGACGAGCTCAGATCTTCCTAGGAAACAAAAGAGAGAATTCCCTGGCGGGACAATAGCATTGAGAACAATAAGAGGAGGATGGACAGTGTCATCACTCAGCACAACTGGAACTGCTGTATTTAGAAGGAGGGAGGAAAGGTAACCGACAAAAAACTTACTGTGATCCTACAGGAAAGGAGCCTGGTGCTAACATTAGTGTCAGGTACTGGACATTCTGTGTAGTAGACACATACCTACTGTATGTGCATCAGAAGAGCAGACACAGGGGAGGGGAGCTGGGGGCTTATGTCAGTAACTTCCAGCTGTTCAAGAGGCAGCTGGAGCCGCAGGAGCAGAAATATCAACAGGAACTGAACAGGCAGCCCAGAATTACAGGGGATTAACTGGTGAAGAAGAAAGACGTTCCTGCTTTTCTGGGTCCGGCAGAATCTGCCCTGGGCAAACAGCCCTCCTGCAGCACCTCTCTGATGGGCTTCTAAAGATCCCTCTGCCTTGGTGCATGCAGGGGTCTGGAAGACCACAGACCCATCATATAACTGTTTTTACTAATGCAAGGTGAGGGGATTAATCACTTGTCTATAATTTGGTCTGTAGAAAAGTTTTGTTTTTCGGGGGTAAATCAACTGCCACTAATTTAACCCTTTGAGTGCCAGAGGGGTAGGTAACGCATTGCAACGCAGTGTTGCCTATCTCTCTGGCACTTAAAAGTTTAATATAGGGTTTAACCCTTTGGATGCCTCTCTAGCATTCAATGGGTTAAACAGCCTGTTTAAATCAAATTGAAGTGTGTAATTGCTGATGTTTTGTTCTGTGCATATGGCCCTTTGTTTCCAATAGATCTATTTATAACTGTTCAACTTGTGGCTCTCCGGCTATTGGGTAATAACTCCTATCATAATTGCTGGAGAGCCACATGTTTCTCACTCCTGATAGATAAATGGTTACAAATAATCAGTGTATCTCATGGTTTGAAATTAGGACTGCTATTTTTATAACTATGTGGACAGTTGAATATCATCTGGAAGTGAAATTATACTCCCTGCAAAAATATATTTGGAGCAAAATCTGCCAGTTCTAATTTGATTAAGCATGTTAAAAATATCATCTAATACAGATAATTGCTCAGAGGGCTCCCTCTGTTTGTCCATTGCACTTATTAGAACCGTGTATTCTAACAGGTGTGTCATGGTGCCAACAGTTGTATGCACTTCGACTAGGAAGGAGAGCAAGTTTAGCACAAATTTAGGGGTTCTTGCTGACTAAAAATGAGCTAATTAAAGGAGAACCAATATATCTTATTAATGCACCCTCTCTTAAAGGGATAGTAATACTTCATTATATCTTTATTTTATATGGTAGGCATTAAAAAAACATGAAGAACCATATAAGTCTTATCTCTTAAACCTTTATGGTTTGAGAGATATTCACAAGCAAAGTCCTCCCCCCCCCGTCCATTTTACCTAGTGTAAGCCATCTCTTCTCAGATGTGGAATCCAGTCCATAGACCAGACTGAAGGGGACAATCTTCTTCCTATGAGAACAATGAAAACCCTGCCCTCCTTGACAAGTTTTTCAGGTTTTTCCCTTATCTTAATTGAAGATTGTCCTTCTCTGCAGTCTACCTGGGCGCCTCCCTTCTGATCTGGCTGAACAGTGTTACATCAGTAAAAGGTGTGGGAGGGTGATACTTTATCATTGAATTACTCTTGAACTACAACTCTGATAGAATTGAAATAACACTCTCCAAAGTCCAAATACTATGATGATTAATTAGAGCTACTTTTATTATGAAACATTACTATCCCTTTAATAACATGGATTATTATAATAAAAAAATCAATGGTTATCCTTCAACTATTATGTTACCAGAGGGATATCTGACACAACTGGCAATAACCACAAAGTAAAAAATGGAGCAATCCTGAAGCAAGACAACTGTACCAGAACGGGCAACTGCAAATTCCCATTGCAAACTGTTGCAAATGTACCAAAGTCCAAGTCGGAATACTGTATGCATTACAAAGTTATCGACAGAATACCTACACTATCAAATGGAAATAAACCCTTGTGGGGAAAATAAGTGAATTAATGAGTGATTAAGGAGATATATCCCTTTAACTTAGTAAGTCCAGAAATTCCTAATGTGCCCTATTATTGTTAACCGTCAGCCATGGTTCAAGTGCTAACATCTTCAGTCAGCTCTGCATACCATGTCCATGGAGGCAGACATGACAGTAGCTCCTACTAATAGCCCCCCGAAACTCACCCACTTACAGGACTATGTCTAGAAAATCTTAATGGCCCCTATGAATTCTTCTCTTGCTCCTTTGTTTAAGAGAGAGCATCTTTAATTCATCAAGTGTCATGTCGATGGAGGAAGTTTTTTCAAACTGAAGCCGGCAGGGTATGAACCTAATAATTAACCCTTTAAAGTCTAGAGGGATGTGCAACACATTGGGAACAATGCATTATACACCCACTTTGGTCCTTAAAGGGTTAAGATTACCATGTTCAGTGTGTAGAGTCTGAATTCTTGTGTCTCTGCTAGCAGCTATGCCCGCCTCCATGGTCATGACATCCAGAATGACTAAGATGTTATCTCAAACTAAAGAGCAAGGGAATTTCCTAATGGCAGGGGTGATAGTTTTCATTTAAATATTACATTTTTTACCTTGGGTACCAAATAAATAATTTTCTACAGATGAATACTTGTAGTAGAGAATATTTATGTGTGTATGCCATTTAGGTGTTGGTGTCCCTTTAAAAGGTTTGAACTCTTTTCTGTCCTTTAGAGCACTGTAAACGTTTCTAGTGTCCAAGGCTTCAATTTGTTTCTATGTGATTTAGTAACTTCAACCCTTTGGGTGCCAGATGGGTATCCAGCGCATTGCTTTGCAATGCTTTGGATACCCATCTGGCACTCAGAGGGTTAAAACATTGGAAACATTTATGGCACTGAAATAGTTAAAAAAACATGTTACGGGTTTTTTTTGTGATAATGTCCCTTTAACCCCTTAAAATCCCCAGTTAAGGGAACTAACATTCCCTTAAGGACCACTTTGATGTTTCCGACTTGCAGGTACACGTGACCTGTGATCCGCACCGGCACGCTGTGCTGGGGACTGAGAGAGACCGCTCCACTCTTGGAGTGGTCAATTTCACTCCATGTTTTTACTTACCTAGCTCCTGGAAGCGCACTGTAAGTAAATGCCTGTGACGTGCTATGACCGCCAACGGCCCTTAACGTAAATACTGTTAAGGAGTTAAAGCACTGGAGACATTTCTAGTATCCAAAACATTAAAAGGTCCTGACACTTTTTTACACATTTAAAGGAGAACTAACATCTCACTAACCCCACAATTACCTTACTATGGCCATAAAATCCTAAAAGACTCTATGAATATTGCCATTGTGCCTTTGTTTAAGTGATATTCGTACCCAGAAACTTTCAAAATTGAGGTGACCCTGAGATCTTGGAAATATTGACCCTGAGATCTTGGAAATATTGACCCTAAGAACTTGGAAACATTAACCCTTAAAGTTCCCCTAATGTAGATTCTTGGTGATATGCTCCTACTCGCTGTAATAGAGTGGTGGGCAATTCAGTTTCATTCAACTACTAACATGCAACAAGTTTAAGATATCATAACATACACAAGACAATCAAGACTTCTCCCTTTGCCTTCCTGGTACAAGTGGCACCAATCTAGGGACTAAAGAGGCACTTAATTGGAGTATATTAGATAACAGATAGCACTGGACTCCCTCGCCCTGAGAATTTGGCCCTTCACCCTGAGATTTGGGTAAAACCCTGAGAGTTCCCAAGTATGGTGATATCATAACATCATCAGTCAGTCCTCCATGTCATGTTCATGGAGATAGTCTTTAAGCACCAGTAGGGTTCACATATGTAGTGAGTAGAGTTTGAGGTCCTGTGGTCCCACCAGCAACTGTCATGTCTGCCTCCATGGACTTGATATCTAGGACTGATTGAAGATGTGATCTCTTGAACCAAAGCACAAGTGAAAAATTCATAGGGCTATTAGTATTTTCTGGCTATATTAAAGGGATAGTACATTTAATATGTAAAAACACTTCTGCTGAGAGGTGTTTTATTCAAAACTTATTGCAGCTCAAACCTGCTTTATTTTTAGGTGCAATATCTCAATGGCCTGTTGCTGCACCATCCTATGTCCATAGGATGGTGTAGCAACAGTGCCACCTAAAAATAAAGCAGGTTTGAGCTGCAATAACTTTTGAATAAAACACCTCTCAGTAGTGGGAGTAGCCTTGTTTTACTCAGGAGGATAAGCCCTACAATATATATATTTTACAAATAAATTGTTACTATCCCTTTAAATTAAGATGGGGTTGTTATTATGAGATGCTTTCCTATAAATACTTCTCTGTGTTGCTGGCCCCTGTGGGAGAGAAAAGATTGTCTATTTGGAATAATATTATAAACAGGAAGAAACAGAGGGCTCAGAATCTGTCACTGGTAGTTTTGAAATCCTTATTGCAGTAAGACACACTTGTTTTCTTATGAGAAAGTTTTCCAATGGAGTGTGAGAGCGCAGGTTGTACATCCTGCCCAGTGTGCAGTCCTAGCGGCTTATGTGTTTACACAGTCAATGCTACAAGCAATCTCCTACAGAACGGATTTCAACCCGTCTGATGTAGAGTTGTCAGATCACATACCTCCCAACATTTTAAATGGCCAAAGAGGGACACTTGCTTTTTTTAAGGGTTGTTGCTGGGGGAGAGGCTGAGATTTTTTAGGTTATTTCATGACCTATTAACAGCTCTTTAAGTAACTTAACCCCTTAACGACCGGCCGATCGGCGCAGTCCGTTAAGGACCACGGATCATTTTTTTTCTTTGCTCCTTCTGGTTCCGGACTCCCCAAACGGCGTGCAGCCGTGGGGGGAGCGCGGAATTTCATAGTTCGTCATGGGTCGTTAACTCAGATCGACCCATGATGTACTATGACCATTAAGGGGTTAATAAATGATTTAGCGCAAGACCAAAGTATTTTATTTACAGAGACTAATTTTATAAACACGTACAACGATATTTAAACAAACATTAATATGAGTTGTATTGCTGTGGAGCAATGTGATACGCTTATATATACACCTCACAGTCTGATCTCTTAAAAAGAGGGACATCAGGGTGGGAAAGAGGGACTGGGTTATTTAGGTCTCAAAGAGGGACTGTTCCTCCTAAAGAGGGACACTTTGGAGGTATAAGATCATTTATTTAACCCCTTGCACACCCCCTCTGGTCCTCAAGGGTTAAATGGGACACATGATAAATGCATGCCACATTAATTCATGGGAACCATTGCGGCCCAATAACAATAAAAGTAGCCTGTAGTTTTCCTGTGTCCCTGGGTGGTCTGGCAATCCTGAAAACTATATCAAGTGGGCTTATATATAAAAGAAAACTGGAGCAATTCTGGTGCAATCCATATTAAAACATTGCATTATGACAATTCCTATTGCATTGATTTGAAGACCTGTAGCATTCAATTGGTTAAAACCCCATTTAAATCAGTGGATATTTTGAGATTTTTTCATGTATCCCTTGTGTTCAATTTGGTTTGCTCCAGGTTCCTTTTTATACATAATAACCTCTGTTCATAGGTTTTCCTTGGCAAAGCAATTATACAGATGCATCAGAGCATGTCCTGAGTACCTAACCCCTTCAGTGCCAGAGGCTTGGGCCATTTCCTGTACCCTGCAGGCCAGACACTTTTTCAACATTTTTGCTATCCTTCCGTTTAGTTTTGATTTACTCTGGGAATTTCTAGTTACATATGGAAAACTATTTAATTTTTTTTTCAGAACGAATTAACCTTTCTCGTGGTACCGTACATGAAGAGAACTTTGCATCGTGCAAAAAGCTATGATGTCATAATGACAAAAAAAGGGAAAATGTACTCATTTTGCTAAAATCACATACTATCTATCAAAAACATTTACCTTGATTTGAAAAAGTTTCAATTATTTGAAAAGCCCTGAGTCCCCCGAGTAAAAAGATACCAAATTTGTATAGTTTTACTTACATCCATGGCTAGCGTAGAGCCCTAATCACCAGCAGCGCAAAATGACATTTTCAACTTCATGAGCTAATATCCGCGTTCTAGTATTTTTGTGGTAAATTTACCCTAAACAGTGGAATAACTATATAAAACTATATATTTCTGGAAAGACGACAACCTGCTGCATCTAATGAGGAGTGACTTGCCTTCTTACCGCAAGCCTGGTATGCACAAATGCTTTAGAAGGTGGCCCTAATGAAAAAAAAGGCATTTTCTTACATTTCTGCCCCTTCATCTGTACGGAAATCTGTGAAAACCATGGAATTTCCAACTGTATTCATTAGCTAGTGCTCTTAGGAGAAAAATGACACCCCATTGGTATGAGCTTACATACTGTAGGAGTACCAGAAGCACATAACAACACCTACCTTTCTGCTTGTACTAAAAATTTTCATAACTTTTAGATACATGAAGGAAAGGTATAAAATGTATACCATTTTGGAAAGTAGACTTTCACCTGCATCAAATGAGGGGTCACTTGCCTTTCTACCCCCGGGCTGAAGTGCACAATTATTTCCAAAAGTTGGCACTATAGGAATAATACATGTGTTTTTACACTTCCACCACTTCAAAGATGCTAAAATCTTTGAAAACCATAACATTTCCTACTGTATTCAGTATCTGCTACCAATATGTGAAAAATGGTACCCCATTTATGTGGGTTACCTACAATATGTGGGTGCTAGGAACACTCACCTAAACCTGACAGTTTTATTTTTTTTAATTATCTGCCTGCACAAAAAGTGTCATAACCATTATAGATATGCAGGAAAGGTAGAGAAACCATTTTGGAAAGAAGATAACCTGCCACATCTAATGAGGGGTCACTTGCCTTCTTACCCCAAGCCCGGTGTGCACAAATGCCTCCAGAAGGTGGCGAGAATGGAAAAAAAAGGCATTTTCTTACATTTCTGCCCCTTCAAATGTATTGAAATCTGTGAAAACCATGAAATTTCCAACTGTATTCATTAACTAGTGCTCTTAGAAGAAAAATGACACCTCACTGGTATGAGTTCACCTACCTCAGGGGGCGCTACAAGTACAAAACTACACCTATTGCAACCTCCAATTTTTCTAACCTTTTCTCAAACATTACTTGTCTGTACAAAAATGGTTATAACAACTACAGAAGTGAAGAAAGGGTACACAAACCATACCATTTTGGAACAACCTGCCGCATCTAATGAGGGGTGAATTGGCTTCTTACCCCAAGCCTGGTGTGCACAAATGCCTCCAGAAGGTGGTGCTATTGAAAAAAAAGGCATTTTCTTACATTTCTGCCCCTTTACGTGTACTGAAATCTGTGAAAACCATGGCATTTCCAACTGTATTCATTAGCTAGTGCTCTTAGGAGAAAAATGACACCCAATTGGTATGAGTTGACCTTCCTTAGGGGGTGCTAGAAGTGCAAAACAACACCTACTACAACCGCTAAGTTTTCTAAAATTTTCTCAAACCTGACTTGCCTGTACAAAAATGGCTATAACACTTTCAGAAGTGAAGAAAAGGTAGATAAACCATACCATTTTGAAAAGAAAATAACCTGCCGCATCTAATGAGGGGTCATTTGCCTTCTTACCCCAATCCTGGTGTGCATAAATGTTTCCAAAAGAATGCGATATAGGAAAAAAATAACATTTTTTTACATTTCTGTCCCTTCAGATGTAGTGAAACCTGTGAAAACTATGTGATTTCCAACTGTATTTGTTAGCTAGTGCTCTGAAGAGTGACACCCCATTGGTATGAGTTGACATACCGTAGGGGGTGCTAGAAGTACAAAACTACACCTGCTACACCTCTGATTTCTCCAACATTTTCTCAGACATTCTTGTGGGTATGAAAATTATATTATTATTATAACAGCTACAGAAGTGAAGAAAAGGTAGAGAGACCATACCATTTGGAAAGAAGATAACCTGCCGCACCTAATGAGGCGTCACTTGCACATTTTTTTTTTTTTTACAAATCAGTCACTTCAAAGATAAGAAAATGGTTCAACACCATGGGATTTCCTAGGAGAACCTCCTGCCAGGATATGAAAAATGGTACCCCACTGCTGTGGGTTGATGTACCATACTGGGTGCCAGAACCGTGGCTACCAAGGATGGGGAAGCAAACAGCGTATGTATGATTCTATGGCTATCAGTGGTCGGTCATTGTACGTGAGGACCTGTGACTGCCAATGAAACGAGGGACGAGGGTTAGGCAGTGTATGTGGGTATATCTACCAGTGGGCAGTGAGCAGGTATGGCGGTGGTGGTGGGGGGAGGTAAGATAGTAGTACATATGGGGGATCTGTGACAACCAGTGTGCACTGTAAGTCCCCCACATACACTGTTTGATTCCCATCCTGAATCCAGTGCGTACTGGCATTTGAGTCTACCAGTAAGCAGTAGAACCAGGCTGGGGGAATGGGACTGCCAGTGGGCTGTGGAACTAGGCTGGTGGCTAGGGTATGTGTGTGTGTGGAGGGGGATTGGAGGCATTTTGTGTGCATGCCACAGGGGTGTACAATGCATTGCAGAGCAATGCATTGCACCTTCCGTGGCACACAGAGGGTTAATGTTTTTCATTTTAGTAATTTTTATTCATACCCAGGGCATACCATAGGGCAGAATAAAAAATAAATGTGTGTGTGCCACAGGGGGATCCAACGCATTGCGAAGCACTGCGTTGGACCCCCTGTGGTGCACGCTTAGTTTTCCTTATGTGTGTGCCACAGGGCATTGCGAAGCACTGCGTTGGACCCCCTGTGGTGCACGCTTAGTTTTCCTTATGTGTGCCACAGGGCATTGCGGAGCACTTCGTTGGACCCCCTGTGGTGCATGCTTAGTTTTCCTTATGTGTGTGCCACAGGGCATTGCGAAGCACTGCGTTGGACCCCCTGTGGTGCACCCTTAGTTTTCCTTATGTGTGTGCCACAGGGCATTGCGAAGCACTGCGTTGGACCCCCTGTGGTGCACGCTTAGTTTTCCTTATGTGTGTGCCACAGGGCATTGCGAAGCACTGCGTTGGACCCCCTGTGGTGCACCCTTGGTTTTCCTTATGTGTGTGCCACAGGGCATTGCGAAGCACTGCGTTGGACCCCCTGTGGTGCACGCATAGTTTTCCTTATGTGTGTGCCACAGGGCATTGCGGAGCACTGCGTTGGACCCCCCTGTGGTGCACGCTTAGTTTTCCTTATGTGTGTGCCACAGGGCATTGCGGAGCACTGCGTTGGACCCCCTGTGGTGCACGCTTAGTTTTCCTTATGTGTGTGCCACAGGGCATTGCGGAGCACTGCGTTGGACCCCCTGTGGTGCACGCTTAGTTTTCCTTATGTGTGTGCCACAGGGCATTGCGAAGCACTGTGTTGGACCCCCTGTGGTGCACCCTTGGTTTTCCTTATGTGTGTGCCACAGGGCATTACGAAGCACTGTGTTGGACCCCCTGTGGTGCACGCATAGTTTTCCTTATGTGTGTGCCACAGGGCATTGCGAAGCACTGCGTTGGACCCCCTGTGGTGCACCCTTGGTTTTCCTTATGTGTGTGCCACAGGGCATTGCGGAGCACTGTGTTGGACCCCCTGTGGTGCACGCTTAGTTTTCCTTATGTGTGTGCCACAGGGCATTGCGGAGCACTGTGTTGGACCCCCTGTGGTGCACCCTTGGTTTTCCTTATGTGTGTGCCACAGGGCATTGCGGAGCACTGTGTTGGACCCCCTGTGGTGCACGCTTAGTTTTCCTTTTTTTTTACCCCTTGTTGGGGGACATCAGGACCCCTGATGCCACCCCAATGAGGTCTAAATAAAATAAAAATGGAAAAAAATCCTTTGTCTGCCACAGGGGTGTCCAATGCACTGAAAAGCAATGCACTGGACCCCTGTGGCACACAGAGGCTTAATTTTCTTTATTATTATTATTATTATTATTATTATTATTATTATTATTATTATTATTCTTTATTCATAGCTGATGCCCCTCAACAAGCTTTGAATATAAAGTAATAGTAAAAAAAAGTCCTGTGTGTGCCACAGGAGGGGGATCTGCATTGGACCCCCACCCCTACGGCACACACAGGTTTAAAACATTTTTGTATTTTTTTTTTTATTATTGACCTCATTGGGGGGCATCCTGAGCTCCCCAATGAGGTCTTAGCCAAAGAAAAATGCCCCCCAACATTAGTAACCCTGTGAGTGCCACAGGGGTCTCCAGCACATTGCAAAGCAATTTTCATTTTGTGACATGTAATATTGTAATTCATTATTATACGGTATGTGCAGGTCCTTTGGCATATGCTTCCTTCGTGTAGAGACTTCCCATGATACAAATGTGGAAAAGATTGCATCTACTCTCTTCCTCCTTACCCAGTGTCTGTGAGCTGCTAACTTTCCACACAACCTCCCCAACAAACAAAATGTTTAATCAAAATGGATGACAAAGTGGAAATGTCTAAAATCCTCCCTAAAAATGCTACCTGCATTGTCACCCCTCCTAAAGTATTAGAAAGGCAGAAAAAACATGTATTATTCAAGATAATTAGCATCTCCCAATGTAAAACACCTTTTTTAAATGTGTTACTTCTGTACCACTATCAGAAAAAAAGTATATAC
Source organism: Rhinophrynus dorsalis (assembly GCA_037306005.1). Lineage (NCBI taxonomy): Eukaryota > Metazoa > Chordata > Amphibia > Anura > Rhinophrynidae > Rhinophrynus > Rhinophrynus dorsalis. Next base: position 447,223,210 of record CM074721.1, read on the forward strand.
ATTGTTCATCAGAAGAACCCTGGTTGCTGTGGTCTGGAGAACTGAGACATGTAAGTCAGAGTCACTTGTTGGACCTCCAATGAATGATTGGAGATGTTGGAAGATTTAGTCCCAAAAAGCTGAAGGTCCAGCAAGTGACTAACCTTAGTTTTGAAGAAGAAGATGGGAATTGCAATGTAACAAGAGCTGAGGGGAGGTGTGATAAAGAATACATAATGTGATAAGCTCTCCAGTTCCTGTGTTATTATATACAGAGCCTATATACTAACCAACATCTTCTCAGCCTGAGAGATCTTGGTACATAGGTTCCGCATAATAACACGGGAACTGGAGAGTTTATCACATTGAAGACGTTATCCAATCATAATCATACCTTATCACAGCTTAGTGCATGATGAAGAACTAGAGCAATTCTGGTGCAAACCAACTGAATCAACTGTAACTCTTGAATGCTCTAATGTATTGATTCTCAATCAATTTTTCTTTGTACCCTGCAGTGCAGTTAGTTTGCTACAGAACTGTTCCATTCCTTCTCAGTGCATCAGTCCCAGTATATTTCTAATGTGATACAATACAATTCTCTTGTCTCCTTGGGCATCTCATCACCCCCCACACCCCTATTCTCTCATCTGTTCTTAATGATCTAAGACAGGGTGTGCAGTAGGTTTCCCTGGGGACTCACGCTGAATTCAGAGGATGTTACTGTGGTCCTCATCCTCAGTCTGTTAGCTGGTATAGTGGTGAGAGAAGATCATTTCACATCGTACTCACCCTGTTTAAATTCCATAAATCAAAAGACATCTTTCTTTTACCTCTGTGCACAACCCTTTTATAAGTGACATTGTTCCACCTTAAACCATTGCATGTTATAGAGAGGTCTTCAATAAATTGAAAAGCAATGCTACTGGTCTAAGACTTGGTTTTCTAACTTCTTTCTCCTTCTGGTAACTGCAGACAATGTCCTTGATGTTTGGAAAACCCAGAGCTCTAAGTGTCGTTAATGTTTCTGGCCCTAATGAACGCAGCCCGCACCTGGAATGTAACATTGTGCTGCTGGGGTGCCTAGGGGCTGGGAAATCAGGTAAGAGAAATGCCACAATGAGATAAGGGGGGAGATTCACTGAGCAGTGAAAAAGAGGTGATAATGTGGAGATGACTTCTCCAGTGATATCACTTCTCCAATTCCTATGTTATTCTATGGAGTCTATGTACTAAGATCCCCAAAGCTGAAGAAATCTTAGAGAATTGGCTCCACAGAATAACGTAGGAACTGGAATCTCTTTATCACACCTTAGTGCATCTCCCCCAAGGAATCCCAGAATATCTGTGGGACAGCAGTTCTCAGCGGTGTTTGCTGTGGTGGAGCCCCTTTGTTTCAAATGAATGGAACCCTAACAATGAAACCTCGAACCCCTTGAATGCCAGAGAGGATTCAATTTATGTGAAAGAATACAATGTATACCTCCCTAGAATTGTTGCAATGCATTGGATACCTCTCTGGCACTCAAAGGGTTAACAAAGTATAATTCTCCAGCCTTGTTTCCGCCATTACTTTTATCTGTTTTGTGGAACCCCATGTACTTCTACAGGCAACACTGGGGTTTCACGGAACATAGTCTGAGAACCAGTTAACTATGGCATATTTACATCTATCCCAAGGTATAACTACTGGGGGTACAGGGGGTGCCTTTATGATTGGGCCCTGTTTCCAAGGGGGTTCCTCTGCTCTGTCCTGCAACCCCTTATAATCAGACCAATTTCCTCTCTTGTCTGGAAACCACTAACATCATTATATCTGCTCACTGCCAGATAGTAAGAAAAGAATAATGTTGGTGAGTTCCTTTTACTTTCTTCAGTAACCCTTTGAGCACCCGAGAGGATTTCAGTGCATTGATAAAGTCTGTGTTGGTACCTGTTTTTCAGACTTACTCTAGAGTGTGTGTGTGTGTGTGTGCCTGTGTGTGCACACCTCTGGGCCCAGTAAGTTCTGGTTACATCCCTGCACCTAGCACTACATGAACTCTGCATACAGCAAACATACAGTTGTAGATTTTTGACTGGTAAGAAAATGTTTCCAAAGTAATCCCTATCACAGTAAGAAAATCTCATCAGAGCTATCCTTACAACGCTAGCTTTGTCTCAAGGAGAGAAAACCCCTCCAGTGCTCACAGGCAAGAACAATTCTCCACAGCTACCTCTGTGACACAGTGAGAAAACCTTTTTTCAAAGTTATTTTTGTTACACAGAGAATTTGTCTCTGTAATATTATCCCGGTCAGACAGAGAAAATCTCTCAAAATCTTTCATGTCCTCCCTGTCATACTGATAGAAAATCTCACCTACTTTATCAACATTTAGAGAAAGTATCTCTGCAGTTATACCTGCTACACAATGAGAACATTTGCCAATGTTATTCTTGTCATATAGTGAGAACATTTCTCCAGTGTTATCCTTACTTCACACAGAGAAAATCTATCCAGTGTTATCCAGCAGTGACTAAAAACATTAAGGACACAGGGCTTGATTCTTTAAGATTTGGTAAGACCTTTGCTAATCTCAAAATAGTACCACATGGAAATCATACCATAATCCCAGAAGTACCCTATTACCTAACTCATAGACTGAGATGGGGGCAAAGGCCACGCAAATGCACATTGTCTCTAACATAGAGACAAAACAATAGGTGTCTGAAACCTCCAGGACATATATGTGTGGCTACCAGAACTGGCACTGAACCCAACAAACAACATTAGCTACCAGAGTGCAACATAGAAAGACTGTACTGTGTGACCTGCCAGGACAACTACTAGCACAATCACATTCAAGGCTCCCTGCAGAGGGGCAAGAACAGGCTAGAGAGCCCTCATCAACCACTAACTCCTCCACAGTTAAATCATCACACACCTGTACTCTCATTGGTAACCATACAGACACCTCCTGATCCTCCTGATAATGGCTTGGCTACCATGTTTGTGTAAAAATAAATTTGTACTTTATTGAACTAATGTGTTTGTAATGTTGACAAGTGTTTAACCCTTTAAGTGCCAGTGGGTCATTAGCCCCTTAGTGACAGACGACTTACCTGGTAAGTTCAGGAAGTCATTCACTATAATGGAAAAAAAAACCCTGTCATTAAGGGGTTAAACACATTGTAAAACAATTATGTAAATGCCCCTGTCTACTGCATTCCCAGAATGCTACAAGGAATTGTGGGAATGTAGTAGAAATGTGTAGAACTAGTTTGATCTGTTTTAGACATATAAATCTACACATGTGATGAGGGTATTATAATATTTCATTGGGACTTTAAACCCCGTAAAGAGAGGTCTCCAACAAATTGAGTCAGCATGCGCAGGATTAGTAAACTTTTGAACATAAGGCCCTAAGACAATATTTCCTGATCGTGTAATCCTTCAAGACCAGAGGCATGTGCAATACATTATGAAGTAACTCAGTGGTTCTCAACACCTGTCCTCAGGACCCACTAACAGGCCAGGATTTGATGATTTCCTTGTTAGGGCACAGGTGAGTTAATCAATGTGAATGAGCCTCTGATCACCACACCTGTGCTCTAGCAGAGAAATCCCTAAGTCCTGGCCTGTTAGTGGGTCCTGAGGACAGGAGTTGAAAACCACTGAAGTAACTAGTGTTAAAGCCCGCTTACACAGGTCAACACTGGCGGCGCTGCAGTCATGCGCAGTACTTACTGCCCAAAGCACCGTGGCTGATATGGAGCGGGGTGTGCCGAATTCAGTCCATAGTCCTCTCTGCGCACCTTCCTGGGACTGGTCCCAGGAAGGTGCGCAGAGAGGACTCCGGTCTGAATTTGGATCGTCCCGCTCTGTATCAGCCGTGGTGCGTTCGGGCAGTCTGAGCATGACTGCTGAGCGGGTAGTCTTTACTGCTTGTGACTGCACTGCGTGCAGCAGTCTCTACTGCACATGACGGCTTCTGACAAACGTCCTTAGCAAATTATAATATAGCAATTTGAGGGATCCTCAGCACACTATAAAATATACTACTTTATTCAAAAATTGACGCAGCCGTGTATATATATCTGCTATCACAGACAAAAGAAGAGAAAAAATTGGATATATTCCTCTCCGGCGCGCCAATCTGTTTATATACTATGAATTCTTATATGTAGTCACAGTATGTATAATTACCACCTGTTCATTAATATAAACACCCTACATCAATTGGCGTTATAGATACATGCAACCTCAAACATTAGAATGTTCTCACTGATCTCGTGTACAACATCAAAATTACAATAATTATATTACTCGAAACCTTTTCGAATGTTTAATTCAGAGGTATAATGTTAAATTTGTGTATATTTCTTCTTCTCCCAAATGCTTTCTAATTCATCACATCTTGTATCTCACAATATGTGGAACAGAAGAGCAGATAAATTGAATCAATGACCAATATAGACACCTTTCAAAAGATAATATCTCACTTTCATATAAGTAAGCGTAGATCCACATCTGCAGCATCCAAAACACCAAATTTCTCACTTCTTTCGGATGTCTTCAATCACACCTGTGCAAGTCGGATCCATCTGTTCCTCCTCACCTTTAACATAGGAGAGAACACAGGGTTCCCCTTAAATGTGGTGTAGTGTTTCACCAAAGAAGAAAAATGTAACACTCACCCGTGGGAAACTTTAAATCAACTCTCTCTCCCAACTCAATGATAGGCTCCAAAACTTCGATATAAGAAAGCGTAGATCCACTTCTGCAACAGCCAATACACTGGATCTCTCACTGCTTTCAAATGTCTTTAATCACACCTGTATAGATCGAATCCATTTATTCCTCCAGCGGGAGACTTTAAATCTGCTCTCTCTCCCGACTCAATAATGGGCTCCTTGATTATAAACAGTATACTCCAAGGCTTCACTATTCCATATGAAGCATACTCATGAAAATAATAAGAGGATGTGCTTTAAAGGGTTAATAATTCATATATATTTAATGATGAAGTGCAATAACTAGCACGAAATGCGTTGGATGATAAGATAGCAACTCAAATATAATTCTTAGTGTAAAAGTGTCTCGACACTGCTGTCTGTCCGGTCTTTGGCCGAGTTCAGACTTGACATATAGGATAACTGACGCGGGTCAGTGTAGAGAGCTGGTTGAGTGCACTTTACAGTAGGAGTAAGGGTAGTTTATTTATTTTCGTGTTTTATATTGAGTGTTTTATATTGAGTGTTTTAAACTTCAACAGAAAATTTCACTAACTAGAAGTCCTGTGAGTGCATTCTTTCTTGGATATATATATATATATATATATATATATATATATATATATATATATATGTAAGTGAGATATTATCTTTTGAAAGGTGTCTATACTGGTCATTGATTCGATTTATCTGCTCTTCTCTTCCACATATTGTGAGATACAAGACGTGATGAATTAGAAAGCATTTGGGAGAAGAAGAAATATACACGAATTTAACATTATACCTCTGAATTGAACATTCGAAAAGGTTTTGAGTAATATAATTATTGTAATATAGATGTTGTACAAGAGATCAGTGAGAACATTCTAATATTTGAGGTTGCATGCATCTATAACGCCAATTGATGTAGTGTGTTTATATTAATGAACAGATGGTAATTATACATACTGTGACTATATATAAGAATTATAATATGGGATGTGTTGCACACCCCTCTAATCTTAAAGGGATAATAATGTTTCACAAAAACAACAGCTCCAATTACTCTTCATAGTATTTGGGCCATGGAGCGTATTATTTCAATACTGTCAGAGTTGTAATTCAAGAATAATTGAACGATATAGTATCCCCCTCCCCTTTTACCTAGTGTAAGCCGCCTACCCAGGTGGAATGTGGTCTTTTGACCGGACAGCTCGCAGCAAGGGACAATCTTCATACTGTGAGCATAAGGAAAACCCTGCCCCCTTGACAGGTTTTTCAGGTTTTCTCTTATGCTCACTGAAGATTGTCCCTCTCTGCGATCCATCCGTAAGTCTTGCTGCTCTCAGATAAGCAGTGTTACATTAGTAAAAGGAGTGGGAGGGGGATACTTTATCATTCAATTACTCTTGAACTACAACTCTGACAGTATTGAAATGACACTCTCCTTGGCCCAAATACTATGAATATTAATTGGAGCTGCTTTTATTGTGAAACATTACTATCCCTTTAAAGGGTTAATGGCATCTAGCTTGAATTAACTTGTTTGCGTGTTTGTACGTATGTAAATGTTATGGCTAAGTAATAGGGATGATGTCTACATTAGTAGGATAGATGAGTGGATTAAGAACTATTAGGTAATGAATATATACGAGTCTCATTCTTTCAGCTGGATGAAATTGAAACTAACCATGTGCACCTGGCTGATGCTGAGCTGGATTCCATTGTGGCTGATAAATGTTATCACCGGTTTCAGATCACAGATTAATCCTGAAATCTATGGGGAAATTTGCAGATAATATGAATGATAAAGTTATCACTTGTAATGGAGTCCAGTCTATTGTTAGTAGAACTTTTGGGGCCATGCGTACTGTCTTAAAGGTGTAGCAATTCTGGTGCAATATAGTTGCACCATATGGAAGAAATAATGGTTCACACTAATTTGAAATGGTTTTTAACACATTGAATGCTGGAGAGTATTCACGCAATGGAAATTGATGTAAGTTGGTATTTAATATTTTGAATGCTAGAGTGACTTTCACAGTGCAGTCAAGTCTTCCCCAACATTTAAAGGGTTAAAGTGCAATTTAAATCAGTTTGGGGGATATGTATTTTCTCTCCGTAATGCACTTGCTTTGCTCCAGTGTTGCACCACTTGCCTTTATGAATATGGCCTCATACAAAGCCAGAAGTGGAGGATTTCTGGGGCAACTGCACCATGTGGAGCAAATAAATATTCCCATTGATAGTAACCTTGTATTTTGACTCTAAATAGTCTGCAAATTGCCTATACTTTTTATTATCATCACCTACTTTTACATCCTTGACAGAAAGCTGACAGTGACCATCAAAACAGAACAGTGATTCTAAAAATAAAGGGTTAATATCCCACTAGTGAAACACTTTTAATGCATAAACATGTTCTTTAGCCTCTTGGTTGCAAGCAACATCTTCAAAGCACTGAAACTCGCTTAACCCAATGGGTTAAGTTCTAAGTATCAATCAACGAGGGCTTAATTAGCTCCTACTATGGCTTAATTAGCACCTACTAGGGTAAAATCTGTGGCTGGGCCCTGGGATGAAATTCAACGGCCATGCGCCGAAGCAAGTCTGAAAACAGAGCACAGACACACCTAATTTAAAGTTCTTCCTCTCTGGTGCTCAAAGTGTTAATGAAGAAAAGGGAATGGATTCCCCAACACTCATCTTACTGGATGGCTTTGGCCATGTGTGAGGAGGTCAGTGGCTGTCAGCCATGATATGAAACCGGTCTTATTGCAAGATTTTGCAGGATAGTTTAGAGCCAAAGGGCCCCATTGGTTCTCAGGCCCCATCACAACTGCAACCCTGTAGTTAACCCCCCCCCCCATCAATTAACATTTTTCGCTTCCTTCGGCCTGTATCAGAATTGTCTAGATAATGCATTTTACCATTTGAATTACAGCTCTTATTCACTGGTTTTGGATAATGTCAAGCTGTCACATATATTTATATTTATGTGAAAAAAGAGTAATTCTAACCATCACACTGTTTGTCCTTGCAGCTCTGACAGTGAAGTTTCTCACCAGACGATTTATTAGTGAATATGATCCCTTTCTGGGTGAGTATTTATTATATCGGGTGCACAAGTTAATAGTTGTGGCAGGGGTGGAACTTGTACTTTATTCCGGGTTGATGAGGAATTAATCTAGCTAGTAGATGTGCTTATTCACTTCCGCCAGTGGGGACCGTGTGTGTTTGTTTGGCCAGTGTCACTGTCCGCTATGAAGGAAGTGACGTTCATGTAGCCAGTGGGACTCATTTATCATTAATGCACAAATAGTAATTCTTATAATTTATTTTAGGCACATCCTATTTGGAATTGCTATTATAAATATTTATGACAAAGTATCATGTAATATGGAAAAAATATGATACCTGATTTTTTTAATAACTTCCATCAGGCCTTACTGTACTTATAAAGACAAAATGGAGAAATTCTGGGGCAAACCGACTACACTACATATGGTGTAGAGAAATAAAAATTTCCATTGATTTAAATGAGGTTTTTAACCCCTTAAATGCTAGAAAGGTCTCTGATGCTTTGCAAAGCATTGGAGACCAGTCTAGCATTCTGGTTTATTCCAGAACTGTACCACTTTTCCTTTATACTTAAAGAGATAGTAATGTTTCACAAAAACAGCAGCTCCAATTAATCTACATATTATGTGGGCCATGGAGAGTGTTATTTCAATACTGTCAGAGTTATAGTTCAAGAGTAATTGAATGATAAAGTATCCCCTCCCGCCCCTTTTACCTAGTGTAAGCCACCTCCCCTCAGATGTGGAATCTGGTGAGAGAACAATGAAAACCCTGCCCCCCCCCCCTTTACAGGTTTTTCAGGTTTTTCCATTATGCTAATTGAACATTGTCCCTCTCTTCAAGCCATCTGGACACCACCTTTCTGTTCTAAGGTGAGCAGTGTTACATCAGTAGAAGGGGTGGAAGGGGGATACATCATCATTCAATTACTCTTGAACTACAACTCTGACTGTATTGAAATAACACTCTCCATGGCCCAAATACGATGAAGATTAATTGGAGCTGCTTTTATTGTGAAATATTACTATCTCTTTAAGGGTCTCCATTTTTAAAGGAACAGAATGTGTATTATGAACTGTGAAATTAATTCTATATCTATAGAATGTCCTGCCATTTATGAATGGGAGAGATTTCTCTCACTGGAGTGATTTTTCTCCCAACTTAGTGAAGTGATTCTCAAAGTTAGTCCTCAGGAAACACCAGGAGGTCATGTTTTCAGGATATCCCTACTTGATGAGAGGTTAGAAGCAACTGGATCAGTTATTCTGCTTCATCTACCTGTGATCAAGTAGATATATGCTTAAAACCCTTGAGTGCCAGAGGGGTACACAAGAAATATTTTTTCTTAAAATGAATGCCTCAAAGTTGACATTATAGGCCCTCTAGTATTCCACTTGTAACAAACAGATTTAGAAATACTGGCAACTAATTGTTACATAAAAAACAGCCACAACACATATTTACATAGTTATATAGCCGACAATGTTCAAAAAAGAAATGCAGCCATTGATTTCAAGTGGAACTGTCACATACATTAAACACCTCCCCCCCATATTTATAAATGTGTTGAATAGTGCAAAAAGGCCTGTTTTATGTAACATAAATTGTTTCTTAACATAAAAAGTAAACGTATTGTTTCACTGCATCATGAGGGAGAGCGCGGCCATCTTGGTTATGTATTACAAGATGGACATCTCTACCCTGCCCTAATCCGTGTCAATCAATTCTTGTAAGACTGCCCCTTCTCTGTTGAAGCGCACACACACTTCTGAACATCCTGCACTGATTTCAGATTGATTGCTGAACACTGCAGGATGAACTAGGAGAGCGCTTCAAACAAATATACTCCTACAAAAATAAAGCCTCACAGTGTTAACCCAGAGGGGAAAGGAAATCATTGCAAAGCAATGTGTTCCATACTCCTCTAGCGCTCAAAGGGTGCCATAATCAGTCCATGTGACTGACAGCACTTGCAGTATTATGCTCCACTGCAGACATTTCATCTCCCCTTGTTGCCATCTTCAACCTGGACAACCCCATACATTAAAACTTCTCCCCGTCTCCCTCCAGAGCACTGGTCAATTATGCAGTGGCCAAGGACCACAGCCCCCCGATGAGCATCCAACACAGTACGCTGCTCCCCCTGGTCTCCAGTGAGCTCCTTTTCCAAAGAGAGATGGGGGGGGGGGAGCCCAAATGCACATGCTCCAACAATGACACGCCGAAGATGTCCGTCCACAACCTCTGTCGCCTCACACCTCCATGACCCACAGACTCACTCACTATAACACTCACTCCATGTTAAAAAAAATTAACTATATAGAATATATACATAGCTCCATGTAAAAAAATTTTTTTATCTATCTATATATGATTGCCACCTCAATCCCACCATATCATACCAGGAGGTGCTTACAGCCAGGAGCGCACACTGATAGAAAGATGGGAAGGTGTTGGGTGGGGATTAAAGGGATAGTAATACTTAAACTTAAAAAGTAAACAAAAATATTGTAGGTTTATACTTCTGAATAAAACAAGGGTTCTCTCACTGCTGAGAGGTGCTTTATTCAATAGTTATTGAAGTTCAACTTGAATTTTTTTAGGTGTAGTATCTCAGTGGCCTGAAATTTTACAGTGGTGCTGTCTCTGCACCATACTATGGAGGTTATGGTCAATTGACAAGAGCTGTCCAGAGGATGGTGTAGCAACAGTGCCACTGTAAAATTGCAGGCCACTGTGATACTGCACGTAACAAATGCAAGTTTGAGCGGCAATAACTTTTGAATAAAACATCTCTCAGCAGTGAGAGTACCCTTCTTTTACTCAGGAGGGTAAACCCCACAATATCAATATATATATATATATATATATATATATATATATATATATATATTTTTTTTTTTTTTAACATCTTTAGTGTTACTATCCCTTTAAAGTACAGAGGGGATGGCCGTCCTTACTATTAACATGCCTGTGTCAACTTAAATAATGACGTCAACTCAAAAGTTTAAAAGGCTTTATCTTAATATAGTGATTTGAAAAAAATCTACATTTCTAGACAGGTGTTAAACCGTATCCGTATCTTCTCTGTTGACCCAGAGGAAGGCAAACAAAACTACATTGAAGATATTTGCAATGACGTCCCAAAGTGGTTACAACATTTTTCCTGATTCCAAAAGGCAATTACATTCTTCCTGTATCAACCTAATAGTGCATTGCAACAAATCATCATAATTCTCTATATTGTTATGAGCTATCCACAGCAAAGATTTCCACATACTTACTGCTCGTAATGTAAAAAAAACTCTGCATTTTGCCATCATTAAAAGCTCCTGTCATGTTAATGGGTGCCATTTGTTTTTTCACAGCTCTTGAAGTAAAGAGTTCCTCATAGAATTCTTTATATTGGCCTTAAAGTGAAACTTTCACTTTAATTCATGTAAGGCATATTTGAAAACTGCGTTAAAGATATAGTAATACATCAGTTTTACTAATTTTAATCTTGTAGGTATTTAAAAAAGAAATTAAATGCCTCCAGTGCCATCTCTCAAACCTTTATGGTTTGAGAGAGATTCACTGTGAAAGTTCCCTCCCCTTTCCCTGACGTCAGTGCTCTAGCTGACTGCAGGGGAATCCTGTCCCTGAATAAGTGAAGTCTCTTCAGCAGAGGTTGCGTTATTGAAGAAGAAATCCTTCACTGGAACGGTCTACAAAGTGTAAAGAGAGGTAGAAGTGTAGTCTCTTCCATTCTGTCTTTACAGTTTACTGATTGTATCATATGCAGCATCCTTAGTTCTGCAATTCCATTGCATAAGCATACATTTATCTATATTAAACCCTCATCTGCCACTTTTCTGCCCATTCACACAATTTATCCAGATCTTTCTGTGTATTTCTTTAGTTTATTGTCATCAGCAGAGATTGAGACGCTGCTTTCAATACCCACTTTGAAATCATTAATAAATTAAAAAGCATTAGGTTGAGGATGAACCCTGAGGCACTCGAGTTTCAACTTTATATACCAACTTGAAAAGGTTACAGTTGTAATTCTCTGCATTATCCACTTTTAGATCCATATACAGATATCCTTTCCCAGTTCTATACCTTCTGATTTATATATTATCTTCTTGTGTGGCAGCGTATTGAGACAGTAGCAAAATCCAGATTTTACATACACAGCCATGGTCAAGTTGCCATTTATGCTTTAATAGACTGCAATGAAATTTGCTACTTTTTTTTGATAAAGCAGCGGGTCACGCTCTGAAACGGGTAGCTCTGTGGAGGTTGTAATGTACTTTTTTAATGGATTTTAAGTGTTTTAAAACAAATAATAAATATTTTGAATCAGAGGAACGGCTTTTTAGACTGACTGACTGTCTGCACAGATGAAGGAAGAACCTTGTTTTGAGCCTGAGCAGAGACAAGAGAAATTTCTCTGCAAGCCTAGATTGCTGTAGGCTTACGTAACTCTACATCACAGCTATATTAAAATGTGAGTTTAATTCCACTAATTCATTTTGTGAGATAAAACATTATTGGTGCTTCTTCCCTTTGTCTTCTATGATTTGCTCCTTTGGTGGAGTTTTCAGGTGAGCAACCTTGTAAGTCTATATGCAGGAAGACTTATGTATGCTGTTTTAGTGCACACGTATGCATAGTTCCAGCAACTCATTTTGTGAGTAACACTCAGCTGGGGTGGTGTGGTGATTGGAAGATACTCTGAAGATTTTGAACAAGGAGAGCCTCTTTTTTCCTTTCCTTTTTTGTTTTCTCCCAAGTCTATACCTTTTAATGTTTGTATTACCTGTGAGGCACAGTACTGAGACTTTAACAACATCCAAATTTTACATACATAGTCATGGTCAAGTTACCATTTATCCTTTAATAAAATGTGCTATTTGTTTTGCTTTTGTGATTTGATGATTATTGACGCCATTGTAAGTTTCACTCAGAGTAGTAAGTGGCTCTCAGTGGTGTTATTGTGGTTATACTCTGGATTTCCATAAAACTGGTCCATTTTTGACTTTACGTATCCGACCATTTGTATGTTTTGCTTTGATTAAATGGCAAAGCTTTATTGGATGGTGGCACATAGACTCAAACAGCACCTAATACTATAATCTAAAAGGCCAGAATGTTTGTACGATGCAGTCATGTGCAGTAAAGACTGCCCAAACGCACAGAATGCTGGGAGGTGTAGGAATGCTGGGAGCATTCTGTGTGTTCAGGCAGTCTCTACTGGTTATGACTGCATTGTGTGCGCCGCCAGTGAGCCGGAGGCAGTACGCAGAGCAGGACCGGCCTCTTTACCTCACCGGACCTTGGCCCATGTACACAGGCATTTACACTAGTATGTAAATAACATGCCAGAACCTAAAGATTCCCCAAGGAATTATAGTGTTCTATTCTAAGTAGGAGATGCATTAAGGTCTGATAAGGCCATGGCGAGGAGATTTTGTAATGTGCTGCCATGCTGTATACATTAAGCACGTTTCTTCCCCCTTCACTACAATTTTGCTTAATTTATCTCATGATCTCCATGAACTCTCTCCATTTCAGTGAGAACATCATGCAATTTATTTGTAAATGTATATTTTCTTTAACAAAGATTTTTCATATTCATGAGATTGTTTCTATGAGCTATGATTCTATCTCTGAGTTTGTCAGAGTGTAAATTTTATCAGATTCATAGGCAAACCACCTCACATGATACCTTAGCATCTGCTATTGGTATAATTGTAATCTGATTTGTATGTCTGCAGTAAATTACAGCCCAGGCTCTCAGACTACTCCAAAGCAGGGAATGTCAGCTACTCCAAAGCAATCTAATAATTAACTGTACATTAGACTGAAAGGATGAATATGAAATACATTGTTATTGATTGGTTTGAAGTACACTGATATGTAGTAATTTATAGAGATTTATACAATTGCAATTACCACACAAAGGCGAGGTTTATGCCAACATCATATGCTAATAACCAGTGTATCTACCCCTCCCCATGAATACATCATTCTTTGTGGATATGGCAATGTGACACCTGACACTTCACCAAATAGATTTCTCCTCCATATTGTACCTTTTTGCATCTTCCCCACCAAGAAAGGAACTAGTTATATCAGAGTGGAACACCTGCCAAAAGACAGCCGAGGATGTCAGGTATTGTCCAACAACAGCCTGGCCCAGGTTATACTTTGTATCCTTGTAGTGCAGCTCTGTGGTGTATGTTGCTACTTTATAAATGAATAAAATAAATAAATAATAGCAGTGACAAGTGCATTAACCATTGGCGTCACCACCTCTGACAGTAAGGGGTTCGTTTCCAGGCTGTCTCCTTTTCTTTACTCTATAATCTTTACAGCCTCACTGCGCTGGGTGTGAGAGAGATGGAAAATGAGTTATATTTGGAAGTAAAGTAAATGCCAGAGATATTGGAGTGTTTGTAGACAAGAAGAGAGGAATCTGGACTTCGTCTTATGGGAATAATTGTCTTCATTAACATGACAAGATGCAGGATTCAGTCAGGAATCATGGCTGATTAATTGCAGAGATTAAAGAGATATGAATCTTATTCTGATGTGTGCTAAAAGCTCCAATTGCCCAGACAGACTGTGAAGTAAATGTTTTCCCTCCGAGTTTGTTGAAACACTTCTCCAAGGAAAAGTAATTCACTTTCTGTCCGTGCGAATGAATTCTATCCAGAACATTCATTTTCAGCTAAATGGATTAACTATTTTTGTTTCCTCTCCATTTCTGTAGAATAAGTATGCAGTAGCTGTGAAAAATAATTCTTCCATTCAGTTCCAAAAAGCTTCACCACTTTTACTGTTCTTGGGGCCATAGTCACAAATTAAAATGTGGAGCAATTCCAACCAGCTGCACAGGGGTACGGCAGCAGGGGGTGCAGTTGTACCAGGACCCTGCATACAAGACTTGATTTCACTACAACTCCTTACAATCAGGTTACTTTCCTGTCTTGGCTGACAGACATTGACATCATAATACACAACCACTGCTAGCCAGTAACGTTAGGATAGCATCAGTAAGCCTTTTCCTTATTAACCCCCTGAGTAACAGAAAGCTGTACAAAACATTGCAAAGTTTTGGGTTGATGCATGTTATTGAAACTTGCTCCAGGCCATGTGTGTCAGAGGGCCCACACTTATATTTCGCAACGGGGCCCAACAGGTTCTAGTTATTGCAATAGCACCATAAGAACAAAATAATATTCCCAAATATCTCAGTGATTGAGAGGCCTCCAGTACATTTCTTCACTATGTATTGGAGACCTCTCTACCATTCAAGGCGGGGGATTAAGTACTAAGGTGTGATAAAGAGGAGATGACTTCTCCAGTGATGTCTCTTTTCCAGTTCCTATGTTATTCTATGGAGCCTAAGCACTAAGATCTCCAAAGTTGGAGAAACCTTAGTGCATTGGCTCCATAGCATAACATAGGAACTGGAGAACAGATATCACTGGAAAAGTCATCTCTGCATTATCACCTCTTTATCACACCTTAGTGCATCTCCCCCGAGGTGTTAAAAAAACCTTTTAACATAATAGGAATTTTTATTTACTATCTATGGTGCAATTTATTTAATCCAAAATTGCACCTCTTTGTCTTATTGAATACATCCTTTAATTATATGAATACCACTGAGCAAAGTAACCTGATGTCTACTGTAGAAAAAGCTGCACCACTATTAGCCTGTCTTTACTCTTTGTCCTCCCTGACCATTACAAATATACAAACGCACTAGCGCTCACCAAAAGCTCTACATTTCACAAAGATATATAAATCTATGATAATGATAAATTATAGACACACACACACACACACACTAATATAAAGGATATTTGTGACGATACAGATATGTATCAATGAGTACTAAAAAAGTATGTATAGTTAGGAGTCCTCGTGCATATGATCTTCTAACACTTGGATTGAGACAAGTAGCTTGTCCCTCAAGTAGTCAGAAGGGCTCTTATCAGAGATATAAAACGAACTCAAACAGAACAGCACCGTCTCTTATAAGTGTAAAATGCTTGTACACTTGTGTCTCACCCCAATTCCCCACAAGTAGGTACTAACTTTTAAGACAGGCTATCCTACCTCTTAGGTGTATCACTTTGACTAGGTCAGGCCCCCAATCACTGTATCCCTCAGTTGTTCTCCTCCTCCTCCTATAGGAACTCTTACCTTCCCATGAGAAAGATACTCCACCTCCGGTGTCAATATGAAACTTTACTGAAGAGCTGAATACATTTAAGGAAGGGTAACCTATGTGTGGTATTGTGAAGAACTAACGGGAGACTATTGAATGGAATAAATTAATTACATTTATTGGATAAAAGGGCAACGTGCAATAATAATAATAAATTACAATATAATTGGCCCATTGAATTTCGTAACCCTACCGCTACTTCACCAGGGACATCAACTGTTTAAAATCAGATTCGGCTATTTATAGAATTTCAAAAGCAGTGCTTATTACCTTCCTCCGTTATCGTACAACCACAAACACTTGGGTCTAAACACTCATGTATATCCAGATCAAGGAGGTATAGGAGGTACTGATAAGGGGCGGCAGTGGGAAACTTTTAAGTGGACTTTTAAGCAAAACATGAACATACTATTCATTATAAGAAATTACACTTAACTATCTGATGTATATTTATTTTTTGACAATACTATCCCTTTTACTGTCAGTCTTTTAAACCAGGGGTTCCAGAATCTTTACCTATTTTTATACATATTTATGTCCCTGACAGCAAGCTCCTTGGAACTCAGTTTCCAGAGAATGTTCTGGTAAATGTATGCTGTATTTAATGTTCTGCTGCAGGGATAATGTTACATTGTATCAATATATCTGCTTTCACATTCCCTGACCGAACGTTCTCAGGAAATATATCTGACTAGCTCACTGTCTGGGACATAAAAATGTACAATAAATACTGTATTTTCCCACATAAAGCGTGACTTTGATTGTAAAGCAACCCAACTTTCCAAATGTTGGGCGTGAAGAAAAGAAAAAATTTCTAATATAAGGTGATCCCTTTATACTGGGGATTTTGTCAAATTTTTGTACCCAACATTCTCCTTTCTTTCTTCCCCTCCCACCAATAAAGTGAAACTATCATCCCAAATAAAGTTCCTCCCCATAATTATTCATATGGCGATAAGCTTAGTAATAGTAGTATTATCCATCATAAGTACAGTGTTAAGAAATCTTATGTCATCAGAGACTGACGGGTAGGCATCTTGCTTTAGAGGCATCTGCGCGCCTGCACCATCAGTCCCTTCTTGTTACCTTAAGGTACTATACAACACCTCCTAGAGGAGACTGGGATGGACAGTGCAGGCTAACAGATGTCTCTAAGCAAAGATGTCTGCTCTGATGCCTGCCTGTCAGTCTCAGATGGAGTAGGATTTCTTAATAACACTGTACTTATGCTGGATAATACTACTGTTTCTAAGCTTATCACTATATGACTAATTATTGGGGGGCTTTATTTGGGGTGATAGTTTCGCTTTAACCCTTTGAGTGCCAGAGGGGTATGCAATGCATTACTTCGTAAGGCGTTTCATAGCCCTCTGGCAATCAAAGGGTTACATTTCATTACATCTGTCAGTATTTTTGTAGCAAGAACCCCCTCCACGGTGATTTCTGTCCTTCCACGATGTTTGTATCAATACATATGGAGTCAACACATTGATAGAAAGGTTCTTCCAGAACCTTCTACATCGCCTGTCATCAGCACGTGGAGGTGGCAGCAGTGCAAGAAGACTGCCAGGTATATTATTGAAAATGAAAGCTAGAGTGGGAGAAACGTACTGAATTGCTGGGATTTTCTTCCCATCCTTTGTGCAATACAAATAAAGGGTGCCCCTGACTATAAGGCCCATTTAAATGCCTGAGAATGTTCAGGATTTTTATTTCTCACCTATGACCCAATTTGTTTGCTCCAGAATTGCTCCTCTGTTGCTTGGTGAATAGAGTCCTAAGGGTCGCATGCACAAAAAAGGGAAAATTCTGGAGCAAACCAACTGCAGGATAGGGGAGAAGTACAACTTTCCATTAGTTTTAAACTGTTCTTTAAACCCCTTGATTGGTAGATGGATCTTGTGCAAATCGAGAAGCTATGCAGTGGAAACCTTTCTGGCGTTGAAGGGGTTCAAATCGATTACGGAACTTGTATTTGTCCCCTATGGTGTAGTTGGTTTACTCATAATTGATCCACTGTTCTTTATGCATATGTCTTCCTTGTACAGCAGAACAGCCCCATACTTACACCAAACTACTACAGGAAATTATATAATTAAGTAATATTAACACATATTTGGAAGTTCAAAGCCTTTTTATTACAAGCATAATGTACCCATGGAATGTGGGATTACAATAAACTTTTAGAACCAGTAACAATATCTGGGACAGCAGGAACAAGGAGCCAGAAGCAGGGACTGTAACTGGGAGTCTGGAACAGTTGGCAGATGTGGTAAATGATGCCCTCAAAAGAGCAATGAGTGTGACTAATAGATTAATTGCTTTGTCGTTCTAGAGAAGACTGAGTCTTGGTGGGTTCTACCTTTTTAATATACACGTTTGTGTTACAGAGGATACGTACAGCTCAGAGGAAGTTATAGATCAGCAGACAGTTCTTGTAAGAGTTATGGACACAGCAGACCAGGTGAGTGACTGAAATTCAAGGAGGGATGCATGAAAGTGAGAGAAAGCTGAGATAAACTCTCAAATATGGAGACTTTGCTCTAAGGTAAATTGCCCCAGTATTTAACATTACATGTGTTTTAGGATATCAGTGATTGAATGAACTGTTAGCAGCACTTTCTGTTACCTTAATGGATAACTCTCAAGTAAGTAGCTGTCAGGCTGAGGTCTTCAGTGGTGGGATTCTTAGGGTTGTTAGGAAATTCTTGCATACATTCTAAGTGGTTTCTGGTTCACTGTCCTCCCTGCCCTGGGGTGGCATGGGGTGGAGACAGGTAGCATGCAGTGAATTAGGGGTGGTGATTTTCACAGGTGTGGCAGGGGTGAAGAAGCCCCCTCCCCACTCCTGTGAAAATCGATTCAGCGAGATTCACAGCTTCAGTGGTCCACTGGGTTGCTGGTGTGCACAGTGTGCCCAATCACATGGGCAATGCCGTGAACCACTCACTAGGTCTTGTATAAATTTGTTTGTTTTGTCATTTCTGTCCTGTATATTGTGGGTTCTGAGCACTCAAGAACATCTTTAGGAGGACCAGCAGTGGGTTAGTGGGCTGTGTTATTAGTGGTCACTTGTCAACTGCTTGTATTTCACTCGTTATTTTTCAGGCTTTATCATTTACGGAATTAAAAAATACAAGAAGCAATTATGCTTTGTTACCCTAACGAAGTATGTCATCTCCAGTCACCATTCTTTCTGTCTTTCTGAATTGCAGTCTTCTGATTTTCCTTTGCAAAGTAGCCAAAATAAGGAATATGTGGACTAAATTTCCTTAGACACTTAAAATCCATACAAGGTGATATTCTGTCAAATGATAAGATAAAACTATCTTCTGTGCCAGCAGTGATGGTCATAGTGTACTAATGCAATGAAGCAACATAAGTGATACAACATCATTTTGATATTGCTTTCTCTCAAAAGTTATGATTACCACATGATCAGGTCAGAGATAAAATGCATAGCTATACCATAATCTGTACACTAAGGGTCATATGCATAAAGAAAAGTAGAGCAATTATGGGGCAAGCCAAATACACCATAGAGAGCAAAATAAAAATTATCTTTTATTTAAATTGATGATGATCAAATGAATTCTAGGGAAGTCTTCAATGCATTTCAAAGCAATTCATTAGATACCCCTAGCAATTAAGGATTGAAAGCCAATAGGAATTTTAATGTGTCTCCCATGATGTAGTTACTTTATTCCAGAATTTCTCTATCTTAATTTGTGCATATGGCCCTAAATATCCATTCTTGTTAAAGTTTATTTCCTCTGACATTACAGAGTTCTAAAATAGAACGTTGACAACTCTGTATCCTTAACTATTGGTAGACCGAGGTGTACCCAACCAGTGAGAGACAAGCAGGGTGAAGACTTCTGTTTGTCGCTTTTTATGTCCATCCCATGCAGTGTCCTGTTAATTTTCAAAATATATTAAAAACGCAGACAATTAATCATGGCTGAGTATGAAAGTGAGAAGTATTATACAGAAGGTGGAATAAGAGAACGATAAATTATATAATGTAGAAAAGAGGGTTAGGAGAATGAGAAATGCAGTCTTGGTGACCTTCAGCTGTTGTTGGACTACAATTACCATCAGTTTCAGCTGAACTCCAGCTGTTGTTTAACTACAGTTTGCCCTCTGTCTATCTGTTCTCATCATTCTCAGAGTTGTAGTCCAACATGAGATGAAAGGCATCACAACGCAAACCTCACAGACCCTTTTTAAAGGTAATCAATCCTATAGTACTTTCGAGGTATACATTTTACCCTGAATGAGCACATATCACAATAGCATTAACTAGTTTTGTGTATAGCACTCTCACTGTTAAACTGAATTCATTTGGTTACACACAATCTGGGACCTGGCTGACTCTGAGCAGGTTGTAAGACAGAGTGCTCCTGTGCAGGACAATGAATCTTTTCTTTACGGTTTTGGCCAAATTCAAAGGAACCTTTGAAGTGAGCTAAATAACATTCATGATCTTGATAGTAGTTGGTAATGCACAAGCCAGCCAGAACATTAACTGCTCTATCTCTATTCAATCCCACTGACCTTGTCTAAGGACTCAGTGACCACAAGGCAATATAATCCCAGAGCATAGAACCAGAAAACAGATCCAATAGTGTTTTACTGCTATCACTGCTTTATTTTGTCACATTCTGACTTTGAGATGGATGCACAAAACAACAGAGGAGAAAATCTGAGGCAAATCTATTACATCACAGGGGAACAAAGACTTCCATTTGATTTAAACTAGGTTTTTAACCACTTGTTTGCTAGAGAGGTCTCCAAAGTATGGCAGAACAATAGAACATCAGTTTCTGTTTGTGCAGCTTCATTTGAGAATTACACAGTAGGTTTTGTGAACAAAAGAAGAGGAGCAAACCAACCGCACCCATTGTTTTAAATGCAAATTTTAACACCTTCAATGATAGAGAGATTTCCAATACATTTCGAGAGCTCTCTGGCATTCTTGTGGTTAAAAGCCACATTTGAATCATTTGGAAAAGATTGCTGTAGTTCCCATTGTGCTCAGTACCAGTGGCTGCTGGTAATGGACACTGCAGTAAAACAAGTGAAGATAGATGCTTAAAGGGATAGTAATGTCAGAAAAAAAGTATTAACTATATGGTAGATACAATAAAAAGAGAGTACTTGCACATATTCGTATCTCTCAGACAGTTATGGTTTGAGAGATATAGGAAAATAAAGTTCTCTGGTCCCTCCCCTTTCTGCTTGACAAGCTGTAAAGCTGTCAGAAGCAGATTCTGGTCGCTTGACCCGATGTGGCTCTTCAGCAGTGAAGTATTAATTTCTAAATAGCGTGATTTCAGCTCTGCTGAAGAGCCTCTGTCTGGTCAAATGACTGGAATCTGCAGATGTCAGCTAGATGGCAGACTTGAGTAAAACAGCCAGAAAAAGGTAACTTTAGCAAGTTATATCTCTCAAACCATAAAGGTTTGAGAGATAAGACTTACATTGATATAAATCAACTTAAAATTAACTATTACTATCCCTTTAAGCCACACACTTCCCATGTGAAACCTAATGATTTTTTTGGCTAGTTTCTAAAAACCATACACAAAAAGTAAAAATGGAGCAAACCAGCTGTACCATAGGGAACAAATAATAATTTCCCAAATTAGCAATGATTTAAGAAATATAAAAGCCCCACGTATTCCAGGGTGGTCTACAGTGCAAACTTGAAATGGAGCAACACAAATGATACCACAGAGCTTACAATTGACATGGAGTACTTTAGTGATGCCACTGATCTTACAATTGAAACTGAGCTACACTACTAGTGGTATCGCTTGTGTATCTCCATTTAAAATGTAATCTCTGTTGTATCACTTATGTTGCTTCATTGCATTAGTACACTATGGGCCTAGGAAGGACTGGCCCACAAACAGGTCACTGCCATTAGTACAGTTTGTTCCCAAGAAGAACTGATCTGCATATCTCCATATATACTGTCTGACAAATCCCAGTTCCTCTACCCACTGGTAGCCACAGATCCCCATATATACTGTCTGACCCCTTCCGAGCCTTGTTATCCTGCCCACTGGTAGGCACAAATTCCCCACATACACTGTGGGTTGGAAAGAGGGACAGAGGGATTTGGGTCTCAAAGAGGGGCTGTCCCTCCTATATGAATGGTGGCATACCAGTGGCGTAACTATAGGGGTCGCACCCATGACTGGGCCCGTCACTCCAGGGGCCCGGCTACTCCCTGTGACTCCTCCACCTGGTGCCCACAATCTCCCTCCAGCGCTCTAGTGATAAAGACATGATCTCCCAGCGCTCTGCATTACAGAAGAGGACCACACGGGAGCTCAACGCGCCAACCAACCAATCTCTCCTGCCACTCCACTGGACCACCAGGGTTTGGGAGGTAGGAGATGAGGGCATTGTGGAGATTGGGGGTGCAGTCGCTTTTAACTCACTAGTGCCTTTCACAGACAGGAAATATCCTAAAGCACATCATATTGATCCTGCCAAAATGGCAGTCCAGCCACAAAGTGCCAGGCAATTCCTCTCTGATCAAGAGAAGCAGCCAACCCAGACATACTTTTCAGCCTTGTTGGGCCTCGTCAGTGAGGTGTAGCTGATCTCTCTAGGCACTGTGATCATTATATATATATATATATATATATATATATATATATATATATATATATATATAATGTGCAGTTGGTTTGTCTCTGTATTGCACCCCCTTTTCTATATGCATATGTCACACACCTAAAATGTTAACCAAAAATATATGTGAAAATTGGTAAATACGGATTGTAATTAAAAAAAAAAAAAAAATTAAAAAATGAAGGACTGTTACCAATAAGATTAAAGAAGTGCAACTCTGGCTCAATCCAGGTGAACCATAGGGGGCAAATTAATATTGTCCAAATGCCTACTGAATTAAATGAGGCTTCTAACCCCCTGAATGATTCAGAGGTCTCCAATGCACTCAAGGGGAGAGACCACAAGTTAACTCACTGGACACTTTCATTTCTCCCCTATGATGCATCTGGTTTGCTCCTGAAATGCACTTTTATATCTTATTGAACAGGGCACATTTCAAAATTACTTAAATCCATTAAGTGCTAGAGAAGAATACAACACATGTACATCCTTCTGGCAATGTAAGGGTTAAACTACAAGTAATTCAGTCCTGGTCGGTTAATGTACTCATTAATGCTCATAGCTGGGAACTTTCTGGATTTGCCCCGGAGACTCTGGTTTTGTCTACTAATTAACGGGTCTCCGGGGCAGACGATGATTCTCTTGGTGCGGGGAGTTTTAAATAAAACTCTACCCACTTCTTTGTCTTCGATGTATGCTCCCTGCACTCCAGCCAAATAATTTCCCCTCCTTCCCAGGCTATTTTTCAGGGGGTGTTTTTGGTGGTTTTTGAAGCCCCGCCCCCACTCACAATGAAGACCCGCCCCTTTTCTGAAGCAAATCGCGTCATATATCTCCCCCAGTGGCTCAGAGGACTGCCCTCCAGGTAGTCCACATTGAAAAGTTCCCAGGTATGTTAATGCTATATCAATGATTCTCAGCACCAGCCCTTGGGACGCACCATAGTGCCAGGTTTTAATGATATTCTTAATCAAGCAAAGGTGGTGCAATTATAATGACTGGGACATTATTACCCACTTGTGAATAATCAGGGATATATTAAAAAAGCAAGAAGAGAAGAGAGCAA
Source organism: Rhinophrynus dorsalis (assembly GCA_037306005.1). NCBI lineage: Eukaryota > Metazoa > Chordata > Amphibia > Anura > Rhinophrynidae > Rhinophrynus > Rhinophrynus dorsalis. The sequence goes on from CM074721.1 coordinate 447,246,903, forward strand.
AACATCTGAGAGAAAAAGTCTGTAAAGTAGTGGAATCCTATCCAATGTGCGTGTACTCACAGGAACTAGATATTTAGAATGCCCATCAGTATAGAGTGATGCGATTCTGTGGTGAAGATGCCAAGGTGATTACTAAGATCACATCAATTCTCTCTTGCCATAGAATTAGTTCCCCCAGAATAAGCATGGAAAAGGCAAGCACTAAGAATTTCCCTGATGAAGTGAGGAGATCCCAGACAAAACTCATAGGGATTTTCATGCATTTGTTTGCTTTTATCATTTTTATATTATAATTAAACTAGTTGAAAAGCCCGTTACATGGGCCACAGTGCCACTGCCAGTCGGTCTCGGGGCAGTCATGCACAGTAGAGACTGCCCACGCTGTGGCTGATCCATTGCCAGCTGCTCTTGGTGCAGTCATGCTCAGTAGAGACTGCCCGCGCCACGGCTGATACAGAGCTGGATGCTCCTTCAGACCGCCCGCTCTGTATCAGCCTTGTCACTGGAAGTCTCTACTGTGCATGACTGCAGCGCTCGCAGCAGTCTCTACTGTGCATGACTGAGTCGTTACACACGTTTTAGCAAATTATTATATAGGATAATACTTTCTGTATATCTACTTTGGGCTCTCCATTTCTAACCCGGAATACACAGGAGATTACTAACAGGCTTACCACCCTGTATATGTCTGGTCTGATCTAGGGACCTGTAATCATTAATTCATGCCTTTGTGTTGACGTGACTGGACTATGGGAATGTTCTGTATACAAAACCTTCCTTTGTGCCTTACACAGAGACTTCAGATAGAACAAAATGCAGCTGTGTGTATGTTAAGAGGTATCTCTAAAATTGAGCATATCAGCCCTGTCCTGCGCAATGTGCATTGGTTGCCAGTTTACTTTCCCTGAGGTACTAGTTGGCTGTTAAGGCTTATATGGCTTTGCATAGTACTGGGCCTCAGTACTTGCATTCTTCGCCATTTTTCTTATGTTCCTCAGGGAGTGCGCCCTTTTGGTGGAACCTAAAATTGGCTATTCAACTTTGGGGGGGCAGGGAACTCCCTGCCGTTGAGGCTCTGGGGCACTCCAAATCTCCTGCATTTCCACACCCAGTTTAAAACCTTCTTTTCCTAGTGGCCTTCCTGATTGATATTGATATAGTTAAATATTTATGTAACATATTCTGATGCCCCTTAAGTGGTGGTGTATTTTACAATAAATTAATTACTGACTTTCTGTTTCTTATTAACATATAACCCAATGACTCTCTACCAGGATACCATGGTAATTTTGTGTGCTGCAGTCATCCTCTTATGGTCCCCCATTTTTTCATAATGACATTGATAAAAATATTAATGTTGTGTTTCAGATTTATATATATGTACATTATAATGCACAACATGATTTGTTGTTTTATTCTGATTGTGAGAATTACTTATTTGTATCCTTCATAATTCCTTGACAAATGACACGTAAAATGGTAGTGGTGCCCCTAAATATCTAGATTGCATGATAGGGGTATGCTAAACAAAAAAGTTTGAGAACCACTGATATAAACCAACCCTATCACCTTATAATTTCCCATCTGACATTTCTTCCTCTCATCTTTCATTTCCTTCTTAAGCTTCCCCTCCATATCCTGTCATTACCTGCTTTATCTCTTTATTTTTGCTCTCGTTGTATAGACATATGAACTCACCTATTTCTCTTGGTTCCTCCAGGAAGGGCCTGTCAATCCAGAGCGCTACTTACACTGGGCTAATGCCTTCCTGGTGGTGTACAGCATTGATAACAAACAGAGTTTTGAGGGATGCTGCAGATACCTTGATATAATTTCTCAGTATAATAGAGGAGCTCTGCATGAAAGCCCAATCTTGCTGGTGGGAAACAAGCTGGACATGGAACGATACAGGTATGGCTTTGATACAGTGGTGTGGGGATTTAACCTCTTGAATGCTCAAGAAGTCTCCAGTGGATTACGAAACATCCAAATGATTAATTCAATGCTGGTTTTGCAACATAAGATGTTGCTGTTTGAAGACTTGTAGTTGTATTCATGGATATGTGTTTCCATACATTTTTAAAATGTAATACATATGATATTGTCTGTGCTGGATTTGAACAGGCTGAACAAACTAATCTATTTGCACTCACTTCCTGGTAAGAGGCTGTATTGTGCAACACACTTCAGGAAGTGAGGTGTTCAGAGCAAAATTAATTGCCCCAACCTTCTGAAAAATACACATGCAATATCATGTACATACCTTGGAACTCTACGGATCTGCCCCGGAGACTCTGGTTTTTGCTGTTGATTACCCGGTCTCCAGGGACAGACACTTATTCTACGGTGGCGAGGAAGTTTCTTATGAAACTCTGCCCACGTCTGCTACTTCCCAGCCTGTTCCTCGCACTGCATGACAGAGCAAGATTCTCATGTTGCCTACTGAACGTTGCATACCTTTAACCTGGTCACCAGCTGGCATGAAGAGGCTGTAGACATTTTTTAATTCAACCAGAAGAAGGATCAGCTGCAGATGAACAGTACTGGGGAGGAGTGCTGGGTGTGCGTTAGCTGCTTCTTAGCCATGAGTGATAAGAACAAGACCCTGCAGAAATAGAATGCCAGCCTCAGGAAGGGTATGGACTTGGACGCATGGGGGGCATCTGGTGGAAGCGATTGATGAGTACCATATGTAAGTGACATTACTACCACCTCAGCCGAGTGGCAGCATTCCTGACTTGGGGACGTGAGGGAAAGTAATATGCTGTCACTGACATCTGATGCTGTACATGCTTTTATGGAGGCTAGGCCTCTCAGAGCCCTTCTTATTCTCCTCCTTGGTGGGCAGACTGAATAGAACTATTACACTCTCTCTTTAAGATCCAGGAAAGGCACAGGATCAGCATAGCCTCTTCTCCAGCCTCTTCTTGCCAGCCGGTGAACGGGTTAAAGGTATGTGACATTCAGTAGGCAACATGAGAATCTTGCGCTGTCATGCAATGCAAGATTTTCATGTCGCCATTTTAACATGACGACATGGTGAATGTGTTATGTGGTCATACACTCTTTTGCGTGCGACCTTTTAAAAGGATACCGTATATCCTTACATACAATGTGTGCCTCCCTTGTCTATTTTATGTAGTAAGCTCTAGAGCAAGGACCCCACTGCCACTTTCTCATTCCCTGTATTCCACTTAGACTAAGGGTCATATGTTCAAAAGAAAAGGGGAGTCATTCTGGGGTAACCCACTTGCACCTTATAAAGACATACACATTTCCATTGATTTTAACCCACTTGAAGGCTAGTGAGGTCTCCATTGCAATGCCAGTTTTCCAGTGCATGAACTTCATGGAGAGTTCAAAAGGGATGCAGGCAGATAATATTGCTTCCCTCAGTCTCTACAGATTCAACAGTGATGGGTTGTCCAAGCAGCCCATCCCACCTCATCCACAGTTCCCCCATTAGGTTGAGATCATTTGATTGCATAGGACAATGAAGTATGGTAAAGCCACTCCAAAAACTTGCTCTTTGTAACATGGGGATGTATGTATTAAAGTGGAATGAATTTCTCATCATCCTTACAAATAAATAACAACAACTTACAAATAGAAAAATAAAAAAAACCATTTCAGACTGTGAAGTTATGGTGACCACACTTCCTGGAATGTGATATATTAGATACATATATCTCTAAGGGTCTGTATTGTATTTTCTGAGAGTTAATTTATCATCTATCTCAGGTCACTAGTTTTACATTTCTGTAACTAATTTGTTTAATAACTAGGTGCAAACACTTTACAATTGCAGTTCTTTCTAACCCATTTTTGAATATGAGAACCATGGTGTATTATCCTGCTCGAAGTAACTATTACAGTGTACATAGTCATTGAGCATTAAGCAGTGCACCTGATCAGTGTCAATGTTCAGGAGAGTTTTGGCATTCAAACACTGATCAACCGGTATCAGGGGCCCTAAGATGTGCTAATAAAATACTCCTCAACCTCACACAGCACCACTACCACTGTTTACCTGTATCACAATGGGTCCACGGACTTATGCTGCCATTGTTATAACCAGAGGCACTACAGATTCAGGACTAAAATTGCCATCCTGGCTGGGGATGATAATAATTGTATTCCTGAACAGCCGGAGAGCCTCAGGTTGTCCAGCCCTGGATTAGTCAAAAAGACAAAATTTTTCCACTCCTCGGGTTTTCAGTGTTGGTTTTTCTGTTTCCACTACAGCAGTAGCTGATTGTAAAATGGTTTAGGATTTTTCTTTCTCTCTTTTGCAATATTTTTCTTATTTACAATTTTAGTTAACCTAATTGCTTGTTTACAGATTCTATTACATTTTTATATTAATTAAATGGTGCATCCTTCTGACTTAAGCAGATTAAAATCCTGCTTCTTATTTCTTATTTCCCTGCAAACCTCTTTATTAAGCCACATTGGTCTTAATTTGCTCCCCTTGTATTTATTGCCTAGTGGTTTATATTGACTTGTTATTTATCTAAGAACATTTTAAACAAATTCCATGTTTCCTGTGCATTTTTTTCTTTGAACATTACATCTCATTGAATGTACTTTAATACTGCTTTTAGTATTGTAAAATTCACCTTTATAACTTTTAATGTTTTGGGTAACCCGTTGCTAATGAGTTTCTCATAACAAATTTCAAAGGCTACCATATTGTGGTCCCTGCTTCCTAAATGTTCCCTTAAATGTATATTGTTAACTGTTTCCGAATTGTTTGAGAATACTAGGTCCAGCAAGGCCTCTTTTTTTAGTTGGCTTTTCTACTAGTTTGAAATCATCATTAAAGCGAAACTACCACCCGACACAATCTTTAGCTTCACTAAGTCCCCATCTGGTGACTAGCTGCTTAGTAGCATTAGTCGCCAGAATAATTACCTTATTTAATAGATTTCTGCTGTCTTCCAGGCAGGAAGGAGCGCGGACATCTTTCCATTGTGATGTCCGCATGCCTGCGCTGTCAGTCCCAGCCGGGTCTAGAAGGCGTTGCTAGGAGCCATTTTGCTCCAGCTGAGTAGTTCTGCTTTAAGCATACAGTTGTAGTCAAAATTATTCAACCCCCATTGCAAATCAGATTTATTGACAAAATTTACAGACTTTCAGCTGATTGCAGTGAACACATCAAACAAAAGCAATTGAAATAGCTCAACACAATGGATGCTTCAAGTGGTTTCCCCAAATTCAACTGAAAATGCAACTTTTATAATGATCCAGTTTCAAAATTATTCAACCACCTGAATAGAATCCCACACAGAAGCACAAATATGCAAAACAGATGTTGTCTCAAGCACACTTGATGAAACTAATCAAGGGCTTCATTAGTTGCACCAGGAGTGCTTGAGCTGAAACACATGAATTACATGAAATGGCTAGGGGCTTGTTGAGTGTTAAGTTTGACAGTATGTTAGAAATATGGCTAAGTCAAAAGAATGGTCCAAAAAGTTACGAGAGGAGATCATCGCCCTTCACAAACAAGATACAAAAAGGTAGCGAAGGCACTGAATGTTCCTAGAGACACCATTGGAAGCATAGTTCGCAAGTACAAAGTCAAAGGAACAGTGATTATACTACCTAGAGGGACAGAAAAAGGAAGCTATCAGTAGCTGCAACCAGATTTCTGAGAAGGCAAGTTGAGAAAAACTGCAGCAAGACTTGGTGGCAACAGGCACTGAGGTTTCAGTGAGCACAGTAAGGCACGTACTAAAAGCAGGTTTCCATGCAAGACGTACACCACTACTGACCCAAAAGCATAAGAAAAGTCAGCTCCAATATGCTTAAAATCATATAAATAACCCACACTCTGCCTACACTTAAGCATGGTGGTGGCTCGGTGATGCTCTGGAGCTGCTTTGCATCCTCTGGCACTGGAAACCTGCAGCGTGTGGAGGCAAGATGGCTAAATTGAAGTATCAGGAAATCCTAGGAGAAAACGTCATACTGTCTGAAGCTTGGGCGTCATTGGACCTTCCAGCAGGACAATGATCCCAAGCATATCTCATATTCCACCAAGGCTTGGTTGCAGAAGAAGTCCTGGATGATTCTACAGTGGCCATCACAGTCAGCTGACTTGAACCCCATAGAAAATCTCTGGTGGGATTTGAAGAAGGCAGCGGCGGTTGCAGCACGCAAACCCAAGAATATTACTGAACTGGAGGCCATTGTTCATGAGGAATGGGCTAAGATTCCTCATGAATGCTGCCAGAAGCTGGTGTCTGGCTATGTATCTCGTTTGCAGCAGGTCATAACAGCAAAAGGGTGCTTTACTAAGTAGTAAAGATGCTTGCCATGAAGGGGTTAAATAATTTTGAGACTGGAGAAGTCATTATAAGTTGCATTTTCAGTTGAATTTGGGGAAACCACTTGAAGCATTTGTTGTGTTGAAATATTTCAATTGCTTTTGTTTGATTTGTTCATTGCAAACAGCTGAAAGTCTGTAAATTATGACAATAAGCCTGATTTGCAGTGGGGGTTGAATAATTTTATTTACAGCTGTACGTATAAGATGATTTCCCTTTTTTGTGCTGGAAATCCTGTTTCTCCTGTCAGTTTCAGGGTAGTTAAAATATCCCATTATGATTACATTTCCTGACTGAGAAGGATTTTCCATTTGCAATAGGTTTCTTCAAACTCCCCAATATTAGGCGGCTTTTAGCAAATCCACATTAACATCTTTTTCTCTGTCGTCCAATATAGCTTACAGGTACCATGAGGAGGCGACATCTCCTCCTAGTAGGCTGGAACAATTCTTCAAGAAATGCAGGGTGAAGCCTCCCCCTCTTCCTAGCAGTCTACCTAGCCACTCCCCTTTCCAGATAAGATTTGTTCCATCACCTTGTAGGAAGGCTGAGAACAGTTCTGCTTAGTTTTTAGTTATTTTATCTTACATATGGGGTGTCAAAATTCCCCCATTAGGCGGATTACCATTACTGACTTCCCCTGGAGGATTGCTCAGTTATCAGATGCTGTCTGTGAACTCTTGCAGCCTTGGGAGAGAACCATGCAACCCATGTCTCTCTCCAGATGTAGTCTCTCTGAGGCTTCTGCCATTCAATGGTAATCTGAAGAAAGAAGACCTGCAAAAAACGTGAGCAACCCTTTGACTGCCATGGTCCATTTGTCCCACTGTTCCCCTCTGCAGAGGGGTTGCATTCTGGAGTTCTCTCATAACTCCTGCACTCATGTTGGGTACTGTATTATCCTCTGTTCTGAGTATTTGGAGCATTTGGGCTGTTGGTATTTGTTAACCCCTTCCATGCCGTGGTATTGAGTTGGGGATATGTTTTTTCTCATTTTCCCCTTGGGTTTATGTGTTTTTTGTTCTTTATTATGTGTTCTGTATGTGTTTTAACACTTTTTAGAAATTTTATTTGAATTCCACGCCTTTAAGTGTGCGCTTTACTGCATAGCAGTAATGCTCCATTGATCTCTATGGGACAGACTGTATTGGGATGCATCTCTTCAACCGGTCTATGTACCGAGTTGAGAGAGGGCTCATTATTCTTGTCTCCCCTTGCCCTACATTCTGGTTCTTTCTTTCTTTTCCATTTTACACGAGTATCATAGTCAGGGCTTGAATTCCTCTACTCTCCTCCACAGTTTAACTCTTCGCTTGCCAGATAAGTACTTTTTAGGCTTTCTGGGGTGAAATGCTTAATCTACGTGACAGTGTTTTGGTTTTCCTTTATACTGCAAGACACCTTTCTCCTGTTAGGGTGTCTTATCCATTAGGACATGGGGCTAGACCTAAGGGCAAGGACTTACTTATTGTTCCTAATGCCAAACGGGGCTTCCCAGAGAATACTCAGGTCACTTATGCCCCTCATGCACAGTGGCCCCTGCTTCTCTGCCAGGGCCCTCTAGTAATGAATAAGAACCACGTTGGGTCAAGGATTTAAAGTCCTCTATGGCACAGTTTCCACTTTCTCTTCAGGGGGTTCTCCAGTCCTGGAAACCCCCCCCCACTTCCTTCAGGTTTGGGGCCCCTAAGGCCCCTGGTATTCCTGATTTATCTGACGCCTCTGAGGAGGACTCATTTGAGGAGTCAGAGGGTGGTGTGTGTTCAGAAGGGGCTTCTTCCCAGTTTCATGGCAACCCCTTTGAGGCTGACCCTGAACCCTCTGCTGCGGGCCTCATTAAGGTGGTTTTATCTACCCTTAACATTTTTTGTTAACCCTGTAGAGTCTCAGTTTACTTCTGACGTCTTTTCCAGGAGCAAGAATTCCTGTACTGTATTTCCGTCTAATCCCACTCTGGATCAAATTATCCTGAATGAGTGGAAGACTCCTGACAAGCGTCTTACTTTCTAAGAGATTCTTCAAGCTGTACGCCTTTGCTGATGCAGCTTTGGCTCTGTGGGCTACACCTCCTCAGGTGGATTCCCCTATTTCTAGGCTTTCAAAATCTACTGCCTTTCCTGTTGCGGATGCTTCGATGCTCAAAGATCTGACAGATTGGAAGCTGGAGGGTATCCTTAAGGCTACCTTTACTGCCACAGGTGCGTCCTTGAGGCCTACCTTGGCTTCCGCGTGGTTTAAATAGAGCCATTGCTGTTTGGACTGAAAGCTGACTGACGCTGTCCGCAAAGGTGCCCCTAAGGAGGACCTTATGCCAAATATCTCTGAGGCTCAGCACTATATTACTGATGCCCTGTTATTGCCATTAGGCTTGAGGCTAAGCCCTCCACCTTCTTTGTGGCTGCCAGACGCACTGTGTCGCTTAAGATTTGGTCTGCTGACCTGATCTATAAGAAATTACTGGTCTCACTTCCCTTTCAGGGTACATCCCTTTTTGGCCCTTGAACTGAAGAACATCATCAGTGAAGCCACTGAGGGTAAGAGCACTTTGTTACCTCAGGTTCCTAAGTGCAATCCTCAGAGGAGGAAGCAGCGTTCCTTTCGTTCTCACCAAAGCGAAGCACTAAGGTTGAACCCAGTGCCGCCTTAGGCCAGCACTCCACATTCCACCCCCAATTCCTTGCAGCAGTGGAGGCCCAAACACACCTTTACCAAACCCAAATCCACCAAACCTACTTTGGCATAACTCACTGAACCCGGGTCCGCATACACTTGTGGGTGGTCTCCTGCATTATTTTTTGAGTACTTGGACAGGCTCTGTTGCGGATCAGTGGGTATTACAGGTGGTTTCAGGAGGTTACAGGATTCCCTTCACATTTCTAACTCCCTTCTCTTCTTAGGGACAGGAAAAGCTCTGTCTTTTCAATGGGGCGGTTAAGGATCTCTTGTACAAGGGTGTCCTGGCTCAGGCTCCTCAGCCAGAGAGAGGTTTCGGTTTTTATTCCAACCTCTTTGTAGCTCCCAGAAAGGATGGTGGCTGCCGTCCTATCCTGGACCTCAAGGATCTCAATTTATCTGTGGTCCGTACTCATTACAAAATGGAGTCCTTGCGCTCTGTCATTGCAGCGATGTGTCCAGGGGAATTTCTGGCTTTGTTGGATCTGCAGGATGCATACCTCCACATTCCAATTCATCCAGACAGTCAGAAGTAGCTCAGATTTGCTTGTGACCTGGGTCACTTCCAGTTCACCGCCCTACCCTTTGGGCTCACCACGACTCCCCAGGTGTTCGCCCGAGTCTTAGGGGCTTTGATAGCCTTCCCACACACCAAGTCAATCCTTACATGGACAACCTTCTCCTGAAGGCTCCCTCCAGGGATCTCGTGGACCGTCAGGTCCAAGACTGTGCGCAGATCCTTCTCCAACATGACTGGATCCTTAATATGGAGAAGTCTGCTCCGGTCCCTTCTCAGGACCTGGTTTTCCTCGGTCTCCAGTTCGACACTCTTCAGGGCAAGGTTTTTCTGATGGAGGACTTTGTCCAGCAGATCACATCCAAGGTGTCTCGCTTCCTGGAGTGGACTTCTGCTCCGGCAAGGAAATTCTCCTCGCCGGTGGGCAAGAAGATTTCTACCATGGAGGCAGTGCAGTACTCCATGGCTAACACCAGGGAGCTTCAGAGGTTCATAATCTGGGTTTGCCTGGGGGATCCAGCCCTTCTGGATCATCCTGTCTCTCTTCCCCCAGAGATGAATTTCGACCTTCGCTGGTGGTTGGACAGTTCCAACCTGAGGAAAGGGAGACTCTTTGTGATTCCATACTGGACCATACTGACAACAGATGCCAGCCTGTTTGGCTGGGGAGCCATCCTGGGTCACCTGGATGTTCAGGGTCATTGGTCAATGGAGGAAACTCCCCTTCCTTTCAACATCCTGGAGGTCAGGGTGATTCTTCATGCTCTGGGGTATTGGTCTTCCCATCTGACTGGATGCCCCGTCAGTGTCCAGTCAGACAACGTTATGGCCGTCGCTTACATCAACAAGCAAATAGGCACCAGAAGTGCAGCTGCCTGGTTGGAGGTAAAGGCTATTTTAGCCTGGGCAGAAGTGCATATTCCTGCCATCTCCACCGCACACATTGCAGGCATAGAAAACGTCTTGGCAGATTTTCTCAGTCGCCAAACAGTGGACCCCGGGGAGTGGGAACTCCATCCATAGGTTTCAACCTGTTGGTGCACAAATGGGGTCTTCTTGGAATAGACCTGATGGCCACTAGGAACAACCAGTAAGTTCAGTTTTTTGCTGTCACTGGAGGAATCCTCTGGCATTCACCGTGGATGCTCTGTCAATACCATGGCGACTTCATCTGACCTACATTTTTCCCCAATTTCTTCTCTTTCCCAGGATGTTCAGGAAGAATCGAATGGATGGTGCATCAGTCATTCTAATTGCACCGTATCGGATCAGACAACCTTAGTTTCCAGAATTGCTGGCACTGGCTGCACAGGATCCGTTTCCTCTGCCACTCAGACCGGATCTCCTTCTCCAGGGCTACCTCTGGAGGGAGGATGTGGACAGACTGGCTTTGACAGCATGGCTGTTGAAGCCTCCATCTTGAGGAGGAAGGGCTTTTCTCCTGAGGTGGTCTCCACCATGATTCAAGCCAGCAAACCTGTCTCTTCTTAAGCATACCATAGGATTTGGTCTACCTTTCATTCTTGGTGTAAGGACAGGGATCTGTCCTAAGAGGAGTTTGACCTTCCATCCATCTTATCCTTTTTGTAGGATGGTGCGAACAAGGGCCTTAGCCTTAGTTCCTTGAAGGTGCAGACTTCAGCTCTCTCTGTTTTTTTCCATAGACGCATTGCCATGTGTCCAGATGTCATGGTCTTCTTTCAGGGTGTAGCCCATGCTTTCCCTGTTTACAAGGCTCCAACTCCTCAGTGGGACCATAATCTTGTCTTGGGTGTCTTGCAGCAGCCTCCCTTTGAGTCCTTGGCTACCATTCCTCTACGTCTTCTGACGTGGAAAATGGCCTTTCTTTTGGCTTTGGTCTCTGTCCTCAGAGTTGCTGAGTTGCAGGCTTTGTCCACCAAACCACCTTTCCTGGTGTTCCACAAGGATAAGGCTGTTCTTCCTAAGGTGGTCTCTGAGTTCCACATCAATCAAGAGATTGTTGTGCCTTCCTTTTGTCCTGACCCTAAATCTGACAAGGAGAGGGATCCCCACTTGCTGGATGTAGTGCATTGCTTTAAGATCTATGTGCATCGTAGCGAGTCCATCTGCAAGACGGATGCTTTATTTGTCATTCCTGAGGGTCCCAGGGCTGGTTTGGCTGCATCCAAGTTGAGTTTTGCATCCTGGATTAAGTCCTCCATCTGCAAGGCTCATAAGCACAGAGGGAAAACTGTTCCCTTCCGCATTATAGCACACTCCACCAGGTCTGTTGGGGCCTCCTGGGCCTACAAGAATCAGGCTTCTGCTGAACAGCTGTGCAAGGCGGCCACTTGGTCTTCTGTGCAAACCTTAGCCAAAAACTATTGTGTGGACGTTCTGGCGTCAGCTGAACCAGCTTTGGTAAGAAAGTCCTGGAGGCAGTTTTGCCTGTCTAGGACTTTAATTTCCTGTGCCTTATATCTCTTTTACTGTTTGAGCACTGTTGACTCCTGTTCCTGTGTGCTGTGTTATCAGTTATTCAGTGTCTGTTGACACTTTGTTAGTTTGGGCTGTTCCATGTCCTGGTTAGTCCATGGGAACTCTGGTATCATGGGGACTGGTGCTTGGTCCTTTCCTTCTCTTCCCACCCATGGGAGATCAGTGTTGGTACATCCCCATGGCACCTGTAAGCTATATTGAATGACAGAGAAAAGTGGATTTTAGTCTTACCTGTTAAATCCTTTTCTCTTAGTCCATGTAGCTTACAGGTCTCCCACCCAGTAAAAGGAGTTTATAGCTCCAATTAAGTCATTAGGAGTTTGGGGGAATATTTATTTGTCCCCTATGGAGCAGCTGGTTTGCCATAGATTTGTTTAATTTTACTTTTATACATTCTGCCCATTGGGACTTTATTTGTAAAGATAAAATGGAAAAATTCTAAAACAAACCAACTTTACCATAGCTTATGAAAATGTCCCAATTAATTGCATTGATTTAAATGGGGATTTTCAATACTGAATGCTAGGTCTACAGTCATTGCTCCACTCTTGTCAGCTACATCTGTAGGGGATTCAAGATCACCAACACACTGAATACTTGAAGAGTGAAAAGATGTTGTCTGGTATGACTAATCCAGGGTTAGGCAGCCAGAGGCCCTCTAGCTGTTCAAGGCTACAACTACCTTTGGCTGGCTAGAGTTGATGGGAAGTGTAGTCCTGAGGAGCAGGCAGGACTCTGGTTGTCCACTACAAGACTAATTCCAGTGTCACTTGTTCCATGCTCTCAGCAAGGCCAGAGTATTGCAATGGTTGTAATGGGGGGGCCCGGTGCATACACACTAAATATTCTCTCAGGGGTATAACAAGATCTTATTGGCCCCTCCAGCCAATGGGTCCCTTTGGCTGCAAGCCCCTGTTACAACTACACCCTCTGCACCCCCTGTAGATACTCCCCCTGAATGGCAGCATAGATCAATTCACTCACTGTGACAGATGTCCATACCTGGGAACTCTATGAATTATGATGCCAATTCTGCCCACAACTGAACCTCACCAGTGTGCATCAATGGTATAGTAAAAAAGTTATCATAAAGGTGTATAAAGTATATATATATAAATGCAGCAGACCACATAAATTATGTAATAAACATATGTGTGTATTTTTTTTTGTTTGGTCTGCTGCATTTGTTTATATATTCACATACACCTTTTGTGATAACAATTTTACTATACCATCGAAGCACACGGGTGAGGTTCCATTTTGGGCAGAACTGGCATCATAATTCCCCTCTGGCAATCAGACTGGTGCACTCTACGTGGAGATCGGTCATAGAAATAAACTGTGAGTAGTTTATGCTTAAGATTTGTGATGTGTTCACCACTCTCTCCTTCTGCTTGTTGTGTTTGTATTTGGGTACTCCCAGCCTTTCTTGATTGTCTTGAAGGTTCACATGTATCCAGATGTCTAGCACATTTTAGGGCCCTGATATCAGGTAATCAATGTCTGAATGCAAAAGCTCACCTGTTCATTGTTATTGCCCTTAGCAATCAAGACATTAAAATATCCATTTGAATCAACTGGAATCTTTGTCCTCTATATGCAGCTGGTTTGCTCCAGAATTGCTCCACATCTGTATTTATACATTTTGTCCCTTTGTCTTTCACTACGAAACTGATGTGCTCTCTTTCTTTTTTTATCTGTCTGGCTACCTGTCCCCCATCTATAGCTCTGTTTCCCTTCTCTCTGCTGTGAGTAACACACAGCTCTGATTCCATCAGAGATCTTTCTCACTTTCGAAGGAGATGTTCCACGTAACAGGTATAATCGAAGATCTAATTTTTAACCACCTGTTCCCATAATCCCCTGAAGCTAGTCACATATTGTTTGTGTTACAATCCTATGAAATATGTCCAATTCTCAATTCCATTTCCTCTCTCAGACAGGTCAGTAAGGCAGATGGTTCTGCCATGGCCACACGTCATGGCTGCCTGTTCCGCGAGGTCTCTGCCTGTCTAGATTTCCGGTTGGTGCAGAAGGTTTTCCATGAGGCTGTACAGGAGGTAAGGAGAGAGGCTGAGAGGTGTGCCACCATCAGACCCCCACTCTACATAAGTGAAGAGAGGGCACTGCTTGGCCTACCCCATACCTCTTCACCTTCAGCTACCACTAAGCATGGTATGCCGACACTCAGTACCCTCTCTCCACTCAGCTACAAGGAGATTCCCTCTGTGGCTCAGGCCAAACTTGTCACTGTGAAATCATCAAGAGCTCAGAGCAAACGCAAAGCACCCACACTTACCTTACTGAAGGGTTTCAAGATATTCTAGAGATTGGATCGGTGTAAATGGATTATAACCCAGTGTGCTTGTTCCATATTCATAAACTGGATGCTGGAATCCCAGGAGCACATGCAACTTGTGGTCACACCTGATATCCATTAAACCTACTGATCACATCATCCTGTTACAACATGGCACTATGACAATGATGTGGTGATGTTTAAAACAGAACTGCAAAAAAGGGACTGCTATAAAACTCCTCCACTGCAGATTTATACCCAGTTTATATTTGCTTATTTATTCAGCAGCACCATTGAATTTCTACTTCAGAGGCCAGGTGTAACAAATCAGAGAAGATATGAACTGTACGCAAGTTTTGTCTTGAACGTCAAAAGTGGAGTTTAATTTAAAAAAATATATATATATTTATCTATTGCTGTCTGTTTCTATGGATTTTCTTTTGGCTTCTTCAAAGCAACAGTTATGAGCTGAAGACCACATAGAATTCTGGGAGAACATCAGAGAAGCCTGCAGCCTTTCATGGAGCCGCGGATAACCGCTGCTGTTTTCTTTTTCTGTATGTCTGCATTAAATGCTAGAAACTTGATGATCTGCTACCCAGATGTTCCAAGTCAGACTGTTCCTACTGCCAATGTAACATCCCACACCATGTTATCAGTATGTAATGAGCAGTTCCAGGCTTCTGATCTACGGGCACAATGTGCTCGCTGGGTTTTTGGTAACATTGAGTTTCTACAGTTGCCAGCTGCAGGGAAGAATTGTTCTGTTAGAATATACAGTACCTGACTAAAACACACATTCCATACATGAGACACGGTTTTGGTTGTGTTTGTTCCAAGAAGAAATAAATTTGACACAAAGGGTAATGTTTACAATGTAATGTTATCCCAACCAGAAGCTCCATTTCAATGAATTGGATACCTCTCTGGCACTGAAAAGGTTAAACGAGAAGTAACACCTCCTAATAATCCCCACTAACATAACTATTTACAGAAAATCCTAATGGCCCCTATGAAGTTTGTCATTGAGCCTTTGTTCAACAGAAAATATCTTTAACAAACCATGATGTCACATGAATGGAGGCAGACATGACCGTTACTAGGATCTCAATCTCTGCTTATTGCACCTGGTAATATTAACACTTCCAGAACCAGGCGGGTAAACAATACATTGGTCGTTATGCACTAAGATGTGATAAAGTGGAGATAACTTCTCCAGGGATATCACTTCTCCAGTTCCTATGTTATTCTATAGATCCAATGCACTAAAGTTGGAGAAATCTTGGTACAAAGGCACCATAGAATAACATAGGAATTGGAGAATTGATATCCCTGGAGACGTCATCTCCGCTTTATCACCTATTTATCACACTTAAATGCATCTTCTCCAATGGATCACAAAGTGATGAACTTCTCCCATGGTTCTTAAAAGGTAAAAGAGACATAATCATCAGAGAATAAAAATGGTTCATTTCCATTATTATATTATGTTCTAGTCAGCATCTTTTAAACATTTTTCTTTGGTGCAAAAGGTCTAAAATCTTTCAGAATAAAGGTAGGCAGAAGCTACAAAGTACCTACAGTTTGTTAAAAAAAAAAATAGTGATAAAGCCATAAACAGAGGTAATGGTTCAGAGAGTAGAACCATACCTGGGAAGTCTCCAGATCTGCCCCAGAGACACCGGATTTTAGTGTTAATTACTGGATCTCCTGGGACACAGTCTGATTCTCTGGGGCTGGTGAGTTACATCTGAAAGTCTGCCCACTTCTCCTCCTTCCCACCCTATTCCTCCCACTTCCCCTCATACCCATCCTGTTCTTCCCACTTCCCGCCCACTTCTCCTCATACCCACCCTGTTCCTCCTACTTCCTACCCACTTCTCCTCATACCCACCCTGTTCCTCCTACTTCATACCCACTTCCCAACCACTTTATGACACAAAGGTGGTCAGCCCGACCTACCCTATTAAGCCCTGCCCCTTTATTATGTGAATCGCGTAATCTCCATCCCCCTGGCCAGCAGCACATGGGGCTCAAGAAGAGGAAGTTCTCAGTTATAATTAGACCCCATCCAATCCAGTTCATTGAAACTATTGTTTCTTAGTTGTTTATCTTAGTTGTGCTATACACTGCCCTTATCAGTCCTTAGGAGCTTATCTAAAGAAAGATGGGCCAAATGGCCAATCACACCTGCCTATATCTGTATAAGAAAAGCATATTTATAACTTACTTGGAGTCTTATGCACCAAAGAAATCATTTTTGCAAATGCTGGCTAGGAATACATAATATTTAAAACGGTATGAACCCTATTAATTTTTAGGTGATCATATCTCTTTGAGTAGATTAAGTCACTCTGCCTACTTCATCCAGCTCTGATTAAAAATATCCCTTGGAAAAGGCACAAGGGCAAAATTCATAGGGCCATTTGGCTTTTCTGGCAATAGTAAAGTAAGTCAGATGGGTTACTTACCCTTTAATATACAGTATACAACTGTTGTCCTGGGCCCAGGTAAGAAAGGAGGCCCAGGCCTTGTGATTGAAATATGATAAAGGGGCAGAATCAGTTGTTAATTAACCCCTTGAATGCTAGCACCATTTGCAATGCATTGCAGAACAATGCACTTGAAACATATATAGCATCCATTAAAATAATAACAGAGCTAGGTAAACTTCTTACCCAACAGGGTTCTTGGCAACTGACGCAGCATTTCTGTTCCTCAATGCCATGTGAGTTCCATGTGAGTGGGCATCGCATTGGTTTGTAATGCATTGCACACCCTTCTGGCCATTAAGGGGATAGTAATACGTAAGATGTAAAAAAAATATATATGTTGTAGGGTTTATCCCTCTGAGTAAAACAAGGGTACTCCCACTGCTGAAAGGTGTTTTATTCAAATGTTATTACAGCTCAAAGTTGATTTTTTTAGGTGCAATATCACAGTGGCCTGAAATTGTACAGTGGCGCTGTTGCTACACGATCCTTTGGACAGCTCTGGTCCCGGGACCATAATTCTCCATAGGATGGTTTAGCAACAGCGCCACTGTACATTTTCAGGCCACTGTGATATTGCACCGAAAACATTCAACTTTGAGCTGTAACAACTTTTGAATAAAACACCTTTCAGCAGTGGGAGTACTCTTGTTTTACCCAGGGGGATAAACCCTACAACTTTTTTTTTTTCATTTTACGTATTACTATCCCTTTAACCCTTTGAGTGCCAGAGTGGTATCCAACATATTGCTTATACCCCTCTGGAACTCAGAGGGTTAAAGGATTAAGGAGAATGGGTGTTTAGTATAGGAACTCTTAGTGTTCATTTTAATAAGTGGTTCTCAATCTTTTTGGCTCAAGTCACCCCTAGCATGCAGTCTGGAATTCCTGGGGCACAATTTATTTTAATAGGTCATTTGTCAAAGGAATAATGAAGGGTATAAATACAAGAATATATGGTTATTCGTAGGTTTCACAATCAGGATGATGAAAATTAGCATACTGTGCATTACAAATTCCATATCTATACACTTTATATAAGCACAAGAATCCCATTTTACCAAATTCATAACAGGAAAACTGTGGTATCCGAAGCTAGTTCCCAAACACACCAAAGTGTCAAGACACCCTAGTTGAGGACTACTGCTATAACTCTTTGAGTGCCAGAGGGGTATCCAACATGGTACCCTTCTGGTACCCAACGGGTTAAAGAAATTATGTTGCTCATTCCTATGGCTATATCTCACATTTAATGGAGCTCAAACAATTGTGTTACTTACTAGCACAATCCTAATTGAGCTTGTCTATTGCAGGAAATTATTCAATACAGATGTAATCCCATTTATTCTTATGTTCTGAGCACCCCACCAACCATCTTGAGCTCCATTAAGTGAATTAGTGACTATGGATGGAGCTGGATTGCTTTGAACATCCTAACTCAGCAACACTAAGGGCTCTGTTCAGAGACATTCTAGGGAAAACCATATGGGAGGACTAAACATTCCCACTGATTTAACTATATACTTTAACCCTTTGAAAGCAATGCAATGAAGACCTTTCTAGCATTTGAAAGGTTAAAAGCTAAATTTAAATCAGTGTGAACTCTTAAAGGGTTAGTAATGTCAAAATAAAACTGTTTTACATTTTGAAGATCTTAAAAAGTTGGCTTGAATGCAAAAAAATGTATCTCTTAAACCGCTTTGTTTTGAGTGATATGTGCATTCAGACTTTGATGTGTCCTGCTTTCATCTGTAAAGCTGTCAGCAGGAGATCTGTGTCGGCCAACATGGAGGCTCTGCAGCAGAGTCGCAATCGCATTTTTTAAAACAAATGACTTCCTTGGAATGGTCTAAAATGTGTGCCTGGTTTGCCAGCTGACATGGATCTCCTGCTGACAGCTTTACAGCTGAAAGCAGGACACATCAAAGTTTGAATGCACATATCTCTCGAACCATAGCGGTTTGAGAGATACGTATTTTTGCATTCAAGCCAACTTTTTAAGCTCTTCAAAATGAAAAATTGATTTATTTGGACATTGCTAACCCTTTAAAAAAAGGTCAGACCTCGTGGTGGGGCACCAGGTCCCTTTCTGATGCCGCCCAGCTTGGTTGGGAGATCAACAGAGGCGACACAGGGGAGCTCCCCTGCGTCCCTTCTACCCAGACCACCAGGGTAGGAGTGGGCGGGATTGAGACACCCTCTCTCATCAATGAGGGAAAGCCTCTCTCATTGACATGAAAGGGTTTCCTGATCCCGCCTACTCCTACCCGGAAGTAAGGGTAGGATGGAAGCTGGGGAGCTCTCTTGCGCACCTGTGCAGCCTCTATTGATTTCCCAGCTGAATCGGCTGGGAGATCAGTAGCTGAGAGGGGGCATCAGGAGGGTCCTAGTGCCCCACCAGGAGGTCTGACGTTAAATGCAATTTTAAGAAAAACAATAACAAGGTTCTCTGCACTGGCAAAGCCCTGCCACATACCTTCTAGTTAACTCTAACAACCCGGAGTCTCCGGGGCACATCTGGAAACTTCACATCTCCCATCTCTGGCCTGCTGAAGTAGGGAGCTATAGTCCAATATCAAATGGGTAGCCACATTGTTCCCACCTTTTATATCAGAGTATATATCTGTACACACATTATCCATTTACTTTTGTTTACACGCACAGATACACAAGATTCTTCTATACAGTAGTTATTGAAATGTACATTACTATGTGTTGTGGATAGAATGGTTAACTTTTAACCCTATATTACAGGGTTATCACAGTAGACGCTAATATCAGTTCTATGAATTATGTTACAACAGGGTTATACAGCCTCCAGCTGCAGTGCCAAAGGTTGCCTACCACCTGGTCTACAGTCTCTGTACCTGCATTAGAAACCATAGTGGAATTCCAACCTCTGCTCTCCTGGCAGCAAACTAGTTCTAAACATGCGAATGCCATAATCCTTTAAAGGGAGAGTAACACTTGAGATATATATATATATATATTACAAGATATTAATTTTGTTTGTTATTTTACATCTACATCACTGGACTAATCACTACAATCTCTTCTCTCTCTCTCTCTCTCTCTCTGTATATATATATATATATATATATATATATATATATATATATATATATATATATATATATATAAAGTTTCCGCTGGGAAACTTTGTATTTTGCCTTTCATCAATGCATGAGATGCGGACTTCAGTGGGGAGTTAAATTTGAACCAAGTAAGTTTTGGTTTGGCAGCGGTTTTGGCCTGGGGGAAGGAAAGTATCTGCCAACCCTAACTTTTTTTTTTTTTAAACGCATAATAATAATATAATACGCACCCACCACTTCACATAAGTTGAGTGGGGTATTAGGGTTTATCCTCCTGCATAAAACAAGGGTACTGCTGAGGGGTATTTTATTCAAAAGTTATTGCAGCTCAGACTTGATTTTTCTAGGTGAAATATCTCAGTGGCCTGAAATTGTACAGTGGCGCTGTTGCTACACCATCCTATGGACATTTATGGTCAACTGACCAGAGCTGTCCATAGGATGGCTTAGCAACAGCACCACTGTAACATTTCAGGCCACTGTGATATTGCATCTATAAAAATTAAGTTTGAGCTTCAATAACTTTTGAGTAGAACACCTCTCAGTAGTGGGAGTACCTTGTTTTACTCAGGAAGATAAACCCAACAATATATTTTTTTACATGTGAAGTGTTATTATCCCTTTATGTTGCTCTGGCATGCTGCGACAGGTGAGGATTTCCCATTATAGCGGACCTTTTCCTGTAAGAAAAGTTTAGTTAATTTTAAAGAAAATTAAAAACTGCCTATATGTTGTTCTAGCTTTTTGATTGAAAGGTTCATTTCGAAAAGTATTGTGAGTATTATGTTTGGTCTAAAATGTAACTAAAGAAAATGGCTAGTAAAATATATAGGTAGATTTTAATTCTCTGCAAAAAAAAACCTAGACTTGTTTTGGGCTATGTGCACATAGATGATTTTAACTCAGTGATAATATCACAATTCTAAAAGCATCCATGTGAAACAGCTGGATTCCAATGGTGCTGTTTTCACAGTCAATTATCTCCTCACCAAATACAGTATGCTGTACCTTGGATAACCTCATGCTCTGGAAACATCCAGGTTACAGCATGCTGATCTGTACAGCAGCTTCTGGGCCATTGTGCAGACTGTGCACATGGCCAAATCTGGAGAGTATGATTCTATTCGCATTCTCCAGTAACTGGCCAATTCATCCAAAAATATATGTCTGATACGCTGGCCACTCCTCCCCTCCCCCTCATGCTAGGAAATTGTTGGGGGAATGCAGGACATTGAAGGTAAGTAGGCAGAGCCGGATTTACCAATAGACAGAGTAGGCAACTGCCTAGAGCTCCAAATTTTGAGGGGAGCCTCAACTGTGATGGCCACACCCACATTCTAGTTGTGGATGTGGCCAGAGTAATCCCTGTATTCATGCACCAGTGCATACTCTTTTACAGGCTATTATTTAACCCCTTGGATTCTAAAGAGATCTCCAATGCATTGCGAAGCAATGTATTAGAGATCTCTCTAGCAACCAAGGGGCTAAAGCTTTTTTGTCCTTGCTTTTTGTAGGCCAAGGGTATTTTCTGTGCCATGAAAGAGTGGGTGAGACTGGAGGAGGGGTCATGTGAGGAGTGCGGTGTGTGGCCATGGGTGGAGCTAAGGGCACCTCCAGTGCTACGCCTAGTGGCACTTGGGATGTAAATCAGGCCCTGTAAGTAGGCATGTGAGGCTTGGCATGTATTAAAACTGAGTACCATGTTGCCCATGTGAAATAAACCTTAGGATGACAGGAAGAGTTTAAAGGAGCAGTAAACTTTTTTTATGAAAACCTATGCTTTATAGAGTTTTCCTGCTAAAACAAGGGCACTCCCATCACAATTGTTTTATACAAATGTTATACAGTTCATATAATCAGGATGTGAATTTACAGCGTATTTACTTCCTGATAGTTCTGACAGGAAGTGACAGCAGTTTTCATCACCTTCTATGGAGAACTGTTTTCAGTGGTGTAACAATAAGGGGTGACCGGGGTAGCAACTGTGACCGGGCCCATCACACCAGGGGCCCGGCCACCTCCTGCGACCCCCCCACCTGGCACCAGCAACAAGCTGAGGTCTGTGCCTTCATCGACACAGACCTCTATTAGCAGCTGAGATTCATCTCTGTCTCCGGCACTCTGGGAGATGACATCATCTCTCAGCAACCTGCATTACTGGAGAGAGGATCACGCGGGAGCTCTGAGCTGCTAATAGAGGTCTGTGCCGAAGGAGGCGGCCTGGGGGCAATGTGGAGGTGGCCAATGGAGGGGGGCTTCATGGCAATTTTTGCACCAGTGTTCCGTGGCTTCTAGTTACACCTCTGACTGTTTGTCACTGACTTTCCTCCCAAATAGAATGTAATAGAATAGCTATTGGAGTTTGACCACTAGAGAACACTGCTAATGTAAAAAAAAACATGTGTTTAAACTATACTAACTCTGGAAATATGCATTTCTCAGCAGAAGTACCCTTATTTTACTCAACAGGAAAATACAATACATACTTTTTCACAAAAAGATTACTGCTCCTTTAAGCTGAGCAGGCAGCTCCTCAGTGTGAGGGGAGCCTAAGCTGTTCTTGCCATGTGCATCATACTAATTTGTGGGTGTGGCTAGTAAATCACGATGGCCTGGTTTATTAAACAGTTTATTATAGAAGATGGACACTGTGAACGCTATAACATGTGCTATGTTTATACGACCCTGTAATGACCAGCTTCCTTTATCACTTGGATGCTAGAAAGGTCTCCAACATATACTGCTTTGCATTGCGTTGGAGACCTCTCCAGCAGAAAAGGGGTTGAAAGCGCCACTTAAATAAATCAGAATTTGTATTTATCTCATTAGATGCCTCTGATCAGTGTCACAAAATTCTCGGCCATGTCCCAGTGTATAAAGTAAAAATGCTTTGAATGAATTACCCCTTAACCCTGTAACTGTCAATAATACATGCAAGTCATACTATCCAGCTTTCCTTGTTCTTTGGGCTTTCTAAACCCTTTGAATGCCAGAGGGGTATGCAACGCATTGCAAAGCAATGCTTTGCGTATCCCTCTGGCACTCAAAGAGTTAAAAAAAAAACCCAAAAAAAAACCACTGCTGGACATATGACTCCACAAGCCTTCAGTTGGATAGTCCTTATCTAGGAGAATTGACCCATGAAATAATTTACTGCAATAGTTCATTGTTATCAGGCTTAGAGGTGATGGTCTGTAAGCCATATAACTACCATAGGACACACTGGGCCTTCAGTGTTGGAGTGTCAGGATCAGACAGGGTTAAAGAGTGAGAGATCTACCTTTTGAAGAATAGAGGCAGGTTTTACCAGGTCTTTCTACCCACCTCACCCTTATTATCTACAAGAGACCTGCCCTCCTGATTCTGCTCCAGTGTCCTATCAATAAGCATGTCCTTGTGTTCCTATACATCCTCTTCTGGAACCTGTGTGTAGAGGGATGTGATCTGCCCATCCTTCCACTGTACGGTTATATCTCCTGGCTGAGGCTCCTTTTTCAGCAGAGCATCCTCTAGTGAAGACGGGTCTTTCTCTTTCTCCAGTTGGACAACAGCCTGTTTGGTAGCATCATTATCTGGCAACACAGCTCCTCCTTCTTTCTGGTACACTGCAATCATCTTCCTCTTCCTATAGCAAATATGGTAAAATGAGCAGGACAGCTGGAAATAACCAGTTGGAGTTATGCACTTGAACTTTATGCAGTGTATAATAATGGAAACCAAGGAATTAACCCTTTGGATGTTATAGACATCCCTTACGCATTGTGAAGTTATTTCTTTAGTATCCAAGACTTAATATTATAGCAATCAGCTGAAAATAAACAGACTTTGGGGGCATGTACCAATATGCCAGTACGTATCATTTTCTGGGTCTGCAAAGAAATACACCTCCATTGTTAGGACTTGAATTCAAGCAAGTCCCTCCACTATAGCACGAGCAAAGGGTTAAAGCAATCTCTTCTGCTCCTTGTTCGTACAGCAAGACCTGCAGGGGAGGGCTGGCCTGGGCAAGCCATATATCTGGGCTGGTGGGCCACTCCCTATTTTTGCTGCAAATGTAGCTAGTGATACCACAGAGCTTACAACTGAAATGGAGCTACAATCCAAGTGGAGCTACGTTAGTAGCATAACCCATTTCTCTTGTAAATTATATGGTATCACTAGTGTAGCTTTACTTAAATGGTAAGATCTGTAGTTGCACCAGTGTAACCCCATTTCAATTGTAAGCTCTGTGGTATTGCTTGCCTTACTTCACAACACTAACCCTTTGAGTGACAGAGGGGTATGCCACGCATTGCGAAGCAATGTGTGGCATACCCTCTGGCACTCAAAGGGTTAATGGCAATTTTAAAATTAACAAAAGAGGGTGGGCTGGGACAGAGGGCTGGAACAATAGTAAAATCGGGCCACTGGATTGTAGGTGCCCTCCAGGCCACAAGTTGCCAGCCCTCCCCTGAAGACCTGTATGCCAGCCCCATATCATGCACAGTGAAATTGTGTAAAATCATACAATTTGCTTTATACTTTTAACCCTTTGAGTGTCAGAAGGGTGGGAAATGCTTTGCTCTCAAAGGGTTAAACAAGGAATAGAGGAAAAGAACACTCACAATCACCCTTGGACTGTCCCTTTGTCCCGCCCTTCGAACAGGAGGTGTTCAGAGGATGAATGTTGGTGTGTGTGTAGATCAGTACATTGACAAGAGGCAGGGAATACATTCCAGCACATGGTCTAGACTAGAGCGGAACTGTCATTGTATATTCCCCACTGGACCTGCGGCACTGAGTGCTCTATATCTTTTTTACATTGTATATTTTATACATTGTATCCTTATCCCTGCTGTCACAGTTCCTGATAGAAAACTCACTGGAAATGGAAATTAAAAAAAAAAAAGTGATGGAGAAAAGAATTATAGGCAGTATGACTAGCAAAATAGGTAAACTCACAATAAAAGGTTGCTATCCTTTACATTTCATATTGGAGCCTCTTTAACCCTTTAAAGGGATAGTAATGTTTCATAATAAAAGCAGCTCTAATTAATCATCATAGTATTTGGACTTTGGAGAGTGTTATTTCAATACTGTCAGAGTTATAGTTCAAGAGTAATTCAATGACAAAGTGTCCCCCTACTGCCCCTTTTACTGATGTAACACTGCTCAGACAGAGCAGAAGGGAGGTGCCCAGGTAGACTGCAGAGAGGGACAATCTTCAATTAAGATAAGGGAAAAAGCTGAAAAGCTTTTCAAGGGGGCAGGGCTTTCATTGTTCTTATATGAAGAAGATTGTCCCTTGCTGTTATCTGTCTTGTCTATGGACTGCATTTCACATCTGAGAAGAGATTGCTTTTACTAGGTAAAAGGGGCGGGAGGGGGAAACTTTGCTTGTGAATATCTCTCAAATCATAAAGGTTTGACTTATATCGTTCTTCATGCTTTTTTAATGCCTACAAAATAAGATGAAGATAAAACGAAGTATTACTATCCCTTTAAGGATCAGAGGAGTGTGCAACACAGTGCTTTGCAATACAATGTGCGCACTTCTAAAGGGTTAGTAAGTGTTAGAATTCTGCACTCACCTGTTGTTCAGGATATTCCGAGTTAGAAGAAAGAGTCCCAATAACAGCGCACAGATGGCCAGGCCCAGAATGGCATAGTTCCAGGAGGTGACTGGAGGACAAAGAGCAAGAATATTCAACATACCCCTAAATACCCCAGGTAGGGACACAAGCAGAGATAGTCCCAGCAACTTGGACTTATAATGAACCACTATATTGTCTTATGCCTTTTAACCCTTTCAGTGCCAGAGTGGTATGCAACGCATTGCAAAGCACATGAGCGCTCAAAAGGTTAACCGATTACTTTTTTCTTTTTCATATTAACCCTTTGAGCGCCAGATGCAATGCGTTGTGCACCACTCTGGCACTCAGTGGTTAAATGAGAAATATACCAATAGAAATAAATAGCTCTGTTCGGATGCTAGGTGTGTACCCACTGCTTATTTGTACATCTATAGCAACCCAGGGGGTAACTAACAGAAGGAATTAGCTAGGTGCATGTCCATTTAACAGCAGTTAGATATAGCGATATGCCTTTTTACAATAGTCTATACATGGATAGTGACCACTCTCTGAAAAATGCTTAAGGATCATAAATGGGGCTTGACTTATTCATCAAAATAAGCAGGACAACTCTGGAGCATGCCAACTGCACCATAGGAAACAAATTCCCACTGGTTTAAATATGTATTTTAACACCTTGTAAGCTAGAGGCATTTGTTGAGCAATGTGTCGGAGACATCCCTGATCCTTTTAGAACCGGATGATTGTTAGATTCCTTGCTAGCATTTCAGTAAAAGCCTCTTTAATTTTCATTTGTCCCCTATGGTTAGTTGGTTTGCTCCAACACTGAACATCTTTAGGGTCCTTTCAGGATGCCAAAGAGGTGTAGTTCTGGAGCGAACCAATGGCACTATGGGGGAATGTTTGAATGATCTGATTCTTGTCAAAAAATGGGTGGGGCTTAATTGAGTGGGCATGCCTGAGAGGAGGAAAAGTGGAGTTTCACTTTAGAATGGATGTGGAAGTGAGCAGAACGGATGGGAAGTGTGCGGGTTACCCCAGAATCTCACCAAAGCCAGAGAATCAGCATCTGTCCCTCAAGACCCAAGCAGAACCAGAGAGTTTCCAGGTATGCATAGAAGAAAAAAATCCTAAATTCCCATGCACTGGAAGATTTTAATACTGTTAAAGCTAGAGAGGTCTCAGGGGTTAAAAGCCCAATTTAAAAGGATAGTAATGGTTAATTTTAAGTTGATTTAATATTGTAGACATTAAAAAAAGGTTAACATCTATGTAAGTCTTATCTCTCAAATCTTTATGGTTTGAGAGATATAACTTGCTAATGTTAACTTTTCCTGGCTGTTTCACTCAAGTCTGCCATCTACCTGACAGCTGCAGATTCCAGTCATTTGACCAGACAGAGGCTCTTCAGCAGAGCTGAAATCATGCTATATAGAAATAAATACTTCATTGGAACAGTCTACAAAGTGTGCTTGCAAACCAGGCACACTTTGTAGACCGTTCTAAATGAAGTATTTGTCTTTAGATATCGTTATATCAGCACTGCTGAAGAGCTGCATCTGGTCACGTGACCAGAATCTGCTTCTGACAGCTTTACAGCTCGTCAAGCAGAAAGGGGAGGGACCAGAGAACTTTATTTTCCTATATCTCTCAAACCATAATGGTTTGAGAGATACAAATAAGTGCAAGTACTCTCTTTTAATTGTATCTACCATATAGTTAATACTTTTTTTCTGACATTACTATCCCTTTAACTTAGCAGGACTTTGTGTTTGTCCTCTATGGTGCAGTTGGTTAACTCCAGAATAACTCCAGCTTTTATAACTACGGGCCTTAGTTCTTTCACCAGCACCATGCAGACAAGTTCCCCACAATGCTGTTTTTATTAACATCAAATTCTGCACTTAAATTAAGAAAGAGCTAGAACACAGCACATAGTAAAATATGTCTGAACACAAATTTAATAGCCACAAACACTTGCATTCAAATGTTGTAAAATAAAACAAAGACACATCAAACATTGTACCTCCCAACATCTGAGGCAAATGGCATTCAAGGTAATGGGATTCATGCATTTCTCTCCAGACTCCTGCCCTCTCTCCCAGTCCTACAGCATTGTGGGTCTCTAGAACCCCAGAGTCTGGAGCTGTGCTGAAGGGATGTCTGGTCCACTGCTGTGCCCTTGTTTTAGCTAATATAAAGTCTCTAGTATTCACATGTTTAAAAGCCCCATTGAAATCGATGGGGATTTTCACTTTCTCCTTTAGTGCAGTTGGTTTGCCCCAAAATTGCACCTCTTTAGCTTGATGAATAACACCCTATGTGCTGTACGCTATTTCCTTTTAAACACATGACCATACCTTGGAACTTGCTCATCTTGAGTCCCCAGAGAGGGCTCATGTGCTGCCGACAATATAAAGTCAACAATGCACTTCACATAATAAAGGAGGCAGGCCATACCAGGTGGGCGGGGCTAACACAAGTTTGTGTCATAAAGTAGGCGAGCAGTGGGTGGGAAGTGGGCAGAACCGGGTGGGAAGGAGGAGGAGTGGGTGGGAAGTGGGAGGAACAGGGTGGGAAAGAGCAGAAATTCAACACTGCCGGAGAATCAGCCTCTGAAAACCGTGACAGATCTGGAGAGTTCCCAGGTATGCATATGACTGCGGTTCATCCTTCAAACTAATTGCAGGCTTTGATTATGGAGCACATTCTCCCTCTAGGTCACACAGCAAATCATACTTACGGTCTCCTGTGCGGAAGAACCAAACGGCTCTCTCTAGCTTCTTCTGGGCTTCAGAAGGAATGGTTGCAGCCTCACTCTGCTGGCTTTTGTCTGCCATTTTTAAAAAGCCAACTCAATGTGACTGTCAGATACCTGGAAAAATATACAGATATTAAATGAGTAATTTATCAGATATTTAACTTTAATCGACATATCCGGGAACATTCAAAGTGGGCTAACCCTGAGATCTTTGAAATATTACCCTTTAAAGTACACCAGAGTGCAGATTCTGGGAAATATATCCCACCTTACTCTAACCCAGAGGTGTTTCAGTCAATTCACAAGCAACCTTTAACATGCTACAACTTACAGATTTCACTACTTGAGCACACTGTAGATAAGCAGGATTTCTTCCCCTACTTTTGTGATAGAAATGGCTCCAATTTAGAGACTAAAGAAGCAGCCAATTGGTGCAGATCAGACTGAAGGAAACCCTGGACTCTTTCACCCTGAGAATTTGTCCCCTCTGCGATTTTGGTCAAAACCCTGAGTCTCAGGGTCAAACTCTGAGAGTTCCCAGGTGTGTAATCTAATGGATAACAAATACAGTGTGCAGTATATGTAAAATAAGTTTATGGTATTGCGCTGCACTTAGCATTGCAAATATTCTAGACACACAAAGCTAGCGAGTTGAGCACATTGCACATTACATTGATAATACTGTAGATATACAAAGCTGCTGCTATCCTTTAGAATACACTGCATTTGGTGTGCTGGATACTACAACACTGAACCCTGCTGGTTGCAATGTGCACTGATCTGTTATTATGCTGGATACATTGAACAGATAGCTCCATTCATCTACCACTGAGTAGACTGGATAGATAAGAAATGAGGAGTAATTCTGGAGCCCCATATCAATAGCTATTACATTCAAGAACTACTTCCTTGGTTGCACCACCACCTTGATCCCACAATACATAAGTATTTATGAAGAAAAGACAAGCATTGAACAGTCGCTGACACCTTTCCACTGGTCCAACAATACCGTTGAACTTAAATTCTGCCAGAACCCACTACTGATATATCATATTGACCACCTCCTCAACCTGACCATAAGCCAGAAATTTTACTAAAGCTCAGTACTCTGGTCACAGCCCATCCCACATTGCATCACTAAATAATGCTTTCTTTTCATTCAGTTATATAGACAAAGCCCAAAAAGTGACTAGTTGTACCTTTTCACAGATGTGTGATATGCAGGTAATCGGTCCAGTTTAAAGGGAAAGTAATACTTAAAATGTAAAAATATATATATATGTCGTAGGATTTATCCCCCTGAGTAAAACAAGAGTACTCCCACTGCTGGAAGATGTTTTATTCAAAAGTTATTACAGCTCAAAGTTGAATTTTTTAGGTGCAATATCACAGTGGCCTGAAATTGTACAATGGCGCTGTTGCTACACCATCCTTTGGAGATTTATGGTCCCGGGACCAGAGCTGTTCATAGGATGGTGTAACAACAGCGCCACTGTACAATTTCAGGCCACTGTGATATTGCACCTAAAAAATTCAGGTTTCAGCTGTAATAACTTTTGAATAAAACACCTTTCAGCAGTGAGAGTACCCATTTTTTACTCAGGGGGATAAACATTACAATATATTTTTTTTTACATACTAAGTATTACTATCCCTTTAAGAGTTTTCTTATACTTGTATGTTGTAGACAAGAGAAGGTGATGATAAGGGCACCTAGGATGCTTTCACATAGGGTTGCCTGGGATATAAATTTGGCTCTGAAGCATCCACAGTTTGACAAAGTGATATATATGTAAAAACGTACCTGCTTTCAGAGGCTAAATAATATTACCGTGTGTGATTTGGGGTTATGTTTTGCCTTTAAGTGTACTCTTACAATATGTAAATATCTTGTTACATTCTACAGATAGCATAGGTTATAATGTTTATGTCCATTACTATGGCTCAGTGATGGGTATATGGAAACTTGCTCACATCCTACAGTAATTGCTACACTAGGTTACTGCTTCTCGGAATACAAGCTGACCCTTGTGGAATACAACAGGTTAATATGATATGTTGCTGCTCAGAGATATAGAAAAAATGTTTCTCTTGGTACCAGTAATACAGCAAACACAGCCTCTGGGCCTTATGCACAAAAGAAAAGTGGGGCAATTCTGGCGGAAACCAACTATAGGGGGACAAATAAAAATGTTTCACATTACTACTGCTTTAAACAAGTCTTTTAATTCTTTGAATGCTAGCAAGGTCTCCAGTGCTTTGAAAAGCAATGTTTTGGAGACCTCCATAGCTTTCAAGGGGTTAAAAGCCCAATTCAAAGCAAAGGTATGTTTATTCATCCCCCATAGTGCAGTTGTTTTGGCCCAGAATTGTGCATAAGGCCCTCTATGTTACCTACCAAACAAGCCAATCAATGTGTGTGACCTTGAATTGCAGTACATGAAGTTGAAAGCAAACAGCACTGCATGCTGTTGACATGTTCCCTGTACCTTACACCAGGTGACTCATGTCTGCACTCTGAAATTACATCAGATTTCTCTTAACTCAGGTCTGTTCTCTCGGGCGCTCACCTAAACTTTCACTTTCCTCATCACCCTGGTAATTTGTTTCTCAGCAGCTCCAAAGGTTATTATGGTTTATAAAATATATATATTTTTGGATGTACTTGATTGTGACTTGTGGCATTAAAAGGGAACTTAAACCTAAATTGAGTGCAAGGCATATATCTGTGTTTAATCCATGATTTTTT
Source organism: Rhinophrynus dorsalis (assembly GCA_037306005.1). NCBI lineage: Eukaryota > Metazoa > Chordata > Amphibia > Anura > Rhinophrynidae > Rhinophrynus > Rhinophrynus dorsalis. The sequence goes on from CM074721.1 coordinate 447,277,854, forward strand.
TCTTTTTAAATCACAATCTGTTGAGAGTAATATTACTCTAAGACCTACATAATCACAGCAGGCATTAGCTCCTTGCGGTACAAGCTGTACCGCACTGCTTATCAGTCCCTCCCTATTCTATATATATCCAGTCCAAGGGGCAGTATTTTCACCGCCCATTAATGTAAGCATAACAGGTGAGAGATGCCAATCAACAGGGACATCATCAACATGGCTGAGCTCTCTCCTTATGCACCGGACATCTACTAAGGTATATTTGGACATTTACAGTGACTTTTAAACTAAACTACGGCAGTTTTCATTCATCCTATATAATAATTCTCTAGGATGTTTGTCACGATGCAGTCATGAGCAGTAGAGACTGCCTGCGTTCGGCCAGTCTCTACTGAGCATGATTGCATTGCGTGAGTGAGGCGATGCAAGACTGCATCACGTGGAGCAGTGAGGTAGCGCTGCAGCCTCTTAACCCTTTGAGTGCCAGAGGGGTACACAACGCATTGCTGCGTACCCCTCGGGCACTCAAAGGGATAACATTACCCGGACCTTGGCCCATGTAGATGGGCTTTTACACTAGTTGCTCTATATACAAAATCGATAGAGGTTGAAACAAATGTAGGTGGCACTTCTGCTTTAATTTGGGAAGCCAACAGCTATGCTGTACATGCTCCCTCCAATACAGAAAAAGCAGAATTCTTCATCTGTGCATGTTGTTGACTATGGGAGTATTTGTTCATTAACCTTTACTACAGGGAGCAGGTTTCCTTTCTGTGGATTAGGTCATAAATGCTATTGGTGCCCTCTATCACGTTGCTCATATTCTATAGCATGGCTGAGGATCCTGAAGTCCTCCAGCTGTTCAGAAGTACAGAAGAACCTCAGGTTGCCTACACTGTTCAATAATACATAAGTACATAAGTTACATAGTAACTTGATCTTAGCTCATCATGAACTCAGGCTTATCGTTTGAGTTAGGTTTTTTATTATTAATTAATTATGAATAGTTTTCTATTAAATACAATTATATCGTAATAAAATATAAAATTAACTTTGGATGCCGTGCTGTAAAATCCACATATGAAAATTTAACTTGTTGGATGCTGCAGATGTCCCCAATATATTGTGAAGTAATGTTTTGAAGAAATATGTGCACCCAATGGGTTAAACGTTAATGGAGTCCCCACTCTAGCATCAGTATGAGAGTTTGTCCACTCTCGGCTCAAGTAACTGATAATGATCTGCAAGTCTCCATCTTTGAATTGGAAAAACAAACAAACAAACAAACAAACAAACAAACAAACCTCTCTTTGGAATCAAACAGTATTTCTATATTGTAGTTGTGGTATCCAGCAGGGCTGGATTTCCTATTAAGCAAAGCAGGTAACTGCCTAGAGCAGTGGTTGGCTGGTTGTTCATGATTAGCCAGCTGTTTTAAAGGCTTATGGGTTTTAACCCTGCACAGTAGCCCTCTGACGTAACAAATTACTTAAAGCAACAGTAACTTTTTATTCCATCACTGATCAGTGACAGTGAAAGCAAAGATACAACGTAACACTCTGCAGCAATGAGTTTTCTATATGCTGTATTTAATAGTCTTTTATACATTGTATCACTATCTTTTTTTACATTGTATCACTATCCCTACTTTCACTGTATCTTACAAAAAGCTTTCTGAAAACAGATCCAGGGATCTCAATGTCAGGGTCATAAAAGGGTGAAAAAAAAAAAAATAGGTGTAAAGGCAATGTGACTTTATACATCATGCATTAGAAGAATATGTAAATTCAAAATAAAGGTTGCTGTTTTTTAACCCTTGGCTGTTATACAGGTGTCCAACATATAAAAGCAGGAGTATTACCTCCACTAAAGTCGCCCTGCAATACTTAGGCAGGTGGCAACTAGCTTACTAATCATTATTTTACCTCTCAAAAGTGCCCATGAGTAAAGTTATCCTTAAGCTTCTGAGAATGACAGGCAGGTTACTGCAGCCTGTGTGCCTGCGCCGTCAGTCTCTCCCGGAGCCGTCCGGGCAAGTGCAATGTCTGTGAAGGGTAAAGAGGACTGACAGTGCAGACGCGCATTCAAGATGTCCGCGGTCATGCCTGGCTTCCGGTCTCGGAAGCTTAAGGATAACTTTATTCGTGGGCACTTTTGAGAGGTAAAATAATGATTACAAAGCTAGTCGCCACCTGTATAAGTATTGCAGGGCGACTTAAGTGGAGGTGGTAGTTCCGCTTAAGAAGCCTCTCTAGCATCCAAAGATGATAAATAATAATAATAATATAATAGTTTTGTCTTCAGTGATAATATATATATAGTAATGTATATATTTTAACCCTTTAAGGATTATAGTGGTGTGTAATGCATTGAGATCAATGCAATACACCCTCCTCTTGTTCTTAAGAGGTTACTCCTTTGACTGCCAGAGGGGTACCCCTCTGGCGCACAAAGGGTTAAAGTTCACTCAGAGGGTTAAAGTTCATTGACCAATGCAAGGGAGGGCTACTGAATTTCTTCTGAATGTGTTGGAGGCCTTGCTTGCATCAAAAGGGTTAAGCCTAATATTTCTTTCTCATTGCGTTCCACTGGTGGCTATATGTAGATTCTCCAGTTTCCTCTGTTATTATAATGCAGATCTGGGCACCTCACCTCTTGATCTCCTGATTTTGATCCCTTGGGTGCTATAGCAGCTTCTTATGGGGTGGCTGTCCCACAGGTCACACAGTATGACCCACACAATCTCCCTGTGTGCTTCTCTGCCTCTGCCACATAATCCTGGTAAACACACCCAGAGGTGAATGGACACAGAGACCTTCACCCCCTTCTCTACAGAGTGAAACTCCCACATGGCCTGAAGCAATGAACCCTGCACAGTCTGCTCTGATCCTTCACTGACTTGTGTGTTAAAGAAAATTCTATTTCATGTGCAAATTGCTTTTTCATGTGCAATCCCACAGAGGAACAATAAATGCTACTACGTAATAGGAAATAGCTTCTAATTTCCTCTTTATGACTACTAAGAACTGATTCATAAACTGGAGTATTTTAATCCTCTGTCTATAAAGGAGCAATAAATTATGCAGCATTGTATCATATCATAGGGGCCAAACATGCAGAGACATATGACAATACAATTAAAGTGGAAGTGTATCTACAGGAATGAGAGGCTGTTACATTTTAAAACCTTAGATACTATATCTGTCTCCAAAGAATTGTAAAGCAATGCACTGTAGATATCTCTGCATAGTGGTTACCAGCTCAAAGGGTTAAAAACTGCATATACTGAGATAACCATTTTCTTGTAATACAAATCGTTTTTGGGAAATTCATATTTATAAAGCACTGAGTAAACTTGTGGCGCTATATAAATAAACATTCATTCATTCATTTGGTGGCACAGTGTGGCACTTTATGCTAATTAGTTAATGTACTGGTCCTGTGCTATGAATGAATCTAGACAGCTCATACACTGGGGACATTTCTCATAACGCAGGGCAGAAGTTTCACCTTGAACATGACTAAGCATCCTGTGCAGGAAATTAACATAAAGTACAACACTGTGCCACCAAGAGAGAAAGCTTAACCCTTTCAGTGCCAGAAATCAATGCACTGGATACCACTCTGGCACTCAAAGGTTTACTTCCTCAAAAAATTATCAATTTGACAGAAAAATGGCAAGAACTACATGTAGGCAGATTTTAATTCTACGTAAAACAAACTAACCTTCTCTTTGGGTAACAGGTCCCCCTTAAGAGCCACATTTATAGGGTGACCACGTGTCCCAGATTGCCAAGGACAGTCCTGGATTCTAAATGTGTGCCCCATGCCCAAGGCAGTCCCCTCCCATGACGATATAAAGTCCAGAGCACAGAGATCTAAACACTAGAAGCAGAACTGGCCATTGTCCACTGTAATAGGAAGTGATGTCTCTGCTGGGCTACAAAAAATGGATAGATAGCTAGCTATTAATGAGAGAACTGAGCATATATCCTGACATCAAATACAAGATGCAGTGCAGTATTATTGTAGTGTAGCGCTAGTCTAACGCTTTGGCTGTTATGTACATTTTCTTTAAGCCCACCACAGGCATCACTTTCTGTCCCAGCAATCGATGGGCAGTTCTCCATCTAGTGTTTAAGGTTTACTAATGAAATGTCACCCTCTATTTGGAGACCATCAAAAGGGTGAGATCAAAATGTCATCTACATCAAAAGAGTGACATTCTGATATCACCTGCTTAACCCCTTAAGGACCATCGGTCCAGGGGTGTGTGGTTCTTTAACAACCAGGTAGCGAAGTTTGACATGCCCGCACAAGTGACTGATCACATGTGCCAGCATGCTGAACGGGGTGTTGATAGTGATCACTCCAGTCTTGGAGTGGTCAATTTCAGTGCCCACTACTACTCACATCGCTCCCTCGGCAGTGACGGTCCTGACGTGTCACTGGACATTAATGGGTTAAGGGTCACCATGTAGATGATCTGTGAGCACTGCCATCATCACAGGGGGAAGATAAGATGCGTTAACATCAACAAACATTCACACATGTAATGGTACAGCTACCTAGTTGAGGAGCTAGGAGCTCCATGCAACAGCGAGTAACGCCATTGCGGATGTGCGTGATGTATTTTTCCCGGTGGTTGTGCTCCCAGAAGGAAAGAGGAAAGTGGTGGCAGAGGGGCTCCAACTAGCACCTCCACTAGGTAACTGTACCATTACATGTGTGAATGCACGTTGATGTCTACATGGCAGTGATCATAGATCACCTACATGGCGACCCTTAAGAGGGCGACATCAGAATGTCGCTCTTGTGAGGCAGGCAAGATTCTGATGTCACCCTTTTGATAGTTGCCAAATAGAGGGTGACATTTCAATAGGATCCCAAGTGATCATAGGATCCTGCTCACAAGCTCTAATATCACAGTACAGAAGATATTTGTGTGAGAATTGACAGTACATTGCACAAATTTAGTGAAGGGCCCTCCTCAAATTAAGTTAAAGGGGTAGTAATACTTCGTTTTAACTTTATTTTATTTTGTAGGCATTAAAAAAACATGAAGAATGATATAAGTCTTATCTCTCAAACCTTTATGGTTTATGAGATATTCAAAGTTCCCCTCCCCGCCCCTTTTACCTAGTGTAAGCCATCTCTTCTCAGATGTGAGTCTGGTTGTATGACAGTACAGATAACAGAAGGGGACAATTTTCTTTGTATGAAAACAATGAAAGCCCTTCCCCCCTTGACAAGTTTTTCAGCTTTTTCCATTATCTTAATTGAAGATTGTCCCTCTCTGCAGTCTACCTGGGCATCTCCCTTCTGATCTGGTTGAACAGGGGGGGGATACTTTGTTTGTGAATATCTCTTAAACCATAAAGGTTTCAGAGATAAGACTTATATCATTCTTCATGTTTTTTAATGCCTACAAAATAAAATAAAGTTAAAATGAAGTATTACTATCCCTTTAAGTTAAAATGTAACTTTTACTTATTCTTATTAAAGACTCACCTGTACATTAATGCCTAGAAATGTATAGGGTTCATACCATTCTATCCCTTTAAGGACCAGAGGGGTGCACAATGCATGTATGATTTACTTTGTTGCACTTTTCCCCTGCTAATATAGCAATGATTTTACTTTGGCCTGATGTTCTTATCCCTGTCCTGCATTTTTTTATTGTACTATTACTATTTCTGTAAAGTTATGTGTAAATGTATGGCACTATATAAATAATGATGCATTCATGTATACATACATAAGTGTGAGATTTTCAATCAGGTAGGACACACATAAACACATACAGACACACACACACTACATTTATGCTAAGCAATGGGTTAACTAAACGCAAATAAAAATTAATGCAAACTGGTAAATAGGCTGACCAAATTAATAAGCAGGTAAATAAAACTGCCACCAGTTGCCTGCTCTGCCTAATGGAAAATCCAGACCATTTGTACATAGCAGATAAACACAATGAAACTGAATATGTTTAATAAATCAATATACTAGGCCAGTGGTTGCAGTATCCACAGGGGTCCCTAACAGGTAATGTCTTTAGGATTTCTCAGTTTGAGGCTCAGCCATTTAATTAAGCCACAAGCATGGCTTGTTAGGGATCTCTGAGTATAGGGTTTTACTAGGTGTAAATTCATTATCTGTAAGAACTGTTGGTAGTCTTATCACACTTGAACTAATTCTGTAGTAAATCTCTATGTATCAGTGGTACTGTATTACATCTGCATACAGGTTGACTTCAGAATGATACAGTCATAATGGAACATCGTCAGGACCAAAATATACATAGCTAATGCACACAGGGCTGGATTTACATACCAGGTACCACTAGGCAAGGCACTCTAGGCTCCCTTAACTCCACTCATGACCACACCCCTGTTCCTCACATGGCCCCACCCACAGACCCATCCACTATTTCCTGGCACAGAAAATACCCTTGGCATATAACAAGCAAAGCCAAAAAAAAAGAAAAGGCTTTAACTCCTTGGTTGCTAGAGAGATCTCCAAAGCATTGTGAAGTAATGTGTTGGAGATCTCATTAGCATCCAAGGTGTTAAATAATAGCCTGTAAACGGTTATAACACAGGAGCAGGGAAATTGAGATTGCCCTGGCCACAACCGCAATTCAGAATGTGGGTGTGGCCAGCAAGCCTTAGGCGGTTGCCTACTCTTCCTATCGGGAAATCCGGCCTGAATGCACACAAACCTAGAATAGGTTTTGTACAGCAACTAAATTTAGCTTTACATTGCCTAGGATCTAAGCAAAAAAAGCTGATAACTTGTTAAAAATAAACTATCCTATATAATAATTCACTAAATATGTGTTTGTCAGAAGCCATCATGCGCAGTAGAGATGGCTGCACGCGCTGCAGTCATGCACACTACAGACTGCCTGCGCCACGGCTGATAACGGAACGGGGCTCCAAATTCAGACCGTAGTCCTTCTGTGCACAGAGAGGACTACAGTCTGAATTCAGGGCGCCCCGCTTTATTTTTAAATTATATTTTTACTTTGTGGTAAACAGATACAAATCGTATAACTAACATTTCTCCTCCAAGCAGAAAAAGAGAAAGGTACATTAAAGAAATACGCTAATAGTCACTTCCTTCAGTAACGATATAAAATTCTTTGTCTTGGGAGTCTATGATGGCAGATACTGTTCATATGCTCAAATGATATTTTATAATTTTTAACAAAAAATAAAAAAGAGAATATAATTGGTCTCAGTGCTGGTATAATATTGTACCAGTGAGAAATCTAATTGCCATTTTGGAGTCAGAAAGGTTTTTGGCCCCATAGAGGTAAAACTGGAAGTAGTGTCAGTGGGGTTTTATTTGTCCACCATTGAGTCACTAAAGTAGATCTGACATAGGCTGGATTTAATGGACATGTGTCTTCTTTAAACCTTTTCAGCTTAGCATCTATATTTGTAACTATGTAACGCTAAACTTTGTTACTTGGCACTACAATAAGGTTTACAAGCACAATAAAAACATTTTCTAATTACAGTATAGGGATGAGTCACTGAGAGGCCAGAAAGACACAGACACCTGCCAACCCCACTTAGCTGTAAATCACAAGATCTAATGCTGTTTTGTGTTATTCTGCTGGTTATGTTACATTTTCAAGCCATAACCACAGAATTTTAATGAAGATTATTGGGAATTAGCATTGGGCACACCTCATAAAGGATGTTTGCAGGCAGGAATGTCTTGCATTTTATAAGACTGATAGGGTGGACCATTGGTATGTAACAGCTGATGTCACAACTTACTCTTTCTGATTTTGATAGAGCTAAACACAGCCTAGTGATATTGTATGAGATACAGAATCTTTTTGATAGTTAGTCAGACTCCTTAATCCTGTAAGGACCAGGGTTGAGCAACACATTGCTTTGCAGTGCCTCTTGGTACCCTCTGGTCATCAGAGGATTAAGAAAGAGATCCTATCATACACCATTATCCTATATTATAATTCGCTAAGGATGTTTGTCAGAAGCTGTCATGCACAGTAGAGACGTCTGCGCATGCTGCAGTCATGGGCACTACAGACTGCCCATGCCGCGGCTGATACGGAGCGGGGCGCTCTGAGTTTAGACCGGAGTCCTCTCTGTGCACTAGAGAGGATTACGGTCTGAATTCAGGGCGCCCTGCTCCGTATCAGCCGCGGCGCGGGCAGTCAGTACTGCGCATGACTGCGGCACTGCCAGTGTTGGCCCGTGTACACGGGCTTTAAAACTTGTATCCTAATAATAACCAAGAAGTATAAAAGTCAAGACCAGATTTTTACTAGGTATAAATCTGTGGCAGACTTCAATTTATGCCAGAGTAACATGGTTGGAAACCTGTGGAACTCCCGCTGTTATTGTTCTATGTTTGTGATCAGTTGTGATCAGTTCCATAAATGTCATCATCCTCAGCTGAGCATTTGCAGATTGAGGATGATGTGAAATGTAGAAATGTCTGGCTATGGATTGTGTGAATTGGAGCCCAATAACAGCTGAGGATCCGCAGGTAATCCACATCTGTGTAATCTCACCTCTGCTGACACTTTTCTATGACATCAATGTCAGCCCTGTGGAACTAAATGAATGTTTCCCAAACCTGTCCCCATGCCTCCCCAAGATGCACGATTCCAGGATTTCCTAACATAGCCGGTTTTCGTTATAGTACAAGAATTGCAGTACAAAAGAAGGAGGAGCTCCCGGTGTGATATCAGATGGCAGTACTCTGTCACCTTCACCAACACCATCAAGAGGAATCTTACTCACAAAGTCAGTGTCTGGAAGTGAAACTTACATGCCCTCTGGAGACAAAACCAGATGGGATGTTTAGATTGCCCCTGCCCCATGAAACAGTTATCACTTCAGTGTCTCTTTCACATCCAGCATTAATGTTAGGCAGCTCTCCCTAGATCATCTAGATTGAGTGGAACATGTATACAAGAAAACAAACAGAGGGCACCCAAATAATGCCTTATCACTATGATAATAAAACAAATATAACAGCTGTAATTGAACTCACATTTAGTGGTGTTGTCTGGGGACATTAACTTAACCAGCTTGCAGAGAAAGAACCCCATCTCTACTCAGGAAACTCCACTCCCACAAACGGTATAGTCCAAAATAAGTAATACATATGACATTTACTAAAATGATTCGCTGTAAAATTAGGTATGTATTGAAAGTGGCAATTCTACATGTTTTGTGGCTTTCTTTTTTTTTTCCTGATAACACAACTGATTCTTGAGAAAGCAGCTCGGCGCCACGAAGTGTCTTGAATTGCCAGTTTCAATACAAACCTAATTTTACAGTAAATCATGTTAATAAATATCTTTTGGATTATTTATTTTGGACGATACTGTTTCTGGGAGAAGCAGTTCTGGTGGTTCACTGAGTTTCCCTGAGCAGAGACCGGGTTCTTTTTCTGCAAATATGAGTGCAATTGCAACTGTTTTGTTTGTTTTATTATCAAAGTGACAAGGCACTATTATAATCAAAGTGACAAGGCACTATCTGGGTGCCCTCTGTCTGTTTCTTGTAGCAAAGAGGATATGTCAGAATGACTGAGTCACTGACTGAACCACCAGTGATCTGATAGGAAGATACTGAAATCCTGCACTGTTGGGAGGTGTCATGGGTCTATATGGATCAACAGCATTTGATTTGCTTGGTTTACATTTTATCTTCCACTGGTAGTAGCAGGCATCCTAATGCCAGCCTAAACCCGAGATACCAAAGGCTGGTACCTATTTTGTTAAATTAGAAATCTAACACTGCCCTCTGTTTAATCAAAGTTACCACCTGACATTTTATTGGTGTCTTTGTTCTTAAATGTAATTCAGCAGAAGTAAGAGATATAGAACTGTTTGCTTGTACATACACTCGTCACCATAAACTGTCATTTTATTAATTACTAGTAGAAGAGCCCGTGTACACAGGCCACAGTGCCACCCAGCAATGGCTGCGGTGCAGTCATGCACAGTAGAGACTGCCTGCACCGCGGCTGAATACAGAGCGGGGCACTCTGAATTCAGACTGTAGTCCTCTCTGCGCAGACTATGGTCTGAATTTGGAGCCCCGCTCCATTATCAGCCGCAGGGCAGGCAGTCTGTAGTGCGCATGACTGCAGCGCGCACAGCCGTCTCTACTGCATATGACGGCTTCTGACAAACACACATTTAGAGAATTATTATATAGGATACTTTTAATGTACATCACTCTCTTTACATTTAACAAAATTTCTTCATTACAGACCAGAGGCCAATATGAAGGAAAAGTGAACAAACTGTGGAATAAACCAAATGCACCTCATGGATAAATAAAAATACTCATAACACCCATTGATTATGTTGGGCTTGTAACCTCTTGAATGCTAGTGAGGTTTCCAGTGCATTGTGAAGCATTGTGTTGGAGACCTGTCTTCCATTCAAGGGGTTAAAAGCCCCATTTAAATCAACTGACATTTCTATTTATTTAAGCCCTGTGGTGCAGTTGTGGTTGCTCCACTTTCATTCGTTAAATCAGCGTTGGTGTGAGTATGTCTCATACTGCTCCACAGCAATAAAACTCACATTAACGTTTGCTTAAACTTCAGTATATGTGTTTATAGCTCAGAATACTTTGTTATTGCTCTAAATCATTTATTCAGTTACACAGAGAGGTGTTAGTAGGTCATGAAATAACCTAAAAATGCTCAGTAATGTCCTGCATTGTTCACCAGCTACACCACCTAAAACAAAAGTGTCCCTCTTTGGCCATCTGAAATGTTGGGAGGTATGTGAGTTAATCTGTGTGAGTGTGTACTGGGGGAAGGTAGGGGCAAAAACCTCCATGCAGTCCGTTTTCTGTTCTTGTGAGTAGGCATAAAATTATGAACTTGCACTTCATTGTATGTACTAGAGCAGAGATGAGAAAACTGAGTCCTTCCAGCTGCTCAGGACTATATTTCCCATTATACCCAGCCAGGATTATGGAAATTGTAGTCTTAAACAAATGGAGAAGCTCAGGTTGCTCACCCTGTACTAGAGCAATAACAAGCAACCAGATGTATTCCAAGGACTGAATATCTGACCTTCAAGACCAACTAAGGACCACACATTTTAGTTATCAGTTATAAACGGGGGCTGAAAAAAAGGAGTTTAACTCCTTGGTCTCTAATGCAATGAATTTGAGACTTCACTAATACCCATTGGGTTAATGTGAAATATACCATTGAACTAAGTGGCTCTTTATTAACTGATTAGAAGAAATCGCTTAAGAATATGCCATTTATACAGCAGTCAGACATAGTCATGTTTTTGCATTTCAAGTCTGCTGTACTCCGCACCATTGAGCCGCTAAAACTTTTTTGTCATTTTGTACTCTATAACAGAGACAGATTACTAGCTTGGGAATGCTGGTGTCTTACTAGAATCATGGTGGGACTGTGTCTCTCTAACTAATCTCATTCATATTGATATAGTCTGTTGTTTATTGTTTGGAGGTGAAAGCTAAATACAAACTTAACCTTTTGAGCTCCAGGCAAAGGGTTAAAAGGGTGCACAGGGAATACAAGCAACATTAGGTACTATGCAAAAACAGATAAATAGGTATACCTGACTGCTGTATGAAGGACTCCTACCCAGCTAAGAGGGTTTTTGTTAGACATATCAAGAGCCTTTTACTATTATAGATAAATGTATATGGGAAATAATCTCCTGTTCACCCTGTACCAGAGATATCAGACTGGTGCTTGCATTAGAAGTCCTTGCGGGTCACATGAGGCCCCATGGCTACCTGTTTCCCATTACTGTACTATGATCTCTTAAGTGCATAGCAGTGTACACATTCCTCAGTCATTACAACTTTAACCCTTTGAGTGCCAGAGGGGTATCCAACCCATTGCATTCATCTCTGCCTTGTCTTATTACAACAAGGCAGAGAGGAATGGCCCACCCAAAGCACCCATACCCCACTGCCCTCTCCCTTCTGCAAGCTGCATTAGTGGGAGAATCTACAATGTAGCCAGCATACTACACAAAACATAGGCAGGAGCAGCACAAAAATATGATTCAATCACTTATTGTATAATGGAATTATATTAGTACATCCTCCCTAGTAAGAACCATGAATCAGCCTTTATGTGCAGTTCTATTATACTTGCCCTTTAATCCCACACTGCAGGCCTATACCTAGTCTGTGTAATGGGATACTTGAGAGTGTCTGTCTCATATACAGTGTAATAAGTCTGTGCAGTTGCATTTACCTTCACAGCACTCTGGCAGGTCCTGACAGGTGAGGAGTCATTGGAACAGTAGCAGTGCATCTCATGTGTTTTATATATCTAGGAAGGAATGCCCTGTGCCCTTGGCATATAACCCTGCTTATCTATTTGTGTAATTACTTTTTGATTCCTGCAGTGTCTTTGACCCCAGCACACTGGTTACATTGTAACCAGCCTATCCCCAGAGCAGGAAGAAAAACTAGCGCTTTCAGTGTGTGTGTGTGTGTGTGTGTGTGTGTGTGTGTGTGTGTGTGAAGAGTTTGTGCAAGACTCTGTATGTACGTATGTAAAATTACATAGTACGTGTAGCCATTAACAAAAAATAACTGTACAAACTGATTGCTCATGGTGAGCGATAATGGTTAGTGCTGCCTACTGGTCTAGATTCTGGATGCTGTGTAGAGTGTAAGAGGATGTATCTGGAGTCCAGCAGCACTGATTACTCATACTGCTCACGTGGATATTAATCCCCCGATTCCCCCTCAGTGGACAGTATCTGACCAACCCATCTCCTATGAATATAGTCACACAACATGATCTACAGATGCAGTCTTCTGATTTTCCCATTGAAGCGGAAGGGAACATGGTACCTAGTTCACCTGACTCAACAGAAACCAGGCCCAGCAAAGCCAGGTGAGCAGGAGTGTAATTGGCAGATTTGGCCCAGCAGCCAGATTAAATTGCCTTCCACTTCTCTCTGTGTCTGCCTAACACGCTATCAATGTGAATGTTAGCATAGCAGTGTGGCAGACAGACACTTAATTGCTGAACAGACTGCTGTGCAGAGAGTGAGGCTTGTGGCTCCTGACAGTTCATATAATCCCTAAAGCCAATTCTCTATCATAGCCAGCTCATCAATAAAATGGAAGTGTGAGGCCTCTCCTGAGCCTGTTTAACCTGGCATATTCTGAGTATGCCTAAGCAATGAAAAATACCGCTGGATCAATTTGCCAAATTTCAACTATTAGTCATGTTAGGTAATAGCCTGGCACTAGTGGGAGGGGGGAACTTTGAATGTGAATATCTCTCAAACAAAAGAGATAGGATTTGTGACGTATAGTTTATTTTTTAACCTCTACAAAACTATGAGCATTTTTTATGGGACATTACTGTCCCTTTAAAGAGACATGATCACTCAAAAAGGAATAGTGTTCTTACCTATTAAATATTATGTATTCCTAGCCAGCATTTGCAAAACTGATTTCTTTGGTGCATAAGACTCCACGTAGGTTATAAACATGCTTTTCTTATACGGATATAGGCAGGTGTGATTGACCATTTGGCCCATCTTTCTTTAGATTAGCTCCTAAGGACTGATAAGGGCAATGTATGGCACAACTAATATAAACAACTAAGAAACAAGAGTCTCAATTCACATCAAGAAGGGGCAGGGCTTAATGGGGTAGGTGGAGCTGACCATCTTTGTGTCATAAAGTGGTCGGGAAGTGGGTAAGAAGTAGGAGGAACAGGGTGGGTATAAGGAGAAGTGGGCGAGAAGTGGAGCGCTGATGTCAGGAGAAAGGGAGGGAGGGGGAACTTTAGCTGCAAATACCTCTCAAACCATAAAGGTACTCTTTTTATTTTAATCTACCATACTGCATAAACTTAAATACCGGCATTACTAACCCTTTAAGACAGGAGTAAAGTCACTTTCAATAAAAACAAAAGCAGATTTTTTTTTACAGTAAAGGCATTAAGGATGTAGAATTATTTGCAGACACTGCAGATACTAAAAAAACAAACTTGATGTCTTTTAACTCAGAACAACATGAATTATGGAAGCTGGCTTTAATGAAGGTAGGATGTCGAGCCAGGGAGATTTCCAAATGCTGTTTTGAAGTCAGGAAATATTTTTTTCTCACTTTGTGCATAACTGGAAATAGCATCAATAGAGTGTTTTTTTGTTTGTTTTGCCTTTTTCTGTAACAACAAAAGTGATATGTCAAACCGTATTACTCTGTAACCCTACCTAACCTGGAACCCTAACATTTGTGCTCCTCCAGGCATTTGCCTAATATTTAAAGGGGAACTACCACCTCTTAAACAATTTTACTTCAATAACTCCCCATCTGGCGACTAGCAGTTTAGTAGCACTAGTTGCCAGAATTATTACCTTATTCAAAAAAAATATGCATTCTTACCAGGCTGACAGCAGCACAGAGCGTGGACATCTTGCCATAGTGACATCTGCGCAACTATGCTGTCAGTCCCAGCTGGGTCTAGTAGGTGTTGCTAGTAGCCAGCCGGCTTCAAAAGGGACTGACAGCGCAGGCGTGCGGACATCACTATAGCACGATGTCCATGTTCTGTTCTGCTGTCAGCCTGGTAAGAATGCATATTTCTATTGAATAACGTAATAATTCTGGCGACTAGTGCTACTAAGCTGCTAGTCACCAGATGGGGAGTTATTTAAGTTAATGTGTTTAAGAGGTGGTAGTTCCGCTTTAATCGGGAACTGTTTGTTGAATTTAGAGTGAAACTGGTTTTGTATCTAATTCTGTTCTACATGGTATCAACATCCCTGTTCGTCTTGTATATATAGATAATATCTGGAAAATATGTTCACTTTTAAGTATATTATGCATTATGTAATTAGAACTCACTACTCAATGTATACGCAATAGCAGGGCTATCTTTCTGTAATTAATTGGATCTAGCACCAAAACATTAGTTACTTAATCCTCTGAGTGCCAGAGAGGTATGCAACGCATTGCAAAGCAGTTAGTCGCGTATCCCTTTGGCATTCAAAGGGTTAATTTTAAAGATAATTAAAAACTGTGACTATGTTGTGCTAGCCATTTGTTTGTAATATAAACAATGTTTGAGAAAGTAACCTTTATTTGATGGTGGCATACTATGAAACGTAATGACAATTGATTGCTGTGCTGTTACAATATTAAAGTGACAGTCACCCTCTTTTTACATTTACATATTCTGCAAGTGCATAATATTTAAATGAAATTACCTTCACTTTTTTCACCTTTTTCTCTTTTGTATGTTATGTCCTTGACAGGTATCTATCTGAATTTATTTTCAAAATGCTTTCTGCTTGGGACTGTGAAAGCAGAGAGCGTACAGGAATTTAGAAATATAAAATATAAGAAAGATAGCGAAACTATGTAGAAAACCCTGCCTCTACAGCACACATTTTGCTGAAAGCTGCAGAAAGATGGCAACACTGTATAAATACAAAGTCCTGACAGAAAACTATTTGGTGCAATGTTTGTTCTTTTCATACACAAAACTATCTGTAAACAGAGATCCAGGAAACTTAATGTCAGGGACATTGAAATAAAAAATACTAACAAGTACAGGCAATTTGACTTTACATACTATGCAGTTTGAAAATATGTAGTCAAAAAAAGAAGATGACTATATCTTGACCGTGTCTGCATGCAGGGGGAATTCTAAAAGCACAGTGATTGGTAAACCTGGCCTCAAACAGAACTAATGGCATACTGACATAATAACATAGTTGATGAGGCTGAAAAAAACTGTCCATCATATTCAGCCCTTATCACATAACTCCTGTTGATCCAGGGGAGAGCAACATTTCCAAATAAGTCCCAAGTGGGTAAAAAAAAAATGCTTCCTGACTCAGTATGGCATTTGGATATTTATCTGGATCAACATCCTATCTGCTTTGAAACCAGCTGTCATAATTATCAATATTGTTCCAAGATAGAAAGGTATCCATGACGTGTTTGGATGCAACTACTGTATCTACATACACAGAATCCTGAGGCAAAGAATTCTACAACTTTACTGCCCTTAGTATAAAAAACCCTACCTTTGTTTTAGTCTAAAGCATTTCCTCTAGTCCTAATAGATGACCTCTTATTTTTTTTTCTCAGCTGTTTGAGTAAATAGTTCCTTAGAGAGCTCATTGGGTTGATCTTGAATATATTTGTAAATTTTAATCATATCACCCATTAGCTGTCTCTCCTCTAATGTAAACAAACACAGTTTGGTTAGTCTCCCTTTATAACTCAGATCCTCCAGTCCCTTTATCAGTTTTGTGAACTGGTGCTCAAAATTGTATTCCATATCTCCCAACATTTCAAATGGCCAAAGAGGGACACTTTTATTATAGTAGGAGGTGCTGGTGTCGTGGCTGGTGGGTGGGGCATTACCGAGAATTTTTAGGTTATTTCGTAACCCACTGACACCTCTTTGTGTAACTGAATAAATGATTTAGAACATGACCAAAGTATTTTACTTACACAAACTATATATACTGAACTTTAAATAAATTATGTGAGTTTTATTGCTGTCAAGCAATGTGATACACCTATATACACATCACACAGTCTGATCCTCTAAAAAGAGGGACGCAAGGGTGGGAAAGAGGGACAGAGGGATTTTGGTCTTAAAGTGTTAGTAATGTCCACAAAAGTTTTTTGCATTTAGAAGAGCTTAAAAAGCTGAGCTGAATGCAAAAATACCTATCTCTCAAACCGATATGGTTTAAGAGATACAGCTGTAAAGCTGTCAGGAGGAGATCTGTGTCGGCCGTCACGGAGGCGCTTGAGAAGTGCCGCAATCTCGTTATTTACCACAAATCCCTTCATTGGAATGGTCTAAAATGAGTGCTTGAAAACCAGGCACATGTTTTAAACCATTCCAATGAAGGGATTCGTGGTAAATAATGAGATTGCGGCTCTGCTCAAGCGCCTCTGTGTCGGCGACACGGATCTCCTGCTGACAGCTTTACAGCCGTCAGTAGGAGAGGTCAAACTTTAAAAGCCTTTATCTCTTAAACCATAGCGGTTTGAGAGATATGTTTTTTTGCACTTAGCTCAGCTTTTTATGCTCTTCTTACAGTTTAAAGTGGGACACTTGGGAGGTATGCTATTCCATATTCTAGATGAGGCCTTAGATTTAAAAAGAGATATAATTATATTTCCATTCCATGCATCCCTTTTTATCCATGACCCCTCATACTCTGAACATAATTAGAATAAAGTGCCACAAACATATTAAGGTTCATTTCTCAAAAACAAATTATTTTATATAAAAACTGCTAGTACCACATGTAGGCAGATTTTAATGCTCTGAAAAACAAATTAACTTCATCATACATATCCAAGGTGGGGCAGGTTTACTATTACTTTTATTACTTAATTAAATGTAGTTAAAGCTACCAGATTTACAAAAGTTTAGACCAGAACAGGTTTTTATCAGTCAACGACATCCAAGTGAAATAAAACTGCTACTATGAAATAATCATGTGACATTTTATTTTTTCCAGTCAGTTTTGATGATTGCATCATTTTGTGATTCCTACACCTTTTCATTGGTATATACAAAAATCTGCAGTGCACCAGTGACAGCATTTTGAAGACTGTCATTTTAATATTTTCATATTATTCTTAAAATAGAGGTGAGAGGATTTTTCCTGGCGTTTCTCCGATTTGTTGGAGATGTGGGTTGGAGGAGGGTACGCCGTTTCAAGTCTGGTGGTCGTGCAGAACTATCACTCAGTTCTGGTGAGAGGTGGCCATGCACTTACCTGGACTTTCAGGTCTTCACCTTCCCAGCTCCCCTCAAACTCTGCTCCTCTTCATTTTTCCCCCAACGTTTTGTTCCTCTCCGACTTCTTGTATGAAACTGTGGCTTCTTGTAATCTCCGCCGCCAGGGCTTGTATTCCTGCCAGATGGAAGTCTCCTGTCCCTCCCTCCATCACTGACTGGAAGTCTAGGCTTCTGACTATTTTAGCTATGAACTACTTACATTACTGCTACTTGCTCCTTGGGATCCCTGCATACTTTTAATTCCCAATATCCTCTTGGAAGGCTTTTATCAATGTTTAGAACTCCTTTTCATGGTGTTTTAGGTGTTATTACCATTTCTCATGTGTGGGTGGCACGCCCGGGTAAACTCTTCCCCCACTCATCCTCTTTTCTCCCTTCTTCTATTCTTTTCTCTCATACCTGCTTCACCCTTTTATTTTATTTTCTTCCTCACCATTTGAAGATTATTCCTTCTTGCTTTGCAAGGCTCTTCCCTTGTGTACTCCTGATGTTTTTCAGCCCTTATTCACTTGCACCTGCAGGATTTCTTCTTTTTCTTTAGTGATTACATGCTAATGTTTACATATGTAACCATTTCTCGCATGCTCTTACCGATACCCTTGTTTACATATGTCACTGAAGAGCTTGTCTTAAAGGGATAGTAATGGTTAATTTTAAGTTGATTTAATATTGTAGACATTAAAAAAATGTTAACATCGATGCAAGTATTATCTCTCAAACCTTTATGGTTTGAGAGATATAACTTGCTAAAGTTACCTTTTCCTGGCTGTTTCACTCAAGTCTGCCATGTAGCTGACAGCTGCAGATTCCAGTCATTTGACCAGCCAGAGGCTATTCAGCAGAGCTGAAATCACGCTATTTAGAAATAAGTACTTAATTGGAACAGTCTACAAAGTGTGCTTGCACACCAGGCACACTTTGTAGACTGTTCTAAATGAAGTATTTGCCTTTAGATATAGTTATATTGGTGCTGCTGAAGCGCCGCATCTGGTCAAGCGACCAGAATCTGCTTCTGACAGCTTTATAGCTCGTCAAGCAGAAAGGGGAGGACCAGAGAATGTTATTTTCCTATATCTCTCAAACTATAATGGTTTGAGAGATACAAATAAGTGCAAGTACTCTCTTTTAATTGTATCTACCATATAGTTAATACTTTTTTTCTGACATTACTATCCCTTTAATGTTCTGTACTATGTTTGTCACATTTCTGTATCACTTTTGCATTATTCTAATAAAATAAAATTGAAAAAAAAAATATGGGGGGTAGAAAACCTAGTACTTTTGATTATCTACAGTGACACTTTCACTGTAATAAATGTGTGAATGAGCTGACATTTTTGGGATGCATTTGCAAGGTCACAATTCAATCATATTAACCCTATTTTCTGCTTCAGGGGCAGCACCTTGCTGAGCAATCCATTATCCATAATGCTGGCACTCAAAGGGCTAAGTTTTTTATATGGCAAAGTGCTGACTGTCTTTCATAATCGAGTAAAATAAGTAGAACAGAGGCAGATGCACTAAAGGCCGATGCTATGGCAAAGTGTGTCTGGCACTGTGTGGGGAGTACATTGCTTTAGCAATAGAGACAAATCGCCATATACACTAATAATTAGGGATGCTTCATTATATATTGGCCATTGTGTTTGATAAAGTGGTTAATTCCCACAAAACGTGGAAAAGGCCTATTAGATATAATTTTATGTATGCTGTCACACATTGTTTGAATAAATTAATATTAATAAATGTTAGTGTCATGAAAACCAGCCGTTCTGTTTCTTGGGTTTTGTGATATCCCAGACAGAGATGGGGAATATCAAAAATCCATACCTCCCAATATTTCAAATTGCCAAAGAGGGACAATTGTGTTTTAGGGGGTGTGGCCTGTGGGCACGGCATTAACAAGAATTTTTAGGCTATTTCATGACCTATTGACAACTCCTTGTGTTACCTAATAAATTACTTATAACAAGACCATCGTATTTTATTTACACAGACTAATTTATAAACACCTATACTGATGTTTAAATAAACAATAATGTGAGTTTTATTGCTTTGGAGCAATTTAATACACTTATATATACACACCACACAGTCTGATCTCCTAAAAAGAGGGACATTAGGGTGGAAAAGAGGGACAGAGGGATTTGGGTCTAAAAGAGGGATTGTCCCTCCTAAAGAGGGACACTTGGGAGGTATACAAATCACAAATATCAGGGAATCTTACTGTAGGTGTATTGTGGGAATAGGTAGGTGTAGACTTATAGTAGTACATAAAAGTATGGATGTGGGGAGTAATTGGAAGAGATTGTATAATGAATGTTCAGTAATGGGTTCTTGTGTGCTGTCTGCAATAAGAGAAGGACATTTGGCAATGTGAGCAGATGAGAGCAGATATGACTTGGACAAGCTGAACAGCTAACATCCATCCACCTTGCCAGACACTGACAATATCATAACTTCCAAGTGTCCCTCTTTAGGAGGGACAGCCCCTCTTTCCTACCCTGGTGTCCCTCTTTTTAGGAGATGAGACTGTGTATATTGGTGTATGACATTGCTTGACTGCAATAAAATGAACATTAGTGTATGTATAAACTTAATATATGTGTTTATAAATTAGTCTTTGTAAATAAAATATTTTGGTCTTGCTCTAAATTATTTATTCATTGACACACAGAGGTGTCACTAGGTCATGAAATAACGTAAAAATTATCGGTAATGCCCCGCCCACCAGCCATGACCCCAGCAACAGGCCCTAAAACAAAAGTGTCCCTCTTTCGCCATTTTTAAATGTTGGGAGGTATGTACATGTATTTAATCAAATTTATCATGACATATATCACAAGCACAAATGTGGGAGACTGTGCAGTTCACAACCTTTATTTGAACCACCTTCTCCCAAACTTTCAACAATTACCCCTTTTTTTGAAACTACTGACACTTTTGCCTCATAGCAACTTGGAAGCTTGGGCTAAAACAAAACCTCATTCTCCCCCCGAAGAGTCTACCTCTAACTGTCCCTGTTTGGAAATCACATATTTAAAGGGACAAGGGCATGTTGTCCCAGAGGGGTCAATTTGCTACTGTTAGCAATAGCATGAATCCCTCATAAAAATAGTCTGAAAACATTAAATAAAATAACATATAAAAAGTTATTTTAGGATTATACATTTTAATTAATTATTTAATTTTAACACGCACACACACATAGGGTTCTGTTGTATATGGGATAACTATCAGAATTTATTTGCGAGTATTTTAAGATAACTTTACTAATTGTGTGAAATCAAGAGCAGAATTGTTATCTTTTTCCCGTACCAGTATTTATATTTATTATATAATAATAGGGTATGTATACTTACATATGCTACAGAAAGCAAGCCTGTTTCTACCCCGATTATTTATTTATGTAATACTACATATGGGCCTACCAAAAAAGTATTTTCAATGTAGGAACTTCAGTGAATCGTTTGTGTTTCCCCCGGAAGTTTTTATACGAACACCAGTTTCCCAATATGTCTGCTCCCAGTGTGAATCATGTCAGGGAAGGTTGTACAAATTGTTGAAGCTGGTTTGCATTCGTTTTCAAGCTGAGATATGGGTCTTTGCGGTCCGACCCGGAGAGGGCTTTTTCTCAGTGAACATATGCGTGCGGCTGGCGGAGCGATCCGGACATGGAATGGACATAGGCTGACTGTGAATGGGGCAAGAAGTGATCCAGGCAGTGGAGGCAAGGCAATTGCCTGTACACTGGAGGAAGGTAGAGTCAGGTTTATTACATCTGACTTTTATACAAAAAAACTGAACTCTACGGTCAAAATTAATAAAGGCGGTTTCCAGAGGCCGTTATGGAGAAGGTTCGGCACCAAGAACAGAGACACCTTCAAGGAGGTGGTGGGCTACTTAAAGCATAAGACACTTTATCCAGTAACATGCCTTCAAAGTACCTGGTTTTCAGGGTTGATAAAGAGGGGTAGTTCTTGGCGTTTCCTTGCAGAAAGACATTTGGTGTGTGCTGTGAGGTTTTACAGTCGAACCCATGATGAATGTTTCAAGAAAGATTCATGTGGGCAGATGGATCACATCCATCCTCATTGGAATGTCATGTTTTTTGGAACAGACGAGTTTGCTCTTGAGTCTCTTAAAATTCTGAACAAATTCAGGTAAAATTAAAATGTTCCTCAAAAAAAGTACCATAATAAATTATTTGACATATCAGCCCTTTTAGAGCCGGAGAGCCCCTGGCACTCAAATGGTTAATGGAACAGTAGCCAACCTGTGACTTTCCAGCTAGGATTTGTAAGTTAACCATATCATCACATTGTCCAATAAGATTTAATGGAAAGAGGGAAAAAAATACATAGGACTTTACTGCTGAATAAAACAAATCACTACTTTCACTGATGGGAGTAGATTAGTTCAAAGATATAACAGTTCAAAGTATCATGAAATGGTAGAGCTGGTACTATGCATTCTATGGAGAACTGTAGCCAGTGGTTTACTTCTCCCATTGTATATAATAGAAGAAAACTGGCCACCATGTGGCAACCACCATGATGATAATGCCCCCCAGTAGGTTGTCCTCTCTGGCAGTGCACCTACCGAGGATGTCACCAGAAAGGGAGTGTATCATTAACAAAGTATTTAAATCTCCTAGAGCTTTGGGAGGGATGGGGACCAAGGTGTAAAATGCCCTCCACCAGGAGGATTGTCATTTAAAGGGATAGTAAAGTAAAATTGAGTCTTATTCCTACTTTTTTTATAATGATATGTAGCAGTAAAAAAAAAAGCCGTTTTATATTTATTCTCTAATAAAGTTCCCCTCGCACCCCTTTTACTTGCCTCAAGCCACCTCCCCTCAGTTCTGGAATCTGGTCATCGGACCGGATAGATTGCAGTGAAGGACAATCTTCTCCCTTTAGTTATAAGGAAAAGCCTACCCCCTTGACATGAAGGAAGGCAGGTTTTTCATTATGTTGGGAAAAGATTGTCCCTCGTCCCGTTCTGTCCTGACCAGCTTGCTGGTTTTACTGCTACACATCGTTATAAAAAAGTAGGAAGAAGACTCTATTTTACTTTAATAATGAAACATTACTATCCCTTTAACAGTTAATATCCTCTGAGCTGAAACTCCTCCCTTTTCTCTGCTTATTTTATCACTCCCCTCTGGTCAGTTAGACAGTTTATACTTAGAAAAGGAATAAAAAAAAAATCAAGTCACTATTAATGAAGGACAAGAAATAACAGGCCATGCCTGAACTCTCATTATATAGATTTCTTTATTATGGGATCACCTGTTTCTCCAATGGCCCAAGAGATAAAAAAAAATCCCCTCTTCTGTTGCTTCTGATTAGAGGGGCACAGGGCAGAGTGAGTGTGCGAGGATGAACAAAAGCATGGTTTCCTATTTCCGGTAGTCACTGTTCAAGAGCATTATGCTTTAGCTCTCTAATACCATTAAAGATGAGATTACACTTCACTCTTAGGGAGACACCCTTAGAGTTTCTAAAAACCAAGCCAGTGAGTGAGAGGCTCTGAGGACAAACAAAAGCAATATTGCTTATTCTATAGCTACTCACACCTCAGGAGGATCAAATTTTAGCTCTCTAGTGCCATTACAGAAGAGAAATGTCCACATACACAGGGACCATAAATAGGGAAGTCCCATAGTGGTCCTGATAAAGGGAGACATAAAAAGGAAAACTTCAAGGGATAGTAATGGATTCAAATATATTAATTGCTGCCAGTCTGTTCTCTCAAACATGAATAGTTTGAGAGATATACACCGCTAAAGTCTCCCCCTCCCTCCCCTTTCACAGAAGTCAGCATCTAGCTGACAGCCTGAGATCTTGGTCCCGGGACCAACCAGTAGCTCTTCAGCAGAGCCGAGATCACGAGATCTAAACAGAAATACTTCACTGGAATGGGCTATTAAGTGTGCTCTTTTTTTTTTCTAAGTACTTACATAGATATTATATCTTCTATGCTGTGCACTTCCACATAATGTGCACAACACAGCTCTTCTGCACATCCTATTTCTCCTCCCACCTCCCTCCCAGCTGCCCCAGGAAGTGCGATCACGCTTCCCTTCGGTGTGCTGTGAACGGCTTCTAGGGTTACAGCAAGCTCCGGTTAGCATTATACTGAGGTTGCTGAAGATATGGTGAGATGTTTCATGGATATTGAATAAAAAGGTTCAATAGAATAGTCCTACAAAAGCTAACTAAGGTGCTGAAGAGAAGTACCTTCCTTGTAAGCAACAGCCACATGGGCTAACCTAGTGAAAAAAAGTATACCTCTAATTTCTGACAATTTGCACTGAAAATCTATAAGGCTGAAATCTAGACTTTTAGAGAACTCAATTTCAGACCTTTATTTACTCATGCCTGGAGAAAATCCATTAGAGTAGATAATCTGAACTCAAAATTGTTATTGAATAGGAAGCACAGCAGATGGTTTTTTTTATGTTTAAATAAATTGCCATTAGGGTCTTCAGGTTGCTGTTAGTTAGACACATTGCATATTCCTTTAATCAATCCTATTCTAACAGAATCGTGTCTATCCAGTGGTTCTGTATTAACTGGAAAATATTTTTCCTCCTAGGCTTCACCTTCCTCTTCTGAGGAGATGGACCTTATTGAAAGAGCAGTGATGTGATTTAAACTTGGCAATGATGCTCTTTTCCTGGAAGTTTTAAAAAGTAGATTAGCCATCCATTTCTTAGAACCTGATCAGTAGAGTCTAGCTTAGCCTAGGTGGCCTGGGACAATTGTTTTACCCATTCAGGCTCAACATACATGGAAATCGGATGAGGATTAGTTAGGGTTGACATAGAAGACTGTGAGGAACTACATGATGCACATAATCCAAATGATTTAGATTCCATGATGTGCAGGCTAAAAAGTTAGAAGAGCATGGTCTATTTAAAGTGTGTCCCTGGAATCAGATATGCCATCACTTTTTCCTAACCTTGTCCCATGTAATCAGTTAAAAATGACTCTGGGTATTTGACAGTATTATAGGGGGACTGGACACACCCTATCTCTAGAGGATAGGATAAATAACTCCACAGCATAGATGAGAGGTATTAAAAAGGGTATATCATTAATAAAGGAGACTCATATTGGTTAACTCCCTGACCTTTAGAGAGGTCTGAAGTGATAGTAAGAAGATGAAAAAAATATCTGTATTCCTAGAGGAGGATTGGTGTGAAAAATACAGCCACAGCTAGAGAATGTCCTAATAGGCCCCAAGCAATGCTGTAGTGCTTTCCTGGCTCAAAAGCATTAGATCTTTGTGGGATCCAGTATTGTATTTGCTTGCCTGTAAATTGACTGTACTGCAGAAAGCACCCATGTAGCTAGTGTCGTCGTGCTCCTTTGTCAAAATGCCAGGACATGCTATTGTGTATTGCTTAATCTTCCAACACGTGCTGGAAGGGGTGCACTTACTTTAACATCCCAAGTCACTACAGGTACCAGCTTATGGAGGAAATAGGTGAGGGGTGGAATTTAGCTTGACTTTAGGGCCCACTTTTTTCAAGGTATGGATCTAAGACTATTAGGTAAAGCCTTAAACCACGTTACAAGTTTTAGAGCAATCACGCACTACCACAAAATAGTCAAAACAAGTCCATATGTTAAAACATAAAAAAAAAACTTTCATAGCAGTAAAAAAAAAATACCTCATTCATCTTATGGCCATCAGAATAACAAGTAGAAAGACTTAAAGGCGATGGGTAAATAGTTGTGATCCAGGGCCATCCTGGATAGATAAACCAGGCTTGGCTATGTAAATGTGAACCATCCAACTCTGGGGGTGGGTTGTCCAGAAGTACAATTTAACTGCCTCTATGGACACCTTTTAGAGAGAGATTTTATGAAATCTAAAGAAAAATCTTTTGGTATGATTTTATCCTTACCGTTCTATGGTGAAACACTTAAAATTGTCTAACTGGACAGAAAATAGGGGTAAAATAGGCAGAGGAAAGGGAGGAGTTTCTGTTTAGATTCTATTAACTGTTATGTGCCTGGATTCCTGGTGGAGGGCATTTTCCTCCATGGTCCCAGTGGCCCCCAATATAAATATATTTTCAGTTTGTGTGTTGTGAGAGAGAGAAAACTGAGCATAGTGACACGGAGTGCTGAGGGAGGAATCCCAGTCCAAAAGTTGACTTCCACACACAGTAGAAAGGGATGGAAGCAATGTGATGCTCTGATTTTATTAATTGCAGAGAAAAAAAAACACCCCAGGTCATGTTTACTAGTTTTTCTATACCATCCTTTGTAGCATTGGCACATTGTATTAGGCATGGCAGGTTCACATTAACCCTTTTTGGGTACCAGAGGGGTATCTAGCCCCTCTGGCACTCAAAGGGTTAAAAATTTAGAAACCTTGTGAAATTTTGAAATATTTGTTCTATTCTACACTGAGCAGAAATATCAATATGTACAAGTTCTTATTTAAAGTACAGGATATACGTTTGTGAAATTATATATAATTATATTGCATAGTCTTTCATATCTTATTTTGTATTGACTTGGCAATAGGACAGAAGAACCAGTAGTTGGGAGACTAGAAGTGGTCACACTACCCTCCTCTTTGCCTAAGGGTCTTCCTGTGAAGAACTACGCTGTAGATCATGGAATCCCTGTCCATGAATGGCCTGACACAGGCCAGTGTGACCAGTTTGATGTTGGTGTGGTGGCATCATTTGGGCGACTTCTCAGCCAGGAACTAATTTTAAAATTTCCATAGTAAGTTTATGTTGTTTGGTACAATTGTAGTGGCCCCACCTCATCTGATTTTAACATAACATTTCTCTTTCAGTGGTATCCTGAATGTGCATCCTAGCTGCCTCCCCAGGTGGAGAGGCCCTGCTCCCATAATCCACACTGTGCTGAATGGGGATGACACGACTGGAGTCACCATCATGCAGATTAGACCAAAGAGGTACAGCAGACTTCTGTGTCACTTATTCTCTTTATTTATTATAATTATTAGGATCCATAATAAAATGTATTGACAGGTCCCAAGCTGAAAGTGGATGTGTCACCTATGTATAACATAGCATAAATAGTTAGGCTACATATTGAATACTACTAAAACTGTCTTCATTTTCTTTTTTTTAAGTTTTATTTCATGTAAATTTAACTTATAAAGTCTGGGCTGCAGCAACTTCAGCATAGACTGTGGTTACCTGCTCTGTAACTGCAGTCAGTCACTCTGCCTCTGTTCTCCTCCCTCCTCCGAAGACAGCAGCTTCTGTCTGTAAGCTGGAGCGATCTCATTGGCAGTGATTGATATCTAGCCTATAAGATCGCTACAGCTTACAGACAGAAGCCTCCGTCATCAGATGAGGGAGGAAAGCTGAGGCAGAGAGACAGACTGCAGTCTATGCGGAAGTAGTTGCAGGACCGACTTCATAAGTTAAATTTACACAAAATAAAAAAAAAAAAAAAAATGAAGACCGCTTTAGTAGTATTCGATATGTAGCCTACTATTTATGTGATGTTATACATAGGTGATGCATCCACTTGAAATTATATAGGAATAGTTTATGTACCTGACACTAGCTTAGGTGCAGGCAACCTTTGGTACTCCAGTTGCTGGAAAATATAACTCTCATTGTCCCTATGCACTAACGTATGGTCCTCCACACACACATTTATCATATCACACTACCTAAAAGTCCACTACAGACTTGTGTTACCCTCTAAAATGAAGCATTACTCTTGTTAACCCCTTAAGGATCAGCCACGTGGCGCATGGCCAGCAGTTGAGGACCACAGGCATTTTTTTTTCTTCCTGCCATTGGATTCAGGCCATGCCACACGAGGACCCCTGAATTCCATGATATGCCAGGACCGTCACTGGTCCTTTAAGTGCAGGATAGCTGTGACAGTCCTGGCACCTCAAGGGGTTAAAGAAAGAAAAAAAAAATCCTATGAACAATAAACTCTTGGAAAATCTTCCACTTTCTCCCTTTAGCCTAGATGTAGGGTCCCTACTAGCAGTATGCAGCTCTACTCTTAACCCTTTGAATGCCAGAGGGGTACACAATGCATTGCAAAGCAATGCATTGCGCACTTTTTGCACGCAACGGGTTAAAGAAACACTGAAAATGAAATGGGTTGATTAACCGTAACTGTCATGTACTTCTATCTACTATATGTAAAAATCAACATCCCTAAAACATAACTCTAAACTTGCTTAACTCATGTGTAAACTGTCATGTTCAGTAAGTATTTATTTACTGTTGTCTGCGTTCTTTTTATTAATGGTTACGAGCTAAAGTCAGTTAATTTATAGTGATTACTGCCCATTGGTCTTGTATTATGAAAGGTTATCTCAGCCCATTTAAAGATAATCCTGAACAGTTAATGGAAAAGGGAGTGATGTCTGCTCCATCAGCACATATGTAAGATTTTATTTTAGGCCTCAGAAAACATAGATGCTCAGATGAAGTACATGGTATGTAACTGTATATAACCCTACTTTATATTTGGGTGTTAGTGTTCCTTTATGATGATATGGTGACCTCCTTGAGAGTGAATTTCTTCTCCCTGTAAACCACACTGGTTGATTAGTATCAAAAGGATGGAGTAAGACAAAGGACCTCAAGACATGGTCTCTTGTATTGTTCTGATCTATACCTTATTTTTGTGAAGGCAGTTAACCTGTTGAGTGCTAGGGGGATGTGCAATGCATCGCGCATCCTTCTGGAACTCAAATGGTTAAAATACATTCTGCTATTTATATGTACACTGTTTTATCCTTAAGGGGAACTATAATTTTAGGAATAAGGGATTCCATTTAACAGAAGAAACTATTAGATAGGTGTCCTTCACAGAGTACTCCTATACATCTGTATAATTTGTCATAGCACTGATCACTTTGGACTTCATTTAGTTCACACCTTCCCACACTGTATAATAGAAATGGACAGTGGAACACAGTCTGAACGCTTGTCAGATAGATTGTAAACTGAAAGTAACTAACAATGGAGTGTGATAGAGATCAAATACAAATAAAATATATAGATGCTGCATAAAGAAATACCTACCTAAGTAGATCATTGTGTTAAGTCAACCCTCTGAATGCCTGGATGTTGTGAGTTGGGTACCCCTCTGGCACTTAGAGGGTTAAGAGACACTTATTTTGGGTATAGTCTCCTACAACATGCACAACTCTTTGTACACAAATATTGTATTCATAATTTTATTTCCACACAGTTTTGCTATGGTAGGAATTATTCATTAATGAAGAATGTCTCCTCTAGGTTTGATGTTGGCCCCATTGTGATGCAGGAGACGTTCCCTGTTCCACCAAGGTGCACTGCTAAGGAGCTAGAAGCTGTGCTGTCCAGACATGGAGCTGAAATGGTAAAGGGTAAATGGCTTCTTTGCTCAGTGATAGGGTAGAAACGCATTAGTGGATATGTACAAAGACAGAGTTGGGGAACACTAGTCCTGGAAGGCCTCAAACAGCCAGGATTTATGGATATTCCAGAGTATCGGCGAGGGTGTTTGATTAGCGCCCCTGTGCTTACACTTTGTCAGGTTGTACAGCACATTGCTTCAAACTCCTTGAGTACTCAAATGGTTAAAACCTGGTGTATGTGCAGGCCTTGCGGAGTATGGTTCTCCAACCCTTTACTAATAAGGGAAAAACAGTGTTCCAGTTCCTTTTGTTTTTATGGTGAGTTGTCTGAATCCTCATCCATGTCTTTTCACACTGGAGAGCTTTATACCACCCATGTTATCTTGGCACTTCCCCTCTGGCACTCAAAGGGGTTACCAAATGCATTGCATTACAATGCCTTGGATACCTCTTTGGCACTCAGAGGGTTAAATTGCATATTCTCTTGTCTCTTTCAGCTCATTTCGGTCTTGAAAAACCTACCTCAGTGCCTAGAGTGCATTACAGAGCAGCCAAAAGAAGGAGTTACATTTGGTAAGCAGCTATTATATATATATTTATTTAATAATAATTTTATTACTGCTCATAATCAAGGTCACAGTGCAATAGTGGGGCATTAGATTCTGATTAAACATATGAAAACTAATTCTCATATAATTTCTCTGAAAAGCGCCCAGATTTGCAACCCTTTTCCATGGTACATAGGCTCACTGTGTTGGGTCATGCATTATCTTGTTAGTATTCAGTTTTTCCTTTTAGTGTCTGTCTGTCTGTTACAGAGTCCTAAACTCTTGATGAAGGACTGACCCTTGTGTCCTGATGCCAAAATAAGGTGCAGCCCAGTTTCTTGTACTGTAATGCTGCTGCATACTCCTTAACTGTCACTGTATTGGGATATTATTCATAAGTACATATAGATTTCTATATTTCTGTAGCTCTAAATCTGTCTGTACATATACATAGCCATGTAGTGCTTCTTGGTGCTTAGCGGCCTGTCTCATTCATCGCTTCCTAGCACTATGGTCAATGGGCAGTTCTGTCTCCAGTGTCAAGAACTCTGTAATGTCAGCACACATTATTCCTTATACCAGAGTGATACCACGGTGAACTACAACTCACAGCATTCCTTATACTATGTCACTCCATACATTGCAGCATATGCATGAAGTCAAAAGTGGAGCAAATATATTTTTTTTTTTAATCAAATCAACTGCACCATAGGAGAAAAAATACAAATTTTGATTGATTTACATGGAGATTTTAATCTCCTGCTTTGCAGTACTCTGGTGACCTATCTATCATTCAGGGGATACATCTCTGGCACTCAAAGGGTAAAAAATTCCATTTAAATTAGCGGTAACTTTTTTCCCTTAAACTCAGCAGGTTTTCCATAAAATTGCTTCATATTTTCTTTGTCCAGAAGGCCCCAGTGTGTGTCTCTCCCTATAGCAACTTCTTGCCATATCTTAGCCTTTGCTTTGTGACAGGCAATATATAAAACCTTACACAAGTGGTTGTCACTCATGACCTACCAAGAGCGCAGGTTGTTAGGATCTACACTGGAGCACAGGTACATCTGCCAGTATGACTCATCCTCTCATTGGGTCCATCATTTGAGGATATAAAGAAATCCTGCACTGTTATTGGCGCCAGAGGACTGGACATTGAGGCTGTTGTGTTACTTTATTTTCATGGATTGTTCCCTAGTATTCTTCTTCTCTGTTCCCACAGCCCCCAAGATGACTGCTGCCATGAGTTGTGTGAAGTGGGAGGAGCAGAGTCCGGAGGAAATTATACGACTTGAACGCGCTATTGGATTTTCAGTAAGGGATTTACTCCATATAAAAACTTGTTTTCTCCTCAACTACTTGTAAATAAGTAAGCAAACAGAAGCCCTCATACATCGTATATTAGCAATGTTGTAATCAAAGAGAGTCCATTATTTATCCTGTTCTTTTGGGGGTTATTCAAATCCCAGTCTTATCAATGGCCATTCCATGAGCCTTATGCATAAATTAAGAGAAGCAATTATTAGACAAACTAACTTCAGCAAAGGGTAGAAGAAAAAAATACCACTTTAAGGGCTCAATCCAAATGTTTTTTCCAGCACAGTAAGCTATGCAAATGTCTCTGCTGTGAAAAAATACCGGCCGAAAAAAAAAGCCATATTCTGTTTAACTTGGAGGTGTTTTCATCCATTGTAAATGATGAAAACACCGTAAATAGCAATTCCAGGGCTCAAAATTTCCACTAGCCAATGGCGAGTGAAAATTTAGCCCTGGCGAGTAGAAATTCAGCCCTTGTTGGTATGTTATTGCTTGCAGTGGCGAGTAACTTTTCAGGTCTGGCTAGTAGCAAAGGACTTCACATTTTAAGCCCTGGCAATTCAAACGTCTGTGTTAGTCAAGAAAAGGCGATAAGGGACTCAAGTTATCGCAGGAAAGTTAAGACCTACTTTTTTTTTTTTTTTTTTATATAACTTGAGTCCCTTATCGCCTGTTTAAACAGCTGACGCAGAAATTTGAATTAAAAAAAACCCCTCAGTGGATGTTTGATATGGAGCTCAAAGCACCGTATCAATACATCCAAAGTATGAACAATGCGTCAAATGTTAGTAGAATTAACCCTATGAGTGTCTGTGGGGTATAATTACCCCACCGGCATTCATAGGGTTAACCCGACTAAGAAAAAAACATCACATTACAAGTAACACGTACCATTACTCCTGATGTCCAGAGGAGTCCTCAGCATCCTGGTCATCTTCTGTCCTTCTTTCTTCTCTTGTATCTTCTGTCTTCTTGCTGTAAAAAAAAAAAATAAAAAAAAAAAATATATATATATGTGTGTGTGTGTGTGTGTGTGTGTGTGTGTGTGTGTGTGTGTGTGTGTGTGTGTGTGTGTGTGTGTGTGTGTGTGTGTGTGTTAAAAGCATACGTATGCGGCACACTAATACATAGTTTAACTCCTTGAGTGCCAGAGGGGTACACAACACATTGCTACCTCTCTGGGGCTCAAAGGGCTAAATTATGCAGTAGTGTGCCGGTTGTTAAAATATAAATGCCTCATGCATATTAAATGTTTCTAACAACCGGCACACTACTGCGTAATTTAACCAGCATGGCAGGCACCGATCGTTAGTTTTTTTTCCTTTTAAGTTTCCCAAATTGCCGTTATTTAGTGGCGTTTTGTGAACTCACAAAACAGACATTTGAACACAATGCCAGTTTTGTGTCCTAACGTCCGTTGTGCTTAATGCCGATAGGATGTTTGAATATCAACTTAGACATTTTCTTTTGTCAGTCGGTATCCATTTTGTCCTACCGGCATTTTTTTACTCCAGCATTTGGATCGAACCCTAAATCGGTGTCATTCGGGGAATGTATTTTTTTCCTAATTTGCCCCTGAATTTCTTTATACACATTACCTCACAAGTAAAATGCTCACACTCGAACGAAGTTACATAGATTTGTTGAAGCAAGCTGAACCTGACGAGATGATGTGCTTTCTTACAGATGCCCCTTCAGGCTGTCTGGATGGGTTCTCCTATTAAATTCCGGAACTTTGTGGAAGCTCCAGATTCTATAAACATTTCAGGTCTGTTCCTGTTTTTATGCTTTTGCTTGAGTAAAGGGATCTTTATAACAAAAGCAATTGTGATGGAATTGCTGTGCATCATTAATGAAAATAGAACTAAAGTGCCTACTAATATATAAAAGTGAAATGAAAATGTATTAATCTGTAAAAATTATTAGATCCTAGTTCTCTATCTAAATGTTTGTAATTTGTGCTCACGTCCACCACAGCTCAGCAGGGGAAGGCGTGGTGAATACAGGCATCCTTGGGCATAACCACAAGTGGGAGCATTCTGAAACAAAACTGTGAAATAGTTTTCTCTTACGTCCAATATGGAACACAGAAACCGGGGATGGGAGGTCAGGTCACTTTAAAAATACAGCCCTCCCCCGGTCACCAGATTCATTAGCTCTGCGATCAGCAAGGTGGAGGAGCAGTGGAACTTCAGTTTTTTTAGGTGTTTTCATTAGTTTTACCTTAGATATTGGGCTGTATAATCCCCATTAGTCGGTTTCCAATCACTGGCTTCCCTGGAGTTGAACTGGCCATTCACAGGAGTTTTATGGACCTTTTTCCCTGTGGAGGTTGGTTGACTTTATGATGTCTGTTCCTTATGCCTGAACCACAGATTCCACCCCATTTAGATGGAAGCCTGAAGACAGTAGAGAGTAACCCCGTGAGTGCCATGGTTCATTTTGTTTTATGCCCAATTATGCTTGCTTCCACACCCTGTGTGATGATAAGGCACTCATTTTTATCATTCTTCTATCTAGTTTTGTTCACATCCATGTAACTTAGATGTCTGCAGAAGTCTTCTCTATTTATGCAATTATAGTATTGCACTGGGTTATTTGGACTTCTAGAGTCTGCTAGACCTTGGTAACATTCACCATCCCCCCCATGTTCCCAGGGGATTTGGGAACTCTTAAGTTTATTTTAATAACGTTTGATTTTAGGTGCATGGCCCCTTTAAGAACGGGATCCCATGTAATGGCCATTTTTATTGCACAAGCTTAAATGGGAGAAACTTCTGTGGGGCATATCATTGCGGGGTCAGTTGGCTCTTTGTTCCTCTCTGACCATGCACTGTCACATGATCTGGTTTATGAATGTCCACAAAAATTGCCTTGCTCTGCTGCTGGAGAGCCACACATTTCTAGGTAACCATAATGGAGACATACTACAATGCCTAGTATTCCGGCTTCCCAAGCTTGCTTCTGATCTGTTGAGCACCTTTCTGGTTGCCATCTTCTCCATTGCTTATACGATGCAGATGATTACTCTAATGCTTCTCTCTCTCTCTCTCTCTCTCTCTCATATTTAACCCATTACATACCAGATAAGTACTTTGTAGAAGCTTTGCTTTAAACTGGGGCTACTTTTAACTAGTTCTCACTAGTCTGGATCTACTTTTGCTGGACATGTCTGACCCTAAGAGGATTATGGGGAAAACTAAATCTAAGTATTCAGGGACTTTTTTTACTACTCTAACTCACTGTTCTCATGCCATGCTGGGCTTTCAAGGGAATATTTTTGGTCTCTATTCCCTTGGGCCATCCAACACTGACCAAGAGCCAGATTGGGTTAAAACTCTGTCCTCTGTGGCATCCATTTCCTGTTCAATTCAAGGGATCCTCCATTCTTGGAAGTCCTGCACACCATCAGGCAGGTTGATCCTGTTTTTGGGGACATACCCAGGTTATTGGGGCATCATCTGATGAGGAAGTAGACTCAGAAGATGTGGACTGATCCTTCTCCTTTAGAGACTGTTATGAGGCTGACCCTGTCCTGCTGCTGAGAGGCTCATCAGAGTGGTGTTGGAGTCCCCTTGGGTCTGGGAGGCCTCTGATGGGGGTTTGTTTCTCCAGATATTGTCCAGAGATGCAATAAAGACTCTCCTGTCTTCCCTTCTAAAAACACCCTTGATCAATTTCTCCTGGAAGAGTGGGAAACTCCAGATAAGAGACTTTTCCCTAACAAGCGTATCTCTAAATGCTATACTTTTACAGCTGAATCATTAACGCAGTGGACTTATTCCTCACTAGTTTTTCATGCTTGGCCAAAACACAGCTCCTCCATTAGCAGATGCTTCTGACATCCAGGATCAGGCCGACAATCATCTTGATTCACTTCTCATAGCTAACTTTTTGGCTTTTGTTTGCTTCTATGTGGGTCATTAGGCCTATAGCTGTTTGGGGGGACTGCTTTCTGATGCAGTCAGCCCTGAAACGCTTAGAGAAGACCTGATAAATATGCTGGCTAACCTCAGGAAACTAATTCTTCTATTGTTCTCTGGGAAGTCTTCAGCCTTCTCTGCGCACACCGCACCTTGTGGCTAACCATTTGGTCTGCAGATTAATCTTCAAAAGAAGTTGCTGGTTTACTTGCTATTCGAGGGTAAGACCTTCTTTGTACCTGAGTTTGAAACAGATCATTATTGATGCCTGTGATAGAAAGTGTACTCTCTTAGCACAGATAACTTCTAGATGGTCCTTCCTGGGAAGGAAGGCAAGTCTATTTCAATGACCTCCTTATTCCCAGGGTAATTACAAAGATCAGGATGGAGAAAGCTCTGATTATCCTGATTGCTCCATTCTGGCCCCTTCAGGCTTGGTATGGGGACATGGAGAGACTAGATTTGACAGCGTGGCTCTTGAGACCACCATACTAAGATAAAAAGGGTTCTCCAACAAGGTAATTTCTACCATGGTCCAGGCTAGGAAACCTGGCTCATCAAAAGCATACTGTAGAATCTGGTCCGCCTTCCACCAGTGGTGTGTGGACAAGGATGTGTCTGTCCAGACCTTTGGTCTCCCCACAATCCAGCCTTTCTACAAGCTGGTGTCAGCTAAGTCCTTATTCTGAGCCCAGGAGTTTTTGCCCAGGGTTCCCTCAGATTTTACATCAGTCAGATAATCGTACACAGCCCTTCTACAAGGCTGATTCCCTCTTTGTCATTCTGAGGGACCTAGTGCGGATCAAGCAGCATCCAAGGACCACATTGCCTCTTGGATCTTACCAGGCATATGTGATCAAAAAGAGACCTGATCCTTTCAAAGTCACTGCACACTCCACCTATTCTGTGGGTGCTTCGAGGGCCTATAAAAAAAACCCAGACCTCTTCTGCACAGCTGTGCAGGGCTGCTACATGGTCTTCCTTACATACATTTACCAAACCCTACCATGCCAATGTTTTGTCAGAACACTTGACAATATTGTTCAAGCACTTTTATAATAAGTTGTCTAAGCAGATGAGACTGGTGGGTTTTGCAGACCTGTCTATGAAAAACTGAAGTATAAGAACCCCTAGGTCAGAGACAGGAAACTAGATTCACTCCACATGTGGCTCTCAAATCCACAAAATGGCTGGATATTTTGGTTACAAATTCTAAATAGGTGTTGAAAAAGGGTGAAATTTACAATATTTCTTTTTCTTCTGTGTCCCTCCAGGGCAATAGAAATTGGTATTGGTCATACAAAGCTGACAGACGAGTCAATCAAAAGGGTACATAAGGAAACACTCTAGGATGAACCAGCAGTCAAATTTGGCAAAAGCTGTTTTAAAAAAACAAAACAAAACAAAAAAAAAAAAACAGGTTAAGGCTACGGTGTGCCATGGGACACACACACACACACACAAGAAAAGAAAATATCTGTTAATACATTTCACCTTTTTTTCTGTGCCCCCACCCATGGCAATACAAAGTTGGATCGACAAAAGCAAATACCAATAAAGGAGGAGATTCAGTCAATAAAAAAAGCTTAGATCCTTACGAAAAGCATAAATTATAACCAAAGGAGCCAAGTAAGGAGAGAAATCCAAGCAACGCAAAGGCTGAAAGGATAGATGATAGGATCAATGCTACCAGTCACCATGAACCCAATGCCTGAGCACCTTCTTGCCAAACTTACAGAAGCCTGAACAGCCAATTGATAGTGTTTGATGAATGTAGATCATGAGGACCAAGTGACAGCTTTTACAGACATCTTCTGGTGAAGCTGTCTCCTTACAAGCCCAAGACATAGATATTGGTCTCATAGTATGAGCCCTTTTGTTCTTAGGAGGAGTCAGGCATTCATATATGTCACCCCCTTTGTGCCTCTTCCTACCTGCGCCCCTTGTCACTATGCAGCTTTCTCCTCACTACTCTGTTCTCTCGGAGCGGTGTGCCGAACTTCCGGGTTTAGGCCTGGACGCGTCACTGTTTGGTGACCTCATCCACTCGCGCCTATATTAGGCAGCGTTCTCTGCTCATCGTAGCACCTTCACAGTGTTCCTATGAGCGAATGGACCTGATCCTTGGCACTGGAACTCTCCTAGTAGCTGTCTTAATATTTTCCCAGTATTGATTCAGTTTGTCTTGATCCTTGCATACCTTTGTTTCCCCAGTATTGATCTCTTGTGCATGACTCCTGGCATTGGCTGTGACCACTTCTATACTCTGCTGCATATTTCCTCTGGATTGATCTACAGTGTATGACCCCTGGCTATCCTGCTGACTACTCTACTAGCTTACATGAACTGTGCATGACCCCTGGCTATCCTACTGACTACACATGAACTGTCTATAACCTCTGGCTATTCTCTTGATGATCCTATTAGCTTTATATACTGTGTATGACCCCATTTATCCTTTGACTATTCTACTTTACCTAAGTGTAACGGTTTGTTTGACACACAGACACAGTGGTTTAGGATAAAACACAGTTTTATTGAAAAAACAGTAATGCAATAACCCTCACAGGTCCTGTAGTATTTTATCGGAATAATACAGACACAAGACAGGTTACATGTACATATTCCTACACAGGTCCAGTATAACCATAGAGTCCATAACAAAATATACTGACACAGGTCAGGCAGAATACGAAGGATTCCCAGGGTATCTGTACTGCATGGGTTAATGGCCTTCAGCGAGTATAAACAGTCCCATGTGAAGAGAGGTCTGTGAAGGAGCTCACTTAGGATAGAGAGCTTAGGGATGAGTAACGCCCAGTGATAGGTTCGCAGGCAAACGTGAACTGCCAGAGCAGTATCAGAGACTGAGCAACATAGAATACTGCCGAGGCAGTAACGGAGACCAGGCAACTTGTATTCTGCCATAGCAATAAACGGAGATAGCCCACTAGCACTCTGCCGGAGCAGTAACGGAGACTAGGCCACTTGCACACTGCCGTAGCAGTAACAGAGACAAGGCCACTTGCACACTGCTGTAGCAGTAACGGAGACTAGGCCACTTGCACTCTGCAGGAGCAGTAACGGAGACAAGGCCACTTGCAACTGCCGTAGCAGTAACGGAGACACACAACTGAGCACTGCCGTGACAGGAATGGACTGAGCAACTTGCCCTGAGGTCGCAACCAGCCGGGAGCGTTACAAATGCCTAACCAATAGGAATGTCGCCAAGGCGACACAGAGGCAGCCAGAGCAGGAACGTCAGCCAAGCCGGGTCTGTACACGGAGCAGGAACATCAGCCAAGCCAGGTTGGTACACGGAGCAGGAACGTCAGCCAAGCCGGGTCGGTACACGGAGCAGGAACGTCAGCCAAGCTGGGTCGGTGCACAGGAGCAGGAGAAGAATGGTCAGGTGGTCCGGGTCGGTTCACAGGCAGGAGAAGAGATGCAGAGTAGTCAGGAAGGCCGGGTCATTACACTGGGAATACTAAGAGCAGGAACAAGCACTGGTACAGGAACACCACATAAGGGCACCGGAAAGGTGCCAGAGCCCAGCATATAAAGGCCATACTGGGTGGGACAAGCACAGTGTAGCCAATAGGAGTGAAGCAGAGTGTAGACTGACAGAATGTCGCAAGATGAGCACGGGCACTGTGATACTAAGGCTCTCTTTTGCTCTACTTTCTATCCTAGTTTCTCTGGAGAGTTCACGCTATACTATAGCCTACATTCCCTACGCCTCGTACCCCAGCCTCCACTCTCCCCTGCAGGAGAGCTTGCTCTGTCAGTAGTAGTGCTGTCCAGGACTTACTTCCAGCTCCTCTGGAAGAGTCTCCTGGCCTTGCAGCTGGCACCTAGTTTCGGCCCTCGCCGCAGCATGGCTCCGCTCACCAGCTTCGCACCTGAGCACTCTGTCTCTTGCAGGCACTGGCCTGCCTGTGACAATATGATGGCTTTATACACTGTGATACATCTGGCTATGGAAGCTTTCAGTGCTGCAGAACCCTGAAATTCCCATTGGAAATGAACAAACAGGAAATCTGTCTTCCTGAAATCCTTGATCCTCCTGGAGATAGCAAGACATGCATCTTACCAGGTCCAAATGATGATGTTGCTTCTCCTTTTGGAGGACAAAGGAAGGAAGAAAATATCCTGATTTATATGGAAGGATTATACAACCTTAGATTTGGAAGATGGCTTTGTTCTAAGGACTACCTTGTCCTGATGGGTCCTAAGTAAGGAAACTTAGAAAATAGAGCTTTGAGCTTGCTCACTCTTCTGGATGAGGTGATGGCCATTAGAAAGCCTGCTTTTATTGTTGAGGCTTGATGCTAGTAACCTTAGGTGGCTCAAATATAGCTGAACAGGATAGCTGATCCAGAATTGTATTAAAACCCCAAAGTGAAATAATGTATCTGCATGGTTTGGCTTTGTCAAATGGCGTAGTTTATCTTTTGACTAGATCAGGGCTCAAAATTTCCACTTGCCACTAGCCAATGGCGAGTGAAAATGTAGCCGTGGCAAGTAGAAAATCAGCCCTGGTTGGTATGTTATGGTTTGCAGTGGTGAGTAACTTTTCATGTCTGGTTAGTAGCAAAGGACTTCACGTTTTAAGCCCTGGACTAGATCATGTTCTGCAAAGTGTGTTGCCAGCAGTTTTCACCTTTTGAGTTATGCTTCATATACCTTCTGTAGAAGATACAGTACCTTCTGAGGCATCAGTCTAATAGCTGGAGAGTGTTCTACTGACAACATGCTGAAAAGGTTGACCAAACTCTACAACTCTAAAGGTTGACCAAAAATATAAATCCTGGAATTAGAAGCTTTTTATACCTGAGGCAATAGTTTTAGCTTACAGGTTCTGTTACAGCTTACCTTAGTTTCAGTGTCATCTACAGGCGCAAGGCTTCAAGCATGCAGCAGGACTCTGTTTTATGTGTTGGCTTCCTGTAGTCTCCTCCTACCTACTTCTTCCCACTGAGCTGCTCCTCCTACCTACTTCCTGTGGAGGGGTTTAAAAGGCAGACTGAGTCCTGACTCAGTTGCCCTTGCGTTGTTGTGCTTAGCAGTTCTCTTACCTTGGGCTCTGTGTATGACCTGGCTAGTCTTCCATCCAACCTGGTGCTGACCTGTGGCTCTGTGACTATTCTTTTGCGTGTCCCTATTAGTGGACATCCAACCTGGTGCAGACCTGTGTCTGTCTGACTACTCTTACGTTTGCTCCCTTTACCTAGCAGACACCCAATGTAGTGTGGACCTGGGGCTCTGGTAGACCAGCTCTGATACTGACTGTAGGCTTGAGTCAGTTATGTACTCCCTGACTGCAGGATGAGTCAGAGTTCTCACCTTACTGACATCACAAGTGCGACGGTACATCTCCTACTTCGGATCAAGATCCCTTGTTCCTGACCCAGTTCCTGCTCCTGTTCTGTTCCTGATTCCGATAGAGACTACCAGTGGCTGAGGCCTAGTCTCTAGCATTGCGGTCAAGCTTGGCAGCCTATTATTTCTTATAACTGTGCTCTCTGGCTTGTAATCCTCTGCTTGTTTCTTTGTATATATTTGCCTACCACTACTATTAATAAATTGCATTTAACTATACTGTACTGACTCCTGAACTTCTCTGGTAACTGTGACAGTATGCAAGAGCCATGAGTTCAGACAGTTTTCCAAAGAATCCTGGAGAGGATGGAGACACTGGGTCAACTACTTGATCAGTTGTTTTTGGCCATGCAGACAGTTTCACAGCGCACTGCTCATCTTGAGCAAATTTGTACCCAATTGGTGGCCCCTCCTGAGACATCCCAGGCACCAATGGTTTCAAATGCTCCTGATGCAGGTATGGTCAAGAGGTTGACGGGATCCGCTCAGCTCCCACAGCGGTATGGTGGGGATCCAGAAGGTTGCCGTGGTTTCCTGAACCAGCTAGGCATATATTTCAAATTGGTACCATATGCCTTTCCCAATGGGAAGTAAATGGCGAAGTAAAGTTGGTTTCCTTATCTCCCTCCTCACTGGCAGGGTGCTGGCACGGGCCAATCCACTATGGGAGATGAATAAACCCATCGTTCACAATTTCTTGGATTTTGTGAAATCATTCAGACAAGTCTCTGATAGGCCAGGCCGCATGGCCGTGGCATCCAACAGCGTTATGACCCTGCGTCAGGGTAACTGTACGGTGGCCGACTATGCCATTGAGTTCCGTACCCATGCTGCCGAGGTAGACTCTAATAACAAGGCTCTGATGGTCTTTTTTTTTCAGGGGCTCGGCGACACTATGATGGGCGAGATTGTGGCACGCGATCTCCCTAACAATTTAGACTTACTGATCAAATTCTGTATTCTGGTAGACACCAGAATCAGAGAGCATCCCTCTTTTAAGGAGTACT
Source organism: Rhinophrynus dorsalis (assembly GCA_037306005.1). Taxonomy (NCBI): domain Eukaryota; kingdom Metazoa; phylum Chordata; class Amphibia; order Anura; family Rhinophrynidae; genus Rhinophrynus; species Rhinophrynus dorsalis. The sequence goes on from CM074721.1 coordinate 447,319,227, forward strand.
TGCGGACGTCCTCAAACAGAGGGTCTACTAATTAGTCTGGCCCATCCTACCCCTCCCCCCCCAATCCTCCGGGACTTGTGTTTAATGATACCGAGCCTATGCAAGTGGATGCCATTGTCAGGGGGAGGCCCTCGGTCGCTGAAGGCCGCAAAGAGTTGTCCCCTAATGTTTTTGACCCACCTTATCCTCCCATGCCTCCGGATCTGGTCTCTGAGATTGGTGAACCCAGGTTGGTGGGTTTCACTCGGCTTTCTAGGGAGGAGAGAGCCTTTAGGAGAAGGGAAGGCTTGTGTTTGTACTGTGGTAAGGCAGGTCATTTCTTACGGTCTTGTCCCGAGAGACGTCTGAATGCTAATGTGGGCCGGTAACAGATAATAGGGGGCATTCTGTGTCTCTAGTGCTCCTTTTGGATAAGCCCGTGTTGACAGCTTGTATTTATTGGGCTAATAAATCCGCCTCAGTTCCAGCGTTACTGGATACTGGGGCAGCTGGCTGCTTTATGGATGCGAAGTTCGCTGCCAGTAAAAACATTCCATTGCTGCCTCTTGCCTCCCCGTTGGCCATAGAAGCCATTGATGGCAGACCACTACAACCCTCACACATGAGAGCACCTTGAGAGTGGGAGACCTGCATACGGAAACCCTGAAGTTTTAGGTAATTAACTCTCCACACCATGCCATGGTCCTGGGGTTCCCTTGGGTCCAGAAACCCAGGATAGATTGGCACACTTGTGAGGGGTTGGACTAGTCCCCACAATGTAAAAAGTCTTGTCTATCGTGCCCCGTAAGAGTTACGCAGGCATCAACTTCCCTCCTTCCAGAGGAGTACACGTCTTTTATAGACGTATTTAGTGAAAGCTAAGCTGAGCTCCTGTCACCTCATAGACCCTATGATTGTACAATGGAATTGCTTCCTGGGACCACACCCCCGAGGGGTCATGTCTATCCCTTGTCTGTGGAGGAGAATAAGGCTATGGAGGAATATGTGACTGATGCGCTGGCTAGAGGCATCATATGTAATTCCACATCTCCCTTGGGTGCTGGATTTTTCTTTGTCAAAAAGAAGGATGGGGAGCTTTATCCATGTATTGATTTTCCTGGTTTGAATAAGATTTTGGTCAAGAAGGTTTACCTTATTCCCTTGATCACCGAACTCAAGGGTTCAAAGATTTTCACTAAACTCGATCTGAGAGCCGCTTACAATTTAGCACGAATGGAAGACAGCCTTTAATACCCAGAGTGGGCATTATGAGTACCTGGTCATGACCTTCGGATTGTGCAACGCTCTGGCTGTCTTCCAGGAGTTCATAAATGATGTGTTAAGAGAATGCCTTCAAAGTTGTGTAGTGATATATTTGGATGATATCCTCATCCACTCTCCTACATTGGAGACTCATCAGTCTGACGTTTCAAAGGTTCTTAGCCTACTATGGGAGAATAAGTTGTTCTGTAAACTCAAAGTGCGAGTTCCACAAATCGCAAGTGACATTCCAAGTCTATATAATTTACGCTGCTGGATTTGACATGGTCCCCCAAAAATTGGCTGTGGATTGGCCACATCCTAAGGGACTCAAAGCACTCCAAAGGTTTCTAGGTTTTACGAACTACTACAGTAGATTCATTAAGAATTTTTCGACTATTATCAAACTGCTGACTGACATGATGCGTAAAGGGGCCAACCTTTCTGCATGTTCACAACCAGCTATTGTGGCTTTTGAAAACCTCAAGGCAGCTTTCTCTGCAGGGCCCATATTGGTGCATCCCAATCCCTCCCTGCCATTTACCTTGGAGGTGGATGCTTCGGAGGTCAGAGTGGGAGCCCTCTTGGCCCAGCGCACTTCCCCAGGCAAGCCCCAACGTCCATGTGGGTTCTTTTCCCGAAAATTTTCCAAAGCAGAGATTCTTTACCAAATTGGTGACAGAGAATTACTGGCTATAGTCCTGGCCTTGAAGGAATGGAGGCATTTGCTGGAGGGTTCTAAGGTGCCTATCTTAATTTTAACTGACCAAAAGACCCTCATCTACCTCTCTGAGGCCAAATGTTTGTCTCTTAGGTAGGCCACATGGGCTCTGTTTCTGTCTCGCTTCAATTTTGTGGTTTCCTATCTTCCTGGCTCTAAGAATGTACGGACAGATGTGTTATCCCGTCAATTCTGTGCTTTATACCGAGAGGAGGTTTCTCCCTCCCCGATCATCCCATCAGATCGTATATTGGCAACTATTCGTACCTGTATCACGTCCCCGCTCGGAGAGGAGATTCTGGCAGCCCAAGATTCTGTTCCTACGGAGAGACCTGAAGGTCGTTGTTTTGTCCCCGCTCACTTACGTATAAAACTGTTGGAAACGTATCATGCTTTCGAAAGTGGCGGGTCACATTGGTCGAGACCAGCTAATCTGGTCCGTGTCCCGAGTATTGTGTTGGCCTAGCCTACGGGCTCATTGTACCACTTTCACGGCTGCATGTAGTACTTGTGCCCAAAACAAGTCTCCTACACACCTGCCAGTGGGCTTGCTCCAGCCAGTGGCCAATGGGGAACGCCCCTGGTTACATCTTTCCATTGACTTTATGGTCGAACTTCCAAAGTTTCATGGGTTATACAGTCATTCTAATGATTTGTAGACATTTTCTAAGATGGCCCACTTTGTGCCACTGAAAGGGCTACCATGCGCACAGGAATTGGCAGTGGTTTTTGTTAGAGAGGTCTTCCATCTCCATGGTGTCCCCGAAGTGATTGTGTCCGATAGAGGAAGCCAGTTTGTGTCCTGCTTCTGGAGGTGCTTCTGTACACAAATGGGTATTCAATTGGCATTCTCCTTCTCGTATCATCCACGGTCCAATGGTGCGGCAGAGAGGTCTAATCGAGCCTTGGAACAGTTTCTACGCTGCTATATCTCTGACCATCACAATAACTGGGCTACCCTGTTACCTTGGGTGGAGTTTGCCCGGAATAGCGTATTAATGCTTCAACTAAGAGTTCCCTGTTCTTGGTCAACTATGGGCTCCAAACCTTGACTCTCCCTGAAACCTTCCAGGCACAAGAGATTCCGGCTGTTGAGGAGCATCTAAGAGAGCTCCGTTCCTAATGGTTACGGGTACAGCATACCCTACGTGATTCGGTGCAGAGACAAAGGAGGCAAGCTGACCGTATACGACTGCGGCACCTAACTTTCAAGTGGGAGACAGAGTGTGGTTGTCTTCCTCCTGGTTCCCTGTGGCAAATTCGCTCCTCGATTTTATTGGTCCTTTCTGTGTGTTGCTCAAGATGAATCCAGTGACTTATGCGCATACATAATGTGTTCCATGTTTCCCTGTTAACGCCCTTGGTCTGCAACCAGTACACCTCTGCTCCTGTTCGCCTTGCTCCTGTGAGAGTTGCAGATCACGAGGAATATGAAGTCCAAAACATTCTGGACTCCAGACTGGTTCGAGGGCATTTACAGTACTTCATTCATTGGAAGGGCTATGGTCCTGAGGAGCGCTCCTGTATACCTGCCAGTGATATCCATGCTTCTTTACTGGTACGCAGGTTTCATGCTCTGTTCCCTGACAAACCCTGGCCGGCTCCACAGAGGGGGGGGGGGTACAGTTGCAGCTTACCTTAGTTTCAGCGTCATCTACAGGCGCGAGGCTTCAAGCATGCAGCAGGCCTCTGTTTTATGTGTTTGCTTCCTGTAGTCTCTACCTACCTACTTCCTCCCTCTGAACTGCTCCTCCTACCTACTTCCTGTGGAGGGGTTTAAAAGGCAGACTGAGTCCTGACTCTGTTGTCCTTGCATTGTTGTGTTTAGCAGTTCTCTTACCTTGGGCTCTGTGTATGACCTGGCTAGTCTTCCATCCAACCTGGTGCAGACCTGTGGCTCTGGCTGACTACCTGAACTGTGCATGACCTGGCTTGTCTGACTACCCCCTCTGGTGCTGACATGTGGGTCTGACTACTCTTACGTTTGCTCCCTTTACCTAGCAGACACCCAACCTATCGTGGACCTGGGGCTCTGGTAGACCAGCTCTGATACTGACTGCAGGCTTGAGTCAGTTATCTACTCCCTCTCTGACTGTAGGCTGAGTCAGAGTTCTCTCCTTACTGACGTCAGGCGTGCGTCGGACTACCAGTGGCTGAGGCCTAGTCTCTAGCATTGTGGTCAAGCTTGGCAGCCTATTATTTCTGATAACAGTGCTTGCTGGCTTGTAACCCTCTGCTTGTTTCTTTGTATATATTTGCCTACCTCCTATCCTATATAATAATTTGCTAAAATGTGTGTAACGACAAAGTCATGCCCAGCAGAGACTGCCGCGCCGAGGCTGATACTTCGGAGCATCCAGCTCTGTATCAGCCACGGTGTGGGCAGTCTCTACTGCGCATGACTGTCCCGTGACCGGCGTGCAGTGGTACTGTGGCCTGTGTAACGGGCTCTTCAACTAGTTGTATATATTTGCCTACAACTACTATTAATAAATTGCATTTAACTATACCGTACTGATGCTGTCTTCTCTGGGAACCGTGACAGGTTCTAACAATCATCTGAGTAGTAATGATGCCAGCCCGTCATCAGTTTGAAGGAGTTTGGATTGTTATGTAACATTGGGCCCTAGGAGAGCAGATGCTTCTGGACTGGGAGAGGTCATGACTGAGCCATTGAAAGCTTTATCCAGTCTGAGAACCAGATTCTTCTTGGCCATCTCGGGGCTATTAGGATGATTTCAGCCCTCTCCTTTATTTCCTCAATAACTCTAATGTGGATATGAGTGGACAAAATGGAAGCCAGGTGGAAATACCATTTGCATTTTAGAGCATCTTGGCCCATCACTTCTCGATCCCTTCAGCAGGAGAAGTTTGTACATTTTTTGTGTAGAGGCTTGAAGCCTTCAAATCCATAGATGGAGACACCGCCCCACACACACACACTTTGCGAAGGAGACCATTCTCCCTTACCCAGATGAGTTCTCCTGAGGATGTCTGCCTGTATGTTTACAGTTCCTGAATGTGAGGCTGTTATTGCTCTCAGGTGGCTTTCTGACAACTTTAACATGTTCTCTGCTTCCCTATTTAGTCTTTTGCTCCTTGTCCTTTAAATATATTATTGTAACCATGTTGTTGGAGCAGACATGGACTGGTTTGCCCTTCAGATGTGGTTTGAGAAAATACCATACTGCTCAACGTTCCATGATATTTATGTGCAGAGAAGCCTACACACTGTTCTCTGAACAGACTTTTTGTTCAAGTCCTCCCCAACTGATAAGACTGAAGTACGTTGTCTAACAAAAAGCTCTTTGATAGATTGCTTTCTCTTATCAGCTACAAAAGTATCCTCTACTTATGGGAAGTGGAATTCTCTGAGAAGTATTTAGAGAATTTCTGTTCCAGAACTTCAGAAAATGTTTGAAGAGCTTGCATATGAAGCCAAGGAAATACTTGTATTGATGAGGTCAAGACTTCTAAATGTTGCATATAATCCATTTCCCTCTAAGAAACCTCATTTCTGAAGGCTCTTGTTCTGATTATTATTCCCATGCCCCTGTCTCTTGAAATGTAGGCCACACCTTTTTTTGTATCCAGCATTATTTCCATAAAAATCAGATTCTGGGAAGTCTGTAATTGACTAGTCTCATGGCTGACCATCCATCCCATTTCCTGAAGATGACTGATGCTCCTTGTTGTATGCCTTACTTACTGGGTTATGGTTCTTGATATAAGGTATGATGGTACTAGTTTCCAGGGAAACCACCAATGTTTTGGTGAATTCCTCAGCTTTCAGAAGGCTCAGTAGAATCCTTGAAATTCTGAATAGTCTGTTCTCTGTATTAGAGCCAAATGCCAGCATATACCCTGTCTCCAATATTACTGGGAAACTCATTTGTCTGGGATGGTCTTCTGTTTCCAAACATGAGAGAAATGTCCAAAACAAACACCCTATTTAAATACTAGCTAGGTCTCCAATGCTTGTGAAACAATACATTGAGATCTCTGTAGGGATAAGATGGAACTGTGAAAGTGTAAAGGTGTCATGCTTTGAGGAGAAAAGGGGATTTTTGTACTTACTGATAATTCCTTTTCTCTTAGTCCATTGAGTTTAAGTTTGTCCTCCTTCTTGTAGGGAGGAGCTCCTCTATCCAATGGTCCCTGAATCCTTCAATGACACTAGCGCAAGAGGAATGTTTTTGGGGGGTAGAAATAGTGAGTGGGAGACATATCTCCTCTTCCACCTGTATCAATGACTTTGGGTCGCCTGTTGCCCACCACTGCTGTTAGACACAAAATGTTACAGTGCTAGGTATTTCTTCCACAGTTAAGAAGCTGTTATTTTGTGCTCTCTCTGTAACCAGAGAGATATAAGTACACAATACTGGCTTATCCAAGTTTCATTTAGACCAACATGCTAGCTGGCTGAACTTCAAACTAATGGAATATGATAAATGTAATGGACTGCATTAAGGTGGTAGGATATACATTTGTAGGCTGCTGGTTGAACAGTCCTATCATGAACTAGTAATGCTGCACCAAGATTCCAAAAATGTTCTTCTAGAAACCAGATGAATACTCTGCTCTCAAACTATTTGATAGTAACAGGGGAGCGTGTTCAGTATGTTATCCTTCTATTTCTTCAGAATCTGTCAGTGTACCTGGCTCTGTTCGATATGATCGGGGGTCTCAGCTCCTGCTTGTGCGTTGCAAGGTAAGGCTCCTGGTTATGATACTCATCTGTTCTTTGTGGCAGCTGTTAGTGAGCAAATGTAGCTAAATACTCAACTTTCACAAAAGGAATTTGGGGAGCTCATTTGTTCCCTTTTGTGCTGTTTATTTGCTCCAGAATTGCACCTTTCAGTTTTATTGACTAAAACTACTCTGATTCTCAGGGCTTTTTTTTCTGGTAGTTTACTAACCACTTGTTTTGTTTGATGGCAGGATGGCTGGGTTGGAGTAAAAACCATAATATTAAAGAAAAAGCTGTCGTCCATAGATTTCTACAATGGTTACCTACACCCCTGGTTTGTGCAAAATTCAAGCATGCAGCCGGAGGAGTGCCGCTTCCACACACTGCACTTGGAGCCAAAACACAAAGTTCCAAAGCAGAAAGCACCATTGCTGCAGACCACAGGGCAGTAGAGCCAAATCCATCATATGTATCACTGAGGAGTGAACTGCACCGCTTTATGATTTGTAGAAGTGTCAAAAGTTTAAGAGTTTGAGTTAGAATTATAGCTAACCATTAATTTTCCATTTCAAACTCAAGATGCAAAAACAAGGCTAAATAAGATTTAATGTGGGAGCCTTCCAGACACTTTGGAAATAAAGTGGATGTGATGTACCTATTACAAATACTCTCAGTGTTGCATAAAAGCTGGAGTATATAATTCATGCATGGGCAATAGCAGCTCAAGGGACCTATGTTGCTCACTACTAGAGAGAGAGATGCACTAAACGCTGAAGTTTGGAAGATAGAGGTGCTGTCAAATTGCACCATAGGAGCCAAATAAGAATCCCCATTAATTTAAATGGCGCTTTGTATACTATTGAGGTCTCCAGTGCATTGTTTTATATTGCAATTGACACTTTAAGATTCAAGTGATTAAAATAACCTACGATAAATGGGGACTTGAAGACTTAATTTGCGCTCCACGGTGCAGGCAGTTTGCTTCAGAACTGAACCACAACATTCAGAAGGGTGCAAAATCCATTAACCCCCCCCCCATCCCCTGGTGCTTTAGGGCCCCAATACCTCTCCAACTTGAAAGAGAGGCTTCAAAGAATAACAATTGGAGTTTCTGTTGCCTTTAGTGAATAACAATTTGTGCAAACACTTTGTAGGAGATATCTGGACTTGTGATATGTGCAAGAAACTATCCCTGTAAATAGGAGTATATTTTTTTAACAACTTCCATCAGCCTACTGAACTGGAAGACTAAAACCGTATTCAGAATTTACTAATTAATGTCAGAGGCTTCAAAAATTATACAGAGGTGAGAATTCTTTTGGATGTAAAAGGCTGAAATCCTTTGATACAGGCTGCCAGGTCAGATTTTCTGTAGTACACAAAGCTGTATATTATCACAATGAAACAGGCACATGGCAAACATGATATTAGGTGTCTCTTGTTGCAGCACAATTAATTTTATCTGTTTAGTAAACAACTTGTACAGTTTATAAAATAAGCAAAGGAAATTGAAGAATAAAATCAATTTATTCATAGCATAATAAAACCTTTTATTAAAATGGTGTCATGTACCCTACTGGTTGAAAAAACATAGTAACACTGTGTAGCAGCACTACCTGTAGTCATTACTGTCTCCTATTGGTAATAGCCAATCACGTATGAGAGGCAAAGGTGGCAAATCCTTGGCTTTCCAGCTATCCAATTGCTGGATAGCCAAAGGTTGCTTGATGTAAAATAAACAGGAAATCATCAATCTAGGGGTAGGAAACTTGTCTCTAGCTGTTTACAGGAGGCTGAAGACTTTGAGCGTTGTAGTCCAAAAAGAGGTATGTGATAAAGTTGCCCACCCCTGAATTAAGGCAATAATCCTGTAAAGCTTTGGGAAAACAGTCCAGAGCATGCATGTGAATTGCTACTGGATTCACAGGTGAAAACAATTATTCTGTAGTAGAACTGTAGAGTTAATCCCCAAGATGTCAGCAATGTATGATGATTGGGTAACATGTCTAATGAAGATTTGGGAATGACAGTTTCAGGCGTGGTGTATCAGAAAGAAAATGTGTGTTTTAAAACAAGCACACAGATGTCCTTGGAAAGCTTCAGGGAAACTCAGGATGGTTTTACCAAAGGCAGGTACCACTGGAAAGAGAGAGAAATCTGTTAAGTAAGTGGTCAACCTGTTAAGAGGGAAGGGTTAAATTATATTTGAACAGTAATATTCCAAAAAATTGTAATGGTGTTCCTTCAATCTCAAGTCAAACAGTTTCTGCCTTAAATTTTCTTTGATTGGCAATAAGTATTCAAAATGTGTGTCCAGAGTACATACAAACATAGGGGGGCTTATTGGTCAAAGCAACATCTTCACAGAGTGCACATTCTATCAATTCCTATTCTGAAACCAGTCTTTTACATCACTGAGGCATGTGTAGAAAGATAAAAGTGGCATAAATCTGGGGGCAAACAAATTGCCATTGCTTTAAAAGGGGCTTCCAAGATCTCTGTTTATCAAGAGGCTGTTAATGCATTGTGACGCTATGGTTTGGAAAACGCAAGCATTTAAAGGAACACTAAAACCTAAAAAGTATGCAGGGCAGGCATGTCATAATCAACATTTCCCTCCAAGGTCAGTCACAACACTGGCTGCAGGTACAGGACCACTCTTCTCATGTTCCTCACCTTCTCTGCTCAGACTTGGCTCTCCCTCCCAAACAAGTCTTAGATGGGCCTCAATTGTTTGTATAATATATAATATGAATTTGTGAATGTTAGGATCCATGATACAATGGCTCCACATAACTACCCATGAACTTTGCTTCCCCTGCACTACTCCAGTCTCCTCCACATACCACCCCTACACTGACTGCTTCCCCAGGCTTGTCCCTCTAGTAGTCACAGAATCCCACAGACAAGATGGAGGTGTCAGATGGTGTGACCTTTACTAATCATAGTACTTACCCTGCCCCTCCACCCATGGCAATGTCTTCATCCCTCCACAAGTCTCTTCTCTGATTACACCACACTCTTCAACTCAAGGGGGAACATACACTAAGATGTGAAAGTGGAGATGATGTTTCCAGGAATATCACTTCTCCAAGTCCTATGTTATTCTGTGGAGCCAATGCACTAAGATTGGTCTAACTTGGGAGATGTTAGTGCATAGGAACTGGAGAAGTATCCATTTCTATCACTCTATTATTGAAGTGCAATACCTACCCATATAGGGGGAAAAATACCTAACACTGATCTATTAAGACATAATGTGTTTATTATCAATATGAGGCACACCTATACCACTAACAGGTGTCTAACCGTATCCTTTAAAACCTCTATCGCTATAAAAGCTACCCTCTACCATGAATACAACAGGACCATGTAAAGAATCTCACTCCTAAATGTTACTTCCTAAAAGAGACTGAGGAGTTAATCTGATGGAAAAATTAAAATGCACCTGGTAGTATGTCTCTCACAACCAAGTGCAAAAAACACCTGTGACACAAGGAAAATCCTAATTTAGATGACTAGTGAAAGCACTCAGACATTCTACACTGAAATGGTTAAGGAATTAAAGCTCCATTTAAAACAATGAGAATTTTTTTTTTTTAATTTGTTGCCATGGTGCAGTTGTATGTCCCAGATTTGTTTGTCTGGCTAGCTAAGTTCAAGCAGACAGACAGCACTCACAGGGTCTTTTATAATGAACAACAAAAACGGTCACTGGAACAGGAAGCACAGACGTCTCGTCACAGTGACGTCCGTGCGCCTGCGCTGGCTCAAAAGGGACTGACAGCGCAGGCGCACGGACATCACTGTGACGAGACGTCCGTGCTTCCTGTTCCAGTGACCGTCAGAAAAAGGCCGAAATCTTCAGAACTGGGTAATATTTCTGGCGACTAGCGCTACTAAGCAGCTAGTTGCCAGATGAAGAATCAATCCAGGTTAAGTTTTTGACGGGTGGTAGTTCCCCTTTAACCATTTGAATGCGGCCACTGTTCCCACATTTTTCACAGTGGCCGGCCGCATTTAAGTACCCCTGGCTCTATATAATATACACACATACATAAAGTCAAGAGCTACACATCAAATAAACTTAATACATACAGTTCATGCAGACAGACGGCACTCACAGGATCTGTTGTAATGAAGCACAAAAGTGTTAACTGAATCAACGTTTCGGTCAGCACTTGTGGCTTTTATCAAGATGCTTCATAAAGGCCACAAGTGCTGGATGAAACGTCAATCAGTAATGGTTTTTGTTGTTCATTATAAAAGACCCTGTGAGTGCTGTCTGTCTGCTTGAACTTGACAGGTGGTAGTTCCCCTTTAAATTCTGTGCGCCCAAGCCAGCCCTTCAGTGTTTCCATTCAGATTTCCCGCATTTTGCTCAGTCGCACAGCAGCCAATGAGAGAGGAGTGCTTTGATAGGATACTCCTCTCTCATTGGCTGTGCGTGTGATAGATATGCAGATGAGATGGTCACAGAAGCAGAACGGTGACCATGCAGGCATGCAGCAGGGTTTGAAAGCACTGAGTGCTCAAACCGGAGGAGACTGAATATCCGCCCAGAGTCAGACGATGGCAGCCGGACCAATTAAAAGGTTATAACTTTGTTAAAAAAAAAAATCTCACAGCAGAATATATACCCATGTTTTACTCAGTAGGAACAACTCAGTCTGTTTTTTTCATAAAAATGTTCTTTCAATCACTGTTTAGCCAAAGGCTGCTGTACTACAACTTCTGCCATTCTCAGCTGGCCAACAGCTAGCTGAGGATTATGGGAATTCTAGTCAATTGTAGCTGACAGGATGCAGGTTGCCAGCTGCAGCCCTAAAAGAATGACCTTGAAAATCAGTTTTATCCGTTACATTCTATACAGAACATACTGTGAAGGACAAGGTGATTTGGGTGATGGTTCATGCAAATTAAAAAAGAACACAAATGCATGTGTGTATAAGACCACATGTTCATATAAGTGAATGAAGAAAAAAACCCTTTTCCACTAGGGCAGGGGTACTACAACTCCCATCATCCCTAATACAGTGGTTCTCAATCTTTTTTTGCTCAAGGCACCCCCTCACACATAATCTTGAACATTCGGGGCACACCTAGCATATTTAATGTATTTTATCAAGGGCATAATGTAGGTTACAATACATAAATACACAGTATTATTAGGTCTTATAATCATAATACCATAACTAAACATATTGTGCATAACAATTTCTATAAATCTAATTAAAAATCCATTTTTGTTAGTCTTTATAGAAAACACAGGGCACCCTAAGTTGATGTCCGTGGCACGCCAAAGTGCCACGGCACCCTGATTGAAAATCACTGCTCTAATCAACTAAATGCCTTAGTGTTAATTGCATCCATCAATTCATGCTGTGTGCATAGCCAATATATTTATTTGTACCCTGCTCTTTAGCCTAGTCCCAAAATAAAAGTGCACAGGCTGCTAGGACATGCTTCTCCTGTAACACAAGCAGGAAAACAGGGCTGACAGGGATAAAGTATAAACTGTACCCTGCCTACAGGAGTCTTTAGCTGGAAGTCCTGATTATAAGGAGATTGGATTCCTTCACTTTAAAGTGAAAGTGCAGCCAATGAGAGAGGAGTGATTTGATATGATACTCCTCTCTCATTGGCTGTGCGTGTGATGAGGCGCACTTGTGCATGGTATGGAGATGAGATGGTCATGGAAGTGGAACCAAGCATGCACACTGCAGGGCTTGGCAACAGCAGCCAAAGACAGCAGTGATGTCAGCCCTGGACTCAAACTTTACAAACCTCTTTGATTTGGTGTATAAAGTTTGAGTCCAGGGCTGACATCAATGCTGTCTTAGGCAAGAAAGGGGGTCCTGGGCCAAAATGCGTGGGCCTGAAAATTTGTATTACCATTTACTTATTTTGACTGGAGCTGGATGGCAATCATGGCATTTTGTCTGTAAACAGTACTCCAGATACTCCTGTTGCAAGTTTTCACCCACCACCAGATTTAGAAACAAGTAAATGGCAATACAAAATTACAGGCCCACACATTTTATCCCAGGACCCCCTCTCTTGTCCAGGACAAACGTTACACACATCCACTTTGATTTAGTTTGTCTCTTTCATTCTTCTCTCCTCCAAACATTTCCCTATTTGCCAAATAGGGATATGTTTTAGAGATAGGAGAATGAGAGAGACAAACAAACAAAAAGGAGGTATGTAAAATTTGTCCTGGGCAAGAATATGTGGGCCTATAATTTTGTATTGCCATTTACTTGTTTGGCTGGAGCTGGAGTTGTACATATAATATTTATAATTTTGGTGGTGGGTGAAAAATGTTGCATCATGTAAACAGGAGTAACTTTACTGTATAGGGCCAATGCCATGATTGCCATATTTGGGAACTTAAAGGAAGGGGTGTGTGAGAAAAACTGTGTGTTGAATGACCTCCTGCTTGACCCCACCTGTACTGGTGGTGGAAATATTGCTAATAAACCGGTACCTTGATGAGGATGATAATTTATTTCTGGGTCCTGAATGAATGTACTAATCCCACTGATTGCCAGACTAGATGTGTAATGATTTTGCACAAATCTCTGGCTCCTTTACAATTAATAGGTTGGACATTGTGTAAGCAGAAAAGTGAAGCACTTTGGGGCAAAATAATTGCAGAATACTTAAAACATTAACCACTTGGATGATGGATTGGAGAGGTCCCCAATGCATTAAAAAGCATCCAATGGGTTAAAAAATTTGAATCCATTGCACTTTGTGTTCCATGTGGTGTAGTAGTGGAAGAGAAAATTACTGGCTCTGAATTGAAATATATATCTCCATTACCTAGTAAATTGTAAGGCCCTTTTATGGGGTACTTTTTAATTCTTTGTGATATCTGGGATGTTTACATTGTAATTTGATGTAAATGTTGTGTTGTTGCACTTATTTGTATGCAATTCTTGTCTTAATCCTTTTATAACATTTGAGCATGTATTGTCATAGTGACGGGCACCAGAAAAAAATCCTTGAGAACCACTGATATAGACATACAGAATGCTGGCCACACTGCATCTTCTGCAAAGACAGAGAGCCCCTTTCTAACACAGCCCTATTTAAATCAACAGGAATCTTCAGAATTGTTATTGTTCCCCTTGACTTGCCCCAGAACTTGTCTTTCCAAACACAACCCTAAATCATAATAAAACCACCATTACCTCCTCAGACATCCCTGCTGATCTCCTGCCCTCTGCATTGAATGGAGGTTTCAGGTATCCTTTGAAATATAAAGGTACTAGCTCATGGAAGGTGGATAAGCAGTCCTACAGAGAACGAAAGAGATTAGAATGCTCAGGTATGTGCAGTTTTACAGCAATCCAATGAAAGGTGAAGCAGTACTTTGGAGAGATCTCTTTCATTCAGTGGGCTGATGGAAGAAATTCTGTCAAGGTGAAAATACAAGTGCTGCGAAATGCTTATATACTAGTGCAAGAAATGATTTTCTTTACTGGCCAGACTAAAGAGTGGTGAATTGAAGCACTTTCTTGCTAGCTTATTTATTATGCACTGGGGCCCATACACACATCCACAGGCAGAAATGGGGAGGAGTCATACATGTCACTCTTACTGGCTGTAGTAGTCTTATATGCCTCAATGATGCCCACACTGAAGACTTTATTGAGGGTGGATTTGGGAAGTTCAGATCACTGTACTTATCAAATCACCTTTCTCTCAATCCCAGCCTGTGCTCCACTTACCGTCTTCACCTTCCCCCAATGTTTTCTCTTTTCCTTCCCTAACCCCCCACCCACACCAAGACAGAAACACAAAACCAGGCAAATGCAAACCAACACAAATACGCTCACTGAAAAAAAATTATATATATAACAAATGTACAAAAAAATGCACGTGCTTTTTGCAAAAAGAGAAGGGCGATGGGCAACTCTGAGGGTGATGGTGCAATTCTGGAGCAAACCAGCTGCATTGAGGAAGCAAATCCAATTCCCCCAAATTGTCATGGATTTAAATAGTGAATTTTGAAGAGGGCTCCAGCACACTGATTGGCAGTGCGTTTGAAACCTCTGTTTAATTCAATGGCTTAAAAGCACATTTTAAATAAATTAGAATTGTTCTCTATGATACAGTTGGTTTGCCCAGAATTGCACCAGGATTCCTCACTAACAAAGTTGCAGGGAAAATGATGTTTACTACTGTGGCATTCTCACAGACATATTAGCAGGACATATGTTTTATACAAGGATCTATATAGAGGAGGCGAACGTTTGCCAATTCTGGGGAACAAGCCAGAAAGGGGCTAACACTGCAGTGAAAGTGTTATAAAATGGAGACGAGTTCTCCATTGAGATCACTCCTCCAGTTCCTATATCATTATATGGAGGCTACGCACAAAGAATTCTCAAGTGGGAAAGATCTTGGTGCATAGGCTTCACAGAATAGCATAGGAATTGGATTATGTCACTGGAGACATTGTCCTCTTTATCATACCTTAGTACATCTCCCCAAGAAGACAGTGAAAGGACTTGTGCTTATTGTTTGAAATATAATGTCCTACTGAGATTATCACTTGCCTATGGAGAAACTGTCCCCATTTTTCCACATTACTTGCACATTTGTTTGGCATTTGTTTCTGCTGTTGCCTCACCTCTTGACATGTATTCAAAGTGTTGGAGGCCCAGAATGGTTTTTGTTAAGTCCCTGAATTAGCAGCATTCAAAGGGTCAAAAGCCATATTTAAATAAATGGGAATGCTGGTCTCCTATGGTGCTGTTGGTTTGGCCCAGAATTGCTCCACTTTATCTTAGTACATCATCTTCCCTGTCTCACACTTAGACACACACAATTTCTAGAGAGGTTTCAATGTGCTGGAAACCTTACTAGCATTCAAGGAGTTTAAACCGCCATGTAAGTTGATGTGAATTCTGGGAATGTTTATTGTTCTCATATCTTACACAACTGTGCTCCAGAGTTACTTAAAGGGATAGTAATACTTAAAATGTAAAAAATATCTGTTGTAGGATTTATCCCCCTGAGTAAAACAAGGGTACTCCCACTGCTGAGAGATATTTTATTAAAAAATTATAACAGCTCAAACTTTAATTTTTTAGGTGCAATATCACAGTGGCCTAACAATTTACAGTGGCGCTGTTGCTACACCATCCTATGGACTGCTCTGGTCCGTAGACCATAAATCTCCATAGGATGGTGTAGCAACAGCACCACTTGAAATTTTCAGGGCGCTGTGATATTGCACCTAAAAAATTCAACTTTGAGCAGTTATTTTTTAAATAAAATCTCTCTCAGCAGTACCCTTGTTTTATTCGGGGACATGAACCTTACAACATATATTTTTTTTACATCTTAAGTATTACTAACCCTTTAATGTCTCCTCCTGGCCTCACTTGTACACACAAAATTTGGCAATATGATTAATATTTACAGGATCGGGCAAAACAAATAACTTCTTTGGGGCTCAGCTGGGCTTTAGGAGTGCAAGTATAGGGTATTTCACCTTTTGTAAAGGAAAAGGGCTCTTTACTGTAAGAGCAGGAAAATATGGACTTTACTACTGAAATATGTGGTGGTGACGCTGCAGATACAGTAGCTATTCAATAAATGGTTGAATTAATTTCTAGCTAAGCAAGATAGTTAAGTTTTAAAATACTGACAAAACAGAGACAGGAGCCCTGCTCTAATCCGACTGATCTATCTCAAATGGGCATATAGGTCCCTGCATTGCTAGTCAGATAATTGTTTGAAGCATAGCTTTTTCCTCTAGAGGCATCTAGATGTAGAAACCCTGAAGAAAAAAAATACTGCTACAAAAATGAAAAGGTACAAAGTATAGTCCCTCCATTCAATTACTTATGTGCTTAATATATCAAAGCAGACCATTTCACCTACTAAGGAATTTCACCGTACGTGAAACCATACCCCACATGTTCAGCAGTGAAGAGGGAGACATCCTCCGTTAAAGATGATTGACAGATCTCTCTCCCTGTCATTTGCCTTACCCTTTTCCTCCAGTGGTGTCTAAACAGCTGCCTACAGACAACAGCGACACGACGGAGCAAGCCGGGCAATGAATACACAGTAAAAAGCAGGACGTTGCTTTTTACTGTGTATTCATTGCTCTGCCTGTTCCTTCTGATGCCTGCAGGCAACTGTTTAGACATACTACTGGAGAAAAGGGGGAAGGTGGTGGGTGGGCATATAATACCACAGGGAGACTGTCAACAGTACAACTACATGCCTGCAGCAATGCATGTGCTGCAGGCAAGCTGAACAGTGGATTTTTGTAAGTGGCTTTTCTAAAAAAAGCAAGCAAATTGTAAAACAATTACATGACTATCATTTTTTTTTGCTTCCATTTTTATATGGGAGCAAGAAGTACACAGGTGATAGTTCCCCTTTAACTTCAAAAACGATATATGTAATGTCTAGAAAGGAGGATTTTACAGGATTGTAGTATAAATAGAGACCTTTTAAGGAAAGCAGTTGTTTGTGTGGGTGAGTGAAACAAATAAAATCCCATTTGATAGAAAACAATGACATCTCAAGCAGGTTGATAAAGGTGGGATTCCATACAAGATAAAAAATTTGTTAAATGCTGGTTAGACAACAGAGGCTTGTAAAATAATACGGGTTACTTTTCACCCAATTTCTGGAAAGCTAATGAAAACCATATTTCTCTTTCGTCCTATGTGGAATACAGGAACCAGGAAGGCAGGACATTTGTAAAGAGCTCTCGGAGATGCTCATCCTGCACCAGTTCACCCAGACCAGACATGCTCAGATTGAAAAGTGTCCTTTCCAGGAGCAGCAGCAAAAGCTTTCAGACTTTTTTTTTTTTTTTTTAAGTAGGATACAGGCTGTATAATCCCCCAATAGGTGGACTCCTGTTGCACCGAATTATCAGAACTGGTTATCTGAAGGATGGCTTATCCTCATACCCAATTTTCCTCTTATCATCTATGAAACTTTTTCTATTTATAATGGGAGTCTGAAGAGAGGATTCTTCTGAGTGCACAGGTCTTGTATGTCCTGATTCTATGTTTGGCAGTCACATTTTGACATGGTTGGATAGCCTGCAGTGCACTTAATTGCAGTCTTGCTTAAAAGGCAGCATTTCTAGATCTCTGGTAACAATTCCATATTCATATGATAGCACAAGTGGTTTTTAACCCCTGCACTGCCTGTCTATGAGCATTTTCTGCTCTAGGGGACTCCTCATGTTTGGGGTAGTCTTTTGCTGGCAGTGATGCTTTTATGCTCATTTCAAGCAGCGTTAGAGAAGTTATTATTATTTCTTTTTTTTTATTAAAAACTTTCATTTCTTTGGGGTTGTGCCTTTAAGAATGGGCACGTGCAGCAGTCATATTGCTGGGAACATAGAATGCT
Organism: Rhinophrynus dorsalis; assembly: GCA_037306005.1. NCBI lineage: Eukaryota > Metazoa > Chordata > Amphibia > Anura > Rhinophrynidae > Rhinophrynus > Rhinophrynus dorsalis. The sequence goes on from CM074721.1 coordinate 447,337,277, forward strand.
ATGCTGGGACTTCTCTTACCTCAATTCCGTTTCAGAGGCAGTAAGGGAATAACATGGGGATGGGGGTTAGCATTTCTCAATACATGAGCCCCATGGTACCCCCGCCAATACTGGAGGATGCCGTTTGGAGATGGCTGGAGAGATACCATGCCATTTTGATTACTGTAAATCAATTTCCCAGCATCCCGTTCTTCCAGGGCATTTTGGCAGAGGAAGAGGTGGTCCCTGACAGATTCTCTTCCTTTTTTGACTCTGCTGGCTACAATGAGGCTGGTTTCTCCCTCCTGCTTGCCTTGCAGTTAGAGAAGTAGTTTTCCTATTTTTCTCTTATTCTTCAGGGCTCTCCTGGTTATTTCAGGCCTCAGGGGAATCATGGGCAAGTCCAATGCTACAAAGGATTCAGAGTTCCCTCTGTCTCCTTTAACCAACTGCTCTCATGCCAGGTTGGACTTCTTAAGGAGTTTTCTAGTACTCTGCTCCTCTTGTTTTGTGTCCATGCTCAGTCTTTGGACACGCCCTCTACTGAACAGGAGCCTGAATGGGCTGAGGCCCTTATTTCTTCAGTTAGTTCTAATACCACTTCTGTCAAGGTGGTCTTAGAGTCTTGGTCCATGCCCCCCCTCCAAGAGGTGCTTCAGTGATGTTGTGGTGTGGGACACCCCTGTTATTGGGGGTTCCTCCCTGGAGGAATGGGAAACTGTTGCAAATGACTTAGATTTGTCCTTCTCTGTTAGGGAAGACCACTGCTTCCTGCTGAGGGTCTTATTCAGGCTCTTCTAGGGACTCTTAATGTACTAGAGGATTCTGACTCCAGTTTCCTTTCCCAGATATTTTTTTCTCCCCACCATTCCTTGGACCAATTGCTTATAGAAGAATGGAAAACACCTGACAGGAGGTTCTTCCTTAAAGAGATAGTAATACTTAAAATGTAAAAAAAAAATATGTTGTAGGGTTTATGCCCCTGAGTAAATCAAGAGTACTCCCACTGCTGAAAGGCGTTTCATTCAAAAGTTATTAATTTTCAAAGTTTAATTTTTTAGGTGCAATATCACAATGGCCTGAAATTGTACAGTGGCGCTGTTGCTACACGAGCCTATGGACAGCTCTGGTCCTGGGACCATAAATCTCCATAGGATGGTGTAGCAACAGCGCCACTGTACAATTTCGGGCCACTGTGATATTGCACCTAAAAAAATTCAACTTTGAAAATTACTAACTTTTGAATGAAACACCTTTCAGCAGTGGGAGTACTCTTGTTTTACTCAGGGGGATAAACACTACAACATATATTTTTTTTTACATTTTAAGTATTACTATCCCTTTAAAACAGCGTATATCTATCTTATACCCTTTTTCTGCTGAGGCTTTAGTGCAGTGGGCCCTCAAGGATCAAGTAAACATAAGTCTGGATTCCTTTTTAGTGAATTTTGTTCCCGCTGGTGCCACTTCACTCACTACCTTTGCCATTCTATGGGTCACTACAGCTATGACAGTCTGGGGAGAGGGGGGCTGGGAAAAGACCAGCTTTTGGATGCCATCCAAGCGTATAAGCCCAAGGAAGTTCTGCCGGTTTTTACCACCAAGATCCTTGAAGCTAATTCTTACCTTACTGAAGCGGCCTTTGATGTTGCTAAGCTTACTGGAAAGGCCTTGACTTTCTCTGTGGCTTAACCCTTTGAGTGCCAGAGTGGTACGGAATGCATTGCAAAGCAATGCATTCCGTACCACTCTGGCACTCAAAGGGTTAAGATTTGGTTGGCTGACCAGTCTTCAAGAAGAGCTCCTTGGTTCTCTCTCATTTGTTGTCAAACAGCCTTTTGGCCTGGAACTGGATAAGTTTATCAGCCACGCTACTGGAGGCAGAGTACCTTACTGCCTTAGATTACTCCTAATTGTTCCTTTATTCCACAGAAGACAAGTGCATTTCTTTACTCCCCACACCTATTGGTATCCTCCCAGAGCACTGCTTGCCTCAGCAACCCAGGCGTTTCCCTCTTCAAAACAGGCTTCCGGAGGCAAGAAGCATGTGCAGAAGACCAAAACTGAAAAAATTCCCTCCATGTGACTTGTGGGGGCCTGGTCCACGATAGGTGTCCTTAGGTAGTCGCAGTCTTCTCCATGGGGAATGGGATGTGTCCGTGGTGGAACAGTGGGTAATTCTGAAAGGGTACCGCACAGATTTCAAGTCCCTTCCTCCATGTTGTTTCTTTATGTCTAGAGTTTCTCACGATCCAAAGCAAAGCCTCCTGTGTTTGGAGAGATATCTTCCCTGCTAGACATGCGGTTGCTAATACCAGTTCCTTATCTGAAAAGATTCATGGGGGCTCTACTCCAATCATTTCATAATTCCCAAGAAGGACAGGGGATGTGATCCAATTCTGGACTGGAAACATCTCAGCAGTTTTGTGCTTGTTCCACAGTTCACCATGCAGTTCTTGAGCTCCGTCATAGCTGGCATGTGTCCCAGGCAGTTCTTCACTTCCTTAGAGATAAGAAATGCCCATCTGCACATTCTCATATATGCAGACCATTGATGTTTCCTGTGATTTTCCTTCCATATCATTTGCAGTTTATTGCTCCGCCTTTTGAGTTGGTGTCTACTCTGTTGGTATTCACAAAGATTATATCAGCCCTAGCTGCTCACATATTATCTCAAGGGATTTGACTCTTTACTTGGATGGCCTTTTCCTAAAAGCAACTAAAGGAGCCTTTATGCAATCGCATCCATTCTTGCATTCCCATTCCAGAGCAACACGTTTAGGTACTTCAGTTTTTCTGTTGGACAAGATTATGTTGTTATCACTCCAGGTGTCTCAGGTGGTATCCTGTCAGTCAGACAGTGTGGAAATATCTGAACTTACAAGGCTACCTTGTCTCTGCTCTGGAAGCAGTCCAATTTTCAACAGTCACTTTTCCCATTTCATTTCTCTCTGACAGGAGAAAAGTGGATCTTCCCTGGTTGCTTCAATAGCATTATCTGACCTTGGGGTGGACCCTGGTTGTCCCAAACTGCATCATAGCTATGATGGATCCCAACCTAACAGGGTAGGGTACTATTCTGGGTCACAAGCCCTGTCTGTAAATTTTCTGTTCACCTAGCTCTGAGGCACTGAACTGAGTTCCTCCAGGGATCTCCCATACGGATCCAGTCAGACAATCTGACAGCAGTAACCATCAGCGAGGGCCCAGGAGTGCAGGTGCATTGGCCGAGGTACAGCCGATTCTTACATAAGAAGAATATAGTTCATCCCTCTGTGGGATTTGAATTGAACACTGGGAGTGCTTCAGAGGACCCTGTTTCACCCTTAGTCTTTTAATGCTCAAGACTTTATATTGGCTATAGTCTTGATTTAGCAGGTGGACGAACTGCATGCTTTGTCTTATAAATCCTCCTATTTGGTCCTCCACCCTGATAGGGTGGTTCTGAGGACTTATAGGGTTTCTCCCTAAGGTTGTTTCAGAGTTTCACATCCACCAAGAAACATTCCTTCCTTCTCTCTGTCAAGCTCCATCGAATATACAGGAGCAAGAGCTTCACCTTTTTTGATGCAGTTAGGTGCTTGAAGTACTATGTTCACCATTCTCCGCCTATTCAGAAATCTGATTCCCTGGTTGTTATCCCTAAAGGCCCTTGTGCGGGCCTGGATGCATCTCAGGTGGCAATGGCTTCTTGGATCAAGGCATTCATCTGGCAGGCATAGGTCCTGCAGAGAAGCCAGTACACTTTCAGGTTGTGGAACATTCCACTAGTTCAGTGGGTGCATCTGAGGCCTACAGTAGTCAGGCTTCTGCAGAGAATTTGTGTAAGGCAGCAACATGATTGTCCCTTCACACTTCTGACAAACGCTACCATATTATTGTGTTTGCTTCAGCTGAAGCTGGCTTTGGGCTGAAGGTTCCCCAGGCTGTAATGCCTGTGTAGAAGCTCTATCCAATTCTTTCTTGTTTGTAGTGTTGGTGTCCACTGACATCTGAGGTTCGTGTTGTACCAGTCAGACTTGGTCTGTGTTTCAAGATATTCTTTCCCTACCTGGAATCTTGGTGGATGCTTTGACAAATCCCCATGTCTCCTGTGTTTCAGGACTTCCCCCTGCAGAAAAACCAATGGTTTGATTTCCGTGAGCAGGGTCTCCTTGGGTTCTCTGTTCAAAGGACCCCCTCTCACTTTTGTCGCTCTTCTTTCTTTTGGCTTTGCTATACATCAAACTGAGCTTGTCTCTGTGTGGTTAAGTGGTGCAGCATGGATGTCTCTTCCTCAGAGAGCTCTTTTTACAAGTGCCTTGCCCTCCTGAGGAAGGAACGTCACCCAAAGGTTCCTGTGTTCCACATGGACTACGACAAAAAGATTTATTGTTAAATATATCAAAATACTCTTTTTCTGCCATCATCATTTTTAGTCATGAGACGCAGAAGCATTAGAATGCTTGGACGTACCCATTGTTCGATAGTGACCTCACCTTGTATCCTTTTTCTCCCAGTTTTTCCATAGGGGATAAATTTAATTCTTTGGTCAAATAGTCATGGAGTGGGACTAATCACTGTGTTTTGCCTAAGAGAGTACTCTACTCAACCCCTTGGATGTTAAAGTGGTCTCCAAAGCATTGCAAAATAATCTTGGGATATTTTTCATATTTTTACCATGGGCCAATGTTTTTCTTTAAACAGCCCTAACTGATTAATGCTTTGTGCTAAGACACATACCCGCTGCTCCTTGGTGCAGATGTAAGTAAACCACTTCAACCCAGCAGCCACATGTGTGATCTCATCTGTGTAGATAACTTCCAATACTTTTACAGAGCTCTCGTCCCCTTGAGCAGAAAACCGCTGCAGCGTCTTTGGGTGAACATCTAGACCTCTAGAAGATAAATAAAGGCCTTCATAAATCTACAGGTGTAACTCTGGAGCAAACCAGCTACTCCAGAGAAGCAACTTTAAATTGATGGGAATTTGGTTAATTTTAAATGGGACTTTTAACCTCTTGAATGTGAAAAAGGTCTCCAACACTTTGCTTTCCAATGCATTGGAGACCTCTCTAGCATCCAAGGGGTTAAACACGCCAAATAAAATGAATAGGAATTTTTCTTTGTTCCTTATGGTGCAGTTGTTTTGCATCAGTATTGCTCCACAATTTTTTTATTTTTTTTTTATAAAAGGCCCCATGACTGCTGCTGATCATCCTGAGCAAATCAAATACTGCAAATTCCCAGTGAGTATTTTATGACTGATCAAGCCCTCTTCTGCCTCACATGGGCTAAAACGTCTGCGCACAGTCTTACTTTCAGATGTGTTCACAAATATGCCCACATCCCCTTGACATGCAGAGTAAATAAAACCTGCTGGATAGAATAATATATTTAACCTCCACAATTCTAGAAAGATTTGCTTCCCAATTTGTTGAAAAACTCTAGAATTCAAGGTGTTAAAGGAGTAGGGTCTCTGGGCACCTGAGAGCAAGAGGCCCAAAGTCTGTGTTCCCCTATGCTCATTAAAGGAGATGTATCACCTTACCATTTTTTTTTTTTTTTTACCATAGGGTTTGTTAATAAAAGTAGTATTAGGAAAGCATTTTTTTTTCTTTTCTAAATGTAAGTACTTCTAAAGATATCCTATCTTCTGTGCTGTGCATTTCCGCATAATGTGCACAGCACAGCTCTTCTCCTCTCACCCAGCAGCCCCAGGGAGCACATTCATGCTTCCCTTCGGTGCGCTGTGAATGGCTCCTGTCATTATATCAAGCTCCGCTTAGCATTATACCGAGGCTGCAAGCTCAGTATAATGCTAACGGGAGCATGATCTAATAATAGAAGCCATCCACAGCACACCGAAGGGATGCGTGAACATGCCCCCTGGGGCAGCAGAGAAGGCGGTGGGAGGAGAATTAGGCAGTCAAGAACAGCTGTGCCGAAGAATCAGCGTGCTGCATTAGGCTGACCGGCACAGCTTGAAGACAGAATATCTTTTAAAGTACTTACATTTAAACAAAAAAAAAAAAACCTTTCCTATTACTGCTTTATTAACAAAACCTATGGTATATTTTTTTGTAAGGCGATACATGCCCTTTAAGGAGACCTAAAGATTTATTTCGAAAATGTTTTACAAGGAAAAATACATTGAGATTTCTCTCATTTTCTAGTATGTCCTGGACAGTTAACAGTAAAAGGTTACATATCTACACAAATAGAGAAACATATACACACAAAAAAAATATATACAGTTACAATATTGTTTTCTCTGTCGTCCAATATAGCTTACAGGTAACTCTGGGAAGGCGACCGACCCTTTAGCTAGGCAGGAACAATTCTTGGAAAGAAGTGCAGGGTGGAGCCTTCCTTCCCTCCTTAGCTGGTCACCAGCCAGTCCCCAACCAGTTAGATTTGTTCCTTGAGGCAAGAGAACAGTTCTGCTTAGTTTTTAGTTATTTTTATTGTTTTCTGTTAGATATGGGGTGTAGAAATCTCCCATTAGGTGGATTACCATTACTGACCTCCCAGTGGTGGATTGCTCAGTTACCAGGCTCTGTTTGTAGACCTTCAAGCACTAAGAGGAAAATCTTGCGTGCTATGTTTTTCCCTAGGAGAAGCCCACTGAGGCTTCTTTTTTAGCAATGGTAGTCTGAAGACAGAAGACCTGCAAACAAAGGTGAGCAACCCACACTTCCCCTCCACACAGGGGTCTCCTTTTGGAGTTCCTATTATATACTGCACTCACTGGCTTTATATGTTTGTCCGTTGGGTTTCCGGAGCACTTGGGTTTCTGTAGTAATTTAATCCCTTGTTTGCCAAATTGATCATTTTCAAGGGTTTTGTTACACTTTCCCTTTGGGCTTAGTGTTGTTTAGCCTTAATCTGGTGATTTCTGTGTGTTTCCAACCTTTGGACTCACTTTATTTAAAATTCTGTTATTTAAGTTCTGCACCTTTAAGGTGAGCTTTACCGCATAGATGCCATGCTCTATTAATCTCTATGGGACTTTTACTTATTTGGAAATATCTCTGCAACCGATCCACGTAGCGAGTTCAGAGATGGCTCGTTCTACTTGTCTACCCTTGTCCTGTCATCTGGTTTACATTCTGAGTGTCTTGGGGGGCTCAGGGCACTGTTTTTAGGATACTTGAAGGGAAGCTACATTTCCTACGAGCACCCGCTTTGTGGGCTATTTTCTGATTGGCTATTGAGCGGACTCCATTTTCTGGTCCTTCCTTCACGAGTATCCCAGCAGGGCTTGGACTCTTCCTCTTTCCTCAGCAGATTAACCTTTGGCCTGCCAGTTAAGTGCATTTTCGCAAATTCTGGGGTGAAAATTTAATCTCAGACACAGTATTTGAGTTATTCCTTATACTATCAGATGCTTTATGTCCTGTTAGGATGTCAGACCCATTGGGACCTGGGGCTAGACCTAAGACTAAGGATACTGGGGTCTCTGTGACCCCCATTGCACACTGCTCCTCATGTCAATCAGGGCTTCCTAGAGAATACTCAGGTCATTTATGCCCTTCATGCACTGGGGCCCCTGCCTCTGTCAGGACCCTCCAGCCATGTTGTAGAGCTACCTTGGATGCAAGAGTTAAAGTTCTACTTTGCAACTACTGCCAACGCAATTACAGGTGGTCATTCGAGCTTGGAAACCCCCCCACATTATATTCAGGTCTTCAGTGCCCAAACCACAGGGCATACCTGATGCGTCAGACTCCACTGAGGAGGAATTGTTGGTGGACTCAGATGAGGGTGAATGCTCTGAGGGGATTTGCTTCCAATTCTCTGGGTACCACTTTGAGGTTGACCCTGAACCCTCTGCTGAAGGCCTCATCAGGGCAGTCCTCAATACCCTGAACATTCCCATTTCTGAGGACTACAAGAATACTTCTGACATCTTTCAGAGGCCTAAGAAGCAGCGTACCCTTTTCCCACCTAATCCCTCTCTTGACCAGATTGTCTTAGACGAGCGGAAAACCCCTGACAAACACCTGACCTTACCTAAGAAGTTTGCTAAGCTGTACCCTTTCTCAGAGGTGGCACTAGCTCTGTGGCATCACCCCCCTAAGGTGGATGCTCGAGTATCCAGACTTTCTAAAACCACAGCCCTGTCAGTGGCGGATGCTACGGCTCTCAAGGATTTGACCAAAAGGAAACTTGAGGCTTTTCTAAAAGCCATCTTTACAACTATAGGCTAATCTCTGTGACCCACTTTTGCTGCTGCTTGGGTAAACAGGGCCATTGCTGTATGGACAGAACAACTTACTGATGCTGTTCGTCAGGGTGCTCCCACAACTGACTTGCTGCAGCTCTTGACTAACATTTCAGAAGCTCAGCATTATGTTACTGAAGCTATCTTTGATGCTATTAGGCTGGAAGCTAGGGTGTCAGCTGTATCCGTAGCAGCCAGGTGCGCCCTCTGGCTTAAGATCTGGTCTGCGGATACCATTTCCAAGAAATTCTGGATTTCTCTGCCCTTCTTGGGCACTTCCTTATTTGGGCCGGAGTTGAAGAGCCTCATCAGCGAGGCTACTGGGGGCAAAAGCACTCTGTTGCCCTTGATTCCCAAGAAGAAACCTCAAGTCCTCAAGTCTTTTTCATTCCTTCCAGACTGAGGCGCGTCCCTCTGCCCCATCGGTTCCCAGGCTCTGAGTTCCTCCTGCAAGCCCAAATAGCAGTGGAGGCCCAAACATCCAATGGGTGGCTGACTGCACCATTTTCTAAGTGTCTGGGTAGACACCGTGGTAGATCTGTGGGTTTTACAGGTGATTTCAGAAGGGTACAGGATTACCTTCACCTCTCTTCCTCCTTTCAGGTTCTTCCCTTCGCACACTCCTCAGGGATTGAAGAAGAGTCATCTTTTCAATGGGTCTTATCCAGACTCTACTGGACAAGGAAGTTCTGGAACCGGTTCCCTACCTTGAAATCGGTTCCGGTTTCTATTCCGACCTGTTTGTAATCTCCAAGAAGGATGGTGGCTGCTGTCCCATCCTAGACCTCAAGGATCTCAATTCCTTTATAGTCAAGACTCATTATCACCAAGAGTCCTTAAGATCAGTGATTGCGGCAATGTGCCCGGGGAATTTCTGGCTTCTTTGGACCTCCAGGATCCCTATCTGCACATAGCCATCCATCCGGACAGCCATCAGTACCTCAGGTTTGCTTGCGACAGAGGGCACTTCCAGTTTTCTGCTCTCCCCTTCGGTCTGACTACGGTCTCCCAGATATTCACTCGTATCCTGGGTGCTCTAATTTCGGTCATGCACAAAGATGGCATCAGAGTTACTCCGTACATTGACTACTTGCTCTTGAAGGCCCTGTCCCCAGAACTCCTTCAATAGGTCCAGGACTGTATCAACACTCTCACCCATCATGGGTGGATCCTGAACATGGACAAGTCGGATCTGGTTCCATCTCAAAGACCAGTCTTCCTAGGTCTTCTGTTCGACACCCTGAAAGGCATGGCATTTTTCACGGACGAGGTGGCTCACCAGATCACCCACAAGGTATCCTCAGTCTTGGTTTGCGACTCCATTCCAGCCAAGCAGTTGACCTCTCTAGTGGGGAAGTTGATATCCACCATAGAGACGGTACCGTTTGCAATGGCTCACACCAGGGAACTTCAGAGGTTCGTGATGCAGGTTTGCAAAGGCAACACAGATCTCCTGAGGCTGTCTGTTTTTCTACCCCTACACATGGAGCCGAGTCTCTCTTGGTAGCAAGACCTCTCCAACCTGATGAAGGGCAGGCCCTCCCTGGTATAATTCAGGACCACGGTGACAGCGGATGCCAGCCAATCCGGCTGGGGAGCAATCCTAGGTGACCTGAATGCACAGGGCCGGTGGTCAGTGGATGAGTCTCTCCTACCCTGTCATATCTGCAGTTCATATTCCCGGAGTAGACAACGTTTTAACCAACTTCTTAAGTCAACACATGGTACACAGCGGAGATTGGGAGCGACCTGATGGCGACCAGATACAACAGGAAGGTTTCATAGTTTTATTGCCGCTGAAGGGATCCTCTGGCTCTTGCAGTGGATGCCATGTCGATTCTGTGGTGATTTCCACTGGCTTAAGTCTTTCCTCCCATTCCCCTGCTTCCCAGGGTATTGGGGAAATTGCGGTTGGAACGAACTCCGGTCATTCTAATTGCTCCATACTGGCCCGGCAACCCTGGTTTCCAGAGCTCCTGGACCTATCTTTGGCTGAGCCCTTTCGGCTTCCCCGCAGACCGTATCTCCTTCTACAGGGTTATCTGTGGAAGGAGGATGTAGACCATCTGGGTTTGATGGCCTGGAGGTTGAATCCTCAGTATTGAGGAATTAAAGTTTTTCTTCAGCAGTCATAGCTCCTATGCTTTGTGCTAGGAAGCCTGTTTCCTCTAAGGCGTACCACAGAATCTGGTCTATTTTCCTCTCTTGGTGTGTGGATAGGGATCTGTCCTCACAAGACTTCAACCTTCCTCCTGTCCTGTCCTGTCCTTTTTACAGTACAGTGTGGACAAGGGCCTCAGCCGGAGTTCCTTTAAGGTTCAAACTTCTGCGCTCTCTGTCTTTTTCCAGAAGTACATTGCCATCCTTCCGGATGTTAATGTCTTCTTTCAGGACATGCTCACCCTGCCTTTAAGAGTCCTACTCCTCAGTGGGATCTTAATTTGGTGCTGGGCATTTTACAGTGCCCTCCTTTTGAATCCTTGGCCACTATTCCTCTTCATTTTCTGACTTGAAAAATAGTTTTCCTATTGTCAATCGTCTCTGTTCGCAGGAATGCCAAGTTGCAAGCTTTGTCCTGCAAACAGCCTTTCTTGGTGTTTCATCAATCAGGAGATTGTTGTGCCTTCATTTTGTCCTGACCCTAAATCTAACAAGGAGAGGGATCTCCACCTGTTAGATGTGGCGCACTGCCTTAAGTTCTATGTGCACAGCACTGAATCCATTCGTCAGACTGACACACTATTCGTCATTCCTGAGGGTCCCAGGGCTGGTAACAGTAACTATTGCCTCCTGGTTCGTCTAACACTCGTAGGGCCTACGAACTCAGGAAGAAGCCTGTTCCTTTTTGTATCACGGTTCATTCCACCAGATCTGTTGGGGCCTCCTGGGCCTACAAAAATCAGGCCTCTGCTGATCAGTTGTGCAAGGCGGCTACTTGGTCATCTGTGCACACTTTCTCTAAACACTACTGTATTGATGTGCTGGCTTCGGCTAACGCCAGCCTTGGTAGGAAAGTCCTGGAGGCAGCCTTGCCTATCTAGGACTTTACTCCTTACGTCCCAGTAATCTTTGACTGTTGGTGTAACGGATCCTACCCATTACTTGAGCCCTTGTCTGGACCTCGAACAATTTATCCAAAGACTATGGCCCTTCGAGACGAGCACCAGAGTTCTCGAACGTCTTGGCTACCGTTACCTTGGTTCCTGCGACCTTTTCCCTGTGCCTCGTAGCCCGGGAGTAGAGGCTCCCCTCTCTACTGCCTGGTGTCCTGGTTCTGCGAAGCTCGACGGTTCGAGAGCCCGCCGACCCCCCTTCCATCTACAACCTTTGAGGTAGAGTCTGCTATCCCTGGGTTCAACTCCACTTTGAGTCAATCACCGGACCGGTTATCTGCTCGACCTGTGCATCCGACAGTGACAGTCCGGCGTCGAGAAGGAGAGACCCAGGAACGATGGCGGATAGGCGACGTGGTCCCCTCTAGCTTCCGTTACACTGGTGGCAGTGGTGGGATTTCTCCTTCTTTTATTGGGTGTTTCAACTAAGAGATGGCAGGCAAAGCACGGCTACCGGAGGCCATAGGAGTGTACGATATGCGGTACCAATACATCGGATATCGATGGGGGACCTTCCTAGGTGACCTAGCTGAGGAGTTTTACCGGGAGGTCACCGCCTACATCAAAGAGGAGCTCCGAGTCCAGGACGGATAGTGGGAATTGATCAAATACCTTCACAAGGAGTATACAGAAGTTATGGTTGAATTGCGTCTGGACCTCCAACAACTTGTGTGGGTGGCCTTTCAGGAGGATGTCACTTTCGGCCACAGGAATTACAGCCGCTACTGGGAGATTTGGGAGAAAAGAAAGGCCATGTTTGGGAGCTACTTTCCTCCGGACCTGGAGGGGAACCTAGACCGTTTAGTCGAGGAGGAATGGAACTTGGAGCTGATGTACATGGGCTGGATAGAGGAAGCCCAGGAGATACCAAGAGAGGAAGAAGACTGGGAGGGTTACTCATCTGAGGAGGACCTCAGTGGAGCTGAGGACCTGGATGGAGTTTTCCCTGTTCACTCCACACTGTTGAGTGGGAATGCGTTCCTCACCAGTGCCCCTTGTGTTTACCCCACATCAGGGAGTGGGACAACGGTCCTCCCTGATAACCCTTTACCCCTGGATAATGTTTTGCCTGAGCTGAGGAGTGGGAATACGTTCCTCCTCAGCCAAGAAGATGCCTCTGCATCAGGGGATGGGACAGGTGTCTCCTGATAGGCATGTTGCCCGTTTCCCTGCTTTCCCAGCTGCGGTGGATGAAACGCAGGTCCCTACCAGCAGCAATTGTATGCCCCAACTGGTAGTTAGGAGAGAGCCCATCAGTCCCTGTGAACACCCTGCTGTGGTGAGTGAGGAAGAGCTCACCAGCAGCCCCAAAGAGATGGCCCATGTTGTGTGGGAAAATGCCCTGGAAGAGGAGCAGTGTGTGCTCCCCAGGGCCACGGATGATGCCGCCTGGAGGGATGGGACTGCGGTCTCCCTCAAGGCAGAGAAGGGCTTTGCGAGTGATGGAGGACCCCAGCGGGCTGGAAGAGAGCAGGGAGGTTGTTATGCCCCCTGAATTCTCTGATCTCTGCCTGGTGGGTGGGAATGTGTTCCCCACCAGGCCACCTGAAACCTTGGATGGCCCTGCAATGGGGGAGGAAACCCTCAGCGCTTTCAAAGACCCTTTGAGCATTGCCCCATCCCAGGCGAGTGGGAAAACATCCTCAACTATCCCTCTGGGGCACTTGGCCAACTAAAAAGGGGAGATGTGCTCCTCTCCCCACACTTTGTTTCCCAGGCCATTGAGAGCCCAAAGATCCAGTCACCACAACGAGATCACCCTTATAGACTGGCTTTGGACCCTGAGCCACTGGCCCCAGATCCAGGAACATTGGACACCAGCTCTGCCTGGAGCATAATTCAGGAGAGGCCTCCCAATTTGGTGGTAGCCAGGACCAGGAGGCACCCGTTTCCCTGGCCTAGAACCAAGGACCAACCTTTTACTCCTGGCCCAGGCCCAGACGCTTGTGCATTGTTTCCTGGCCCGGACAAGGGACTGATGTTTTCCCCTGGTCAGACAAAGGACACAACTCTTTTTCCTAGCCCGGACAAGGGGAATGCTTGTTTAATGTTTCCCTGGCCCAGGACAAGGGGCTCCCCACTTGGGACTGGCCTAGAACCAAGGCCTCCGAACTAACGAACTGTCCAGACAAGTGGCTCACAACAGTAAGGCTCTTCTAGAAGTCCCAAGCCAGCATTTACTACCGCAACCGCTGGCTTGGTACAAAAGAGGGGGAGAAATGTAATGGATCCTACCCGTTACTTGAGCCCTTGTCTGGACCTCGAACAATTTATCCAAAGACTATGGCCCTTTTTGGACTTGGCTACAGGCTCTAACGTACGAACTGGCCACCCATTCCCTATGTTAAAGGACTTATGTTTCATGTAATGTTGAATGTCGTATGTTTAATGTATGTCGAACCGTTTTAAGTATTGGATGTAATATGTGCGAGGGATACACTGTCACCGAATAGAAGCCGGTGGTTCCCGGTTCGGGGCATCGATGCAGCCTCGAGCGTGGGAAACCGGAGGCAGTGAGTCGACGCTGGATTGGTCGATGAACGACTCACTGCGCGCATTGATTGGCCAGGGTTGAAGCCGCATATTCAAACTAGTGTGTACGTGCTTCAACCCCTGGCCTGGTCCCCTGAATGTGTATTCCCACCCATCAGGTCTTTGTCTTGACTTAATCAAACATGTTTGTATTCCAAATGCAGTAACATCTTGAGTATTATGTTTGTTAGGTAATCTGCCATTTGTCCTTTGTATCCCTCTGCCATTGGCCCTTTATCCCTTGTGTGACATGTCTATTGTATTTGACTGGCCACTTTGAGTCGACCACCGGACCAGTTATCTGCTCGACCGGTGCATCCGATGGCGACAGTCTGGCGTCGAGAAGGAGAGGCCCGGGAACGACGGTGGAAGGCGATGCGGTCCCCTCTAGCTTCCGTTACATGTGGGCCCGGTTGGCTCTAGTTCAGTGTGCAGTGTTACAGTTACTGGTGTGTTTTTATTCCAGTTTAGTGTCCGTTGACACTTCTCTTGTTTGGGGCTATCTTGATCTGATTAGTCCATATGAGCTCTGGTGACAGCGGACCTGCGCCTGGTCCTTGCCTTTTTTCCCCATCACTGGGAAACTCAATGTTGGTACATCCCAGAGTTAACTGTAAGCTATATTGGACGACAGAGAAAATAGGATTTTAGTCTTACCTGTTAAATCCTTTTCTCTTAGTCCATATAGCTTACAGGTCTCCCACCCTGTCAAGGGACCATGCTTGGTTCTCATGTGACTGAACGTGTGAGTTCCTTCAGGTTCATGCTCACAGGAGCCTTCTTTTTCCTTCTTGCTACCTAGTCAATAGTTAGCGTCTCAAATCTAACTGGCTGGGGATTGGCTGGTGACCAGCTAAGGAGGGAAGGAAGGTGCCACCCTGCACTTCTTTTCAAAAATTGTTCCTGCCTACTTAAAGGGGAGGTCGCCTTTCCAGAATTACCTGTAAGCTATATGGACTAAGAGAAAAGGATTTAACAGGTAAGACTAAAATCCGCTTTTTACATATAAAAAAGCAGTTATTTTTAGGTATTTTATACTGGGAGAAAATCAGATTTTTCGGGCAGGTTAATACAGGGTTTGGGAGCTCTAAAGGAGAAGGCGGATCGACCAACTTCTTTCTTGTAGTGTGCTATACGCAGTGAGGTCTCAGTATATGACAATAGTGAGCTAAAAGAGACTGCACTACGGGTAGGATACCAGTTCTTTTGGAACATCACTGACCATTACTTTGCATATGCAAATAGCCCTGGGCCCTGGTGTCTCTAAGGGTTATAGGGAAATTCAGACATGGACCCTGTGCCCGTGCTCACAGGTGCCTAGAGAGGACATCTGCACCTCATTGAAGAGGCCCAAGAAGGCTGGGGTTTGCCGCTTCTCACATTCAGAGAGGATTTGCCTGACATTTAGTGGCTGGACTGTCATGTGAGCAGGATCAGTATGATGTGCTTCTGGATATTTCCTCTGCGTATGGCACTTGTGAGGTAACAGATTGCACCCTGGGTAGGATATGCTCCTATACAGACCTGCTGTGCATTTTTGAAGTCTTATTCCTGGTTCAGGATCTTTGATCATTACTTATATATAAAAGAAAAGCCCTACAATATTTGGTTTTCCGTCATGAAAGTTTATGACACCTTTAAACATAGTACAAAAAGATAAAAAATAAAACAAAAAACAGCTGATCCATGTAGTCTACCCATTTTCCAATCTACTACAAATCTCACTCCTAAATAATCCTTGGAATTTCCCTGGATAAACAATGCTGTCATATTCCATTAGTGTATGGGCTTTTGTCACTTCTGCTGGGAGTCGATCTGTGACTCTGTGAGATGCATTTTACATAAAGGATGGCACTCTCCTCTTGTACTCAGCAGGGGAAAGTACAACATATCAGAAACATTTTAGCATATACACACTCACATTAACCCTTCAAAGTGCCAGAATGGTTCAGAGCAGTTTTAGATGATATTTAAACATATGTATGTTTTCCAGGGGTGGGCAACCTGATGCTGTTCAGCTGTTGTGTGCCATCAAACCCCCCAGCCAGTGGCTGGCAGGATATGATGGGAATTGTAATCCCAGTCTGAAAATATTTGTGGACAGTCCTGAAATATTGCTCTAAGCAATTACTATTTAAGTGCATTTTTGTATTTAATACATTACATGGGTGACTCACATGATTACTTAAGTTTGACAGCCAATGAGAACTGTAGTTCTGAAAAGTTGGTATGGCCTTGGGTTGTTCACCACTGCCTTATAGAATGGCAATTTAACCCACTAAGAGGACCTCATATTAACTGCATCTGAACATGGTCTATGGAAGGTTTTCTCAACTGAAGTCCTCAAGTACCTCCTAACAGTGTGGGTTTTAAGTATCTACCTACCTTAGCTCAGGTAAATTAATAAGAATGCAAGATCCACTGTTTTCACACCTGAAAACCTGCACTATTCAGGGAACTTGAGGACAGAGGTTGAGAAACACTGGTCTATGGTGTTTCTCCTTACCTTGCTTCATGGACCATATGAACAATAGCCAAACGCCCCAGGAGGTCATGAGCAGTGTCTGCAGCCGACTGCCACAAGCCTAAAAACACACAATGTTACAGTGGTCTGATTCCAAAACAAGCAGTATTGAAATCTTTGGAATCCCCTATAGAAAACATATGACAATAGCAAACTCCACTGATGTTTATCTCTGTACTCCGATTGATAAACAAGCACAGCTGTTTGATGAATATGCAAATGAAAACAGAGAGAGAGAGAGAGAGAGAGAGAGAGAGAGAGAGAGAGAGAGAGAGAGAGAGAGAGAGAGAGAGAGAGAGAGAGAGAGAGAGAGAGAGAGAGAGAGAGAGAGAGAGAGAGAGAGAGATATTTCCTTGTGTCTGCTATTCACAGTTTGATACATTTAGACCATAACCCTTTTCCTCCAACAAGGCCATATTCTATAAAATGGGTAGTCAATTGATGGACCTCCAAGTTGTTGGGGACTACAAATCCCATCATCCCTAGCCAACCAATGGAGATCCAACAATTACCTTCCCATGTTCTAGAAGATGACAATTACAATATCCCTATGTACAATTACAGACTGGGTCTTACAAGCAAAGAAAAGAGAAATTATGGAGCAAGTCAGCTGAATCATAGGGGGCAAAGAGTTCCCCAAGCCTCCCAACACATTCAAGACTTCTCTAGAGTTCAAAAGCCTAAAATCCCCATTTAAAATAGTGGGAATCTTTACTTTCCCCATTGTGCAGATGGTTTGCTGTACAATTGTTTCTCTCTTCTTGTGTGCAAAACCCACTGTGTGTGCACACAAAGATTTCCACAATTACATTCTCCTATTCGCACCTCCTTCAAAATAAAATACAGATCTAGATCTTACTGATAACACATGTACCCTGCAGGAAGACAAGTACACCTCACTACTGAGATTATTAACTTCATCAGGATAGATTGCAGACTGGTGCAAGCTAAAAGAACTAGTGAGAACAGTAATCTACAGCAGGAACTTACCATTGTGCACAGGGAGCGCTCCAAAGTTGCTACCCAGTTCTATCAGTCTCTTCTCCAGTAAACGATAGTGCTGAAGAAATGAGAGGAACAGAGTTTGGTTTGATCAACTTTTATTATAATTTAAAATAAATATATACATACACACACACACATATGGACCTTAAAGAAGAACAGCATCATGAGGACAAACATTCTGCGGCCATGCCCAACACACCCAGAGGCGAACGTAAGGAGGAGTTATGTAAATATCATCTATACTACCTCTCCCAGAGGTCCATGAATGGGGGAAGTGGTTTTGACATATACGTGGCCAGGGAGGCTCAAAGCCCCCCAGGACACTCCTGTCAAAAACGCTGCGGGAAGGCTCACTTTCTGACAAATACTCTCTTTAGGATTGTCTCCATCATCTGTTGATAACATTATTCCTCAAAACTCAACATGTACAAATATAAACCCCACACATCTTTCATGTGTCTGCACAAACTTTCACCTTCTGACAAATATCCTCATTCTCTTCACTGCTTAACTGCTTCCCTCCAAATATACACCCTGCACCTCTTGGGCCACTAATTCATCTCATCGCTGCACAAACTCACATATGTCATCCTTATTATCTAAGCCTCATCCACAATACATTATTCTTTTCAACCTAACAATATTTTCCCATTTACCATGTGTCTGAATCACCTCCTTCCAAAATATATAACCTGCAACTTTTTCCACGTACATTCCTTATGTCGCCATGTAACTGCCTCTCTAAAAAATACATATCCCAGATGGGATGAATGCGCTTGTACATTCATCCCATTCTCAATGTCTCTGCCACCTTTCAATACATTGAAATGTATTCTCCCTCCTCTGTGTAGAAACACTTTACTTCTGCAGTAACAAGGCCTCCATGAATGGAGCTTTCGTGTGCATTCTCAGCTCCCTGCACAGTGATGCATCACTGTTGGGAGGAGAGACTGTTAGAACGTTTCTGACGGGAAATGCTGTGCTGTGCTTAGCAGCGATTGCATTTGCACATGTTCAAAGAGCCTCTCCAATTGGCGCTGACACTATCACCAGGTGGGTAGCTGGAGGACATGTTACTGCCATACTAAAGTGATTTTACCCCAAGGAAGGTGCATACATTTTGACTTCTTGCACAAGTAGTAGCGGTTGCTGGCACCGACACAATCATTGGAAAAACAAGTTAATGGTGCACAGGAAATTCTCTCCATTAATGGAGGTTATGTTACTACTGGAGCAAACTGCCTTTAAAATAAGGAGGGTGGAGGAGGCCAGGTGCTCCCCTGCCCCTGAAGGGATTCATCACTGACATTAAAGGAAAAGGTAACTCTGTGTAAGTGTGTGACCAGGCCGTGAATTCCCCCTTGGATTTACAAATGGGGTAGATGTTCTCCTAGAAGGGGGGTACAATTTTAGGAGTTCCATACGATTGTTTAGGGAGGCACTCCGCTATGCTCAAAATATTTTATTACCACCATAGTAGAGAAAAATGTAAAATCTACAGACAAACAATTAAAAACATCCCGTCATGCAAACCCGCACATATCACGATATAAATACACCAATTCCCAGAAGCTGATCTATGACAGTCCACCAAACAGGGAAGACCCAGGTCCCGAGTAAAGGTAAATAGCCACAAATAGAGATAACGATTAGGTTTCACACTGATATATTTGTAGCTATTTATCTTTAACTGGGACCCAGATATTCACCATTTGGTAGACTGTGATAGACCCCCTTTGGGGAATTGGTTTACACTGTGATATGTGAGGGAAACAATGTTTTTGGCACTTTTTTTTTTACTATGGTGGTAATACAATATTTTGAGCATAAGTAAATGGCTTTGTAAGCATATTTTTCTTTTTCCCCAGTTTTCCTTTATTTATTAAAGAGGTTGCTTTGCACATTTGGTTGAGTTTACCTCTCAAGTGGCTGCAGATGCCCAAGTAGTTCAAGGAGCTGCCATGCTACTAGTGTGGTTTTATGCGATATTGCTTATGTGACCCTAGTGTAATGAAAGCCCACCTCCCGGATTCAGGTAGGACACTTAAAGAAAACAACTGCAGGGCTGGTAATGTAAAATCAGGCCTGCCACCACTGGATGACTATGCACATGATGTGCTGACCTTTTTGTAGGGATTCTCACAATTATAACAGTAATTTCAGGCCCCATGTGGCTATGGGACTATGTATGTCACACTGTAGGAATGTCTTTAAATGACAGTATGTGTGTATGTCACACTACGTGTGTGTATTTTACACTTTGTGTGAGTGTGTTCATGCAAGACTGTTACTCTGTGTATGTCACACTATATCTGACTGTTTCTGTGTTACTGTTTGTATCTGACAGATTATGTAACATTATGTTAGTGGATCTATATAACACTGTGTGCATCTGTATGTGATACTGTATGTGACAATGTATGTCACACGGTGTCTGTATGCAAGTTTGTGTGTGTCACAGTGTAATGTACTGTTACAGGCAATGCCATATTTTTGCTAATTCAAAACAAAAGTGAATCAATTCTGGGAGAAACTAACTGCACCTAAGGGACAAATACAAATTCCCAGTGATTTAAAGGAGGCTCCTAACTCCCTGAAAAATAGGCGGTTTCCAACGTATTGCTTCTCAATGAGTTGGAGACATCTAATATTGAAATGGTTAAAAGCCCCATTTAAATAAATGGGATTTTTGTAAATTTGTATTTCTATACTATGGTGCAGGTGTTTTGCACCATAATGACACCACTTTTCTTTCACACACAGTGCCCTTTAACCCTCTAAGTGCCACAGTATGCAATTCAATGAACAGCCCGTATGAGCAACAGCCATATACTACTGGATGATACTACCATGTCTGTGTTTGCAATTGGAGGTTGCAATGAGTATCTCAGCCCCCAATATCCCTTGTGTGAATTATCTGCAAAACAGCCAAGTATATTTCCATGCAGCATGTCTATGCTCTGTGTTGAATTAAGGCAATTTACAGCATGTTACCTTCACACCCAACATCTCTAATGTAAACAGCCTGATAGGGATACAATCATATGTTCTACAGGGTGAAGTCATACTGACACCAGTGATGTGCAGATGTCACCCACAAGAGCATAGACTAAGGTCTAGATCACATGGGTGACTTTTTTGCAACATGTTTAACAGAAAGAAATATTACTGTTTTCTATGGAATAGTTTGGACCAGTCACTACTAAAAAAATGTTCATTCCAATACACTGAGAACAATAAGTGGCATGTTGATTTTATATATATATCCCAATATTCTTTTCCAGTTGTAGCCTTATACATATATGCTGTCATTACCAAGCTGCTACAAGCAATATTCATAGGTCACTTTTATAGCTGTCTTAATTTGTGATAGAAGAGAACACAAACCTTTGCTTCATCTCCAGCCACTTTAACAAAGTCAGAGAAGAATTCCTGTGGTAGTGACTCTCCATTCTTCAGTTTGAAACCAGAAAAGCGTGCAATGATGTCCCATGACAGGTCTATGGCCCACTGCTCAATATTTGCCAACGAGTGCAACAAAGCAATCCTACTGGCCTAAGGGTGCAGCAGAAATAGCCACATGTAAAAAGGCAGAAAAGGAGCAATACTGGGGAACACAAACTGAACCTTAGGCAACAAATACAAATTCTCATTTAGCTACACTGGTCTTTTCAGCTTTTCAGTCTTGGACACGCCTCCTGTTTCTAGCATTCAATTGGTTTAAATCCCCTGTTAAATCATTAAGGCTTTGGGAATTTTTATTTGTTTCATAAAGTAAAGATAGTTTGTGGCAACTTTGCTCCATTTTAGCTTCATACTTATGTCCCAAAAACATAAAGGTCTCTATTAGAAGAGAAGCCAGCATCATACATGAGGGATACGAGACAATAGTCAATAATTTGTTACAGTCATGGATGATCTCAGCTGAAACTCCAGGTTTAAGACTTGTACAGTCAGTACTGCATAGTGATTTTTTTTTTTTTTGTATTAAGAAATTCAAGATTCTTAAAGAAAGATGCTGACAAAAATGGTCAACTACAAACAATGCATATAATTTTTCTTGTTAAATTAAAGGGAATACAAGACTGTTTGTAGGGTATACACATAAACATCTCTCACCAGGGTGCCTCCTTTCCCCCTCTTAATCTTGCCTGGTTGTACTATGGTCAGATTCTCCTTGCGGCTTGGCTGCACAGGTGGCTCCATTTGACCAATCTCTGTGACCTTCCCAGAATCCCACAGTGCCTGTACTTGCTGTGTGAGCTTTACCTGAGAAACAGAATATGTGAAAAACAATTGAGCATTTGTATAAAGACAAAATTTGAGCAATTTGGGGGCATACAACTGCAAAATATTTATAAAATGGATCGATTGGATGCTTGAGAGGTCTCCAGAGTGACAACTCTCTAGCATCCAAAAGGGTAAAAAGTTCAGTTTAAATCCATGGTGATTTTTAATTTGTTACGTATTCCCCAAATATATCACAGAATTGTGGGCCTTATTAATCAAGCTAAAGATGAGCATTTTGGAGCACCACAGGGAGACATAATGATTTAAATGGGGGTTTTAGCCCCTTGAATGGTAGAAAGGTCTTGAATAAAATGTGTTGAGACCACTTAGCATTCAAGTGGTTAAAAGCCCTAGTTAAAACCAATAGGAATTTGTAGAATTTCATTTCAGCCATATGGTGCATTTGGTTTGCTCCAGAATTGTACCTCTTCAGCTTGATAAATAAGTACTTAGGTCTGGTTTCTCACCTTCTCTTCTGGATCTGCGTTGCGAAGTATTTTGCTGGCCCAATAACACAAGGAGGTTTCTGACTCTGAACTCTTGGGGCTCTGTGCAGACTCCATACTAACTATAAACACAGAAGATGACATCACTGTTCAGTAATTCATACACAGGCTGAACACTTTTTCGTGTTTACATTATTACAAGTGCTGCAGAATATCTTAACCATTTAAATAAACATTTGTTTAAGTATAATTTTATGACTGAAAGATGGAACTCTCACAGATGTAAATGATTTTATGACATACTTTAGAAATGAGAAAATATAAGGCAAAGCTTACTCAGGACTCCCTATAAGGTAATTAAATGGATTAACCAGACATATAAAAACAGTGGCACTATGGCCATCCATAAACATTACACATTGCTGCTATTGAAGCTGACATGCAGACATTTATCTCTGGAGGCATTGTCTCTATAAATTTGGACCACTAGCGCTTACCAAGGTGTCTACATTGCGTTTCCTTCCATGGAGTGAAGGACAATGTGTTCTGAGTTTGGATATAAACATTGTCCTCGTAAACTTTCACCTCATATACCTGGTTCTGCAAGGTCAAACAGAGGGATTAGTCCAAACAAGGGGAGAGAATTGAACACCTTAACAAATCCATTATAACTATCTCTGAGCACTGGGCAGAAGCCTGGCTATGTTATCTCTAAATGCTGTGCAGAAGCCTTACTATGGAAATCCTTCAGCACTGTGTAGGAGTTTTCCTTTAACCATTTAAGTGCCAGAGAGGTATCCAAAGATTGCAAAGCAATGCATTGATACCTCTATGGCACTCAAAGGGTTAAAGCAAAGTTGTTCTGCCACAGCAACACAATTGAGAACCACTGACAATGACCTTAAAGGAATAGTAACACATTATTTTGACAAATTCTGCAAGTACATAATGTCGTCAAATTGCATCTACCTTGTTTTATTGTATTTATTTTTCATCGTCACCCCATTTTTTTTTTTTTTACACTTATGTCCTTGACAATAATCTACCTGAATCTGTTTGCATAGAGCTTTCTGTCAGGCAACATGAAAGCAGGTCTAGTGAGAACAAAGCACATAGAGCAGTCAGCGTTGTAAAGAGTGGAACATTCTATTATAGCCTGCTCTGATGGGCTATCGACCACAAAACTCTCTGGAAACGGAGATCCAGGAAGCTCACAGTAAGCTATATAAAAAAATGCAAATGCAATTTAAATTTACATATTACACACTTTAACATGTTATACAAAATATACGTGTGTCAGTTTGATACTTTGCATTTAAATCTTCATATATGCCCACGTAGGTTAGACTGGCAGGATCTAATATTTAGAAAATCATACATATTGTGGTCTGTGGTTATCTGACCTGTAATCCAGAAGAGGAGGAGCCATCATCCAAGCAGAACTCAAAATCATGCCAAGGACAGGTTAGTACCAAACGTCCATTGCCCAGCTCCTCAATATCACCCAGCTCCAAAGGTCCCCCTGTGTGGCAAAATATATAATGTTGCAACACAATGGCTATATACAGTAACATAACCAGCAGCACCATCAATAATAACATGGGGCCATATGCACAAAATGAAGAGAGAAGAAAGTATCTGGGAAAGCACGCGTATAAGTAACTCAATGCATTAGAGACCTCCATAGCACTCAAGAGGTTAAAAGTCACTATTAATGGAATAGTAACACTTAAAGGGATAGTAATGTCCACTTATGAGTTTATGCTGAATTGTAAATGTAAAATACAACAAAAATAAAGTATCTGAAGCAAGTCCCATCTTTCAAACCTTTATGGTTTGAGAGATATAACATTTTAACGTTTCCCCCTCGCTCCCCTTTCCCTGATGTCAGCTGTAAAGCTGACAGAAGGAGATCCGTGTCGGCCGACTCGAGTCAGCTCTTCAGCAGAGCTGAAACACCGCAATCTAAAACGAAACTACTGAACTGGAACGGTCTACAAAGTGTGCTTGCAAACGAGGTACACTTTGTAGACTGTTCCAATTAAGTATTTCTTTTTAAATATCACTGTTTCGGCTCTGCTGAAGAGCTGGTCCCGGGTCTGGGATTTCAGTGCAAGGGGAGGGAGGGGTAACTTTAAAATGTTATCTCTCTCAAACCATAAAGGTCTGAGAGATGAGACTTGCTCCACATAATTTAGTGTTTTTAAAGCTACAATATAGCATCAACTTATAAGAGGGCATTACTAACACTTTAATATGTAAAATAATATATATATTGTAAGCTTTAGCCTCCTGAGCAAAATGAGGGCACTCCCACAGTTGAGATGTGTTTTATTCAAAAGTTATTGCAGCTCAAACTTGTATTTTTTTAGATGTGGTATCACAGTAGCCTGAAACTGTACAGTGGCACTGTTGCTATACCATCCTATGGACAGCTCTGGTCAGCTGATCATAAAACTCTGTAAGATGGTATAGCAACAGCGCCACTGCAAAAATGTCAGGCCATTGAGATATTGCACCTAAAAGTTTTAGAGTTTGAGCTCCAATAACTTTTGAATAAAACACCTCCCAGAAGTGGGATTATTCTTGCTTTACTCAGGAGGCTAGGCCCTACAATATATATATTTTTTGTATTAAATGTTACTATCCCTTTAAATGAACACGTGTGTAGAATTTTTATTTGTCCCTAATGATGCAGTTGGCTTGTCCAAGAATTGTTCCCATTTCTGCATACAGCCCAAAGTGACTGCTGCCTTTATTTAGAGATAATAAGGCCTTATGTACAAAAGCGAAGCACAGAAATTCTGGGGCAATCCAGGGGAAAAATAAAAAATACCCATTGCTCTAAATGGGGTCTCAAAACATTGCAGCATTCAAGGGGTTAAAGGCTTCATTTAGATCATTACTGTCCAAGTTCAGACCTCAAGGGCCACCAACACTGACTCACCTGTGTTTAATCAGGGAAATCCTTACATCCAGCACTGTTGGTGGCCCTTGAGGGCTGAACTTGGACAACTGTGCTCTAGCTCAGTGGGAATTTGTATAATGTGCATTTCTCTCCAATGATGCAGTTAACTTGTCCTAGAATTGTTCCAGTTTGCTTTTATACATAAGGCATATGGAGCATTAACCCTTTGAGTGCCAGAAGGGTACACAATTCATTGCTCTGCAATGCGTTGCGTACCCCTCTGGCACTCAAAGGGTTAAAGGGATAGTAATACTTCGTTTTAACTTTATTTTATTTTGTAGGCATTAAAAAATCATGAAGAATGGTTTAAGAGATTTCACAAACAAAGTATCCCCCCCCCCCGTTCAACCAGATCAGAAGGAAGGTGCCCAGATAGACTGCAGAGAGGGACAATCTTCAATTAAGATAATGGAAAAAGCTGAAAAACTTGTCAAGGGGGGGAAGGGCTTTCATTGTTTTCATACAAAGAAAATTGTCCCCTTCTGTTATCTGTCCTGTCATACAACCTGATCCACATCTGAGAAGAGATGTCTTACACTAGGTAAAAGGGGCAGGGAGGGAACTTTGCTTGTGAATATCTCCTAAACCATAAAGGATTGAGAGATAAGACTTATATCATTCTTAATATTTTTTTAATGCCTACAAAATAAAATAAAGTTAAAACGAAGTATTACTATCCCTTTAAGAAGAAAGAAAAGAGGAGTAAACCAAATGTACCACAGATGACCAATTAATATTTCCATTGATTAAAATGGGTTGTTTTATCCCATGAATGCTAGAGAGGTCTCCAACGCATTGATTTGTTTTGTTTTGTTTTGCAGAGAAGGGAAACCGGTCTATATGTTGTAGTAAAATAAGGTAAAAACCTGAGGAATGTGCTATATAATAATATAGAAAGTTATACATTCTACAAAGTGTGCTGATGGTCTGTGTGCTCCCAAATAAGATCATGGGCTCGCACTCAGCATCTTCAGACCTTCAATCCAATAAGGCAGCAAGGCACAGAAGCTCTATAAAAATATCTTTAATGAAAATAAAAATATAATAAAACATATACAGTACTATCTAAAATAGACCGTATACATACTACACTTGCTAACTAAAACAACCCCAGTGAAAGAATTACTAATGGATATAAAGGCTAAATACCATAGCGTAAGGTGCCCACTGTGGAACATATATATCCACTCTGTGCAATAGGACTTAATAAATGTATCCACTTGTGCAATGAGACTTAATTGATGAACTTGTCTCTGGATAATATTGGAACACAAATTTACCTCTTCCATCTATTGTTCTCACCAAAGAATCTTGTTACTTAGTGCCGCTTATTATGTGTAACAGGCAACTGTCAAGATGAACGATGTGCCTTATGAGGTGTAAGGTACACCATTCATCTTGCCAATTGCCTGTTACACATAACAAGCAGCACCAAGTAACAAGATCCGTTGGTGAGGACAATAGACGGAAGAGGTAACTTTGTGTTCCAATATTATCCAGAGACAAGTTCATCAATTAAGTGGATACAATCATTAACTCCTATTGCACAAAATGGATTTATCTATTGCACAGAGGACACCTTACTCTTTAGTATCTATATCCATTAGTACCTCTTTCACTGGGTTTGTTTAATTATCACGTGTAGTATGTATACTGTCTATTTTAGATAGTACTGTATATGTTTTATTATATTTTTTCTTTTCTTTAAACCTGCAACGTGCAAAGGGTTAAAGTTACTTATTTATTTATTTATTTTAAAGAGTATCTGTGCCTTGCTGCAGGTCTGCAGATGCTGTGTGTGAGCCCATAATCCTATTTTGGATAATGCAGGCCATCAGCACACTTTAGAACTTTATATATTGTTATATAGCACCCTCCTCAGGTTTTTACCATATTTTTGTATTTTAGATGTTCACGCTCTGTCTTTTAGAATTGTAGCTGCTTTTTGGGGGGCATATAGTTAATTGGTTATATAGCAATTCAGTAGCAGAGTGCCTTTTTGTCTCCACCATTGTTTGTGGTGTTTATATGTTGTACAAGTCATTTTCTCAATTTATATTTTTAAGAAATTAACCTTTATATTTTGGTGGCACTTTGGCATATGTGAAGGGAATTGGCATAATTAGTTATCTTGAGACCACATTTATCACACCGTGCTATTAGAAATTACCCAGGGTATGCCTAGGATCATTAGTAGAACAGTATGTGGTGATTAATATTGGCCCAGTACACCAACGAAAAAGTGAAATGTACTCACCAAGATTTGTTTTTTTTTTGTGTCCCTCCACAACAGGAAAATGGGTTCCATCTCCACCCACTAGCTAGGTGGGACCAGTCACAGATCTTTACAAGAAGCTCTCACTCATCAGCTTTAGTTCTGTCCAAGCTGCAACAGATCACCGTAGCAGAGTAAGGCCTCTAACCTTTCCATGTTAAAGGTCTATGTGTGCCCCACAATTGTAGCCTTCTCTTTGAAGGTAAATTCTGACTCTAACAACAGTATGCTGGCTTCAACAACATAAAGCATTATGGATGGATAACTACCTGTGGAATCCAAGGCCCTTTCTGTTTTTTTCTGGATGATTCATGCACTGCCAAAAGGGTTTCCTGTATTGATGTCTTCATCTAACAAAGGAATTCCCTAAACTGTAAGCATCTCATTTCTAGCTATATTCTTAACCGAGTTCATGTATAATTTAGATGAGCCTGCAGGAAATCGCTTGTTTTCACATCCAGCAGAGAACTTTTGATGAAACAGCTTCACCTACGGCCTCTGCTTGTGGTATCACGTTTTACTAGAAGACTTGACACTTAAAGAGTCAAAACCAGTTTGATAGCAGTTTCCCCTTTATATTCCCCACCTGGCATTCTGATGTCTGATGCGAATTCCACCAGTGGAATGCATGACTAGGTTTGCCACACCATCTGGAAGGTACTTCAAAAAGTGCCTGTTCCTTAGTCAGTGCAATTTCCAGTGCCCAATCCTCTTTAATATCTGTGAAGATGTGCTCGGATGTACTACAGTTCTTCACCAACAAACTGCCCAGTATCCCAAAGGCATTTGATCAGACCCAGATTTATGGACAACAAAGCCCATTCACTATCCTGTGCTGGGCAGCTACTGAACCCAAGGATGCCGTCACACTCATTGGAATACTCATTCCTACCTGGCCCATGTCGGTGGATCTCCTGCAACCACTGCCCTAGGCCTGCCAATGGAGGGCCTAAATAAAAGTTAAGCCTATTTTCCTCCAGGTGCCTGGGATAGTAAGCTCTGCTGAAAAATATAACACAAATAGGTTAAGGGCAGGGTACCTGTGGAAGGACACAGAAGAAAAGGAAATATCGGTAAGAAAATTTCTAGCTTTCTTCTGTGTCCTATCCCCGGCTTAAAATATTGGGATATACCAGAGCATAATAAGATACTTTGGGAGGGATATGACATACTGCAATTTACAGGCAATAAAACAATATCTCACCAAATTAATCAGGGATGATTGCCTGAAGCACTTTTCTGACAAACGTAGCATCTGCAGTGGTCTGTACATCAATTTTGATTGAAAATGAAGATACTTTTTAATGATGTTGTTACACGCTTTTAGATGTTGATACATGCTTTTTTATTTTGTTACCAAGTATTCAATGTTATTTTTACTGTCTTATAACAAATATCAGATATGAATCAACTACACTTAGATCTATTTACGCTGTCTCTCCCCCATTCCTATATTGGATCCACATTTGCCTTGCCGGCTGTGGCGAAGCAAGGCCATCAGGGCATCCTTCCCCCGGACTGAGCAGCAAGAGAATGCGGCCCTCAAAACAGCATGAAAAATAAAAGAAGGTAGGAGCTGACTGCCACGTGCCTACCCCAGCTGACACAGGACCAAAAATGACTGCCGTAGGAAGCAGGGGGCTTCCTTTTGTATTTTAAGTTTGGTCCTACACCAGCTGGGGGGCGCTGATGTATACCCATTCATCTCTATCGCCATGGATAGGGACACAGAAGAAAAGATAATCTATAGAGAAAAGGGCAGAGAGATTTGTGCCTCTGTCTTCCAGATAGATAGAACAAAAATAACTGCAGTGAGAGCCTCCATTTAAGAGGTCGGATTGGTTCTATCCAGTTAAGGGGTGGGGATAAACCCATTTTCTTGCAGTGGGTGGGACACAAAAGAGATAAAGGTTAATTTTTCAAAAACTATATAATATAAATATATGAGTAATACAACATATATGTACTATTTAATTCACTTTAAAATGAGGAGGAACACAGTCACCTTAAAAGGGTCTGTGTAACTGAAAACTTCATTAAAACTACTTAAATGATATGAAAGCCAAAAGACCACAAGATGTAGAATTTAGGAGATTCTGGCGCTTTTAGATCAGAAAAAAAAGTGAAAGTCAGTTAGCACACAAAACCACACTAAAAACAGTACTGCACTCCGACAGCTCGTCATACAGAAATAAAAGTATTCATTTTCCAAAACTATACATATGCTGGACTTTTGCTGACATGAAATTTAAGCAGTTTTTAATAAAGTTTTGAGATATGAAAACTTGAATTTAAGGTGACAGGTATACTTTAAAAAACCCCAGAACCTAAAATAATGAAAAGTTTGCCCATGTGTCCCTGACTACCACTAACATGCTCTGTAGCTCAGGGTTAACACTTACCCAGCCCCAGAGTTTCAGCATGGTGCAAGTGCACTGGTTCTTTGGAGTACACTGTTCTTATGGGGTTTGTGATGTTAGTGTTAACTACCATATAGCCAATCCTCAAACAGACCTGGAAGTTGAAGCTTCTCCTTCCTATTCTTTGCAATACAGTGCTAGGTAAGTAATACGTACTAACCACTGAGCTACCATGACATTAGCAGTCAGGGACACATTAGTTTAGATTTTCAGGGTTTAATGCAATTTTAATTACACTTATCTTAGGGTGACCGGTGCACTAAAAATCAATGAGAAGTTTTATTTGTTCCGTCTGGTGCAGCTGATTTGTTCCAGAATTGCACCTAAATTTCTTCATGTATATAGTATACAATAGGCATTGGAAACAACATACCTTCATGGGGACAGGCAGAATCCATGGCATAGAATTTATCATCATCCGTGTGAATTACCACCACATGTTCACCATCCTCTGAATATAACCTGGAAGAGGAAGATTATACATTACTCAGTATAATGATTACTGGATTGTAGAGAGAAAGAACAATAAAGTTTGACTTCTCTATTTCTTTGGAAATTAATGTTATGAAGCTGAAAATATAATGGAAAAAAATGTTTGTTTGTTTTTTTTTTTTGTTTGTTTTTGTTTTTTTTTAACTACCAGCGTCACTAGACAGTAACTTGGAACATGCTTTACCGCTGCAGGTTGGAATTACCCTTTTAAGGACCAGATTGGTGTGTAATGGTGGGAAGAGTTGGCTTGAAATTAGAGATTTTTTTTTTTTATTTACAAAATGAACCCACTGGGTGACAGATCTGCAATACAACCTCTCCAGGAATATAAATATTCTGACTTTACATATTCTGCACATGCATAATATATGCAATCAAATTGCCTATATTTTTTTTTTATTATTTTCTCATTTTTACCTTATTCACTGCGGTAAAAAATATATACACTAATAGACAGATAAATAGACAGACAGACAGAGTGTGTGCGATGCTGGGATAAACTAGCTGGAGTACAAATGACATCAATTTAATTAAACTGGGCTTTTAAGTTTTTGAATGCCAGATGATTAACACATATTGTAGTAGAAAGAAATCAGAATATGTACTGTGTTCCCTATGGTGCAGTTAGTTTTCCCTCAGAACCACTCTGCTATTTCTTTACAGAAACGGACAGGAACACAGCCAGCTGTCATGTCCTGCAAAACGATGACTGACAGTAGCATAATCACTCCTCACATAACCACCAACAGCCAGACACACAATTAAACAGATTATTTTGGGAGGATTGTGACTACATAAAAAGGGTACTAAAAGCTCAACATTAACTGTTACATACCCACAGATAAGATCTTTTCTTTTGTTGAGTCCGGAGCCCTGAAATCCTTAGACATGTGTGCACTATCAGTTTTATTTCTGAAAGCTTATACCGGCTGTCCCAGAAATAACATGCTTAACCAGTGCACTGCAGCAATTACTGCAAACTGTCAGAAACAACAAAATAAAATGATAGTGCTTACCTTATTCATTAAAGGGATAGTAATACTTAAAATGTAAAAAAAGTTAATATGTTGCAGGGTTTATCCCCCTGAGTAAGACAAGGGTATTCCTATAAAAATCAACTTTGAGCAAAACACCTTTCAGCGGTGGGAGTACCCTTGTTTTACTCAGGGGAATAAACCTTACAACATATTTTTTATTTTATTTTTTACATTTTAAGTATTACGATCCCTTTTAAAGTACATCATCCCTTTAAGAGTCAAACAAGTGTAATGTATTGAAAAGACATGCATCACACAGCTCTCTGGCACACAAAAGTTAAAAACTGAGTGCCAGAGGGGTACGCAACACATTGCAGAGCAATGCGTAGCGTACCTCTCTGACACTCGAAGGGTTAAGTATTGGCATTCCTTATAAGCAAACACATATAGAAGAGCTACTATACTGAGACATTTCAGTTCTAGCAGACCCCAGCTTTAAAGGGACATAATTACCTAAACGTTAACAGGATTTATACCCTTATAAATATCAGGTCTTCCTAGCCAGCATTTGTAAAAAAAAATAAAAAATATATATATATTTCTTAGGGTCACTGGCCAATTGTTATAAGCTTGCTTTTTCCTATTTACACATAGGTGACTGTGTACACCAATTTAACCCATGTGTAAACTCCAAAAGGCGATTGTTCAGTCCATGGTATAATTCAGGTAAACTCACAAATAAAATATACAGGAAACATTTCTGTGAAGGGGACAAAGAAGGCACTGAAGTTAAAACAATTATCACAGATACTAGTTTTATCAGTTGCGGTAAGTCTGATAACATTTAGCAGTTATTTTGTAAGATTTTACACCTTTCATTTTTTTTTGTTGAGGAGAAGTACATAATATTTTAATTGACTGGAACGGGAGACAGAATAAATATAAATATATTATTAACTTCAATAAAACATGTCCATTTTATTACATTAAAAAGGTATAGTAACACTTTATATGTAAAATATACATTGCAGGGCTTATCCTCCTGAGTGAAACAAAGGTACTCCCACTGCTGATAGGTGTTTTAGTCAAAAGTAATAGTAGCTCAAACTTGAATTTTTTTAGCTGCAGTATCTCAATGGCCTGAAATTTTGCAGTGGTGCTGTTGCTACACTATCCTATGGATAGCTTTGGTCAGTTGACCATAAACCACCATAGGATGGTATAGCAAAATCGCCACTGTAAAATTTCAGGCCATTGAGATACTGGAGCTAAAAAATTCAAGTTTGAGCTGCAATAACTTTTGAATAAAACACCTCTCAGCAGTGGGAGTACTTTTGTTTTACTGAGAAGCGTAATCCATACAATATATATTTTTTGTCATATTAAGTGAGACTATCACTTTAAATTCCTCCTTAAGAGACTTTACAGAGCAGACATTACTACACTGTAAATCTTTAGCAAATTAGAGCAAGCTCACTGGTGTTTCAGTTCCCAAAGCCTGGACGACATTCATTTCTATTGACTAGTATACGGATGTCAGACCAAATAAGTTTACAGATTGCCTGCTGTCACACAATCTATATTTCCACCCCATGCTGGCTGGTGTTTCCAGGCTGGGACTGCATCTGCCACATCAAACACATGCCACTTTTCACCAATATAAAATGTGCTGTGTGGAACCCCTATTTAAGGAACCTTGTTTGACAGCCACTATATACAGTATTTACACTTCTGAAAACAACTTATGAAAAACATACTGCCTTGGGACACAATATGGCCCTGCATTTCCATATTTTCCAACTACCAGTATTATAGCAAGACTGTCCTGATGTTTGACAATACAGCTCTCTCTACATATCATGTCCCTCACTCTTCTCGCCCTACACATTAATGGTCATGAAGAGGATTGAGAAGCATCCATCTGCTCTTAGATTGCTCCTTAGCACCAACAATGTCCAGGCAATCAGGCTGCCAAAATCTGACGGACACAATCCATTGGCTTCAAGAATAACATAGAAAGGAGTGTGTTTGACTATTACTTACCTGCTCCATTATTCAATCTGTAGCTGTAGAGTAAATTCTGTTAGTTATCATGCTTACAATCAATCAGTTTAGCTTTCCTATTGACTCCAAGTTTGCCAGTTTAGTCATTATAAAACACCGTGGATCAGTTTTTCTATGCCCTGCAAACTTTATGGGTCAGTTTCCATGTAGAATGCAAGGTCTACAAATCAGTCAGTTTGAACTGTACATCACTGTAGGTCAGTTATCTTTCTTACTTTCCCAAACTCTGTATGTTAAGTTCCTGAGGACTATCTAACTGCAAGCTCTCTGATGCACTTTTATTTGTACTCTGTGTGGATCAGATGTCGTATGAATCCCAAGCTCTAAAGGCCAGTTTTTCTTTTGCTTGCAAGCAATTTGACTAGACTATCTGTAATTAACATTTGTAGGTCAGCTATATACAGTTAAGTTCAATATGTGTCATTTCTCTGAGGGTTAGATAATTGCAAGTTCTATGATACAATATGTGTGTACTCTAAACTTTTCAGATAAAGTCAAGTATAGATTTCAATCTCTAATGAAGTTTCCCTTTTGACTACAAGCTCTGTAATTCAGTTTGTAACCATCTGTACTATGTGTCAGTTCTACATACTGCAAGCTCTGTGGCTAAGTTTTGTCGTTGACTTTAAGTTTAAAGGGTCAAGTGCTGTAAACACTGTGAGGTTATCATGTAAACTATGGATCAAATATCTTGCTGTTACAAAGCTCAGTGAACTAACCTCCTATGTTACTTGCCCGAACTGTACTGACCAATTCTATAAGGGCTCATTTCTCTCTTAATTGAAAGCTGTGACCAAGTCCTTATATATCAGTTATAATATAGCTAGAAAGCTCCAAATGCCAATTTCTAGATTGACTGCAAGCTTTGTAATGAGTGTGCACCTGTACCGCAAACACAGTAGGAGCTTATCTATATACTGTAAGCTCTGTGGATTTTATTTTCTGTTTGAAAGGTCCACTGACTTAAAAAAAAAAAATTCTTAGCCCTTATGGACTAGAGACGTATGTAACGTGCTGCACAACTCTAATCTTTAAAGGGTTAAATGCATATTTAAACTCTACTTTGTAAGAAATAACATACATGAACCTTGCTCTTTAACAAGTTCAAATGTTAAGAGGTTTGTGACAGTTTTTTAATTATAAGTGGGGCAAATTTGTCACTTTATCGCTCTATGGTTATGCAATTCTCTCAGCTTAACCCTTTGAGTGCCAGAGGGGTATCCAACGCATTGCCACTCTGGCACTCAAAGGGTTAACCGCAGAAATTTTGCAGCTCTTCAGATGTTGTTAGACTACAACTCCTGTCCAGGTTGTGGAAAACACACCCAAAGAAAAAGTGTGCATTTGTTTATTTAGGTGCACTTCCAAAACCTGAGATGAGTTGTAAATTTGGGAGTCTGACCAGTTTCTGTTGGTTCAAGAAACCCTCCTCGCCCCAGGGATTGGATTTGGGACACTACATCATGATTGTCAGAAATCATCTATCCATTATACGGAGAAATCAGAAGAGATTCAGTTCACTAGAGAAAGTGGATTAATCACTTAAAGGGATAGTAATGTTTCACAATAAAAGCAGCTCTAATTAATCATCATAGTATTTGGGCCTTGGAGAGTGTTATTTCAGTTCTGTCAGAGTTGTAGTTCAAGAGTAATTCAATGACAAAGTATCCCCCTCCCACCCCTTTTACTGATGTAAACCTGCTCAGCTCAGAGCAGCAGGGAGGTGCCCAGGTAGATTGCAGAAAGGGACAATCTTCAATTAAGATAAAGGAAAAAGCTGAAACACATGTCAAGGGGGCAGGGTTTCATTGTTCTCACAGTAAGAAGATTGTCCCTTGCTGTGAGCTGTCTGGTCAAGCAACCAGATTCCACATCTGAGGTGAGCAGTGTTACACTAGGTAAAAGGGGCAGGAGGGGATACTCAATTACTCTTGAACTACAACTCTGACAGTATTGAAACAACACTCTCTATGGCTCAAATACTATGAAGATTAATTGGAGCTGCTGTTTTTTGTGAAACATTACTATCCCTTTAAGGACCAGTGGGGACTGCATCACATTGCAAAGCAATGTGTTGCACACTCCTCCCTCAGGTTATTGAATGTTTAAAGCTGAGTTGCCTTTATTGGATTACATTGGAATGATGAAAAATTTGGATACTATTGCCTTAGTACGTGACTAACATCTCAAATGGAACACTAATTATATGCAGGCAATATCCCAAAGCATAAAGTCTTAATATTTAGTAAATATAGATGTGCATCAGTATTCTGTGTTTTTCCTTTGGTGGACTCCATCTACCACCACCTTCCTCTGCAGCACATTTTACAGTTGTAGAGTTGAACTTAAAGGGATAGTAATACTTTGTTTTATCTTTATTTTATTTTGTAGGCATTAAAAAACATAAAGAACGATAAGTCTTATCTCTCAAACCTTTATGGTTTGAGAGATATTCACAAGCAAAGTTTTCCCTCCTGCCCCTTTTACCTAGTGTAAGCCATCTCTTCTCATAAGTGGAATCCAGTCCACAGACCAGACAGATAACAGCGGGGGACGATCTTCTTCCTATCAGGGCCGGATTTACATCCCAGGAGCCTGTAGGCACAGAAATCTGAATGCCCCCCCACCCCCCCATCAGCCATCTCCACTGTACACCTCCACAATGCTCCTAATCTCCACACTGCCCTCCATCATCTCCATATTGCCCCACCATCTCCATATTGCCCTCACATTGCCCCCATCATCTCCACATTGCCCCATCTCCCTGTTGCCCTCACATTGCCCCCATCATCTCCACGTTGCCCCATCTCCATATTGCTCTCACATTGCCCTCCATCAGTTCCATATTGCCCTCACATTGCCAGCCATCAGCTCCATATTGCCCCCATCAGATTCATATTGCCCTCTCATTGCCTCCAATATCTTAACATTGCCCCCATCAGCTCCAAATTGTCCTCACATTGCCCCCATCATCTCCATACTGCCTCCATATTGCCCTCACACTGCCCCCATCATCTCCACTTTGCCCTCACACTGCCCCCATCAGTTCCATATTGCCCTCACATTGCCTCCAATATCTCCACATTGCCCCCATCAGCTCCATATTGCCCCATCAGCTCCAACTTGCCCCCCATCAGCTCCATATTGCCCCATCATCTCCATATTGCCCCATCATCTCCATACTGCCTCCATATTGCCCTCACACTGCCCCCATCATCTCCACTTTGCCCACACACTGCCCCCCATCAGCTCCAACTTGCCCCCCATCAGCTCCATATTACCCTCACATTGCGCCCACCCCCATTCCCACCTCTTCCCTGGTTGTCCAGCGGCGTGGCAGGACAGGTCTGCTCCTCCTTCTGCACAGACCTGTAGCTCCCGTGTGGTCTTCTCTTCAGTAATGCAGAGCGCTGGGAGATGATGTCATCTCCCAGCGCTCTGCATTACTAAAGAGCCGGGGAGCTCATCAGCTACGGGTCTGTGCCGATGGAGGCGCAGATGGTAGACTTGACCAGGTGGGGGGTTAGTGCCTGCACTGCCCGCAGCAAGGATAATTAAAAAAATAAATCTATTTAAAAGACGGGTCCCAATGACAGGCGCCCCTCTGTGGGGTGCGCCTGTAGGCAGATGCCTACTCTGCCTTATGAGAAATCCGGCCCTGCTTCCTATGAGAAGGAATGAAAGCCCTGCCCCGCTTGACAAGTTTTTCCCTTATCTTAATTGAAGATTCTCCTTCTCTGCAATCTACCTGGGCACCTCCCTTCTGATCTGGCTGAATAGTGTTACATCAGTAAAAGGGGCATGAGGGGGATACTTTGTCATTGAATTACTCTTGAACTACAACTCTGACAGAATTGAAATAACACTCTCCGAAGTCCAAATACTATGATGATTAATTAGAGCTGCTTTTATTATGAAACATTACTATCCATTTAAGGCAGGGATAAAATTGATTACATGTATCTTTCTCAGGTCCTAGCATGATAAACACAAAATACCAGGTGTATGCAACCTATGTTTTCCCAGCTTCTGCTGAATGGCATATAAGACGACAAATCGCCTCATAAGGGTAAGGGACATGTATCTCAGCGACTGATCGAGAGACACATGTTGCCTCAACCCTGTTTAGTGTATGTAACCAGAAAGACACGTTTGGGATCCTACTTGGTGCATGGAGATTTAAATCTCTCTCTCTTCCCGACATACTGCCAGTTGCTGTTGCTCACCACTTCCTTCAGAGCGCTCACTAGATCCTCCCGGAACCCTTCCATATCCGGTGTGGCATGAACAGCTATCACGAGCCAGTAATGACTCTTGTTTCCCAGCTACTACACGTACTACATAAGCGAAACTCAGACCTTACACTGCGATCTAAGGTAACTCCTCCCACAGGATGAACAGCCGATCACATGATCCTTTACTGCCTGCCTACGTTACCATGGCAAAGGAGGTACCACTCACATCTGCTTCCTTAGTAACCTGAAACCCGCGCTTGTTGCTAGTCGATCGTCAGACATCATTTCCTATCTCCTTGGTAGGAGAAGTGTTTCACGCAGGGATTTGGAGGCAGATGCAACCGTATAGAATTGAACTTATTCTCGAATATTCCTGCTGCTCTATAGGGACAGATAAAAAATTTCGCACTAGTTTAAATGGAGATTTTAACCCCTGGAGTTTGAGAGATCTCGCACGAATTGCAAACCGATGCGTTGCATACCTCCCAACATTTCAAATTGCCAAAGAGGGACACTTGTGTTTTAGGGGGAGTGGCTGGTGGGCGGGGCATTAGCGAGAATTTTTAGGCTATTGACACCTCCTTCTGTAACCTAATAAATGACTTCTAACAAGACCAAAGTATTTTATTTACACAGACTAATTTATAAACACATATACTGATGTTTGAACAAACAATAATGTGAGATTTATTGCTGTTGAGCAATGTGATACCCTTATATACACACCACACAATCTGGTTTCCTAAAAAGAGGGACATCAGGGTGGGAAAGAGGGACGGAGGGATTTGGGTCAAAAAGAGGGACTGTCCCTCCTAAAGAGGGACACGTGGGAGGTATGGCGTTGGAGAGCTATCTAGCATTCAAGGGTAACGGCCCCCTTTTAAACCAATTGCAACGTTTATTTGTTCTTTATGGTGCATTTGGTTTACCAGAGAATTGCACCACTTTCTTAGTACATCACTCTCTGTGACACTCAGGGCTGCAAATAAACCATTGCCTACATGAAGTGATTTTCATGTGTCCTACACAAAGCAATGATCTGTTTACCTTTCTGACCTTCGGTTAATTAACTCTTTGATTGCAAGATGGGCACACAACGGATTGCGAAAGCAATGGGTTGCTACCCCTTTGGCACTCAAAGGGAAGTTTGTTAACCTATCCTAAGTGGTTACGCGTTGGGGCATTTAATTTAAGGCACTATTGCTTAAAAATTATAAGGGTCAAGAAAAAAATGCCTTCAAGAATTATCAATATATCTGTGCAAATATCGTTAAGTAGCAATCTTACATTTTAAATGTTTTTGCCTAATTCATTTTATCAAATTTGTTTTTTTAATAAAAACATAAGAGCAAGTGCAAAGAATAAAAATTATTTGATTTACAAATTGGCATAAACTGTCATTCCATGTTGTCCTGTCCATCACACAGAAGATTTATAAACCTCATGGGCCTGGGAGTCATTGCCCTTACGTGGTGTTTCTGCTAGTGTCTCTTGTGCTCCGTTGTGACTTTGTGTGCTTTATCTGACAATCCACTCAGTGTATGACCCCGGCTTGTCTGACTACCCACTTCGTTCCTGACCTGTGGCATTCAAAATCTGAAGCACACAAGTGATCAAACTCTAGTTTGATAAATTTGAATGAAGTGTGTAGATTTTTTCATCCTAAAAATCCATTGTGCTTGTAACATTTCTCCTCCATCTACTATCTTTAAAATGGACCTGTCACTTTTTTTTTCATATTTGAAAACATAATCTAAAACGGCCTATGACTCATTTTAACCAAAAGTCCAGCAGATGTACAGTACAGGATATATTCACACTTTTATTTCTGAGACAAGTGAAAGTCTCCTGTTGCAACAAAACACCTAATTAGCATATAATGTTACTAAACAGCTTCATTAGCATATGAAATGTCACAGAATAGCTTAATTAGCATATGTAATGTCACTTGAACTGCAGGGGTATCACAATTAGCATACATTATCATACAGTACTAAGTATAAATATCTCCTTAAAGGGGATCTATCACCCCTATACAACTTTGTATTAAAAGTCAGGTTATATAGCGACTAGGTAGAATACTGTATTAATTTCTTTTTTAAAATCTTTATTTGGCCGAAAGATTATCCTGTGCCTTACTTCCAGACAGACTGAGGTTACTAGCTCTGTACCACAGTCTGTCACTCTTCCTCTGCTCCCTTCCCTCAATCCAGCCTTCTCTGATGACGAAGGCTTTCTACCTATAAGCTGGAGTGCTCTAATTGGCCAGAGAGCGCTCCAGCTTACAAGGAGAAAGCCTCTGTCATCGGAGGAGGCTGGATAGAGGGACGGGAGCAGAGGCAGAGTGACAGACTGTGGTACAGAGCTAGTAACCTCAGTCTATCCGGCAGTAGGGAACAGGATAATATATACACTTTGAAATTCTGCCAAATAATGATTTTAAAAAATAAATTAATACAGTGTTCCACTTAGTCGCTGTATAACCTAACTTTTAAGACAATCTTGTATAGGGGTGATAAATCCCCTGTAACTGTACATTTGCTGATCTTTTGGTTAACATGACACATAAGCAGCTTTTAATGCAGTTTTCAGGTATGCAACTTTGAATCAAGGTGGCAGGTCCACTCTAAATTAAATTGAATAATGTTCCTTTTTCTGCAGTCAGTAGAACACCAGCAATCATTTTTCTTTAAATTCATCAATCTTGCCATGACAGGGGTACCATAGGAGGCAGCACCGGGACCATCAGCCATATGAGGGCCAACTGACAGGAAGGTTTGTGAATCCCTACAGTGTTCGTGGATCCCACATCTTTAAATTTAAAACTTTTAATACGCATCAGATGTCCAATGAGACGACCCAATGGGAAGACAAATTAACATCACAGCAAGTTTGAATTTTCTGCTCTTCTGTGTCCTCTTTTTTAATGCCCCAGAATCTTATGTGGCATAATTCAAGTGAGAGAGTGCAAGCCTAAAGACTGGATGGTTCTGGCTTCCCCACACATTCCTCTGCATGGAGCTCATCAGTGGCTAGATCAACTCCATGCATGGTATAGGAGGAACAAGTGGGACTGCAGGTGCTGATAAAAGTATGGTAAGGAAGTGCCACGAAGCCTCAGTGCATCTGTACAGCATCCTGTTCTTTTGTCTGACAGTAACAGGACACTGGGAAACCCACCCAGTACACTCTCTGTCCCTACCATGTCCCTATAAATGGCCAAGTTGTTTGGTTGAGCCATGAAACCACATGTTCACAGGTGGATAAGAATCCCTCATGTGACTTGCAGAGGTGGGGGTTTAGTATCTGTAAAGGTGAGCTGGGATATTGCAGTTCATTTGATATGGGCTCCCATTTACTGCAGTCACACAGAGAAGGTGGGTTCCACTCTTCTCCTTTTAATATATGTTTTGTTTAGGTTTAGGTTTTAATTTCACACACCAGCATACAGAAATAAAGATTTATAGATATTTTATTTTAAGAAAAGAAATGCCAAGGTATCAATTTATTGTAAACATTTAACATTTATTTTATATTGTTTATAGGGAGAGCAGAGTAGGTGCTTACCAATATGAGGTACCGTGATGTGGTGGTTAGTTTAACTCACCTCTTTGGCCAAAAAATTTGGGGAACTAAATCCTCATTTTTCATGCACATAGTATTAGATATGCA
This sequence comes from Rhinophrynus dorsalis, assembly GCA_037306005.1. Classification (NCBI taxonomy): domain Eukaryota; kingdom Metazoa; phylum Chordata; class Amphibia; order Anura; family Rhinophrynidae; genus Rhinophrynus; species Rhinophrynus dorsalis. The sequence continues at coordinate 447,378,474 of CM074721.1, forward strand.
TGTTACAGGGTTTTTACACATACACAATTTTGAATGGAGGAGCACTGGGTTTTTTGTTTTGTTTTGTTTGTAGGACACTGGGAAACCCACCCAGTACACTCTCATGTCCCTACCAGAGGGGAACAAAACACTAGCACCGTAAAGAGAAATGGTTGCTACTTTTATCCATATGCCTATATCAGAGGTGGCAAGCTATGACCCTCTAATTATTGTGGGACTACAACTCATATTATCCTCCGAAAGCTGTTGACTGAGGACGATGGACATTGTAGTTCAACAACAGCTAGGGGGCTGCAGCCTGTCCACAACTGGTCAGGTACTATGTATCGTTATTGGAAAAAAACGTATGTATATTTTTTTCTTGGTAACCTCTTTCTGGAAGTTCTAGGTTTGTCCATGATTGACAAGCAAGAATGGTGTCTTTTTCCCAACAATGGGAAAATTGTTTACATGTTATTGGATGTAGTGCTTGTTCACATCCAAATCATGAGTTGGTAGAGTTGCTCAAGTATGTATTAAAAACTTTTGTACATAACCACAGATACAGATGCTGGGTTTACCAGTGTACATGAGAGCAGCAGATTAGCTGTTTTGTTGAATTTGTACATTTCCCTCATTGTCACTCAGTGGAAGGCAGTATTATTCATTAGAAAACAGTGTCACTCATTGGAAAGCAGTATTACTCATTAGGAGAAAGTGTCACTCATTGGAAAGCAGTCTAATTAGGAAAAAGTGTCACTCTTTGAAAGTCAGTCTTCCTCATTAGGAAAATGTGTCACTTATTGGAAGGTAGTGTTATTCATTAGGAAACAGCGTGTAAAAGAAAAACAGTAATCCTGAGGCAAACCAACTGCCCACGGCTGGGGGATACAACTTCCCAAATTTTCTCTTTGATTTAAATGGAGCTTTTAACCCCTTGAATGCTAGAAGTATCAGAACACATTGTGAAGCAATGCACTGGAGACCTCTCTAGCATTCAAGGAGTTAAAAGACCCATTTAAATTCATGGGAAGATTACTTCTCCTCTAAGGTGCAACTGGTTTGTTCCAGAATGGCTTCAGTTTTGTTTTGTGCATGAGGCTCAGTGTCATCACTGGTAGGCAGTCTTTCTCATTAGGGAACAAAGGTGGAGATTTCTAAAACTTTTTTTTTTTTCTCCTTTTAAAGTTGAGTAGAAATGGTCTTGTCCAAGTAAGAATTGTATCTCAATATATTTGTAAACAAATTCGCTAATTGCACCAAAAATAAAGGCAGTTTTGGTGATTAACCCCTTAAGGACCGGAGGTTATGGGACATTTCCGTCCCATAACGACCGCATAGGGGCACTTTGACGCGCCGGTACACGTGACCTGTCACGTGTATCGGCGCGTCACTATGGGGCTTGAAAGAGATCGCTCCGATCTTGGAGCGGTCTATTTCATGCCCTATTTTTACTTACAGCGCTCCCAGTAGAGCACTGTAAGTAAAAAGTACGTGACGTACCATGACCGTCATCGGTCCTTGAGTAGTTCAAGGACCGTGATGGTCCTGGTACGTCAAGGGTCCCTAAGGGGTTAAGGCCTCTATTCAGTTAGGTCCGACAGCTGTTTTTTCAGCCAACGGCATTTTTTACAAACCTGGTAAGCTATTCAATTACCAGTGCTGTGAAAAAATGCCAGCAAAAATAACCTGCCAGGCGATAAAGTTAGATGTGTTTTCACCCACAGAAAATAATAAAAACGCTGCAAGATGCAATTCAATTGACTGTGTTAACCCTTAACCCTTTGAGTGCCAGAGGGGTACGCAACGCATTGCAAAGTTTTAGCTAAATTCTAAGACACCAGAAGTTCAGGATACAAAAGTAAACATTCACATAACTTGTAATTAGTCCACTGAAATGGAGAGAATGACAACTATTTAAGCATACAATTCAGACCTCTCTCTGATTTCTATTCATACTTATTTATGACTCTTTTAAGCTCTTAATGGCTTCCCACCAAATAGCAGGTTACTTGCTGTTGCAGCAACTCCTAGTCCTCTGCTCTACGTACCTATAATTCCAGCTACCTATATCTGGATCCCTAACTCCTCTTTATTTGTTTACCCTCTTTATTCTCTGCATTCCCCCTGGGAAATTTCAACAGTAAAGTATAAATGAGAAGCTTGGACATACCGAAATTTACTTGACATACCAATGTATTATGACATGAAATCTTTGAATAATAGCGGTGTATAGCAGTACATTTGTTTTGCTATAGTTACGTTTCGATGTTAACCCAGAAGCTTGAAGGGCCTTTTGCTGTGTTCCTGGTTTCCTGAGTTTGTCCTATTCCTGAGACTCCTGCCTGCTGTACGTGTTCCAGTGCCTGTTCCGGTTGAAGTCGTCCGAGGTTGCTGTTACTGATGCCAGTCTCCGTTGCCGTTCCTGATCCGGTTGACCGTCTTTGTGCTGCTTCCTGTTCATCTCCTGTGTCCGGTTCCTTCTTCTGTGGCGACTGTGCTCCTTGATCGCTCCGGCGACATTTTCATCTGTTGGTCCCAGCGTGCGGATGCTGGTTCGCTCCACTGCCTTGCAGCTATTCACTTAGTCTGTTGGTTACCGGCGCGCAGGCGCTGGTTCGCTCCTTTGCTTTACGGCTCTATTACACAGCTACCTGTTGGTTCCAGCGTGCGGGCGCTGGTTCGCTCCTTTGCCTTACGGCTCTATTACACAGCTATCTGTTGGTCCCAGCGTGCGGACGCTGGTTCACTTCACTGCCTTGCGGCTATACAGTATTAGTCTGTTGGCTACCAGCGTGCGGGCGCTGGTTCGCTCCTTTGCCTTACGGCCCTATTACACAGCTATCTGTTGGTCCCAGCGTGTGGATGCTGGTTTGCTCCACTGCCTTGCGGCTATACACTGAAGGTCTGTTGGTTACCAGCGCGCGGACGCTGGTTTGCTCCTTGCCTTACAGTTCTATATACTACGATCTGTTGGTCCCCAGCGCGCGGGCGCTGGTTCGCTCCACTGCCTTGCAGCTAGACTCTACTAGATTATTGGTTACCAGCGCGCAGGCGCTGGTTCGCTCCATTGCCTTCGGGCTTGCTATTTACTCTCAGTCTGTGGGTTCCCAGTGCTCTGTCCAGTCCTAGACAGCTAAGTTATTCCCTCGGTACTCATGTACTGGAGTGTGCAGACTACCTGGTGTTACCACTGGACCTAGCAATCATTTCCTACCATCTCCTCACTGTCATTGTCATCTGACAGTTATTTAGGTCACTGTGGCTGACACCTTCTCCTTGGGCTGCCTTGCCCGGTATATTGGTAAGGCCGGTAGAGCCTGTATCATTCCATCCTGAGGTTGCCTTACCCGGTATTGGCAAGGCCGGTAGAGCCTACTATTATGGTATTCCCGTAGGCTGCCTTGCCCGGTATATTGGTAGGGCCAGTAGAGCCTGAATCCTCCTATTATCTATAGGCTGCCTTGGCCGGTATATTGGCATGGCCGGTAGAGTCTTTATCTTCCTGACTATCTATAGGCTGCCTTGCCTGGTATATTGGCAGGGCCGGTAGAACCTTTATCTTCCTGACTATCTATAGGCTGCCTTGCCCGGTATATTGGCAGGGCAGGTAGAGCCACCTATTCATTCCTGCCCAGGTTGCCTTGCCCGGTATATTGGCAGGGCCGGTAGAGCCTGTATTGCTATTGTCATTACCTATTTGCCGTTTCTAAGTACTATATGTATGTGCATGAAATCCTATGGGATTATCTTAAACTTTTCAATAAAGTTGTGTTTTTAACTAACCTTGCATCTGATAGTCTTAACAAACCGTGACAAATACACACATGCACACATGCATGAAAAAAAACACAAACAAATGCATAACTCACCACAACACACATGTGCAATATACAACACATAAAGAATACAAACATGCAATTCCATGCACAATATACAGTCACATGCAATGCACACATGCAATACACACATGCACAATACACCACTACACACACACGTACAACACACATGTGCAAAACAAACACACACATGCACCACACAACACAAAAAAATGCACAACACACCCAGTACATACATGCAATAAATGTGCACACACACAATAAACACCCACATACTCAACAAAAAAAACACACCACAACAATCACATAATACACAGACACACAATACACACTAACAAAAAAAACACGCAATACACACACACACATGCACAGAACATACAAGAAATATACACAGACACAATACACCGCAACACACATGTGCGCAACACACACGATTGCAACACATACAATACATATGCACAACGCAAACCGAAACACACACACATGCACAATACACGCACAACACACACAATACATACATGCAATACAAATGCATAACACACCACAAAATACACAAACAATACACACATGCAATACACATGCACAATACACACTCACATGCAATTCACACACACGTATACAACACACGTGCAAGACACACGCACACAACATATGTGCAAAACACATGCACAATACACATGCACAACACAATACACAAACAGAACACACACAGGCAATACACAAATTCAACAATCCAGTCATTAAGAACATTGTCTCCTTTTCTGGATTTACCTGGATATCAGTACCCCTGAAGCACTCAAAGGACTTAATCCCCACAGGCAACGGTGTGCCCCTTTTGCTAGTCAACAATATTACTTTTTTTTATATAAGACATTACTAACCCTTTAACTGGAAACCAGATCCCAGTTATGTATCAAAATTTGTTAGACTGACCCTTACTACATTCAGAATTCCACTGATAAGTGGGAGAGTTGTAAAGTCAAATTTAATAACCTGGGTTTATATAACTAAATAGGCATTTTTTCTTTTAGTAGATGTTGATCTGTGAGATACCAGAAGACAGCACGATGGACCAGAAATTGTAATTCTCTAATTCAGATATGATAATAAAGTATACTTGTAACATGTTATAACTATCTGCATTCAACAGAGGGCACTGCGTCTCTTCATCTCCTCTTTTTTTTGCTTCTAACTGTACTGTTATATGAAGCAAATAAAATAATTTTTTGCTGTAACTTTAAACAGTGAATAAACAGTTTGTACATTAACACTACGAAAGCCTTTGGTTCTGAATTATTATGGGAGGGGTAGTTTAACTTTGTTAGCATTATAACAGTGAGGTAGAGCTTAACTGGGTGCAGAGAAAATATGCACAACATTTATTCTTTTTTACTGCTGCTCCAGGAGTGATGGAAATAGGTTATGTGCTAAGGCAGCTAAACAAAAGTTCTCATTTAAGGTGCTTATATATAGGCCCTCATTTCTTATACCCCCTTAATGTGTTTAACTCTCCGAGGGCCAAAGGGACATATAATGTATTTATTCGCAATACATTGCACATCCCTTTGAGATTCAAGGGGTTAATAGAAGGACTTACATATGTAACTGTCAGTCAGATATTCTGTGATAGTTTGTAGCGGTTCATTTTCAGCTCACAATTTTCTAAAGTGAATAGTCCCCATTTCTCTTTTGGATTTCTGTTTCAGACTGTACATTGGAGCTCAGTAAATGCAAGAAACTGTAGATATCTTTAAAATAATCTAAATATAGATTACTAGTGTAAAAGCCCGTATACACGGGCCAAAGTCTGGGTGATTTTAACCCTTTGAGAGCCAGAGGGGTACGCAGTGCATGGCTTTGAAATGCGTTGCGTACCCCTCTGGCACTCAAAGGGTTAAGAGGCCGGATCTGCTCTGCCTACTGCCGCCGCCGCTTTTCTCTCGGTGTTCTGTATTCCAATAAAATAAGTGATTTTAAGGAAGTATTCTCGACTACAGTGGTCCTACTTTTTTCAAGTTTAACCCCTTCGCGCCCAGTGACGTGCCAAGACTGTCACAGATATCCGGCACTTAAGGACCAGTCACGGTCCTGGCACATCACAGGGACTGAAATTGATCACTCCAAGAGCAGAGGGATCTCTTTCAGTCCCCTGTTCATCATGCTGGCACACGTGGGACAGCAGTCAAACTTTCCTATCTGGTCCTTAAAGGACCACACACCCCGGGACTGCTGGTCCTTAAGGGGTTAAACCTGGGGGTAGGCAACCTCCATATGATGTTTGATTACAGCTCATACCATCTCCAGCCAGCCATTGGTCGGCTGAGGGTTGTGGGGACTGTAGCCCAATAACATCTGGAAGATCACGTTACCCTCTCCTGGTATAAATAATACTGGAGTGTTGTAATTGGTGTTTACAGACCCCTCCCTAGTATAGAGTTAAATTAAAAAGCTATATGCCAGTCTGAGAAGCTGTCCAGACATGCACTTAAAATTGAAAAACATGCAGGCAGCATGGTCTGTGTCACCGTACAAATATGATGTCACTGAACTTGGTGTATCACAAGAATATTTGCAGACACACCACTTAATCCACTAACATCAGCACATCATAAATTCACAGTCAAGTTTTTCCTGACCACTTGGAGTATTACACAGTATTATGATGTTTCCAGCATTCTGTGCTTTATACTGGCATATTTTTTCAAGTTGGATAGGGAAGTAAACAATATCTGCTTATTGATCATGTAAATCTAGAATACATCTCACCCAGAGGCATTTCTAGGTTGTCAGAACACCAGGGGGGGAGATGCACATGATGATAGACTTTTTTGGCAATGTGATGAAAGCACTTCTCCTTTGTATACTTTGCCATATGCACTAAGAATAGGTATATAAGGTGAGAGGTACAGACATTAGTCATTAGCTTATGATATTGGCATAATTCTACCCAATGTGGTGTAATTGTTTAAATTGACAGTCAAATTAATATCAAGGCTGATGTCAAACAACTCTGTAGCATTTCTCCATAGCAATCTAATGTTAAATGTCACATTTTCAGTTTTATATGAATTTTCACATTAGACAGCTATGCATGTGTTTGAAATGTAGTTAAATATGGAAAACTATAAACAATGGTGAGTGTGGAAGAGCACTTCTATGATGAACTTTGAAGTACACTTCACTGGGCAATGTTAAAATACACATACATGAAGAATTATGAAATATGACAGTTAATCCATGTTACATGTGATGTGATATACTTGAATAAGTGTACTCTAAAGGCATAGAAAGCTATTAGTGATGAGCGAGCATGCTCGGCCGAAGCTCGGTTCGGCTCGAGCATCGCTCTGCTCGGCACATGGCGGTACTCGTACGAGTACCGCATGTGCTCGCCCGCCATGTTCGGGTCTCCTCCCCGCACGTTTCGCGGCTGCTGCGCAGCCAATAAACGTGCAGGGAGGCTCTGACATCAGTGTAATGCCAGCAGCCATGTTGGCTGCTGGCATTACACTGATTGGCTGGCCAGAACCCGTGATCGGGTGCTGTATAGCACCTGACCAGCGAGTTCGGCTCAGTCTTAGCCAGGGAGAGATGAGGATAGGAAGGGAAAGTCAGTGTAGGGAGAAGAAAAGCGATTTTGAAAAAAAAAAAGACCCAAAAGTCCTTTTTAGGACTACTGTGTGTGGGGGCAGCAGTTTATTTTGTTTGGGGGGGCAGAGATTTAAAAAAAAAAAAACGTCACATATTCCGTTCACTGTGCCTAGCCGCAGATTAGCAGCACATTCTGTTTAGTGTGCAAAGTTGCAGATTAGCAGCACATTCTGGTTAGTGTGCAAAGTTGCAGATTAGCAGCACAAACTTTTTAGTGTGCAAAGTTGCATATTAGCAGCACATTCTGTTTAGTGTGCAAAGTTGCAGATTAGCAGCACATTCTGTTCAGTGTGCAAAGTTGCAGATTAGCAGCACATTCTTTTTAGTGTGCAAAGTTTCAGATTAGCAGCACATTCTGTTTAGTGTGCAAAGTTTCAGATTAGCAGAACATTCTGTTTAGTGTGCAAAGTGTAAAATATCAAAGTCACATATTCCATTCACTGTGCCGAGCCGCAGATAAGCAGCACATTCTGTTTAGTGTGCAAAGTTTCAGATTAGCAGAACATTCTGTTTAGTGTGCAAAGTGTAAAATATCAAAGTCACATATTCCATTCACTGTGTCTAACCGCAGATAAGAAGCACATTCTGTTTAGTGTGCAAAGTTTCAGATTAGCAGAACATTCTGTTTAGTGTGCAAAGTGTAAAATATCAAAGTCACATATTCCATTCACTGTGCCGAGCCGCAGATAAGCAGCACATTCTGTTTAGTGTGCAAAGTTTCAGATTAGCAGAACATTCTGTTTATTGTGCAAAGTGTAAAATATCAAAGTCACATATTCCATTCACTGTGTCTAACCGCAGATAAGAAGCACATTCTGTTTAGTGTGCAAAGTTTCAGATTAGCAGAACATTCTGTTTAGTGTGCAAAGTGTAAAATATCAAAGTCACATATTCCATTCACTGTGTCTAACCGCAGATAAGAAGCACATTCTGTTTAGTGTGCAAAGTTGCATATTAGGAGAACATTCTGTTTACTGTGCAAAGTGTAAAATATCAAAGTCACATATTCCATTCACTGTGCCTAGCCGCAGATAAGAAGCACATTCTGTTTAGTGTGCAAAGTTGCATATTAGGAGAACATTCTGTTTACTGTGCAAAGTGTAAAATATCAAAGTCACATATTCCATTCACTGTGCCTAGCCGCAGATAAGAAGCACATTCTGTTTAGTGTGCAAAGTTGCATATTAGGAGAACATTCTGTTTACTGTGCAAAGTGTAAAATATCAAAGTCACATATTCCATTCACTGTGTCTAACCGCAGATAAGAAGCACATTCTGTTTAGTGTGCAAAGTTGCATATTAGGAGAACATTCTGTTTAGTGTGCAAAGTGTAAAATATCAAAGTCACATATTCCATTCACTGTGCCGAGCCGCAGATAAGCAGCACATTCTGTTTAGTGTGCAAAGTTGCAGATTTGCAGCACATATTCCGTGTAATATGAAGAAGGCGGGTAAAAAGGGACGGGGAAGTGGACGTGATCCTGATAGTTCAGGGCACGGGTCAGGACGCGTAGAAACTGTGCCTGGTGCCAGAGCACAAGAAAGAAAGACATCCACCATACCTAGCTTCATGTCTCAGTTTACAGGGCGTCGCAGGACATCACTCTCGAGGTCAGACCACTGCGAACAGGTGGTCGGTTGGATTTCAGCTGATACTGCTTCCAGTCGGTTAAGCACCACCCTGTCTTCCACCAAGTCCACTCTCAGTAGCCAAGAGTCTGGTCAACATAATCCTCACCCTGATCATCCTTCCTCCCACCATGGAGGGTCTGGTCAAAGAAGTGATCCCACACTGGGATATAGTGAGGAGCTCGTCTCATCACCAATCCTTCATTTGAACCTCTCTCCAAGCACGCTTGCAGAGGAACATGACATCTTGTGCCCTGATTCACAACCTCTAGAGGGTACCCAATCACAAGAAGATGACAGAGGGGAACGGCATTTAAGGTCAAAGGAAGTGGATGATGATGATGATGAGACACAGTTGCCATTAAATCAACCACTATTACTGTCTCAAGACCTTGATGAGGAGGATGATATACAGTTGTCAATGACTGAGTATGTGGTGGGATCAAGACATGAGGAGGATGATCAGAGTGAGGAAGTGGAGGAGGACTTGGTGGACGATGAGGTGACTGACCCCACCTGGGAAGGTGGAGAGCCGAGCGATGACAGCAGTCCTGAGGGTGAGCCATCTGCAGCACCGCAACAGGCTGGAAGAGGCAGTGGTGTGGTTACAGAAAGAAGGCGGACCGCACCAAACCGGCCCGCAAATGTTCCACGGAGCACCCCCTTGCGTAAATCTCCCTTGCCAAGGGGTAGGTGTTCCGCGGTATGGCGTTTTTTTAAGGAAAGTGCGGACGACAAAAGAATTGTAGTTTGCAACCTGTGCCACACCAGAATGAGCCGAGGCATGAACACTAGAAACCTCACCACCACCAGCATGATCCGACACATGGCATCCAAGCACCGTAATAAGTGGGAGGAACGCCCGGATCGCCAATCTGTGTCTGCAGGCCACACCACTGCATCCTCTTCCCCTGTTTTCGGTGCCGGCCAATCGCCTGTCGAAGGCGCAGGCCCGCATACCTCCCGCCCTGCACCTGTACCATCTGAAGCACCATCAGCGACCACATCCACTTCCCTTTCCCAGCGCAGCGTCCAAATGTCGTTACCCCAGGCATTTGAGCGCAAGCGAAAATACCCAGCCACCCACCCACAGGCCATAGCACTAACCTCACACCTTTCCAAATTACTGGCCATCGAAATGCTGCCATTTAGGCTTGTGGAGACTGAGTCCTTCCGCAGCCTGATGGCAGCAGCTGTCCCTCGGTACGCAGTCCCCAGCCGCCACTTTTCCCGGTGTGCCGTCCCCGCCTTACACCACCATGTGTCCCGTAACATCACCCGTGCCCTGACCAACGCAGTTACTGGGAAGGTCCACTTAACGACTGACACATGGACAAGTGCTTGTGGCCAGGGACGCTACATTTCCCTGACGGCACACTGGGTGAATGTCGTGGAGGCTGGGAGCGACTCGGACCCTGGGATGGCACAGGTGCTACCCACGCCGAGGATTGCGGGCCCTACCTCCATCAGGGTTTCCGCCAGCACCTACGTTATTGGCTCCTCCTCCTCCGTTTCCACCTCCGAATTCTCTGCGCGAATTCTCTGCGCGCAGCACCACTCACCCATCAGCCGGTAGCTGGAAGCAGTGTAGCACTGCAGTGGGGAAGCGTCAACAGGCCGTGCTGAAGCTGATCTGCCTTGGGGACAAACAGCACACGGCCTCAGAGCTGTTGCAGGGGATTAGTCACCAGACCGAGCAGTGGCTCTCGCCACTCAACCTGCAACCAGGCATGGTTGTGTGTGATAATGGGCGTAACTTGGTGGCGGCTTTGGAGCTCGGCAAGCTCACACACGTACCATGCCTAGCGCATGTATTTAATTTAGTGGTTCAGCGATTTCTAAAAACCTACCCCAATTTGCATGATCTCTTGACCAAGGTGCGGCGCGTGTGTGCACATTTCCGTAAGTCATCTACAGCTTCAGCCGGCCTGTTGAAGCTGCAGCAGCACTTACAATTGCCAGCTCACCGGCTGCTGTGTGACGTGAGCACGCGCTGGAACTCCACCTTCCACATGTTGGCCCGGCTTTGTGAGCAGCAGAGGGCAGTAGTGGAGTACCAGCTGTTACACGGTCGTCGCCTCTCCGTTCAACTTCCTCTAATCAGAAGTGAGGAGTGGGAATGGATGTCAGACCTCTGTGAGGTTTTATGCAATTTTGAGGAATCGACACAGATGGTGAGCGGCGATAACGCTATTATCAGTGTAACCATCCCACTTCTGTGTCTACTGAAACGCTCGCTGCTCACAATTAAAACCGACGCTTTGCATGTGGAAGAGGTGGAAATGGGGGAGGAAGAGCTTACACAAGGTGATAGCCAGAGCACCCTCACTTCGTCTTCTCAGCGACAATTGGAGGAGGCGGAGGAGGAGGAGGAGGAGGAGGAAGACACGGTTGCCTCCGCTACAGAGGGTAGCCATGGAACTTTAGTTCCATCTCTTCAGCGTGGGTGGGCAGAAGAGGAGGAAGAGGATGAGGAGATTGAGAGTCATCCTCCTGGTGAGGACAGCGAAATCTTGCCTGTTGGTACTCTGGCACACATGGCTGACTTTATGTTAGGCTGCCTTTCCCGTGACCCACGCGTTACACGCATTTTAGACAACACGGATTACTGGGTGTTCACCCTTCTGGACCCCCGCTACAAAGAGAATTTCTCATCTCTCATTCCTCCGGTGGAGAGGACAAGCAAAATGGTGCAATACCAGAAGGTTCTTGTCGAAAAATTGCTCCAAAATTTTCCATCTGACAACGCTGGCGGCAGAGTACGTGCTACCTTGGCCAACCGAGAAGGGGAGAAAAGGGGAGCACACAGCAGTTCCGACAAAGGCAGGGCAACACTCTCCAAGGCGTGGGACACCTTCATGACACCCCGCCAGCACCCTCACCCTGATGCGCAGCCTAGTGTCACAAGGAGGGAAAAGTTTTGGAAGATGGTGAAGGAGTACGTAGCAGACCGTGTCAGCGTCCTCAATGATCCCTCTGTGCCTTACAACTACTGGGTGTCCAAGCTGGACACGTGGTATGAACTGGCACTCTACGCCTTGGAGGTGCTGGCCTGCCCTGCCACCAGCGTTCTGTCTGAGCAGGTATTTAGTGCTGCTGGTGGCATCATAACAGATAAGCGTATCCGCCTTTCCACCGAAAATGCTGATAGGTTGACACTTATAAAAATGAACAAGGCCTGGATTTCCCCTGACTTCTCCACTCCACTGGAGGAAAGCCCCGGGTGAACATAAAGTCACTTTATATATGTTATTTACAATGATGGGAATACTCTGTATTCCCATTCACCCCTTCCACCCAAAAAACGGGTATATGGTTGACTCTCTTCCATATGCCCAGTGATATAATTTTTATATAGGGCCAGCTCACCAGCGGGCCCAGTGATATAATTTTTATATAGGGCCAGCTCACCAGCGGGCCCTGTGATATAATTTTTATATAGGGCCAGCTCACCAGCGGGCGCAGTTTGACAATTTTTGTATAGGTCAGCTCACCAGCGGGCCTTCTCATATAATGTTTTATTGGGTCAGCTCTCTAGCGGGCCCTCTCATATAATGTTTTATAGCGCCAGCTCACTAGCGGGCCTTCGCATATAATGTTTAGGATGGTCAGCTCCGCAGCAGACCCTCACCCATAATGTTTTAGATGGTCGGCTCAGCGCACGTTTCCCTCTTAATCATGGCCCCAGTTCAGAAAAATCGAGGAAATTTTTGGGAGAATTTGCCTCTGTGCACGTTTCCCTCTTAATCATGGCCTCAGTTCAGAAAAATCGAGGAAATTTTTGGGAGAATTTGCCTCTGCGCACGTTTCCCTCTTAATCATGGCCCCAGTTCCGAAAAATCGATGAAATTTTTTGCAGAACTTGCAGATGATATACAAGTAAATATACAGCAAATACTGTTAGGTAACAATTTTTCGCCTAAAGTCGTTTTTATCTTCCTTTTTGTGTGTTTTATGGTCAGTCTGTAAAAATGGCGTACTACGGGCGAAAGATCGTTCCCAGCAGCGACGTTGGAGTCCAAGATGCATCCAGACATCCTCCCTATGCTGTCCCTGAACCATTTCTGTGGTGTTTCCATCATTTTCTGCCCTTTTCCTATGGACCAGGCACCCTCCCCTCATCAGAGCAGGGGGTGCCTGGTGTAATGCTCGAGTCCTCCCATTGACTTCAATGGGGCTCGGGTGCTCGGCCGAGCACTCAAGCCTCCGGGGTCGCTCGGTCAGAGCACCCGAACACCCGAGCATTGGGGTGCTCGATCATCACTAAAAGCTATGGTAAAATCGAAATTTGGCCATTCTTTGCTTGGTGATTTTGTTTATGTGAGCTGTGACACTGTCGCTAGCTTTCGGATGTTAGTGAATATGACGAATAATCACATAAACATGAAAACACCCTTAGGAATAAAAAATGCCTCATTAACCCCTTAATGACCGTGTGCCATGCTATGACCGTCACGCGGTTTTTGCGTTAAGGACGGGTGACGGCCATAGCATGTCACGTACATTTTACTTACAGCGCTTCTCCGGGAGCGCTGTAAGTAAAAACGGGGAGTGAGATTGACCGCTCCATGACTGGAGCAGTCTCTCTCAGTCTCCAGTGTGCTGTGTCAGTACGCGTCACAGGTCATGTGTGCCGGCACGTCGGAATCTTCAAAGCGGTCCTTAAGGGATGGTTACTTCCCAGGACCACGGATGCCAAGGGGTTAAGTCACATTGCATATGCCTACAAATCAGTTGTGAAGAAGACAGTGAACAATCTTTATGCAGTGAAGGCATGGCGAGAGCATGGAAACAGATGTATTTGAGGTGTAATCACAGGAAGACAGCTTTTTCAATCTTTTTTCTGTCTTTTTCTTTTACTTTGCTTGTTTTCTTGTATATATCTGAATGTATCTATTGTTCCTGTTAAAGGGATAGTAATACTTAATTTTTGCAAGATATAATATTGTATGTACTAAAGAAATAAACAAAACCATTTATGTATTTTTCCCATAACTTGGGTAGTTTAGGAGCAATTAAGTTCTAAAGTTTACCCCTCCCCCCTTTTTATGTATGTCACCAGTCAAGCTGACAGACCTGGATTCTGGTCTGTGGACTGGACGTATCATCTGGGAGGCCGAAATAGGAGTGGATACAAAGGAAATCTTCATGACGATCGTCTACTGCCTCAAACCATGCCCACTTTGTAGACTGTCGTTATGACGATTTCCTTGGGATCCACAAATCGTTGGTTAGACCTCATCTCAAGTATACAGTGCAGTTTTGGGCAATGGTTCTGAAAAAGCATATTTTAGAACTGGAGAGCGTACAGAGAAGTATAACAAAAGGAATTAAAGACATAGTAATATCAAAAAATAAATCTACTATAATTGTTTAATTTTTTGTAAGGCATAGTACCTTTTGAAAATCCTTTACCTTCATATTCTTCTTAAAAATCGATTTAAAAGTTTCCCGCTCCTTTCCATCACATCATGCAGAGTTCCCTCAGATCCGAAAGCCGGTTTTCCTTATGCTGACACGATATTGTCCCTTGTTGCAATCCATCTGGACTTCTGATTTAAGAGAACTCTGCATGACGTGTGAAAATGGTAGGGAGGGGGAAAGTATGAAATCGATTTTCCAGAAGAATATGAAGGTAAAGGTTTTTCAAAAGGTACTATGCGTTATAAAAAAATTGAATAGAACAATCGTATGTAGATTTATTTTTTGAAATTATATCCTTTTAAAGGAGTGGAGGATCTGACATATGAAGAACGTCAACCAAACTTAGTTCATTTACACTAGAGAAAATACACAAAGAGGGAGTCTTGTTACATTCTATAAGTATATGCAAGGTGAAAACAATGATCTCTCTAGTGAACTTTTCATTCCATGGCCTGATCAGATAGCTTGGGGCCACCTCTTAGGATTAGAGTGGGAGCATCCAATTTTTTTCAGTTGTGGACCACATGATCAGAAAGCAATACATGTGAAGGGCACATTATTTATTTATTTTTTTTTATAACAATGGCGACTATAGCCTGTTGGCTATTCAAAAATATGAATGTATTTACTCGACAAGTCAATGACAATACTGATATTTAACAAACAACTATTCTTGAACTGTACGGTACTGGTAGTCAGTTAGGACTTACTTGCCTACTAGTTCATGTGTGCTACCTTATTAGGGTTTATGTTAAGAATCTCAGGTGGACCACGCCCTGAGGTCAGCGGGTTGCATTCGGCCCACTGGTCACACATTGAATACCCATGGACTAGCACAAAGGAGGTTTCAACTTCAGCAAAGGAAGGGTTTTTTTTTTACAGTGTGGTCTGTTAAATTGTGTATAATCAGTATAATGGTAAATGGAGCTTGCTGTAAAGATAGATGAGTCACACCACTACGAAGGGAAGTGTGAATGAGCTCCCTGGGACAGCTGGGAGGGAGGTGGGAGGAGAATTACAGGACTGGGAAGTTCTGCGCTGCTCTACCAAAGATACAGTGTGCCACAGAATCAAATTACTTACATTTGTCCTGTGGAACCTTGGACTTCATGGAACACAGTAAGAACCAATGCATTAAGGCCACTTCAACTGGAAAGGAGTTCTCTCACCTTTATTTTTCCCTAATGCATATGCCTCCTGGAGTGCTGCACTGTGCCTAATACTGGCTTAGGTTTAGTTCACAATGGCATTTTGAACACTGCAGCACTGCTCTTCAAGTGATCTGGATTCACTTCCTGTGCTGCCCCTCTGTTACCCCAGTAATACTATCCCCATTGGCATTTTGGAGGTGCAACTGATTGCTGTCCCACATAGAAGACAGTCAAATATTGACCTAGATTCCACTGCAGTTGATAAGGGTTATCGATGTTATTTTATCTAAGAGTCCCATTGAAGTCTATGAAGAAACTTGTAGAAAAAACCCTAAATGATCATTGCAGGGGCGTCAAGGCCATTATCTTTTAGTGCCCAAGTAGGATGGCCATTGATTAGATCTGTGTGGTGAGCAATTCAGTGATCCAGCGTCTGTGTGAACTATTTTCATAATGACCCCATACGCTACCATTGCATATCTGCTCTGCTGAAACTGTTTTCAGTGTTGAATGCAGGAATATTTCAGCTACTGGCGTTTTCACTGTGAACAGCCCAATCTACAGCTATGAGTTGCCATTTCAGGCATTTAGAGCAGTGTAAGAAACTCTGCTCAAAAACACCCATGGGATCAAAGCCTTATGGCTTTCTGATAATTATTTATCCACCTGCAAGGGCCTTATGTGTAAACCTAAAGTTAACATAGTGGATAAGGCTCAAAAAAGACATGCGTCCAACAAGTCCAGCCCATGCTAAAACAGCCCTGTTGTTTCAGAGAAAGGCAAAAAAAACAAACTAACACTGAAGCCATTTACAATTAAGCCCCAAGTGGGTAAAAAAATTCCTTCCTCACTACAAAATGCAGTTAGATAGTTCCCTGGATCAACAACCTATCTGCATTGAAGCCATCTGTCATAGTCCCTTGTATTATTCTGTGCTAGATAGGTATTCATTGCTTTTTTGAAAGCAATTACATTATCTGCAAGTACAACATCCTGAGGCAAAGAATTCCGTAGCTTTACCGCCCTTACTGTAAGTTTAGAGCAAACCAATTGTAATTTTAGAGCAAAGCAAATGGACTGCAGGGGAAATAGAGAAATTCTTATTGATTTAAACTGGGATTTTTACCCAATGAATAAAAGTGATAAAAACAATGTGATAAGCAATGTGCTGGAGACCTTTGTAGCATTCAAGAGGTTAAAAGCATCATTTAAATCATGATTTTTCTTTGTCCTGTATAGTGCAGTTGGTTTGTTCCATAATTGCTCCACTTTCTTTGTGCATAAGGCCTTAGGAGTTCCATAGGAATTAAATTTTTAACCCTTTGATTGCCAGAGAGGTATCCAACACATTAAGTCGTAGTAGTCGGGTCTGCCTTTACAGCGTCTAACACTTGTTGTAGACATTGAGGGATTTTTATGACCTCCTCGTAAACAGATTTGTCAGAGGAAACTATATGTCAGACTCTGTAACACTGTCATTAATCACATCAGAGGCAGTTGTAAAACTCCTCACAAATAGTACTCTATGGTTGGTCTTAGATTTCTGAGTCCTATTTCTGCCTTTTAAATGTGTCTGCTCTGATGTATCCTTGTCATAACCTTGTTCAATGAATCATTGTCAAAGTTTCAATTTATGCCTCAAGGTCATGTCTCTGCCAATGCAAAGTGCCCTGATGTAAAAGTTGACAAAGGTGCATGCACTGAACTAGACCTAGTGGTAAATGTTGTATCTCCAGGAAGTGCTCTTGTCTGTTGACTTCCAGAAAATAGTAGTGAAAACTTTTGTCCTGTATGGATGATTTTTACATTAACAGGATGCTATCACCTAAAAACAAATTTAATGGTTTGTGAAGAGTTTTCAAAATCATTTATATGGTTTAACATCCTTTTTTTTATTTAGAAAACTATTTTGATTTATATATATATTTTGCTAATTAAGGCATGCTCGCAGACACTTCATGTCTATGTTCTACATTGGCTCATCCACTTAGAGACACTCTTTCACTTCTAGGGGAATTAGGCAATCCATTGCTGAGCAGTTGGGGGGAGGTAATGTGGGGCTAGGACAGGAAGGGCCTGCATGGCATGCCTTACAGGTATCCAACGCATTAATGTCCAAAACAAACCACTCCATTGTTAAGGGTTGTACAGTAGGTGAGGAAAGGGGAAAACATTGTGCTCGTCAGTAACAGGGCAATTTCCCGCTGTAGGCCCCCTCTGCTCCTTGGTCTCCTTTGTCTGGTGAATGTGGGTCCCAACACCAACTTTTCTTTGTCTGAGGGATGTTCCCAGCATGCAACAATTTGTTCCCACATCTGCACACTGCCGGCACGTGACGTCATGAGCCGGCCGGTCTTCATGGTGGCAACATACCACTCGGCCCAGCATCCTTCTGATATCCAACACCACAAAAGCCACATTTAAGTCAATAATTATTTAGGAAATTTGTACTTGTCCCTTAAGGCAGGACTTGACAATTTTTGTTTGACTCTAGGAGTCAGACCAAAATATTTGGAGCTGGCGTGTCAAAATGTGTATGAGTGTGTGTGTTTCAATGACTGAGGAAGCAGACAGTGTATGTATGGTTCTATGGGGCAGTGGAACAAGGATGGGGTGTCAAACAGTGTGTTTGGGAATATGTAAAAACCAGGGGGTAGTGGAACCATGCTTGGGGGGTATGCTGTGTTTGTTGTGTCAATGATTACCAGTGAAACAAGTCTATGGGACATCCTCAGATTGGATAGGCGACCAATGCAGCAAACACTGCCTTTATTTATGGGCAGTCTCTGTTCAAATTCCCTCACAGCCACTGGCTGGGATTCTTTTCAGTGTGGCATTCTTTTCAATGTGCTGACGTTATTTTCAATGTCGAGGCATCTTTATTTATCTTCACCCTCACACTCATGCATCGTTTAACCCTTTGAGCCCCAGAGAGGTGCACAAAGCAGTGCTTGGCAATGAATTGTGTACCCCTCTGGCACTCAAGGGGCTAAACTATGTATAAGTGTATATTTGAGCAAAACATTCATTAATACTTTTCTTTTTTCTTTACAGTTATAGGACAGAAGAAAGAAGAGAAGACCGAAGAGAAGAAACAAGATAAAAGAGAAAAAAGAAGAGAAGAAAGAAAATGGACAGTAGATGACCAGGATGCTGAGGACTTCACTGGACATCATTATTAATGGTGTTACTTTTTCTGTTATGTTGATTTGTACCTAAGTCGGGTTAACCTTATGAATGCCGGAAAGGTAATTATACCCCATTGACACTCATAGGGTTAATTCTTCTAACACTGAACAATTATTAGGTACTTTGGATGTACTGATATGGGGCTTAGGGCTCCATATCAATACATCCACTGGGCACTTAGGGTTTTTTCACTTTTTTTTCCTTTCAGTTGCTGCGTTGGCTATTTTAAGATCTGATAAGGAACTCTAGTCCCAAAAAAACTGGGTCTTGCATTTCCTGAGATAAAGTGAGCCCTTATCGGATCTTCATGGCTAACGCAGACAACTGAATTGGAAATTGCTGTGTTTTCTTTATTTGCTATGGGTGAAAACACCTCTTACTTTATCACCAGATGATTTTATTTATGCCTGCATTTTTTCACAGCACAGGTAGTTGAATAGCTTACCGTGCTTGAAAAAATGCTATTGGCAGAAAAAACAGCCGTCTGACACATTTGAATCGAGGCTTTAGTGCTGCAGGGAGAGTGTAACACTGTATCATATCCTGCTTTGATGGCGGACTGACCAGAAACTTCTTGAAACAGAAAGTCAGCGAGCTAATTTCAGGGACATTTAATTGTAAAAAGTAGGCAAAGGTGAAAAAAATAATAAAATATGCTGGTAATTTGATTCCGTATTATGTTCTTGCAGAATGTGAATGGTAAAAATAAAGGGTTACTATTCCAAATGGTGTAAACTAATGTGAATGCATGTATGTCTGTGTCTTTGGCCCATGTTTATAAAAGTAAACCAGGGTTATTCTGGAGTAAACCAGCTGCACCATAGGGGACCAATAACAATTCCTGTTGAATTAAATTGGACTTTTAACCCCTCAAGTGCTAGAGAGGTCTCCAATGCATTGCAAAGCAATGCATTGGAAACCTCTCTAGCATTCAGTGAGTTAAAAAGCTCTATTTGATTGCATGAGACTTTAGGAATTTTTTTTTTATCCCCATAGTGGGGTTAATTTATTCCAGAACAACTCCAGCTTGCTTTTATAGATAAGGCTCTTTGTGTCTGTTAATCAATATGGAATCTCTAAATACATATTCTTTTTTTAAATAAATAAATAAATAAGTATATTAAAATATTTAGTTCATTTTTATCATTTTATTTGACAAATTATAAAATACATAAACATATTTTGGATGTGATAGCTTCCATTTAACAGTGCTTTTCTAGTGTATCAGCAAATAGAAAAGTTAAACTAATTCTTTAGATTGATTGATTTATAAACTTGCTTTATCCTATTCCCACCTCTTGGGGCAGCATTTTCCAATCCTCTCCTCAGGGGCTTCTAAAAGACCATATCTGTGGAAGGAGGGAAACTCTAAAGCCTGATGGGTTCCCCTGAGGAGTGAGTTAGTAACCATGGTACTAGGGGAGAGAATACAGCCCCCAAAAAATATTACAGTACATGAAAAAAACTCTTGAAATAAATAAAATGTTATTTACATTTTCAAGTACATTGTTACAGGCTTGGAATTCTGTGTGAATAATTGTCCCCATGGGAAAGGCTGATTTGAGAGAGGAAGCGATCAGGCCTACATGCACAGTTGAACTGATGAATGTAACACATTTTTAGACTGATATTTATCGAAACCATATTTCTTAGCTTGTTGGCAAACAGCTGTCAGAGTGTTTCCCATTCCGGACGGAGAGGCCAGTAATTGCTTTCCTCTTCTTCTGCAATTCTATCTTGAGCTCCGCTCTTGTCATCCTGTCTGCAACTGTTTTAATGTTTAACTGTAACAGTATAGCATAAAATAACCTATATGCTTTCTGTTCCAGGTGTCATTTTGTTGCTTCTGACTTGCAATATGGTAAATGTACGAATATGATTATGAGCTAAACCTAATGTTGACAGGGAACACATATATAGAAATGCATGCTCTATTTCTATGTGGGAACCACTGCAGCTTCTCAATACAGCAAAGATTTTTCATATGTATCTCTTTTTAACCCTTTGAGTGCCAGAGCGGTATCCAACACATTGGAATACCCCTCTGGCAATCAAAGGGTTGACTGGATAATCTGGCACCCCTTTCTAAACCAGGAGCTGGAATGGATTTTCTTGTCAAATGCCTACCTTATGCCAATTTACTAAGCTACTTACATCTATAATTCTCCCCTTAAAGGAGCAGTAAACTTTTTTAATGAAAAAAAAAATATTGTAGGGCATTTCCTGCTGAGTAAAATAAGGGCACTCACACTGCTGAGAGATGCATATTTCCAGAGTTATTACTGTTTGAATGTGTATTTTTTTTACTTTAGCAGTGCCCTCTAGTGGTCAAATTCCAATTAGTTATTCTGTTACCTTCTAATGGAGAGGAAAGTCAGTGACTTACAGTTCTCCATAGAATGTGATAGAAACTGCAGAGTCACTGCCTGTCAGTAAACACAGTACATTCACTTCCTGGTAATGTGAACTGTTATAAAGGTTGAATAAAACAACTGACAGTGGTGAGACTGACTTTATTTTACTCAACAGGAAAAGATCTATAACATAAAAAAGTGTATTGTTCCTTTCAAGTGGACTTTATTTTAAATGGGATTTTACCTCTTTAAATGCTAGCAAATTCTCCAATGCATTGCTTCACAAGCATGTAGACCTCTGCAGTATTTAAGGGGTTAAACATTTCATTAAAATCATTAGTAATTTATACCCTATGGTGTATTTGGTTTGCTCCAGAAATGCGCCTTCTTTTTCGTGTTTAATCCCAGTTGTTCATTCTCCTTGTTAGCCTTTGGCTCCTCCTGTGTTTGGGGTTTGTAGGTACACTGTTCCATTCTTTATAATATAAAAGGCCAGATGTATGTTTGTCTGATGCAGTCATGTGCAGTAGAGACTGCCCGAATGGACAGAATGCTGGGAGGTTTAGTTCTGCCGCTTTACACACTTTTGCCCATGTATGCTGGCCTCGTGTGTAAAAGTAGAGGAGTAATTGTGGAGCAAACCAACTGCACCACATGGAAAAATACAGCTTCCCATTTACTCAGATGGGGCCTTTATCCCCTTGAATACTGGATGGGTTTACACCTCAATGTCATGCAATGCATTGGAGTCCTCTCTAGCATTCAAAGGGTTAAAGAGCAGTAGTTAAATCAATGGGAATATGGTGAACTTGTTGTTCCCTATGGTGCGGTTGGTTTACCCCAGAATTACTCTACTTTGGTTTAATACATAAAGCCCATTGTTTTCTATGGAGTAGTAAACATGGGTGAGTTTTACAGCTACAGTCATTTTCAAATACAACCTTATGTAAATGCAACATCTTTCAACAAAGTTTTTTCAACGAATGTAGCTAGACCTTGGTTACTTTTTTGGTTTAATTCCAGGCACTTGTAGACCATACTTTCTCTCATTTTGCTATATCAAGCCTATGGCATTATTCTTACAATAACAATTCATTAAAATGCCAATGACCCTTCTTTTTGACTGCACATATGTGGCTAGTGCACAATTTCTAAATTCATAATTGCCTATACTTTTTATTATACATTTTTTCTTCAGTTTTACTTTGTACTTGCTGATACGGAGCTATCTGAATTTGTTTTCCGAGAACTTTCTGTGTGGGACTATGAAAGCAGAGAGAGCAGAAATGTAAAATGAAAAATGTAAAAAAAAAACCTGCCTCTAGGCCTGAAGTAAACAAATGTAGAAAGTCACGGTTCCTACTGTGTCTTCAACATAATATGAATGACATTTATGATTAACCCCTTAACGACCAGCTGCGCAGGCACACGGCGGTCACTAAAGGACCATGGAACATTTTTTTTTGCCGATCCGACTCAGGGCTCCCGAACGGCATGCAGCCGCGCGGGGAGCCCTGAAATCCATGACGGTCCTGGTACGTCATGGGTCGTTCAGTCACTTTTACCCATGACGTACCAGGACCGTCAAGGGTCATTAAGGGGTTAATGCACTCACCTGGCCACTCGTGGTGCAGCTCCCGACAAACACAGCGATCATTTCAACAGACATGGAGATGCAGGGCTTGGGCCCTCAACAGAACCCACCAAAGGATCACAAGACAATAGAAAATATTTATTATTTATTATTATTATCAAATATTTAAAAACAACTAGAGCAGATTAAACATGGAGAGGAAACAGAAGGGTAAAGGATCTGCCTAATGTGTTCCATGAAAATAGGTTAACTTAATCATAGGCTTGTGATCCTTTGTTTGTTTCTGTTGAGTGCGCCTGTCCGATGTCTCTAGACCTGGGGTAGTCAATTGTCAGGCCCCCAGATGTTGGGTACAACAACTTCCATCATTCTGAGTGAGCGAATGGCTAGTTAGGGATAATGGGCGTTGTAATCCCCAGTAGCTGGATGTCTGACAATCATAAAGAGCGCCCAGTATTGCAGAAATCTCGGCTTTCACAGTTCATGACAGAAAACTTTCTGTAAAGAGATCCAAAGAGCTCAATGTCACTGACATAAAGGTGTAAAAAAAAAAAAAATAGGTGAAGCGGAAAAAAATAAAATAAAGTAAAAATGTTGAGTTATTTGACTTTACATATTATGTACTTGCAGTCAAAAAGGTTAACTGTCTCTTTAAGTGGCAATGTATACCTCAAGGAGACAACATTATTGTTAAAAATACGAGTGTAAAATGCTTGGAAAATAAATGAAAACCATCCATATTGCTAGACCATCCCTATGCACTAGGGTTGAATGTGTGTTGCTAAACAGTAAAAACAATAGGAAAAAGTAATAACGGGAGGAAGGAAGGTAGTAATTCATATGGGCACATAGCTCAGATCTTGGCTACTGAAAACTGTACTCTATGACCCATCTGGAGTTATTATGGAGTAAATCAACTGTACTCTAGGGGACTAATACAAAGTCCTGTTAAATTAAATTGGGTTTTTAACCCCATGAATGCATACCTTGGAACTTTTTCGTCTAGAGTAGCTGGAGGGTGCCTCTGGAGGATATAAATGATGAGATTTGTGTCTCAAAGGGGTGGGCTTAGCTGCAGGTGGGGCGGGGATTAACAGAATGTGACATTAAGTGGGTGGGAAATGCGCATAACAGGGTGGGGAAGGAGGAGAAGTAGGCAGTAAATGGGAGGAACATGCTGGGAAGGAGCAGAAGTGGGCAGAGTTTCATAAGAAAGTATGTACCACAGGAGAATCAGCGTCTGTTCCCTGGAGATCTGGTAATCAACTGCAAAAAAACACAGTCTGTGGGGCAGATCCGGAGAGATCCCATGCAAGTAGAGAGGTCTCCAATGTATTATGAAGCAATGCATTGGAGACCTCTCTAGTAATCAAGAGGTTAGAAAGCTCTATTCAAGTGCATGGGAATTTAAGATAAATAAATAAATCTTAAAATCCCCATGGCGCAGCTGGTTATCCAGAATAACTCTAGAATGCTTTTATAAATATGGACCAAAGTAATAGCAGGTGTAGAGGCAATGTGCAGGAACAAAACTCATAGAAAAAAGCAAGAGGATATCATATCATATGCATAAAGGCAAATGTGGAACAATTCTAAGGCAAGTTGCTGTATATGGAACAAATATAATCCAGGAAAAAAGTTGTTCTCAAAGTTTTGTGCTCTAGGCAGTTGCCTATGTGACTTTTAACTCTTTTTATGCTAGAAAGGTCTGCTGCAAATTGTGAAACAATGCACTGAGACCTCTATTGCTTTTAAGTTGCAAAAAGACCACTTAAAAATGGGAATTTTTATTTCTATGGTGCAATTGGTTTACTCCTGAATTGCTCCTCTTGAAGGGATAGTAACACTTCAGATGTAAAAAAATATATATTGTAGGCTTTACCCTCCTGAGTAAAACAAGGAGACTCCCACTGCTGAGAGATGTTTTATACAAAATTTATTTCAGCTCAAACTTTCTTAGGTGCATTATCTCCGTGGCCTGAAATTGTACAGTGGAGCTGTTGCTACACCATCCTATGGACAGCTCCGGTAAATCTCCATAGGATGGTGTAGCAACAGCACCACTGTACAATTTCAGGCCATTGAAATATTACAGCTAAAAAACTCAAGTTTGGGCTATGATAATTTTTGGAACAATTCTAAGGCAAGTTTCTGTATATGGAACAAATATAATCCAGGAAAAAAGTTGGTACTGTGTTAGCAAGTAGAGTAGAGGGGAATCAATGTACTTTTGTAACAAAGAACTCACAAAAGTGTTATATAAATGTGATACCTTTTAAAGTCAAACTTTCACCTTTATTCAAGTTTGCATACTACCTGTGAGTCATGTTAGCCAAAAGACCAGCAAATGTACAGATATGGAGATAGTCACACTTGTTGTCATATGCTGATGTGTAGTAATTGAGCTACTCATGCAGTACCAGTGACATTTCATTTGCTAATTAAGACTTTCTGTGATGTTTCATTTGCTTATTAAAGGGTTAGTAATGCCTGAAAAAATGTTTATTCTATATGGGAGATTTTACAAAAATAAAGTATCTGGAGAAAGTCCTATCTCTCAAACCTTTATGGTTTGAGAAATATTTGCCGCTAAAGTTCCCCCCTCCCTCCCCTTCTCCTGACGTCAGCGCTGTGCTGACAGCAGGAGATCCCGGTCTGGGGACCTGCTGGCGGCTCTTCAGCAGAGCCACAATAGCGATATTGGAAAAGGATTATTTCATTGGAACGGTCTCCAAAGTGTGCCTGGTTTGCAAGCACACTTTGTAGACCGTTCCAATTAAGTAATTATTTTCCAGTATCGCTATTGCGGCTCTGGTGAAGAGCCTCCTCCTGTTGGCTGACATGGATCTTCTTCTGTCAGCTTTACAGCTGACATCAGGAGAAGGGGAACTTAAGTGGCGGATATCTCTCAAACCATAAAAGTTTGAGAGATAGGACTTTCTCCAAATACTTTATTTTTGTAAAATCTACTACAAAGAATAAACTTTTTGTCGGGCATTACTAAGCTTTTAAGCATTTTCAGTGATGTGACATATGCCAATGAAGCTTTGTACAGTACCAGGAAATGTTCACTTTCACTTTCCTCAGAAATTAAAGTGTAAACATCTCCTAAACTAGACATCTGCTGGAATTTTGGTTAACATGACACATAGGCAGTTTTGAATTAAGTTTTCAAATATTAAAGGAATTTCAAGGTGATATGTCCACTGTAATTGCTGACAGAGAACATAGGAAGGACAGGCTTTCAGGACATTAGTTAACAAAACCAGTCCCTTATTCATGTATGGGTTAACAAAATCTGGGGTTTTGTTAACCCATTCCTGAAGAAGGGACTTTAGTATCCTATGTTGTTAGCCATTGAAAGGTTCACCTTTATATCACTCTTGTCAGTTCTTTGTTAAAAAAGTAAATTGAACACATATAATAAACTCCCACTGATGAACCCTTTGAGTGTGTGTAGGCCCATTTAAAGCACTGGAAATTGGGGATTTTTTTGTCCCCCATGGTGCGATTGGTTTGCCCCAGTATCTACAGCTCTTATACATATTGGCCATGATGTTATAACTTTGCCCCAGATTTGCTCTGCTTTTGTCTTTTCTTTTGTCTACATACCGCCTACCAGTTTTTGAATTCTTTCCTTAAAGGGATAGTATTACTTCAAAATTACTATCCCTCATATTGTAGCCCTTAATAAACTGAGTTAAATGACACCAGCGGCATCTCTCAAACCTTTATGGTTTAAGTGATAGCCACTTTCAAAGTTTCTTCTCCCCTGCTGTAAGCATTCTGCTGCCAGCAGGAGAATCCGGTCTCTGAATCAAGAGGAGGCTCTTCAGCAGAGCCGATATCTCGTTATGGAAGGAAAAATGATTCATTGAAACAGTCTTCTATGTGTGCTTGGTTACCAAGCACACGTAGAAGACTGTTTCAATTAATAATTTTTCCTTCCATAACGAGATATCGGCTCTGTTTAAGAGCCTCCGCCTGTCCCGGGACCGGATTCCCCTGCTGGCAGCAGAATGCTGACAACAGGGGAGAGGAAACTTTGAAAGCGGCTATTTCTTAAACCATAAAGGTTTGAGAGATGCCGCTGGTGTCATTTAACTCAGTTTATTAAGGGCTACAATATGAGGGATAGTAATTTTGAAGTAATACTATCCCTTTAACTTCTGTGAAAACTTTACTCTTAAAGCGGAACTAACACCTAATAAGAATATTGCCCCACATAATGGTCCATCTGGCGACTAGCTGCTCAGTAGCGCTAGTTGCCAGAATTATTACCAGATGAAAGAGAATTTGCTATTCTTCCCGGCTCCTAGCAAGGCCTCCTAGACCCGATTGGGACTAACAGTGCAGGCGCGGACGTCACTATGGCAAGATGTCCGCACTCCATCCTGCTGTCAGTCCAGGGAGAATAGCGAATTCTCTTTAATTTTAATAATTCTGGCGACTAGCTGCTCATATATATATGGGCAGTTATGTGGGGCAATATTCTTATTGGGTGGTAGTTCCACTTTAAAGGAACAGCAACACTCCATAATAATAAAGCCACACTTTAATCTAGGTAGAACATCCAAATAGTGGCTGTGATTCACTTCTCTGTGGATTGTTTCATTCTCATTACTGCATATCATGTCCTCGGAGGTGGACTCTTGGTTGCCAGACTCCAGGACCCCAAGCACCCTCACTGATGACTCTGGGGTCCTGGAGATAACCACAAAGAATAATGAAAACCACTGTTGACATGATATTATCCAATATTAATTAAAGATTCATTCTAGGGGACCAATCCACACAGATTTTCTGCCAAGATTAACCCTTTGAATGCCAGAGAGGTATCCAATGCATTGCGTTTCAATGTGCTGGATACCTCTGTGGTATTCAAAGTGTTAAGGTAATAGGGGGTTTGTTTTTATTAGGTGTTTTAATGTTTCTTTAACTGCTTGGTCGCTGGAGACATCCCAAATGTATTGCAGGGAAGAAAGAACTATTGCTCTCCAAATCAATGCATTGGAGACATCTCTTATACCCTAGTGATTTTGCACATAGATATTAAACCATTTTATATACTGGTGTATAGATTGGCACCTGACTTTGAAGAACATCATATTTTTTTCTCTCTCTCTGACTCATCTTTTTCTGCTGTTGAATTTCTTCTGGTTGGTTGGTTTAGTTTCTCATACAATTTGTGGGTGAATAATGAAACAAGATTTTAATGCAAAGATTGATATGTGTATATATTCAACTCTAACTCATCACAACCCACATGAGCCCATGATTTTAAGAGTGACTATTGACATTTTCTGCTATGGCAGTTTGCAGAAAATTGTAATGTATCCCACAAGACAAGGGATACATGAATTATCTGAATCGACATTTCTTTGTTTTCTACTGAGAAGCTCTACGTCGTTCTTGTCTTAATGCTAAGATAGCACTAATTCTGTCCATCTCTCTGGATCTTCTACTGGCTCTTTGCTGCCTTCCATTTCTGCCACCTTCTCTGGCGACACTTGAAGCAGCCAGGCCATTTCCCCGGAATACACTTTGCTGGCCGACATCCTTTTCCAAGCAGTTAAAAGTAAGAGCCACTCCTATGTTTGATTTCATAATTCTAGAGGTGCCATCAGAGGTTCCATCGAAACATCTACCGAGAGCTATTTCCTTGGCTGTTCTAGGATCCTGATCAGTGACAGTGTAGATACCATAATTATGCCCAAGTGGATCAAGAGGAGCCAGCATTGTATACTCATTGGTATCATTATTCACAGCCATTGGTAGGTGGTTTACAAGGTACTCATGTAACATGCTGTTAATGCTTTCCCTTCGGCAGCTTCCTTGAGGGACAATTTTTACCAGAGTGCGATCAACTCTATCTTGGTCATACAACATGCCACTACATTTGAACTCCACACATGCTGCAGAGAGGTTAGATTCATCCAGATCTCTGGTGCTCCGTACATCTCTAATGCCATAGAGCTGGCCCACTGTCTGAGGGTGGGTACCACCCATATTTCTGGATCTCACAATTATTTCCTGAGGTCCACTAATTTTAACTTTCATATAGCAAGCCCTGTATTCCATTGGCTTTGGCCACCAAGCTAAATAATCAGCGGTCCAACTCATAGGATCATCCTCATTGAAAGGGACTGTGTTGAAATCATACCTATCACCTTCAACCCTATAAAATCTAAAATGTGCGGCATTGTAGGGTGCCTCCTCACACTCTCGCAGATTGTCATAGGCATATACAGGACCATTGCTCTCCTCAGCAACATTAGGGCTTGGCTTGGCTACATTGATACTGAAAGCTGTCTTCTTGATCTTGGGGTCATCATGGTCAGTTCTTCTGTAATTCAGTTTATTAAGATAGGGTTGTGGAACACCAATCATATTTGGATTGAATTTGGGAGAAGATTCCACTGCTTCCAGTTCTTCTCCTCCTAAGGTAGCAGTTACAAATGCTGAGTAGGCATCTGGGTTTGTGTCATCACAAAATGCTGGCAAACATGCTCCATTAGGACCAGTTATGGCACTGTCAAAACGACCCCAAGCTCTGGGATTGGCAGAGAATCCTGACATAGGTTCCATATTAATTAGGTTAACTACCACACCTTCAGCTTGCTCGCTTGGCAAAAACCTTTCACTCCTGTATGCTCGAACCTTAACATAACATCTACGGCTTTCAGGGACATCTAGGTTAAACAATCTTCTTTCCCTGATTTCCATGTTGCCAACAAGGAAAGTTCTCTCTTCTCTTTTTCCACGTCGAACTCCCTCTGGCAAAAAGTCTCCCTCTTCCTCCCACAGGCCTGTCTCTGGGTTCAGAGACCACAGTTTCATACTCTCAAGGTGTTCTGACATCTTTACTTGTGAAGAATCAAGGTAGACCTTAACTGCTCCAGCATTTAGTGTTTCCTTGGCAGCCTCATCTGTAAAGTCCACTGAAAACATTCCATAGGACCGCAATGGCATTGTATCTCCTTCCTCAGTGATAAAGTTCAAGTCACTTTGTGCAGCAGTGGCTGTAGATATATTTCGTGGGTCCAAAAATGTAACACTGGCCTTAACCTTTCCATTGTAGATTTCTCCATTTTGCCGATAGAAAGAATTTGGTGGGATTTCAAGCTCTGCAATGGGGTCAATATTTGACACATCTCCCAAAGATATCTGGTTTGTTGTCATAGAATCTAATACAACTGGTGGTGTCTTTCTGAGAAGATGAATTTCATGGAAGACAGCCCCTTTTTTGTTGAATGGGAGAACTTTGGTGGTGTTTACAAACTTCTGAAGCCTGTCAACAAAAGTAAGGACCAACCTGTCTGTTTCTGCAGGAATATTAATGGAGAAAGTGCCCTTATAGCCCGTCATGCTAACTCTGGCATTTCCCATATAGATATGACCAAACCGCATTGGCTCCCCATTATCAGCTGCCACAGCTCTGCCTCGGACAATTATTTTGGTCTCTGTGCACTTTTGGCAACCACATTCGACAGCCACCTTCGTAGGAAGTGTATAACCCTGACAGACAATCTCTTTCACCTCTGTCTTGATGATTCCACAGCAGTAGGGTATTGTGTCTTTACACCTCAGTCCATTGTCCAGGTCCCCAGGACAGGCACTAGAAGGACATTTACCCACATTGTAATAAAACGAATTTGTGGAGTTTTGAAAGCAGTCATGAGGAAGCCGGATAAGATGTGCCTCTGGGTTTGGGTTGCAGGGCAGATCTTCTTTACCTGCAAAGAAATTCAAATTATTGATAGAACAATTTTATATTTTATATTCACTAGTACATTGGGATGACCAATACTTGTTGACCTTTACCTGAAGTGTGACATTTCTAGTCCCAAGTCTAACACGGAGCATGGAACATTTGAGTGCCAGAGGGATGAGCAATGTGTTGTATACCCTTCTGACATTCAAAGGGTTAAAGCAGTTATACAGCTGTTATACATTAGCCTAAAAAATGTGCATGTGCTAAAGGGTATGTACAAGTGCTTTAATGCATACTAATGCACACACTACTCCAGGGATATGATGTTATTATGATCAGGCACCAAACTTCTTCCTGATTATAAGCATCAGACTTATGTCCTCTGCTCCTTGTTACTACATGGTGAGAAACAAGGCACAAAGGAATTATACCGCAAAATGCCCATAGTCTCCCATACTGCCCTCCCCTTGGAAAGGGGCAAGCATGAGATATTTCAGAAAAAATAATTTAGTGTATGAGCAATAAGCAGATGCAGCACAAAACTACTATTTTACCATGTGATCATATTACAGTAGTTCATCCTCCTAATGTCTTTCAGCACAGCTGTATAAACTACCAAGTCTTCATTTTTTTGTCCCAATAAGAACTCAGAAAAACCCAGGACAGATACCCAATGCTATTCCTATGGAGTGAAGGCTTTTTGTTCTGTAGGCAACTGCCTAGAGCTCCAAATTTTGAGGGGTTGCCTTAGCTGTGCTGGCCACACCCACATTTTGATAAATAAGCCAACCTCCTTAAAGGGATAGTAATACTTCATTTTAACTTTATTTTATTTTGTAGGCATTAAAAAACCATGAAGAATGATATAAGTCTTATCTCTGAAACCTTTATGGTTTAAGAGATATTCACAAACAAAGTATCCCCCCCCTGTTCAACCAGATCAGAAGGGAGATGCCCAGGTAGACTGCAGAGAGGGACAATCTTCAATTAAGATAATGGAAAAAGCTGAAAAACTTGTCAAGGGGGGAAGGGCTTTCATTGTTTTCATACAAAGAAAATTGTCCCCTTCTGTTATCTGTACTGTCATACAACCAGACTCACATCTGAGAAGAGATTGTTTACACTAGGTAAAAGGGGCGGGGAGGGGAACTTTGCTTGTGAATATCTCATAAACCATAAAGGTTTGAGAGATAAGACTTATATCATTCTTCATGTTTTTTTAATGCCTACAAAATAAAATAAAGTTAAAACGAAGTATTACTATCCCTTTAAAACATGAGCTGGTATCTGCTGAAGGGGGCACTTAGATTGCTCTAACCTTACCCACAACTCACAATGGGTGTGTGTACAGAATGAGGTACTTCTCAAAGTTTTGCGCTCTAGGCAGTTGCCTATGTGACTTTTAACCCTTTTTATGCTAGAAAGGTCTGCTGCACATTGTGAAATAATGCACTGAGACCTCTTTTGCTTTTAAGTTGCAAAAAGACCACTTAAAAAAAAAGGGAATTTTTATTTCTATGGTGCAATTGGTTTGCTCCTGAATTGCTCCTCTTGAAGGGATAGTAACACTTAAGATGTAAAAAAATATATAATGTAGGCTTTACCCTCCTGAGTAAAACAAGGAGACTCCCACTGCTGAGAGATGTTTTTTTACAAAAGTTATTACAGCTCAGACTTGAATTTCCTAGGTGCAGTGTCTCTGTGGCCTGAAATTGTACAGTAGCGCTATTACTACACCATCCTATGGACAGCTCCGGTAAATCTCTATAGGATGGTGTAGCAACAGCGCCACTGTACAATTTCAGGACATTGAGATATTATAGCTAAAAAACTCAAGTTTGGGCTATGATAATTTTGTAATAAAACACCTCTAGCAGTGGCAATACCCTTGTTTCACTCAGGAGGATAAACCCTACGATATATATTTTTTACATTTTAATTATTACTATCCCTTTAAGGTTCTGTGTATTTAAAATAAGCTCCCCATGCTTGATCTCCCAAACAGAAGAGTTCCTTTTGAAATTGTGACTGGCCACCATCATTATTTACTATAAGAACTGCACATTTGGTAGTACCTTGGATAGTACCTAAGCAATAATGTTTTATTTTGAAGAAGTTTAGGATTTTTAAATGGGAAATACATAGTCAATACATGCCTTTTAATATGCGTAAATAATTTTTGCAAATCCTTATTGTCTTTATTTTATTATTTTTAAACTCTTATTAAAATAAGAATAGGTTAACACTTTTTGCTTTTGGTTTGAGCTTACCAATGAGAGAGAGCCTGGCAGAATGGGACTTTGCAAACCCAGCATCGTTCTTTGCCTTGCAGTAGTACTCCCCAGCTTGGTCCATCTTCAGCTTGCGCAAGGTCAGTTGGTTTCCATATTTGTGGACACTCTGGTCCAGCAGGGTTCCATTGTGGTACCTTCAGAATAAACATATAGAACCATAAGAAATCAACACTGTAATATGATAGCTCTTTCAGTAATTTAGATACTAAAGAAAATGTAATAGTCTAAAACATGATTGGGCAACTTGAGGCCATCCAGCTAATGAGCACTATAGTTCCCATCATCCCCAGCTAGCCGCTGCCCAGATTGCCCAGCCCTGCTCTAATGCATGTGGCACAATGACATCCCTAAGTTTAAAGGAGCAGTACACTTTTTAAATGGAAACCTATGTTACAGTGCTTTTCCTAATGAGTAAAATAATGGTACTCTGACCACTATCAGTTGTTTTATACAAAAGTTAGGAATTGATTTAGAGAGCATGTTTACTTCCTGACAACATGACTTGGCAGTTTCTATCACTATCTATGGAGAACTGTTTGTCAGTGACTCACCTCTCCCATAAAATAAGTAATTGGAATCTGACCACTAGAGGGTACTGTTTGGACTGAACGTGAAAGACACGTCTTTTTTCAGTTCTGTTAACTGTTACCATGTTACTATATTTTTATTGGGACATAGTGAGGCTGATGTGTTAAGAAGAGCAGCAGGAATTCTAGAAATTGTGCAACAGGGAATAACATAAATAGCATTAATCTAAATGGGTCTTTCAACCACTTGGATACTGGCTTCAGTATATGCCAGTGCTGTACCACCTCCAGAACTATGGATTGCCATGAGTTGAGAAGACAGTCTGAGTTTACCATCAAAGTCTACTCCTAGTCTCTTTATTATTCATTATTTTACATGGTTCTCTTGATTTTACAGTGATTAACTGTCAGATTAATTAAAGCTGATGTACTAAAATGCTGTGAATCTTGGGAAAAACAACTCCATAATAGATAGCAAATACAAACTTTAATTGATTTAAATGGATTTGTATCCCCTTCTTTTACCCCTTGCATTCAAGGGATTAAAACCCCCATTAAAATGAATGAGGATTTGGGATTTGTTGCCTGTGGTGTCATTTCTCCAGAACTGCACCACTTTTTCATAGAACATCAGCCTGTCTGACAACTTAGAAGGGTTTATGCATAAAAGAAAAGGGTAACAATTATGGAGAAAAACAGCTGCACCATAGGCACTTAATAATCCCCAAATTCCCATTGATTTAACCCCCTGAGTGCCCAAGGGGAACCTAACTCATTGAAAAAGGGTTAAATCATCAACAAGTTTCTGATGAACAAAAATAATGACAGAAATCACTCTGTTGTACAGTACATTTATATACTACAATTATATGTACGGTTACATGTCTAAAATGGATCAAAATGCCCATGCAATTCCAACCTGTGAAAGAAGCAATCATCAGCCATATTTTCAGGAGTTTGGAATAAAAAAAGACTGCATTGTGTGCTCTCATTTGCAAGTTGCTACAATGTGTTGTGGGGTTCTGGGAATGTGGTAGAAATGCAGTCAAACCAGGGATTTCTTGCTGGAAGCAGGTTATTTTAATCTGTTTGATCTGTGTATAGGGTGACCACATTTCAATTCTACCATTCAGGGACACTGCAGAAAGACGAGCATACCACAGAGATCTAAACACTGGAGGGAGAATTGTCCACTGACTGCTTTGACAGAAATCTGTGCCTCTGTTCGGCTACAAGAAAATATACATCAAGCCCAAAGCTTTAGATTAGATTGCACTACAACAAAATAACACTGCAGGTCCTGATTGAAGGCTCAGTTCTCCCTCTAGTGGTTAGAGCTCTGTCTGGAAGCCATTTTTCTGTAGCCCAGCGGAGACATCAGTTTGTGACAGTAGTCTATGGGCCATTCTTCTTCTAGTGTTTAGACCTCAGGAATCTTCATTCCAAGACATTGTATTGTCCCAGAAGGGGGCTGCCTGGGACAAGGGGCAAACATTTAAAGTCCGGGACTGTCCCAGGCAATCCGGGACATGTGGTCACCCTAATTACATATTGGTATGAATGTGGCTTGTATGCTCTTGAATGCTAGATGGGTTTTCAGCACATTGCTTCACAATGCATTGAATACCTCTCTGGCATTCAAGAGGTTAAAAGCCTCATTTAAATCAATGGGATTATATATTAGTTCCCAACGGTGCAGATAGTCTCCCTCAGAATTCTTCCTCTTTTGTTTTTTGTATAATGCCTTAACCACTTGGGTGCCAGGGAGGTAACCGGTGCATTGCAATGCAAAACGTATTATTGGGCACCTCTCTGGCACTCAAAGGGTTAAATCGCAGTAGCTAGTTTATCAAATACGTTAGTTGAAATAAAGCAATGGTGGGTAACATGAGGACTTCCAGCTGTTGTGAACTAGAACTCCCATCATCCAAAACCAGCCCTTGATGGGAGTTGTAGTCTCCAGCAGCTGGAGAGCCTCAGGCCAGCCAAGCTTGCTACAGAGTGCTAGGTATTTGATATCAATGCAGGCCTTAAATCTCAGCAGCCATTCGGTCATAACTGAGCAGAGGCGGGAAACCTGTGACCCTCCAGCTATTGGGGACTACAACTCCCATCAAACCCAGAGAGCCAATGGCTAGATGGGGATGATGGGGGTTGTAGTCCACAACAGCTGGAGGGCCTCAGGTCACCCATCCCTGCAATATTTTTATGAGTCCATGATAACCGTGCAGGTTTCTTACTTACCAGATGTACTGCTCTGTGGCTGGCTCTCCTGCAGCATTACAGCAGAATGTCACACCCTGACCCACTCTTCTCACTTTACTCTCAGGGTTCTCAGTCATATAAGGCTTTTCTGTAAGGACAAAAACCTTATACTGAATTTATACAGCGTTAAGATTCATCCCTTATGGTAGTCTATAGGGATGAGCGAGCACCCCGATGCTCGGGTGCTCGGGTGCTCTGACCGAGCACCCCCTGATGCTCGAGTGCTCGGCCGAGCACCCGAGCCCCATTCAAATGAATGGGAGCACTCGAGCATTAAACCAGGCACCCCCTGCTCTGATGAGCGGAGGGTGCCTGGTCAATGTCCCCCTTCATCTCCGCTATGCCCCTCTTCCACAATGTCCCCCTTCATCTCCTATGCCATAGCGGAGATGAAGGGGGACATTGTGGAAGAGGGGCATAGAGTCTATGCCCCTCTTCCACAATGTCCCCCTTCATCTCCGCAATGCCCCCTTCATCTCCGCAATGCCCCCGTACCTCCATTCCCTGGTGGTCCAGCGGAGCGTCTTCGGATCTGTGCCTCTTCCGGCACAGATCCTCTTCACCCGAACATGTCGGGCGAGCACATGGCGGTACTCGTACGAGTACCGCCATGTGCCGAGCAGAGCGATGCTCGAGCCGATCCGAGCATCGGCCGAGCACGCTCGCTCAACACTAGTAGTCTACCATTATGTTTGTAATGTATGACCATACTCAACACTATTTAGGATTCCAATTTAGATATACCTCATATCTTCTTTCATACTATGCCCTAAGTATCCATAAAAATCAGAAGGTATATCATCATTTAAATAATAATAATGACAAATTACCATTCTGGGGCTGGATTCAAATGCAGGCGCTAATTTTATCGCTGCTTTTATCTCCAGGTATCCCCATAGACTTCAATAGGAATTTTTTTTATAAAATGGGAGGTAATATTTATCTCCTGCATTTGAATCCAGCCCCTGATGTTTCCCTTTTTTTAGCAGTTGCTGACGTAACTTCATCCTACATATTATTTAACATGCTTTGCACTTCTTTCACTGTGTTACACTATATTCCAGGCTCTGACATATACTTATTATAGACACCCACTAGCATAGCTTCCACACTGTCACAATGTCACACAGTCCTAAAATAAGGCTGTAGTAGGAAACAACATACAGGAGGTTACTAAAACAAATCTGCTGTAAAACAGGAGCTGGTGTTGCACATTCTTATGTATTACACTAGCTACACCAATATTCTCCTTTTTGTTCTGCTTTTGCTAAGGGAAGCGCAATGTATGGGCGTTCAGATTGGTTCCATTTCTCTGTTACTTTCTATGTACTAACAGAGAACAGAGGAAATTGTTGTAAAATATATAAATTTTCTGCGCAATCATAAGTGTTTTTAAATAACCTGAAAGGCAGGCACACAATTTTTATTGCTACATGAGCAGAAAATAAGCTGCACTGGAGGATTTGGACATTGCCCATAGTGTTGAGATCACAGTCCTTTGAGAGTTAGAAGCCTTTGTGGGTTATGCACTAAGGTGTGATGAAAAGGTGATAAAGTGGAGATTACTTCTCCAGTGATATCACTTCTCCAGTTTCTATGTTATTCTATGGAGCCAATGCACTAAGATTTCTCCAACTCAATTTCTTATTGCAGAATAGAAATCTGTATCACCAATATGTAGTTTCTAAACATGTACCTGTAGTTTAAAGTGTTAGTAATGTCTAAAAAAAACTTTTTTGCATTTAGAAGAGCTCAAAAAGCTGATCTAAATGCAAAAAAAACGTATCTCTCAAACCGCTATGGTTTAAGAGATACGGGCGTTTGAAGTTTGATTTCTCCTACTGACAGCTGTAAAGCTGTCAGCAGGAGATCCATGTCGGCCGGCACTGTGGCGCTTGAGAAGTGCCGGGATCTCGTTACTTACACGGAATCCCTTCAATGGAATGGTCTAAAACATGTGCCTAGTGTTCAGGCACATGTTTTAGAGCATTCCATTGAAGGGATTCTGTGTAAGTAACGAGATCACGGCACATCTCAAGCACCACAGTGTCGGCCGACACAAATCTCCTACTGACAGCTTTACAGCTGTCAGTAGGAGAAATCAAACTTCAAACGCCCTTATCTCTTAAACCATAGCGGTTTGAGAGATACGTTTTTTTGCATTTAGATCAGCTTTTTGAGCTCTTCTAAATGCAAAAAAGTTTTTTTTAGACATTACTATCACTTTAAAGCAGCCATTTCATGACTTCTGAACGGAAGTACCAGAAGTACTCTAGACTGTAAGCTGTAACAAGCAGGGCCTTCTGATCTTTTTGTTTTCCATGTTCCATTTGTACTATTTAATATCTCTGCACATCTGTTTCCCAATTGTACAGCACTGCGGAATAAGTTGGCGCTATATATAGAAAGAATAATACTAATAATACAGAATGCAATAGCACATTCCTGGTGTTGCCAGCTGTAACTTTAATTTACACTTTAAAGGGACAGTAATGTCCCATAAAAAATATTTATCATTTTGTAGTGCTTAAAAAGTTGAACTGAATGCAATAAGCCCTATCTCTTAAACCGCTATGGTTTGAGAGAGATATGCATTCAAATTTTGACGTTTCCTGCTGTCAGCTGTAAAGCTGACAGCAGGAGATCCGTGTCGGGTGACACGAGGAAGCTCTTCAGCAGAGCCGCAATCATGTTATTTAAAATGAATGACTTAATTGGAATGGTCTACAAAATATGCTTGCAAACAAGGCACACTTTGTAGACCTTTTTCAATTAAGTCATTCTTTTTAATTAATGTGATTTCGGCTCTGCTGCAGAGTCGCCAGTTGGTCCCCGGACAGGATACCCCTGCAGTCAGCACAGCATTGATGTCAGGGAAAGGGGAGAGAGGGAGAACTTTGAATGCATATATCTCTCAAACCATATCGGTTTGAGAGATAAGGTTTTTTGCAATTAGTTAAACTTTTTAAGCACTACAAAATGATACATATTTTTTCTGGGACATCACTGTCCCTTTAACTGTAACATTCTGACAGCTGAAATTAAGCCAACACAAGATTATAATGCAACTCTATATGTCAGAGCCAGACACACAGAATTTCATGCAGAGGGTGGGCTGAACAGTGTTCAGTGTATGGTGGTCACATAGTATAATGATAACAACAGAGTATAAAGTATTGTTAGGATTCAGTTTGTCAGCATGTGGTGACAGCATTTTGCATAAGATTGTTCTTAAGTGTTACTTAGTAATGATTTTTAGGTATGTGTTATATTTTATTCAAGCATGTTGCAAAATATATATAAAGAAATTAGGAAGGGATGGCTTTCCTGTAACGCCAAGAGGACAAGAGGGGTGTGCAATGCATTTCACACGCCTCTGGTCCTGGAGAGGTAAAGAAATTATTTGCAGCTTTCTGTGTTTCCCTTCCTGTGCAATCCAGTAGTCTGCTAGGCAGTGGTGTTACCTTTCCTCTTGAAAGACACGTTGATGGATGAAGTTGTGCCATTGGTATCTGGTATTTTTGCATTAACCACAGAATACTTTTCCATCTTCAGCTGCAAGGTGCTGTCTGGGCACACTCCCACCACCTGGAACTTCCCCTGGGAATCTGATACTGTCACCAGTTTGGGATTCTTTGACATGATATAAATGTTTGCTCCGGCAGCGGGTGACCCATCAGGGAGGATGACTGCTCCATACAAAACATGGCTCTTGCACTCACACATACTGCAGTCAGGGCTCACTTTACCAATGGGGCATCTTAGGTCACAGACTGTAGAGGATAGACAGGAAATGTATGTTATACTTACTGAGGTTCAACTACACATTCTGCATAATACATCCAGCTCAGGCCTTTAGAAAGCACATAATTTAACATACATTTAAATAGTTGAGTGCAAATAATTATGAGCAAAATAGCTAAAAGTAAAAACACAGCTTCTGTTGGTTTAAG
Organism: Rhinophrynus dorsalis; assembly: GCA_037306005.1. Classification (NCBI taxonomy): domain Eukaryota; kingdom Metazoa; phylum Chordata; class Amphibia; order Anura; family Rhinophrynidae; genus Rhinophrynus; species Rhinophrynus dorsalis. The sequence continues at coordinate 447,418,037 of CM074721.1, forward strand.
CACATATTCTCCAGATGTGGGGAGTTTCTACTGAAACTCTGCCCACTTCTGCTCTTTCCCAGCCTGTTCTTCCCATTACATTCCCACTTCACGCCCACTTTTGTGATGTGTTTTAGACCCCATCCGCACTTGCACGTAAGCCCTGCTCCTTTTTTTACACATTTTGCAGCACCAGAGGAGTCCCCTCCAGGGGACCCTATAACAGAAAATTCCCAGGTATGGCAATGTCATTGTCTTTAGGACACTATTAAAAGCTAGTCAGGAATTTTTGATTAATTATAAAGACTTTAACAGGAGAGATTCAGCTAAGAGGACAAAGTGAGTTAAATTTAGGGCTTGCGTGTTAAGTGTCACCATGGCGTGGTGTCACGTTTAGCATTCTGTAGTCATACCTCAACTTTAATACAGTAACTATACTCAGGCAATATGCAGCCATTAAAGGGTTAATATTGAATAAATATGGATGTGCATCAGTATTCTGTGTTTTTGCTTTATAATACTTATTCCGCTTGGACAGACACTTTTAGTATATGTATGATAGTGGGACAGGACACACGGGGGGATGTATGAAGTTATTCTTAGTGTGTGCTTAAAGGGATAGTAATACTTTATTATTACTATCCCTCATATTGTAGGTATTTGCAAAATAAGTTAATAGCCCCCAGGTTCATTTCTCAAACCTTTATGGTTTTTGAGATAACAGAAGGCAAAGTTCCCCCCTCCCTCCCCCTTCCCTGAAGTCAGCGTTGTGCTGACTGCAGGGATATCCAGTCTGTCTTTCATCATGCGGCTCTGCAGAAGAGCCGCAATCACGTTAGTGACAAAGAATTATTTCACTGAAACGGTCTTATACATGTGCTTGCAAACCAAGCACCTGTAGAAGACTGTTTCAGTGAAATAATTCTTCTTCACTAACGGGATCTCGGCTTAGCTGCAGAGCCGCAAGCCTGTCGTACGACATACTTCCCCTGCATTCAGCACAACACTGACTTCAGGGAAGGAGGAGGGAGGGGGGAACTTTGCCTCTGGTTATCTCTCAAACCATAAAAGTTTGAGAAATGAACCTGGGGGCTATTAACTTATTTTGCAAATACCTACAATATGAGGGATCGTAATAATAAAGTATTACTATCCCTTTAAGAATTGCCACTATAATTTGGAAAACAACGGATCAAATTTATAAATTGTTAAAGGCACGTTTATAAATACGTATCTATGAGAAAATTTGCATACTTTTCTACCACTTAACATCCTACATACTTCCTTAAAGAACAGGTTATACCTGGTGTTAAGATTTAACCACTAAAACTGCCTTTACTTTTGCTGCAAATTTCTTTATACAAATATAGGGACACAATGTTTATTTGGGTCATATCAATATTACTATACTTTTCAAAAAGTTGTTAGTACTAAACATTTATATATCCTTATGTCTCTTTGGGCTCTATTCAGCAAGATAGGAAGGTGCATCTCTAGAGCAATCCAACTGCACAATAACATATAGTAACATAGTACTATAGTTGACGTCCATCAAGTGCAGCCCATGCCATATCACCCCTGTTGATCCAGAGGAAAAATAGGGGGCAAATGAAAATATTCCAAATCACTTTTACTTAAAATTGTTATTTTAACCCCCTGAATTCTAGTTGCTCTCCATCACATTGCTTTGCAATGCATTGGAGACATCTCTAGTATTCAAGGGGTTGAAAGACCCATTAAAATCAACAGGAATTGTCCTTTGTACACTCTTATGCAATTGGTTTGCTCCAGACTCTTGTTTGCTGAATACGCCGCTTTGAGACATTTTTACAATTAAATGGGATGATATAACTAAATATCACATAGCTATATAAAATTAATTATATCTTACATATAGTCCTGATTTTTAAATCATTTATTTAATGTTACTTGTGCTGTATTGAGAGGTCAGAGCTATGCTGGTCAACTGATTAAGATTCATGCCCACTGCCCTTGTGTTCAGAAAGGCTGTAACTAATCTCAGCCCTTTTATAAATAATCCTGGACAATCAGTCAGAGCTCTGGAGCCATAGGGAAATATAAATATCTGCTGTCTCAGAGCATATGTTAACTTGATTTTAGGCCTCAGAAGACAAATGGAAAATGTTTTTGGACGCTAACATGAAGTTCAGGTTACTTAAATGTTATAAACTCAAGTTCATTTTAGGTGTTCCGTTAACCCATTGAGTGCCAGAGGGGTATCCAATTAATTTTTTTGCAATGCATTGGATATCCCCCTAACACTCAAAGGCTTAAATGTGGCTATTAACCTCTGCTTCTACTTATTTAAAATTTTGCCCTTAAAAGGATAGTAATACTTAAAATGTAAAAAAAAATATGTTGTAGAGTTTATCCCCCTGAGTAAAACAAGGGCACTCCCACTGCTGAAAGGTGTTTCATTCAAAAGTTATTAATTTTCAAAGTTGAATTTTTTAGGTGCAATATCACAGTGGCCTAAAATTGTACAGTGGCGCTGTTGCTACACCATCCTATGGAGATTTATGGTCAACTGACCAGAGCTGTCCATAGGATCGTGTAGCAACAGCGCCACTGTACAATTTCAGGCCACTGTGATATTGCACCTAAAAAATTCAACTTTGAAAATTAATAACTTTTGAATGAAACACCTTTCAGCAGTGGGAGTACCATTGTTTTAATCAGGGGGATAAACCCTACAATATATTTTTTTTTACATTTTAAGTATTACTATGCCTTTAAAATCCTAAGTGAAACATTTGACAGTTAGCTTTCACAACATAACTATGTCCTTGGATGTGTTGCCTACCTCTGGCTTGGATGATATTACAGAATGGGGATGGTGTTGATGACTAATGTGAGGAGGTATGAGCTAAGTACAGACATGAAATGAAAATACAGGCAATGGTGGATATGGACTACGGTAAGTGCTTCTATTCCATAAGTTAAGTGCTAGTAAGTCTTATATGTATACCCAGAGGCGTAACTAGAAGCCGCCGGGCCCTTGTGCAAAAGTTGCCATGGGCCCCCCCGACCACATTGCCCCCCCGTTAGCCATGTCCACATCGCCTCCAATATCTCCACATTGCCCCCCAGTATCTCCACATTGCCCATAATATCTCCACATTGCTCCCCAATAGCTCCACATTGCCCCCAGTAGCTCCACATTCCCCGTTTCCTACCTCCCTGGTGGTCCAACAGCATGGCAGGAGAGGTCTGTGCCTCTATACTGCTGGAGCTCCCGCACGGTCTTCTCTTCAGTAATGCAGAGCGCTGGGAGATGATGTCATTTCCCAGCGCTCTGCATTACCAAACAGCCAATGAGGGAGCTCAGCTGGCACACATGTTGCAAGCGCCGGGCGGGGGCCCCTGGAATGATGGGCCCAGTCTCAGGTGTGATCCCTGTGACCCCTATTGTTACGTCACTGTGTATACCTCATCTCTGTCTCACAGTGGTCCAAGCAAATATTTTAATCTCCTGTTACCTGTACATGGGCCACCAATACACCTGCGTCCCTCTTCTGTGGGTCCATTACACAGTTCCTGCCATCTCTCCTCTGCTTGGCAAGTCCTTCTCCGGATCTGCATACCAGTGCCACCACACTTGGCCGAACATTTACTCCATGTTGACCATGTAGACCAAGGTTTCTTTGGAGCAGCAGTACCTATAACTGCAACAAGATCTTAATGTTGACATTTTCTTTATACACAGAATCACCCATGTACACAAGGCATCTAAGAATTACAGTAATTTTTTATTTTCATTTTTATTATTTTTGTAGCATATATTAACCCCTTGGATGCTAGAGACTTCTCCAAATCATTGCTTTGCAATCCACTGGATATGTCTTTAGTATCTAAACATTAATGTATGTAACTTAGTGCACTTATATTGAATCAGTTATTTCAGTTCTTCTCTTCCACTTTCAGTGCCCTCTTTCTTCCGTCTGCAAAAAGGGTCTGAGACTCAAATGCATCAGCAAATGATCATAAAAACTCTGGTCCTTATGTATAAAGGCAATATCACCAATTCTGGAGCAAACCAATTGCACAGTAGTGGACAAATACAAAATCCCAAATGGCCACTGATTTTAATGGGGTTTGTAATCCTCTGAATGCGAAAGAAGCCTCCAATGCATTTAAATCAATGGAATGTTTATTTGTCCCCTACGTTGCAGTTGGTTTGCCCCCGAATTTCTTTAATCTTCCTTTAACCCTTTGAATGCCAGAGGGATATGCAATGCATTGCAGAGGCTTATATAATAAGGTCCTCTGTCTGTATCTGTCCCATTCTGTCTCTATCTATATACTGTGTGCAGTACAGAGTGAGACATTCTCAGATTGAAGGGGGGGGGGTTTGTACTACTCGTATTCCTCTTTTTTTTGTGTTACACCTGCCCAATGATCATTTACTAAGTTACGTATGCCTTGTCTGTCATACACCAAGGAGAAGGTAGTGGGGAAGTGTCTCGGGGGGGGGTGGAGTTCAGGGCATTCCATTCCTCTGCTCCATTTTTAACACTATGTTCTAACACAGTGGTTCTCAATCTTTTTTGTGCTAAAGGAACCTCTAACACACAATCTGGAACTTTCAGGTCACCCCTAGCACATCAAATGGAATTTATCAAGGGCATAATGCAGGGTATCATGCATAAATATACAGTTATTATTAGGTCTCACAATCATACTAACAGAAATAAACCCCTTCCCGTACCCTACAGTCTGTCCCAAAGGTTCTTCCTGTCCTCCCCCTACACAACTCGAGCCATCTCTCAGCTATAAGCTTTTTCTCTGGCTGCCCCTCGACTTTGGAATGCCCTCCCTATCACCATTCGCCAACCATCCACAGTCATCACTTTCAAGCATCTCCTCAAAACCCACCTGCACAGGGAGGCATCTCAATAGCAATATCCTCCTCTTGCACAACGATAGTGACATCAGAATCTCTCCGCACTTTCTTCACCACACCTTGTACTTATAATCATCCTCCTACTGTCTCTGTATGTCCTCATGAACTCTAATTATATTGTAAGCTCCTTTTGCAGGGTCCCTTTCCCAGTGTATGATTCCCTTGCTGCACTTTCCCCAAAAAATAATACAATGATTGCACTTTAGCTTAATGATCTTAACCCAATTCTGTATTTTTGTGTTGTATTATTTAAAATTCTGTTAAGTGCTATGTACATGTATGGCGCTATATAAATAAAGATACATATACACAGTGTGCAGAATAATTTCCATAAATACACATTTAAAACTCAATATTCACATTTTTGTCAAAGTTTTCATTGAAAACATGGGGAACCCTAAGCTAGTGTCAGTGGCACGCCATTTTACTCAATTTTCCTGAACATGCTATGGGGTGGGGGTGGTGTCCTGAGCTTGTTTCCATTAGGGTCTTAACGATGGGGATGTGCATGTACTAAAGTGAAAATGAGCACTACTCAACAAAATGCAGTTACATTTGAAAGCACAGTATGGATTGGTGAGCTGGTATTTGCACAGAATACTTAGTATGGACTTGTATTCACTTGCAATGAGATTGCTCAGTTTACAACAGACAAATACTGTATTTTAACCCTTTGAGTGATAGAGAGGTAACCAACGCATTGTGTTGCAATGAGCTGGATTCCTCTCTGGCACTCAACGGGTTAAAATATAGATAATACAACTACAGGGTTTGTGGCACTAAATATGTATTTCTAATATGCTGCTAAGGTGCTTTGAAAATAGCTTAAAGGGATAGTAATACTTCGTTTTAACTTTATTTTATTTTGTAGGCATTAAAAAAACATGAAGAATGATATAAGTCTTATCTCTCAAACCTTTATGGTTTAAGAGATATTCACAAGCAAAGTGTCCCCCTCCCGCCCCTTTTACTGATGTAACACTTTTCAGCCAGGGCAGAAGGGAGCTGCCCAGGTAGACTGCAGAGAGGGACAATCTTCAATTAAGATAAAGGAAAAACCTGAAAAGCTTGTCAAGGGGGGCAGGGATTTCATTGTTTTCATAGGAATAAGAGTGTCCCCTTCTGTTATCTGTCTGGTCTATGGACTGTATTCCACATCTGAGAAGAGATTGTTTACAGTAGGTAAAAGGGGCGGGAGGGGGAAACTTTGCTTGTGAATATCTCATAAACCATAAAGGTTTGAGAGTAGTGATGAGCGAGCATGCTCGGCCGAAGCTCGGTTCGGCTCGAGCATCGCTCTGCTCGGCACATGGCGGTACTCGTACGAGTACCGCATGTGCTCGCCCGCCATGTTCGGGTCTCCTCCCCGCACGTTTCTCGGCTGCTGTGCAGCCAATAAACGTGCGGGGAGGCTCTGACATCAGTGTAATGCCAGCAGCCATGTTGGCTGCTGGCATTACACTGATTGGCTGGCCAGAACCCGTGATCGGGTGTTGTATAGCACCCGACGCGCGAGTTCGGCTCATTCTTAGCCAGGGAGAGATGCGCTCAGGCAGGGAAAGTCAGTGTAGGGAGAATAAAATTGTTGGAACTCTTTCAAGACCCAAAAGTCCTTTTTAGGACTGTTGTGTGTGGGGGCAGCATTTATATTTTGTTTGGGGGGGCACAATTTCCTTTTTTTTTGTGGGGGGGATATTAGTAAGGTGACATATAATACTAGATGCACAGGAAGTCAGTGTAGGGAGAATAAAATTGATGAAACTCTTTCAAGACCCAAAAGTCCTTTTTAGGACTGTTGTGTGTAGGGGCAGCATTTAATTTTTTTTGGGGGTGGCAGAATTTAATTTTTTTGTGGGGGGGGACATGTTCTAAGGTGACATTGTACTAGGTGCACAGGGACAAATATTTCACAGTGCAGTGACAAGCTGACATATTCTGTTAGGTGCACAGGGCCAATTATTTTACAACGCAGCGACAAAAAGGGCCATTTTAAACGTGTGCCTAGCCATAGATTATTGTCACATTCTGTTTAGTGTGCAAATTCACAAATTAACGTCACATATTCCGTTCACTGTGCCTAGCCGCAGATTAGCGTCACATTCTGTTTCGTGTGCCTAGCCGCAGATTAGCATCACATTCTGTTTCGTGTGCCTAGCCGCAGATTAGCGTCACATATTGTTTAGTGTGCCTAGCCGCAGATTAACGTCACATATTGTTTAGTGTGCCTAGCCGCAGATTAGCGTCACATTCTGTTTCGTGTGCCTAGCCGCAGATTAGCGTCACATATTGTTTAGTGTGCCTAGCCGCAGATTAACGTCACATATTGTTTAGTGTGCCTAGCCGCAGATTAGCGTCACATATTGTTTAGTGTGCCTAGCCGCAGATTAACGTCACATATTGTTTAGTGTGCCTAGCCGCAGATTAGCGTCACATATTGTTTAGTGTGCCTAGCCGCAGATTAGTTTTTATCTTCCTTTTTGTGTGTTTTACGGTCAGTCTGTAAAAATGGCGTACTACGGGCGAAACATCGTTCCCAGCAGCGACGTTGGAGTCCAAGATGCATCCAGACATCCTCCCTATGCTGTCCCTGAACCATTTCTGTGGTGTTTCCATCATTTTCTGACCTTTTCCTATGAACCAGGCACCCTCCCCTCATCAGAGCAGGGGGTGCCTGGTGTAATGCTCGAGTCCTCCCATTGACTTCAATGGGGCTCGGGTGCTCGGCCGAGCACTCGAGCCTCCGGGGGCGCTCGGCCAGAGCACCCGAACACCCGAGCATCGGGGTGCTCGATCATCACTATTTGAGAGATAAGACTTATATCATTCTTCATGTTTTTTTAATGCCTACAAAATAAAAAAAAAGTTAAAATGAAGTATTACTATCCCTTTAATATTCTCCACCGGTATTAAAATATTCCTGGCAAAAATACGGTTTCTAAAATGTCAAAGGCAAGGACAGCCCCTGGAATGAGATCCAATACATCCCACAGACACGGAACCCCACAGGAAGGCCTATCACAGCACATTCAGTAAAGACTCAAAATTATACAGTGTTCATAAACAACAAGACATTGGAAAGGATATCATTATTTTTAGATGGGAAATCGTACTCATGACAAGCTTATACATTACACAGGAAGAGTGCCTTTATGGATATAACATAACCATTCATTCATAAATAAAGTTTCCATTTATATTTTTAGTAGTCTAACGCTTTGGGGAACAGATGGGTGTGCAGTAATTTACTTTTCAATGCATTTCACACTACTTTGGTCCTTAAAGGGTTAATGGTCCCTCTACTCACACCTTCAATAAATATACTCTGCTGTTAAGTAGTGTAGTGGAGCGAATATAACCGTCAATGTCTTTCTTCATTAAAGTCATTGTAACCTTATAACATGCATAGTAAAACATACACACTTATATAGTAAATTAGGTTGAATAAAGACACAAGTCCATCAAGTTCAACCTTTGTCTCACACCCTAGTGACATGAGAATTATATAGCTATCCTGCTACCAAATAAGTTAGTCTTTATCAGACCTTCCTGATTTGCCTACTAATATTCAGTATAACCCTGTGTGTTGCCTTTTGAAACAAATGTATCTAATCTTCTTAAATGTATCCATTGTATCTGCCATAACCACCTCCTTGGTCAAAGTATTCCACAATTTAACAGACCTTACTGTAAAAAAAAACCTTCCTCTGCTGAAGTCTAAATCTCCTTTCCTCTAATATCAAGGGGTGTCCCCTGGTCATTTGGCCTTGGAATAAATAGCTCACCACAGAGATTCTTGTGTTGACCTCTCATATACTTGTACAATGTGATAAGGTCTCCTCTTAGTCATCTTTACTCTAGAGTAAATAAACCAAGTTTGTTTAGTCTTTTCTCACACATCAAGTCCTCCATTCCTTTAATTCATCTTGTTGTTCTTCGCTGTACCCTCTCCAGTTATAGCATATCCTTTTTCAGAACTGGTGCCCAAAACTGTACTGCATATTTCAGGTGAGGTTTTTGACTTTATACATTCACACAATATGTAATATGACTTCACATATTCTTCAAGTGCATAACATGCTAAGTCATGTTGCCTACACTTTTGATTAATCTATATACTTGGGCAAGTTGTCAGCTTTTGGACTGGGAGGAAAGCACAAGTAAGTGGCCCATGGAGTAGTGGCTTTGGCCCAGCAAAGTGTTAGTGGTTTTGCATTGTATTTAATTCAGAAATAGTGCTCAGAAGTTGCAAGCTACAATGAAAATGGCCTGACAGAGTTATTACATCTATAAAAGATCTGTAGAGTTAGCAACCCATATAGATTAAACCTCAGAGCCTTTGATCCATAGAGACCAAACCAAAAGGCTATCAATTCTTGGCAAATGAGGCCTTCATCCTGCAGTGGATTGACAGTGGTTGATAATGGTGATGATATATATGTGTATACAATATAAGACATGTACAGTGTAAAAATGATAGTGGTGTAATGTAGAAAAACCTGCCCCATGTCTATTAAATATAACTTTCAGTGCTCTCAGTGATGCAGGGATAGTGCTACATTGTATCTCTAGCACTGCTTTCACAGTTACTGACCAGCAAGCTCTCTGGAAACAGAGATCCAGGGAGCTCACTGACAGGGACATAAAAGTTACTTGCAGAATATGTAAAGTCAAAATAAAAGGATACTAGCACTTTAACGCCACCTTGTAACACCCAGAGGCAACATCTGGATTTTTTAGAGGGGTTTACAAAAATATAATGCATTGCACACCCCTCTGACACTCAAAAATTAAGATAAACTAGAATTTATTTTATGAAATTCTACATCCAAAAGCCATCACAACTACATGTGCAAAAAACAAGGGTGGGTACCCCGAATCTTTTCCCTGTTGATGGACTACAATTTCCATCATATAAAGCCAGCCGTTGGCTGGCTAGGATGTTGGGAGTTGTAGTTCAAGAACAGATAGAGGACCACGATTTGCTCACCTAGCAAAGTCATACTTAAAAGAGCAGTGAAAATGTCTCATTGGGATGCTAAAGCATTTTTCGTTGAACTGATGGGACAGTAGGGAGTTCAGTAGGGGTTTCTGGACAATTGGAAAGCGCCTCTCAGCTGCCACCATGCCCTGTCTCCCATAATATATTTTAGTAACATAGTAACATAGTAACATAGTAGATAAGGCTGAAAAAAGACATGCGTCCATCAAGTCCAGCCCATGCCAATAACACCCCTGTTGATCCAGAGGAAGGCAACAAAAAGCTCTCTGGAGCAATTTCCAGTGTAGAGGTGTGTGTGTGTGTGTGTGTGTGTGTGTGTGTGTGTGTGTGTGTGTGTGTGTGTGTGTGTGTGTGTGTGTGTGTGTGTGTGTGTGTGTGTGTGTGTGTGTGTGTGTGTGTGTGTGTGTGTGTGTGTGTGTGTGTGTGTGTGTCAAATAGTTCCCCGGCTCAATATCCTATTTGCTTTGAAGCCATCTGTCATAACTGTCAATATTGTTCTGTGCTAGATAGGCATCCATTGATTTTTGAATGCAGTTACATTATCTGCAAGCACAACATCCCAAGGCAAAGAATTCCATAGCCTTACTGGCCTTACTGTAAAGAATCCCTGCCTGTGTTTTAGTCGAAAGCGCCTTTCCTCAAGTCTTAATGGATGACCTCTTGTTCTTAGCTCAGCTCTTTGCATAAATAATTCATTGGATAGTTCTTTGTATTGACCTTGAATGTATTTGTAAATGGTAATCATATCACCCCTTAGACGTCTCTTTTCTAATGTAAACAAACCTAGTTTGGCTAGTCTCTCTTTGTAACTCAGATCCTCCAATCCCTTTATCAGTTTTGTTGCACGTCTCTGCACCTTTTCTAGTTCAGTAATGTCTTTTTTTAGAACAGGCGCCCAAAATTGTACTCCATATTCTAGATGAGGCCTAACCAAGGATTTATACAGAGGTAGGATAATATTAGCATCCCTTGCTTCTACACCTCTTTTTATGCAGGCTAGTACTCTATTTGCTCTTGCAGCAGCTGAGTGACTCTGCACACTGCTGTGAAGACTATTGTCTATCAGTACACCTAAATCTTTCTCTAATGAGGATTTCCCAAGTTGTTTCCCATTTAGAGTATATGTAGCAAGTTTGTTTCTACAACCCAAATGCATAACCTTACATTTATCTACATTAAATGACATCTGCCACTTTTCTGCCCATTCACTTAGTTTATCTAAATCCTTCTGTAGGGAAAAAACATCGAGCTCTGTATGTATTTCCTTACATAGCTTAGTGTCATCAGCAAAGATTGAGATGCTACTTTCAATTCCCACTTCTAGATCATTAATAAACAAATTAAAAAGCATTGGGCCCAGGACTGAACCCTGCGGCACCCCACTTATAACCCTAGACCAATTTGAAAAAGTTCCATTTACAACAACTCTCTGCCATCTATCATTTAACCAGTTCTCAATCCATGTACAGATAACACCACCCAAACCGAAGCCTTTTAATTTATGCAGTAACCTGTTGTGAGGCACTGTGTCAAAGGCTTTTGCAAAATCCAAGTATACTACATCAACAGCAATTCCCCTGTCCAAATTACTACTCAATCTTTCATAAAATGCAAGTAAATTAGTCTGACATGAACTGTTCTTCATGAAACCATGCTGATTCCTACTAATGATATTGTTTGTCTTCACATAGTTCTGAATACTGTCAGTTAATAACCCTTCTAGTATCTTACCCACTATGGAAGTCCTGGTTTGGATCTTGCTCCCTTTTTAAACAATAGAACTACATCAGCTTTCCTCCAATCACAGGGCACTATGCCTGATGAAAGCGAATCAATAAATATTAAGTATAATGGTTTTGCTATTACTGAACTAAGTTCCTTAAGTACCCTTGGGTGTATACCATCCGGTCCAGGCGCTTTATTCACTATAACCCTTTCCAGTCTCTTTTGGACCTTGTCCTCAGTAAGCCATGTAGATGTTGGAGGAAATTCCATGGTTTTGTCTGTTTGCCCACAGCTTGTCATTTCTGCTTCCTTTGTATATACTGAAGCAAAGAACGTATTTAGGGTGTCAGCCATAGCTTTATCCTCACTAATCAATTCACTTGTTTCAGTCCTAAGAGGACCAATATCAACCTTAACTTTTTTGTTGTTAATATACTTGTAGAATTGTTTAGGGTTTTTCTTGTTCTCATTTGCAATGTTTCGCTCATTTTCTATTTTAGCTAGCTTAATTGCATATCTTACATTTTTACTTCCTGTTTATACATGACACCAAAAGAAGTACAGTGTTGCCTGTGCGAGAAGATGGGGTGGGGAGAGGTATTCTACTGGTAGTCACAGACCCACTATCTAACACCCGAAGCTTGCTCCGCTGTCAACTGGTTGTCTCAAAAGTAAACATACACTGTTTGAGGCTGCAACCTTGTTCCACTGTTAGTTAAAGAACCGCAGACACACTGCCTGACACTCCAACCTTGTTCCACTACACATTGCTATCCACAGAACCGCTTCTACGTAATCTGACACCCCAGTCTTGTTTCACTGTCTACTGCTGTCTATGGAATCATACATACACTATGTGAGACCCCAGCCTTATTCCACTTTCCCACTGGTAGTCACAGAACCACACATACATTGTCTAGAACCCCAGCCTTGTACCACTGTCCACTGGTATCCACAATCACATATTCACAGTCTGATACAACCCAGCCTGGTGCCACTGGTAGCCCCAGAATCACACATTCACAGTCAGGTGAATTGATAAACTAGTGGTTGGGGTTGCGGAGTGGATGTAAGTGGTAAAATGGGACAAGGGGAGCAAAGGGTGAAATGGGGTGGGGTAGGGAGGAGGAAATGGTGAAAAGGAGGTGGAAGAGGGAAGTGGAGAATGGGTAAAGATGGGGAGGGAATGGTGAACAGGGGAAGGAGGGAACAGGTAAACAAGCGGAGGAGAGAACTGTGGGACATCAAGACACCCACCAGGACACACGTATGTGTCTAAATCACAGCTCTGGGGAAGAGGAGGAGGAAAGGGACACCAATGCAGAGAACACATGTAGGGAAAGGCAAAGGACACAGGACCCCACAGGGATTGCTTTGTCAAATGCATTCAGGCTTTGTGTTCATACATTTCACAAGGCATTTCCTGCATCTATGACTGAGTCAGACAAAACTCCCTCTGGCAAATGGCTGCAGTTAGACATGCAGGGGCTCCCTGGCAACATGTCTAATGCCACCCATTTCAAACCCTTGGCTGAGGTCGGCATGGACCCAGAAACCTTTTTGATCTGAATCCCAGCATGTGACTTTTATGTCTATGTATATATAGATAAGGCTGATGTACTAAGTAGAACTAGGGCAATTCTGGAGCTCACCAACTCTAACATATGGAGCATGTAAAATTCCACACATTTCCATTGATTTAGTTCGAATTTTCAACCCATTTAATATTGGAGAGGTCTCCAACACGTTTCAAATCAATAGTGTTGGAGATGCCTCTAGCATTCAAGGGGCTAAAAAGCCACATTTAGATCAACGGGCATTTTATTTGCCCCCTATGGTACATTTGGTTTGTCCCAGAATTGTACCATCTTAGTATGTCAGCCTCAGTTGGCCTTATGTATAAAGACAAAGTGGCGCAATTCTGTAGCACCACAGAAACTTTGCATTGACTTAAATGGGGTTTTAACTCTTCGAATGCTAGAGAGGTCACACTGTAGTGGAGACCTCTTTAGCATTCAAAGTGTTAACACCCAATTTACATCAATAGGAAGTTTGGGGATTTTTATTTTTTTCCTATGGTGCAGTTAGTTTGGAATTGCTGATCTGTGTCTTTATACATAAGGTTCAGTGTAGAAAATAATAGACTTGTGTCTTTCTCTGTCACAAATAACTGCACTACACAGTATAATCTCCATGTGGATCCTTACCATTTCCGCTTTTCTGGTACACTGGCTCACCTATGCCCACAAAACATGATTTTGACTTTTTTCATATGTTAATTTTATACATTCCCCCAATTCTCCTATTGCACAGTTACAAATCATACCTTGTCATATGGTGCTTTGTAGATAAATAAGAGTATTGACTTACCCACTGGGCATAGGAAGCGGACTGAGTAATTGGAGCAGTTTCGACCCTCAACTTGTTCTTTATTAATACACCAGAATCCCTTTAATAGACTGTAGTGTACAACCTCTCCTGTCTTGCTCGCTGGCACCCACTCAGTGGTCCGAGATTCCATACGGATAGGCCTCTCGCACACTTTGTGGGGATAGTAAAACCTAATAGCATCCAGTCGCTCGTAGTCTCCATTGCCACCAGGGTGATCAATGTTGAACCAAGTGGTCCATTCCTGAAGTTCTGAGCAGTAGAAAGGAACAAGAATAAATTATGAGGCAGAATCCTCTTTGCACATGCTCATCCATGTAATAAAACATAATTTTAGCATTAATATAAATGGATTTTGTATTTTAAGGAGAATAGGATTTCTATCTCAGAGTTGCATTACAGAATAATTTACACAATATCACATAACAGCATCAGTATTCCAAAGTAGAATCCCATAATTAACAATAAATACAATTAATACTTGACAACTTTGCAGATATTGCTTTAACCTTTTGATGTTGGAGTGGTAGCAATGAATGGACACATCTCGAAACATTCAAGGGGTTAAAATCATGTTCTGTCTCAAATCATATTTGAGAAGAAGCTGTTTCTAGGATGCCTTATTTCTCAGACCAGACATAGACAACCTTTTCTATCATCCCCAACCAGTCAATGGTCAGGATGATGGGAGTTCTAGACTCAATTAACTGGAAAGCCATATTGTGCTTACCCATGGACTAGATGCTCTTTTCCTTTCCATTAAGATATTGATTTACATGGCAGGCTCCTCTTTGTAAGGTGCTCTAGGTGCCTCCTAGAATCTCTCATTACTACACCCCTACTCCTCACACGAAGCAACCCCAGCCTAATGCTTTGTTCTTTGGCACAGAAAGCAATCTTAGGCTATTATATAAAAACCCAAACAAGTTGCTTAAATAAATGGTGTAGTTCAAAGTTATGCAAATTGTTTTAGGGGCAGTAAAAGATCAGGGGAACTGGGATCTTTTAAGCCTAAAAAGTTACCGGACAATTATGGGAATTGAGTTCTCATCGCTTAAAACTGACACACGCAGTTCAATCCCCCCCCCCCCCCGCATTTATCTGTCAAGATGGGTAATGTCAGAAATTCAATAGGAGCTTCTGGGAGCTATCCTCTGAATTGTAACCAGGTGTCATTGAATATCCTGACACTGAGCTTCAGTGGAGAGGACTCCCAGAAGTGTTGAGTAAAACGCAGTTGTCACCCATCTCTGTAGATCATAGGGATCTGCAAGGGGAGGGAAAAGAATGTGGCAAATATAGTTTTTGATACCTTTTATTGGCTAACTAGCAGATTTAGAATGCAAGCTTTCAAGACCTTAGGTCTCTTCCTCAGGCATGTTATACAGATAAATAAAGAGCTGTTGGGCATTTTGCACACATGATAAGGTATATTACATTGGATGATTTACAGGTGAAGGTACCATTGATCTTATGGTGTAACTTGGTGTTTGGAATTGGTATTGTGTCCGTGGTGTAAATGTGTGTACAGGTTTCACATTTCTTTTGTAGGAAGGGAGATGTATTTTTTGTATTTATTTTATCATGTGTGCAAAATGCCCAACAGCTCTGTATGTGGGAGAAACTGGACAAGCACTACATAGGAGATTTAATTCTAACAGATCCAGTGTTAATAACAAAAAGACAGAGACACCAGTGCGAGAACATTTTTATCAAAATGGGCACAGTGTCAGGGACATTAGGTTAACTGTACTGATGGGACGGCTCCACACTCAGAGGGACAGAAAGGTATAGGAGTTAAAATTAATGTTAAAATGTAATGCTATTTGTAATGGTTTGAATAAGGACAGAGAGTTCTTGTCTCATTATCACTTAGTGGATTGACCTTTCAAAAATGACTGAAGAGCATCGTAAATACCTCTAAAGCCTCAGAGGAAGAGTGAAATTTACTACTGACTGATCAAAGTATCTGGATCTGGATTGAGTTCTCTTATCTAATTTCCATTCTAAACAATACAATGTGTACTTGTATTTAATAGAGATGTTTTCATATTTATCTGTATAACATGCCTGAGGAAGAGACCTAAGGTCTTGAAAGCTTGCGTTCTAAATCTGCTTAGTTAGCCAATAAAAGGTATCAAAAACTATATTTGCCTCCTGTATTTCTACAGCTAACACGGTACCAACTCTCATCTAGAAAAGAATGTGGTAGAGATTTAAGCTATGGAAACTTGATTCCCGTAGCTGTCAATTAACTTCCTACACTTATAACATCACTTCCTTAGACCCTTTACTGCCACTTTAAGTAAATTGCTCAAATTAGTATTAACTTGTAAAAAAAACAGCCCACATAAACTAGGAGCAGGTGTCTGGTGCAGGGACGCTCACCATTACCATTGTGCCACCTATTTAAATTAGGAGTTCTATGTATTCATCTGCTCTACCTAATGGAGAAACTACTCCCATTTTCATCACTAACACAGAATACACATTTACTGGAAATGTGTTAAGCAAGTTCAGTTGCTTACCATCTGTGTTGTGCTTTGCCAGTGAATCAATTATTTTCTTCCCTATGCGGATTCTTCTTGTAGAGTGATTTAACACAGCATCACGGGTCTGGAAACCTGGAATTCAAAACAGGGTGATAGTAACATAGTAACATTAGGTTGAATAAAGACACAAGTCCATCAAGTTCAACCTTCTCCTCATACCCCAGTAATTTTATAGCTTTCCTGCTACCAGATAAGTTAGTCTTTATCAGACCTTCCTGATCTGCCTACTAATAATAGGTATAACTCTGTATGTTCCCTTTGGAAAGAAATGTATCTAATCTTCTCTTGAATGTATCCATTGTATCTGCCATAACCAAGTCCTTGGGCAAAGAATTCCACAATTTAACAGACCTCACTGTAAAAACAGCTCTTCCTCTGCTGAAGTCTAAACCTCCTTTCCTCTAATCTCAAGGGGTGTCCCATGGTCATCTGATCAGGCCTTGGAATAAATAGCTCACAGCAGAGATCCTTGTATTGACCTCTCATATATTTGTACAATGTGATAAGGTCTCCTCTTAGTCGTCTTTTCTCTAGAGTAAATAAACCAAGTTTGTCTAGTCGTTCCTCATACTCCAAGTCCTCCATTCCCTTAATTAATTTTGTTGCTCTTCACTGTACCCTCTCTAGTTGCCCAAAACTGCACTGCATACTCAAGGTGAGGTCTTACCAATGATTTGTAAAATGGCAAAATAATGTTATCCACTCTTGCTTCAATACCTCTTTTTATGCAAGACAAGATTTTGTTTGCCTTTGCTACTGCTGTTTGACACTGGTCACTGTTTTCAAGTTTGTAGTTGACAAGGATACCCAGGTCTTTCACTAGCAACGAGTCCCCTAAAATCATTCCATTAAGTTTATAAGTAGCCTCGGGATTATTTCCTCCCATTTGCATGACTTTACACTTCCCTACATTAAACTTCATATTTCATTTGTTTGCCCAATCTGCCATTTTATATAAATCCCTCTGTAGAGAGCTAGTATCCTGTTCTGAATTAATTACCCTGCATAATTTAGTGTCATCTGCAAATATTGATAATTTGCTTTCTATATCTATTTCTAGGTCATTTATAAACATGTTAAAAAGCAGCAGACCTAATACTGAACCCTGAGGTACTCCACTTTCCACTTTAACTGTATTGGAGAATTGTCCATTTACAACCACACACTGTTCCCTATCCTTCAGCCAGTTTTGTATCCAATTGAAAAGGTCATCTCCTAGCCCCAAGTTCCTTATTTTATACCCCAGCCTTCTGTGTGGCACTGTATCAAATGCCTTTGTAAAGTCTAGATATATTACATCAACTGCCTTGCCATTATCAAGGTTGCTGCTTACTTCCTCATAGAAGCTTAAAAGTTTAGTTTGGCATGATCTATTCTTCATAAAACCATGTTGATTCCTGCTAATGATCTTATTTTTTGTGTTGTAATTCTGAATATGGTCCCATATTATCCCTTCTAGCAGTTTTCCCACTACAGAGGTCAAACTCACAGGTCTATAGTTTCCAGGTTCTGTTTTAGTTCCCTTCTTAAATAGAGGCACTACATTGGCTCTTTGCCAATCTTGTGGCACTGAGCCTGTGGTGAGAGAATCTTTAAAGAATAAATATAGGGATTTTGCCAACACCGCACTGAGTTGCACTCGTGACTTGTAACTTTACAATCTTATTTAACCTTTGAAGTACCAGAGGGTATAAAAAGCCTAGCTTGACTATGTGTTGCATATCACTCTGGTCTTTAAAGTGTAACGTTTGATTATTGAAAAGTCAATGGCAAGTTAACGAGATGTCTCCCATTGGCATCCTCTTTCTGTTACAGACTGTGAGCAAAAACATTTGAAGTTGTAATTGAAATGTTAATGAAAATGTATGTACATATCATCTTGAAATGGACAATAGAGCATAGTAGGTTAAACCAACACTAGAATTCTCCCTGAATGTGTATGAGAGGGAATTGTAAAATATAGAGATGTATATGGCTGTATTCACAAATGTGAAGCAATTCTGGAGCAAACTAACAGCAGCTTAGGGAACAAATAAAACTTTTCATTTATATACAGTGGCATAACAATAGGGGTCGCCCGTCACTCCAGGGGCCCGGCTGCCCCCTGCAGCCCCCCGCC
This sequence comes from Rhinophrynus dorsalis, assembly GCA_037306005.1. Classification (NCBI taxonomy): domain Eukaryota; kingdom Metazoa; phylum Chordata; class Amphibia; order Anura; family Rhinophrynidae; genus Rhinophrynus; species Rhinophrynus dorsalis. The sequence goes on from CM074721.1 coordinate 447,436,723, forward strand.
TGATGCCATGGACATCAATTAGCTGAGCTGTCCCTCATTGGCACTCTTGTAATGCAGAAGGCTGGGAGATGACATCATCTTCCAGCACTCTGCATTATTGGAGAGGTCCGTGCAGGAGCACCAGGTCTTCATAGAGGTCTGTGCCAAAGGAGGCACAGCAGACCTCTACTGCCAAGCCGCTGGACCACCAGAGAGGTAGGAAATGGACACTGGTGGCAATATGTAGAGTTGGGGGCAATGTGGAGAAGTGGATATTGGCTGCAATGTGGAGAGTTGGGGGCAATGTGGAGAGGAGGACATTGGGGGCAATGTGAAGAGTTGGGGGCAATGTGGAGAGGAGGACATTGGGGGCAATGTGAAGAGTTGGGGCAATGTGGAGAGGAGGACATTGGGGGCAATGTGAAGAGTTGGGGCAATGTGGAGAGGAGGACATTGGGGGCAATGTGAAGAGTTGGGGCAATGTGGAGAGGAGGACATTGGGGGCAATGTGAAGAGTTGGGGCAATGTGGAGAGGAGGACATTGGGGGCAATGTGGAGAGCTGGGGGCAATGTGGAGAGGAGGACATTGGGGGCAATGTGAAGAGTTGGGGCAATGTGGAGAGGAGGACATTGGGGGCAATGTGGAGAGCTGGGGGCAATGTGGAGAGGAGGACATTGGGGGCAATGTGAAGAGTTGTGGGCAATGTGGAGAGGAGGACATTGGTGGCAATGTGGAGAGGAGGACATTGGGGGCAATGTGGAGAGCTGGGGGCAATGTGGAAAGGAGGACATTGGGGGCAATGTGAAGAGTTGGGGGCAATGTGGAGAGGAGGACATTGGGGGCAATGTGGAGAGTTGTGGGCAATGTGGAGAGGAGGACATTGGTGGCAATGTGGAGAGGAGGACATTGGGGGCAATGTGGAGAGCTGGGGGGAATGTGGAAAGGAGGACATTGGGGGCAATGTGAAGAGTTGGGGGCAATGTGGAGAGGAGGACATTGGGGGCAATGTGGAGAGTTGGGGGCAATGTGGAGAGGTGAATATTGGGGGCAATGTGGAGAGGACGTTGGGGGCAATGTGGAGAGGTGGACATTGGGGACAGTGTGGAGATACCCAATGGGGACAATGTGGTTGGGGGGGGCCCATGGCAATTTTGCACCAGGGCCCGGTGACTTCTAGTCACGCCTCTGTTTATATCATTTGGGTTTTTATTTTTTTATATAAATTGTGTTTTAACTCCTTGTATACTAGTGAGGCTGCCACAGTATTGCTTCACAACGTGCTGGCAGCCTCCCTAACATTGAAGGGGTTAAGAGTCCATTTAAAGTGGCAGTAAACCTCCTTTTTGACTACACATATTCTGCAAGTACATAATACAGAGCAGTGATTCTCAACGTTACTCCTCGGGGCACACCAACAGTGCAGGTTTTCTGGTTATTCCTGCTCAATCACAGGTGAGTAATTAGTGGCTCAGTCATTGTGATTGATTCAGCTGTGATTAATTAGGGATATATTGAAAACATGACCTGCTGGTGTGCCCTGAGGACTGCAGCTGAGAATCACTGATAAATAGAAACAAAATACCATTACCCCTTTGCGTGCCAATCGGGTATGCAACACATTGCAAAGCAATGTGTTGCCTACCACCTGGCACTCAAAGGGTTATTATCATCATTATAATTATTTCATATTCAGCAATTTTTTCAGCACACTATATTTCTGTTTCTAGAGAGCTTTCTGTCAGGGACTGTGAAAACAGGGATGGTGCACTGTATGCTGTAGTGGAGCACTGTACACTGTACAGTGATACACTGTATTACTATCTCTGCATTCACAGTTCCTGACAGAAAGTCAGCATACTTAAAGGCATAGTAATGGATTATTTTTACCAAATTTAGCTGACAGAAGCAGATCCTGGTCCAGAGACCGGCTGGCGGCTCTTCAGCAGAGCTGAAATAGCGCTATCTAAAAAGAAATACTTAATTGGAACGGTCTACAAAGTGTGCCTGGTTTGCATAGACATCAGCCTCCTCTCAGCTAGAGGCTGACGTCTATGAAAGGGGCGGGAGGAGGGGACTTTAGAACCTTATATCTCTCAAACTATACAAGTATGAGAGATCGGACTGGCATCAATTGATTTATTTTTTAAGATCTACAATATAAATTTAGTAAAAATAATCCATTACTATCCCTTTAATGAAGGACGCATAACAGTGTAGAAAAATAGATGAATAATAAAAATTACAGGCAATTCAACATCACATGTTATGCACTTGCAGAATATGTAAAGTCAAAATGGAAGGTGGCTATCACATTAAATCAAAGAGAATGTGGGGAGTATTTTTTTGTTCCTTACGGTACAGTTGGTTTGCACCTGAATCACCCCACTTTTGGCTTTGTGCATAAGGTCTCTAGGCATGGCCAGTGCAGCTGAGGTGCCCCTCACAATTAGGCTCCCCTAGGCAGATGCCTACTCTGCTTAATGGGAAATTAGATCCTCTTGCTATATGCACAGCGGTGGTTACTTCTGGGGCTCAGCACATTGTATCTCCTTGGAACCAAACCTACAGTCCTGTATGGAATCTTAACCCTTTTTGCCAGCGAGGTGAACAGTGCATTGCATCTCAATGCATTTGATACCTCTCTGGCATTCAAAGTGTTAATGTGCACTCCATTGCAGGTAGCACAGGCTGCTTCTGGAGCTTCTTAGGCAGGGGAAGGGCAACATGTGCCCCACCAGCTGTTGTTAGAGTACAGCTCCCTTTATCATCAGATGTCCAGTGGCTGGCTGTGGATGATGGGAACTGAAGTGCAACAACAGCTAGGGGGTGCAGGTTACTTATCCCTGTTCTAAGGACATTCGGGGCATTCTTCATTGAGCTGAAGATGTACACTTTTGAAGCAAACCATCTGTTTCACATGGGATAGATAAAAGTTTCCATTGATTTAAACTGTGATTTTAACCCCTTGCTTCACGCTGTGTTTGAAACATCTCTGGCATGCAAGGGATTAAACGTCACAATTTAAATCAATGTGAACTTGGAGAATATTAGTTTCACACGTATGGTGCATTTGGCTTGCACTAAAACTGCACCTCTGTAACCTGATAAATACGGCCCATTGAGCCTTAGACATAAAATAAAGGAGGAGCAAACCAACCATACCATGGGGAACAGAAGACATCCAATTGATGTCAACTGGGCTTCTACCCCCTTGAATGCTGGTGAGATCTCCAGTGCTTTGCGAGAGGTTAAATTACCATTTGCTTTGGGGAATTTTTATTTGTCCTCATGGTGCATTTGATTTGCCCAAGAAATTTGCTTCTCCATTCTTTTGTGCATAAAGTCACTCGTGTCAGGAGGCCATTTTTGTTTTATAATTATCTATTTATAGGAAAAACATTGTATAGTACTGAGATTAAAGAAATTTAGATATGGGTCTGAGATAAAGAACCAGCAGAACGAGAGTGAAGACACAGAGAGTTTAAACCTACATAAAGGGTATATAGGCAATGGATCTTCAGCTTACAGATAAAGGATATAACTGGGGAGACAAACTAGGGGAAACTAAAGGCAGGGGCACAAAACTGCCCCCAACCTGCAAGCAGGCTGCAGGGTGACAGTGGAGAACTACAGGGATAGAAAGGTACCGTTGCTTTTTTGTTTTCTTTTTTTTTTTTTTTTTTTTGTATACTTCAACCAAGGAAACCCTATATACACAATTGTAGAATGCTTATTCCTGGTGATTTAAGTGAACTGTTCCATGGAGAAAATATATACAACCCTGATCTTCCAGCAGTCAGTAGACAGAGGGCCAGTCTTCTTACACATAGAAAGGATCACACCTTTCGGATCATTTAATAGGCGCTTCAAGAGACTATCTGATATACTGGACAAGAATTTGTATTCCTATTGTTAAGTATAAGTCATGGGTCATGAGGGACCTCTACATATAATATTTTAGATATAATGTCAATAACCTGACACTAATATGCTCCTGGAGCAACTCCACCAAATATGAAACATTGACCTAGTGTCTCGATCGCATCTCCAGAAGAGGGGCAAGACCTGACTATATATTTTAGCTAGCACCTATATGTCCTGCACTATCTGCACAGTAATTTTAAATGGGTTTTAAGATGTAAGATGTGAGTGGACTTCTGTATAGAAGCACTCATCCACAGCCAATCCACAATATCTATCTATTCTCCCATGTTTCAAGTTAGTAGTTATAGTGAATATAATGAAGGTGGAGTATATACTAGAGGTAGTATGTGTGGATAGTAATCTATTAATCAAGTATTTCTCAAAGGGAAGTAATGTCCCTAAGGAAATCTTTCTTATTGGAGTTATAGAGAATGTAATATGTTATCAGACCATAAATCCATTAATCCAAACAGTTTAAGTAAAAATAATTGTCAATGTCTGCAAAAGCAATAACCACTCTAATCTGAATCAGCTGACAAAATGAAAGGTTATTTTCATTCTCCATCTAGGAAGGGCAGTCTTCCCCTGTCCAGGGTAAATTCTAGATTGGCAAGAATGGAAGTGAATGGGAAGTACTTAGTGAAGTCTGTAAGCATGGGAATAGTGAGTCACACACCTCTAGGGTTGTAGATGTGAATAGATCACTGAAAGTCCCGGTGTTGCCAAGGTGAAGAAGCAAGAGCAATAATTTCAGTCTGGCCTTCCTCTATGAACACACTAGTTTTGTTTGATCTTTTGAATCAGTCTACTAATCTAGGAGTATAGTAAATAGCTGGGATAATCAACACACCATTTCTCTTACCAAGACCCATAGTATAAAACCTGATTCTGTGGGGGCCATCTCTCTAAATATGGTTATTAATGAATGTTCTCCAGAGTTTAAAAGTGGCCCTGGGAAATTTTAGGGGTATGGTTTGGAGGGTGTAAATGATGTTAGGATTAATATTAATCTTTACCAGATTAAGATTGGAAGTTCCATGCACCAAGATCCAGCCTTACACAATGGGAGAACTTTTCAGTGTTTTGATTGATAGTTGAATAAGCATTTCCGGTTACATGGATCCTGAGATGCTTGAGAGAAGGTGCCCCAGTGGAAGGGGTAGCGCTGCTTCAGAACATCAATAGTGGAATTATTGACATTCAAAGCCTCCATCTTGCTCTATTAATCTTGAAGTTAGAGAGAGTACTATATCAAGTTATTTCTTGAAGGACAGATGGGATGGATTTAAGACATGTATTATTCCTCCTTTATGAGTATAACAGAGATTTGAGGATTATTACATATATACAAAACAAGAGAATCAAAGATCAGAGCAAAATCATGGGGATTGGACAGCCTGGATGCGTACCATTATGTAAGGGGAAAGGATTGGATACAATGGCATTTGTCAGGATTATAAGGTCATGATGTAGGAAATGTATGCTTGTGGTAGGCCATATGCCAAAAGGGGGGTGGGAATATACTCCCACCTTACACTGTTAAAGGACTTTTCTTCATCAGTTGAGATGGCAACACATTCATTTTGTTTTAAGACTGCTTTATGAATGATTAAAAATGAAATTGTCCTGTCACAGGCTTTGCGGCCCGTTCCCTCCTGATCTGGATCATTTATACCATGTAAGGCAGAGTTCAGCCTATTAGCGAGCATTTTAGAGTACAGCTTAATGTCTGTGTTTAGAAGCTAAAATGGCCTATAGTCTGTATGAAGATAAGGGTTATTTGGGGGTGATGATAATGTGTGATTGGAATATCTCTTAACCTCTGTGGTATGTTTTGGGAAGGAGGTCAAATGGAAATAAAAAATCTTAACAAAATAAGGAAGTACATCTGTCTGAGTAAGGACTCTTGCCAGACTTGAGTTGTTTCATTGCATCAACAGTCTTCATGGAGAAGTCTTGGCCTAAGACTGGGTCACACAATTTAGTGTTGGAGGGGCTACTGGAGAAATCCATCATTGGATTGTTGAAGGTGATGAATATGTGTGTGAGAATGGGAATGTTATAGAGATAAGTAATAATTACAAAAAGCTTCCATTCAGTGCCATCAATAGATTTTAGTTAGTGAATGGGAGATTATGGGAATTCCTGGTTACATGAGCTAGGAGTTTACCACACTTATCCTCTGACACATAATAAGTTTGATGCTATAGATGAAGATATTTAGAAAAGTATATTTGTATTATCAATCTAAGATTGTTTTGTAGGGTAGAAAGCTGATAAAGATGTTCCTGAGCCTGACACGGCTTATGCCTATCTTACAGGGTCTGAATTTCCCAGGAAGCTACTATCTAGTTGACCCTGCCTTTTCCTTTTTTTTCTTGGATCTAAACTTAATGAATTCCTCCCACAAGACACACTTCAAGGTTGCCAAAATCACTTGGGGAGTGGACGCCAACTGAGAGTGGTTTAATTCAAATTCCTGCATCATTCCATAGATTCAGTGTTGGATTGCAGTTCCCATTGTCAAGTCCTGGTTTTCTCTTTTTGCATGTTCTGGTCTGGTTATCCATTTTGCTCTGTCCCTTTAAATTGTTCCTTACTGTTTTGCTTGGCATGCATTCAAAGCTTTGTTTTTCCTGACCCAGGGTATTCTGATACTGCTGTTTAAGTTTATGTTAAGTTAAGTTTATGTTTCTGAAGTAATTAAGGTATTTTGAAGCCTCTAGCAAGTCTTTCAAGTCTGTCTTCAAAACTGTCTTCAGAGTTTCCTCATTATTCGATCTGAAGCTATGCTGTTTATGATCAGGGCCACTGCTCATCTTTGTACCCTTTGTGTTCTGTGGTGTCAATCTTTGTTGCTGTTTTCTCTTCAAAGCGTCTGTGATTCTCCTTTGTCCCTATGAAGTTGAGATTTATTTTAGGATATTTGTTCATTTATTGCAGTCCAGACTATCCACAGACAAGTGGCTCCTTTCTGTTATTTCGATCTTGCAACAGTTCTGTATTCTTGTCAGTCTTATTGCTATTGGCATATCCGCACTTTAGTTTTAGTTAGCTGGCATTGGCAGTTAGAGTTGTCCTTATGTATCTTGATCCTCAGTATTTCTACCTCTCCTGGGTTCTTATAGTACTTATTCTTCCTGGATACAGTTGTTAATTAACATGGTATATTTACTTATCATGGCCACCTTATCTCAGTGTGTTTAGAAGATCTTATGATGTTAGTTTTTTTTCACCAGCATATTAGGGGTCACTGATTATAGATATCGCTAGTGCTATTTATCATATTAATATTACTATTTTTTCTAGATTGTGAATCACCTCGCTGTATGTTCCAGGTCCAGTAATCCCGATCCCACACTGGCTCAACCAGCGAGGGGTATCTGACCTTGTGGGCAGCACCTTTAGTTTGGCTTAGGCCGCAGCAAAGCTGGGCTTGGGTCATCCACCCTTCCCAGCTATAGATTTCCTTGCTGCACTCTACATCTGAGTGGTGATGTTGGATATTGTCACAGAAGATTCCACCTTCACAATGTTTTTACTTATCTGGGAGACCTGTAAACACTATCACTCATCCTACAAGATGACTCCTCCTTATATGAGAGGGAACATGTAAAGAAATAGACACAGGAGTTTGGTCAGGCTAAGAGATATGGCACATGGAGACATCTACAAGCCAGTGGATGTAAGACTGGTGAATCTGAATGTAATATAGTTTTGAATATGTGTGGTCTTCACGTGAGAAGAACTTGTACTCTTTGGAATTAGCATTCAAAATAACCCAGGTGTCTACAAGTTACTGGAATCTGATAGATGCAAAATATCTCTATGAAAAACAGAGAAGGTATCGAAAGTATATTTAGGGCTGCATTTAGGTCCCTCCCCTGTATATCTAACCCCTGAAGGGCCCTAAGACCAACATGGCCTGCATCATAAAGTGCTTTTGAGTACATTTTGGAATGTAAAGGCAAGCCGATGTAACCTTGGGATCCTGTATATCAATAAAATATACCTCCCAAAAGAATCTGTTAAGGGATCAATAACCTAGAAAGGGAATGATTCTAAAATCAAAATGCTAAACCGTGTTTTTCTTATCAGACAAGCTATGATATACCTTAGCATAATATCTGAATTTTAATCTAAGGGCATGGCTTTCTTTTCCAGTGTTTTTCTTGAATCATGACAACATCACAGCATTGATGTATACACTTAGGTAATCTGGAGCTTTTCTTAAATAGGGAGTTTAGTCCCTTTGCATTGTTAGATGTATGAGTAAGATCTGTGAATGCACAGTCTTGCAAAATGCCAGAAAGAAGCTGGGTAACTCCACACACACTGATCCTAATCTCTTCACCTCCCGAAAAAGGTCAAAACCTATACATTTAAAGGAAGCACCTTGACATAGGTGCCAAGATGTGCAATAAAGGAATGAGAGTAAACGGGAGAAAAGTATAAAATGCCTTTCTATGAACAAAGAGAGTAAATTCAAGATGGTGGTGGTGTGCGGGGAGGGGTTTACAAAACCAGGGCAGATCTGAGCCCTAAATGGCTGCATTATGGGTACCACTGGATTCTAGGATAGTAGAGGATAAGATAAACCTATGAGATGAAAGGAGGGTACAACAACCTATAAAGGAAGATCTCTAAATGAATTTTAGAAATGTACCTATAGTGAGAAACAGCATCCAGCTGCTGTATGGGACAGGGACCAAATGGCCAAGGAAAAGGGGGGTAAGGATGGGGTGGACAAGAAGGGTAGGTTTTGATCCTTTTAGTACCAGTGTTGGATTAAGTGCATTTCTGATCTCTATGCTGAGCATTATAGACTAGGGAAGGCTGTTACGGTTGGCAAGCAAGACAAGGAGTCAGACGGTATATTTAAGATCACCTTTATTAGAAATATTCCGCCACCGTGCGGTTACCCTGGTGGACAGTCATGAGTTGTTTGGAAGCCAAGGTCCCGCAACCTGGCACATCAAATACTCGTCTAAAGGGGGCCACAAATTCTGTGAAATTGTATATTATGGGTTTCTCTATCTCCCATAAAGGATTCGCCCAAGTCAATGATTTGCCAGCAAGGAGAGAAATCATTAGCCCAACCCTGCTGCGCTCAGTAGGGAAGGCTTGAGGAAGCATCACAAGGTAAATGCCCAACTGGTTTAGGAATCTGCGACATAACTCAGGTTCCCCTTTACAGCGTTGTGGAACTGGGGTGGCCACCTGCTGCGGGTTATAGCGTTCCAAGTGAGCAGTTCTGCCAAGCAAAGTCTGCAAGGCGCATGCCAACTGATCAATAAGTTGATCCTGATCCTGCATTCTGTCAAAAATTTTCTGTAAAGGAGGATCACTATCACCGTCTGTAGTCGTGACCCTTACATATTGTTACAGTTGGCAAGCAAGACAAGGAGTCAGACGGTATAGTTAGGATCACCTTTATTAGAAATAAATAAAAAGTAATGCAAATAACAAATAACACACAGAGGGTGATCAAAGAGGCAAGCTCTGTATCAGAAATAGCAGTCATCCAATAGATCCACCACACTGTCTGAGACTAGGCCTCAGCCCACTGGAGTCTCATGGTAAAAGGTAACACCCAGAGGTAGCACTGACTCAGCCTGCAGTCAGTCTAGGAGAGGAGTCTCAGTACGCATCCATGGAGACTACTGACTCACACCTGCAGTCAATAGCTAGGAGTCTGATAGAGCCACAGACCAGCACTAGGAAGGATGTCTGTGGAACGGGACCAACACATGGAGCGAACAGACAGAGCCCTCTGGTAGGCACCAGATAGGATAGTCATACAAGCCAGGTCATACACGGAGCGTGTAGTTAGCCAGAGCCACAGGTTTGCACCAGATAGGATATCCACTGAAGCGTTAGTATGCTGGATGCACAGTGGACAAAGCACCAGGTCAACACAAGAGTGGGTAGTCAGACAAGCCAGGTCATACACGGAGCGGGTAGTTAGCCAGAGCCACAGGTTTGCACCAGAAAGAATGTCTAAACCAAATCGGAATGCACAAGGAGAATGGTCAGAGCCACAGGTCAACACCAGAATGGATGGACAAACAAGCTGGGTCATACACAGGAATCAGGAATACCAAATAAATGAACTGCTCAGAATAACAAAGTAAGGGTAACTGAGTCAGGGCTCAGTCTGCCCTTTAAACCCCTCCTCAGGAAGTAGGTAGGACGAACAGCTCAGTGGGAGGAAGTAGGTAGGATGAGACTACAGGCCTCAAACACATAAAACAGAGGCCTGCAGCATGCTGAAGCCTCGCTCCTGGAGATGACGCATCTAGCATTGATACGTCCAACCGTTCGTGGAAATGACGCCGGAGCATCATTGTGAGCATCACCAGAAGCGGCGGCGCTACAAGGTACTGTGACAAAGGCCAAGCCTACAGGCTGATTTTAATGTGGCCCTGGCTGTACACAAACAGCAGTTTTGCTATAATGAGAAAATATCACCTCTGGCGTTCTCTTCAAGTTTTAGAATGATACATAGTACCACAAAGCATATGTTTTATACCATGTATGATTCCAACAGTGCAGAGAGACACGTAATTAATATAGTCTGTGCAGCTATGTGATCAGAAGCACAAGGAAATTCAGGCACAACCCACTGTTATTTGCACTCACATCTCAGGAAGGGGGATTACTAATGGGGAAGGGATTTTAGGCAGGGGTTCTGTGTGTGCGTGTATATATATATAATATTCACATGTGGCCCTGTATATTACATTTTGAAGAAAGGGTAAAATAATTGCTCATTCAATCTGCAAACTGCTGCACCATAACTAGAGACATTCATATAATAAAACACTTGATCTTTATTAAATCAGTATAAAAACATGATAGTACTTATCAACTCATTGGACTTGTGTTGGCATTTTCCCAAATGCCCAGAAGTATGGAAGCATCAATGTGTTTCACGTAATCACCGCTTAATCATGATTAAGATCAAGTGTTTTATTATATGAATGTCTCTAGTTATGGTGAAGCAGTTTGCAGAGTGAATGTACCTTTAATCAGACCAAGGGAGGTCTTTTTTTTCAGCGGGCACATACTGAGACATGTCTATTTTTCCATTTTGCACAATATTATACTCATGTCCAAATATTCTTAGAGCCGCTCTAAAACAGTATTTCATATATCTGGTAAAATAATTGCTCTCCTCGGATATAGGGGGATTATACTGAATCCTCCAGTAGAGAGGGTCACATACTCCACACCTGCAGTACCTTTTTTCCTATGGATCACTAGTGCTAGAAGCTATTTCAGATATTTATCTCAGGGTGATTCTCCTCACACCGCCATGTTCCCTGAAGAAGACAATTCTTCATCTATTATTGACAGCAGAAGAATGTCAGGCTACCAAAAATATAGCCTTGGATACCTGATCCCAAGCCAAGGGGGTTCTATAGTTAGGCCTGGTGGAAACTGTAAGATTTAAAAAAAGACTATGAGCATAATTCCTTCAATAATGTATTTCAGGGATGGATGGAAAAGCAGAAATACGCACAGCTGTTGTGTACTGAGAGACACGGAGCAATTCCAGCTGCTAAAATGAATCTCAGTACAAATTTGTACATCTCTTCTTGTAGCTATTGGCCATATGGACAAAGAGAAGCGGAGCCGCCCTAGTGCAATAGGGGGCACATTAAAATTCTCATTGATTTAAATTGTGTTTATTAATCCATTGACTACTGTTGAGGTTTCCAGTGAATTGTGAAGCAATTAGAGAGCTCTGTAGCATTCAAAGGGTTAAATGTTTCACTTAAAGACGAACTAACATCTCTTAATACCAACACGGACCTTACTATTGCCAGAAAATAATAATGGCCTGCAATGTGTTGCGTACCCCAGTAGCGCTCAAAGGGTTAAAGACATAACATGTTCAGTCAGTCCAGACTCCTGTCCATTGAGATGGACATTGCAGTTGCTGGCGGTACCCAGGGACGTGAAACTCAGCTCACTGCATGATGTAATCATTACCTTATAAGGACCAATGGGCTGTGCTGTGCATTGGTTCCTCAGTGTGTCATGAACCCACTCTGCTCCTTAACCCTTCAAGTACCAGATGGTTATCCAACACATTGTGAAACAATTCTTTAGATACTCCTCTAGCACTCAAAGGGTTAAATGGTTATGTAGGCTCATGCACTTCAGTCAGAAAACCTGTCAGCAGCTCTCATATCTCCCTCCCTAGATATGACAATCAGGACAGTACAAGAAGGAATAAGGGCAAAATTCATAGAGGCCATTAGGATTTTCTGGCCATGGTAAAGTAAGTGGGGGTGGGGTTATTATTAAAAACTCCTCAATCAATGGGAGTTTTGGGAATTTTAATTTGTCCCCCTTGGAAAATTTGGTTTGCTCTAGAATTGCTCCTGATTTCTTTTGTGCACAGGGACCATAGACTGCATAAGATGGGCAACCTAATGTCTTTTAGCTGTTTTTCAACTACAGCTCCCATCATCCTCAGCTTTCCAGCCGGGCCCTATTTGGTGTTAACCTTTTAAGTGCCAGAGAGGAATCCATCGCATTGCAGTGCCTTCTTAGCACTCAAAGGGTTAAGCTGCAAGATAGTGTCTGATTCCACCAAATGTTTACTTCAAATATGGTAGGAATGGACAATCTGTGAGCCTTCAGCTGTTGTTGGACTACAACTCCTAGCATGCTCAGATAACCGATTGCTGGTTGAGGATGATGGGAGTTGTTGTCCAAGAACAGTTGGAGGGTCATATGTTTCCCACTCCTGTCATAGATGATATTGATAGAATTCAGTGCAGTCATGTATCAGAATGTATAGAAATATGTAAGCTGAATCAGAAGGGAGAGGAGAAAGGAAAAGTCCTCACATATCACACTGACAGCCAGCTGCATAGAAATAACTAAGCATTAGCCTTATTTCTCCCTAGTGATTCTGGGTAGACATGATCTTGTTTGCACTTGATTTATCCAAGACAGCTGGGTCCTGTGTGTGTGTTTGTATATAAACTGCAATTCTGTTTCATTTCCGGAGCAGACGAACTACAACATAAGGGATAAATAAAAATTCTTAGTGATTAAAAGTGGGGCTTTTAACCTCTTGAATGCTATCAGGGGAGGGCTGGCCTGGGGGGCAGGGGGGCAATTGCCCCCTGGGCCAGTCATATGTCTGGGCTGGTGGGCCACTCCCTTTTTTTTTGCTATAAATATGCTACAGTAGTGATACCACAGAGCTTACAATTGAAATGGAGCTACAATCCAAGTGGAACTACATTAGTAGGATAACCCATTTCTCTTGTAAGTTATATGGTATCAATAGTGCAGATTTACTTAAATTGTAAGCTCTGTAGTTGCACCAGTGTAACCCCATTTCAATTGTAAGTTCTGTGGTATTGCTTACCTTACTTCACAACACTAACCCTTTGAGTGACAGAGGGGTATGCCATGCATTGCTCTTCGCAATGCGTGGCATACCCCTCTGGCACTCAAAGGGTTAATGGCAATTTTAAAATTAAAAAAAGAGGGTGGGCTGGGACAGAGGGCTAGAACGATAGTAAAATCGGGCCACTTGATTGTAGCTGCCCTCCAGGCCACAAATTGCGTGCCCTGCCCTGAATGCTATAGTGGTCTTTAGCGCATTGCAAAGTGTGTTGGACACCTCTCTATAATTTGAATGGTTAAATAACCTAATTTAAATCAATGGGTGTTTTGGGGGAGTTCTACTTATTCCCTATGGTGAAGTTGGTTTCTCTATAACGGCATCTTTTTAGCTTAGTGAATTGCACCTATAGTTTTCTCTTACTAAGTGCCAGGGTATGCTGTGTAGTTTCTCACTGTATAAACACTCACCTTGTATAGACACACAGGCCACCCCTAGGAATAGCAGGCAAGCCAGCATGCCATCAGGTCTCATTGTGCTTCTGGTCTGCGTGCCACCGATTGGACCTCACTGACCGTACAGATAATTACGTACCAGATCCTGCTATCTGTTGAGACAATTGTTTAAATAACATCAGAAAGATGGAAAACATCTTGTGATCTACAGCATGCTGAAATATAAGGTGGTATATCTACAGTATTCTAATCCCAAATATCTTTGGAACATTAGTTAATCACGTGTAAGGTTGCCACCTTTTCTTCAAAAAAATACCGGCCATGGCATTCCCTCCATAGACTTAACATTGGACAGAAGCCAATTTTTTACCGGCCTGCCAGTAAAATACCGGCTATTGGCAACCCTAATCACGTGACCTATTAGTTTGGGGAATCCTTTTACTCATGTTTCTATTTAGTGCCATATTGACTAAGGCAAACAAAAATAATCCTGTTAATTTGAATAGGATTTTTAACCCATCGGATGCTAGGGAAGTTGGAGACCTCTCTAGCATTCAAGGGGTTAAAAAGCTCCTTTAAAATCAAAGGGATTTTCTTCACAACCCTGCTTTCCCTCCTGACCAGAGCAGCCCCTCCTTTAGTATATACAAGACCCTGGGCCTTGACACAATAGAGAGCCTTCCTACAGGGATGTAAGCTATTCCTTTCGATAGGCTGATGCACGACTTTCATATCCCAGCAACCCATTCCTGGCAGTACCTTCAAATCCAGCATTTCCTGTCCGAGATGCTGACTAAAGGCTACTACCTTTCTGAAGCATCTCCCTTTGAAACCCTCTTAATACAACAATTCTTCAACATACATTACTCAAGTGCTACAAGCTCCTTTTGATTGCACTACTATGACTAATCCTAATTATATTCTTGATTGGGAGTTGGAGCTCAAGCTCTTTCTTCCCCTTGCCCAGTGGCTGATTCTACACAGGTCCCTGATGAACTCGGTTCCTGATGTACTCAATAAAGAGTGCAACTACGAACTGCTCACCAGATGTACTGCACCCTCAAATTCTCCACTCCTTCAACCCCTCCTTTTCTCCCAGCTACTGGAGATGTGGTTCAGCCCTGGTTCTATGCTGCATATTTGGTGGGATTGCCCTGTTACTGCACCCTTCGGGATACGATCACTGCCCATTTAAGAGAGTTGCTCAACACCATCTTTGTAAAGGTCCTGATGAAACTCCTTTTTGCCTTCAATCTACCCAGGAAACTCAGAAAAAACCCACCCCTTAGGAACCTATATTTCCAACAGAGCTACAATTCCCCTGCTCTGATAGTCTAGCTCTGCTCCTTCTACGAGTCTTTGGGTTAAGCGGGTCTCAATATTTAACTCGATGCAGAAACTGCACACTATCTCCTTGCATACATTAGACACGATTTTCAGAACTTTGGGAATCTTGGGATTTCTTTTGCACATACTACCTACTACAATTACTTGTATGCAGTTGCCTTTCATGTCTGTATGAAATTATTTTCTTCTCCAATGTACTTTTGTAACTTCCTCTATTCCCATAATAAAACCTTAACATGAATAAATAAACCAAAAAGGGGATTGTTTTTAATTTGTCTGTTCTGATGCAATTGGTTTGCCCTAGAATTGCCCAATTTCCTTTGTGCAAAGATACCCCTATAAAGACAGCTACACTCCAGATAATCATGTTATCACTCTTGTTTTATTTCCAGATTTTGCATAAACTTCAATAAGAATCTGTGAGGTAAAACCGGTGATACAAAAATCCATCACAATGCACT
This sequence comes from Rhinophrynus dorsalis, assembly GCA_037306005.1. Classification (NCBI taxonomy): domain Eukaryota; kingdom Metazoa; phylum Chordata; class Amphibia; order Anura; family Rhinophrynidae; genus Rhinophrynus; species Rhinophrynus dorsalis. Next base: position 447,452,263 of record CM074721.1, read on the forward strand.
GGATACCTCTCTAACACTCAAAGGGTTAATCTGCAGAATATCACCAAGTGTTGGCTGTATATTCCTGATTCAAAATCCAAAATAACTACAAAATATATATATATATTTTTTTGCTAGCTGAAAGTTGTTTTCTGTTAGTATTTAAAGAGGAACAAGAGAAAGAAGTGTCTCTAAATGTGTTTATCTCCTTCATACATGTACAGATATTTTTTGCATTGCATCTGCAGTATTTACTAATCACCAGGTCTACGTGTAGTTCTCACCTCCTCAAAATATCTTGTAGAGGAAGTTTTAATAGCATTCTGTTCTGTACTAAAATCAGCACTGAAAGTTTATTGTTGTACTGTGTCTGGAATAGGCCCAGCTCAATAATAAGAACTAAACATGCATGGAACTGTCTATGCCAAAAAATGTTCCAATTAATGCTACTTACACCAAGGGCAATGTATAGATATTTTGGGTGTATACCTTGTTTAATGCTATGTACTAACAAGTGCAGAGGAATCTGGTATAAAATGACTTGATTTTCCTGTGCATTCTATACTGAAGGTGTTTGGTTTTCCTGTGCATTCTATAGGGTAGGTGTTCCAATTTTCCTGTGCATGCTATAGGGAAGGTGTTTGATTTTCTTGTGCATTCTATAGGGAGGTGTTTGATTTTCCTGTGCATGCTATAGGGGAGGTGTTCGATTTTCCTCTGCATGCTATGGGGTAGGTGTATTATTTTCCTGTGCATGCTATAGGGTAGGTGTATTATTTTCCTGTGCATGCTAAAGGGTAGGTGTATTATTTTCCTGTGCATGCTATAGGGGAGGTGTTTGATTTTCCTGTGCATGCTAAAGGGTAGGTGTATTATTTTCCTGTGCATGCTATAGGGGAGGTGATCGATTTTCCTCTGCATGCTATGGGGTAGGTGTATTATTTTCCTGTGCATGCTATAGGGTAGGTGTATTATTTTCCTGTGCATGCTGTAGGGTAGGTGTTCGATTTTCCTGTGCATGCTATAGGGTAGGTGTATTATTTTCCTGTGCATGCTGTAGGGTAGGTGTTAGATTTTCCTGTGCATTCTATAGGGAGGTGTTTGATTTTCCTGTGCATGCTATAGGGGAGGTGTTCGATTTTCCTCTGCATGCTATGGGGTAGGTGTATTATTTTCCTGTGCATGCTAAAGGGTAGGTATATTATTTTCCTGTGCATGCTGTAGGGTAGGTGTATTATTTTCCTGTGCATGCTAAAGGGTAGGTGTATTATTTTCCTGTGCATGCTGTAGGGTAGGTGTATTATTTTCCTGTGCATGCTAAAGGGTAGGTGTATTATTTTCCTGTGCATGTTGTAGGGTAGGTGTTCGATTTTCCTGTGCATGCTATAGGGTAGGTGTATTATTTTCGTGTGCATTCTATAGAGGGTGGTGTTCGATTTTCCTGTGCATGCTATAGGGTAGGTGTATTATTTTCCTGTGCATGCTGTAGGGTAGGTGTATTATTTTCCTGTGCATGCTGTAGGGTAGGTGTATTATTTTCCTGTGCATGCTATAGGGTAGGTATATTATTTTCCTGTGCATGCTATAGGGTAGGTATATTATTTTCCTGTGCATGCTGTAGGGTAGGTGTATTATTTTCCTGTGCATGCTGTAGGGTAGGTGTATTATTTTCCTGTGCATGCTACAGGGTAGGTGTATTATTTTCCTGTGCATGCTGTAGGGTAGGTGTTCGATTTTCCTGTGCATGCTATAGGGTAGGTGTATTATTTTCCTGTGCATTCTATAGAGGGTGGTGTTCGATTTTCCTGTGCATGCTATAGGGTAGGTGTATTATTTTCCTGTGCATGCTGTGGGGTAGGTGTATTATTTTTCTGTGCATGCTGTAGGGTAGGTGTATTATTTTCCTGTGCATGCTATGGGGTAGGTGTATTATTTTCCTGTGCATGCTATAGGGTAGGTATATTATTTTCCTGTGCATTCTATAGAGGGTGGTGTTTGATTTTCCAGTGCATGCTGTAGGGTAGGTGTTCGATTTTCCTGTGCATGCTATAGGGTAGGTGTATTATTTTCCTGTGCGTGCTGTAGGGTAGGTGTTCGATTTTCCTGTGCATTCTATAGGGTAGGTGTATTATTTTCCTGTGCATTCTATAGAGGGTGGTGTTTGATTTTCCTGTGCATGCTGTAGGGTAGGTGTTCGATTTTCCTGCACATGCTGGTGTTCAGGGTTTGCTGAACATGATTCCTATGGCTACGTCCAAGTGCCGAAAATTAGCTGTACTAGTGTATCTCCCTTACATATTCTAACAGTATGAAGCAGGTTTCTTAGCAATGTGTTTGGGATATAGGTGATATTCAAACAATTACATAAGTTAAAGAAATAGTCATACTTATAGGAACTTTTTTTAACTGTTGGTCAAGGTTTTAGAGAAGGACTAATGACAATCACTATCTCTCTAAATTATTTCCATTTTTAAGATAAACGTTTTAGCCTCCCCACTCCTTTTCCTGACATCTGCTCCTTCTGAAGAGAATGAGCTGACACCTTTGGGACAGTAATTACCACTACGTGGTTCATCTTTAACATACTGTGAAATAGTTCAGCCAGGAGAATAGCACCCTCTTCTTTTCAGAAACAAAAGACCTCAGGGAAAGGGGCACGGATGAGGGAGGGAAATAGAATATTTAAACTGAAAAACTGAAAGGCTTGAGACAGTATAACTGATATCAGTCACTCTCTAAAACTGTAAAGTGTTTCTGAAGCATTTCCATGCTCCGATTTAATACTGAATTTTGCAGTGTGATCTAAAATAGTATAAATACTCAAATAATAAATATTCTATTCCAAAACATTAGCCATACAGACTGCTTTAAAAGATTCATATAAAGCAAGGTTCCCTGATATTTAAGCCTCTTTCTGTTCTGTGCAGATCTACAAACCTGACTCAGTACATGCCAATGTTTAGGTTTCTAGTTGATTCTGCAGACATTGAGGTCTTCTTTGTGTTTTCTGGTTTCACTGTAGAGCTGAAAATAATACACCACACTCAGCCTCATAAGGATCAAAGAATTTGAATGATGGTTTAAAGTAGCAGCTTCTGTAGCCAGACTTCCGCTTCTAAATCCCCAGGACAGATGTGTTTGTAGTTGCGGGATATGCACTGATACCCTCACCAGTCCTTGATATTTTCGATGTTTTATTGTGTCTGAAAGCATCTTATAAAGTCTATTTCTCTTACCATTAGGAGCAATAATGTTATATTTTAAAGTGTAACAAACATGTTATAAAAAATTTGATGATTTTGGAAGAGTTTCCAGATTCAACTTTATTTTGTGTTGTCCAGTTTGTGAATAATTTGAGATAATCAGCATCATTTTTTAAGCAAATTAGCTAGTACTGGACAGCAGAGAGGGGTAGGTGGGAGGGCGAGAAGTCTTGAATGTTGAATGACTGGCATACCAGTCAATATTGTTTAACCCTTTGAGTTCCAGAGGGGTACGCAACTCATTGCTTTGCAATGCGTTACATATCTCCTCTGCCACTCAAGGGTTAATTTACATACATATACAAATGAACAAAGCTAAAGCTCTCATAAACTATTTTTTAATTGAAAAATATATAATGTAACCTTAGGTAGTTTTTAAAAGTTCTTTCAAAACCCCCTGACTTTTAAGGTGTTCGTTCTACTTAAACTTTTATTATTTTAGTAGTATACTATATTTCTACTATACACTGTTTTTTCACTTTAATTATTTAATTATCTGTTTCAAATATTCTGTTTCTTCTACTTTCAATGATATGACTGCCCTCTACCTGCTATCTGTAAAAAGTGTCTAAGACTCAGCTGTAGCTCAGCGAAACATAAGATCTCTGTGGCATATGCAGAAAGATGAAAGAGGAGGACGCCTGGTGCAAACCTGCCATACAAAGAAAAACTCTACAAACTCCCATTGATTTAAATGAGGATTAAACCTCTTAATGCTTGAGAGGCATTCCATCACATACATTTACTTTTCAATTTGTTGGAGACACCTCTTGTATTTACGGGATAAAATCCCAATTTACTTCACTGTGAATTTTTATTTGGTCTAAATGGTGCAGATGGTTTGCTCCATAGTTGTCCTTTTTTGTTTTTGTGCATATGACCTTCTATCTTTGTGTGCCCCTCTCTCTATTTACTGATATGAACAAACAGAAAATAAAGAACATATAGAGATCAAGTTGACACTGTTGGAGCTAATAAACTTTAGCAGATTCAGGGCTCAATTCTATTATAAAAAGGAAAGGGACAATCTTCACCAAGCATAAGGAAAATCCTGCCGTCCTTCATCAATGGGGCAGGGTTTTGCTTATACTTAGTGGATGAAGATTGCCCCTCTGTGCATGTTGTCCGGTCCCACGACCGGATTTCACATCTAAGGGGAGTTGGCCTGCAGGCTGTAAAAGGGACAGAACATTAAAATATAGAGTTACATGATCTTCTTTATAGGAGGATCAATCGGAGCTTCGTTTAAAGACATTTCTGTCTCTTTTGTTTTTCCCAGATTAAGGGACAGACTACTGATGCAGCTTGTACCCCTTAAAAAACACCGGACAAACACACACACACCACAATTAAATTTTTTATGTTATTTAATTTATTTACCTATTAACAATAAACAGTCCCTCTCTCTTTTACCATATATTTTAAAAATTGCACAGAACAGCAGCACCTACAGGATGTTTATTTGTAAATGGCAGAGCTAGGGGAATTTAATTAAGGCTATTCTCTGACTATATCACTAACTGCAAGCAACCTGAGGCAGAATTATGAAAAAAAAATATTTTCATATTTCTTAATATTACATATTTATAACTAGGGGATAATTATTTACATATGGTGCCAAAATAAATCTTATTATGTCCTGAAAAAAATATATAGTGTTTGCACGTGCACACTTTCTAATAAAACGGCAAAACCATGTTTAACCAACACATACAATAAACCTGGCATTTGACACTGTCAAAAAATAAATATAAACTCGTCCTTAAAGGGTTAAAGACTAGAAGGGGTGTCCAGTGCATTGCTTTTCAATGTATTGCACACTAACTATAGGCCTTTAAACGGATTGTAATGTTTCACAAAAACAGCAGCTCCAATTAATCTTCATAGTATTTGGGCCATAGAGAGTGTTAGTTCAATACTGTCAGAATTGTGGTTCAAGAGTAATTGAATGATAAAGTTTTTCCCTCCCGCCCCTTTTACCTAGTGTAAGCCATCTCTTCTCAGATGGGAAATCTGCCCCCCTTGACAAGTTTTTCAGGTTTTTCCCTTATCTTAATTGAAGATTGTCCCTTTCTGCAATCTACCTGGGCACCTCCCTTCTGATCTGGCTGAACAGTGTTACATCAGTAAAAGGGGCGGGAGGGAGATACTTTATCATTCAATTACTCTTGAACTACCACTCTGACAGTATTGAAATAACACTCTACAAAGTCCAAATACTATGATGATTAATTAGAGCTGCTTTTATTGTGAAACATTACTATCCCTTTAAGGATTAATAACAACCAGTTGAGGTTTATGGCAGTTGTAGTCTAACAATGGTTGGAGAATGTAGGTTGCCCTCCCCTCAAATAGATCATAACCAGTAATAACCACTGGTAAACAAACGACTGAGCATAGTTTGTTCTGGAAGAGACATTACATCAGCAAGTATATGCAATCAAGTCCTCAAAGACAGTCTAGCACCAGCTGACATTTTGCAGTGTTTGCATCCCTGTCCCACACATTTGGAAAGTCCATAAACTTAATTTTCTTCCTACGCCCAACCTAATATCCCATGGAAGAAACTTATGGAATTGGTCCAGAAGCTGGAAATCCCAGGGTTTAGAAAGCCATTTATTGCTGGCTCAGATCTCCCAACTCAGTCCCAAGGATTCAGTATGAAGCCTGCTCATCTGGAAAGACACTTAGGTTAAAGAGAACGTTATGCTAATGTGTCTTTTATCATTTATGGGGAAACAGCTGGCTTAAGCAAAAGGAATTCCTCTTGCGCATGTAATAGGGATATTAGTCAAGGTAAGCACATGTAATGCCTTATTGACAAGTAAATAATGAATAGATATATATAAAGAATCAGCCGTGCTCTGTGGATTTAAAACAGGTGGAAGGGGCTCACTGGGTGGTCGAGGCTCATAGCTGCTAAAGTGGGGTCTGTTTACTAAAGAGCAAATGGCATATTTATCAGTGGCCATTGTAGTTACTTATTTATGAATGAGAAAGAAAGATAAGCAAAATATTATATGTCCAATCCTTTCTAGTGTATCCCACTTGATGGGCATGTTACTGTGCTTCATTTTAGAGCATACCAAGACATCTCTTCTTCTTTATCAAGGGAAAACTCAAATTAATTGTGCATGATTTTGCAACCAAAAGTCTTTGGAGCGAATGTATTAATGTGTCAGTGCCGCCACATAGCATTAGCATCTGACAACAGCAGCCTCACTTTAGGGTGTGCACTATATCATATGTAGTAGAAACAAAAAACAAAAAGCTGGCGCAGAAGGTTCCTCTGAGTGTGGTATTTAAAAACAGTCCTTCTGCCTTCACCTTCATCACAGTGCTCTCTTAGGACATGTACTCACATGTTAGTGAGGCTTTTACTCTGCCTCTAAGATGTAATCACTCTCCCGGTATATACCCCAGGTTGGTATTATTTAATTCTCCACTTCTCTGTATCCACCACTGCCTCCTTCCAGGTTTTCTAGGGCTCTCTTGGGTTATCACAGAGTGAGGATTACTACCCCACAAAGTAGATCACCCTGTTCCTTTTTTCCTGAAAATGATTTGAGACTTAGGATACTAGGAGTATTATAGTTGGAATTAAAATATTGATCACTCAAGAAGGCATAGATTGATTTATTGCAGGATATTATCCCAATGAAATATTTCACAAGAGTAGAAAATAATAAAAACTTCTTATTAAGTATAATAAAAACATATAAAAAATGCATAACATACTTGTATTAGCTCGACGCATTTCGTGGCACAATGCCACTTCCTCAGGAGCAGAAAAAATATTGTGCCACAAAACACGTAGAGCTAATACAAGTATGTTATGTGTTTTTTTAATTATAGTTAATAAGAAGTTCTTATTATTTTCTACTCTTGTTGTAAAATATTTCATTGGCATAATATCCTGCAATAAATCAATTTATGCCTTGAGTGATCAATATTTTAATTCCAATTATAATACTCCTAGTATCTTAAGTCTCAAATCATTTTCGGGAAAAAAGGAACAGGGTGATCTATTTTGTGGGCTAGTAATTCTCACTCGGTGATAACTCAAGAGAGCCCTAGAAAACCTGGAAGGAGGCAGTGGTGGATACAGAGAAGTGGAGAATTAAATAATACCAACCTGGGGTATATACCGGGAGAGTGATTATATCTAAGAGGCAGAGTAAAAGCCTCACTAACATGTGAGTACATGTCCTAAGAGAGCACTGTGCTGAAGGTGAAGGCACAAGGACTGTTTTTAAATACCACACTCAGAGGAACCTTCTGTGCCGGCTTTTTGTTTTTTGTTTCTACTACAGATTGTGAATCGTGGGGTATCCAAACCTACATAGTTCGAGCTTTGGAGGAACGTCAGAGGAGGGTCCTATGGACTAAATATATAATAGTTCTTTATAAGAATATATATTTTTTATTGCAGATAATATTTGTATATTTATGATTGGATGTACCTATTTTTCCATCTGCTTTCTAAGAATTAATATTAGGATTTTGGGCATCCTGGTATATGCCTAGAGGCACGCCTTTGTATTTGTGACAGGTAGTAGTTTCTATTGCTTCTTCACTTCCCGGGACTAAGAAAGTTTATTTGTGGCCCTCGGATGTGAAGAATATATACCTGTTACTAAATTTGTGGTTTTTGTTAATGCACTATATAATATGATCGCTGTAGTGCTTACTGATGGACACATTCAGAAGAATCTGGATGGGGCCCTGAAACCTGACTATGTCCAATGCATGGTCATATCCAAGTTCCAGCATACTGTGTTAGGGTATGTTATGGAAGGCGAAAATCTTCCTTGGGAACAGTACCACTGGGGGCAATTGGTTTCACAAAGGTGCTGTCATAACTCCCTTCTCTGTGTGCACCCCTGTGTATCAGCAAGCTTCCATGTGTCGGGTTGCATCTTTCTCTGTGACCTTCATGCATGTACACATTTCCACACGCTTATATTGGTGTGATTTTACATTATTCTGAGGTGGAATGTTGGATGTTTTTGAATTGAGTTTAATGCACCTCTTGATTCCTAGTTTCCTGGTTTCCGATCTTGGCTTTGAACTTCAGACTTGATTGCCTTTCTTTATCTTCAACCTCAGTCTGTGTTACTGACCTGAACTAAATAAACCTTGACCACTTCCCTGATAGGATGATACTGAAAGAATTGTGCCATACCTGACCTTGGACTATATCACCTTGCCTTAGTCTCCTCCCTTTGGAACCTTGCCTTGAAATTTTGAGCAATGGTGGATCCTGTTGTCCCTGGTTTTGTCTCTGATTTCAAAAATATGTTCCAACCCCATATTCTGTGGTGTTAGCTATTAAAACTTAATAATATATGAGCTTTACTACATAATAAAATTGTTTATTTCATGTAGTATTTAGGTTATGGTAAGCCCCATTGCTTTACATCAGGGATGCAGTTGTCATGCTCTGAGCAACATCCTTGTGTATTTGCATTCTTGTAAAAGTCAATTCCCTTCTTTTATGCTAGTTGCTAAGGAAAGAAACATATTACAAATCAGCAAATGTACAATTTTCCAAGTGCGACATACACTTACATCATGTTATACATACACCAGAACTTAGTATACATAAACTGTGAATATCCATATGGAGATTTTAACCATTGGAATACTAGAGAGGACTCTCCAGCATTCAAGGGGTTAAAAGTTTTTAAATCAATGGCAAATTATAACCCCCATCCCACGGTGCATTTGGTTTGCTCTGAGTAAAGCCCTAATGATGCAATGGTTTGTTCCAGAATAAGCATACCTGGGAATGCTCCGGATTTGCCCAGGAAACTCCGGTTTTGAGAGTGCATTACTGGGTCTGTGGGGCAGAGGCTGATTCTCCGGATGTGGGGAGTTTTCTTTAAAACACTGCCCACTTCTGCTCCTTCCCACACAGTTCCTCCTACTTTTCCTCCTTCCCCACCCACTTTCCTCCCACTTGTGTGATGCCCAGAAAGCTCCGCCCCCACTCAATGGTAAACTCGCCCCCTTTTTGCCTCGATTTGCAACAATTATACTTCCCAGCTGCATCAGAGGAGTCCCCTCCGGACTCCACAAATGAAGGTTCCCAAGTATGAATAAAGCCCTAATGGTGCAATGGTTTGCTTCAGACTAAGGCCAGAAAGTGCAGTTCAATATCGCTTTAAAAGAGGACCATCTGAAAAATGCCTGCTGCATTGATACACAGGAATCAAATGCAACCTAACAATTAACTACTGCAGCCCTGCAACAGGCATTTTTCATATGTCTCCTCATTTAAAGGGGATCTATCACCTCTATAAAAGTTTGCCTTAAATTTTAGGTTATATAACAAACTAGTTGAACAGCCTGTTACATGGGCCACAGTGCCACTGCCACCCGGTCGCGGGCCAGTCATGCGCAGTAGAGACTGCCCGTGCCACTACTGATACAGACCTGTATCAGCCGCGGCGCAGGCAGTCTCTATTGCGCATGACTGCAGCACGCGCAGCAGTGTCTACTGCGCATGTCGCGGCGTTACACACAATATAGCGAATTATTATATAGGATAGGTGGAATAATGTATTAATTTCTTTTTTAAAATCCCTATTTGGCTGAAATTCAACTAATAAATACTGGCCTGCACCCTATTTCCGGACAAACTGCAGTTACCAGCTCTGTACAGCAGTCCGTCACTCCTCCTCTGCTCCCCTCCCTCTATCCAGCCTCCTCCGATGACAGAGGATTTCTGCCTGTAAGCTGGAGCAGTCTCTGGCCAATGAGAGCGCTCCAGTTTACAGGCAGAAATCCTCTGTCATCGGAGGAGGCTGGATAGAGGGAGGGGAGCAGAGGAGGAGTGACGGACTGCGGTACAGACCTGGTGATCGCAGTCTGTCTGGAAGTAAGTGCAGGGCTGTATTGATTCATTGAATTTCTGCCAAATAGTGATTTTATTCGTTATATAAACTAAATTTTAGCAATTTTAAAAAATAAATGAATACATTATTCCACCAATTCTCTCTATAACCTAAATTTTTGTCCTTATGTTACAGCTGATTTACACAAGAATTGCACCTCTTTAGCATATTTAAATTTAACTTAAATATATCTAATGCATGGATACCTCTCTGGCACTCAAAAGGTTAATCTTTTTAATGCACCAAAGATCTCTTTAGCATTCAGAGGGCTAAGAGGGAGTGTCCTGCAGTCCTGTCTTGGTGGGGGTCCTCTCTGGGCCATGACTGAGCACTAGAAGGTGAATTCAGTCACATATTACACAGCGTTCTGCATGTGGACATGTGTAATTATATCTCCTAGCTGAGGCAGTGTAAACCACAAATTACCATCATAATAAGAAAACTGATTAACCCCTTAACAACCGGCCGATCGTTTCGGCAACGCGACTTAAGGACCGCGGAGCATTTTTTTTTTCTTTTTCCGGTTCTGGACCCCCCGGAACGGTGTGCAGCCGCGGGGGGAGCCCGGAACTACATGATGGTCATAGTACGTCATGGGTCGTTCAGTCAGATCGTTAGGGGGTTAATAAATGCTGTACATTTGATGTAGCCCAAAAGCAGGAATGGAAATGTTTAAAATTGTGTCTCTAACTCCATATTTTTCCTTGAAATGTGGATCCTCAGAGCGGCTGCCACTGATTCCATGTAATATGTTAGTCATACAAATTTAATGTATTGCTTGTTAACTGATGTCTCTAATCATCAAAATTCCAACCGGCTGACACAAGAATGGTTGTGATATCATAGTGTGATAAGCTGTTCAATTGTCTAAAGATGTCATGAGAACGTGTGCTTGCAAACCAGGCAGACTTTGTAGACCATTCCAATGTAGTCATTCTTTTTAAAAAACGAGATTGTGGCTCTGCTCAAGAGCCTCCGTGTCGGACATTACTATCCCTTTAAAACTAGGCTCCCCTAGGTTGGATGTCTACTCTGCCTAATGGTAAATCCTATGCTGCTCTCAGACTAATAGAATTAGAAAGTATAACTATAGCTTTGGCCCTGTGGCACTTAGTGTATTATAAAAGTATACTTTGGGCTTCTCAGGCTTTTCACATTTTCTTTTTGGTCATCTGCTGTGTTTGCGATGTAAGAAACTAGAGACCAATTCCTTGCTGTCCTCCCAATAAAAAATAATCCTGTAATTCTATCTGAATATGAGGTAGTGCATAACTTTTGCAACAGAATGACTCTTCTACCCAGCAGAGTGTGCAGTGCTCATTGGCCCCCATCATTGTCAGCTTTTTAAGAACTGGTGACGGTTAGGGAATGAAATGGTTCTCAAAGGCCCATACTGCACCATAGGGAACAAATAAAAAACTGGAGACTTCTCTGGCATTCAAGGGGTGAAAAAACTTTAATCCAGTGCATATGAATTTAGGACTTATTTGTCCCCTATGGTGCAGCTGGTTTAATCCAGAATAACTCCCATTATAAATATGGGCCACTGTCTATGAGTGCAAGATGCATTGGTACAAAGGCATAAGCTATTCTAAATGATTGCATTTGGTTTCTAATACAATATACAAATGCTATGATAAATAACGGTATACTGTGATGGGTTCTTTCTGGATCTGTCACCTGCCATCTTTTAGACTCAGTATAGGTATCTATTTAAACTGCCTAGTAGTGACTTCTGTCCTTTTTAACCCTTTGAGTGTCAGAGGGGTAGCCAACTCATTGTTGCTGTAGAGCATCGTTCCAAACTCCTCCAATGACAGTGGACTCCTCCAGGTGAGGAACAGGCTTAACTTTAACCCTTTTGGTGCCAGAGGGGTACCCCTCTGGCATTCAAAGGGTTAAAAGCCAGTAACCCAGAGAATACTGCATTTTATTTAAAAAAAATAAATAAAAGGTTTATAGATCCAGGGCAACGGCGCATTCAAATCAAGGCAACTTTAATACAGGTGACAATCCCCGTTTAAAGGGACAGTAATGTCCCAGAGAAAATATTTAGCATTTTGAATAGGAATATCTCTCAAACCATAGCGGTTTGAGAGATAGGGTTTTTGCATTCAATTCAACTTTTTAAGCACTGCAAAATACTAAATATTTTTTCTGGGACATTACTGTCCCTTTAATGTGTACACCATTTGTACAACACAGATCCCCCAATCACTTTGAGCTTCACTTTTCTTCTTTTACTTTACATTATTGTTGTACACACTTCTCTCACACTCAAGGGTATATTCATTTGTATATGAACCTGTATTTGTGTATTTTGTCCTAAAGTTTGGAAATGGCAAGTGGGAAATGAAAAATGGTTCACAGCAGACACGTGGTAGGAGGTTCTTCAGTGAATTTGTATATCTATTTCGTTTCTCTATTTGTGTAATGTAAAAGCTCTCCAAGACATACTTGAAAATGAGAGAAATTTCAATGTATTCTTCCTGGTAAAGCAGTAAATCTATAATTATAATGTTTATATGCAATATGTTAATTGTACATATTTAACATAAAATTGTTATAAACGCAAAGAACTGCAAGTTTCAGTGGAATAAAATAAAATAATGTTTGTGTCCCACAAGTGTGACTATCTACATATTCTCAGGAAGAGCAAGTTTAACCCATTGGACAATAACAATATCTCTAATGCAATGCCTTTGCAAAGAGTTGGAGACATCTGTAGCATACAAGGGGTTAAAGTTAGATTTTTGTTCTCCCCTATCCTGCACAAATGGAAGACATTTTATAGACAATTACGCTCCAGATGTTCTCTTCATTCTACTGGAAATGTATCTACAATTCCTGGGACTGTCCAATGTATAAATCAGACTCCAGTGCTTCCTTCCTGTTCACGGTCACTAACAACATTGGAGCAACAATGTCAGCTACTTAAAGAGAAACTTTCACCTTAATTCAAGTTTGCATATTTCAGAACTGCATTAAAACTCTTTATGTGTCATTTTAAACAAAAGACCAGCAAATGTACAGTTAAAGGGTTAGTAATGGCATATATAAATAAAAAGTATTATTGTAGATATTAAAAAATAAATACATTGATGGCAGTCTGAACTCTCAAACCTTTATGGTTTGAGAAATATAAGGTGATAAAGTTCTCCCTTCCCTCCCATTTCATTGATGTCAGGACCGGCAGGCGGCTCTCCAGCAGAGCCGAGATAGTACTATGTAAAAAGAAATACTTCCTTGAAACAGTCTACGAAGTGTGCTTGCAAACCAAGCACACTTTGTAGACTGTTCCAATGAAGTATTTCTTTCTACATAGCGCTGCCTCGAGTCGGCAGACACAAATCTTAAAAGGGACAGTAATGTCCCATAAATTTTTTTAGAATTTTGTAGCGCTTAAAAAATAAGCTAAATGCCACAAATCCTATCTCTCAAACCGCTATGGTTTGAGAGATATCCTCTGCTAAAGTTCCTCTTCTCCTTCTTTCAGCTGTAAAGGTTGGCTGACACGAGTAGGCTCTTCAGCAGAGCCGCAGTAGCGTGATTTAAAAATAATTACTTCTTTGGAATGGTCTAAAAATGTGTGCTTGCAAACCAGGCACACTTTGTAGACCGTTCCAAAGAAGTATTTCTTTGTAAACTGCGCTATTGCAGCTCTGCTGAAGAGCTGCTTGTCGTCCCCAGACCAGGAACTCCTGCTGTCAGCTTACAGCAGATATCAGGAGAAGAGGAGGGAGAGGGGAACTTTAACTGATGATATCTCTCAAACCATAGCGGTTGCCTAGTTTAACCCAATTTTAATCATTCTCTGATTTAGAAATGAGTGCTACCAACATATTAACCTGTGGTTTAACCATCTTAAATGCCATCTCAAGTACATTTCTAAGCAATAAGCTGCACATGATCCTTGACCCTCTGAGTGCCAGAGTGGTACCCAACGCATTTACCTTTCTGAAACTCAAAGGGTTAAAGGGTTAAATGTCAGTAAAATGTAAAATGATGTAATATACTGACAATAAAGGATCTTTTCACATTTTGTTATTTTTAAGAAACAGTTGCAGAGTGAAAATATTTATTGTCCCTTACAAAATTTCCTTGATATGTAATTGTATATTAATCAATTCTTATTTTTAAAGGGGCTCTATCACCCCTATACAAGTTTGTCTTAAAAGTTAGGTTATATAGCAACTATGTGGAATACTGTATTAATTTCCTTTTTAAAATCTTTATTTGGCTGAAATTCAACATGTAAACATTATCCTGTTCCCTACTGCCGGATAGACTGAGATTACCAGCTCTGTACCGCAGTCTGTCACTCGGTCTCTTCTCCCGTCCCTCTATCCAGCCTCCTCCGATGACTGAGGCTTTCTGCATGTAAGCTGGAGCGCTCTCTGGCCAATGAGAGCACTCCAGCTTACAGGCAGAAAGCCTTCGTCATCGGAGGAGGCTGGATAAAAGGTGGGGAGCAGAGGCAGAGTGACAGACTGCGGTACAGAGCTGGTAACCTCAGTCTACTTAGTAGGGAACAGGATAATGTTTACATGTTGAATTTCGACCAAATAAAGATGCTATATAACCTAACTTTTAAGACAAACTTGTATAGGGGGAATAGATCCCCTTTAAGTAGAGATTGAAGAGTATTTTTGGGGACAATAAATGGTTTTAACTGAATACAAACTTCTTGCAACTCTTTATGCCTCTTTCTACAATTTAATCAAACTGTCTATTGATATTTACTTAGTGAGTACTTATCATTGTTTTACAAGTATTAATTGAGCAAAAAAATGTAACGGGATAATATAAAGGTCTGCTATTATTTGGTCCAGTATATATATTAGTATATCTCTCCTCTCAAACGCGATCCATCTCTCGGGTGCAGTCTTTTTCACTGCCTGCCCCTTGTCTTTGGAATGCGCTCCCTATCATCATCACCAATCATCCACGCTCATCACTTTCAAGCATCTCCTGAAAACCCACCTGTTCAAGGAGCAGCTCATTAACAATATCCTCCTTGTGCACATGGTCTGTCACATTAGAATCAATCTGCTCTTTATTCACTAAGCCTTGTATTTGCACTTATGATCCTCCTCCTACTGTCTCTGTATGTTGCCATGATTTCTAATTAGATTGTAAGCTCCTTGAGGCAGGATCCCTTTCCCAATGTATGATTCCCTTTGTTGCACTTTCCCCCACAAATAATGCAATGATCACACTTTAACCTGATGATCGAAACCCAGTTCTGTATGTGTATCATATAGTTACAAGTCTGTGAAGTGCTTTGTATATGTATGACGCTATATAAATAAAGTTACATACGTACATATGGTGCATTATATATTCGTAACAGATGTACGTAACCCTTTGCGTGCTAGAGAGGTATGCAAAGCATTACACAGCAATGAGTTGTGTACCCCCTCTGGCACTCAAAGGGTTAAAGGTAAAATAGGGGAAGGTAATCAATCAGGGTAAGTCTACAGTGCTCGTGCTGAGAAGTGACAATCTGGTAGACATTAGGGAGAGAGGTATTTCATATGGAGGGAAAAGTGGAGCAATCAAGATGTTACACCAGAATGAAGAGAGGTAAATTAATGACTCTTTAACCCCTTAAGGACCGGACATTATGGGACATTTCCGTCCCATAACGTCCGCATAGGGGCACGTTGACGGGCCGGTACACGTGACCTGTCACGTGTATCGGCGCGTCATTATGGGGCTTGAAATAGATCGCTCCGATCTTGGAGCGGTCTATTTCATGCCCCATTTTTACTTACAGCGCTCCCGGTAGAGCGCTGTAAGTAAAATGTACGTGACGTACCAGGACCGTCAAGGGTCTTTCAAGAAAGTTTACCCTTGACGGTCCTGGTACGTCAAGGGTCCCTAAGGGGTTAAACCTCTGATGCCAGAGAAATCTTAGAAACCTCTGCAACATGTTCATTTTCTTAAAATGTGACTTCCCCTTTACAGGGATAGTAATTCTTAAGTATTACTAATCCCTATAGTAAAGTCCTATTAAAAATAAATGTATTGCCCCCAGTGTCATCTCTCAAACCTTTATGGTTTGAGAGATAATCGCTCCTAAAGTTGCCCTCTCCCTCCCCCTTCCCCGTAGTCAGCATTTTAGCTGACTGAAGGGAAATCCGGTCATAGATCATCAGGCGGCTCTGCAGCAGATGATTTGATTCCAAGGCACTTTTTGTTTTTTAGTTTGGGAATTTAGGGGAACCCACTAGCATGGGCTTACCCCAAGACCCACCAGTGTCTTAAAGCACCCCTGCCTCATTATAAAAGGATTTCTGTCATTAATGGACCCATGTACCAAAGAAAACTGGAGTAATTTGGGTCAAACCAACTGCAACATGAGAAACAAATGCAAGTTACCATTGATTTAAATAGGGTTTTTACCCCTTCAGTGCTAGAAAGGTCTGCAACGCATTGCAAAGCATTCAAATATTCCCTAGCATTCAAGAGGTTTTATAACCCCATTTATATCAATGATCATTGAGGAAATTTTAATAACTTCGTTCGAACAGTTGGTTTTCCACTGAAATGCTCATTTTTTTTTAACAGAGGGCCCTAAGTCTTTGCATCACTTTGTTCTCTTTTAGAGCAGTAAAACAATGTCCACAAAGATGTCCAATTAGAAAGTCTTACACTGAGAACAGCTGCTAATATGACCAATGATGGACAAGTGCAGGAGACAGAAGCCCATGTGGAACTCATTAGACAACATCAGGAATATGTACAGCCGCCTTTCGCCTGCCAGGTTGTAACATTATTAACCCCGTTGCAAACTGCCTTTGCCATGTATTTCTTTTGTCCTATTTACAGCCTGTAAAAATAACTTCTAAGGAAGCATTACAACCTCGCTAACATTATCCACAGCCACTATTCTAAGAGTTGTTATTTTTAACCCCTTGGATGATAGATGCCTTTACTACCCTTTAGTTTATTACAAAGCAAGTATCTGGACAGTTTTTTAGGATGCATGGGGTTCGGCGATAAAGTGTTAAAATGTGAAGAATAATTGTTTTGGACTATTAAGAAATACTTCCTTACTGCCTGTAAAAGAAAAAAACCCTTAAAACATTAACCTATTTTTTTTAATTGAGAAGTAAAACTCACTCCCCCCGTCTTTATACTTTTGCACATTGTCATGATTTAGTTATTACTTTTCTAATGTTTAGAGACATCTCCATTGCACTGAAATTCCATTTTTTACTAGATTTGTAAAAAAATAACCTCCACAGTAATTCACAGAAATCATTGACGTTTATAGACAAGACACTGCGTTGAGTGCTAGTGGGGTATGCAACGCTTTGCAAAGCATACCTCTATGGCACTCAAAGGGTTAAAGCTTTTAATGCTAAAGAGGTCTCCAACACATTACGCCACAATGTATTGGAGACCTTTCTAGTATTCATAGGGTTAGAAGCCAAATTTAAATCAATGGGGATTTTGATAATGATTATCTCTTCCCTATAGTGAGCTGTTTGTCTCAGAATAAATCTTGTTCTTAGAACATCAAACTCAGTGTTCTGTACTCTGTGCACATAGTAGCATAATAACATATGCAGCATCATAATAACATACATAGTAACAGAATAACATACACAGTAACATAATAACATGCATAATAACTTACTTGATGAGGGCTGAAAAAAGACAAGCATCCACCAATTGTAGCCTATGCCAGTCCTATACACGTTTAGTCCTCAATGGCCACCAACAGGCCAGGATGTAAGGATTTCCCTGATTAAGCACAAGTGAGTCAGTCACAATGAATGATCCACTGAGTAACTCACCTGTGCTTAATCAGGGAAATCCTTACATCCTGGCCTGTTGGTGGCTTTTGAGGTCTGAACTTGGATAGAGCTGTTCTATGCTATGTCACCATTGTTGATCCATAAGGAAAAAAGCTACTATTGAATCCATTTGTAATTAAGCCAAAGTGGGTAAAAAATTCAATATACATAATAGGAAAATATATGAATTTGCCAGTATATCACCATTGGCATTAGCATCCAGCTAATGTGCCTGCACTTCCATGAATGCACTAATGTGCAGATGTTTTAGCGCATACTGACACACACATACTGCTGTTGTTAAAGCTTTAATGCCCCAGTGGTCTCTACTTTTGTATGCACATAGAAATGAAGTTAAGTTTCACCACATTCCTCAGGTAGTACATAGCAACAAATAAGGCCCAGAGGAAATATAGCCCTGAAATGCCCATGTATGTCCCCATTACCTTGCCCTTGGCACAAGGGGAATTAAGGAGAAAAAATTTGCATAAGTATCTTAGTAAATTAGACAGGCATAGCAATAAGAAATCTATTCCAGTGCTTAGTTAAGAATAGAATTGTATTAGTACACCCCCTTCTGGGTTACGTGGCAGAAAAAGCAGAAAATCTATGACAATTATTTTAAGAACATTCACATCTAAGCCACACTGAAAACATCTCAAAATACATATTCCTATTAAAATACTCTGTAAATGAATAATACTGATCCAAGTAAATGAGACTTTCTGAGGCTAGTTCTGATTGATCTATCACCCCTATACAAGTTAGTCTTATTAGTTATTTTGCGAATATGTTTAAAACTGTATTCATTTGTTTTTCAAAATGCTATTTGGGGCGAAAACTAATGATTAATGCTACTAGCCAGACCTGGAAAGTTACTCGCCACTGCAAGCCATAACATACCCACCAGGGCTGAAATTCTACTTGCCAGGGCTAAATTTTTTTTGGCGAGTGGAAATTTTGAGCCCTGATCTATCCAATAAGATCGCTTCAGCTTACAGGCAGAAAGCCTCCGACATTGGAGGAGGCTGGATAGAGGGAGTGGAGCAGAGGCAGAGTGACGGACTGTGGTTACAGAGCAGGTACTGGCAGCCTGTCCAGAAGTAGGGTGCAGGGCACTCTTTAAACATTAATTTTTGCCCAAATAGTGTTTTAAAAAAACAAATGAATATGTTTTATTCACTAAATAATCTAACTAATAAGACTAACTTGTATAGGGGTGATAGATCCCCTTTAATGCAACTATTTTTGTGATTTGGAACCGTTTGTTTCTAAGCACAAAGCATGGAACTTTTAATTCAAGTTTCATCTTGTGTGTGTTTGTGTGTGCTTGTGTGTCATTGTGTGTGTCTGTGTGTGCTTGTGTGTCTTTGTGTTTGTGTGTGTCTGTGTGTGATTGTGAGTCTTTGTGTTTGCATGTGTCTATGTGTGTTTACAAATGCACATGTGTTGGGTACCTTTCTAGCATTCAATGGGATACAATTCCAATTAATGCGTTGCATACCACTCTGCCACTCAAAACGTTAATTCAGTGGGAACATGGGGAATATTGTTCTCTTTGATGCAGTTGATTTGCTCCAGAAATACCCTTGGGGTGAAGATGCATTAAGGAGTAATAAGGAAGAGATAACACCTCCAATGTGATAAACTCTCAAATTTCTGTGTAATGCTGCAGCGCCTCTGCACTAACATCTCTCCAGGTTGAGAACTCTTAGTGCATATGATCCATAGAATAACATTTGGATTGGAGAGTTTATCTCACTGGAGAATGTATAATCTTTTTACAACCATTTGATCACACCTTAGTGCACCCCCACCAAGTTCTTCTTAGTACATTAGCCTGCATTCCTCTAAGAATATAATATTATCAGTACTATCAATATTTATAGTAGCACATTTCTGCAATTTTTATTTCCCTTCACATTTAAATAAGAGATGTTTTTAGCAAAAAACTTTGAGCCATATGTGTTCTGCACGAACATGATCCTGTGATTCTAAGGGGCAAACATAACAGATTGTTTTCAGCATCATCTAGATATATATACAGTACATATATATCTATTGTATATATACAATGTAAAGTCTATTAACCCTTTGAGTGCCAGATGGTCACAGAATGCATTGCTTTGTAATGCATTCCGTAACCCTCTGGCACTCATAGGGTTAACTTAAAAGCACATAAATTGTGTGAGCTCATTCTCTAAAGAACAAATATAACAATATATCAGTATTGTCTATAAAGAATAGTGTTTCTATTTTATTACAGTTCAACACTTTAACACTTCGACTGCTATGGAGGTATCCAAAACATTCCATTGCAGTGCTTTGGATACCTCTCTGGCAATCATAAGGTTAAGATAAGAGAAGTAATAAGAAGTTAGTGATAGCTGACTATACAGATGCTGATGTACTAACATCAGCTGGAGCTATCCTGGAGCAAACCAACTGGACTATAGGGGAGAAAGAACAATTCCCCAAATTCCCATTTTTTAAAATGGGGGCTTCAGTTCTTCTTAGGACATAAGCCTAAGTAAAAGACAATATATCATATTATCTATATATCTATTGTCTGTCTAAGTTTTTCCCCAATGAAATTATTTTAAATATAACATAAAATGAGTGACGCTCACTTGACATTTGAGTAAGTTCATCATGCATTGTATATACAAATTGATTTAAAACGTCTGTAAAAAGAAACTAGGAAATCCAGTCATAAATAGACCCACGGTTTTGTAGTTTGGTAGCTCATTCCTTTTCTTAGGAATATGTAACATATGAAGTGTCAGTGTGGAAGGTGTTAGGAATCTCTGCTTCCCCCAGTCAGGTGCCCAGTCTTACCAAAGCAGTGTGTGTGTATCTGTTTCCAGCAGTCCTGCAGATCTGTGTTCTCAGTGCTGAGCTGTGTGGGGGTCTTTTATATAGCAGCACAGCCTGCAGTCCGGGAGTGGCATCCAGCCACAGGACACAGAGGAAACCAGATCTGTAAGAGCAAGGAAACCAGTCTGAAGTGGGCTCACAGAGGCATGGGGTATGCCCAGCACTGGGTAAAAGGGCATTTCATGTCTCAGAAATACACAAAGCAAATACCTCTCTTGTTTATAGGACATATCTGATCTGGTAGATAAAGCATAAAGAGGAATTAAAACATTTATATATCACAACTGCCAGTGGCCAATAAATAAACTTGACATTGGCCAGTATTTTCTAAGCTACAAAATCAGCTATGATACAAAAGAACAGAGGGGGCCCCACATGAAGTAACACCTTCCAGGAAGTTTGTTACTCCTCACACTCTGCCTTCCAGTGTTAATGAAAAAACACTATAATTTATATACAGAACAACCCAAGTGAATAAAATAAGAAGCGTACCAAAGAATGTGAGGACCCTCCATAGTCCCTATTTTAAAAACAAACCAAAAACAAAAGACAGACCTGCACAGCCTCATACAACTTAGATGTGAACCCTGTGTAGAGCATCTATTATACCAATGTATTAATTCACTTTTTTCAAATAATGAGGATTTTGTTGCATAGTTTCAGCAAAACGTGTTTAAAGGGATAGTGATACTTAAAATGTAAAAAAAATATGTTGTACGGTTTATCTCCCTGAGTAAAACAAGGGTACTCCCACTGCTGAAAGGTATTTCATTCAAAAGTTATTAATTTTCAAAGTTGAATTTTTTAGGTGCAATATCACAGTGGCCTGAAATTGTACAGTGGCGCTGTTGCTACACGATCCTATGGACAGCTCTGGTCTCAGGACCATAAATCTCCATAGCATGGTGTAGCAACAGCGCCACTGTACAATTTCAGGCCACTGTGATATTGAACCTAAAAATTCAACTTTGAAAATTAATAACTTTTGAATGAAACACCTTTCAGCAGTGGGGGTACTCTTGTTTTACTCAGGGGGATAAACCCTACAACATATTTTTTTTACATTTTAAATATTACTATCCCTTTAAGCTTGCTTACCTAGGCAAGGTACCCCATTTTATGCGAGTCCTATCTAATATGTATTGCCATCATTATAGCTTAAGAAAATGCTTTATGTTAAAGCTAAAGCTATTTAAAGAGATAGTAATGTTGCAAAATAAATGCAGCTCCAATCATACTTTATAGTTTTTGGACCATGTAGAGCAGTATTATCATTCTCTATGATGTGTCGTTCCAGAGTAATTGGATTATGAAGTGTCCCTCTCCCGCCCCTTTTACCTGTTGCAAGCCGCCTCCCCTCAGATGTGGAATCTGGTCGCTTGACCAGACAGCTCACAGCAAGGGACAATCTTCTGGCTGTGAGCATAAGGAAAACCCTGCCCCCCTTGAAAGATGAGGGCAGGTTTTTCCTTATGCTAACAGAAAATTGCTCCTTGCTATGATCCATCCGGACAGTCTTGCTGTGCAGTTTTACATATGTAAAAGGGGTGGAAGGAGAACACTTTATGATTCAATTACTCTGGACCTACACATCGTAGAGAATGATAATAATGCTCTAAAAACGTTAAAGAATAATAACCGGAGCAACATGTATTTTGAAGCATTACCACTCCTTTAATGCCTTCATGGCTGAACTGACCTGCATTCAAACAAGGATCCTTTGCAGTGAGTGGGTGTAAATCTCAAGAACTGGCACATTCCCACCAGAAGTCTGTCCCACCCACTACTATACACTGCATGGAGCCTGTATAACACACCTTTCCACTATGGACTGAGTTTTTCAATTTGATTTACTCAAATGACCTAGAGTAATTAAATTGACAAACTGCATACTCCTTAGGAGGAGCGGGATCACCATCATCATCAAGTCCCTAAGCCCCATATTAATACATCCAAGTTATCAAAAATATAAGTGGAACCAAACAGTAATATGCCCTTTGAGTGCCAGAGGGATATGCAATGCATTGCAGAGCATTGTACACCCTTCTGGCACCCTAAGGATTAACCCCTTCTGAAGCTAACATCCCATGGCTCATTCCCCATAGCAATAAACACTTCTTCCTTATGTCTTCTTTCTTCCTCTTTAAGTCTTCTTTCTTCTTCTGTGTCTGCTCTATGAAAAAGAAAATAAATAAAATTAAAATCCCCTGTTTCACTATTACCATCATCGCTGCCACCATAAAAGAAAAAAAAGATCATCCGTATTGTTGTACCTTTTGGGCCATTGCCTGAAGGAAATTTTAACAGAGACTGTGTTTTAGACATGTGCGAATTCATTCGGAGACATTCGGATTTCGTTGAAAATGGGGTCATTCGGAGACATTCGGCCAATCCGAAACTCAAGGGTCATTCGGAAAAAATGATCCGACTCCGAACAGCCCAGGTCCGAAATTCGTCGAAACTTTCGGAAGTTTCGGCAATCGACAAATTTCCAAAAGTTTTGACTACTTTTGACCAGGACTTTTTTGTACTTCCTGTGCACGCTCAATTACTTTCCCTCCATAATTTTCCCTCCATGTCTCTAGTCCAATTCCATTCTCCGTTTCATGCACTACTTCCCTCTTTTGTCTGTATTCGAATAGCCTTCTTCGTTTCATGATGGGGGTTGGACTAATGACACAGTCACACAGACAGACAGCCTGCATTTCCTCATTGGGTTGTTGGAGCTCAGAGAGAGAAGAGATTAGAGAGTGTACAGTTGTTGTGTAGGCAGGCAGGTAGCATTAGGCTAGGCATAGGTAGGCAGCCAGCATTAGTTCCAGTTATTGCCACTGCAAGAGCAAGTAATATTTGTTCCTGTGCAAAATATAAAAAAATATTAGGTATTTGTTCGAATACAGGGCCGGCCCTTACATGGGTCCCAGTGGGTCCATGGACCCAGGCGGCACTTTGACAGGGGCGGCAATTTACCGTCCCATAGCATGTTTATTTTGTGCTCTTCCGCCATTTCTGTGTTGCAGGGTGTCCCATCCCATCAGTGTGACTGTCAGCAGCCGGGCAGCCCTATGCTCACTCAGTGGCGATGCCTGCTGGCTGCTTCAGTGACGTGAATTATGTGATAGTGAAACATTATGCCTATTTTATATTGTTTATCGCCCACCTAAAGTCAAGACTTGAGTAAATAGGTCTACCGTCCCAGATTTGCTAGAGAGGTTTTACAAATACAGGAGGGTGCCCCCTGTACGAAATGAGTCTAAACATTTGGGATCCCTAGTATGAGTGCACAACAGTGCATGATGTGTCCTGAACAGGATTGCTGTGAGGTGTCTCCACCCAGAAGGTGCTGGCTTCAACATTGCGACAAGTGACCAACTAAGAGCACCGTGCCGTGCAGCCATAGCATCACCCCCTCCTACTCTCCGGGTCCCGCTGACTGGCAATAACAGGTGAGTCACTAAGAGATCTGAAGCCTTTCTGGAAGTCCTTTCACTTGGAAAGGGGCTAGGTATTACTTGGGGGAGTTGCCTCGTGTGTAAATAATTTCTAGGTGGGAGATGAATGTGCATCACTTATGTGTTTCCTAACAGTAGTTAGAATACAACTCCCATCATCCCCTGATTATGACATTGGGAAATGCCCAGCAATTATCGTAGAGCCCTGTATTGCACACTCACGGAAAATGGTGATATTGCTATACTAAGACAATGCTGTGGACCCCTCTTCAGTATAGATGTCAAGCATTTTTTTTTATGTCTCTCCTGTGTTGCAGTTTGTTCACAACAGAATGTCTCAATTTTTCTTTTTAACCCTTTGGATGCCAGAGTGGTATGCAACGCATTGCTTTGCAATGCATTGCGTACCACTCTGGCACTCAAAGGGTTAACACATTACATCTATCACATTACAATCATTGATGTTTATTCTTGATGTAGTATGAAACTCTACAATGTATATACACATAGAGTTATCTGATATGAGGGGAAATCAGGATAGGAAAACGAGAGAGAGGAATTTGGGTACTAAAGAGGGACAGTAGGGTAGGAGGCTGGTACCAGAAAATGAAACCTTAATCTTTACCCATGTACTAACATAGAATGTGACATGTAGTTTGTCCATGTTCGAGTCGACCACTTATGTTGAGTAGGATGTGAGGGGCCACACATGCCTTGAGTAAATTACTTTATTTTGCTCTTTCTCGGTGTGCGCTCGTCACATTCTTTTCGTTTGTAGGATGTGACAGGCATGGGTTTTCGATGTCGAACATATGCTAAATTGAATGACAGGCATGAGGTTTCGATGTTCAAACATATGCTAGATTGAAGGACAGGCTTTGGGTTTCGATGTTCGAACATGATAAATTGAATGACAGGCATGGGTTTTCGATGTTCGACGTTTGCATTGTGACTGGCATCCCATGCTAGAGTAGAGGTGACATGCACAGACTTTCAATGTACGACAATGTCCGTTTTTGGGATGGATCTTTTTCTAAATGCACACCCTGTCTGCAAATAATGATAGCAGCGTGCACGGAGGCGCACTGCTATAATTTAACCCATGTTAAATTCGGCCGAATAATTCGGAATGGATCAGAATTTCGTCCGAATCGAATAGGCCCGAATTAGAAAAAAAAAATTTGTCCGAATTCGAATTTTACCGAAAATTTTGCCCGTGCACAAGTCTACTGTGTTTTATGTGGCCAGTCCCTGTTCTAAATTGTTCCCATGCTTTTATTGCCTGGTACTTGGGGTTATGCAGGGCACGTAACATGCGTTCCAGCTACCACATCTTCAAGCCAACCAGCTTCCAGCTGGAGAGATCAGAAACATTTCATCCTCCCTCCAGCTAGCCAATCATTGAATAGCTGGAGAGATGACAAAATGTGCATTTGTGACCCCTCCAGCTAAAAGCTAATTGGGTGGGAGATGTGGTTACTGCAGGGCATGGATACCCTGCATAACCCCATATCCAAGCCAATAGAAGCATGCATTCCCCTAGTGGTTATGTCTCTGTTCTCACAACTCTGTAAAAGACTTCTATGCATAGGGTTTACTATGGAAATACAATTTATCTAAAATAGGATGGATGATTGTTTTAGCCTGAAAGCCACATCTTGCTCAAAATGAATGATGAAGACCACATACACATTTTCTTTGCATGCGTATGTATGGGTATCCTATTGAAATGTCACCCTCTAGTTGGCAACCATCAAAACAATTATATCATCCTCTGCGGTTTGTAATTGTAGCTTGGAATCATATTGGCAGCCAAACTACAGGTTGAAGGTGAGAGGAAGAGGGCATCTAAAACCCTTTTAGTGCCAGTGCAATGCATTGCGGACCTCTCTGGCACTCAAAGGCACAGATGGCAATATTTATTTATTTAGTTGGGGGGGAGAAGATGGGATGTTCTTGTGAATGCTATTTTTGTCTGCAACATAAGAATGTCTCCCCTTTTCATGTGGGCATCATTCTGATGTCGCCCACATGGTGCAGGTGACATTCTGATGTCACCATTTTGATTTTCGCCATCTAGAGGGTGACATTTCAATGGGATACCCATACACGCATGCGTGAACAAAATGTATTTGTGGTCTTCCTCATTAATTTTGAGCAAGATGTGGCTTTCAGGCTAAAAAATTGTTCACCCTATTTTAGACAAATTGTATCTGCTGTACTTATTGTTAAATTAACAAAGTCAACTCTTTCCCATGTGATTGTTGTTCAGCACAATTGTTAAATAAGTTATCTCAATAGATAACAGAGAGGGGATTGATTAGCGCTTTATGTGATATGGAGGTTGGTGGTTTCCTCTTGGTTGAATTCAAAATCTGGAACTCAACAGCACTCTTTTGAGTCACTGATTTTAAACTCCCAGAGATGTATGGGATATAAATACTGGGGACTGACACTGTGCTGGTTGTATCTTTGTTGTTCCTGTGGGGTGGGCTTCTGCAGTGCTCTAACACTCCATATTCCTGTTTATGGAAATAAAATGTTGGCCTTCTGCCTGATCCTTTTTACATCAAAGTGAATCACAGAACCAGTGGCACAGTCCCTTGTTAGGCACAGATAAACTGTACCTGGATCTAAAATAAGCAGACCTAATAACATTATATAACACTAATCACAGTCTAAATAAGTCACATGAAGGCACAAAACCAACTTTATGTGGTATCATGTGCACAACAGTATGCAAATGGACAGATTAAATTGTGGTTCCATGATGATGTCAGATATGCTGCCACTTGCATGATGTCACATACCATAGTTTATTGCACTTCTCCACAAACTGTATATATACTGTGATATTGATATTCTTTTGTTACAGGCAATCTAAAAACATGTCAGTGGCTAAAGGAACTGGCCATTGCATTGTCACTGGGTTTACTTATTTTGAACTCAGAGGAAGGCCAGCTGCTCCAGATTGAGACCTCAATATCACTTCATTGTGTATTAAACATATATTTGTTTTTTTTTTCAAGTAGTTGCTGTAGAATGCATTGCTATAGTTTTTGAAGTGTACAAGACAAACATATGTGTGATCCATGTGCTTCTCATGTTTTCATGTTTGCAAATACAGGGGAATAAAGATAAATAGTGACCATAATGATCGAGTTTAGTCAAAAAGACTTAAGAGGGGTGAGAAGATGGGATCAAGGGAGCAAGTGGTGAGAAATCGCCTCAGTTACTCCTGATTCCATGACAGTGGTGAAAGGGTCAAAAAGTAAAGGATTTCATCTTGGGCCACAAAAGTAATGTAGACTAAATTCAAGGAATATCCCTAGGATCATTGTCCATGTGTCTGTGATATAGTCTCTACAACCTTGATGAATCAGTGTATCAAAAACAAAGGGGTAAAGAAATAATAGTATCTAACCATGTAGAGCGTAAGACTGTAGCAAGAGAGAGGAAATTTGCATTGAAGAAAGTCAGAGAAAATATACATAATAGGTACAGGAAGACAAATCTAGTGTTGATAAACATATGGAATTGTACTTCTCAACAAGCATGCCAAAATCTATAGATGAGATTAATGCGAAGTTTACATGCTAGAGAGGTTCAATCCTTTGTTGGATCACAAAAGTACAAATTAACTGTAGAAGACACAAACCCCAATAGACATACAGATTGTCAATATGACAGATGTATGTTCCAAGCATGTGTTCAGGAGAATCGTAGGAGAAGAATTTAGGAAGTAGAGTTTGCTCTGTATATAGTATGGAAAGTTGGAAAGTAAGTGGAGCAAATAAAATGAATGGCCTTCAAAACAGGAGAAAGAACAAAAGTTGGCAAAGCTTATAAATTGAATACAGGCAGACTCTCACCACCTCTACTTATAGGGCATGGTTTATGAGAAAAAGAGACACCACAATGTCAGATTATGTGCTTCATAGCCTCAGTTACAGCAAGTAGCTGGATATTTAATAGGGAACAACAGACGAGTATGGATAGCTATAGGATTATAGAGCCATGGGAAGGAAGACTGAAGCAAGCGCTCAACAGTGGTGCCAGATGGGAATATGAAAATATCTACAAGAAGATGGAACTAGAATTAAACAGTTTCAAAGAGCTGATCTGTGAAGTATCAGTGTGGCAGTTCTGCAGGTAGAAGGAGAGGAGAGGAAATAGATGAGTTCTGAATATGTTTATGAATAAATGGGGTTACTAATCATCAGAGAAAGCAGTGTGTTAGGTACAGTGGACCCGTGGCTATATTTCTGGGAAAAAAAGATGCCAGTACTATACAACTTTTTTTTTTTTTTTTAGAAAAATAGCATATAGCGGGGTGAATATAAATCTGAAAACACTAGAGTCAGGCACAATTTTAGGTGCCAGTTTGGAGTTTTATGAACTAGTGAAGTGGTGTATGCATGTGTATATAAAATGCTCTTACAAGTTACAAGCCAGAAGCAACATTCTAGGAGCCCATGCTTTAAGGATTCTTCCACCCCTGCTATATAGGTTTGAGAAGTTCCCGGAGATTATGCAGAGTGGACCATGACCTTGACCTGGGGGGACCTTATACCATCTTTAGTTTATAATAGTTAATAATAATATAACAAACATTTATAAAGGATTCTTTGAGAATAGTTAGGTGGGTGGTATAGACCCTTTGACTGATGTGAGTTACTTGGTTTAGTGTATCCTTTATTCTCTCTACTAGTACTGAAGGCCCATGTACACGGGCCAAAGTGCCACACTGCGGTCTCGGCTGCTGCCCCAGAGCCGGGAGCAGAGACAGACGGTGGTCCGTTCAGAGCTGTCAGCTCTGGAACAGTCATGTCTCGGACTGGAGGCCGGCACGTTCGGGCAGTCTCTACTGCACATGACTGTAGTGTTTGGGCAGTCTTTACTGCGCGTGTGCGTGTTACGGACACAGGGAGCTTCACATTCTAGCAAATTAAGTCATAGGATACCTTGTCCCTTGGACTGTCTAGGGGACCTTAGGGAAAACAGTTTTATATCTCAATAATAATAACACCAAAGTATTTTACCAGGAAAGATACATTGAGATTGTCTCTCAATTTCAAGTATATCCTGGGGGTATAGATATTATTACCCAATTTAATTGTACTTATTTTATTTACCTCGGAAGGATGAAAGGCTGAGTTGATGCTGCTGGGAGTAGAAACTTCGACCTTGCAATTTGAACAGATTCTACAGCTGGTGCATTAACAAACCGAGCCATCTTACCAGCTAAGGTGGTGTTATACATAGCCAGTTTAGTGGAAATAATTTCCTTCACAAGAAACCAACATGGATAAAACCCTTGGCTATGCATTTCGTCATGTCCCTTGCTTGGGGACATAGGTTTATGAGTCTGTTCCATTCAAACTGTTTTTGGACTTATCTGTTTGTGAGTTCACCTGGATACTTCTGCTCCACTCACTATTGCTCTGCAAATATTTGTTCTCCTGTTTTCTCTTCTGGGCATAACTTTTTGACCTGTATCAACCAGACTCAAAAGCATTGAAGTGCGGGTGCCTAGTGGTTCACTGAGAGTATCCCAGGGCCAGGTACTAGGCCTGACTGATTTCTGTTGTGAACCTTGTCTTATCAACCAGTGCTATGTATCTGCCAGCTACCCCTACTCAGTCTGTTTAATGACCATTCTTTTGTCTACTGCTGGCCACAACCAAGCCTGTAAAATGACCATTCTCTTGTTTATCTCTGGCCTGAATTCAAGTCTTTTAATTACTACCTACCCATGATGCAGCTGTATGTCATCACTCTAATATTGGCTTATCTGGCTCCTAGCATTCAACCACTTGCCTTGTACCCTAGTGATTCATGCTGAGATTACAGATGGCATCTCGCCATTTTGGCAAATCAACAGGTGGTGGTCCAGTCCTGGGCCAATCTCATCCTAAGCTGGTGAAGTATAATAGCTACTTGTCTCCTCTTTGTCTCTTCAATTACTGTCTTGTTCCAGTCTGAGGCCTGTCCTGTTGTCTGCAGCACCCAGCTATACTACCAGCCATCCCAGAACACAGTCCCCAGTTGCCTAGGTTGGCTTATCTAGTCCCTCCTCTGAATTGCATTTTCATGTCGCAGGAATCTAATAATGATGGGTTGCTTTTATGATCAATCCAGATTTACTATATTATCTGGAAGACAGGATCCAGCCAATCCACAGATGGCTGAAAATTTTCCCAGGCTGAATGAACCAAAAGGAGTTGTTCCAGCTATCTATCAATCAAGCTAAGGCTGGATGATGTTCCCCCCTGAACTGCTTCAGCCATCACCTCTCTCATTAATCATACCCTGTTGCATAGGGTGGGGGGGTTGCTGTACATACTCTGGGATAATCTTATCTATTAATATGTGCACACTGATTAGGTCTGAGGTCAAATGTTCTTTTCATTAATGGCAGCAGGTCTAGCACTTTGGATGGTGAACAACGGGCTCGAGGTGTAAGAGAATCAGGCACGTGCACACATAGACACCAAGGGGGGCTTGAGCACCTACCCTTTTTGTCCAAAGTGCCCTTGTGCCCTTTTAACAAAAACAATAAAAAATTAAAAAAATAATTATGAGAAGTGTCCTTTTTTCATTTGAGCCCCTGCCCCCCAAAATGTCTGGGCACGTCCCTGAAGAGAATGCACATAACATATTACTTAATCTCTAAATAGTAATCTTACTAACTGTAATAGCATATGTGTAAAACTAAGAGGAAGGGCAGCTGGGCTTCACCTTAATATCACTGTTTCTGTCCTCTGGATGTATAAACTGGGTAGTACTCATGTTAACTATGAAATGGCAGATTGGCAGATATTGTAGAATTGAAATAACCTACCTGACTTTTCTTATTATTCCAGAGACAGCCCCATGTAAGAGGACAGAGGGATTTTACATCAAAGCAGTATATACAGAGGTGTGTTATTCCTGTATAATGACAGACACAAAGAAGCAAAGGGCAGGATACTAGATTATAAAGGAATTGTATACCTGTATGAATAATTTGTTTAGAATACAGTCACATACAGTATATACTTTTTTATCTAAAATATTGTGCCAGATCTTTGAAGCTTGGGCAGAACATAGTAGATAAGGCTGAAAAAAGACATGCGTCCATCAAGTCCAGCCCATGCCAATAACACCCCTGTTGATCCAGAGGAAGGCAACAAAAAAAGCCCTCTGGAGCAATTTCCAGTGTAGGGGTGTGTGTGTGTGTGTGTGTGTGTGTGTGTGTCAAATAGTTCCCCGGCTCAATATCCTATTTGCTTTGAAGCTATCTGTCATAACTGTCAATATTGTTCTGTGCTAGATAGGCATCCATTGCTTTTTTGAATGCAGTTACATTATCTGCAAGCACAACATCCCGAGGCAAAGAATTCCATAGCCTTACCGCCCTTACTGTAAAGAATCCCTGCCTGTGTTTTAGTCGAAAGCGCCTTTCCTCAAGTCTTAATGGATGACCTCTTGTTCTTAGCTCAGCTCTTTGCATAAATAATTCATTGGATAGTTCTTTGTATTGACCTTGAATGTATTTGTAAATGGTAATCATATCACCCCTTAGACGTCTCTTTTCTAATGTAAACAAACCCAGTTTGGCTAGTCTCTCTTTGTAACTCAGATCCTCCAATCCCTTTATCAGTTTTGTTGCACGTCTCTGCACCTTTTCCAGTTCAGTAATCAGGGCCGGACTGGCCTACCGGGATACCGGGGAAATTCCCGGTAGGCCGACGGCACTGGGCTTCCCTGGGGCTGCAGCCTTAAACAAAAAAATTATGTTACATGCCAGTCTGTGGCCGCAAGGTGACTGGACTGCCACCGCGGCCGCGAGAAGACTGGAAGATATGTTTGAAGAAGTACCTGACAGCCGCCGGGGCCGGGCCGTGTCCAATAGTGGACTCAGACTGTCAGTGCTGGTGCAGGGGAGACAGGCCAGGTGACATCAGATGCAGGCTACGCAGCGGCGTGAAGACAAGCACCGCGTGACTGCGCCTGAGCGCCGGGCCGCCCGCACCCAAATTAAGCGCCAGAGACAGAGGCAGTGACACACACAGGCCAGCCCAGAGTCGAGACGAGCTCGCTGAACAGGAGCCGAGGCAGAAGCCAGAGAGATCCCATTAAGTGGAGATCAAGATGGGGAGAAAGGCAAGAGGGGTAAAGAGCTATAAAGGCAAAAGGGGGATCAAGAGAGGCAAGAGGGGGCATCAAC
Source organism: Rhinophrynus dorsalis (assembly GCA_037306005.1). Lineage (NCBI taxonomy): Eukaryota > Metazoa > Chordata > Amphibia > Anura > Rhinophrynidae > Rhinophrynus > Rhinophrynus dorsalis. The sequence goes on from CM074721.1 coordinate 447,484,753, forward strand.
AGTGGGTGAAAGAGGCAGAGGGGGTCAAAAGGGAGAAAAAGAGGCAAATGGGAGAAAAAAAAAAAGAGGCAAAAGGAGGAAAGATCAGGAGGGGGAGAGAGAGGCAAAAGGGGGGATCAAGAGTCAAGGAGGGGGAGAAAGGGTAATCAAAAGGGAGAGAAAAAGGCAAAAGGAGGGAGCTCAAGAGTAAAGAGGGGGAGAACGAAGCAAAAGGTGTGAATTAAGAGGAGGAGAAAGAGGCAAAAGGTGGGAGATGTATGTGTATATATATATGTGTGTGTGTGTGTGTGTGTGTGTACACATGGTATAGAACCATGAAATGAGTGCACGACCAGGACCTGCAAAAAAAGGTGCTAGTTTATTAAGGGTCTTCATGGTTCTATACCATTTCTACATTTGTGTAATTTAATTTGAGTAGCACACAGGCAGTTGTTCCAGTGCCTATACTATTAGGTTTTATAATAGGAGTGCCCACTATATATATATATATATATATATATATATATATATATATATATATAACTCTTTATTGCTCTGGTGGTGGCATATAACTCTGTATTGTTTTATGGTGACATCTAACTATATTGCTCTTGTGGTGGCATTCAAATGTGTTTTAAATGCATGGTTTCCCCGTTTATGAACAAGAAAAAAATGCTGTTATGCTATGGGGCTGGTAAGCAATTTTTTCCAGGGCTGGTTTTTATTCCCAGTCCGGCCCTGTCAGTAATGTCTTTTTTTAGAACAGGCGCCCAAAATTGTACTCCATATTCTAGATGAGGCCTAACCAAGGATTTATACAGAGGTAGGATAATATTAGCATCCCTTGCTTCTACATCTCTTTTTATGCAGGCTAGTACTCTATTTGCTCTTGCAGCAGCTGAGTGACTCTGCACACTGCTGTGAAGACTATTGTCTATCAGTACACCTAAATCTTTCTCTAATGAGGATTTCCCAAGTTGTTTCCCATTTAGAGTATATGTAGCAAGTTTGTTTCTACAACCCAAATGCATAACCTTACATTTATCTACATTAAATGACATCTGCCACTTTTCTGCCCATTCACTTAGTTTATCTAAATCCTTCTGTAGGGAAAAAACATCGAGCTCTGTATGTATTTCCTTACATAGCTTAGTGTCAGGCGCCTCTAAGTACATATGCAGATGTCTTTCATTTAAGGGTCTCAAACTATGCACTGGTTGCATAATATTGTCCATACACTTTGCTGGTTAAATTAGCAGCAAGTAATAGTTCTGCAGTGCTGTGTCGTGTACCCCTCTGTCATTCAAAAGGTTAAACAAGCAAATGTGAAACGTGGAACATCAACTTAAAGAGGTTGTAAGCCCATACTATGAAAAAAAGACTTTAACCCTTTGAGTGCCTGTGGGCTGTCCGACACATTGTTTCCCCATTGACTCCCCCACCTTGGTGCAAGCAGCATGAAGGGGAGAATTTTCAGTGTATGTAGATTAATACATTGGAGCTAAGCAGGCACAGGGCTAAAGCAATCAATTCCAGTGCCTGTTTTTGTGTGGAATCATATTCATGCATTCCCCAAATATTTTGGAGACGTTCCTAGCATCCAAATGGTTAAAATTCAACCACTTCATGATTCAAGCAATTACAGTCAATTATAGGAAAACTACTGTAAATGCCTGTGTTCACGGGCCAACGTCTGGTGAGGTAAAGAAGCTGGTCCTGCTCTGCGTTCTGCCGTCACCTCACTGGTGGGGAACCCAATGCAGTCATGCGCAGTAGAGACTGCCCGAATGCACAGAATGCTCCCAGCATTCTGTGCTCCCAGCATTCTGTGCATTCGGGCAGTCTCTACTGTGCATGACTGCATTGGACAAACATTCTGGCCTTTTATATTATAGGATAAGTAAATTATAATTTTAATAATGTTTACATATAACTTTTTGTTAAAAAAGTTCAATGTATAAAGATGAAATACAAGAAACACCCAAAACACTTATGGAACAAAAATGAATCTACCTTGATTGAAAAGGCCCTCCTGGGCCAGTTTTACAAGCACAGCTCTGACTTGGCAGGACTTCTTGGGAGCATGTTATGGGAACAATTTTTGCTTCTTAATTTGTGGATGGCACTTGGTGGGAGAAGGTTGGGGGGGGGTAAAGTATAAAGGCAATATTATTTGTTGATGGGATGGGTTATGTTAGCCATTGTTTGGGGGCTATGTTATCTTGTTTTGTATGTTCACAAAATAAATCAATATGGGGTGTATGAGAACTTTATTAATTTATTTCATTTAATTGTACTTACAAAAAATATGGGGTGAATGTACCCCATGTTTTCTTCATTTTGAGAGGGAATGAAAATGCCCTCCCTTTAGCAAAAAAACAAACAAAAAAAATATGGGGACTCCATATTAATTTTGAACACACTCTCCATCCTGATCTGATAATATCCACCAGCTTTTTATTTAAGGTTATTATTGGCCTTAATAAAATCAAATGTTTATTTCTATATTTATTCTAACCATTGTTTTTACCAGGGGATTGGAGGATCTGAGTTATAAAGAAAGACTAATCAAACTGGGTTTGTTTACATTAGAGAAGAGAAGTTTAAGGGGTGATATGATTACCATTTACATAATATATTCGATGTCAATAAAAAGTAATCTCCAATGATTTAGTTAGTCAAAGAGCTGAGCTACGAACAAAAGATATCCATTAAGACTAGAGGAAAGGAGTTTTCGGCTAAAACAAAGGCAGTAAAGATATGGAATTATTTGCCTTGGGATGCTGTGCTTACAGATACAGTAACAGCTTTCAAAAAAGTAACGGATATCTATCTAGTACAGAACATTATTGAGAAATATGACAGTTGCTTCAAAGCAGATAGGTGGTGGACCCAGGGAAATATCTGCCATTTGGGGCCAGGAAGGATTTTTTTACCCACTTGAGACTTAATTGGGAATGGCTTCAATGTTGTTGTTTTTTGCCTTCCTCTGGATCCCCCCTGATTTGGCATGGGCTGGACTTGATAGACGCATGTCTTTGTTCAGCCTTATCAACTATATTACTATGTAATCAATTCATTGCTGATGTAGTTAATATGAGCCAATCTGGCAATGGAGGGGTTTAAGCAGAGGTTGATTTTGGATAGATGGGGGTTAGAGGGGATATTTTATTATTTATGTTTTTTTCTGAATTAAACGTAATGTACATTAACTCTTCCATTGCCAGTAAGTTTGCAAAGCTTTGCAAACTTGCATGGTTACAGAGGGATAAATGAGGGAGTTTGTGTGTATGGTGGGGAGATGTGCTTTGGAGCACTAGGGGACACTAGGTTCAGGCAGGGTGATGGGAAGGGTCATGACCCCCCTTTGTGCCTGGCTGAACTAGTTGCAAATAAACAGACATATAGATCATCTGTTTTCTCTACACCTATGTACCATCAGCAATGATGTCATCTTCATCAGACACAGGACATCTATGAGGCATGTAAACATTTTATTATATGCACTATCCTTTAGCCCTTTAAATTCCCTTTAAATTCCAGAGGGCTGTGCAATGCATCATGAAGCAATGCTGTGCACACCCCTCTGGTACTTAAAGGGTTACAACACTGGATGCTAGGAGATCCTACCATTCAAGTGGTTACCATTTTCAGTGCCAGAGGAGTGTGCAACACATTGCAAAGCAATCCATTGCACACCCCTCTGACACTTACAGGGTTAAGAAGAGCAATAATACACAGAATGCAATCAGACAATGGAATTTGCAGGCAGGAGAAGCTGTTGCTACAGTTTCAAGAAAGACTTTGCTAATGAAGCCGGGTAAGTTACACAAAAGAAAAATGCAATTATTCGAATCTGTATGTTAGGTTTGAGATTTCTAAAAATAAATACATTTTTGATGGTTGAGGCAACCAGAATATTTCCAGCAGCCCTTTCAGCGTGATGCTGTATGTGTAGGAAATCAGCAGCACAGCTTATTTTCTGTGCTTTTACTTTACCTTTAAAAAAATGCATCTGCACTCTGGGGTACTTGCAGGCATATATAATCACTGTAGTACATACTGGCAAGCATACATTGTGATAATTAACCCTCTGAGTTCCTGAGATGCATTGTAATATGTTTACTACCTCTATGGCACTTCAAGGGTCTAGAAGTTTATTTTCAGCAAGTCCCAAACCTCTCCCCTATAGCATAAATAGGAACATGGAGTATGGTATGTGAATTTCCTCTGCACCTTCATAGGGTTAAACAAGGAGCAGAGCAACAGAATTGCCAGAAACATATCCTTCCCCACAGTTGATTCACCTATTTTAGTGCAGAATCATAATATGTACCCACCTATTGAGGCTGATGAGGAATCCAATTCACTAAAATGGGGCTTTTAACACCTTGAATGTTAGAGATGTCTCCAACACGTATTGAAGGCTTAGCTAACATTCAAAGGGTTAAAAGTCCCATTTAAAAACAAAGGGAGTTTTGATAATATTTAACTATCCCATCTGGTGCAGTTTATTAGTGTGTTATAAAATCTTTAAGGACCAGAGAGGTACTCAGTGCATATCACAGTAATATGTTGCACATCACCCCTGGTCCTTAAGGGGTTAAGATATTTGTGATCCTGCCAAGATGTCTGTTCCCATTTGTGACATAGATTATACAGAATTTGTGTCAAAAAAGTAGTACCTAGAAGAACAACAGCCCCTAGCTAAGGTGAACTGATTAATGAGTTCTCCAGAACACTCTGAGCCATAGATACTCAGGACAGGTTGTCAGGCCTTCAGTTTAAGAAAAGAGGGCTGATAAGAGCAAATGAGATTAAGAGGCCCCAAATACCAGGGGTGAGTATCTAAATAGAAAGGTATCAGGTCTTCTTATTCTGTGAAGCTGTATTAGCACCTGCTGGTCTGTAATGGTATAATGCTCTGCTAGTGGCATGTAATGGTGTAATGCTCTGCTGGTGGCTGGTAGCAAAGTATGGAAAATAAAAGAACGTGCCAGATCATCAACCTGGCATGACCCCTGCCAAACACCATTTAGGAACCCAGCTGCAAGAGATATTCAATTGCCGTAGAATCTGTGGACCATAAGCACAATCAATAGAGGTACAGTTCTGGGAGACTTACATTTTTTCTTTTGATTTAATTGGGGCTTTTAAAATCCCCATCTAAATCCCCATTTTGAAAAAATGCAAACGTTAGAATTTTTTATTCTTCCCCATGGTGAAATAATTGCTTCTCGTTTCTTTTAAATATCACCCTAGCAACTCAGGAATATACATTGCATGCACTGTATGCCATACCTAATATATTCACTGATAAATATTTAGGTAGAGAGACGATAGATAGGATTCCAAAGCCAAGGGAATAAAAATATAAAGTGGATTAAATTAATGTATGAATGTTTACACTGCTAGCGAGTCGTGTTTCACAGAGTTGTGCTTGCATCTTGGCTTGACCCATGGTTCATTGCTCTCAGTGGAAAATAATTGAAAATATACTTGCCCTGTTTGAAGACTATGGGCGGAATGTAAGAAATGTATGCAATCGCTATGTACAACGTACTTTTGATGGCAAAATGATTAGCGCCAAAATTCTACTGAATTGTGTATGTTTTTTTCTCAGCAAATGTTTGCTCAATATTTAGTGAATGCGTTTCAAAAAGTGGGCACGGCTGAAATGTCTGTCATTTTGTGAAAGGATTAGCAATTGCGCCTAATTCAGCAAAGCAATTAGCACACATTTTCATACGTCTGTATAGCTTTATGTTAATTTATGAGCATGTGCTCTTCAGTATCAAGGTGTTAATAGGTTTCTTACATCAAACCATGAGCAATCGCCAATAGCACATACATTTATGGCTTTTATAAACTAGCGAATGCTCCACATTCTTGCATTCCATCTTGTATGCTTGAAAAGTAGATTTCTCATGTATTACTCCACACATACCGGGTGTATGATTATTATTAGGGAGTATCTAAATTCACATTTGGGTAAATAAAGAGTCTTAAATCAGCCACCCAGAAGAGGTTGTACTTTGGTAAATGTCAGCCAGTCTGAGATAAATTTCATGATTAGAGCACAAACACATCTCAGTAAACACAATCCTAGATCGTGCACAGAAGGCAATCAGGCAAACTTGCAGTTACGGCTTCTAGCAGGTAAGGAGAATCCATTAAATAGGCCAAGGTCAAAATGGAGATCCAAAAACAATGAATAACACCACGTTCATGGGAAAAGTACCATAACAACAGTGTAAGGAGCTCTTCAAGATTTTAAATAGTGAAAGTTGGTAAGATTAAAATCACCCACTTTGTGAACATTGTGCCCAGCCACTGTGTTTGAATGTTGTGATGTAGATGCTTATGCACATTGCAAGACTGTGCACAGCAGAATAGGAGTTTCTGAACCCCTGAACTGTTGCCAGCAAACTCACTTGCTAACACACAGACACACATGCACACACATGCATACCCCCCACACACATACATACAACCTCCACACACGCACACATACATCCCGCCCACACACACCCGCATACAGACACAGTTTGACTCTCTGTCCTTCTTTTTTTCCTTCATTTAAAAACTGAATTTCAACTGCATATTTTACATGCTTGTCATTAAAAAGGTAATAGTTTATGAGCTTCCCCATGTTACATGTACTGCTGGTGAGCAATCCCTGCTTCTGACAAACACATATACACAGTGGGTCTTATCCACAGAAGAAAAGAGGGGCAATTCTGCAGCAAACCAGTTAGGGAACACAGAAAATGTCCCATTGATCTAAATGGGACTTTAAAAGCATTGTGAAGCAATGCGTTGGAGACATCGCTAGTACTCAAAGGGGTAAAAGTCTCACTTAAATCAGTGGGAGTAATGGCAAATTTTTATTGAAACCCTGTGAAATATATAGTTTGCTCTAGAATCACTCCTATTTTCTTTTGTACATCAGGCCCATAAGGCATAAACTATATGAACAATACAGACAAGTAATACACAATATACATACATAAAATCAAATAGTAAAATTGCATTGTATTTCAGAATGAGTCACATGTTGCTTCCACTGATGAGGTGATCACATGACCCTAGGTAGTATGATGGTATGGAGGAGGGGTTGGAGACTGATCTACTTATAGCACACAGCCATTTACACTCTGCAGGGCCACACTATACAGTGCCAGGCAGCCAGCCTGTCGGACCCTGTGGGTACGTGGCTGCTAGAGCCCAGATGCAGGGAAGAACAACCCTGACTGAATATAGATAGGTAGATATCTAGTTGCAGAGACGCAGTCGAGGGAGATATTGAGAACCTGCGGATAGCGTAGAAGGGGTCACAAATGCCAGTGGTTTGGAGTGGAGAGGTAAGCGTAATAGAGGTCACGGATGCAATGGACAGGATTGGAGAGGTCAGAATGGTCAAGGTCACTTTATTGCCAGAGGACAGTGTTGGAGAGATCAGTGTAGTAGGGGGTCACAGAAGCCAAGGTCCAGGAGTAGAGAAGTCAAAAGAGTCAAGGTAAAGGTCAAATAAATAATATCCACAAGTAACAAGGCTAAAGGGCTAATACATACAAGCCCTGAGCAGAGGTTCCCCCAAGGTTTAAATAGAGGTGCTGCGCCCCCTCTGCACATCATACGTGCATAAGAACATGCCCGCTCTGCGGCTCACCTCCAGCCACACTTCCTCCCAGCCTGTGATGTGGATGCAAGTGCTGGAGTGGCTGATCCGCTCAGGGGACACGGTGCCCCACAAGCAACAGGCCTGGGGAGGAGAACTGCTGCAGACTTGCCACAACGACGGGCTCGCCCTACGGAGGCCCCGGTCCTGGTCCCAGTAACGAAGTACGAGTTTGACAAAGCCCAACTGTTACGGTTTTCTGACACTCAGACCAGGGTATAAAGTAAAAACACAGTTTATTGAATCAAGGAGTAATACAATGCCCCTAGGGGCCAGCACAGGAATAACAGTAATAACAAACACGGACAAAGTGAATGCAATACAGCAAAAGAATAATGGGCAATGAATAGAATGGGGAATAACCCCTAAAGGGTTAACAAGTGCAAGAGGAGTAACACAGTTCAGTTTGGCCAACGCCCAGGATATATTGCAATCTCTGGAACACAGTTCTTGAGTAATAAAGCTGGAGCAAAGTGTCTGCACTGAATTCACTCTCAAATAGGATAGGAAGGCACAAAGTGCCAGAGCTGAGTAGATACCACCGCCGTGGGCTACAGAGAAGTGCTATTGCCAAGCTGAAGTACAAGAACCAGAATCGCCCTTCCTGAGAATCAAAGTTAACCCTGCGTGCGTCCAACGGATAATGCCCTGACACCCCTTGGATGTCAATTCTGATAGCGGCTGCACAAGCACTAAGAGCCGAAGCACTGGACAGTGCAAATGGATAGCGTACCCTCTGAACGTATGTTAGGCCGGAGCCAGGACACCCTTCTGGTGCCGTACGTAACTCTCCCAGCAAGAGCGAATGGATACCAGGGCCAACAGGCGCGGTCACGGTGCACACCGAACACCGGACAGGCAGTGCTCTGCAGAAGGTAGTGAAGTGTATCAGAGGTACTAGAGTAGCGGCTCTAACGGATAACCATATGCTTGGCAAGATCACGGAGGCACAAGACCGGAGACTACAAGGCACTGCAGGAGTTAACAGGTTCTGTACAGAGAGACAGCAGGACCCAACGGATGGCAAAGCAACCTCAAACTCAGCTAGAGCAGTGAGAGGCACAGTGAGTCACCAAGTGATCAGAATGTCGCGGACGCGTCCGGAGTAATGCAGGAACACCGGAACAGCAGGCTGGAACTGGTCGATAACCGGAACCGGAGCACAGCAGGAACAACAGCCGAAGAACAGGATCAATCACGGAGCAGGGTCGTCTACCAGAGCTAGGTCATACACGGAGCAGGATCATCAGCCAGAGCCGGGTCAATCACGGAGCAGAGTCGTCAACCAGAGCCGGGTCATACACGGAGCAGGATCATCAGCCAGAACCGGGTCAATCACGGAGCAGAGTCGTCAACAAGAGCCGGGTCTTACACGGAGCAGGATCATCAGAAGAGTCAGACAAGCCGGATCGGTACACAGGAGAACTGGAACACAGCAACAAGGCGCAGATACTGGAACACCACGAAAGGGCAAATCACAAGTGCCCAAGCTCCAGTGTATAAAGGCACATCCTGGGCGGGCCAATCAGCATCCTCCAATGCACAGGTAATTCAGTTAAGATTGACAGCATAGCACGGGAACCGTGATAGTACCCCCCTCTCAAAGACCCCCTCCCCTGCCGGAGGGTCTTGGTTTCTGAGGGTATTTAGAGTGAAGGTTGCGCAACAATCGTGGAGCATGGAGGTCTTTGTGGTCAACCCAAGAGCGCTCCTCAGGCCCATATCCTTTCCAGTGGACCAAATATTGCAACTTGCCTCTAAATCTCCTCGAGTCAATAATGCTCTGAACTTCGTATTCCTCTTGGCCCTGCACATCCACCGTCCCAGGAACCACCGGAGTGGTAGTATAACGATTGCAAACCAAGGGCTTTAATAGTGACACATGGAACACATTGTGAATACGCATAGTATTAGGAAGTTCCAAAGTGTATGCCACAGGACTGATTTTGCGAATAATCTTGAATGGCCCAATGAACCGGGGGGCCAGTTTGTTCGAAGGCCCCTGCAGGCTGAGATTCCTGGAGGAAAGCCATACCCTATCCCCAACCTGGAAGGGGACCGCTGGCAGCTGTCTGCGATTGGCATGCAGCTGATGTCTGTGGAAGGACTGACTGAGGGACCTTTGTACCTGTGCCCAAGTGGAGCGGAGCTGCTCCATGTGCTCATCCAGAGCCGGAATCTGCTGGGACTGAAATGAGTCTGGGAGTAGACAGGGCTGGAACCCATAATTAACAAGGAATGGAGAGCTCCCAGAAGATGAATTAACCGCGTAGTTCCTGGCGAACTCTGCCCACGGCAACAGGTCAGCCCAGTTATCATGATGATCAGTCACAAAGCAGCGTAAAAACTGCTCCAGTCCCTGATTGGCACGCTCAGCGGCCCCGTTGGTCTGGGGATGGTAGGCGGTGGAGAAGGATAATTGAATGCCCATCTGGCCACAGAATGCCCTCCAGAATCTCGACACGAATTGACTCCCCTGGTCTGACACAATTACTCTGGGCACCCCGTGCAAGCGGAATACTTCTCTGGCAAAAATTAATGCCAATTCCTGGGCCAAGGGAAGGCCAGTGAGGGGCACGAAATGAGCCATCTTAGAGAATCTATCCACCACCATCAGGATAAACGTATAGCCCTTGGAACTCGGCAACTCTCCCAAAAAATCAATAGAAATATGGGACCATGGACGATCACCATTTGGCACTGGTTGGAGCAGACCCACTGGGAGATGTCTGGGAGTTTTGACACGGGCACAGATGGCGCAAGCAGCAGTGAATGCAGAGCAGTCGGCTTTCAGGGAGGGCCACCAGAATGTTCGTGATAGTGACCATGCCAACTGATCTCTGCCAATGTGCCCAGCTGCCTTAGATGAGTGGTAGGTCTCAAGTAATTGGGTACGAAAAGGTTCGTCCACAAAACACCTGCCAACTGGGGTTTCAGGAGGTGCCCGAGCTTGTGACTCCAATATTTACTCTCCCAGTGGCGAGGTGATGCTGGTACGAATAGTAGCCAGAATCCTGTCTGGCTGAATTATGGGGACCGGGGCCTCATCCCTCTCAATGTCTGTGCAGAATTGTCTAGAAAGAGCATCTGCCCTAATGTTTTTGGACCCTGGCAAGTACGATACTATGAAATTAAATCTGGACAGAAATAGGGCCCATCGAGCCTGGCGAGATGACAGCCTTTTAGCCTCGGATAGGTAAATCAAGTTCTTATGGTCTGTGAGGATCAACACTGGCGCTCTAGTGCCCTCCAGAAGATGTCGCCATTCTTTTAATGCCAAGATGATAGCCAACAGTTCCCTATCACCAATTTCGTAATGGCTTTGGGCACTAGACAGTTTTTTTAAAAGAACCCACACGGCCTCAGGTTACCCCCTTCCTTGGGGCGTTGGGAGAGAACTGCCCCTACCCCAACCTCGGAGGCATCAACCTCTAGCGTGAATGGCAGGGTGGGATTAGGGTGGGATAGTATAGGAGCGGATGCAAATGCCTTTTTGAGGGTTTCAAAGGCTATTTCAGCTGCCTCAGACCACTGAGAGGGATTTGCGCCCTTATGAGTAAGGTCAGAGAGAGGTTTTGTGATGGTAGAAAAGTTCTGAATAAACTTTCTATAATAGTTGGCAAAGCCCAGGAACCTTTGGATAGCTTTTAACCCCTTGGGTCGTGGCCATTGAAGAACTGCTGCCAACATCTCTTGGTCCATCGCTATGCCATCCTTAGATATAACAAAACCCAAGAAGGGTACTTGGGAGCAATGAAATTCACATTTTTCTAGTTTGCAGAACAATTTGTTCTTGCGTAATCGAATCAATACCTCCGAAACATCCTGGATGTGCTGGGTTAAATTAGCAGAATGGATCAATATATCGTCCAAGTACACCACCACACAAGACTGTAGCATGTCGCGGAGGATATCATTTATGAACTCCTGAAATACGGCAGGTGCATTACATAATCCAAATGGCATAACTAGATATTCGTAGTGGCCTGACCTAGTATTGAATGCCGTCTTCCACTCATCACCGGCCCTTATCCTTATTAGGTTGTAGGCAGCACGAAGATCAAGTTTCGTAAAGATAGAGGAGCCTTTCAACCTGTCAAATAACTCTGTGATGAGCGGAATGGGGTAAGCGTTCTTGGCAATCAACTTATTGAGTCCACGGTAGTCAATACACGGTCGTAATTCGCCACTTTTCTTTTTCACGAAAAAGAACCCTGCACCTGCCGGAGAGGATGATTTATGAATAATCCCTCGTCTGAGGGCATCCTCTATGTATTCCTCCATGACCCTAGTTTCTTCACCGGACAATGGGTAGGTCCTACCCCTTGGTGGCACGACTCCCGGGGGCAAATCAATAGCGCAATCATATGGCCGATGCTGCGGCAATGCGCTAACTTCACCCTTACTGAATACTTCACTGAACTTGCTGTATTCAGCTGGCACAGAAGGAGAGGTGCACATAATCTTGACTGGGTGAGATAGACAGTGACCAGTGCAGTACTCAGACCAAGACTTAATCTCACATCTTTGCCAGTCAAACTGGGGATTGTGCAGCAACAACCAAGGCTACCCCAAAATAACCGCATGATGGGCTGAATGTATAATTTGAAAACGTACCCCCTCTTTGTGGAGGACCCCAATAGCCATAGTGATGAGAGTAGACTCCATGGTGATGAGTGCTGGTTCTAGGGGTCTGCCATCAATAGCCTCAATGGCTAGCGGAGTATCTCTTTTAGACAGCGGAATATTGTGTCTTTCAGCAAATGCCCGATCCATGAAATAGCCTGCTGCGCCAGAATCTACCAGGGCTAGTACCTCCACAACTTGATCACCCAGGAGAAAACTCACCGGTATGGTGGGTTTCGTGGAACAAAGATCTGAGGACGACTGTACACCACCTAGGGCCTGTACCCCAAGGTACCCTAGGTGCGTGCGTTTCCCGGACGTACCGGACATGTGCGTAGTAAGTGCCCATTTTTACCACAATATAAACATAACCCTTGTCTTTTGCGGTAAGCCCTCTCCTCCTTAGATAACCTAGTAAATCCAATATGCATAGGCTCCCCTGTTTCAGGTACCCCGTCAGGAGGAATGGGAGGAGAGGGTGGGTTAAAAGACCTCTCGTGCCCATGGGTCTTGGAACTAGCCCTCTTTGCCAAGCGCCTTTCGCGCATGCGGGTGTCAATGAGTATCACATAATATATGTACTCATCTAGATCAGTAGGTACCTCCCTGGCAGCAATCTCATCCTTGATGGAATCGGATAGGCCTTGTGAAAAGGCTGCCAGGAGTGCCTTATTATTTCAGGCTACTTCTGCAGCTAATACACGAAATTCTATAGCATAGTCGGCCACAGTGCGATCGCCCATCTGTATTACCATCAATTTCTTAGCCGCCGAGGTGGCTCGCCCTGGTGTCTCGAATACTCTGCGAAACTGTCTGACAAATTCGTTAAAACTCAGAGTACAGGGTTTGGCCTGCTCCCATAAAGGATTAGCCCATGCCAGAGCTTTACCAGTTAACAGAGATATCATGAACCCCACTTTGCTACGGTCATTCAGAAAAGCATAGGGTGTGAGTTCTAAGAAAATCTCTAGTTGGTTAAGGAAACCTCTGCACAGTGTGGGTTCGCCACCATATCTTAGCGGTAACGGCGCCGCTGCTGTGTGACTTCTAGAAGGAGCCAACAATTGCCCAGTAGCATTGTCCGGTGTCATGACTGGGGGGACCACCGGATTTTGATTCGGTTTCTCGAGATGTACCGTACGTTCAAGCAAGGTTTGCATGGCCAAAGCCAATTGATCTAGGCGCTGCTCGTGAACATCCATCCTCCAGTGGAGGTTCTGTGTATTACTGTCACTCTTCCCGTCTGAGGTCATGGCCCTTTCGTACTGTTACGGTTTTCTGACACTCAGACCAGGGTATAAAGTAAAAACACAATTTATTGAATCAAGGAGTAATACAATGCTCCTAGGGGCCAGCACAGGAATAACAGTAATAGCAAACACGGACAAAGTGAATGCAATACAGCAAAAGAATAATGGGCAATGAATAGAATGGGGAAAAACCCCTAAAGGGTTAACAAGTGCAAGAGGAGTAACACAGTTCAGTTTGGCCAACGCCCAGGATATATTGCAGTCTCTGGAACACAGTTCTTGAGTAATAAAGCTGGAGCAAAGTGTCTGCACTGAATTCACTCTCAAATAGGATAGGAAGGCACAAAGTGCCAGAGCTGAGTAGATACCACCGCCGTGGGCTATAGAGAAGTGCTATTGCCAAGCTGAAGTACAAGAACCAGAATCGCCCTTCCTGAGAATCGAAGTTAACCCTGCGTGCGCCCAACGGATAATGCCCTGACACCCCTTGGATGTCAATTCTGATAGCGGTTGCACAAGCACTAAGAGCCGAAGCACTGGACAGTGCAAATGGATAGCGTACCCTCTGAACGTATGTTAGGCCGGAGCCAGGACACCCTTCCGGTGCCGTACATAACTCTCCCAGCAAGAGCGAATGGATACCAGGGCCAACAGGCGCGGTCACGGTGCACACCGAACACCGGACAGGCAGTGCTCTGCAGAAGGTAGTGAAGTGTATCAGAGGTACTAGAGTAGCGGCTCTAACGGATAACCGTATGCTTGGCAAGATCACGGAGGCACAAGACCGGAGACTACAAGGCACTGCAGGAGTTAACAGGTTCTGTACAGAGAGACAGCAGGACCCAACGGATGGCAAAGCAACCTCAAACTCAGCTAGAGCAGTGAGAGGCACAGTGAGTCACCAAGTGATCAGAATGTCGCGGACGCGACCGGAGTAATGCAGGAACACCGGAACAGCAGGCTGGAACTGGTCGATAACCGGAACCGGAGCACAGCAGGAACAACAGCTGAAGAACAGGATCAATCATGGAGCAGGGTCGTCTACCAGAGCCGGGCCATACACGGAGAAGGATCATCAGCCAGAGCCGGGTCAATCACGGAGCAGAGTCGTCAACCAGAGCCGGGTCATACACGGAGCAGGATCATCAGCCAGAACCGGGTCAATCACGGAGCAGAGTCGTCAACCAGAGCCGGGTCATACACGGAGCAGGATCATCAGAAGAGTCAGACAAGCCGGATCGGTACACAGGAGAACTGGAACACAGCAACAAGGCACAGATACTGGAACACCACGAAAAGGGCAAATCACAAGTGCCCAAGCTCCAGTGTATAAAGGCACATCCTGGGCGGGCCAATCAGCATCCTCCAATGCACAGGTAATTCAGTTAAGATTGACAGCATAGCACGGGAACCGTGATACCAACTCTGATTTGTTCTAGATGTTCTGAAGGTGGCCACTAATGGATGGTTTACTGAAAACTTACATCTATGCAGATGACACCCAGATTTACTTATCTGCACCTCGACTGACTTCTGATATTCAGGCTAAAGTCACAGATTAAAAAGACAAACCTGCGCTCCTCTATATAAAGAACAAGTGTGTGCCCTTTATTGGGTATATATAATATTTCTTAGTAAATAAGTGAGATTTTGGTATCTCAAATTGGCCAAGTCGTGGTTAAGCTTACCACCCTGTTAAGGTATCTCAATTTAAGGCAACTACTACTCTAGTACACCTATAAAGCCCTATCTAAATAAAATTAAAATAAAACATCGCTGGTGAGATGTTATAATAAACGCATAGGATTTTTGATTTTAATTTTATTTAGATAGGGCTTTATAGGTATACTAGAGTAGGAGTTGCCTTAAAGGGATAGTAATACTTTCTTTTATCTTTATTTTATTTTGTAGGCATTAAAAAAAACCATGAAGAACGATGTAAGTCTTATGTCTCAAACCTTTATGGTTTGAGAGATATTCACAAGCAAAGTTTCCCCTCCAATCCCTTTTACCTAGTATAAACCATCTCTTCTCAGATGTGGAATCCAGTCCATAGACCAGACAGATAACAGAAGGGGACAATCTTCTTCCTATGAGAACAATGAAAGCCCTGCCTCCTTGACAAGTTTTTCAGGTTTTTCCCTTATCTTAATTGAAGATTGTCCCTCTCTGCAGTCTACCTGGCCACCTCCCTTCTGATCTGGCTGAACAGTGTTACATCAGTAAAAGGGGAGGGAGGGGGATACTTTGTCATTGAATTACTCTTGAACTACAACTCTGACAGTATTGAAATAACACTCTCCAAAGTCCAAATACTATGATGATTAATTAGAGCTGCTTTTATTATGAAACATTACTATCCCTTTAAAGTGAAATACCTTGACGGGGTAGCAAGCTTACTCATGACTTGGCCAATTTGTGATACCAAAATGTCATTTATTTACTAAGAAATATTATATATGGCCAATACAGGGCACACACTTGTTCTTTATATAGAGGAGTGCAGGTTTGTCTTTTTGTCTGTGTTTGCACTTTGGGTTTTGGCCTATTGTTTGGGGGGCTGGAGAACCCTCTCATTCCTTGCTGCCTTCTGTATATCTATTTTATATTCACATTAAAATTGTTTATATTATATGGATATGTTATAGTGAGTTGGCGGTGTGAGCTTTCCTTCTCTCAGTGGCGTAACAATAGGGTTCGCAGGGGTAGCAACTGCAACCAGGTCTGTCACTCCAGGCCCGGCTGCACCCCGTGATCCCCCCGCCTGCCACCCGCTAAAAGTTGAGGTCTGTGCCTTCTTTGACCCTCCTGCACTCTAGTAATGCACAGAGCACTTGTAGATTACATAATCTCCCAGAGCTCTGCATTACTAGAGAGAGGACCTCTCAGGAGCTCCAAGTTACTAATAGAGGTCTGTGCAGGAGGTACAGACCTCTCCTGCCACGCTGCTGGACCACCAGGGAGGTAAGAGATGGGTACTGTGGGACATTGGGAGCAACTTGGAGGTGGAGAAATGACATTGGGAGCAATGTGGAGGTGGAGAAAGGACATTTGGGGGCAACATGGAGGTGGAGAAAGGAGTCAATGTGGAGGTGGAGAAAGGACTTTTGGGGGCAATGTGGAGGTGGAGAGAGGACTTTGGGAGGCAATGTGGAGAGAAGACATTGGGGGGCAATGTGGTCGGGGGGCCCATGGCAATTTCTGCACCAGGGCCCCATGGCTTCTAATTATACCTCTGCCTTCTCTCTAAGGTCACAGATTGCTTCTCGGCTATCTCAGACTAGTTGGCTCATAGGCACCTCAAACTCAATATATGTCTGAAACAGAGCTACTCCTCATTCCATCTAGGCCTGGCCCTGTAGTGCCCTTCCAGGTCACTGTAAATGGCACTTCCATAAATACAGTATCAGAAGCACGGTGTCTAGGGGTGATAATTGATACATCTCTCTCATTCTCCCCTCATAGAAATCCTGTCTCTTTCTTTTGCATAACATTGCTAAAATCAGACCTTCCTCTTCTCCTCCACAGTTAAAATTCTTATACAAGCACTCGTCCTCTCCCAAGTGGACTACTGCAACCTTCTGCTGTCTGGCATTCCTGCCTCCCATCTCCATCCACTTCAATCCATACAGAATGCTGCAGCACAAATTACTTTTTTGTCACCTAGGTTTGTCCCTGCCTTGGTCCTCCTAAAATCTCTCCAATGGCTGTCTATCAAACTCCGGATATCTTACAAAATGTTACTTCTCTCATTCAAGACCCTTCTCTCTTCTATTCTTTCATTTCCACTCTGATGTCCAGCTATACCCCATTCCGCCACTTACGTTCAGTCAATGACTGTCTTCTCTCAGCTTCTTTTGTGTCTGCAACACTCTCACGTATCAAACCGTTTTCCTCTCATTGCTCTACCTCCCACCCTGCGCCACTGCACCTCTCTAATGATCTTCAGTTCTCGCTTGAAAATACACCTCCTGGATAAAACTTCAACATGCTAGAAGGCATTGATGTTGTACAACGAACACTCTTATAAATTATTTACTTTAATTGTGTCCCCTATCACCACCAGAACTCTAGCACTGTATTCAGCACTTGACCCTTATGTACGCTGTATGTCTCCCGTTACCACTTTAGATTGTAAGCTTTCGGGCAGGGACCTCGCACCCAATGTTTCACTCTACAAAGCACCTGTAACCTTGTATTGTCTAAAGCCTTAAATTGTAAAGTACTGTGTATACTTGTGGAGCTATATAAATAAACATATTCATTCATTCATTCATTCATTCATTTATTGATTAACCCCTCGAGGACCATAGGGGTGTGCAACTACAGTATCCGTATTTCCATTCTGCTATTCAGGGACACTGCATAGAGCAGAGCAGCAGAGTGCTTGTCCTTGGCTCTACAGCTATGTGGGAGGGTGTCACGGTACATCACTGGACGTCTGTGCGCACCTTGCTCTATTGCACACCACAGTACTCTAGATACTAGAGGGAGAAATGTCCTTTAATTGCTGTTACAGAAAGTGATGCCTGTGGTGGGTTACAATAATGCACAGAAGCGCAAAGCCTTAGACTAGCATTACACTACAAAAGTACTGCACTAATGTCAGGATCAAGGCTCAGTTCTTTCTCTGCTGTTTACAGCTCTGCCTGGTGGTCATATTGCCTCAGAAGTGGGCTGCCTAGGACATGGAACAAACATTTAAAATCCAGGACTCCCTGGGCAGTCACCCTATATGCAACACACGCATCTGGTCCTCAGGGGGTAAGAACTCACTTTTTACCACATTGGCTGGCCCTAAGATATCAAACTTAGATTTGCACAGGGAGCAACTTACAGCTCAAGCAAAGTTTGCCACACTTTTACCAAAGTAGGAACCCTGATTTGCTAAGGAATAAACTTGCCTCTACTGGCAAATTGGATGGAGGGAAAATATGCTTTGTGCTCCATTTGTACATTCCCATAGATGTCTTTGACTGTATGTGTTTGTAGTGTTTGTTCCAACATCTTTAACATTTTTTTGGGAAAAATGACATTTTATCAAATTGTTATTGATAGTTAAAATACATATAGAATACATAATAACACCCGGAGGAAAATAACTTCCTCTGCAATAAACTGACAAACTATCTTTAAGTGTTCACAGCCCCTTCTCCCTATGTGAACTTTTGTAAAAACGCAGGTGTCTCAGTGTCCCAATTGTTTGCATATATCTATCCGACATGAACATTGTTCACATTCCCCCGCTGTGTGTAATTATTTTATTCCTTAGTCCAGTGATTCTTAACTCAAGTTCTTGGGATTTAGGACACACTGACAAGTCAGGTTTTAAGGATAACCCTACTTTTGAACAAAAAGAGAAATTGCTGACTGGTCCACTGATTATACACCTATAATCAAGCAGTGCTATCCTTAAGGTATGTTACCATGGCCGTATTTAGTGATGTGTTATTGAGACAGTGATTTTTGCGTGCTTGATGCACCGGAATGCAGCATGCTGCAACTTGGATGCTTTATGCATTGAATGTATTCAAGTTGCAGTATGCCTGATATCCATGTCAGCCAATGGGGCTGTTTTGCAGATTTTTACACAAGTGACACTGGAGGTTGCGATGCTCTTCACAATCTCCAATGACTGGTCAAATCTTGTGGGAGTCTGGGTGAACATAGATTAAGACTTGACCAATTTCTGTGTCCGGGAGACCAAGGCTAAGAATCTCTACTTTACATTGTGTTCACATTGTAGCAGTGTTTGATAAAAAAGAGGATATATTTTACAGTGTTTTACATAAGATCTTGTAGCAGGAATTTTGTCTCCTGGCTTTTTTTCCCTCAATATTTAGAAAAAGAATTACCAGCAATATATGAGCAATTCAATTGAAATTTATAGAACAAATTTGTAGGTACGTTAGTACGCTGTTTGTGCAAGGCTTAGATTCAATTACAGTTGATATGTGTTTATCTGGTTTATCTTATTACTTTCAAGGCTCTCCATCACTTGTGCCCACCTTATATTTCATCACTGATATCCAGACACATACCTGCACGTCCACTATGCACCACACATGGTGGACGACTCTCTGCCCCTTTAACCACTATCGCTGTTTCATGAAAGCAGACTTTCTCCATGTTGCTCCCTACCTCCGAAACGCCCTACCAACCAGTATTCACCACCCCTCAGGTGCGCAGAGAGGACTCAGGTCTGAATTCAGAGCGCCCCGCTCAGTATCAGCAATGGCGCGGGCAGTCTGTACTACGCATGACTGCAGCGAGCGCAGCCGTCTCTACTGCACATGATGGCTTCTGACAAACATCCTTACCAAATTATTATATAGGATGTGAATATATAATTTATTCTATGTATTACAGAATCATCAGAATTTTCATTCATATCAATGATGATTTTGAATAATTCTGTATTGGTTTAGTCAGGTTGGCATTGACATCTGTTTGGGACTTGCTTCCCCAGTACAATTGTCTATCAGGGTCCCTGAAATCCCCATTTGAATGATTCTTAACCCATTGAGGGCCAGATGGCTGCACAACACATTGCTTTGCAATGAGTTGCATACCCCTTCTGGAATTCCCCAGGTTAAACAGAAATGAAGATGGGCACATACAGGATGCAGTAATGTGTAGTCCTCTGTTCAATTAGAGTACAGTGAAACACACAATGTTTTAGGTAGCAACACTTTGCTCCCCGAAACATGCTTTTTACCCTCAATACATCATCAATACTCAACGCATTGCTTTGCGTACCCTTTGAGTGACAGAGGGGTACGCAAAGCAATGCGTTGAGTACCCTCTGGCACTCACAGGGTTAATATTAGAATAATTCTGCAGTTGTATTTTAATACGAAAGTGAACCACTGTTTAGTCATTTTGGGTATTTAGGAAGTGTGCAAGTTCAACAGACCTAATAACAAAGTCTGGAAGTTTTGCAGAGTTTCCAGTAACAACATAAAATGCAGTTTTTGAGACTTGTGGGATATATTCATCAATGTCATATTTATGGGATTTGCACTTTTTGTCCACATTTTGAATGCAACATTTCCCGTTCACCTCGTTAAGTCCATATGTGCATCAGTCACACACATAAGTATGAACAGTAACATTTGTTTTTCTTGTCTGACACATGCAAATCATCCAATGACAGTGATCACTGGCTGATTCATCAAAGTCACATCGGAGACAGCTGTGCATATTTTACTGGATAGTCATTTAAATATTTCACCTGCTTCTACTTTGTAATCTCACTGTAGGAACACTTTAAAATGCCCCATCTGACTTTAGGCCACATTGACATACCAATAAGGAAGCAATTGTAAAGCAATTCACAGCACTTTAGGGGAGAAATAAAATATAGATACTAGAAACCAATATTGTGTTAGGCGCTCACCATATATTAGCTTAAAGGATTCCGCTGCTGAATAATCACTGTGACTGAGAAGTCAATAGTCACCACTAAACGCTAAGTAAAATAAAAGAAAATTGTGTATTCAGCACTTGAATCTTAATAAGTAATTATGAATACATGAACAGATGGCTCACAAATAGTAAAGAAATACTTTAATTATGGTACACAATACCTATAAATAATCTCTATAAATATAAAAACATTATATTGATATAATAATCTCAATATGAAAATAATATGCAGCAAATCTGGGAATACCAAGGTATATCCTATATAATAAAAGGCTAGCGATGTTTGTCAGAAGCCGTCATGCAAAGACTGCACGTGTTCGGGCAGTCTCTACTGAGCAAGACTGCATCGAGTGGAGCAGTGAGGTAGTGGTCGCTTAACCCTTTGAGTGCCTGAGGGGTACGCAACACATTGCAAAGCAATGCGTTGCGTACCCCTCTGGCACTCAAAGGGTTAACATTACCCGGACCTTGGCCCGTGTACACGGGCTTTTACACTAGTATATGTATATAATTCTATAATTAAAGTCTCTCATAAAAGTCCTCTTTAGTAATCTTGTAAAGGGTTGATGAAATTTAATCCAGCAAACAAGGGGTTAAATCCCGTATAATGTAAGGAAGTTGAAAATACTGTTCCTATATTGATAGCCTTTATATCTACCTTTAGTGATGCCAAAGTTTCGTATTTGATGTAATAGGAAATCCGTGTTGGTTCAAAGGTATCAACGGGCAGATGTCTTTAACTCCCGACTTGTTCCCACCACCTGGTGTATCCTGGGCACTCTCAGCCGTGATGTGTAGCCAACTGGCATGATTTTTCTTTCTCCCATCTCTATACTGCTGTGCGCAGGTATATTTCAATGATATCTGTATGATAGATATTTCTCCTCACGGTCTTTTGCTCTTCTCCAGGTATTTAGCGGGTTACTTCCTCTCAGTACAATGTTTTTGAGAGGTCGCTATTTGACCCCTTTATGTCCCAAGGATTTACTCTCAGAGATAATACAAATTATTTCGGTAGACTATAGCAATGAAATAGTTGGTATATTTGCTGGACTTAGTTTATAATTATAGTAATAAAATATACAGTTTGCTGTAAAAACGATCTAACACGTTTCGTGCTACTACTTAGCACTTCATCAGAGAATGGTGAATATCTATTTTTAATGCATTTTTATAGGTCATTCTGAAATTAAAATGCTCCTATCATATGTTAATTGTTAAGTGAATACATCCATAAGGCAGCAAATTAGATGTTAACCCTATTCTTACTAGAATTGATTAGGATAACTCCATAGCAAATCCTCCAAAACTAGGCACCGAGTAAATCCTACTTAAATGCCAGTCTATTGGATTGTGAAATAATAAAAGTGAATGTGTGTAATATAAAAAGTATATATAAGAGTGAATAGATAAACATTTTTTAGTGTAGATGTTGTACTTTATTGCTAAGCATATATCTCATATAGTTCAATATTGTTAAAAGGATCATTAATGTATCACACTATTTAAAGGGAATATAGATAGTACTAGTGTAAAAGCCCGTGTACACAGGCCAAAGTCCGGATGATGTTAACCCTTTGAGTGCCAGAGGGGTACGCAACACATTGCTTTGCAATGCGTTGCGTACCCCATCTGGCACTCAAAGCGTTAAGAGGCCGGTCCTGCTCTGCGACCTGCAGCCGATGCAGTCATGCACTGTAGAGACTGCCCGAAAGCACAGAATGCTCCCAGAATTCCTACATCTCCCAGCATTCCTACACCTTCCAGCATTCTGTCTCTACTGCGCATGATGGCTTCTGACAAACATCCTAGAAAATTATTATATAGGATGATTCTCTAGATACAGTTCCACAAACATCCAAGTTACCATATTTCCCAATATATGGTTAAATCTTAGAATATAGTGAGTAAAAACTAATCCTCAGAGGCAGTGTCCTATGAAATAACCAGACCTATCTGATTCCCAAATAAGGAGATATGTATATAAACGTAATAGTGTCTATTTTTTCATTTAGCCCTACTGGTCGTAATGGTTCTAACTTATAAATCCAAAAGGTTTCTTTTTGACTTAATATCTTAAAACTATCTTCACTGGGTATATTTTTTGGTATATGTTCAAGGGGTTTAACCCTTTGAGTGCCAGAGGGGTACGCAACAAATTGCTTTGCAATGCACTGCGTACCTCTCTGGCACTCAAAAGGTTAAGTGATTTCCTTTTATATTATTATTATGACACCTTGAACAGTGACGGCTCAGTGGACTTTTCATGTCGGGTGCAATAATAGATCTACGATGTTCTAAAAACGATCTTTTAGTTTCCTTTTTGTTCTTCCTATGTAAATTTTATCGAAGGGACATTTTATACAGTATAGTACAAACCTAGTATTACAGTTTATATAATGCTTCATTGTAAAGATATTTTCTTTTCTATCTCTATATTCTTTTGTTTCTGACAAGAAAGTACACGTAATACATCTTGTGGAATTACATGAACATACATGTAACTTGCTTAATACCTGGAGAGGAGCAAAAGACAGTGATGAGAAATATCTATCATACAGATATAATTTAAATCTACTTGTAAACAGCCCTGTGCACAGCAGTATAGAGACGGGAGGAAGAAAACTCTACCCGCTGGCTACACATCACGGTTGAGAGTGCCCAGGATACACCAGGTGGTGGGAACAAGTCAGGAGTTAAAGACATCTGCCCGCTGACACCTTAGAACCAACATGGATTTCCTATTAAATCAAATACGAAACGTTGGCATCACTAAAGGTAGATATAAAGGCTATCAATATAGGAACATTATTTTCAACTTCCTTACATCATACGGCATTAACCCATTGTTTGCTGGATTAGATCTCATCAACCCTTTACAAGATTACAAAGAGGACTTTTATGAGAGACTTTTTATTATAGAATTATATATATATATATATATATATATATATATAGGTACATTCAAGATTTGCTGCATATTATTTTCATATTGAGATTATTATATCAAAATAATGTTTTTATATTTATAGAGATTGTTTATAGGTATTGTGTACCATATGTAAAGTATTTCTTTACTATTTGTGAGCCATCTGTTCATATATTCATAATTACTTATTAAGATTCAATTTTCTTTTATTTTTCTTAGAAATAAAAGTTATCAATGATTTAAAGAAAAAGTAAACCCTATTTCTACTCTAACAAAAAAGTTCGACTATGCTTCCTTGACTACCACTAAACCAATCCAGTAGCTGAGGGATAAATACTTACTTAGTCCTTCGCCCAATCCCATGCAGATTCCTGTAGGCTGGGATGAAAGGTCCTCCTCTTCCTGAATGATTAGCGACTGGCTAATATGTTGTTTGAGTATTACAAACTTTCTGACTTCTCAAACCCTGTATTATTACTACAGTTTTGCAGAGTGTGGATTTTGTCTCTGTTCAAATACAATAGTAATATGGGTTGTAAGAGGTCAGGAAGCTTGATAAAGGTCCCAAAGGCAGACTGAAATGTTGCATATGATGGTATTAGAGTAAATCTTTGTGTTATAAATCCATTAGTGTAGCTACTGCACTTCCTACTAGACTTCTGGTTTGTGACTGTTATAAGTGTGAGTTCACACACCCATAACATATGAAAGGGATAGTAATGATTAAAAAAAAAAGCAGCTATGGGCCAGGGAGAGTGGTATTTCAATAATGTCAGAGTTGTAGTTCATAATAATTGAATGATAAAGTATCCCCCTCCCACCCCCTTTACTTGGTGAAAGCCACCTTCCCTCAGATGTGGAATCTGGTCCTGGGACCAGACAGCTCACAGCAAGGGACAATCTTCTTACTGTGAGAACAATGAAAGCCCTGCCCCCCTTGACAGGTTTTTCCCTTATCTTATTTGAAGATTGTCCCTCTCTGCGATACACTTGGACACCACCCTGCTGCTCTGAGGTGAACAGTGTTACATCAGTAAAAGGGGCAGGAGGGGGATACTTTATCATTCAATTACTCTTGCACTACAACTCTAACAGTATTGAAATAACACACTCCATGGCCCAAATACTATGAAGATTAATTGGAGCTGATTTTATTATAAATCATTACTATCCCTTGAAAGTGGTATCTTTCCAAGATATTTACTTTTAATAGTAAAACTTTACTGGCCCTTTAAATCAATGGGGACTTATATATCCCCATCTAACATTTTGTTTACCCAGAATTTCTTCACTTTTGTATGTGCACAGATCTCAGTAACTAGTGGCAAAGTATTACTAAAAGCATAAATGTGAAGGTAAGGAAATTTGAGTATATTTCCCTGAGAGTCTTGCATTCTTATTTTGATACATTTCTGCCCTAGATTGTGTTTTGTTGAGTATGGTACAAGTGTCATCCTTCAAGTTCACCATGTTGTGAACCTGATACACATGTAGCAATAAGAGCCCTGACGTACGCGTCTTGAAACTACAAGCTTTAACTTGCCGAATATAAACATGAACAGAGTCTGTGTAGGATGGCGTGGAATGGCTATTGGCTGAACCTATTAGCTTTCACCTGTGCCTGTCAATCACTGTTCCATCCTCACACACAGGGTGAGTCTCCTATCTACAGGAAGGATGTGGAAAAAATGCCATCCGTACATTCTTCCAATGCCTTCATAATAACAAGATCTACAGCTGACTTAGGCTTCAGACATCAATATAAGGGGAGCTATGCTTTCATCTTGCAGGGAACCCACAGCTAGCAAGGTAGTCTGTGAATCATTGAACTATTATCTCTGACTCATGTTTAGTCAGGGTACCATAGTCCTTTGCAGCTGTCAGAATTTTAGTTACAGACTGCAGAGATTACTGGGGAAGAACATTTCAGACTAATATAAAATCACAACTGGTGTTATTGTCCTATCTGTTAATCTACATTGTCTAGCATATCCTCCACCCTTCATCATGAATGTTGTAAAGATGCACCTTGCTGATCTGTTGGACATTCACCATAGTCCAGTAGCTTATCTTTCACCACAGGCAATATACCCAATGCACCACTGGGGAGTTGGTGCCACATGTGTGAAAGGGACCTAATGTATTGCTTTTAAAAGCAATTTATGTGTTTGTATGTATGTATAAATATATGTGTGTGTGTGTGTGTGCGCGTGTGTGTACATTTGTCTGGGGGTGGGGGGTTTGCATTTGGCTAATCATGCTAAATATTAGT
Source organism: Rhinophrynus dorsalis (assembly GCA_037306005.1). NCBI lineage: Eukaryota > Metazoa > Chordata > Amphibia > Anura > Rhinophrynidae > Rhinophrynus > Rhinophrynus dorsalis. The sequence goes on from CM074721.1 coordinate 447,510,918, forward strand.
TGAAGATTAAAAGTACATTATAAAGGAGTCATTAGCTAAGTAACCCCTTGAATGATAGAGTGGTCACAATGCCTTAGAGGCTTCTCTAACTTCCAGTGGAGTTAAAACTCTCATTTAATTCAGTGAGAATTTGGGGCAATCTTCTTTTGTCCTCTGTGGTACAGTTGTTGTGCTCCAGAGTCCCCCCCCCACTTTAGTTTGCTGAAAAGGGCTCTTAGGACTATATGTATAACACAAATCGGAGCAATTCTGGGGCAAACCTACTACACCATAGGGGAGAAGCATATATTCCCAAACCTCACATTGATTTAAATGTGATTTTTAACCCCTTGAATGCTAGAGAGGACACCTGTCTAGCAATCAAGGGGTAAAAGTGCAATTTCAATCGGTGGGAAGTTTCCCGTTACCCCTCTAGTGAACTTGGTTTTCTCTACAGTACCTCCAGTGTGCTTATATAAGTATGGGGCTTAGTTCTTCAAACCAATACTGGTGAGGGTAAAGTGTTCAAAAGTCTCAAAACATGAATCTAGGTTTGAAAAAGAGAAGAGAGGATGCTTATAATCAGGAATAAAAGTTTTACAAGGGACCTCTAACTAGTTTATATTCAGGCATAGTTATGCGGTGCTTCAGTGTGTGTGTGTGCATGTGTGTGTGTAGGTGGGGTGCTTCAGTGTGTGTGTGCATGTGAATGGGGGTGCTTCAGTGTGTGTGCATGTGGTTGGGGGTGCTTCAGTGTGGGTGGTATTAGTTGGAACCTTTATAGGGTGACCAAACGTCCCAGATTGCCCAGGACTGTCCCTTATTGGAGGTCTGTGTCCCGCGTCCCGGGTCCTCCCCCCCCCCAGGACAACAGAGTCCGGGAATTGAGCAACACGCACCAGTCCAGCCAGCCAATGAAATGTATTTGCTATATGGTCCTCATTGGCTGGCTGAGCCAGCCAATGAAGACCATATAGCAAATACATTTCATTGGCTGGCTGGACTGGTACGTGCGAGACAGCTGGGGTGGAGCAAGTATGCTGGCACTGCAAGTGAGACCAGCAGCTGAGGCTCCCGCCGGTGCTGACCATCTTTCTGAGGCTGACACAGAGTAAGAGTTGCCATTGGGAACTCTTACTATGTCAGCCTCAGAAAGATGGTCAGCGCCGGTGGGAGCCTCAGCCGCGGGACTAGTGTGACCACATGTCCCGGAATGACAGAATGGAAATGTGGTCACCCTGCACCTTTATTCCATGTACACCTTTTTCTAAGTACTTTGACAGTCAGACAAAAAAGTTAGACAGGAGAGGTAAATAGAAGAAAAAGACAGCTGCTGCAGCACAACCACCTAAACACAAGAGGCATGTAAACAAAGAGGGATGGTACAAGAGAGTTATAAATGTATCCGGTATGCTGCTTTGTATGACTCCTTACAATATTCATCTTTTTCCTTACGCATATGTACTCACTGACCCCATTCTGCAACTCCAACCTGGAATGTCTTGCCATCCTGAGTTTTAACCTTTGTGATATGTACTCACTGCACCCCATTCTGCACCTCCAACCCTGAATCTCTCTCCATCCTGAGTTTTAACCCTTTGTGGTATGTACTCATAGTCTCTAATTTCCTGTTCCAGTCTCCATATTGTCTGTCCCCCATATTCCTCTCATATATCTCCCTATGGGCTAGATTCTATTACAGGTGCTAAATGTTAACACTGGTTTTATCAAACATTTTCCTGTTGAAGTCTATGGGGAAAACTGGAGATAAAAGCAGAAATAAAATGAGCACCTGTAATAGAATCTAGCCCCTAAGTCTGCTGAATTAATGGAGTCACATCTGATTGCTCTCGGGGCATTCCTATGCAAAATAATTAGTAAATGACTTCACTCAGTCAGTCAGTTTTAGAAGGGACTTCTAACAAGTTTAAATTCAGGTATAGGTAGGGGGTGCTTCAGTGTTTATGAATGTGTGTTGGGGGGGTTCAGTGTGGATGGTATTAGTTGGCATCTTTATTCCAAGTGAACCTTTTTCTAAGTACTTCGAGAGTCAAACAAGAGAGTTAGACAGGGCATTTGGACAGGATAAAAAGACAGTTGCTGCAGCATCGCCTTCTAAAGACAACACACATGTAAACAAAGAGGAATGCAGTGAAATACGAGGGAAGAGATAAAATAAGTGTTACAAATAGATGCTTTTGTCTTTCAAAATAATCTCATATATATGGAATATTTCACCTGTTTCTCTCTCTTCTACCTTTGTTAAATTTGTGCCAAAATTAATAAATTATCACTATCTGTTTTAACCCTTCTGCTTTTGATACAGTTTACCCTTTATCCCTACAATCATGCTCCTCACTTGCACCATAACATACTAATCCACCATGGATTTCTGCATACTGTACTGTGCTGGTGGAGAGTGCTGGTGGAGAGTGCTAAAAACAAGCTCACCCAGCCCCAATAATCACAGCAACCAACACACGCTTTCATTATATGCTCACAACAAACAACTCACTAAATGTATATGCATTTCGGTTGTCTTTTCTCAAATAAACCAAGTTTGTCAAGTTGTTCCTCAAACATCAATCCTTCATTCCCTTGATTAATTTTGTTGCTCTTCGCTGTACTCTCTCCAGTTCTAGAATATACTTTGTCTGAACTGGTGCCCAAAACTGTACTGCATATTCGAGGTGAGGTCTTACCAACAATTTGTACAATGGCAAAATTATGTTATCTACTCTTGCTTTAATACCCCTTTTTATGCAAGACAGGACTTTGCTTTTGACACTGGTCACTGTTTCCAAGTTTGTAGTTTACAAGGATTCCCCGGTCCTTCTCTAGCAATGAGTCCCCTAAAAATGATTCCATTAAGTTCATAAGTAGCACTGGGAATTTTTCTTCACAAATACAAGATGATTTTTTCTTCCCAAAAAAAAGACTTTACACTCTCCTACATCAAACTTCATATTCCATTTTTTCCCAATCCGCCAGTTTATGTAAATCCCTCTGCGGAGAACAGATATCCTGTTCTGAATTTATTACCCTGCATAATTTAGTATCATCTGCAAATGCCGATATTTTGCTTTCTATCTATTTCCAGGTCATTTATAAACATGTTAAAAAGCAGTGGACCAAGTACATAACCCTGAGGTAATCCACTCTCAACTTTAACTGTACTGGAGTATTGTCCATTTATAACCACACATTGTTCCCAATCCTTCAATCAGTTTTCTATCCAATTGCAAAGGTTATCTCCCAGCCCCAATTTCCTAATTTTACATCCCAGCCTCTGATGGGGCAATGTATCAAATGCCGTTGCAAAATCTAGATATACTACATCAACTGCCTTACCATTATCTAGGTTGCTATTTACTTCTTCATAGAAGCTGCAAAGATTAGTTTGGCATGATCTATTCCTCATAAAACCATGTTGATTACTGCTAATAATCTTATTTTGTGAAGTATAGTCCTGAATATAATCCCTTATTATACCTTCTAGTAGTTTTCCCCACTACAGATGTCAAACTCACAGGTCTATAATTCCCAGATTCTGTTTTAGTTCCCTCCTAAAATAGATGCACTACATTGGCTTTATACCAATTTGGCGGCATTGAGTCTGTGGTGAGATAATTTTTTTTTTTGTTTTTAAGTGTATTTTATTTAAGGAAACAAAATAGAATTACATTTCAATTCCAAATATAACAACAATAGCTATTACAATATGTAGCATATATCATGTCAGACGTCCGGCCGGCCGGCTCCAAAAGGGACTGACAGCACAGGCGCATGGACGTCACTAGGAAAGATGTCCGTGCTTCCTGCTACTGTCAGCCTCCGAATAAGTCGAAAATCTTTTAAACCAGGTAATATTTCTGGCGACTAGCGCTACTAAGCAGCTGGTCGCCAGATGAAGACTTATATAAGATAAAGTTTTTGCGGGGTGGTAGTTCCCCTTTAAATAATTTATCCCAGTCTATATGTTGCTCTTAACATTTTGCAGTTAGCTTTTTTAAAATTTTTTGGTTTTGGTTGAACCTATACAGTTTTGCTTTGCCAAACTGATCTCAAATGTAACTGTGTTGTGATCACTGTTTCCCAAATATTTACCTACCTTAATATTGGATACCATGTGTATGTTATTTGTTATCACTAGGTCCAATACATTGTTATTTCTTGACTGCACTTCCATCATTTGTGACATGTAGCTTTCCCCAAGCATGCCCATAAACCTGCTTCCCTTAGCATTCTGACAGGTCTGATTTTTCAAGTTGACATCCAGATAGTTAAAATCTCCTATAATTATATTATGCCCAAAATGGGCAGCTTTCCTCATTTGCAATAGCAGTTGGACCTCATGAAAGATTCTGTACATTGTCTAAGACATTGAACTTGTCACAACTAATCTCCTCCCCTACTTGCATGAATCCTAAAACATCCGACATGCTTTGCTGGACCAGATCCTTTAATCCTGCCCAAGCAGAATCCAAGATTCAGTCGTACTAGCAAATGTATTTAGTGATCACTCAATAATCTACTGTGTTCACAAAATAATAACAATAAAATCCTGCCCCAAATAGATCATTTAGGAAATCAAATCTCCAGTCTTTCCTAAACAATCTAAGAATTGACAGTGGTATAGAATACACTTAATACCTGACCTAGACTCAGCAATTGACTTTTTAACTCTGTTCTTGCAGGTCTGCAATACCCATGCCTCAGTAAGGAAGGTCAGGGTAAAGGGGGCCCATTTACCCTGGGTCTCAGCTGACCTGCTTCAGTTATACAGTTTCAGAGATGCCATATGGACAAAATCTAAACAAACTGTCTTATCTTCTGATCACACTGCTTACAGACAATTGCGGAATACCTGCACAAAGCAAACAAACCTAGGAAAATCTAAATATTTTACAGACAAATTAAACACTGACAAAACATTCACAATAGTATTTGGTCTTATCGTAATATGGCCCTGGTAGACTACTACAAATATCAAGGTATGTGGCTTGACCCAGTCGTCACTTTTGGTCATCATATTGATAAATTAACATCCAAACTTTATCCCAAATAGGTTTTCTGTTTAGAAACAAATCGTGTTTAAGTCCTATGGTAAGAAATGTATTGCTTAACGGGTGTTAATGCCAGTCATAGACTATATAAATGCTCCTGTGTCACAAATCCATCTTGGTGAACTTAACACTCTGTATAACTCATTATGCCTCTGTTCTCCAATGAAATCACACTACCCATCACTGTGATAGCTAATGCTAAATTGGCTAACACTCAAATCTAGATGTGCCCTTCATCTTTCTTACTTAGTATACAACCACTTCTCTGGAAAGCTACCAGACTACATGAGCAGTATGCTAACTTCAGCATATATTTAGGTTTTTTTATGCTGAGTAAGACAAGCGTTCTGTTGCTGGAGATGCATCATTCCATCATTCAAGTTTATTTTTTATGTTAATGGAGCCACCTCGCGTTCAACTAGAGTTTACTAGGGGGTTTATGCACTAAGGTGTGATAAAGAGGGTCTAATGTGAGGGGCCAGTGATATCGCATCCCCAATTTATATGTTATTCTATGGAGTCTATGCACTAAGATCTCTCCTACTTGAGAAATCTTAGTGCATGAGCTCCACAGAATAACATAGGAATTAGAGATGTGTTATTGCTATAAAAGTCAATGCCACTTTATCACCTCTTTATCGCAGCTTAGTGCATATTCCTCCTGGAGTCCAGATAGTTATTCTGCTGCATTCTATGGGAGGAGTGAGCCACTGGGAGTACCCTTCTTTTAATCATCAGGAAAAGTTGTACAATATAATTTTTTTTTCATAGTAAAACTGTACTAATGTTGTAATGAAGCACATTATTTTATTGTGACATTAAAGGAGCAATAAACTTTTTTGTGAGGAAAACAGATAAACATATAGAGTATTTACCACTGAGTAAAACAAGGATATGCTCACACCTAGCTGATATGTCTTTCCAGAGTTATTACAGTTTAACATTTTTACAGTAACAGTTCCCTCTAGTGGCCAACTGCAAAAACATTCATGATACTGCTATATTCCTGAAAACAATAAAGAAGTACTTCTTTTGTACCAGATGTTATATTTTTTATTTATCGCTTGGTGAAGTTGCGTAAGTATTAGTGCTGGGAGTATCCATTTAGTACAGTAGTATTAATTTAGTACAGAGGGAAAATGCACTAAGGCATGATAAAGGTAATAAAACTGAGGTGAATTATCTAGTGTGATAAACTATCCAGTCCTATGTTATTCTTTGAAGCTTATGCACAAAAATCTCTCAGGTTGGAGAGGTGTTAGTTCATAGGCTCTATAAATTAACATACGAACTAGAGAGTTTATCACCTCGGAGAAGCTATCCCTACTTTATTACTCCTTCATCACACCTTAGTTCATAGTCCCTGAGGACTGTCCAAGCCTGTACTTAACCTGTATATCGGTCCTGGTTTAGTTATATCCCTGAATATACAGGTTTTTCTTAATCAGAGGTTCATTCCTTTTGCTAAACCACCAGTGCTCATGTTAGGTTTGAGCACTCTAATTTAATTTGTGCTGCTACGAAAAGCACAGCAATTGTAAACACAGCTTACTATGTATTTTTTCCTGCATTCCTAACCTAAAGAGTTTGGAAATGTTACTGCCCACTGCTGTTGCTAGTCTGTCATAGAACACACAATAACACCTTATCTTAGATAGTTGCAAACACAAAACAGATGTTCCCAGCAATACAGCTTTTTAACTTCCACTAAGGCATTGTTTCTCAACTAGGGTGTCATAGCACTTTGGTGGCTGTGACAACCAGTTTCTGGTGTTACTTTTTTTTTTTATAAATATAATTTATTGACAAAAATATGAATGTTGAGTCTCAAATGTGTATTTATGGTAATCATTTTGCACAATAGGCTAGTTCTTATTATCATGCTGAGACCTAATAACTATATATATTTATTCATTTTCCACTTTGCTATGTCAATAAATGATCTGTACAATGTCAACAGTGCCCTGAAAATTCCAGACTACATGTTTGGGTTGTGTTGAGCAAAAAGATTGAGAACCAGTCCCCAAGACATACCAGCAGTGTGCATTTTCACTACATCCTCAGAGGAGCCCAGGTGAAAGTCATCAGAAGTGTCAGAAAGTATGACATCCACTAACTGACCCGCCTGTGCTCATGCAAAAAGATCTTGAGAACCTTCACTGTCCCAAAGACTGAAGCCTCTGCACTAAGCAATCAATATAAAGGACATTTTTATAGAAAGTCTATATAGTATTGGCAGGTAAATAGCCTGTCATAGTAAGAGGGTATGTTTTCTCTTTCATAGTAAAACAGGTCACTGCTCTCAGAAGGAGCTTACCAGTAGTTGAGAGATCTATGACCTCACCCCAAGGTCACATTTACACTGCATGAAACTATTTAAGGTTCAAGACTCAGACTTAAGTCACAATGACAAACTTATTTTCTTGCCTGGGGATTATCCTAAAATAATCTGGATCTGTCAAGTTGTAAATAATATCAGGTTGGGACCAAAAAAGAAACAGATGATTACTTTCTTTACAACCCGAGTCCAGCCATGCTACATTTTTGAGCTACAATTAAAATGGTTATATTAGTTTTGATAAAACTTTTTTTTGTAATTGCATACAAGTGTGAGGTAATGCCTTCACCCTTTTTACTACCAGAATAGAGATGCAGCATTTTAATGCACTGGTCACCACTCTGGCATTCAGATGGTTAAGGCCTTTTGAAAGTGGCATGTGTCCCAGGACAACCTGAGATTAGTACAGCAGCCTATTAAGGGGCAAAAATAAATGTGTTTTATTTTTATTGTTGAATCTTTTATTTCCATAAAACTATATATAAAACAGTTTAATCAGTTTTCTTGTGTTGCTATGGCAATGGGTAGAGACATTACTCTCAATGCCTTGGGGATGTCAGCAGCTCAAATCCTATACAGTCCTCTCAACCTATATTGCTCTATTTTGTCTTGATAGAAGAAAAGGTAAAGGAAGGTAAAGCAATTAGTTAGAATGGTAGGGGTAACTCTGCTCCTGGCACTCAACAAATTTATTCATAGGTCAGCTTTCTATGACTTAGCTTTGGCAAATAGATAAGCCAGATTAACCTGATACTGTGTGTTAATATGGTTGCACTGTCCCTACACATTTTGGCTTGTTCAGCACATTTTTTAGTAATTTTCCCAAAGGAAGGCAAAGAAAGCACCATAGGGCTGGTGCAGCTGTAACAGATTAATTTGGCTTAGCCTATGAGCATGTTTATTGACTGCCTGGTGTGGAATACCACTCCATTCAACTTGCTTTACATTTCTTTATCTTTTCTTCTATCAAAACAAGCTGTCAATATAGATAGGAAATGGGATACCTGGAAATCCTGTGAGTTTAAATATTCTAGGGATACATGTGTCCTTTCTATTATTTCTGTCATATATTTCTATTTACTCATACAAATATCTGAGCAATATCTGACTATGTCTGTTATAATATGCTGTATATCAAAAGAAAGCTCTTAGACTATTAGACCCATGAAGGTTTTTAGATGAATCAGTTTATAAGGAAAATTTTTCTTATCATTTTGCTCAGCAAGAGACACTGCTTTATAGCCACTAAATGGTTTAAAAGGATGGTGGAAAATGTTATCTTGCCTCCTTTGTAATGCACATTGTTTGATTTTCCCTCTAAATACATCAAATAAAAATTCTTGAACGTGTCTCTTTTTAACCCAATACCAATGGTTGGTGAATAGAATGAGGATCTACCATTACACTGATGGTATTTATATTCTTTTTTTTTTCTTGTATTTTGTGCAAAATCTTATGAATTTGGGGCTTGCGACACTACCAGATGCTTAATACCAAAGATTATATTCATGGAGTACACAAACCTCAACTGCAGGGATGGACAGAGAGTAGTCTTCCAGCTACTGTTCTGGTCTACAACTACCATCAACCTTCACCAGCTGTGTTTGATACAGCTGAAGAGCATCACATTGCCTACTCTTGCTCTACTCTTCTCTCAATCCATTACCAGATTCACGGAGGTGGTGACTGAAAAGCAAAACACTTTCTAAGAAGAAATAAACTATCATTCTACTTGTTGAAAACCGTGTTTGATGTACATTTAATGAAATAATGGGCTTTGGCTGAAACGGAGCAAAAAATAGAATAAAATAATAATACAGAGAGATTTGGCACCAAATGTAACACACTAAGTTGTAATATAAATGAGTTAAATGTTTTTAATTATCCAGCAACACAGGGAACACATAATATCAGCACATACTTTCATTTAGGCAAACAAATGATTCATGTAAGTACACATTACATCATCTATTCCAAATAAATGGTAACATCAATTCTTTGCAGAATGTGTAAATCTTTAGTCTTGTTTTCTCACAAGGATTCAATGATGTGTTTTTTTTTTCTTTTTTATTTCATTGTCATATTCAAGTCATAGAAAGCTGGAAATATGGCAGAAATCAGACTATTCGAATAAAAGCACCCAGGGTGCCCTTAACATCCCTACTATCACATGACCACTCCCTTACTCCTGGCTTGACCCTCCCTCCAGCCCCATCCACAGAATATATTTAAGACATATGAAATAAAAACCAAATAGCTAACATTTAACCATTTCACTGCCACCAATGAATTTCTTATAAGTTGTCACGGTTTCGTAAGAACACTCAGACAGTTAGGTAAGGTGAAAATGCTTTATTGAAAATAAAGAACAATCACCCCACTCAGGTTCATATGAGGTCCGTACCAAGTACTTCCCAGATCTGACTCAGGTCAGGATGAGGAATAGTAGCAATAATAAGAGATAAATATATATAAAGATCTAGGACTTTTCAGGCTTGATCCGTGGACAAGTTCAGGAACAAGAATATCCTCAACAGCCCCACACCGCCAATAGGTGACACAAGCGATGGGTAACTGCAGGGCAATCCCCTAGAAGACTAGGGATATCAGAAGCAGCACAGACAGTGTTCAGGTAGATACCTGACCCTAGACTTCTAGGGTTAATGGAGGCAACACAGGCAAGACTCTTGCAGCAGACTGACCCTAGAGGGCTAGGGTTAACGGAGGCAACACAGACTGGACACTGACAGCAATCCGACCCTAGTACACTAGGGTTAACGGAAGTAACACGGACAGAATTCTGGCAGTGACTTGACCCTAGAATGCTAGGGTTAACAGAGGCAACACGGAGAGGACTGTGGCAGTGACTTGACCCTAGAACGCTAGGGTTAATGGAGGCAACACGGAGAGGACTGTGGCAGTGACTTGACCCTAGAACGCTAGGGTTAACGGAGGCAACATGGACAGGACTCTGGCAGTGACTTGACCCTAGAACGCTAGTGTTAACGGAGGCAACACGGAGAGGACTGTGGCAGTGACTTGACCCTAGAACGCTAGTGTTAACGGAGGCAACACGGAGAGGACTGTGGCAGTGACTTGACCCTAGAACGCTAGGGTTAATGGAGGCAACACGGAGAGGACTGTGGCAGTGACTTGACCCTAGAACGCTAGGGTTAACGGAGGCAACATGGACAGGACTCTGGCAGTGACTTGACCCTAGAATGCTAGTGTTAACGGAGGCAACACGGAGAGGACTGTGGCAGTGACTTGACCCTAGAACGCTAGGGTTAACGGAGGCAACATGGACAGGACTCTGGCAGTGACTTGACTCTAGGATGCTAGGGTTAACAGAGGCAACATAGACCAGACACTGGCAGTATTCTGACCCTAGAACTCTAGGGTTAACGGAGGCAACATGGGCAGAAGTCTTGCTCAGACTGGACCCTAGTACACTAGGGTTACCAGAGGCAACACAGACACTGGCGAGTGACCGGGCTCCCACAAGCCCCAGGAGACTACTGGGGCAGGTAGGCCTAACAGGCGCAGTGTGGCATAGCGAGTGAGAGTGAGCAGTGTGCATAATGTAACCGATCAGTAGCCAGTGATGCCCTAACCGGTACACACAGAGATAGTCGGCAAGTCCCGTTGGCAACAGAACCAGATGCTCAGCCAGGTCAGCACACACGGAATAGACAGCCAGTCAGATAGTATAACCAGACACTAGCCCAGCCAGGTCTGTGCACACAGAGTAGTCAGCCAGTCCTAGTCGGTAACAGAATTGGATACTCAGCCAAGCCAAGTCGGTACACACGGAGTTAGTCAGCCAGTTCTTATTCGGTAATGGAATCGGATACTCAGCCAAGCCAGGTCGGTAAACACGGAGTTAGTCAGCCAATCCTAGTCGGTAACAGAATCGGATACTCAACCAAGCCAGGTTGGTACACACGGAGTTAGTCAGCCAGTCCTAGTCGGTAACGGAATCGGATACTCAGCCAGGGCAAGTCAGTACACACGAGTTAGTCAGCCAGTCCAAAGTCAGCAACGGAATCGGATCACAGGAGCGTCAGGACTATAAACGTAGTCAGGCGAGCCGGGTCATACACGGAAACAGGAACAAGTAATAACAAACGCTAGTTACGGGTACACCACGAAAGGGCACCGGTAGAATGACAGGAGGGAGTATATAAAGGCAAACCCTGGGAGGAGTCACCAACACAGAGCCAATAAGAATAAGGCCAGGGTAAACCCGGAAGTAACAATGTTGCTCAGTCACTGAAATCACGGGCACCGTGATATAAGTGCCCCCAGAACATGTTAATTGCTAACATTTTGGAATGTTTATCATTCTTTGGATTATCTTTGTGCAGTTTGGCATCTCATAGAAGTGTTAAGCTTAATTGCTTTAACAACATGACTACTAATAGAGGTTGTGGTGGCGATGGTAGAGGCAGGCTTGGTACTTGTGGGGACTTTATGACTCATCACTACCGAATAACTCAGAGGCATCATTATCCATGCTTTGCAAGTGCACAACAACAGTAGGAGACATTGGGTTTTATTGTTAGTGAGGAAAATGTTATCCCATTCTCTGAGACATCATCACACATCTAACATGCTACTGGGTGTGTCCCTAAGACCTGTGGTTGTGTTTCAGGTGGGATCTCAATGAGAACTTGCCTAGATATAAACCTGCTTTCACCATGCACACATGCTTTTTCTTCTACAGAGACAACAGTCTGCAACACATTTAGATTTTGGATCATGAGTGAAGTATCTGAGGGGCTACTCCTGCAATTAAAAACTGCTTTACAGGTGCTTGATTTTGTAATAATACTAGCAGTAGATGTCAGTGCACTTTGAGCAACAGCATAGATTGGGAGTGGATGTTGACCTGTATTACTGCTTAGTCAGTAATAGAGAGTGTGACTGGGAGGTGATTGGACATGGAAAAGGCAACACTGCTACTGATGATGATGATGACAGAAATAATTGTGTATTTTAATATATGTTTTCTTGTCCAAAGTCAGAATTTCCAGTTGATCTCTCAAATAATTTTTAAACATTATATTTTTCCTTTCAGCTAATTTTTTTGGCCATATTATCATCTCTTTACTCTCACTCTCTACTTCATTTGTATCAGAAGAAGGAGAGGAGAGTGGAAGAATATATTCTAAATCAACATCATTATCCACTTCCTCCTCACTAATTTCATATGTTTTTAGGTTTTTTAAATCCCAGAACATTTCTTTTTACTTTTTCCCTTAGGGAAATTTATAGAACACCAACCACTAGTTTACAGCAGGGAGATATGGATGAAAAGTCTGTTTGTTTGTTTGTTTGTTTTTTGGGGGGCGGGATTTTCAATTTTTTTCCATGGAAATGACCATGTATAGAAAATGCATAAAACTGTCATATTTTTCCTGCTGGTAGATTTCTTGGCAGACCTTTACCATTTTCCAGCTATGGTGTCTATGGTCATGAGAATTCTCTCTGCATTACTGGGGGTCAGACTCAGAATGTGTAGTTCAGTGGTGGCCAGTGTAGAGGGACAAGGCTGGGGGTCAGTATATGTGGTTCTATGGCTACCAGTGGAGCAAAGCTGGGGGGGTTCAATATATATGGCTCTATGGCAAACAGTGGAAAGAGGCTGTGGGGCCACTATGTGTGAATCTATGGCTAGCAGTTGAACAATGCTGGTGTATTTTTGCTTTCAGCAGCTTTCTATCTCTTTTCCAGCACAGACTGACAATGCAGTAAACTCAAAGTTTTCACATAAGGCGAAAAGTACTATTTTTTTTGATGCTTCTCCTTTGTGGCAAAAGGTTTCACACATCCCTAGTTTTACTATCACTGCCTGACACAGAAATCAGTCTCACTGTTGAATCCTCCTCTGTAACAACACTAGAATGTGACTGTTAAAGCTGTTAAAAGGTTTAGTACAACTACTGGTGTTGGTGGAACTTTACGTATCACTTTTACAAACAGACTACTCAGGAGGAAGAGGAGGAGCTTCTTCAGTTATTGCATAAGCTGCAGCAACCATGGCTGCAGTCAGTTCATGCAGTATGGTTTTACTACCACTTCCACGCACTCCTCCAACTTCTTTCTGCTTATCCCTGCTTCAGGAATGTTTTGTAATGGGCTGTACCTTTTTTCCTATACAAAGACTGAAGGAGCAGTAATTCCTTACTCTTGGTACAAGTTCACATTATGTACGAACTTGGTCCATAAAGTTTGTTATTATTTGGTGCTCTGCCTGTTTTTCTGGACACACCTCTCCACTACCCCGGCTCTGCTATTACCTGTCTTCCAGTCTGCTTTCCAGGACACATTAGCTGAAGATTATATCAATATAGCATTAGTAAATCCAATGTAACTGGCAGAGTATAATTAAATTATATGCTTGCAATAATAAGAAAGACTAACATACCAATCAATCTTGAGTATCATCTCTCTCTCTCTCTCTCTGTTCACAATATAGTATGTCACTCCTGACCTTAAAGGGATAGTAATACTTCATTTTAACTTTATTAACTTTTAACTTTATTTTATTTTGTAGGCATTAAAAAAACATGAAGAATGATATAAGTCTTATCTCTCAAACCTTTATGGTTTATGAGATATTCACAAGCAAAGTTTCCCCTCCCGCCCCTTTTTCCTAGTGTAAGCCATCTCTTCTCAGATGTCAATCTGGTTGTATGACCAGACAGATAACAGAAGGGGACAATCTTCTTTGTATGAAAACAATGAAAGCCCTTCCCCCTTTGACAAGTTTTTCAGCTTTTTCCCTTATCTTAATTGAAGATTGTCCCTCCCTTCTGATCTGGTTGAACAGGGGGGGGATACTTTGTTTGTGAATATCTCTTAAACCATAAAGGTTTGTGAGATAAGACTTATATCATTCTTCATGTTTTTTTAATGCCTACAAAATAAAATAAAGTTAAAACGAAGTATTACTATCCGTTTAAATAGCTTAATCATTACTACACTTGACTATGCCATTTCTCTGTCACTACACTTAACCATGATTTTTCTCTGTTTCAGTGTTGTGCTTTAAACCTAAGATTATGCTATACCAATATTTTTGAACACATTTCTACATTCATGGTGCAACTTCATTCTCCTTTAGCACACAGAAGCATATAAAAAATTCGACTTCCGAATTCAGCACAGAACAGAGATGTTACACAAACATAAGATTAGGCTTCCCAAATGCAATATGTACTTGAAATTTTCAACACAAGATAAGAATTTGAATTGCCATTGAATATGCCATTGTTAAAAAAATTAAAATATTTAGGACAAGAAGGGAGAAAAAAGGAAGGCACCCCAAGTACAGATATAATAGCAATCAACACTAACAAAAGAGATGGCTGGGATTATGGACTGACTCAATCATGATATAAAGGCAGTCTGCTCCTCAATAACTCACTCTCCCCAAACGGCTAAAGAAATAAAAAGAGGCAAAAGAGAAGATTATGAACAATAGTGGAATGAAGTCTAGATCATAATGCTTTTCACGGTGTAAAAGAAACTCTCATGCCCAGTGTTGGACACCAATTTTAATGGGTTGTACATTTCTTCCTATACAAGGACTCGGGACAGTTATTGCCTATTCTTAGTTAACCTTACCTCTAAAATTATGTATATAGCATGGCCTCACACTCAAAAATTAATATGGTGAGTACGATATAAATAATGGGGCAAGAGTTTCAAATATAAACAGGCATATATATTTGTTTTGCATATAACATAAATTATATGGAATGAATATAAATTATTTGTAACAATTTATATTTCAATAATAAATCCACCCTCTCTCTGTCTCTACACTTCACCATGCCTTTTCTCTGTTTCAGCATTGTGCGTTAAACCTATTATGTTATACCAGTATTTTATAACACATTTCTGTATTCCTAAAGACGACCAGCACAAGCAGGATGCAACGTCATTTTTCATTAGCACATAGAAGTATATAAAAAAAACAATTCCACTTCAAAATTCAGCAGAGAAAAGAGATGCCAGGCAATCAAAAAATAAGGCTCATCAGATGCAATTTGTCCTTGAAGTTTGCAACACAAGATAAGAATCTGAATATGCCTTTGTTAGAAAAGAAATACATCTCTCTCTCTATATATATATGTATATACCTATGTGATTAACACATTCTGCAACTGACATTCTGCAAATGAAAAGTATTTTAAAACACATTTATTCATACTTTTAACCTTTGAATGCCCCAGAATTTTATTGATTGCTCACGAAAGTTTGGTGGACATAATGATAGTCATTTTTAATAAAAAGTATACAACAGAACTGTTAGCATGGGGAATGATTTTTTGTCAGTCTGAAAATAATGTATGATGTATATGTATCTAGTAGTGATGAGCGAGCACCCCAATGCTCGGGTGTTCGGGTGCTCTGACCGAGCACCCCCTGAGGCTCGAGTGCTCGGCCGAGCACCCGAGCCCCATTGAAGTCAATGGGAGGACTCGAGCATTACACCAGGCACCCCCTGCTCTGATGAGGGGAGGGTGCCTGGTCCATAGGAAAAGGGCAGAAAAGGATGGAAACACCACAGAAATGGTTCAGGGACAGCATAGGGAGGATGTCTGGATGCATCTTGGACTCCAACATCGCTGCTGGGAACGATCTTTCGCCCGTAGTACGCCATTTTTACAGACTGACCATAAAACACACAAAAAGGAAAATAAAAACGACTTTAGGCGAAAAATTGTTACCAAACAATATTTGCTGTATATTTACTTGTATATCATCTGCAAATTATCCCAAAAATTTCCTTGATTTTCTGAAGTGAGGCCATGATTAAGAGGGAAACGTGCGCAGAGGCAAATTATCCCAAAAATTTCCTTGATTTTCTGAAGTGAGGCCATGATTAAGAGGGAAACGTGCGCAGAGGCAAATTATCCCAAAAATTTCCTTGATTTTATTGAACTGAGGCCATGATTAAGAGGGAAACGTGCGCTGAGCTGACCATCTAAAACATTATGGGTGAGGGTCTGCTGCAGAGCTGACCATCCTAAACATTATATGCGAAGGCCCGCTAGTGAGCTGACGCTATAAAACATTATATGAGAGGGCCCGCTAGAGAGCTGACCCAATAAAACATTATATGAGAAGGCCCGCTGGTGAGCTGACCTATATAAAAATTGTCAAACAGGGCCCGCTGGTGAGCTGGCCCTATATAAAAATTATATCACAGGGCCCGCTGGTGAGCTGGCCCTATATAAAAATTATATCCCAGGGCATATGGAAGAGGAGGAGGAGGATGAGAAGATTAAGAGTCAACCATATACCCGTTTTTTGGGTGAAAGGGGTGAATGGGAATACAGAGTATTCCCATCATTGTAAATAATATATGTAAAGTGAGTTTATGTTCCCCCGGGGCTTTCCTCCAGTGGAGTGGAGAAGTCAGGGGAAATCCAGGCCTTGTTCATTTTTATAAGTGTCAACCTATCAGCATTGTCGGTGGAAAGGCGGATACGCTTATCTGTTATGATGCCACCAGCAGCACTAAATACCCGCTCAGACAGAACGCTGGCGGCAGGGCAGGCCAGCACCTCCAAGGCGTAGAGTGCCAGTTCATACCACGTGTCCAGCTTGGACACCCAGTAGTTGTAAGGCACAGAGGGATCATTGAGGACGCTGACACGGTCTGCTACGTACTCCTTCACCATCTTCCAAAACTTTTCCCTCCTTGTGACACTAGGCTGCGCATCAGGGTGAGGGTGCTGGCGGGGTGTCATGAAGGTGTCCCACGCCTTGGAGAGTGTTGCCCTGCCTTTGTCGGAACTGCTGTGTGCTCCCCTTTTCTCCCCTTCTCGGTTGGCCAAGGTAGCACGTACTCTGCCGCCAGCGTTGTCAGATGGAAAATTTTGGAGCAATTTTTCAACAAGAACCTTCTGGTATTGCACCATTTTGCTTGTCCTCTCCACCGGAGGAATGAGAGATGAGAAATTCTCTTTGTAGCGGGGGTCCAGAAGGGTGAACACCCAGTAATCCGTGTTGTCTAAAATGCGTACAACGCGTGGGTCACGGGAAAGGCAGCCTAACATAAAGTCAGCCATGTGTGCCAGAGTACCAACAGTCAAGATTTCGCTGTCCTCACCAGGAGGATGACTCTCAATATCCTCATCCTCTTCCTCCTCTTCTGCCCACCCACTCTGAAGAGATGGAACTAAAGTTCCATGGCTACCCTCTGTAGCGGAGGCAACCGTGTCTTCCTCCTCCTCCTCCGCCTCCTCCAATTGTCGCTGAGAAGACGAAGTGAGGGTGCTCTGGCTAACACCTTGTGTAAGCTCTTCCTCCCCCATTTCCACCTCTTCCACATGCAAAGCGTCGGTTTTAATTGTGAGCAGCGAGCGTTTCAGTAGACACAGAAGTGGGATGGTTACACTGATAATAGCGTTATCGCCGCTCACCATCTGTGTCGATTCCTCAAAATTGCTCAAAAATGACATCCATTCCCACTCCTCACTTCTGATTACAGGAAGTTGAACGGAGAGGCGACGACCGTGTAACAGCTGGTACTCCACTACTGCCCTCTGCTGCTCACAAAGCCGGGCCAACATGTGGAAGGTGGAGTTCCAGCGCGTGCTCACGTCACACAGCAGCCGGTGAGCTGGCAATTGTAAGCGCTGCTGCAGCTTCAACAGGCCGGCCGAAGCTGTAGATGACTTACGGAAATGTGCACACACGCGGCGCACCTTGGTCAAGAGATCATGCACATTGGGGTAGGTTTTTAGAAATCGCTGAACCACTAAATTAAATACATGCGCTAGGCATGGTACGTGTGTGAGCTTGCCGAGCTCCAAAGCCGCCACCAAGTTACGCCCATTATCACACACAACCATGCCTGGTTGCAGGTTGAGTGGCGAGAGCCACTGCTCGGTCTGGTGACTAATCCCCTGCAACAGCTCTGAGGCCGTGTGCTGTTTGTCCCCAAGGCAGATCAGCTTCAGCACGGCCTGTTGACGCTTCCCCACTGCAGTGCTACACTGCTTCCAGCTACCAATAACGTAGGTGCTGGCGGAAACCCTGATGGAGGTAGGGCCCGCAATCCTTGGCGTGGGTAGCACCCGTGCCATCCCAGGGTCCGAGTCGCTCCCAGCCTCCACGACATTCACCCAGTGTGCCGTCAGGGAAATGTAGCGTCCCTGGCCACAAGCACTTGTCCATGTGTCAGTCGTTAAGTGGACCTTCCCAGTAACTGCGTTGGTCAGGGCACAGGTGATGTTACGGGACACATGGTGGTGTAATGCGGGGATGGCACACCGGGAAAAGTAGTGGCGGCTGGGGACCGCGTACCGAGGGACAGCTGCTGCCATCAGGCTGCGGAAGGACTCAGTGTCCACAAGCCTAAATGGCAGCATTTCGATGGCCAGTAATTTGGAAAGGTGTGAGGTTAGTGCTATGGCCTGTGGGTGGCTGGCTGGGTATTTTCTCTTGCGCTCAAATGCCTGGGGTAACGACATTTGGACGCTGTGCTGGGACAGGGAAGTGGATGTGGTCGCTGATGGTGCTTCAGATGGTACAGGTGCAGGGCGGGAGGTATGCGGGCCTGCGCCTTCGACAGGCGATTGGCCGGCACTGAAAACAGGGGAATAGGAGGCAGTGGTGTGGCCTGCAGACACAGATGGGCGATCCAGGCGTTCCTCCCACTTATTACGGTGCTTGGATGCCATGTGTCGGATCATGCTGGTGGTGGTGAGGTTTCTAGTGTTCATGCCTCGGCTCATTCTGGTGTGGCACAGGTTGCAAACTACAATTCTTTTATCGTCCGCACTTTCCTTAAAAAAACGCCATACCGCGGAACACCTACCCTTTGGCAAGGTAGATTTACGCAAGGGGGTGCTCCGTGGAACATTTGCGGGCCGGTTTGGTGCGGTCCGCCTTCTTTCTGTAGCCACACCACTGCCTCTTCCAGCCTGTTGCGGTGCTGCAGATGGCTCACCCTCAGGACTGCTGTCATCGCTCGGCTCTACACCTTCCCAGGTGGGGTCAGTCACCTCATCGTCCACCAAGTCCTCCTCCACTTCCTCACTCTGATCATCCTCCTCATGTCTTGATCCCACCACATACTCAGTCATTGACAACTGTATAACATTCTCCTCAACAAGGTCTTGAGATGGAAATAGTGGTTGATTTAATGGCAACTGTGTCTCATCATCATCATCATCATCCACTACTTCCTTTGACCTTAAATGCCGTTCACATCTGTCATCTTCTTGTGATTGGGTAGCCTCTAGAGGTTGTGAATCAGGGCACAAGATGTCATGTTCCTCTGCAAGCGTGCTTGGAGAGAGGGTCAAATGAAGGATTGGTGATGAGACGAGCTCCTCACTATATCCCAGTGTGGGATCACTTCTTTGACCAGACCGTGTATGGTGGGAGGAAGGATGATCAGAGTGAGGATTATGTTGACCAGACTCTTGGCTACTGAGAGTGGACTTGGTGGAAGACAGGGTGGTGCTTAACCGACTGGAAGCAGTATCAGCTGACATCCAACCGACCACCTGTTCGCAGTGGTCGGACCTCGAGAGTGATGTCCTGCGACGCCCTGTGAAATGAGACATGAAGCTAGGTATGGTGGATGTCTTTCTTTCTTGTGCTCTGGCACCAGGCACAGTTTCTCCGCGTCCTGACCCGCGCCCTGAACTATTAGGATCACGTCCACTTCCCCGTCCCTTTTTACCCGCCTTCTTCATCTTACACGGAATATGTGACTTTAATATTTGAGTTTGAAAACTTAACAGTATTTCTTCCTATTCTGCAACTGTGCAGAGTACACAGAATAGGCTGCTAAACGGCGGTGACACACACTGAATGGAATATGTGACTTTAATATTTGAGTTTGAAAACTTAACAGTATTTCTTCCTATTCTGCAACTGTGCAGAGTACACAGAATAGGCTGCTAAACGGCGGTGACACACACTGAATGGAATATGTGACTTTAATATTTGAGTTTGAAAACTTAACAGTATTTCTTCCTATTCTGCAACTGTGCAGAGTACACAGAATAGGCTGCTAAACGGCGGTGACACACACTGAATGGAATATGTGACTTTAATATTTGAGTTTGAAAACTTAACAGTATTTCTTCCTATTCTGCAACTGTGCAGAGTACACAGAATAGGCTGCTAAACGGCGGTGACACACACTGAATGGAATATGTGACTTTAATATTTGAGTTTGAAAACTTAACAGTATTTCTTCCTATTCTGCAACTGTGCAGAGTACACAGAATAGGCTGCTAAACGGCGGTGACACACACTGAATGGAATATGTGACTTTAATATTTGAGTTTGAAAACTTAACAGTATTTCTTCCTATTCTGCAACTGTGCAGAGTACACAGAATAGGCTGCTAAACGGCGGTGACACACACTGAATGGAATATGTGACTTTAATATTTGAGTTTGAAAACTTAACAGTATTTCTTCCTATTCTGCAACTGTGCAGAGTACACAGAATAGGCTGCTAAACGGCGGTGACACACACTGAATGGAATATGTGACTTTAATATTTGAGTTTGAAAACTTAACAGTATTTCTTCCTATTCTGCAACTGTGCAGAGTACACAGAATAGGCTGCTAAACGGCGGTGACACACACTGAATGGAATATGTGACTTTAATATTTGAGTTTGAAAACTTAACAGTATTTCTTCCTATTCTGCAACTGTGCAGAGTACACAGAATAGGCTGCTAAACGGCGGTGACACACACTGAATGGAATATGTGACTTTAATATTTGAGTTTGAAAACTTAACAGTATTTCTTCCTATTCTGCAACTCTGCACAGTACACAGAATGTGCTGCTAAACTGCGGCGACGCACACTGAATGGAATATGTGACTTTGATATTTTAGTTTGAAAACTTAACAGAATGTGCTCTAATCTGCAACTTTGCACACTAAACAGAATGTGCTCTAATCTGCAACTTTGCACACTAAACAGAATGTGCTCTAATCTGCAACTTTGCACACTAAACAGAATGTGCTCTAATCTGCAACTGTGCACACTAAACAGAATGTGCTCTAATCTGCAACTTTTCACTCTAAACAGAATGTGCTCTAATCTGCAACTTTGCACACTAAACAGAATGTGCTCTAATCTGCAACTGTGCACACTAAACAGAATGTGCTCTAATCTGCAACTTTGCACACTAAACAGAATATATCCCCCCCCCCACAAAATAACCTGCTGCCCCCACACACAGTAGTCCTAAAAAGGACTTTTGGTTCTTTTTTTTCACAATTTTGCTTTTCTTCCTCCCTACACTGACTTTCCCTTCCTATCCTCAGCTCTCCCTGGCTAAGACTGAGCCGAACTCGCTGGTCAGGTGCTATACAGCACCCGACCACGGGTTCTGGCCAGCCAATCAGTGTAATGCCAGCAGCCAACATGGCTGCTGGCATTACACTGATGTCAGAGCCTCCCTGCACGTTTATTGGCTGCGCAGCAGCCGCAAAACGTGCGGGGAGGAGACCCGAACATGGCGGGCGAGCACATGCGGTACTCGTACGAGTACCGCCATGTGCCGAGCAGAGCGATGCTCGAGCCGATCCGAGCATCGGCCGAGCATGCTCGCTCAACACTAGTATCTAGCATTTGTCATTGTTTGTCTCAGTCACAGCTCAGGTGAAAGACCTCCTGCTTGTCTTGGTAGTCTATCAGTCAAAATAGTTTTTTATGTTTTTTTAAATTGTTCCTGTCTGACAAATAAACCGCACTCCCTGCAATCCAAAGCAATTCCAGCTCTGCCTCTTTGCCTGTCTGTCCTTCTGTGTAGCAATTGTCAAATTTCAGCAGCAGCTTTCTCTTTCAACTTGGCTGCAGTGTTTTGTGCTTTACAGTAGAGGATGAGGATAGACTTGTTAGATTCAGAATCAGAGTTTCAATAAAAGATAAAGCATGTCACACAGCAACTAGTGCAAGTGTGCATCACCACCACAACTCAGTATATGTTTGTCCCTCTTGTTCTTGTAGATTATGTATATGTGTGTTTGCGTGTGTATATGGGCACCCGATATGACAAGTTGTGCCTGTCTGCTTGTCTTGAATGTATGATGTGATATGTCTGTCTGTGTATAATCTCAAAAAAAGGACAGACAGAGCAAAAGACAGTCTTCTAAACGTAGTATTATCAGCAATTGGACCAAATACCCAAAATAAAGGTATTAAAAGCTCTGGAAGGCTCTACGCTCTTAATACCCTTATTTTGTGATATACATTTTTTATTCTTATTTTCGTTATCTAGTTACTCAATGTTTCTCAACTGTGAGCTCATGAGTATTTCTTATTGATTTTTATCTTTTCTTTGTATTTGTTTTTTATCCTTTCTATGGGGCTATGTTTTCATGCCCACTTACTAATAAATATTGCCTTTTAGTGTGATTAGCCCTTTATCATCCATATAAAGGTCTACTCCTATTTTCATCTATTTTTTGTACCATTAATAAGTTCCCATAGACATCTAGTCCATACATTTTATATGTATGGTCTTTGTCATTTGGATACTACAAATCTCCATCTTTACACATTCGATAACACTGCTTGGAGTAATTACTATCCAGTGCATGCTGTTTATACTGGGAGGCAGGTACAACCTCCCTAAAATGTGAGTAGATTATATATTAGGCTACAAGGGTATTTTTGATCCAATTGCTGATAATACTATGCTTAGAAGACTGTCTTCTGCGCTGTCTGTCCTTTTTTTCTTTTTTTTTTTTTTTACTTATACACAGAGTGACGTGGGTGATGTAGGTGATACCCACATTAGAACAGCAGCAAACAGAGCTTCATACGATAGAACTCCATACACTTTCACTGACCTACAAAGCACCTGATATTTTTCTTTGTTTTTTGGACTTTGTGTATAATCTCAGTCACTCTCAGCTGAGCCTCAGGCTCAGCCAGCTCAGGTAGGAACTTGGATCACTTGCCTGTCTATCACCTATCAGTCACAAGGTATTTATTTTATATTTATTTAACTCCCCATTCTCTCTCTCTCCACACCCACACACAGAGGACAACTGAAAGTGGCTACCACCAATACTTCTATCAAGCAACTCCAGCTCTCTCTTTGGCTGTCTGCCTATACTAGCTAACACTCCGGAAATACATGAAACTCCATGTGGGGGGAAGTACATTATTATGATTAAAATAGATCGGTTGGTAGCGCTCCAGTTAGTTAAGAAAAGTAATCGTGCACAAAGATAAGTTATTGCACAGAAATAATTAGAAAATAATGATATACCAGGACTATAAATATCCATGATTAAAAATGCAATAGATACAATATACAATTATATTATTGGACAAATCTTAATACATTAAATTAGTACATTAAATTAGATTCAAGTTAGAATTTTATATTAGTCCAAGTTTTTATCTTTTTAGGTAATTTTACAAATTCTGATACCAGATGTCACCATATGAAAATTAGTTCTTTGTGATGGCCTGGTCTGCAGTATTTCTTCACAGCCCTAGTTTTCACTCTTGAGCAGTTAATCAATCACACGATTCAATTGACAGCATGTAAGGACAAAGATATATGTTCAGTAAATTATATTAAGCACCAAACAAATGTGAAGCTTCTGCCTTACATATAAGTAAGACCCGTCCCATCATACCTCTTCACCTCATTAGCGAGAGGGCTTGGTTCACAATAACTTCACCAGTACTCCAATATAGAAAACAGGAAACAAATCCTTCTCAAAAGCCAGTATGTACAGAGAATCAAAATGAAAATAAACCACTTACACATAAGATACTTTAAGTCCGATTCACCAGGTCAATACAGATATGATTCTTCCCTTTCTTCTCAATCAACATATTAATCCATCAACATGGAAAGGAAACAGGATACTTTCAATCATATATCCAAGTGACAAAACATAAATATTTCTCTCCACCTACGCTTAAGTTATCTTGAATCTTCCATCCCGGTGATCTCCTCTGTCACTCACACCTGAGATCAATTGGATCGTGTGATTAATTAATTGCTCAAGAGTGAAAATAGGGCTGTGAAGAAATACTGCAGTAAGGGTCATCACAAAGAACTAAGGGCTCGATTCAAATGTTGGCGTCGCCAGAAAAAACTGGCGACGCTGCTTTTAACGTCAACTGAGCAATGCAAATGTTCTACTAGAAACAAGCGACGCCAGTTCTGAAACAGACGTCGCCCGTCGCCAGAACAGCAAGATCTCACCCATAGAGGATAATGTACAAGCGACGCCAAAAGCGATTCAAATGTTGGAGTTAGGGCTAACGCGAGTTAAATTGCAACATTTCACGCCAGAAATCTAACGCCTACTTTTTTTGGCGAATAGCACAGGAGGCAGTGTTAAAAAACCCACGTCTCCAGTTCTGAACAGCATTCTCTGTGCTTTTCCCTACCCAGCTACTAGGGGAACACAGAGATGGCTTTCAGCACCATAGACAGCTTTGAATGCCATAGGGATGTGTACTGCTCACCCCTGTGGCATTCAAAGGGTTACAATAAAGAAAACTAGTACACCAAGCACTACACAATGCCCCCTTCCACACACCCCTTAATATGTCACATATATTGCATATATGGGACATACTAACCCCATCCACATCCACCTCATGGACTTCCATGTAGTGGACAAATCTGTCTTTTACTCCACAATCAACCCTTTGATTACCAGAGAGGTAGGAAAGCATTGCATAGCATGTCTCCCAGCCCTCTGGTTCCCAAAGGGTTATTAGGCAAGGTATGCCTGTATGTGTGTGAGTGGGTGTGTTACATACATTGTATAATATAAATACTATCATGAAACGTAGATTGACTTAGATCCATTCATTTGTAATGCCCACCACCTGTGTCCCATTGCTATCATTATTTTTGCTCCACTCTCCTTCCAATGCAGAGTGAAGCAAACACACAAATAACAATGGGACACAGTAAGTAGGACATTATTAACCCCTTGAGTGCCAGAGTGGTATGCAACGCATTGCAAAGGCGTGCGCTGCATTCCACACTGGCACTCAAAGGGTTAAAATACAATTAAGGAAGCAGGCTGCACTCTGACTGCAGCGCTTCTCTTCATTCATAAAAGTGCCATTGCTACGGGTGGCTGTGAAGCCCGCAGCATAAGAAAAGGCTGGGGACAAGAGAGACATCGGAGGAAGCGGGTGGCAGGCTTGTATTTGATGCCCGCTTCCTCCAATACCTCTCCTCTCCTCACACGTCGCCATTGTCCCCTGCCTGGCGTCGCCTATTCTACAATTCGCAGACACGTTGGCACAATGCCAACGCGTGAGGAGAGGAGAGGTATTGGAGGAAGCGGGCACAAGGGAATACCCAAATAAAAAAAAACATATGGCCAGCATCAGGTACCACTTTGTCAATGGCAATGAGGAGGAATAGTGCTTCAAATGTCCCATACACACATCCCCCCAAAAATGTGTAAAGTCAATATTACCAATCACCAGTGCAGAACATAGCAACATGGGAAAAGTGATGCATCCTGAGCTGGTGCACATGGGGCATCAACATCACATGACACCCTCATACCTCCCAAGTGTCCCTTCTTAGGAGGGACAGTCCCTCTTGGAGATCCAAATCCCTCTGTCCCTCTTTTCTACCCTTTTGTCCCACTTTTTCGGACATCAGAATGAGTGATGTGTATTACATTGGTCCACAGCAATAAAACATACATAAATGTGTTGTTAATTGTCAGTATATGTGTTTATCCAGTAATATGGGCAACTAAAATACTTTGTTCTTTTTCTAAATCATCCATCAGTTAAACAAAGAGGTGCAGATGGGTCAAGAAATAACTTAAATATTCTTGGCAATGCCTCACCTACCAGACGTGCCCCCAGAAACGCCACCTAAAACAGAAGTGTCCCTCTTTCGCCATTTGAAATGTTGGGAGGAATGCACCCTGGTTGGGAACCACCGCCCTACACAGACAAACCATAAGAATCAAGCAACCCAACAGGGACCAGGGGAACACAAAGCAGCACAACATAAGCCATCCAAAATCACCTCCGAACAACAGGGGTTAACACACAACACCACATGCACATCTGTCACTCCAACAACATGTCAAGCTCACCTATGTAACCTCAGCAGTCCATGGAGACGAAACACACACCTGGCAGGTACATACCACTTACAACACATCACACCACTAACCACACACCAGAAAATAATTACCTGGATAACACACACCTTACCATTAGTCCATCATAACCCACATGACTGTTCATGGACAACACACCATATATATATAGATATATATATATATATATATATATATATATATAAATATTTATATGAGAGAGAGAAAGAAAATATGATGGCAAAGGAATAGCATGACTGTTGTGTTCATAGTGCACCTTCAATCTTGTTTCCACCCTCTGCAGGCATCCAGGCCATGATTTAATATGGTCCAGAAGTTTGTTCCGGTGACATGTTTACTCCACATCCATGAGGATCATCTGTTTGTTAGTGTTGATATCAATAAAACATATGATCGTATATAACTATCTATCTTGTGTCATTGATTACTTCTCCCTCTTCATGTTCTTTGAAAAGATGATAGTAATACATTGAATGTTTGAAAATCCATGCAGTAGAGTTTATCACCCTGAGTGAAACAAGTGATCTCCCACTGCTGACAGGTGTTGAATTCAAAAGTTGTTCCAACTCCAAGTTTACATTCATAGATTGAATATCCCAGTGGCCTGAAAGTGTCAAATGGCACTGTTACTACACCATCCAATGGACAGCTCCGGTCCCTGCACCATGGATCCCCATAGGATGATGTAGTCACAGTGCCATTTGACACCTTCAGGCCACTGGGATATTTGTTATATGACTTCAAGTGTTGAGCTGGGAAAACCTTGGAATGAAACACCTTTCAGCAGTGGTTGTTCCCTTTTTCAATCAGGGGGGTGAACCCAACTACATATGTTTGGACACATCCTAAGCATTACTATCCCCTTAATTGTGATCATGTGGTTTATCTGTTGAGATATCTAATGTGTTCATGTTGTTTAAGTTCAAGTCACATCATGGAACAACACCCTGATGTTGTTCGGCTTTCAGATGTCTGTGAGTTGAACTTGGACAAACATGTCTGATTGTGATGTGTGTGTTCACCCTGCTGTAAAAGCTTGTGACACCATTCATTGTGCATGAGTTGTGTTCAATGCATAGCTTTGCAATGCATTGGAGACAACTCTGCCCCTCTAACTGTATCATCTGAATAAAACACAGACATTGATATGTTCTCAAGCAACAACTGCACATTTATTTTCTTTTTTTGGGGGGTGCTTTGGGCGGGGCTGCAGGGGTGGCTTCCTGCACTTGATGCCGTGAGGCTCTAGTGGTTCTGGGGGCTGGGGGTGCCACTGGTGGAGTGCTGGCAGGGGTTGAGGCACTGGAACTGGAGGCCTGGGCCTGGCGGATGGTCTCCAGCCTGTTACTCTCACGGAGCTCAGCAACCACCTGGTCAATTGAAGCTGTCACCCTGTTGGTGTGGGTGACCAGGTGGTTGCTGAGAGTAACGTGATGGGCCTCCAGTGCCCTCATGCTGTCCAGGAGGTGTGCCATATGTTGCTCAAGCCTGTTGAGTGAGCAGGCACACCTCCTGGCCACCCTGAGTTGCCTCCTTTGGAGTACCAGACACTCCTGATCCATCACCATGGTGTTGTCAGGAGTGTGTGGTGTGGAGGGGGAACGGGACAGTGGTGGGGATGCCCTCTGGCTGTCCTGTGGCTCCACCACAGGTGTTGGGGGAGATGGGGTGGACCCATGGGTCCGGATGTGGAGGGAGCATGGGGAGCCCATCACTGCATCCCCAGATGAGTGACCCCCTGGGGATGTCACAACTGCCATATGTGTGGCTAGCATGGTTTGTGGGGG
Organism: Rhinophrynus dorsalis; assembly: GCA_037306005.1. NCBI lineage: Eukaryota > Metazoa > Chordata > Amphibia > Anura > Rhinophrynidae > Rhinophrynus > Rhinophrynus dorsalis. The sequence continues at coordinate 447,539,228 of CM074721.1, forward strand.
TGTTGTGTGTTGGGGCGGGGATGGTGTGGTGACCACCACCAGGGCCTGTGGCCGTTGTGGCTGGCCAATGAGGCCAAAGTGTTCATAGTCCATAGGCCACTGGCTACTGTCCCGCGGCTGTGGCCTGGTGGCTGCCTGCAGTGGCCCATGCTGTGGCATCCCCACGATGTCGGGCATCCGGTGCCTCCCCATGGCTGTCGGCACATCCTGCAGGGGAGTGTACCGGTGCTGGACTGTGGGAGGTGGGGCCTGGGGGCCATGCTGTGGCCACTGCTGCTGCTGCTGCTGCTGGTGGGGTGAAGCCTGGGGGCCATGCTGGGGCCACTGCTGCTGCTGCTGCTGGTGGGGTGAAGCCTGGGGGCCATGCTGTGGCCACTGCTGCTGCTGCTGCTGGTGGGGTGAAGCCTGGGGGCCATGGTATGGCCACTGCTGCTGGTGGTGCGGTGGGCCTTGGGGGCCATGCTGGGGCCACTGCTGCTGCCACTGCTGCTGGTGGTGCGGTGGGCCTTGGGGGCCATGCTGGGGCCACTGCTGCTGCCACTGCTGCTGGTGTGGTGGTGGTGGTGGTGGTGGTGCACTGGAGGTGCTGGCCTCCTCAGTGGAGGAACCTCCTGTGTCCTCTGCTCCTGCTGTCTGGTGTGCTGTGTGGGGAAATGACATGATGTAATCAGTGATGTGAACTATGACAGGAGTGCTGCAAGACTATTACACTGACACGCAAACCGTTGAGTGGCAGGATGGTATCCATTGCATTTCTTTGCAATGCATTGGTTACCATCCTAACACACTTTGCTAGGTTTGACGTGATCACATACATTGATTACAGTAACCTGCAGTGATGTGATTTGGTCATCATGTGTATCCTGAGCAATGGGGATGGCAAGGCATATACCTCCTTGCTATCCCCATTCATCAGGATCCATGTGGTGAGCAACACTGAACTATCACACCTTGAGTGACACAAACCCACTGCACATTCTTCACCTAGGCCTCAACAGCAAACACACCAGGACCTCTAAACACAGCAATGCACCAGTGAGGACCTATGACTACAGAGGCCAATCAATCAGTAAATGATGTCGGCAGCAGGAATAACCACACCAAGCACGCCAACCAACATGATCTGTGGAACCCAGGAACCCAAACAGCTGGAGGACACACAAACACACCCCAGGACCGCTAAAATCCTAACACACAGCAAACAAGTGCATTGTTAGAATGTACTATTGGAGGTTGTTTCTACCTTTTCACATGTTTGTTATGCTATGGAGCCTAAGCACTGGTATGTCACGTGTTGTTTAGATCTCAGTGCACTGGCTCCACAGAACAACACAGGGATTTCAGGTGTGATGACACTGCAGTTGTCATGTACACATTGTCACCTCTTTCTGACATCCTAGTGAATGCCCCCCCCCCATCATGGTTGAGTCCTGTGGATCACATATGTCCTGCAGAGTGGGGATGGCGGGGAATGCCCCCTGGCCATCCCCACTCTGCAGGCTACATATGATGCAGAAAGCTGAACCTTGACTATTCCACTTAGACTAACTAACTACATGTACAACGTCTAGCCCTGACATGCAGTAACAATACAATAGGAAACACACCAAGTCCCCTCCTTGCTATTCTCCGGTAACCCATTGGGTGCCAAGGGACTAGCCAATGTATTGTCAACCAACGAATTACTTATCCCTGTGGCATTCAAGGGGTTGTGTGCTGACCTCTTTGTCACTATGTGTATGACATTGTGATACACATAACAGTTGGATCTGTGACTGACACATGACATTGTGCATTGTTTTTGTGCTGTGCATGATGTCGTTTTGGACAGCATAAAGGGGGTTCAACAGGGACTTGACCATTACCATTCAGGCTAGGTTGGTCATGTATTCTGTCCTTGTTTGACGTCCCTCCAAGCTGTGTGACTGAATTGTGTTGTGTAATGCTGTCCATGTGTCACTGTGTTGGCCTCTGCCTGGTGGGTGTCAGGATTGGTGTGATGTGTGTGTGGGTCTTGATGCACTTACCAGTGGTCTGGAGGCTACTTTCATCCCCGGTGTCACTCCATCCAGGGATCCCACACACCATGATGGAGGAGATGGTCTGACGCACAGCCTCCTCCCACTGGCTGTATTCCACCCGCAGGGGAGGACCACCCCCTGTGCCAGCAGCGTGCAAGGCCTGCTCGCCCATCTTCTTCTTCACCTTCATAATGGTAGACAAAAATGGGAAAAGGGTTGAACTAGATGTATACAGGTCTTTTCTCAACATTGATTACTGTGTTGCTATGTTACTGTCTTACCTTAGCCTTGCAGTCTGCCCATCTTTTCTTCACAGAATCCAACGCCCGGCTGCGGCAGGACACTGCATTCACAGCAGCCACAACCTCCTTCCAGGCTGCCTTCCTCTTTGCTGACAGGCCAGCTTTAGGCCCCTTGGGGAAGAGGTACCTGTAGTGGGCAACCACAGCCTCACAGAGGACCAGGTTTTCCTCCTCTGTGTATTTGGGCTCTCTAAACCTCTCCTCCTCCTCACCCCCAGAGGTTGGTTGAGAGCCCTGGCTGTGGCTCCCCAGCCCTGCCTGCACTGGCCCTGTCTGTGTGTGGTGCAGGGGGACTACCCCTCGTCCCACTGTGTCTGCCCCTGCACTAGATGTGCCTGGTCTTGGGTGGCTGCCCCTCCGCCCCAGAGATCTCCCTCTCCCTCCCCTACCCTGACCAGGGTTGCCCCCCTGAATCTCCTCCTCCTCTCCTCCTACACTCCCCACCCCTCTCTTCTCTCCTCTCCTCTCCATCTCTCTCACCCACTCACACCCAGGCACTCACTCAGGCCCTCACACACCTACTCACTCACTCACTCTCTGTCACTCACTTGCACTCACAGACTCACACTGTCAAAATAAAGAAAAAAAGTGTGTGTGTGTGTTTTACAAAAAAAAAAATGGGCTATGTGTATGTGTGTATGTGTGTTTGGATGCGTGTATTTGTATGTTCAAAAGTGTATTGTGTCGCTTTGTGTGCTGCCAAACTCTCCTTCTACCTGTCTGTGTGTGTGCGCCGCCTAAACTCCCTTTCTCTGAAAAACTAACCTCCGCTCCTTGGGTCCTGATATCTAGCTCTTGGGAACTCGATAACAGACAAAGGTGCGTAGGTGATTTTGGGTCTATTTATAGTTTATTCGACTCAACTTGATACTTTGGGGTGCTGTGATTGGCTGAGACTGGGTCACGTTGGACGTTTCGCGTGTTTGTTTTTTTTTTGGAGACGTTTCTCGCGTTTATCGTGTATTTGGCGTCGACGATGAGGTCAAATATTTGGCGACTCCAGTTTTGTAGTCTTCGTGTGTTTTGTAGGCCGTCGCTCGTTAACTCTTCTGGGTAACAAAGATTTGAATCTCACGTTACCTGGTCTTGCTTAACGAGCGAAGGCAGTTTTTTTCTTCACGTTGGTTTTAACGCCAACATTTGAATCAAGCCCTAATTTCCATACAGTGATATCTGGTATCGGAATTTGTAATATTACCTAAAAAGATGATAACTTGGACTAATATAAAATTCCAACTTGGCTGTAATTTAATGTACTAATTTAATGTATTAAGATTTGTCCAGTAATATAACTGTATATTGTATCTATTGCATTTTTAATCATTGATATTTATCATCCTGGTATATGTCATTATTTTCTAATTATTTCTGTACGATAACTTATCTTTTGTGCACGATTACTATTCTTAACTAACTAGATCACTACCAACCAATCTATTTTTAGTCTATACTCTTTCCTGTGATAGCAGATATTAGGTGGCTGCACTAGTAGTTTAAGTTTGGTGTGTGTGTTCTCTAGAGCGCTGAAGACGTCTCTCTTGGTGTTCTGTTTGTCTATCTTTCTTTAGCTGTTTCACAGTTAATACATACCTAGAAATAGATCTTTTCAACACATGGTGAAAAAGAGATATTGATCTCCAACAAATATTTGAGGAAGAGCCGGTTATAACTTGTTGAGGAAGATGTTGATCTAGGATCTACTTTCACAGATCTAGAAAAATTTATGACAAAAGAGTTGAAAATATGGTCGGATATGGTAACATTAGAAAAATAAATCCAACTTAATATTGTCCCACGTGGACTATGGTTACTAAAAAACCCCACATTTGATTATCCAGGAGAAGATTTCAGAGCAGGGTGGAATAAGATATTGGATACATGCTCAATAGCTTTAATGTCCATGATTATTGATTACCATAAAAAAGATTAGGTTCAATAAATGTGGAAGTCATAAAAATTCAAGATCAAATTGAACCATTTAAAGAGACTGAGGAGTATATAGATATGTCCACAGACATAGGTTTTAAATTACAGAAAATTAGCCTGAGATAAGGAGAACTATAAAAACAAAAGAGAAAGGAATTGGTTCAGACACAGTGGAAAAGGTGTGGAAACACAAGACGTTACAGAACATATTAACATACAATCTACATCTGTAGCCCCAAAAACCCCACAGATTGAGAAAAGGGACAACCACCAGAATCAATCAAATTTAGTGATTAAAAAAGGAGAAATGTAAACAGATATGAACAATACTATCCTAGAAACAGAGGATACTATACCCCATATAGAACACCTAGTAGGAGGAATGAAGAACAACATTTTGGAAATCATAATAGAAGGGGTCCCTATAGAAGATCTAACAGGAGAAAAGGAGGACAACACTATGAGAATGGTAGAGGGGGTCCCTTGTGGTAAAGGAATCAGCTTAATGATAGACACCATCAACCAAAAACATCTTATAATGGATATTATTCAAGGAATAGGTTTGCACCCTTAAACTCAGAATACGAAGAAGAACGTAATAATGTTCCCTCTAGCTCTTCTGCTCCTTTTTTATTCCGAGGCCCAAGAACATCTTTTTTGGAGTGGAGAGGCGCACAAGGATGGGAAAGAGACCTCATATGGAGAAAAACTAACCATCTCCACAAGTAGGAGAGGTAATAGAAGAGGAAGAAGGAAACAAATAAAAAATGAACACAACAACAAAACTAAACAGGGTACCACACAAATTTGAGTAAAATCCATTTCACAACAGAACAAGAGAAAGTCCTACAAAAAGGACTCAGATTTGCTCCCTCTCAACCCATCAATAAATTCCAGATATTTATTGCTGTAAACAAATTTATGAGAAAACTACAACTGAAAAAATATTTTTTTTGGCAAACCAGAAATAAGAAATTATGAAGAACACAATAGGTTCCAACATACCAAGTGCAAACAAAATTTCACTTTCAATCCACAAGGCAGTTCAAGCCGTTACATGGACAAGTTTAAAAAGTTGGTGTTGGATGACTTGGATGACATGGAACTCAGGAAAACCAGATCCAATTTGACTTTAAAAGAGAAAAAGCTAACTCCATGCTTATAAGGACTTGGTCATTAAACCAGCAGATAAAAGCAGGGGCATTGTACTAATGGACAACACTAAATATGTTTTGAAAATGAAAAGATTACTAAGTAACACTACAACATATAAGGTTTTGAAGAAATATACAACGATGGAATTTTAAAGGCAACTAGATGAATTACTGGGAACGGGCTGAGATAAATGTATTCTTAATAAGAAGGAACATGAATACATGAATATCCAGACACCGAGAATTCCGTTTTTCTATATATTACCAAATACCCACAAGGAGAGAATTAATCCCCCAGGAAGACCTATAGTGTCCGGGATAAAATCATTATCATTTAATCTGTTCCATTACATCAACACCTTCTTACAGCCTATTATACCCGAATTACCCTCCTTTTTAAAAGATACGGGTTCCACAATCGAATTTCTTAAAGCAATCCAATGGAAAGAAAATGTATTTATTGTGACGAGTGATGTTACATCTCGGTACACTCTAATAGAACATCTGTTAGGTTTAAGAGCTGTTTCAAAAGCATTAAGAAGAAAAAATAAATTGGACATGGAACAAATTGATTTTATCTTAAATTGTATAAAATATATACTGTCATCATTCTCCAAATTTTCCTGTCTTTACCAGATATTCTGGTTTTTTGATGCGTCTCTTGTTTTCCCCACCTTGTTCTAGTGACACCCTTGTTTAAGCCTATATCAAGCACTGACACCCTTGTGTCAGTGCATGATCAAAGCGTTCTGAATATCCAGTATTTGAAGTTTGTTCCTAGTGTTTCCAGTGTTTGACCCGGCTTTCCTCGACTATATCTCTTGCCTCCTGACTCCTGTGTTGGTTTTGATCTCGGTCTGTTATTCGACTATTCTTCTGCCTGCTGATTTTGTACCGTACTGCTGATCCAGTGTTTGACAGCTGCAGCTATACTTCTGGTAGGTTTAATACGTTGATTCCTGACCTGGTGAATAGCTGTCTGTGTCCTGGGTGGTTATCCTAGTATCAGGCTTTGTGGCTTTCACCTCTACCCGGCTTAAGCCGCAGAAAGACCTCCTGGGAGCAGCCACCGACTGCTAGCACCATTCTCAAACCTGCAAATTCTAGCTCCTGGCTCACTGGGGCCTACCTAGTAAGTATTCCATATTGTCTCCTGTCATTGTATATAATATTTATATCAAATCGGCAGACTGCTACTTCTTATGGGGATTCCCTTCCACAAGTTGTTCTCAAGCATCTTACATTGGACGCTCTGGGTCAAGTCTTACATATACTGACTAAAAATTACTTCTGGATTGAGGGAGACTACTATTTACAGCTTTCAGGGACAGCTATGTGCAGTAAGTTTACCTGTAGTTATGCAAGCATTTTTATGGGCATGTGGGAGGAGGAGTTTATTCAAAATAAAAATGATAAGAATTTAGTTTTGATTGCATGGAAAAGGTACATTGATGAATGCTTTTCATGTAAGAAGGTACTGAGGAGTCCTTAAAAATATTTCTGGAATATATTAATACAAATAATTATGGTTTGCATTTCACTTCCTCTTATAGTAAAGAAAGGGTCAACTTCTTAGACCTTACCATCTATATTGAATAGCATTCCATAAAAACCTGTACATACAAGAAGCCAACAGATAGCAATGCCTTTATCTATCTCAAAAGCTGCCATTTTAGGCCTTGGATAGATAACATCCCAAAGAGAGAATTTAGGAGGTTACGGTGGAATTATACAGAAGATATTGTATGTGAACAACAGATTAAAAAAATGGAAGGTCTCTTTAAAGAGACAGAAATTAAGTCTTACATAATACATCTGATAACACATCAAAGAGGGACAAGACTAATCCAGGAAAGAAGGTGGTCAGATTTTTAACTCAATATAGCAAGGACTATATGAATATGAAGAGACTCTCTTGGTGTTCACATTATTATGATTTATTTCAATTCAATCAGAAAAAAAACAGAAAAACTTTTTCCTGGAATTCCAGCATAATTTCTCATCTTTTGCTTTTTTGGTGAAAAGTTTCATCCATCTCTTATATCTATCATACAAGAGATTAAATAAGCAGGTTCATAAAGGTACAAGGTACAGTAAATGTTACAGACCAGTCATTACAGCATTATATAAACTGGTTAAAAATTGTCCAAATTAGTATACAAACTACAATATCATGAAGATGGGAGATACATAACATCTAGAGATTAAAAAACCAAAACAGAACATTAGAAGAAAGCTCGTGCAATCAGATCACTTTGGCATACAGCAAAGCAATCAGTTACAAAGCAACAAACTATACAAAAAGTCAGCAGCTCCATTCAATTCAGACAAAATATACATATTGTGACGGAATGGTTGTCACCCAGAGAATGAAATGTGTCTGTTTTCAGTGATTGCCATTGTCTTAACGTGTTCCCATTCTTGAAACCTTAATGTCCCCTGTGTGTGCATGCATTAGAGAGGGTTGTCCAGTTACCAGCAGTGAATGGATTGGTTAGTGTGTAGGATGTACAGAGGAATGGTGCCATCCAGTCTAGCTAAACCCAGAGATTGTGCTATGAGATAGCCAGTGTTTGTCAGATAGAGGGCGGGGGTAGGGCAAATCTGTGCGGGGAATGTGCATCTTCCCCACTCACATTAGGCTAAGCAGAAAGAGACCTGGTAGATGGGAACTGTGACATCACGTCCTGTAGGGGGTGGGTGGAAAAAAAGCCTAAGAAGAGAGAGAAGGTGAGATAGAGAGTGTTGCAGAATGTAGGAGAGAGAGAGAGCCCCTCTCCAGAATGGGGGGAGGCCTGGGGCCAGCCTGGAGTTGGACTGGTCCAGGTGCTTTCTAAGGGACTGGTGAGTGCCCTCACCAGAAGAGTTAGAGTGAGCTGGCACTGTAGGGCCAGGTCCCCTTTTCAGTTGTGGGCTGTAAGTCAAGGTGGCTTCAGACACAGAGAGAGTACCCTGATGTTCCTACCACAAGGATCTTAGGATGTCTTCCCCAACTCCTCTGCCAGGACTAAAAGATACAAGGAAACTTCATGTAATCCAGCAGCATGTGGAGTGGGCAGGATGCCTACTCTTGCCTTTAGTGGGACTATGAATAAGCTCCAGCATTAAGCTAAAATGGACTGTGAGTATTATGTGTAACCCCTGGCAAGTTATGAAACTAAGAAGAGAACAGCAGAAGTGTTTAGTTTTTATGTTTTACCCCTGTTTGTTTGACTGTAATTGTTGTCCTATATTTTGTGCCGTGACCACTCTAATAAATGCAATTTATTATATTTTTGTCTGGCTGGATAAATAGCTTAACCCTCGGTCTACCAATTAGTAACCCCCGAACCCCCCGTCACACATATATATCCCAATGTATATTCTTGGCTGATCATAATTCAAGCAATACCGAACAATTGAGACCATCTACAAAACATCTTGCGCGTGCAAAATAAAGGCTTCCCTTCTCTTTACAAATGATCCACAATACAAAGAATAGTAATGCACCACTCACAATGTTATATCTATTCGCAGGAATTCTGACAGTCCATCACACAATCTAGCTGCTTGAAAATGAGACATGTTTACAGCATGTATGTTTTTTATGCATATTAATAAACATTGATGTTTTTAAGAAGATGGATTGTCAGAATTCCTGGAATAGATATAACATTGTGAGTGGTGTATTACTATTCTTTGTATTCTAATCAGGTAACTCATCCAGGCGGTGCTACAGGGGAATATCATAGAATAGAAAAAGAAAACGATAAACCTTCTAAACTAGCACTTGCCCTATAAAGTTAAGAGACCTGTAAGAGATATGCAAACAAGGATACAGAGTGGAGAAATAAAACTTAGAATTATACATTTAATAAATCATGTTGAAACAATAAGAGAGCAGCAAATTACAATAAAAGGAAAAATCTAATTCGTTTATATATTGTAATAGTTTATGAGAGCTAGTCCAACAAATCATGTAAGTGCATTACCATTCAAATTGAAATAGAGCCTGTGTTGGCTGGATCAAATGGAAATATATATTGCCAAATGAGGCGGATACCACCCCCTCAATCACTCACGCTAAAATAAATATGGACATGTGCTGTTGGGGCGTATAGTATATCAAGTATAAATATGAAAAAATATATCCCACTTCAATCCCTTAAGAGTGACGCCTCACATGATAGGTATGTCTAATAAATACATATGTGAAAAATGGACTAAACACACAGATGGAAGATATTTGGACTCACTTCAACTTGTTTTTTTTCCTATATATTGTATCTGTTAAAGGGGTAGAAATACTTCAGTTTTACTATCCCCCATCTTGTAGCCCTTAACAAACTGAATTAAATGAGCCTACCAAACCCAACCCTGAGTGACAGTTAGTGTAGCTGAGTACCTTCTGCAGTGCTTACTTTTTTCCCAGGGGTCCTCTTTTACATACACAGAAATAATGATATCTCTGAGTATGTGAGGACTAATTGGTACATGAGTTCTATAGACTTAATCACTCCACTAGGCTGAAGTTCCTTGTTCTTTCTAGTCATCACACACACACTGTCCAGGACTGTGCTGGCAACAGAGAAAGGGCAAAACAAAGATGGACAAGACTGGTCTAAAGGAATGCACATCTAGAGAAAGCAAAAAGGAAAAGGATGGGTTTAGGATCAATTGTGCAAATTGTGCATCTGTGCTCAGGGTATGTATGAGCATGTTTGATCATTTTAGTACGTGCCACTCACAAAATCTGCCATTGTTAAGACTAATGCAAGCAATCCACGGAAGCTCACACTCTTGAATAAATTGACAAACTGACTAATTTTGTGGCAATTTCTTCTATGCCTACATAGACTGAAATGTGGCACCTGGGAAGTTTTAAGAAGCTTTGAGGCCCTTGGCATAATTATGAATAGAGGGCCCAAATCTAGGAATCCATGTAAATTGTCTTAAATTTTAGTGATTCTCCATTAATAATTATGGGGGAAAGCATCCACACTACTGTTGTGCACCGAAGACAGCCTCCTATTTTGGGATTATGGGTTTAAATTGTTTTGTACTGAAAATTTGCTATCTTTGGCTACTCAAGCCGAGATAAAGAGGTTCCCAGCAAACACCACATATGCCCATGCATTAAAATGCCTCTGCATGGCACCCAGAAACACCTCTATGACTTTTGTTCCATTGGTACAAGTTGTGCAATGAGAAGAATTTTCAGCTTAAAGGGGATGTATCACCTTCTAAAAAGAAGTTCCCATATGCTTTGTTAATAATGAACGCTGTTTTTTTTTTTTTAATTTAACAACTTAAAAAGATATTCTATCTACAAGTGCAGAAGAGCTTTGCTGAAGAATCAGCTTATCCCATTATGCTGACTGGCACAGTTCTTCTGCACGTCCTATTTCTCCGCCCACCTCCCTCCCAGCAGCCCCAGGGAGCACGTTCACGTTTACCTTCGGTGTGCTGTGAACGGATTGTAGCGTTAAAGCAAGCTCCGATTAGCACTATACTGAAATTGCAACCTCAGTATAATGCTAATCGCAGCTTGCTGTAATGCTAGGAGCCATTCACAGCACACCTAAGAGAAGTGTGAACACACTCCCTGGGGCAGCTGGGAGGGAGGTGGTAGGAGAAATAAGATGACTGAAGATCTATGCTGTGCACATAATGCGAAAGTGCACAGCACAGAAGATAAAATGTCTTCTAAAGTAGTTAAACTAAAAAACAAACAAATAGCATTTATAGTATAGTATATAGTATAACATATGGGAACTTCCTTTTAGAAGGTGATACATCCCCTTTAAATAATTTAGTAAATAGGAGTTAGCCAGATGCAACACACAAATTTGGTTCCTGTCATATCAGTATATACTGCCCTTATGGGTAACTAAAACCTTCTGAGCCTTGGGGCAAAATATGAGGATGGTCTCCCCTCCATAGTCTTGAGAATGTTTGAATCATGAGCTGACACAAACCCAGACTGCAGGTCACTACATGAGGATCTCAGATGGACTTCTTGTGATGGAGAAGGAGAGGAAAAGTAATTTGTTTGTAGTACTAGAGAGCTGTTGAATCATGTTTCATGACTCACATGCTGATAGTTAACCTTTTCGCACCATATGGCTGTCCAATTCATTCATTCACAATGTAAAAGAAAGAAAATAGGAGCTCTAATAGTGTAACCATTTTACAAAAAGTGAGTCAAATCAGAAGAATCATATGAAAATATACATACAAATAAAATGGTCATATCTGAAAGACTCCACAAATCTAACCACAATAAGTATACCACTTTATCAAAGATACTGGCCAATTATACCCTTCCTTAACCCCTTGAGTGTCGGATGAGTAAGCAGCGCATTGATCTCACTTACTAGCTGATAACTGCTCTGGTGCCGTGTAGTAGCAGGGAGAGGAGGTGACTGATAGGCAGTTTGGAGATTAGATCATGCAGTAACCCTTTGTGTGCCACAGGATTGCACAGGACATGAAACTCTGCTTACTTCCACCTCTCACACCTCCACATTCAAATGTTCTCAGACTCAGTGCAATTGCCTCTCAGACACCTACAAATAAAACAAACACCGGGGAGCTTCACATTCCGCTCCCCTGGTGTGTGTGTGTGTGTGTGTGTATCACACTCTATGTATGTCTCTGCATGTTGTACATTGCATGTATGTGTGTCTCTCACTGTGTGCATGTCACTGCATGTGTGTGTGTATCTCACTCTGTGTCTGTATCAGTGTGTGTCTCCCCTATGTCTCAGTATGTGTGCATGTATGTTGCATGTGTTTTGTGTCTCACTCTGTGTGCATGTGTCTTGCATGCATCTGTATATCACTTTGACTAAGTTTGTGGTAATGTTACAGCCAGTGCCTTATTTTTACTAACATTTTTTGCAAACAATTAATACATTCCCTGCATAACATGACAGGGAACGCTGTCTCACATTGCTAGTATATATATATATATATATATATATATATATATATATTAGACTTTTGCACGGGCAAAATTTTCGGTAAAATTCGAATTCGGACAAATTTTTTTTTTCTAATTCGGATGATCCTAATTTCGGACCGGGCCTATTCGATTCGAACGAAATTCTGATCCATTCCGAATTATTCGGCCGAATTTAACATGGGTTAAATTATAGTAGTGCACCTCCGTGCACTCTGCTATCATTCTTTGCAGACAGGGTGTGCATTTAGAAAAAGATCCATCCCAAAAACGGACATTGTCGTACATTGCCAGTCTGTGCATGTCACCTCTACTCCATCATGGGATGCCAGTCACAATGCAAACGTCGAACATTGAGAACCCATGCCTGTCATTCAATTTAGCATGTTCGAACATCGAAACCCCATGCCTGTCCTTCAACATAGCATATGCTTGAACATCGAAAACCCATGCCTGTCATTCAATTTAGCATATGTTGGAACATCTTAAACCCATGCCTGTCACATCCTAATCAACATAAGTGGTCGACTCGAACATGGACAAACTACGTCACATTCTATATTAGTACATGGATAAAGATTAAGGTTTCATTTTCTGGTACCAGCCTCTTCCCTACTGTCCCTCTTTAGTACCCAAATTCCTCTCTCTCTTTTTCCTATCCTGATTTCCCCTCATATTAGATAAGTCTATGTGTATATACATTGTAGTGTTTCATACTTCATCAAGAATAAACATCAATGATTGTAATGTGATAGATGTAATGTGTAAAAAGAAAAATTGAGACATTCTGTTGTGAACGAACTGCAACACAGGAGAGAAATAAAAAAAAAAAATGCTTGACATCTATACAGCATTGTCTTAGTATAGCAATATCACCGTTTTCCGTGAGTGTGCACTACAGGGCTCTACGGTAGTTGCTGGGCATTTCCCAACGTCATAATCAGGGGATGATGGGAGTTGTATTCTAACTACTGTTAGGAAACACATAAGTGATGCACATTCATCTCCCACCTAGAAATTATTTACACACGAGGCAACTCCCCCAAGTAATACCTAGCCCCTTTCCAAGTGAAAGGACTTCCGGAAAGGCTTCAGATCTCTTAGTGACTCAACTGTTATTGCCAGTCAGCGGGACCCAGAGAGTAGGAGGGGGTGATGCTATGGCTGCAGATTAAGTCTGGCACGGTGCTCTTAGTTGGCCTCTTGTCACAATGTTGAAGCTCAGCCCGGCCAGCACCTTCCGGCTGGAGACACCTCACAGCAATCCTGTTCAGGACACATCATGCACTGTCGTTCACTCATACTAGGGATCCCAAATGTTTAGACTCATTTCGTACAGGGGGCACCCTCCTGTATTTGTAAAACCTCTCTAGCAAATCTGGGACGGTAGACCTATTTACTCAAGTCTTGACTTTAGGTGGGCGATAAACAATACAAAATAGGCATAATGTTTGACTATCACATAATTCACGTCACTGAGGCAGCAACAGGCATCGCCACTGAGTGAGCATAGGGCTGCCCGGCTGCTGACAGTCACACTGATGGGACACCCTGCAACACAGAACTGGCGGAAGCGCACAAAATAAACATGCTATGGGACGGCAAATTGCCGCCCCTGTCAAAGTGCCGCCTGCGACCATGGACCCACTGGGACCCATGTAAGGGCCGGCTCTGTATTCGAACAAATACCTAATATTTTTTTATATTTTGCACAGGAACAAATATTACTCGCTCTTGCAGTGGCAATAACTGGAACTAATGCTGGTTGCCTACCTATGCCTAGCCTAATGCTACCTGCCTGCCTACACAACAACTGGACACTCTCTAATCTCTTCTTCTCTCTCTCTCTGAGCTCCAACAACGCAATGAGGAAATGCAAGCTGTCTGTCTGTGTGACTGTGTCATTAGTCCAACCCCCATCATGAAACGAAGAAGGCTATTCGAATACAGACAAAAGAGGGAAGTAGTGCATGAAACAGAGAATGGAATTAGACTAGAGACATGGAGGGAAAATTATGGAGGGAAAGTAATTGAGCGTGCACAGGAAGTACAAAAAAGTCCTGGTCAAAAGTAGTCAAAACTTTTGGAAATGTGTAGATTGCCGAAACTTCCAAAAGTTTCGATGAATTTCGGCTCTGGGCTGTTCAGAGTCGGATCATTTTTTCCGAATGAACCTTGAGTTTCGGATTGGCCGAATGTCTCCGAATGACCCCATTTTCGATGAAATCCGAATGTCTCCGAATGAATTCGCACAAGTCTAATATATATACAAACACACACACATGTATGCAAAATGTTTGGTGAATGTTACTTTAACATGAGACTGTTACATCATCAATCCTCTTTGAAGTACACCCCTCCTGCACATACACACTTGTTCCGTTACTGCGAATGTTAGAAATATTACTGTAAATCTGAAGTTTTCAGTCATGTCATGTCACTCACCTTGAATCGCTGTTTACTGCCTAACTGCCACTCTCAAATGCTTCAAAAGCTCCTCATAGAAAGCCAAATTAACACTAACTCCTTTGGGAACAAACAATTTGGAACCATTCTTTCCATGACAAAGAAAACTATCAGTGTTACCTTCCCTTGCAATCTTGACTGATGTGCCTTTTTTCAATCTCTGTGTTGCTGGTGTCAACTAATGGTGGCGTTGTGCTTTTATTTCAGGATCATAGCTGTAACCCCAAACTCTTCTATCACCATGGGGAAGAATGTTGGATCTGAAATAGGTAAGTGAAACAACTAGCATAAATGACAACTTTGTTTCTGGTAATCTGTGAAGATACATGGAATGAACTTTGTGCTGATGCTCCTTGAGTCAAAGGTTAACATATTTCCACAAGTTCCCAGCACTACAATCATGTTCTCAAATAAAGAAATCTCACAGCACACTGGCAAATAGCACAGTTGGGGATGATGGCATGCTGACAAGTGGGAAGGTCACTGTAATGGGCCTTGCCTATTGGAATGGACAGAATATTATCAACCAAAGAAAACCTTAGGAATGTGCAATTTCTCCACTTTTTTTCATGTATTGAGAGCAGTAATAACTATGTATTTTCTTCCACGTGGAGTTCCTCCATATATTACAGCTGTGCTAACTACAAAAAGGAGGTATCACGGTGCCCGTGCTCCTGGCCACAGGCGGCAACATTATCACTTCCTGGTTTACTGCCTCTCTTTTATTGGTTATCTGATCTTGACTCCACCCAGGGCCAGCCTTTATATACCTTGTCATAACAATACTTGGGCGCTCTTTCGTGGTGTATCTGTTCCTTACGTTAGTTCCTGTTTATGCTCTGCTCGTGTATGACCTGGCCTGTCTGACGATGCTCCTGTGCATCCTGATTTGCTGATTCCTGTTGCTGACTGATCTGTCTGAGAACCCGCTCCGTTGCTCACTGATCTGGCTGAGAACCCGCTCCTTTGCTGACTGATCTGGCTGAGAACCCACTCCGTTGCTGGCTGATCTGGCTGAGTACCCGCTCTGCTGCTGACTATCTGGCTGTGCTACTGGCCTGACTGAGTACTGTTACACTGCTGACTGATCTGGCTAGCGAACCCGCTCACTGCTGCCTAGTCTGGTTGCGTTCCCACTGTAGTAGCACCGCGTGGCGCTTTTGCTTATCTTGCCGAACGTAGGCTGAGCACTTGTTGCTGAAGCTGCTTACACTGGTTAACCGCCCCAGGCGGTGTGCACATGCTAAGTACCGGTTCAGTGCTGCCTAGCTCTGCCTGTGTTATTTTGTGATCTGTACATGTCGTCCACTCAACTTTGTACTAGCTGGACTCACTCCCTGTGGGAGTTGCAGATATTCCTCTGGGCATATTCCTCGGGACCCTTTCTGTGCCTAGATGCTTGGTTCTTGGTTGCCAGTAGTCTATCGTGGGCCTCAAATCTAATTGGGTTCAAGGATCAGTACTATCATCTGCCAGTCATTGCCTCCCTTTATCCCTAGCCCGCTAGGGGACTGGCTACTCCCAGTACATCTCCTCAGAGTGTGCGTTCCCTGCCTTTGTGTATTGTACTATTACCGTACTGTTATTGTGGGCCTTACCTTCGCTGTTTGTTCTTTATCTTAATAAAGTTATTTTAACCTTACCAGTCTGGTCTGAGTGTTCATCAAAAACTGTGACAGGGGGTATCTCTTTCCTGCATGTCTGTGCTTAAGAGAAGGAGAGAAAGCAGCTGTGTTTTTGATGCTAGAGGCAGACATGCAAAGAAATGGAGATGGAGTTGGTTGATAGGATTATTGGTAGCCATTTGGTCTATATGTGTGTGTGTGTGAGATAAGGGACAAAGGAGAGTTAAATAAATAATAAACTTCTTGAATAAGTAACAGACAAGCAGGTGGTTCAGGTTCCTACTTGAGCTGGGCAAGCCTCTACTGGGACTGAACGAGTAAGTGAGACAGATATAGATGCATTCAGGATAAACAGACAGGTGTAACAACATAGTATTTATACTGACACACACACTCACTTAATTCTATACCAGCTAGAACAGGAGGGACAAGCAGATACTGAAATGTGGCAGTGTTACAGGCCTGAACTAGCTGCTGTGCAGTGAGCTTTATCCTTTATTACAAGCTGCTGATTCTGAAACTAAAACTTGCGCTTCTCCATACAAATTATCCAAATGTGAACCCTGTATAGAGAATATATCATATTACTTTGTTAGTAAATTTGAGGCTTTCATTTCCTAATTTGGCCAAAATATATTTAAGCTTTTCCACTATGTCACTGTACCCCAAAATCAGGAGAGTCCCTATCCATTATTTATTTTTTTATATTTTTGTAATTTTATATATCCTATATAATGCGATTATGACACTGAAACACGTGTACATAGGCTTTTAAACTAGTATATATTTGTATAAAAATTCTCCTGAGGATTTCTTGTGAATGCGTAGAGCCTAGAACCTAATTAAAAACATTTAGACATACATTCTAAAATCACAATTGCTCCTGAAGAATTATTGAATATAAAACACGTAGAGTGTATTTTAAAATCATGTGGACATAAAAAATATTTCTCTAGGGTAGGACTCACCTTTCAGACAGTAGTGACCTGCAGTGAGTGGGTGGAAGCCCAAGAGGATCAAAAAACTTTCAGTGCCCTTTATAGGTCTTCTTACCCACCCCCCACAGGCCACATGGAGTTTGCAATTACCTTAACTGCAAAAAGACATGAGGTCAGGCATGCTAAACAAAATGCCAAAACACCATGCCTTTAATAGCCTCCTTATAAGCGATAGCAACTGTGCAAATAATAATTTTAAATACATTTGATTCTATAAGATTTATAATTGTGGAATTTAAAGGGATAATAATGTTTCATAATAAAAACAGCTCTAATTAATCATCATAGTATTTGGACTTTGGAGAGTGTTATTTCAATTCTGTCAGAGTTGTAGTTCCAGAGTAATTCAATGACAAAGTGTTCCCCTCACTTCCCTTTTACTGATGTCACACTGTTCAGCCAGGGCAGAAGGGAGGTGCCCAGGTAGACTGCAGAGAGGGACAATCTTCAATTAAGATAAGGGAAAAACCTGAAAAGCTTGTCAAGGGGGGCAGGGATTTCATTGTTTTCATAGGAATAAGAGTGTCCCCTGCTGTTATCTGTCTGGTCTATGGACTGCATTCCACATCAGAGAAGAGATTGTTAACAGTAGATAAAAGGGGCGGGAGGGGGAAACTTTGCTTGTGAATATCTCATAAACCATAAAGGTTTGAGAGATAAGACTTATATCATTATTCGTGTTTTTTTAATGCCTACAAAATAAAATAAAGTTAAAACGAAGTATTACTATCCCTTTAATGGAATATAGTGAAAAGCAGCTAGAATGAGAAAAAGGAGATATGCAAAAACAACAAAAAGAAAGAAAGTCACAGCTCTATCTTTTTCCTGTAGGCTTTTGGATTACTTTTTGGGGATTGGAGAATCCCTTCATTCCTTGGTGCTATCTATGCTTTATCTATGCTTTATGCACTTGTGTTCTAATTTTGTATTTGCAAAGTATATGTTAGAGTGAGTTAGCGCTGCAAGTTTATTTCTATTTTCTTTCTTGTTTTTCTGAAACTAACAGGACTATCTTACTCCTGTATTGTAAAAATGAATACTATAGTCATGTTAGGAGAGAAAGCTGCTGCTGGAATTATAATACTATCTTTGTGTAGAGGCAGACAGGCAAGAGGGTGAGCAGGAGTTGCTTGTTGTTTTAGGGAGTGTGGTTTCTTTGTAGACTATGAAAGAGAGAGAAAGTTTAAAAAAGACCACCCCCAAAAAAACAAAACAAAGAAAAAAAACATGTATTTGACTGATAGGTGACAGAGACAGGCAGGAGATTCTTCACATGAGCTGCCACTAAGTCTGACAGTGACTGATACTGGAGACAGAGACATACATCCCACATTATTTTTATACATATAAAACATCCCATCATGTACTAAAAGCTCTGTTGTGTACTTTATTTTATAAGTCAACACTACTTTCATTAAGTCCACCAAACATGCTAGGAGAAGTGATAAGGGAAAAGGAATAGGAAGCGTGCATGGATGTGTTGGTAGTAGTAAAGTTGTGACCGTCACCATGGTTACATGAAGATCCTCCTCTTCCCAAGAAGGTTGTTTGTAAAAGTGATTTAAAAAGTTCCACCACTACTAGTAGTAGTACTAATCCTTTTAACAACACTAAAAAATGACAAGAGGTGGAGGATTTAGCAGTGAGACTGATTGCTGAGCCAGACAGTGACAGTAACACCCCACCACACACTAGTGGTCACTGTTCTATAAATCCCCCTAAGGGGAGAATTAAAAGAAATGATCAGGATGCTGCTGCTGCTCATGACTTAATTGTTGATTTTTGTCATCAGAATGTGTCCCTTCACGCTCATCCCTTTTGACTGATTAGATAAAGCAAAGAGTGAAAGTGATGATGGTATTGCTAAACAAAATAGCTGAAAGGAAAATGGGTTGAGGTGAGGGGGAAGGAGTAAGAGGTGTGCATGGATATCTTGGTAGTTGTAATGTTATACATCAAAAACTGATAGCCATCATGGCTGCTGCTGTTTGTTCAATAAATAATAAAGTTCCTCCAAAGGAGGCTGTTTGTAAAAGAGATGTAAAAAGTTCCACCACCAGTAGTAATACAAAACCTTTTAAAAATACTAAAAAATATAAAAAGGTGAAGGATTTAGCAGAGGGACTGACTGTTGCATCAGACATTGACAGTAACATGCCAATGCAAACTAGAGGTCAATATTCTATATACCTCCCCTAATTGGGAAAAGTTGAAAAAACTTTTTCAGCCTTTGAAAAACATAGAAGAATATGAAAGTAGTTGGGAGAAAGAATATGCTGCTACTGCTGCTAATGACCTAATTGTTGATTGTTATTGACTCATCAGAATATGTCCCTCTACTCTCCTCCCTTTCTTCTGATACAGATAGAGAGTGAGAATAATGTTTGTTGAAACAAAAACATTAGCTAAAAGAAAAAGGCTTAGCCTTCCCCCACAACAAAGGAGTAATATGCCTGCTAGTAAAATCTTTGAGAGGTGAACTGGAACACCTGACTCTAGACAAATAAACATGCCTAAAAATACACAGTAATCATATGGTTCATCATGGCTGTCACCACTTCCAAGTCCAGCCCCCACCCAGTCACACGCATTATTGTTGACTAAGAAGCAACCCAGGTCATCAGCATCCGCAAGCCTAGCTAGTGCTTCTGCTCAGACTAGGGTTGCCACCTATTCTTCAAAAAAATACCGGCCAAGGCACTCCCTCCATAGACTTAACATTGGACAGAAGCCAATTTTTACCGGCCTGCCGGTCAAATACCGGCTGGGTGGCAACCATAGCTCAGACTGGGACTCCACTAATACCTACTGCTAGTAGTATTGCTAAATCTAACACCTGTAGCAGTAGTAGTACCTCAGAAACACTGCAATAACACGTTATGTATATTGAGGGATGATTAAAAAATAATAATGCAAGATTATATTGAAATTATGCATGATACTGCATATAGTTTATCATTCATATTCATATATTCATATATAGTTTATATTCATTATCATCATCATCAGAAATTCACCACTACCGTCAACATGCACAGCAGTAAATTCAACCATTTATTTTTGTCCTTGAGTTGTTGAATGATGAATTATGTTAACTGCAGTTTAATGTCTCATCACCATTTATGTTGTTTATGAATACAGAAACATAGAAACACAGATTATGACATCAGAGAAGAACCAGCTGGCCCATCCAGTCTGCCCATTTCCCTAGCTAATAAAATATGCATTTCTTATTAGAATAGGCTTTTGTCTATCCTAGGTATCTTTGAAATTCCCTGAGTGTTTGTCCATACAACCTCTTCTGGGAGGCTGTTCCATGAGTCTGTCACCCTTTCTGTAACGTAGCACTTACACACATTACGCCTGAATTTTCCATCCCCTAATTTTAGATCATGGTCTCTAGTATTTTTCTGTTTCAGAAAAATGCTTCCCTTCTGAGCTATATTAATGCCCTTAATATATTTAAAGGTCTCTATCACATCATCCCTCTACAACCTTTTGTCCAAGCAGCACATATTCTGGTAACCTACTGTATGTCATGAAGACCCTGTACCATTTTGGTGGCTCTTCTTGAACTGCCTCCTATTTATTAATGTTCTTCTGGATATCATTTTAAAATTCCACTGTGAAAATTAGTAGTTTATTTTGATTCAACTCACACAGGAAGCATACATAGAACTATTCAGTATATATGCAGGCACATTCAGTCTTCAACAATATAAGAATTGACATACACACAGCAGGCAACTGAGGCAATAGATGTACTGGAGCTATATCTCTGACTACACAACTACTCCAAAGTATTGTCTCTCTCTGTAGATCTCTCAGCACCTCCTAGCATAATGGAAAGCTCTGATTTTTACAGCAGTGGGACGGGTATTATTGAGGCCATAGACAGCATAGACAGGAAACAGCAAACTTCTTGTGAGAAATTCAATGACAGTATATATATATATATATATATATATATTTATTTATATATATATATATATATATATATATATATATATATATATATATATACTAGCAATGTGTGACGGCGTTGCCCGTCATTGTAGTAGGGTACGTGTTATGTAGCATTTTTTGTTTGAAATGTTGTAGGTGGCATGTTGAAGGCATTTTGTAAGAATTTTTGTGTTTGTTTGTATTGTACATTTCATTTAGCTGTATTGACTGATGATGTTTTTTTGTGTACTGTGTGAAGCAGAAAGAATCATATTGCACACATACATAGACACACACAGTTACAGTGACATATGCAGACATTGATCATACATACACACGTACATACATGCGTACACACACACACACACACACACACACACACATACAGATATTATTACGGTCCTGTAAGTGCCAGAGGGGTATGCAAGGCATTACTCATTGTGTTGCTTAATCCTCTAGCACTGAAAGGGTTAACCAGCTGTCCCAGTATGTAGCGAGAGTCATGGAGTCCACAGTCCCTGAAGTGGACTCTGTACATGCACACTCAGAGACTGCCAGACAACCGCCGGCCCGGCTCCCTGGCCAGGAAGACACCTCCTGCCTCAGGCCTCGGCCAAGAGCGTTATTAGGGATGCAGCCTGGGCACCGAGAGCGGGAACTGAGGAGGGATGGTGTGTGTGGTTGGAGCAGGTGTGTGACAGCGGGTATAGAGCGGCGGTGAAAAAGCTTGTGTGTATGAGTGTGCACTACAGAGTGGCCCCAGCATGGTCTGTCTCCAGCCCCTCAGCCACAGGTAATAGCCGCATCCAGCTGCTGCTTGTAGAGAGCTCCTTGAAGGGCCGCATAACCGGGCTGTTGCGGGGTGGAGTGTTGTGCTTCATGAAGGGGTCGAAAGCATTGTTGTGTTGTGGATACCAGAAATGAAGGTACACTGGAGCCGATCCCGGCCTCTCTTTGTTGGACCAGCTCATTGTGTGCCTCAGGTTGGTGGAGGGATCCCTGGGGACTGTGTGTGTGTGTGTGTGTGTGTGTGTGTGTGAGTCTGTGGTGTAGGAGCGAGTGGCAGCCATTTTGTTTTTTCAGTCACTTGGATAGTGGTGGGCGGGCTTGATAGTGGGGGCAGGCCAACTCCCTGAATGATTTAAATCACTCCTCCATTGAACCACCCAATGGGAACAGTAACTCCTTACTTAAGCTGAGGTAACATAGCAATATAACACACAGTGGCTCTTCAGTTGAGGTAACGTAGCGATATGCTGAGGGATCAAATAGAAAGTGGTGTTTGAGGCTTGCCCTCTGTAACATACAGCAAGCATCTCTCTCCCTTTAAGGAGAAAGGGCAGGAATCAGGAAGCAGGAAGTGGAGGAGTGACAGTTGAAAACAGACAGTGAGGTGACTGAAGTGCCAGAGGGGTACGCAACACAGCTCTAATTAATCATCATAGTATTTGGACTTTGGAGAGTGTTATTTCAATTCTGTCAGAGTTGTAGTTCCAGAGTAATTCAATGACAAAGTGTTCCCCTCACTTACATTACACCCTCATACTGAAACAGTGTATGGAGGGTTACAATTATCTGTGGGAGGTGAAACAGAGTGTATGGAGGGTTACAATTATCTGTGGGAGGTGAAACAGTGTGTTTGTGGGGTCATGATCCTGAGTGAGAGTGTGTGTGGACCAGGAGAAGTTATTGATATCCCTACTTCAGGAGCGAGTGGCAGCTGTATTTTTTTTTTGTCAGTTGGATAGTGGTGGGTGGGCTGGAGGGGGCGGGCCAACTCCCTGTATGATAAACACGCTCCCATTGAATCACCCAATGGGAGCAGTAATGTCCCCATTGAATCACCCAATGGGAGTTGTGTCTCCTAATGAGACATAAATTATGTAATGAAACATTCTGTTCAATGTGTGTTTGTTTTCTGAGGAGACATAAATTATGTTCTGTGTGTGGGGTACCATAAATTATGCAATGAGGCTTATTCTTATATCTATCTATCTATCTATCTATCTATCTATCTATCTATCTATCTCTCTCTATATATATATATGTGTAACCCTGGTATCCAGATACCTCCAGTTACCACAGAGCTACACTGTAGACCATAGAGTTCTCTGTGGATGACTCATTGCCCCAGCATTCCCCTCAGCCAATGAGAATCCTGCTGAGTATCCAGGAAGGGGAAGGATGATCTAGGGGAGCTGGAGGAGTTTCAGTTTTGGTTTGAGCAGGGGAAGTGAGCAGAACTCCCTGCTGCTCAGCATAAGAGACATTTTAAACCACATGTCTGCTAGGAGTTGTATATTAAAGTGAGAGATCCCAGAAGTCTCCTAGTGTGGAAGCTTGTGAATGTCTAGCAGTATATCTTGTTTGGTGCACTACTCCACATGTTACTTATGAAGAAGGAACTGACACTCCAGTAACCATCCAGACGCCTGTCAGAGGAACTCCTGTAGGTGACCTGCCTGCCAGTCAAGGTGTTGCTGCTCAGAGGGTTCAAGTGCAAAGCTGTGCAAAGCTGTCCAAAGGTGCAAGGCCTGCAATCAGCATAGAAGGGAGGAAAGCACAGTTCCCAGGTCAAGCAAAGACAGGGAGATTTGCATACAAGCTGCAAAAAGGTACTCTGTGTTTCACACCTCACACTACAGGGGTAGCGCTACCTCCAACAAGGGCCCCACCACGTGCACCACCTTTTCCCCAGGGGACTGAGTCTGTATCAGCTGAGGGGGAGGAAATAATAGGGACTCTACTGTTGGGAGGGTGTCACTGATGGGTGCTGAACTTTCACACTGTGCAGTATAGGATTATGTTATAATTATCTGTGTTATTCTGTTGCACTGTTTTTATTCTTTGCATTTTACAATATATATTTTGGGTACCATTCCCCTTTAAAATACATACTGTGTGCAGTTATTAGAATTGCTTTGTTGTTTTCTTAGCAGGGATAAACATCTATCATTAGATACCTAGCTAAGTGGAGGCACTGCCAAAAGCTCATTATTCCCCAAACTCCCAAATTTTGCGGAGACTCAGCATCATCCTGTTAACGCCAAAGTCAGAGGTAATCATGCATAAGGTCGGAAGTTGGTCACCGGCCAATCCGGAAGAGGGTACAGATGGAGGCACTGCTGAGATGAATTGGGGAGCAAGTAAAGTCTTCAGTACAGTATCCTACCCTACATCTCAAGAAGTGAGAGTTTGGGCCTTAAAGAGGAAGGTTCCACCCAAGCAAGTTGTGGCTGTATGTAATTTGCCTGAAAGGGCTAGTAAGACGGAAATGAAAGCTACTTTGAGGCAAATATCTGGCTTAGAGCAAGTCTGCATTGTAGACACTAGGGCTGACCCTATTACCAAACAGGGAGTGGCCTTGATCAAAGGCAGGAAAGACCTGGACAAGGAAGATGGCCCCCTCTGTATACATTTGACAAAAGCCTCTCCAGCAGGGTGCCCGCTAGTATATGCCCATGAAAAGGATGAAGATAGCACAGACAGAGATCCTCACAATGTTTTTAGTTCATCTTCTGATGAAAGTGATGATGCGGAAGATGATCTGTCTCTAAAGAGTCCGTACATTGGGTCCCAGAAACCGCCTCGCAGATCATCATCATCTTCCAAATCTCCTCATTCTTCTAATAAATCAGTAGAATCTGTGGAGCTATCTACAGTGCTGCTACAGTTATCTGATACTATAGTTCCGGCCACACACACTCACAGCTACAGGAAGTTAAAAGTTTTCTCTGGTACTGTACCTGTTCCTACAGGGGAGGAGGATTTTGAGACATGGAGGAGTAACGCTCTTCAGGTCCTAGAGGAATGGACTTGTACAGATAATGTCAAACGGCAGAGGCTAATGGAGAGTCTGAGACCTCCAGCAGTGAACTTAGTGAGACTCCATAAGAAGAGACATACTGATGCAACAGTGAATGATTTCATGAAAGTGTTACAAGACACCTATGGGGAAGTAGAGGACCCTGAAGAGCTAAATGCACAACTCTCTGCCACCAAACAGAAGGTGAATGAAAAGGCTTCTGATTTCATTATCCGATTGGAGCTCATGTTATGGAAGTTGGTTGACAAAGGAGTAATTTCCATCTCTGACATACACCGGCAGAGAACCAGACAAGTTCTCAGAGGAGCCCTATCTCATGACCCAGTGATGCTCACATTAAGGGCCAGTCTGCCACAAGAGTCTGTTACTTATTCTGAAATGGTACAAAGGGTGAAAGAGTTGGAAAGTCAGATGTCTCCTCACCCTGTCAGGAAGCCTGATGAGAAGAAAACATCCTCTCAAGAACCCCATATGACGGAAGAGTTGTTGACAGTGAAGAAGAAACTGGCTGAGCTGGAATCAAAATTCAGCACTCCCCAGAAAAGTGCTGGGGCAACATTACCCAGAGATAGGAGAATGTCAGCCCATTCCCCTACCATGAGTAGGTCAAGGGAGTTTAGATGTTTCTCATGTGGACAACTTGGTCACCTTGCAAGGGAATGCACTAAAACCAAAGAAGTTCATTATGTGGAAACTCTAACTATAGAACAGCCGACCCCCTCCCACACTCCTAGGCAGAAGAGGAAATGGAAAAAAAGGAGATTCCACAGGGGGATTAACAGTTTAGCCATAAATCCCAGAGTGGGACCTAAATCTATAATATCTATTATAGTGGAGGGAATCCATGCATCTGCGTTACTTGATACAGGATCACAAGTAACCATCATATATAGATCATTCTATGATAATCATCTGAAGCACATTCCTATTCAGCCTGCTGAGGACATTAAGCTCTGGGGATTAAGTTCTCAGGCCTACCCTGTAGAAGGGTTTATCCAAGTAAAGTTAACTATACCCCAAATCAACACAGGGATGGTTTGCCCCATGGACATTGAGGCACTAATCTATCCAGTGACTAGAGATCACTTTGCCCCAGTAATTCTGGGCACGAATGCACAGGTGGTGCAGGATGTGTTTCGGGCTTACCTGAAAGAAGTGGGAGATGTATCCCTGGCTCGATTGATGGAAATTCATCCTGGTCTAGGAAAAGAGTGTCACAAGTTGGCCCTTCAAACACAATCTGGGAAATTCCACCATGTGGGTGGACGTTCTGTGTGTCTTCAGCCAGGAGAAGTAAGGATCCTACAAGCTGTAGCCACTTTACCTGAAGGAATAGTTGGTGGAGGTCAACAATACTCTGTTGAGTCCCTTCCCGAGGAAGATGCTAAGAAAGGTTGGACAGTAATGCCCGAAGTTAAAGACTGGAGGAACAGGAAGACAAGTGTATTCTCAGTGACTGTTCGGAATATATCTCATACAAGCGTAGAGATCGCTCATCAACAGGAATTAGGAGTGGTTTATCTTTTGGAAGACATAACTCCATTAACTGCTATGAAGGTTGGATCAGAAGAGAACTCCCACAGACCCTTAGAGTTCAACTTCAGAGATTCCAGCTTACCTCAAGGATGCAAGGACAAGCTCTGTGCTGAGCTTTTATCAAGAGAGAAAGTATTCTCTAGAGAGGAGATGGATGTTGGATGTGCCAGGAGTGCTCGTCATATCATCAGGTTAGACAACCCTATTCCATTCAGGGAGCGGTCCAGAAGAATAGCTCCACGAGACATTGACGATGTAAGGGACATTCTTCAACAGATGGAAGGGGCAGGAATTATTACTGAATCCCGGAGCCCCTATGCCTCTCCTATTGTGGTAGTTAGGAAAAAGAATGGATCAGTTAGATTATGTGTCGACTACCGTACTCTGAATAGGTGAACCATTCCAGATCAATACACCCTACCACGAATTGAGGATCTTCTGAATGCCCTATGTGGGAGTCGGTGGTTCAGTGTCCTGGACTTGAGATCTGGATACTACCAGGTACCCATGAAGGTGGAAGATCAAGAGAAGACAGACTTTATCTGCCCACTGGGGTTTTATCAGTTCACCAGGATGCCTCAAGGTGTCACGGGAGCCCCTGCAACCTTCCAGCGTCTCATGGAAAAGACAATAGGGGATATGAACCCTAAAGAATGTCTGGTCTACCTAGACGATATTATAGTCTTCGGGAAAACCCCTGAAGAGCATGAGGCTAGATTGCTCAAGGTATTAGATCGACTACAGGAGGAAGGCTTGAAACTCTCACTGGATAAGTGTAAGTTCGCCCAGAGCTCTGTCACCTATGTGGACCATGTGGTGTCAGCAGATGGCGTGACCACAGATCCTGCAAAGATCGAAGCAGTAGTAAACTGGCCAAGACCTAACAATGTTGAAGAACTACGGTCATTTCTGGGGTTTTGTGGTTACTACCGAAGATTTGTAGAAGGCTACTCGAAAATAGCCAGAGAGCTCCATGATCTCCTGAAGACAACCCCAGGGGAAGGGGGACAGAAGGCACCGCGCCCCAAAGAGCCCTTTGGAGAACGATGGACATCAAGATGTGAAGAGGCATTTCATATGCTTAAGAAGAAGCTCACTGAGGCTCCAGTACTGGCATATGCAGATCCTGATAAACCCTATGTCTTGCATGTGGATGCTAGTTTTGAGGGGTTGGGAGCTGTTCTACATCAGATCTACCCTGAAGGATTGAGGCCCGTAGCATATTCTAGTAGAAGTTTGAATGGAAGTGAGAAGAACTACTCTGTGCATAAGTTGGAGTTCATAGCACTCAAGTGGGCTATTGTAGATAAGCTCCATGACTACCTATATGGAGTTCAATTTGAAGTAAGAACAGACAATAACCCTCTCACTTATATATTGACCACGGCTAAGTTAGATGCAACTGGACATCGATGGTTGGCAGCACTTTCCAATTATCATTTCACCCTGAAGTACAAGCCTGGGCCCAAGAATGTGAGTGCTGATGCTCTATCCAGAAGACCAGGACTGCCCCCAACACAAGAAGATGAGGAATGGGAAGAAATCCCTGGTCCAGGGGTGAGAGCCTTGTGTAAAACTGCCACGGTTGTTGGGGATTGTGTAGACTTCTCTGAGCTGAGATGCATTGATTCAGTTAGCTGGACTCCTGGAGTAGTTCCCGATACCTTGTGTCTACCAGTGATCCTGAAGCAGTGGTCCGCAATTGGGCTGGAAGACAAAAGGAGAGCTCAGTATCAAGATCCTGTAGTAGGCCCAGTGCTACGAGCGGTGAAGTCAAAAAACCCTGCCTTGTTCAGGAGTCTTTGCAATGAGGATCGTGATATCTTCAGAAGAGAGTGGAGTAAGCTTCAGGTAGAAAGTGGACTACTGTACAGGATTGCCCAATATCATGACCACCCAGGTAAAAAACAATTAGTGTTGCCACAGAAGTTTAAAGGAATGGTCCTGAGAGCTCTTCATGATCAGCATGGACATTTAGGTGTGGACAAAACGTATGGTCTAGTCCAAGACCGATTCTATTGGCCGAAGATGCGAGAAATGGTGGAGCAGTACTGCAGGACTTGCAGAAGATGCATACAGCGTAAGACCTTACCCACCAAAGCTGCACCAATGGGCCACCTCAAGAGTTCAGGCCCCATGGACTTGGTATGCATGGACTTCCTCTGCATAGAGTCAGACTCGACTGGAAGTGGGAATGTCCTAGTTATAACCGATCACTTCACAAGATATGCCCAAGCATTTCCAACCAAGGATCAGAAAGCAGCCACCGTGGCCAAAGTGTTATGGCAGAAGTATTTCATGCACTACGGACTTCCTAATAGACTTCATTCTGACCAAGGGCGAGATTTTGAGAGCAGGTTAATCAAAGAACTCCTAAAGTTGCTTCAGATAGAAAAATCAAGAACAACCCCATACCACCCGGAGGGAGATGCTCTGCCTGAGAGATTCAATCGAACTCTCCTGGATATGCTAGGAACCCTCAAGGATTCAGAGAAAAGATCTTGGAGTCGGCATGTAGAAGCAATGGTCCATGCCTACAATTGCACTAGACACGAGTCGACAGGTTACTCCCCATATTTCCTGATGTTCGGAAGAGAAGCTAGATTGCCTATAGACATTCGACTGGGAGTCTCCCCTGATGGTATGAGTCAAGCTTCTCACTACCAATATGTGAAGAAACTGAAAGACAGTCTTCAGAGAGCCTATGAGCTGGCTGAACAAGCCACAGCCAGACTCAATGAAAATAACAAGAGAAGATATGACCGCAAAGTGAGATTTAAGGAGATCAAGCCTGGAGATAGGGTACTCCTTCGCAATTTGGGAGTGCCTGGAAAGCATAAACTAGCAGACCGCTGGAAAGATACTCTATTTGAAGTGGTGTCCAAAATTCCGGGGATACTGGTATACAGGATAAGAGGACCCAATGGCCAGATTAAAGCTTGGCATCGCAATCACCTACTGCCAGTCATATACAGTGAAGAAGAGGATTCACAAGATTCCAATGTGGGCAAGTGGATACCCCCAATATTCATTCAGAGGAAGGGGATGATGGAGTGCCACTTGGCTCTGATGAAGATAGAGGAGAGGTTACAACTGATCAGGACTGGTGGACATTACCAGATGACATGTCTCGGCAGATGCCTCTTTTAAATCCTCCCGTCCAGACAAATCTAAACCCTGAAAGTCCCAGCTTTGTTCCAGCTTCTGAGAGAAGGAACTTGAGTCCTATGAGGGAGTCGGGGCCTCAAGCCACTGGAGATCCCCCCAACACTAAAGACAGAAGAAATACTGAAGAAGTGCACAGACTTCCTCCACGGGAGTTGAGAAGGGGACAACGAGTGAGGCGTCCTCCTAGGACACTAACTTATGATTCCATAGGGGAACCCAGCTATGAATATCCTACTAATGTACAGTCTAAAGTAGTTGTACTTTTACATGCTCTTGCTGATGTGTTTTGTGTAGAAGATACTCTGTATTAGTTTGTTCTCATATCTAGTGTAATATGACTTTTGTAAATGTTATGTTGTGTATGACTTTTCACATGGACTACCTCATCTTGCCAGTGGAAGGCAAGAATTTAACAGAGAGGAGAATGTAACCCTGGTATCCAGATACCTCCAGTTACCACAGAGCTACACTGTAGACCATAGAGTTCTCTGTGGATGACTCATTGCCCCAGCATTCCCCTCAGCCAATGAGAATCCTGCTGAGTATCCAGGAAGGGGAAGGATGATCTAGGGGAGCTGGAGGAGTTTCAGTTTTGGTTTGAGCAGGGGAAGTGAGCAGAACTCCCTGCTGCTCAGCATAAGAGACATTTTAAACCACATGTCTGCTAGGAGTTGTATATTAAAGTGAGAGATCCCAGAAGTCTCCTAGTGTGGAAGCTTGTGAATGTCTAGCAGTATATCTTGTTTGGTGCACTACTCCACATGTTACTTATGAAGAAGGAACTGACACTCCAGTAACCATCCAGACGCCTGTCAGAGGAACTCCTGTAGGTGACCTGCCTGCCAATCAAGGTGTTGCTGCTCAGAGGGTTCAAGTGCAAAGCTGTGCAAAGCTGTCCAAAGGTGCAAGGCCTGCAATCAGCATAGAAGGGAGGAAAGCACAGTTCCCAGGTCAAGCAAAGACAGGGAGATTTGCATACAAGCTGCAAAAAGGTACTCTGTGTTTCACACCTCACACTACAGGGGTAGCGCTACCTCCAACAAGGGCCCCACCACGTGCACCACCTTTTCCCCAGGGGACTGAGTCTGTATCAGCTGAGGGGGAGGAAATAATAGGGACTCTACTGTTGGGAGGGTGTCACTGATGGGTGCTGAACTTTCACACTGTGCAGTATAGGATTATGTTATAATTATCTGTGTTATTCTGTTGCACTGTTTTTATTCTTTGCATTTTACAATATATATTGTGGGTACCATTCCCCTTTAAAATACATACTGTGTGCAGTTATTAGAATTGCTTTGTTGTTTTCTTAGCAGGGATAAACATCTATCATTAGATACCTAGCTAAGTGGAGGCACTGCCAAAAGCTCATTATTCCCCAAACTCCCAAATTCTGCGGAGACTCAGCATCATCCTGTTAGCGCCAAAGTCAGAGGTAATCATGGATAAGGTCGGAAGTTGGTCACCGGCCAATCCGGAAGGGGTTACATATATATATATATAATTACACAATTTTCCCACCTTGTGCATTGGAATACATATCATGCCAGGAGCTAAATGGAGGCAAGACATAACAAAAACAATACTGGGTAGAGGAAGGGAGAGACAGAGAGATCAAATAGTTCCTCAGACTTTCCATTGATTTAAATTGTGTTTTTTACCTCTTGAATTCTAGAGCAGACTTCAGTGCTTTGCTTCAAAATGAGCTGGAGACCTTACTAGAATTCTGTGGGTTAAAGAGATGGTAATGGTTCAAGTGACAGTCAACCTCATTTTGACTTTACATGTCCTGTAACTGCATGACAAGTAAAGTACATTTTCCTATACTTTTTATCTTCTTCTAACCCTTTGAATGCATTGCGATGCCTCCCTGACACTCAAAGGGTTAATATTAATTTATCTTTTTATACTTTTATGCCCCTGACAAGGAGTCTTCTGAATTTGTTTTCAGAAAGCTTTCTAAGTGGGACTGTGAAAGTGGAGAGCGAATGCAGCAATATAAAAAATGTGTAGTGTAAAAACGACAGTGAAACAATATAAAAAGGCCTGTTACTACAGCACAGAAATCACTCAGAGTATTAAAAAGACTGTAACATTTTATAAACATCTATGCTTTCACAGACCCTGACAGAAAGATCTCTGAAAACAGGGATTCAGGGAGCCTGATGTCAGAGACATAAACGTGTATAGATATGAAGATGGGGAAACAAAATTATAAAAATATAGGCAATTTGACTTTACATATTATACATTTGTTGAATATGTGAAGTCAAAAAGGAGGTTGACTGTCACTTTGATATTTTCTTCTTTCATTGCACAGTAAAGAGAGTTACTGATATAAGACACTCAACTTGTTCGTTTAAGGATTTTTCAGCTTTTAATAAACACAATCCAACCCCATTACTTGATGTTAGTGTGTCCACAAGCTGGCTCATGTGATCGAACAGTTTCCATGGCAACCCATACAGCATTTGCTCATATGGAGAAATTAATCTCTTTTTGAGTAGTTTTAATGTGGCCTATGCACTGCCTGAGTTTTAGTCAGGGCTCAGGATGCATTAAAACTACATTAAATATCTCTGTGTCAGTAAATGACATTTAACTGCTTCATTGAGGGAAAGGCAAACATCAAGAAAGGGTTGTGAGAGTTCAGAGAGGGGATATTAAATGTAAGAGTGTGGCTAACATCAGTCACACTCATTAATACGTTCCTGTTTTTCCTGTACAGACCAAGGAAAAATCAACCATTACTATCCTTTTAAAATTACCATTTAAAGGATGAATAAACCTTTTTGTAACAAAACATTTACTGCAGGGAATTTCATGCTGAGTGAATGAAGTGTACTTCCAGTATTGTTTATTTTACATTAATAGTGCCCTCTGGTGTCCAGAAAGTTCACCTACAGTTCACTTACTGTTCAGACACTTATTCTATTGCACGTAATGAAAGAAGTGAGTGACCGACTTCAGACAGAATGTGACATTTCTTTGTGACACTATGAACAGATAACATTTGAATAAAACAGTTCATTCAAGCAGTGGCAGTACTCTTGATCTACTCAGCCCTATCACATAGAGGTTTTTATTGAAAAGTTTACTGTTCCTTTATATCAATGGAAATTACTATTTGTCCCCTATCATAGATGGCTTGCCCCAGAATTACTCCATTGTTCGTTTTAATACAGGGCCCTAGGAGTGAGTCTCTTTGTCTTTCTCTAGGCTGTTTCTGACAGCTGGGAATTCGATTACATACTGCTGTAATTGTTTAACAATGTTGTGTCAGTGTACTGTAGTTCACATGAACATACACCTCTATGGGCTATTAATTGTTTTCTATCAGCCTGTCCCATGGAGATGTCTTATGGATTGTCGTCTGATAACTCAATGACACAGAATACATGGACATACTTGTTAATTCATTAATCATTCATAAAATCTGGTTTTGAAGCAGTGTTGAAAGGAAAGAGTTTAGAATCACTGCTTCAGATGAAAGGTATTATGCACCGGATATTTATATACTACCATGACCTGACTGAATTACATGGTGCCCATAAGTGATTAGCATAGACACAACATATTACATGAGTCAAAGTCTTGATTAAGTTCAGCTGCTGTATTTACAGATGGTATGTTAAAACCATTCACTGCGCTTTACACAAAGAACATGTCTGCTTGCTTCAGTTACCAGGATATTGTCCTAGATTCTGTTGCAGTTGATTTGTTATCACTGTCTTTATCTAGCACATTCCCATTGAAGTATATGGAGAAATCTGTAGATAAAACCTTTGATACATTTATCAGCTGCATTGTAATCCAGGTCTATATTGCATCACATGTGGAGCAGACTGGGTCAAGATGACAGACATGTACTGGGGAGTTTGTCTCTCCAGCTGTTGGACACTTAAACTCCCATTATCCTCCAAACAGAAAATGGCAATATTCTCTAGACCTTTAGTCCAAGGGTTTGATTGTGAGGATTCCATGTAGATTTAATTTAAATCTAAAGGGTTCCACCACAGGAAAAAGTATGAATATCAAATAGACAGGGTTGCCACCTTTGATGGGAAAAATACTGGCCATCATTTTGATGTTATTTACTATGTGCTTCATGTCCAATTTCTACTGGCTTCCACCTAGATTGTAAAATACCATCTAGGTGGAAATTCTATGCATAATGTATAATAACAGCAGTAAAAGTACATTATCATTCAACATAAAACAAGCTTAAATGGACTAAAACCAAAGTATATAGGTGTCTCTGTTACCTTTATTAACCCTTTGAGTGCCAGAGGGTACGCAACGCATTGCTTGGCAATGCATTCTGTACCCCTCTGGCATTCAAAGGGTTAAAGGAAATAAACATGCTGGAGGCTATTTCTGGGGGCTCTGAGGGAGCCTCCCCCCCACCAGTGCTGCCCAGTACAGGAGCTATCTCTGCAGCTGATAGGCTCTCGGGTTGTCCGTCCATGCTTCTGTGTGACCTATAATAGTCTACGGATGTGCCCCTGGAAGTAGCTATATGTTTGACAGCACATAACTTTTTTTCATAATGGAGAGAGATGGCCTTTCCTATGGCCTCCTCATCTACCAGCAAAGAGGTGGCTGTAAGGTTCTGGTTAAGAGGGGGAATCTCTGTCTGCTACACGAATCCCACAGAAAACTCTAGCGGGCTCCAGGATGCTTATTTCCTTTAATTAAAGTAATACGTGCACCATAAGGGGTTGTATTGATATTCCCACTTATTTAAACGAGGCTTTTGGCCATATGAATGCTATACAAAGAGACAGAGAGACCTCTCTAGCCTTCAGGGGGTTAAAAACCCCATTTAAAGCAAAAGGTATTTTATGGAAATTGTATTTGTCCCCTGTGATGCACTTGGTTTGCCCCATAATTTGGCTTACTGAATAAGGCCTTTATAGCCTTTTTCATTAACCCCTTAACGACCCGCATGGCCATCCATTAATGACCATAGGGCATTTTGTATTTTATGTTGCAGTGGATTCTGGGTTAGACATGTGGCTGCATGCTGTGCGGTGACCCCGGAATTCCATGACATGCCAGGACCATCACCAGTCCTTAAGTGCTAGACCAGGCATGAAGGTCCTGGCATGTCAAGTGTCGTTAAGGGGTTAAACTACAAATATATAATTCTGTAGCAAACCAACATCACCATAGGCGAAAAATAAAACTTCTCGTTGATATAAATTGGGATTTTAACCCACTGAATGCTAGAGAGGCATTGATTTACAATGTGCTGGAGACTTCTCTATTATTCAAGGGGTTAAAGGTCCCAGTTATCTCCATTAGAAAGTGCAGAGTGTTCTCTTTCAACCCTATGTTTCAGTTGGTACGCAATGCATTGGAAACCTTTCTAGCATTCAAGGAGTTAAATTCCCAAGTCAATTTAACCCTTTGAGTGGCAGAGGGGTACAGAATGTGTTCCGTATCCCTCTGGCACTCGAAGGGTTAACAGGATTTTTTTATTTGACCCTCATTCTGCAGTTGGTTTATTCAAGAATAACGCCAGTTTGCTTTTATACATATGGACCTTATTTGGTTCACGTTTACTGGTCGTCACAGTTTTAGTATTTCCATTTATTTATGCTGTAGTCACAGAGCGCTTCCCGGCAGACATACATGAGGTGGGCAGTGTGCTATGCACCAATGACTTCATTATAACCCTGACACACACACACTGCACCCTCTTGATGTGCTTGTATCTGGTATTATCTCAGAGTAAACATATTAGACAACTCTTTGTAAAGTTGCTTTTATCCTTACCTGCCATAAAACCAAAAGGATGATAAACGTTTAACTCTTTGAGTGCCAGATAGATGTGTAATGTGCTTGCACACCCCTCTGGTCCTCAAAAGGTTAGGAATGTTGCTATAAGTGGTGCAGTACATACATCATCTCAGCATCCTGAGACGTCTCAGCTGGTCTGACGGTGCCCACATTCTGAGTTATGGGTGTGCCCAGAACATTCCCAGCACCACTGCACTGCTTTATGGTGGCCACTTCATATATGAGATTATATACTAGTTTGGCAAGTACATTTTTTCTGTCCATTATTTAACCCTTTGGATTCTAGAGAAACCTTTCTAGCATTCAAGGTCTTAAGATCTATTTATGTGTTTGCATTTTACATTGATTTCTTGATTTTGCAATTAATTGCTGTTTTTGTTAGTCTTTAACCCTTTGATGTAAGAGGGCTCTAGCAATGAAAGGGTTAGCAACAGTATATAAATATAAATACAGCAAGTCATCAATGATCAATTGCTCACCCCTGTCGATTCCACACTCTTCAGGGAATAGATCGAATGAATGATTAGTCTTGCCGTGTTTCCTTTTGTATGCAGAGGAACTCTTAACCCTATTGTCTTCTTCAGATGTGACTTATGGTTAATTTTGTGACCCTGAATTCCATGCACATCATGATGTCTACATGATTATGCCAGACATTCCCAGTCTCTTAGAACATAGGCTCAAAAAGACCTGACTGAAGGTGTGCAGTATGTCACAATCCCACAACTGTCCCATTAGGTCATGAACATCTGGTCTGATCATTTGCTTATTTTAAAGGAAATTATGCACAGAAAACATGTTAGGATTTCTTTACTTATAATAATATGAAATCTCACCTTCATTCATTAATTTTGTTCATTGGAATTACAACAGTCTGATTTTTTTGTTCAGGAAGTAGGATGAATGTTCTTCAGTTTTCTTTTCTGTCATAAGTGCTTATAATTACTATGTAACCCTGCAGTATGTATTTTTCATAACAACCTCTTTAAAATGGGATATTATGGGAGCCCCTAGTCAAAAATCAGTGATGTAACTGAGCAGTGTTTGTGCAAGATATCACATGTGATATATACTTAACCCTTTGAGTGCCAGAAACGTATTCAACTTACTGCGATGCAATTCGTTGGATACCTCTCTGGCACTCAAAAGTTAAATCCATATAAAGGATAATAGGTCTTTCAAATAATACTTAAAGTTTATTTTAGTTATGTTGGTTATAAAACTTGTTTGATGTATTTTTATTGTAAATGTGCACATCAAAAAGAATGATGGAATGGGGTACTGCCCATATTTCAATATGTACTTTATTTATTATAATGCACTTCCCTTAACCTCTTGGATGCTAAAGACAGAGTAGGTGACCACAATTTGAGGGGCACCTCAGCTGCCCACTTTGAAATGCTGAGTTATGGGTGCAGCCATAAAAACCACAATGCCCAGCACCACATGCCCTCTCCCAGTTCATGGAGGGGTAATGCACAAAGGTGTGGTAAAGTGGAGATGACTTCTCCAGGGATATAACTTCTCCAGTTCCTATGTTATTCTGTGGTGTTATACACTAAGTTCTCAAATGCTGGAGAAATCTTGGTGCATAGGATCCACAGAATAACATGGGAACTGGAGAAGTGATATCTCCACTTTCTGATGAGCTTCCAATTCCTTTTTTAGTAAAGGACTCCCTAATCTGAGCTCTGGATGCACACTGAGATGTAATGCACCCCTTAATTCACTCAGTTGCTTAAAAACAACTTTGATGATTTTCAAAGAGCTTTCAAAATCACTTGTATGTATTTATGTATCCAAATCTGCAGAGTTGAGAGCGCAATCACAGAAAAAAATAATAAAGAGAAACAGAGAGAAAAAGTGCTCTAAGTGTAGTATCTTTAATGAACATAAATACAAAGCACGCAGAACAAAAAAGCCCCCCTTCTCCCCATGCACTTACAAGAAGCCCATCTTGGGCTGTAGTGTCTCAAGGGTCCCTGCCCTTAGCTGCCACGAAGCTGTGCCTTCTTTCTAGTTCTTAATAAAGTATCCGTTCGTGTGAGCGCTGAGGTGATGGTAATAGGTCCTTGCTGGAAACAAAGTATCTCCACGTCCTGGGTACCACAATAATATATATCAAGCTGGAAACAAAGTATCTCCAAAGGATGGTGTCCTTACACGTGGGGATGATGGTACATAACGGCCTGACTCCACGTGGAGAAACCAAATGCTGAGACAGCGTTACCGCTGATTCCTTGGTCGCTCCGGATCGGAACTGTAGGTTCTCACAGGGGGCAGGGCCCGGTCAGGAAGCAGTGGTAACGCTGTCTCAGCATTTGGTTTCTCCACGTGGAGTCGGGCCGTTATGTAACATCATCCCCACGTGTAAGGACACCATCCTTTGTAGCCAGTATACACTTCATCTGTATCAACCACTTGGTACCTGAGAACTGGAGATACTTTGTTTCCAGCTTGATATATATTATTGTGGTACGCAGGACGTGGAGATACTTTGTTTCCAGCAAGGACCTATTACCATCACCTCAGCGCTCACATGAACGGATACTTTATTAAGAACTAGAAAGAAGGCACAGCTTTGTGGCAGCTAAGGGCAGGGACCCTTGAGACGCTACAGCCCAAGATGGGCTTCTTGTAAGTGAATGGGGAGAAGGGGGGCTTTTTTGTTCTGCGTGCTTTGTATTTATGTTCATTAAAGATACTACACTTAGAGCACTTTTTCTCTCTGTTTCTCTTTATTATTTTTTTTATGTGATTGCGCTCTCAACTCTGCAGATCTGGATTTACCCTTTGAGGTACACAAGGATACCTGTGACAGAGAGCTGCACCAGAAAATATTGAGACTATGGAAAGAGACTGCTTTAATTGACTAATTCATCTTCATCTTCTCATCTCATTTATCACATATCATATCATTCTAACCCATCCATTCATCAGGACCTCTAATCTGAAGGGACTGTGTGTATTTGATATTGGGACAGTGTACAGGCATTTTGATATTTCAATATTCTATTTTTTATTCAAACTTAGTATTTCTTTTGACTTTATTTATACCTGTGGTTAGTCATATACATCTCCATTTTTTACAACTGTTGCGCAGATTTTTTGTTTGTGTATGTATTTATGTATTTACTTATAATTTTATTTATATATTGCCACAAGATGTACATAGCACCTTCCAAAAAGGGGAATAGCACACTAAATAAAATAAGTGTTTTAATATATACAGTAAAGGAGGTTGAATTGTCACAGTCATAGAAACAATTGAACCATACCTCCCAACATTTCAAATTGCCAAAGGGGGACACTTGTGTTTTAGGAGGTATTGCTGGGACACGGCTGGTGGGTGGGTGGGGCATTACCGAGACTTTTTAGGCTATTTCATGACCTATTGACACCTCCTTGTGTAACCTAATAATTGACTTATAACAAGACCAAAGTGTTTTATTTACACAGACTAATTTATAAACACCTATACTGACGTTTAAACAAACAATAATGTGAGTTTTATTGCTGTAGAACAATTTAATACACTTATATACACAACACATAATTCTGAGGCAGTAGCAGCAACAGCAGCAACGTCATCAGCTGCCACAGACAGCAAAGGGGAATGTGGAGGACAAGAAGAAAAAGGCCATTCTTCTCCTTTTCCCTATCCCTATCCCCTGAAGTCCTGGGTATGGGACTATTTTCCTCTTGGGGCAGGCACAGTGCAGTCATCACCAACGGTACTGTACACAATTTGTGACAAGTCAGTGAGAAGAGGAAAGGAGGGAACACACCTTGGCACAACCACCCTGATAACACACATGAAACACTGACACCATGACATTTATGTCAAACATGTTAAAGCCAAACACCCAGCACAGAAACCAAGCACTGCTGTTGCTGCACCCCCTGACTCTCCAGAAAGGCAACAATAGGCAAGGCAGAGATCAAAGAGGAGGAGGAATAGAGAAACCCAGATAGAGACTGGAAGTTCCATGATGAGTGAAACAACTAGCTCACCATCACCTTCTTTCTCTAGGGTAACTACATCTTCTGTCAATCCACCTGAAACAAGTTTATGGCATAGGAAGACAGAAGACTACAGATGAATAACAAGATGACAAATGAAGAAAAGAAGATAGAAGCTTACAGAAGAAGAAGAAGGAAAGAGGAAGACCAGGGTGCAGGAGACCCTGCTGGAAATCAGA
Organism: Rhinophrynus dorsalis; assembly: GCA_037306005.1. Classification (NCBI taxonomy): domain Eukaryota; kingdom Metazoa; phylum Chordata; class Amphibia; order Anura; family Rhinophrynidae; genus Rhinophrynus; species Rhinophrynus dorsalis. The sequence continues at coordinate 447,579,144 of CM074721.1, forward strand.
CATCCAGGCCAGTGTGTAATGTTCATGGTGTTACTTTTAGGGGGGATTAACTAATTGAGTTCCAGTGGGGTATGTTTTTGGATCCTTTGCATCCTTGGATGTATTGATGTGAGGCCCTAAGTCCCATATCAATACATTCATGTGCCACTTGTGTAGGGATCTCATATTTAGCATTTTTTCTTAGCTTTTTTGTCACTTCACTTTCATGTCAGTAGCGAAGCACACGCATTAGGAGACTCACTGCCAAATCCTTTAGCCGGTAATTTTTGGAGATAAATGTGAGTCCCATGACACATGTTACTAGCCACCACATGTAATTGTATCACAAATTCAAAAACATTCTCATTGCTTCCAATGGGTGCAAAATTAGCACCCGTAGTGCATTTTTTCCATTTGGTTGTGCATCACAGAGCGGGTACTTACATACCCGACTGTTACTTTTTATTTTATCTCAGGTAATTGGATCAAGCCCTAATGCCAGTATGGCTGCCTTGACGAATTTGTATATTCATCTCATACTAGTTATTTTTGTAGTTGCAAATGTATTTTGACAGCCACATTGACATCACACCACAGTAAATGCTTTACACCCGAGATCAACGTCATTGTGGGATTCTCATAAACATTCCCTCTAACACTGACTGCTATAAAAACATGCTGGGTGTTTTTGTTTTATATATTTTTTTATTAGGCCCCTAACATAATACTTCAGTGATTTTCTTGTACAAAGGGCTGAAGAGATGCTTGTGAGCTCAGATGCTCAGATATTACAGTTCATGCTGACCCAACAAAATATAAAATATCTTGCTAAAAACCCATGAACGCCACTTCAATGCGATGGTAAAAAGACGTGTCCAGTTTCCTGCATCTGCAGTTAGTTACGTGTGTGAATTGTGCAACATGAAATTTTACTACTACTGGGCCAGGGTTAACTGGCAGAAGTAGAGTGTTTTATGCATAAGAAATGCAGACAGGTTCCCTGCATGTTACAGGATCTGTAAGTGCTTTCATGCTAATGACAAGAGTTGGTAATCACAATTAGACAGGAAGGAGTTAGAGTAATTAGCTGACAGTGGTGACAGCAGGAAGACCTTTCCATGCTGCACATTGTGCAGTTGGTGTAACCCAGTGGATGGAAAATACTGTAGCTCTCTGTCACATTACTTTGCAGCGCTTTGGAGCTCTCACTCGCATCAAAAGGGTTATAGAAAGTCTATGTTTTGTGTGAAAAACCCATCAAAGCGGCACACTTCTCTTCCACCCTGTCTGTGGAAATGTAAGAAAAGACTGACAAGTGTTATTTAAAGATTATCCATTCATCTGTGAAGGGGAAGGTGACCAGCATATTTAAATGAGATGAGATTTGGGCACTCTTTTTCCAGGAAGATGGTAAAAACATTTTATGAACTAATTTTCCACAGATTATAAATGAGTTGTATTATATATATATATACAATATTTCTCACATTCATAATACACACAGAAATACCTCAGGATTCAGTATCCTCAATTAGTAATTAAAAATTCTGCCTTGAATGGGGGGGGGAGAAATTCCTTCTTGATTCCAAATGGCAATCAGATTCCTCCCTGGATCAACAAGCCCCAACTAAATATTCATCCCAATACTAACGTACATAGCCCTCTATGTTATGCTCTTTTAAATAAGTATCCAGGACCCTTTTAAAGGCATCTAATGTTTTCGATAGCACCACCTCCTCAGGCAGTGAATTCCATACCTTTATTGTCCTTACTGTAAAGAAACCCTTCCGCTGTTGTAGATTAAATCTCCTTTCCTCAAGTCTAAGCGGGTGGCCTCTTGTCCTGTGTACTGTTCTGTTAATGAACAGGTCTTTGGAGAGCCCTTTGTATGGGCCCTGAACATATTTATATAGTGTTATCATATCCCCTCTAAGACGCCGTTTCTCTAGTGTGTACAAGTTTAACTTTTCTAGCCTTTCTTCATAACTAAAGCTTTCCATTCCCCTTACTAATTTTGTAGCCCTCCTCTGCACTTTCTCTAGTTCCATAATGTCCTTTTTCAGAAAGGGCGCCCAGAATTGAACAGCATATTCTAAGTGGGGTCTTACCATGGACCTGTAAAGAGGCATAATTATATCTTCCTCCCTTGAGTCAATACCCCTTTTAATACATGCCAATATCTTATTGGCCTTTGCAGCTGCCAGTTGGCACTGCATGCTACTGCTAAGCCTATTGTCTACCATTACTCCTAAATCCTTTTCATTTGTAGATTTCCCCAGAGAAACACCATTTAAACTATATGTTGCGTTTTTATTATTATACCCAAAATGCATAACTTTACACTTGTCTATATTGAATCTCATTTGCCACTTGCCTGCCCAGTTACTCAATTTGTCCAAATCCTCTTGTAATGAAGACACATCCAGTTCAGACTTTATTACCTTACTTAATTTTGTGTCATCTGCAAACACTGATACATGGCTCCCTATGCCCTCTGGGACGTCATTAATAAACAAATTAAAAAGAAGAGGACCCAGGACAGATCCCTGAGGTACTCCACTTTTCAGGTTTATCCAACTGGAGAACTTGCCATTTACTACCGCTCTTTGCATTCTATCTTTCAGCCAATTTCCAATCCACACACAAACATTTTCCCCTAGGCCTATTTCATTCAATTTGTACAGTAACCTCTTGTGCGGAACTGTATCAAATGCCTTGGCAAAGTCTAAATAGATCACATCAACCGCCGCTCCCGCATCTATATTATTACTCACTTTTTCATAAAATGCGATCAAGCTCGTTTGACAAGACCTGTCTTTCACAAAGCCATGTTGGCTATTGCTAATGATATTCCTGTTCCAGCAGAATTCTTGAATATATTCCCTTAGCAACCTTTCAAACAGCTTCCCTACCATAGATGTCAAGCTTACAGGTCTGTAAATTCCTGGCTGTGACTTTGATCCCTTTTTAAATATGGGCACCACATCTGCTTTACGCCAGTCCATGGGCACCATACCTGAAATAAAAGAATCCCTGAAAATCAAATATAATGGTCTGGCCAGGGTCTGGCTTAGCTCTTTAAGTACCCGTGGGTGTATACCATCTGGCCCCGGAGCTTTGTCTACCTTAACACCATTCAAATGTTTTAACACTTTTTCTTGTGTTAGCCAGTCCCATGCTTGCTGTGACTGTTCTGTAAAAATAGTCTGCAGATTCTTGTCCATTGGGTCTTCCTTGGTAAAAACAGAAGAAAATAAATTATTTAAAATATCTGCCTTCTCTCTGTCCCCCTTGACCATCTCACCTGTTTCAGTAAACAAGGACCCAACATTATTAGACTTTAATTTTTTGCCATTAATGTATGTAAAGAATTTCTTTGGGTTGCTCTTGCTCTCCTTAGCAATATTTTTTTCATTCTCCAGTCTAGCTTATTTAATAGCCTTTTTGCAGGTTTTGTTGACATTTTTGTATACTGCAAATGCCTCTGCTGATCCCTCAGCTTTGTAATGTTTAAATGCCGCTTTCTTGTTATTTATTTCCTGAATTACTTTACTGGTTAGCCACATTGGCTTTAATTTGCTTCTTTTGTATTTGTTTCCAACAGGGATAAATTTATATGTGTATTTTTGCAATGTTATTTTGAATGCATTCCACTTACCTTCTGTGTTTTTTCCTGAAAATATTTTATCCCACTTAACGAGACCAAGGGATGAATTAAATCTGCTAAAGTTGGCCTTTTTAAAATTTGGTGTTTTGGTGGGACCCATACTAAATTGCTTTTTTGAATTTATCTCAAACGATACCATGTTATGGTCACTATTCCCCAAGTGCTCCCTAACTTGTATGTTAGAGATAAGTTCTTCATTGTCAGTTATTACCAGATCCAGACATACATTCCCTCTGGTTGAGGTCTGCACTAGTGGAGACAAAAAACTGTCATTCAACAAGTTCAGAAACTTGCTGCTTTTAGCAGAATTAGCTGTTCCATTTTTCCAGTCTATTTCTGGATAATTAAAATCCCCCATAATTAAAGTTCTCCCTATTTGAGAAGCCTTTTCTATTTGCATTAATAGCTTTGATTCCTCAAGGTCACCAATATTTGGTGGTTTATAACAAATACCCACTAGTATTTTTTGGGCAGTTTTACCCCCAGTGACTATTTCAACCCACAGGGATTCCACATGTTCACTACTGTCATCACATATATCTTCCCGCAATTGAGGCAATAATGCTGGTTTGACATACAGGTAGACCCCACCACCTCTTTTGTTTGACCTATCTTTTCTAAATAACATGTAGCCCTCCAAATTGATTGACCAATCATGTGTGTCATCCCACCATGTTTCTGTTATGCCTATCAAGTCATAGATTTCAATTTCCGCTACCAGCTCCAGTTCCCCTATTTTACCAGTTAAACTTCTGGCATTTGCAAGCATACAATTTATGCCACTGCTATGTTTCATTTGTGATTTAATTTTGATGTGGTTTATAGGCTTCTCCCTATCATCTGTACTAACCCCGCCCACAGATCCTCCCACCTGGTTATTAACTACATCCCCTTCCCTTTCTATACTATCTACCCCAGTATTTATTGGTCCCTCCCCCCCCTTCCTAGTTTAAAATCTCCTCCAGCCGTCTAGTCATCCTCTCCCCAAGCACTTGAGACCCTCTTGCATTCAGGTGTAATCCATCCCTGCTATACAGATTGTACCCCAAAGAAAAATCAGCCCAGTGCTCTAAAAACCCAAAGCCCTCCTTCTTACACTAAGACTTCAGCCATGCATTGAGCTCCCTAATCTCCCGCTGTCTCTCTGGCGTAGGGCATGGCACAGGTAGTATCTCTGAGAATACTACCTTGGAGGTCCTGTTCCTAATCTTACTGCCTAAATCCCTAAAATTACCTTTTAGGAGTCTCCACCTTCCTCTTACTTTGTCATTGGTACCAATATGCACCAAGACAGCTGGATCCTCTCCAGCCCCTCCCAATAATCTGTCCACCCTGTCTGCAACATGCCGAACCCGGGCACCCGGGAGACAGCAAACCATTCGGTTGCTGCGATCAGAGCCACAATTACCCTATCTGTTCTCCTAATAATGGAGTCCCCTACCACCACAACCTGCCTAGGCTTCACTTTCCTCTGGATCCCCTCTGTGCTAGAGGAGCTGTTCTCCAACAATTCCACTTCTGGGTTTGCCTCCCCAACATCTTCACTTAAATGAGCAAATTTGTTTGGATGGAAAAACTCAGGACTGGCTGCCCTCTTCCTCTTCCCTCCCCCACTGCAACCACTTCTAACTGTTACCCAGCTATGTGCCTGGTTTCCTTCTAGCTGATCTCCTCCCTCTTTGCTAGGTGACCCAGCTAGACTCTGCTCAGTTAGCAAGAGGCTCCTCTCAAGACGACTAAGAGGGGATCTTATCACATTGTACAAGTATATGAGAAGTCAATACAAGGATCTCTCTGATGAGCTATTCATTCCAAGGTCTGGTCAAATAACCAGGGCCACTCCTTGAGATTAGAGGAAAAGAGGAAAGGGTTTTTTACAGTGAAGTCTGTTAAATTATGGAATTCCTTGCCCAAGGATGTGGCTATGGCAGATACAATGGATACTTTTAAGAGAAGATTAGACACATTTCTTTCAAAAGGGAACATACAGGGTTATACTGTGTATTAGTAGGCAAAACAGGAAGGTCTGATAAAGACTAACTTATTTGAAAGCAGGAAAGCTATATAATCCTCATGTCTCTGGGTTATGAGGCAAAGGTTGAACTCGATGGACTTTTCAATCTAATTTACTATGTTTATGTGGACATGACTGCCAGTTGAACAAGAATGGAGTGTCAGAGTGTATCTGTTTTTCTGTGGCTACCATTGGAAGAAAGCTAAGGTGTCAGTGTATGTGTGATTCTTTTGTTATCAGTGGGACAGTGGAACAGGAAAGGTGTTTCAGAGAGTGTATGTGTGGACTTGTGACTACCAGTGAACAGAGGAAAAAGGCTGGGGTGTCAAAGTATATGTATAATTCCTTGGCCATTATACAAGTATAATGGGCAGAGTTCCCAACAGACTGCCATTTTCATTACAGACCTCATGCTTGGGCTTGGTCACTGTGACTGCAAATAATACACTTTGGTCCTAGGAAACACTGACATATAAACATGTAATTGCATTAGTCTTGTTAGGTCTGTCCGATACACGTCACTACTATTAGCACACCTTGGTCTTCAAAAGAATTGGCCCTTAAACATCTAACTGTTATTCATGCACATTGGTCCTGGAGAGAATTTATTCATGAACATGTCGCTCCTTGGACTTTGGTTGCATGAGGAACTGACGAATAAAAATGTCATTGCCATTAGTACATTCGGACCTAGTGTCATTAGCCATGTTACCTCATGGCTGGGCCAGTGCATTTAACATTCCTGTCCCCCTTGATGAAAGCCCTGTCTGTGGCTACCAGTTGGACAAGGTCGGGGAAGCAGACAGTGTATGTGTTGTTCTGTGGTCACCAGTTACATAAGACAAAGTTATGCATGTGAGGGTCTGTGTGTTGGCGCATCGGTCGGGGCATCTCTAGGCATCCGCATCACAGTGTTGTGCATCGTCGCATGGGCATCGCTTGGCAACCATGTTGCGGCATCATGCATAATTGCATCGCATAGTTCTGGCGTCTGCTGCTTCCTGTATATTGTGCAGCACAGCGAGAGAGCTGACGCTCAGTCTCGAGTTCTTCTCTGATTCAGCTACAGTCATTTATTTGTGTCCTTCTCCCTGTATGACCCCTGGCTATTTCTCCTGGACTTCTCTTGTTGTTGCCGCCTGCCCTGACCATTGGATTTGATCTTGACTCTGCATATTGCCCTGACCTCTGGACTGGACTGTGACCCTGCTTGTTGAAGCCACCTGCCCTGACCTCTGCTTTGGACTCTCTACCAGCTTGTTAGTGTTTTCACCATTGTTGTTGAACTATTGATACTCCTGCAAGTTTTGGTCCCTTTGGATTTTGGCTCCTGTTGTCCCAGCCAAGGACTTGATTTTCTGTGGTCTCTCCTCTACCTTTTCCAATCCGGCTGTTTCTGTTCTCCAAGCAGGTTTGCTCCCTGTGGACTCCAGGTACCCAGTTGTTTTTACTTAAATGTATAAACATTTCCTTCTATGTGTATATGCATAGTGGACTTGTTGGGTTCTCTCAGTCCTGCATCTGGGTATCCTACCTCTCGCCTTAGAGTTCCCCTTCTCCTTTTAGATTATATAAGCTGCCTGCACATACTCGCTGTAGCCCTCTCTGCACAGAGTGAGGTTCCACGCAACATACAAATCACCCTTTAGAGGGATAACCTGACATTGTGGCTACAAGAGGGGTGGGCGAACAAGACTGGAAAAGCAGACAGTGTATGTGTAGTGCTAGGCTACCAGTGGAACTAGGCTAGGATGTCAGATAGTGTATGTGTGACCTGTGACTACCATTGGATAGTGAAACAAAGTATGGAAATCAGATAAAGAATTCAATGCACTGCAAAACAATGTGTTATACACATAATCTTTTATACACACAGAAATTGGCTGGGGGCTTCAGGACTCCTACAGGTACATCCCCTTATATTGATGGTGATCTATTCTGGTGACCTGAAAGGCACTCTCTTCCTTCCATCCTTCCCTCCTCAACCAGGCTGTAGTCCAAACGTCCAGGCAGAGTGGTAAGATAACCAGAAAGGCTAACTGTCCATCAACAAATCTTTAATATATAAGAAATCATAAAATCAATATAAAATATAAATACTTGCATAAACATAATATGCACATATATGCAAACTAGGGTAAAGAAAGCAAATAGATTTATGTCTAATAATAGAGGGACAGGATCAAACAGGATGAGAGGGGATATTATTCTCACAAAACGTTTCATAATCCCAGTCAATATGGATATGGATGTAAACATATCCAATATCATCCTGAACTCAGGCACCCCAGATATACTGTAGGAATCAGCAAGTTAAGAATGATAGAGGGTCAAAAACATAATCAGTAGGTGACGAAAGTAATAATAGTAGAGGAGATTAAAAGAATGAAGTAGTAAATACTGATAATACCTATGAGATCCTTGGTACCTCTGAGACGGCAGAGCAGCCTGGTACTAGTGCTGAAATTAGGAGAGAGGAAACATCAAAAAGAGGGGGGTAAGATAGGGTCTAACTCACATATACCTATTGAAAATTATTTTTTGGACTCAGGCATACTGAAACCTCAATGACTGAAAAACAGTCCGGGGAGGGGCTGCAAGGGGTAAAAAGAACTTTAGGGTCAGAAGAGGATGTAGGGGGGAAAGGAACCAAGATCCAGAGGATCAAATAATTTTGGGTGAGGAGGCCCTAAAGAATCTTGGTATCTATAACCTCAGTTCTTGTGGTATAACGAGACTGGAGGGTCAGGTACTTAGTAATGGTCTCTCATTCGTCAAGTCCCAGCACCCAAACAGTTTTCAACTATCTATTGATGCTAATAAATATATTAGCTCACTTACCCTTAAAAAAAATATATTTTTTAATAATGCTAGACCTAATACCTATACCACTCTAAATGTTCGGGATCCATATGATGTTTGTACACTTGAAGCATTGGAAAGGGAAGATTCTGATTTCGAAGCCCCAATTCATAGTACCAAAAAACTACGTTCCACCTTTTATTCTAGTAACTCACAAGGAGAGCATATAAAAGTATTTGGGCAAATGATATTGAAAGATATAGAAATTATGTGTAAGGCTAAAAATAGGAAATCTGACAATTTATGAAAACAAAAAAGAAAGACCATCTTAAAATTAGAAAAAGATGTTGATATTGTCATTCGAAATGCTTATGGGGGGTACAGTTGTTCAGGACATAGAGCTTTAAGACTCCTCAGTGACTCAAACACATACTCTCTAGTGTTGAGCGAGCATGCTCGGCCGATGCTCGGATCGGCTCGAGCATCGCTCTGCTCGGCACATGGCGGTACTCGTACGAGTACCGCATGTGCTCGCCCGCCATGTTCGGGTCTCCTCCCCGCACGTTTTGCGGCTGCTGCGCAGCCAATAAACGTGCAGGGAGGCTCTGACATCGGTGTAATGCCAGCAGCCATGTTGGCTGCTGGCATTACACTGATTGGCTGGCCAGAACCCGTGGTCGGGTGCTGTATAGCACCTGACCATCGAGTTCGGCTCAGTCTGAGCCAGGGAGAGCTGAGGATAGGAAGGGAAAGGCAGTGTAGGGAGGAAAAAAACAAAAATTGTGAAAAAAAAGAACCAAAAGTCCTTTTTAGGACTACTGTGTGTGGGGGCAGCAGGTTATTTTGTGTGGGGGGAAAAAAACAAAAAAAACAAAAAAAAAATATTCTGTTTAGTGTGAAAAGTTGCAGATTAGAGCACATTCTGTTTAGTGTGCACAGTTGCAGATTAGAGCACATTCTGTTTAGTGTGCAAAGTTGCAGATTAGAGCACATTCTGTTTAGTGTGCAAAGTTGCAGATTAGAGCACATTCTGTTTAGTGTGCAAAGTTGCAGATTAGAGCACATTCTGTTAAGTCTTCAAACTAAAATATCAAAGTCACATATTCCATTCAGTGTGCGTCGCCGCAGTTTAGCAGCACATTCTGTGTACTGTGCAGAGTTGCAGAATAGGAAGAAATACTGTTAAGTCTTCAAACTAAAATATCAAAGTCACATATTCCATTCAGTGTGCTTCGCCGCAGTTTAGCAGCACATTCTGTGTACTGTGCAGAGTTGCAGAATAGGAAGAAATACTGTTAAGTCTTCAAACTAAAATATCAAAGTCACATATTCCATTCAGTGTGCTTCGCCGCAGTTTAGCAGCACATTCTGTGTACTGTGCAGAGTTGCAGAATAGGAAGAAATACTGTTAAGTCTTCAAACTAAAATATCAAAGTCACATATTCCATTCAGTGTGCTTCGCCGCAGTTTAGCAGCACATTCTTGTACTGTGCAGAGTTGCAGAATAGGAAGAAATACTGTTAAGTCTTCAAACTAAAATATCAAAGTCACATATTCCATTCAGTGTGCTTCGCCGCAGTTTAGCAGCACATTCTGTGTACTGTGCAGAGTTGCAGAATAGGAAGAAATACTGTTAAGTTTTCAAACTCAAATATTAAAGTCACATATTCCATTCAGTGTGTTTCACCGCCGTTTAGCAGCCTATTCTGTGTACTCTGCACAGTTGCAGAATAGTAAGAAATACTGTTAAGTTTTCAAACTCAAATATTAAAGTCACATATTCCATTCAGTGTGTGTCACCGCAGTTTAGCAGCCTATTCTGTGTACTCTGCACAGTTGCAGAATAGTAAGAAATACTGTTAAGTTTTCAAACTCAAATATTAAAGTCACATATTCTGTGTAAGATGAAGAAGGCGGGTAAAAAGGGACGGGGAAGTGGACGTGATCCTGAAAGTTCAGGGCGCGGGTCAGGACGCGGAGAAACTGTGCCTGGTGCCAGAGCACAAGAAAGAAAGACATCCACCATACCTAGCTTCATGTGTAATTTTACAGGGCGTCGCAGGACATCACTCTCGAGGTCCGACCACTGCGAACAGGTGGTCGGTTGGATGACAGCTGATACTGCTTCCAGTCGGTTAAGCACCACCCTGTCTTCCACCAAGTCCACTCTCAGTAGCCAAGAGTCTGGTCAAAATAATCCTCACTCTGATCATCCTTCCTCCCACCATACACGGTCTGGTCAAAGAAGTGGTCCCACACTGGGATATAGTGAGGAGCTCGTCTCATCACCAATCCTTCATTTGACCCTCTCTCCAAGCACGCTTGCAGAGGAACATGACATCTTGTGCCCTGATTCACAACCTCTAGAGGCTACCCAATCACAAGAAGATGACAGATGTGAACGGCATTTAAGGTCAAAGGAAGTAGTGGATGATGATGATGATGATGATGAGACACAGTTGCCATTAAATCAACCACTATTTCCGTCTCAAGACCTTGTTGAGGAGAATGTTATACAGTTGTCAATGACTGAGTATGTGGTGGGATCAAGACTTGAGGAGGATGATCAGAGTGAGGAAGTGGAGGAGGACTTGGTGGACGATGAGGTGACTGACCCCACCTGGGAAGGTGTAGAGCCGAGCGATGTCAGCAGTCCTGAGGGTGAGCCATCTGCAGCACCGCAACAGGCTGGAAGAGGCAGTGGTGTGGCTACAGAAAGAAGGCGGACCGCACCAAACCGGCCCGCAAATGTTCCACGGAGCACCCCCTTGCGTAAATCTACCTTGCCAAAGGGTAGGTGTTCCGCGGTATGGCGTTTTTTTAAGGAAAGTGCGGACAACAAAAGAATTGTAGTTTGCAACCTGTGCCACACCAGAATGAGCCGAGGCATGAACACTAGAAACCTCACCACCACCAGCATGATCCGACACATGGCATCCAAGCACCGTAGTAAGTGGGAGGAACGCCTGGATCGCCCATCTGTGTCTGCAGGCCACACCACTGCCTCCTCTTCCCCTGTTTTCGGTGCCGGCCAATCGCCTGTCGAAGGCGCAGGCCCGCATACCTCCCGCCCTGCACCTGTACCATCTGAAGCACCATCAGCGACCACATCCACTTCCCTGTCCCAGCACAGCGTCCAAATGTCGTTACCCCAGGCATTTGAGCACAAGAGAAAGTACCCAGCCACCCACCCACAGGCCATAGCACTAACCTCACACCTTTCAAAATTACTGGCCATCGAAATGCTGCCATTTAGGCTTGTGGACACTGAGTCCTTCCGCAGCCTGATGGCAGCAGCTGTCCCTCGGTACGCGGTCCCCAGCCGCCACTACTTTTCCCGGTGTGCCATCCCCGCATTACACCACCATGTGTCCCGTAACATCACCCGTGCCCTGACCAACGCAGTTACTGGGAAGGTCCACTTAACGACTGACACATGGACAAGTGCTTGTGGCCAGGGACGCTACATTTCCCTGACGGCACACTGGGTGAATGTCGTGGAGGCTGGGAGCGACTCGGACCCTGGGATGGCACGGGTGCTACCCACGCCGAGGATTGCGGGCCCTACCTCCATCAGGGTTTCCACCAGCACCTACGTTATTGGCTCCTCCTCCTCCGTTTCCACCTCCGAATTCTCTACACGCAGCGCCACTCCCCCATCAGCCAGTAGCTGGAAGCAGTGTAGCACTGCAGTGGGGAAGCGTCAACAGGCCGTGCTGAAGCTGATCTGCCTTGGGGACAAACAGCACACGGCCTCAGAGCTGTTGCAGGGGATTAGTCACCAGACCGAGCAGTGGCTCTCGCCACTCAACCTGCAACCAGGCATGGTTGTGTGTGATAATGGGCGTAACTTGGTGGCGGCTTTGGAGCTCGGCAAGCTCACACACGTACCATGCCTAGCGCATGTATTTAATTTAGTGGTGCAGCGATTTCTAAAAACCTACCCCAATGTGCATGATCTCTTGACCAAGGTGCGCCGCGTGTGTGCACATTTCCGTAAGTCATCTACAGCTTCGGCCGGCCTGTTGAAGCTGCAGCAGCGCTTACAATTGCCAGCTCACCGGCTGCTGTGTGACGTGAGCACGCGCTGGAACTCCACCTTCCACATGTTGGCCCGGCTTTGTGAGCAGCAGAGGGCAGTAGTGGAGTACCAGCTGTTACACGGTCGTCGCCTCTCCGTTCAACTTCCTGTAATCAGAAGTGAGGAGTGGGAATGGATGTCAGACCTCTGCGAGGTTTTACGCAATTTTGAGGAATCGACACAGATGGTGAGCGGCGATAACGCTATTATCAGTGTAACCATCCCACTTCTGTGTCTACTGAAACGCTCGCTGCTCACAATTAAAACCGACGCTTTGCATGTGGAAGAGGTGGAAATGGGGGAGGAAGAGCTTACACAAGGTGATAGCCAGAGCACCCTCACTTCGTCTTCTCAGCGACAATTGGAGGAGGCGGAGGAGGAGGAGGAGGAGGAGGAGGAGGAGGAAGACACGGTTGCCTCCGCTACAGAGGGTAGCCATGGAACTTTAGTTCCATCTCTTCAGCGTGGGTGGGCAGAAGAGGAGGAAGAGGATGAGGATATTGAGAGTCATCCTCCTGGTGAGGACAGCGAAATCTTGACTGTTGGTACTCTGGCACACATGGCTGACTTTATGTTAGGCTGCCTTTCCCGTGACCCACGCGTTATACGCATTTTAAACAACACGGATTACTGGGTGTTCACCCTTCTGGACCCCCGCTACAAAGAGAATTTCTCATCTCTCATTCCTCCGGTGGAGAGGACAAGCAAAATGGTGCAATACCAGAAGGTTCTTGTCGAAAAATTGCTCCAAAATTTTCCATCTGACAACGCTGGCAGCAGAGTACGTGCTACCTTGGCCAGCCGAGAAGGGGAGAAAAGGGGAGCACACAGCAGTTCCGAGAAAGGCAGGGCAACACTCTCCAAGGCGTGGGACACCTTCATGACACCCCGCCAGCACCCTCACCCTGATGCGCAGCCTAGTGTCACAAGGAGGGAAAAGTTTTGGAAGATGGTGAAGGAGTACGTAGCAGACCGTGTCAGCGTCCTCAATGATCCCTCTGTGCCTTACAACTACTGGGTGTCCAAGCTGGACACGTGGTATGAACTGGCACTCTACGCCTTGGAGGTGCTGGCCTGCCCTGCCGCCAGCGTTCTGTCTGAGCGGGTATTTAGTGCTGCTGGTGGCATCATAACAGATAAGCGTATCCGCCTTTCCACCGACAATGCTGATAGGTTGACACTTATAAAAATGAACAAGGCCTGGATTTCCCCTGACTTCTCCACTCCACTGGAGGAAAGCCGCGGGGGAACATAAACTCACTTTATATATGTTATTTACAATGATGTGAATACTCTGTATTCCCATTCACCCCTTCCACCCAAAAAACGGGTATATGGTTGACTCTTAATCTTCTCATCCTCCTCCTCCTCTTCCATATGCCCTGTGCTATAATTTTTATATAGGGCCAGCTCACCAGCGGGCCCTGTGATATAATTTTTATATAGGGCCAGCTCACCAGCGGGCCCTTTGATATAATTTTTATATAGGGTCAGCTCACCAGCGGGCCCTGTTTGCCAATTTTTATATAGGTCAGCTCACCAGCGGGCCTTCTCATATAATGTTTTATTGGGTCAGCTCTCTAGCGGGCCCTCTCATATAATGTTTTATAGCGTCAGCTCACTAGCGGGCCTTCGCATATAATGTTTAGGATGGTCAGCTCTGCAGCAGACCCTCACCCATAATGTTTTAGATGGTCAGCTCAGCGCACGTTTCCCTCTTAATCATGGCCTCAGTTCTGGAAATCAAGGAAATTTTTGGGAGAATTTGCCTCTGCGCACGTTTCCCTCTTAATCATGGCCTCAGTTCTGAAAATCAAGGAAATTTTTGGGAGAATTTGCCTCTGCGCACGTTTCCCTCTTAATCATGGCCTCAGTTCTGAAAATCAAGGAAATTTTTGGGAGAATTTGCCTCTGCGCACGTTTCCCTCTTAATCATGGCCTCAGTTCTGAAAATCAAGGAAATTTTTGGGAGAATTTGCCTCTGCGCACGTTTCCCTCTTAATCATGGCCTCACTTCAGAAAATCAAGGAAATTTTTGGGAGAATTTGCAGATGATATACAAGTAAATATACAGCAAATATTGTTTGGTAACAATTTTTCGCCTAAAGTCGTTTTTATTTTCCTTTTTGTGTGTTTTATGGTCAGTCTGTAAAAATGGCGTACTACGGGCGAAAGATCGTTCCCAGCAGCGATGTTGGAGTCCAAGATGCATCCAGACATCCTCCCTATGCTGTCCCTGAACCATTTCTGTGGTGCTTCCATCATTTTCTGACCTTTTCCTATGAACCAGGCACCCTCCCCTCATCAGAGCAGGGGGTGCCTGGTGTAATGCTCGAGTCCTCCCATTGACTTCAATGGGGCTCGGGTGCTCGGCATTGGGGTGCTCGCTCATCACTAATACTCTCCCCTTACAGGTAACCCTACTAAGATTTTCAGTGAGGAATTATCCTGCTTGATTCATGAGGGATATAGGGAGGGGATTCTGACCGGTGATGAAAGATCATTTTTACTTGGGGGCCATCCACGTGTTCCGATATTTTAACACTTGGCCAAAATACATAAGGATCTCGCCAAGCCTCTGGGCCATCCTATTGTATCAGGCATTGATTCTTTGTGCAGTGGTGTGTCGGAATACGTGGATAAGTTCCTACAAACACTGGTCAGGGACCTTCCCTCCTACCTCAAAGATTCATTACAGTTGTTACAACTCATGGAGAAGTTTAGGTGGGATAAGACATATGCATGGGCTACTTGTGATGTCCAGTCTTTATATTCATTCATACCACATAAGGCAGGATTGGAGGCCATCAAAGTCTTTTTAAATAAATCGGGGTGTCCTTCCTTTTAAATAACAGGAATTTTTGCTTAACAGTATCCAGTTTATTTTGCAGCATAATTATTTTGTATTTGAAGGCCAATATTATATACAATGGTCTGGAGTGGCTATGGGCTCCTCTTTTGTCCCTTCGTTTGCCAATTTATACATGGGTCTATGGGAATGTTTGTTTTTTCATAACACTAATCACTATACTCCATGTATAAAGTTTTATTGCCGCTATATAGACGATTTGATTTTTAAATTGGAGGGTGATGAAGGTAGCTTTCGGGAGTTCATAGAGCACATGAATAATAATGAGATGGGGCTAAAATTTACCAGTCATTTTAGCCCGGAATCTGTGGAATGTCTAGATTTAGAATTATCCACAGAAGATGATGCAATAATTACTAAAAATTATAGAAAATCAGTAAATAGTAATGGGTACTTGCATGCTTAAAGTGGGTATCTAAAAAGATGGATTGACAACATCCCATATAGCCAAATGCAGAGAGTTAGGAGAAATTGCTTGAGATTAGAGGACTTTGATGAGGAGGCCTAAATCTTGAGCAAAAAGTTTGTAGTGAAGAACTATAAGGAGGATGCTGTCAATCAGGCATATCAAAAAAGTAGGTATTTAGATAGGGCTCCATTCCTTGCATATAGAGAAAGGAAGAAAGAAAATAGATCCCCAGCTTTTATCACCGCTTATAATGATAAGGCTCATTATTTATATGGAATTCTCAATAGACACTGGCCACTTTTGATGGGAGATCCTATGCTAGTGGCAGAACTCAGAGATAAACCCAATATAGTTTTTAGGAAAAATAAAAACATCAAAAATATGATAGCTCCTACCGATATTTCGCAGAAAACCACAAAAAAGCCAGGGTTAATACTAAAACGGGAATATTGGGATTATATTGGAAATGATGCACAACCTGTCCCCTACTACCTAAAAATCAATGTAATACTTTTACAAGTACAAGAACAGGAAAAACATACAAGAATAAGGGGAGCTATACATGTAATAGCAATTTTGTGGTGTACCTATTGACGTGTACATGTGGAATTCAATATGTGGGGCGTACCAAAAGGAAATTTAAAATCAGGATAAGTGACCATCTATACAATATCAAATTGGGTATTAGAACACATAGTGTGCCAGAGCCTTTTTTAGCATCATATGGATGTAGTACGAAAGGTTTGACGGTTCAGGTTATTGAGGAAGTTTATGAGTCAGAGAGGGGAGGAGATAGACTGAAGTTACTTAGGCAATGTGAGACCTTTTGGATTTATGAATTACAAAGTTTGACTCCAAAGGGTCTCAATATTGATAATGATTTAGTAGCTTTTATTTAGTTTATTTCAGTACTCTCCATGCCGGATCTAAAGCTTTTCATTTTTAATTCTCTAAATATCTTATTGTATTAAGTGCAATCTAGGGTGCACTTATAGATTGTTTCTTTATTATGATTCTTATTATGGTTTGAGGGTAGGGGTATCTCATCCTTTTACATTATTTGTGATATGTTTATAAATTGCAAGTGAAGCTTTTTTAATTATTATTATCCTCTATTGAAATAAGTACACAAGGAAGTATTTGTAGCCTGAAACTATGTTCAATGTTTCATTTTTACCATTTTGTCTGATTTTTATGTTATTTCCGTTGGGGAGGTGCTCATCTGTGATGAAGTTCTTTTGGATGTGACAGAAGTGCAAGCCCGCTCTTTTGTTTTGTTTTGTAATTTTGTATTTTGGTTACTGTGATGGAGATGCTGAAGTGACATCCTTGGCTCATGGAGGTATGCTGGCGCACGGAGCTTGGAGTTCATCTGAGTTCACCTAGTCATTTCAGATTGGGAAGTTGTTATATCGTTAGTGAGATGATTTGTGATACTCGGATGTGGGTTTCCCCGTGCTGCAGGTATGCTATGAGACCAATAGAGGTCTCACTCGGCGTTCCCTATACAAATCGAGTAACTAATGTAATATTTTATTAAGAGTTGGTTTTACAGAAGAGCAGAGTTTGCATAGATGTGCATTTTAAGGGAATATATGTTCATACAAATATTTATATTTTATATTGATTTTATGATTTCTTATATATTAAAGATTTGTTGATGGACAGGAGGAGGAGATAAAAGGGGTTGTCTATTTCCCACCCCTCTATTTCCTGAACCCCTGAGGAAGTGGGAAGAGTTCCCACGAAAATGCGTTTGGGTTAACACAAACAAACACAGACTTTGGTGCAGGTCTAATCCCTACATCCCCCGTGAGAAATTCCTTGCACTGCCTATATGTGGACTGAATTTAACGATCGGCCATACCCTGTCCAGTTATTGAGCTCAGAAAGGATTTACTTAAATCATCAATCCTGCAACATCGGAGACAGAATGACGGGTACAAGGAGGCAAGGACATGGCTCGAGATTGTAGTAAGACGGTTATGAGACCCTGAGATGCCTTATTTTTCTATGTTTGTGAATGTTTATTTGGCTTTTCCCTTTTTTTCATTATATGGTGTATTAAAGTACAACACTTAGAGACAATTTTATGTTCCTCTGTTTTATTACATAATTTCTCTACCCTCTGAGCACTTCAAGATTGCTTGCATAATCATCATCATGAAATGAGTGGGCCTTCAACACCTTCCCACTCAACCCAGAAGTTTGGCTAAATTTGAGTTGAGTCTGGAGGGAAGGAAGGCAGCAAGTGCCTTCTAGTTTGTCAGTCTGATAGCTTTTTGTGACTGGATAGGCGATCAGTATCAGGGAGGTGGAGAGACTCATCAGGAACATGGGCATAAGAGCTCCAAATATTAGGTTCACTTTGAAAATGTTGCACACAAAAGGGTGTGCAACTAAACGGTGCATTAACCATGTTGCTGTGATGAAAAGAGCGACATGAGAATCATGCCCTGCGTCAAAAGCACGAGAGTCTCATGTCGCGGCCTTAAACGTTGCTACAAATATCTTGCTGATCCCCTTCCCTTGGTTGCCACTTTCTCATCATGCTTCCCTCACCAGCATACATTCCTCTTCCATCCAAACTCCTTTCATCTGTTACACTGGCCCTTCACTGTCGCCTGAAGACAAGGGAAAAGAATAATAAGTGACTAAGGGAAAGACATGTAAAAAGATAAGAGGAAGACTCACTAGTTAATAATATGAAAAAGCAAGATGGAGATTGGAGTAAAGTGATGGATGAAGACCACGTGTAAGGGAAAATGGGAGGAAAGGAGACAGAGGTTGGGGAGAGGAAATGGAGAGACAAGAGAACAATTTCAGAATAAGAGAGAGAGAAAAACAAGGACTATGAGGAGTGAAATAGATATGAGACAAGCAAGTATGCTAGGTTGGGAGAAAGAGCTAGTATCCGAAAGAAATAACTCAGGAGTGGGACCACTGTGACAAACAGAAAAGACTAGAAAGAAGGGCATAATAATCAGACTCAGGCAGTAATAAGTGTGGGAAATAAGAAGTTGCAGCTGGCATAGACATATATGGGCAGCAAAATTGTCTGGTGCAAGAAGCAGGTGACAGTGAAGGGCCAGTGGAACAGATGAACAGAGGTTGGATCGAAGAGTAATGTATGCTGGTGAGGGAGGTGTGAAGGGAAGGCGATTGCTGAGGGAAGGGGATCAGCAAGATATTTGTAGCAATGTTTAAGGCCATAACATGAGAATCTCTCACTTTTAATGCAGGCTGAGATTCTCATGTCGCCCTTTTCATCAAGGCGACATGGTTAATGCACCGTTTAGTTGCACGCACTTTTGTGTGTGACATTTTCAATGCATACCCAAATATTCTAGAGGTTATAGAGACAGGATATATTAACACAGGTGTCTTCAATGCTTGCATCCTTCACAAATGCAAGGCTACATTATGGATTATTTATAAAAAAAATTAGACTTGGATTCTATTTTTTTTTCAGTGTAACAGTAGCAAACCTGTGACTCACCAACTATAGTAGGACTCCAATTACTGTTTCTATAACCCACAACAGCAGTTGGCAAACTATGGGTTGCCTGCCCATTCTACAGACATTAAATAGTGGATGAATATAGTATATTAACAGCTGGATGGTCCAAGGTTCATGCCCCTGCTCTAAGGTGAGCAGCATGCCCTGTATAACACATTGTTAATGAAGTAAATATGGCTTTATAAAAAATTAATTCTGAAGGGTTGCATTATAACAGAATATGCCCAATGCAGCCCTGCAGTAAGGATTATTTTTAAATCCACCAGTACTTGCTGAACTCCAGGTTGCCTTTCCTGCCTGTTTAAGAGAGATGAGAAGGGTTAAAATGCAGTAGTTTTTCTGTTACAGCATATATCTCATCATTTCAAATGGCCAAAGTGGGACACCTTTATTATAGGTGGTGTTACTGGGGAGTCGGGAACAAGGCATGAAGGTGGGAAATTACCAGTCATTTTTAGGTTACTGCATGACCTGTTCACAGCTCTTTCTTTAACTAAATAAACGATTTAGAACAAGACTAAATAATTTTATTTACAAAGACTAATAAATAAACACATCATCTCCATGCAAATTTTAGTCCTAAATAGCTGGAGGGCATTTGATTACCTTCCACATTTCCAGGGACACATTATTCATTGTAAGATTCCTCAAACACGGACTGTCCTCAGAAAATATGGGGCATCTGCTTCCCAACATTCCCCTCTGCATATAAAAAAGGTAGTCAATTGCTGGACCTTTGACTGTTGGGAACTACAAGTCCCTTAATTCCCAGCAAGCTACTTGCTGGTTGGAGATGATTGAGATATAGTGTCCAACAGCTGCTATTCAACAATTGGCTATCCCTGGTCTCTAACCACACTGCAGTATCCAGATGTTGTGCCCCACTCCGTATCATCCATGGAGCAGGCAGTCTCCACTGCGCATGGCTGCACCTCGACTGGCCGGCAATGGGGCCCGTATAACGGGCTGTTCAACTAGTTTCTCTATAAAAGCACTTAGAAACAGGAGGCCTGGGGCCACAAGAGGCCCCCAACACTCATAATGGTCTCTGTTCAGTGAACAATCAATGGAAAGAATGATCCAATTCAAATCAAGAGTTAGATAATGATGTTTATAAATCATACTTTGATCTTATATTCTTTCACTTTATTATTGGGAGGCTTTGATTATTTATAGAGAAGAAGGGAATTACAAAATGGAAGCAAACTGTAACACAGAATGACAAATGTTTGTGAGAGCCCTGCACAAAAACGTTTACAATTTAGATGAGTCTAAGGTTGCCATCTCATCCCTTTAATAACAGACACTAATTAAAGATTAAGTACTGCAGCTCTGCAATGAGAATGTGCAGCCTTTGGCTCTCTGTTAACCTGGAGATAATTTCTGTAGTAATCTAAACTCTCTAGTGAGCCTATTCACTAAGACCTCTGAAGTTGGACAAACCTTATTGCATTGGGACCATAACAAGACATAGGAACTGGAGAGTTTATCACACTATAGAAGTCATCTCCACTATATCTCCTTTTTACCACATCCTTGAGCAGCCCCCCATTCTGGGATATGCACTAAGGGTTGATACTATGGCAATGTGTGTCTGGTCTGTCAGTGTGTAGCGAGAACATCACAATGGAGATAGGGATACACATCACCATATGCACTAAGATTTAGGGATGCAAGGGGAGGGGGAGGGATTGTGATCCTTAGCATATTATTTTGGTGTAAAGGTGGTAATGTGTTGGGGAAGGCAGAGGAGCGGAGAGAGGATGCAGAGACAATTCAGTACCAAAAAACAGCAGCAATCCTCACACAACCCTTTGAGTTTCTGTGGGGTAAGCAACAAATTGCAGGACAAAGCATTAACTACCTCTCTGGCACTCAGAGGGTTAATATGTATAACTCAAGGTGAATAATTACCTCTTTATTAAGCAAGGATTATTTCTGGTTTGTGTCAGTGAGAATCTCTTGAGGTCTGTGACTGTGCTATGGATTTTGGAACACATTTATGAAGTCATAAACTGAATACATAAATTCTTAAATCTGTGTTATTATTAGATTATTTGTGGCTAAAATCAATTATGTTTCCATGTCTAGGGCATGTGGTATAGATCAAATAAAGACACACACAACTTGTTTGGATGTAAAAACCAGGCCACAGCTTTATTAACTTAAAATTTAATAACCACCACAACTTTAAGCCGTTGCCAAATGCTAGGCATAAACTTATGCCCACCCTACTGAGCCCCAAAAGGCTCAACCCATCTTTTCCTCCATTCCACCACACCCCATTAGCTGGTCTGTGCAGCTCAATGAGGGGCGGTGACCACAACCCGCGACCGTGGTCCGGGTGCTTAATGCCCAAGGCCGCTGGCCTGACATCCACCTGTTAACCATGCATTCCAAACATGATGTACCATTTTTCCTATTGGCAAGGGCCAAAAGCGCCACAGGGCCTGATGCGTACATCCTACGCAGCCAGGCCCTTCCCCCCATAGAAAGCTATGGCCTGCTCCAAACCCCCCCCAAAATGTCCAAAGTGAAACGAAAAGAGAAAAGAAAATGTAGCCCAACCTCACAGTGAGCCACCCCATCTGACCTAAACAAGGAAAAGACGAATCCACAAAAACAGAATGTTGCACAGACAACCCCCAATTGTGAATGACACACTCAAAACACGTCGAGTCAGACAAATCCGGTACTTCCAATGCCCTGCGATCCCTGTCACCAACCCAGCGCTGGCGTGGAATAATCACTGGCCACGGAACACCAGCCTAGGGAAATGGCAAAGGAGAACAGAAAAATTTCCCATAAATGGCCGCACCAAAAGCCAAGCTGGGCCAGAGCCAAGGTCATTACCCCCACAAGTGCACCACAAGAACCCAAGGGGGACCACTAAACGTACCAACCAACCTCAGGAAGAAAGCGAGACCACTGCGGACCCAGATAGACAAACCAGGACACCAACGAAAAAACAAAGGGTCGAAAGACAGCAGCACCCACCACCACAATCCGCCGCTCTCCATCACACCCAAATAACGAAAGTGGCCAACAATCCAGCAGCAACAAGGCCGTGACCTGAACAGAAAACAAAAAACACAGTATAGCAACAGAAACTACAACTCAACACCCAACCATCCTGTCCGGCCTAACATAAGAGAAAGCCGTGCGGACTCCCACCGACCGATACAGCAAACAGACTCAGTACCCAAACCAGTCATATCCGCCTTCATAGCAGCCCCAATGATATCCAAACCCGCCACCGAAAACAGTCACCCAAAACCCAGAACCATAGACATCCCTCTCGAAGCGGCGGATACGAAACGAGAGAGAACCAGAAGCAAACGCACAAAATCCAGAAACACACACCGGGACTGAACTGAAAAGAACTAAACAACTCCCCCAGACGCAGAGCCACAAAAAAGCAAAACAAAAAGCCACCCCAAACACTGACCATAATGAGCTGAGCAAACACCTGGAAGATAACTGTTGCAAGAGTGAGAACGAAACCAGGCGCCGAGTATCAGACTGCACCACCACCAGTCAAGACCGCAAAGACTTGCGCACCCCAAATTCCTATGAACAATCTGTCCCCCCGCAACAACCCAAAAGCCAACCCAGACACCCAGCCCCCCAATAGCCGCCGGGAATACACCCCGACTAAACCAATTCCAGTACCAACCACAACACCCCATCAATCCTCACAGCATCCCCCACCACAGCCTCCAACTGATCCACTCATCCCAAGCAACCGCACACCTTGCCAAAGAGGCTGGAGCCAATGAATACCTCCCCCGGATACAACTGTAGACCACCAAGATCCCACCAGTGGTCAGGGCAAGGCGTACCCCACAGCCGTCGCCCCCAGACATGCCTACCAAACTCCACGACCAGGAATCGAGAAAGTGCATCAGCAGCCACATACAGAACCCAGGCACACGCCGCTCCCAAAAAGATATATCAGGACTCAGACAGATGGCCCCGAACAACAAAGCAGACAGAACAGGGACAGAAGAGGAAAACAAGTTATGAACCGCCAGCACCACCCCCATAGCGTCAGAGTACAAAAAACAACCTTACCATTCTGCATCCTGACAACCCACAAAGTAAAAGCGATGACAATTGGAAAGACTTCCAGGAAAAACCAGGTCCCTCATCAAACCGGAAGACCCCAAGTCACAGGCCAAAGAGGCCAACCCAATCCAGCCCAAACAAGGACCCGAACCGCAAAGAACACGCCGCCACTGTACACAAATCCAACACCCTATACGAGCCCCAGAAATCCAGCAGGCGTGCCAAATCATGGCCTAGTAACAGAACAAGGAGGAGCACGCCGCAGAAAACGCCCACCTAACACGCTAGCAAGAATTGAAAAAACGCCCAAAAGCAATACCTGAAAAACTTTGGGTATCCTCCAATACCACCACATCTTCACCACCTTCGTCCCAGCAGCAGTCGGAATATCCCGGTCCGGAGGAGCCTCTTCCAAGGAAAGCCGAGAATAAATATCCACAAATTTGCTCCTCTGGAAGGCCAGGAACCAGACAAATGTAAAGTGCAAAAAACCCCTTAGTGAAACAACCAAAGCAAAACCGCAATCCAGGAGCATAGACCAAAAGACAAGCCGGGGTCAGGAACCTATGCAGGTACGCAGACAAGCCAGGATCAGGAATACAGAGATCAGCAACAGCAAGAATAAGCCAGGAGTCAGAAGGGACGTCAGAGGAAGGCAGGTCATGCACAGATAATCAGACGCAGGAAAATGCCCTTGCACCGAAGCAAACATAAGGACAAGGAGGAAGGGAGCCAGCTGTGTGAAACAGCCTGGAAGGGATTGGCTGAGAAACAAGCAGGTGCGCAACCATGTCAACAGAGAGATCAAGGCAGTCTGGTCAACCCCAGCCGACTCAGCCCACCAGGGAAGGAAAGGCAGCAGTAATCAACAGCATAGCGTGTGACGAAATCAGCCAAACCATGACAACCTTCAAAACTTCTCCCGAACCTCAACCCTCAAATGTAGCCCCAAAGGACTGGCCCAGCAAAAATAGGCAGTCCAACGGCCGCTATGGGAACCCCCCCAAAAGAGTGAACACCCAGCCGCAGCCCCTAACCCCAATAACTGGGAAGCAGCCGAAGGAATAACCACACCAGCACCTGCAACGGGCGCCCCAGTAGAAACAAGACCAGCCCCAGAAACACCCCCCACCACCACCAGGAGCAAGAGGGGGGGATCACCCCTGCGCTCCCTGGTCCCAGAGAGCTCCCAACATGCCAAACCTAGACTAACCCAGACCCCCAACACCAGGGATTGCAGCCAAACTGTTAATGTAATATAACAAACGCATACTGAAGGGTATAATACATAATTATACAGTATTATTAAAGTGCACAACCAGAAAAACAAACTAAACATGTTGCGCACAACATAAACACAATTAAATATACACATAGTGTGTCAACATCGACATAGAGAACATGGGGCATCCCAAGCTGATCCCCACGGCACACCACAGTGCCATGCACCCTGGCCGAGAATCACGGCCCCAGGCAATCCCGTACCTGTTATCGCAACGGGAGGCACGGACTGCGTAACTTCCATCTCCGCAGAGGCACCCATCAGTGCCACACCAGGCTCCTCACCAGCTGAAGCACTCCGCTACCCAGGTGAACCCTGAAAAGAAAAGGGAAACCAACACAAGGTGCCACGGCACCCCAGGTAGAGAATCACTGCCCCAGGCAATCCCGTACCTGCCGCCACACAATGGGAGGTACAGACTGCGTAGCAGCCAGCGCAGCAGAGGCACCCATCCATGCCACACCAGAATCAGCTCCAGCAGAAGAAATCCGACACACAGGTAAACCCTGGAAAAGAAAAAGGGGAACCAAAACCAGGGGCTCCAAAAAACCCCACTCTCCAGTACAGTCAACAGAACAGGAAACAGCACCTAGGACAAAGGAAAAAGAAAAACAAAAAACCCACCGGGGCACCCAAGGCCCCCACACCCTGTCTAAATATTATTTTATTTTTAAAATAAGTATGTATGCCTTTATTGATTTTTTTTTTTTTTTTATAGCCAGGCCCGTGCAGGCCACCGTCACCATCAATGCCCGTTTGCCGTTATTATGCCTTCTAATTTCATGAGATATACACAAACACATATATATTGTTCCAAATATATATATATACACACACACATACACATATTGGTCATACATACATATATATACACACATATACATATATATATATACACACACCAAATAGTTCGTACCATATGTACACACACATACATATTTAGTCATATAAATATACACACCCACATATTGTCTCATATATACGCACACAAATATATATACTTTCACATAAACATACACACACACATATACATGTTCACATATACATACACACACACATATATACATGTACACATATAAATACACACACACATATACATATGTGCACATATACATACACACACACACATATACATATGTTCACAGATATATACACACACTCATATACATACATGTTCTCATATACATACACACACACACATATGTTCTCATATATATACACACACACAAATATAAGTTCTCATATATATACACACACACATATGCATGTTCTCATATATCAACACACACATATTTTTACCTAGAATATAAACACACACAAATATACATTTTGTCATCTACATATACACACACACATATATATATAGTTTCCAGATATATACACACACACAAACATAGTTCGTCAGTCATTTGTTTTGACCTTTTTTTTTTTTTTTTTTTTTTTTATATACTCAACACAGCAGGTAGAGCCCTGCAACCACACATCACCAGGACAGGGTCCCAGAGTATCACCCTCAGCACACCCAGCACCCACAGCAGGACAAACAGACCCAAACATTAAGAGAAGAAAGCCCACAGGACCTACCAAAAAGGAAAAAACGGGGGGGGGGGGAGGAGAAATAAGAGAGCAGACAGAGCAGCCAGGAACAGGGGCAAAAGGAAAGTGAGGGGGGAGGGGCAGCAGAACAAGAGAGAGAACAGGGAAACCAGCAAACAAACAAGGAAGACAAAAGCAGCCGAACAGAGCCACCAGGAGCTGAGGCAGGCAAAATAGGAGAACAGAAAAGAGGCAACAGGACCCAGGGAGACAGAAAGGAGGAAAGGAAAACAATCGGGCACCTGCCAACCAGCAGACTCAACTGACAGGGAACGGCACCGCCCACGCGCCGAAGCACGCCCAGAACCCCAGTCCATCTGGAGGGCTGCAGAGCTGCAACAGACACCTGCATCAGGAAACTGGAGCCAGAAAAGGGGACCCGCTGCTTCCAAAAGCCGGCTGGGCTAGGCTGAGGGATGTTCCACTGTCCGTCCCAAGGCTCAGGCGTTCAGGTGGCTGCGTCCGGATGCTCCCCGTAAGCCAGGCGGCCACCCCTGCCGAAGACACGCCAGTAGAATCCATCATCCAAGAAAGCTGCTACCGCAGCCAATCACCACCGCCGGACTTCAGCCAACAGAAAAGCAGATGACGCCATGGAAGACAGCACAAGTAAGCCGATCCGATACTTTTGGTATTCACTTCTGAAAAGGAAGTGATGCTCCAAGTGTCCCCCTTATATTGGTTCCCATGCCCCACCCCTTCTTAAACATTAAAGGGGCAGATACCCCTTACAAGCTTTCTTTGACCCCCCCACAGCCCTGACATGATTCCCCTTCTTAGGTCTTGTGGGGAATTCTGAGCAATAGCTATGCTTAAAACAACAGTAAATGTATGTATTACTACCATACCTGGGAACTTCATCCTCTTGAGCCCCCAAAGATGGCTCATGTGCAGTGACCAGGTTTTTTTTTATTTAATTGATTTGCGTCATAAAGGTCTGGGGCTTAATTGGGTGGGTGGGGTTTGTAATCATTTTGTCATAAAGTGGGTGGGAAGTAGGCAGAACCGGGTGGGAAGGAGTAGAAGTGGGTGGGCAGTGAGAGGAACAGGATGGGAATGGGGAGAAGTAGGAAGAGTTTCACAGCCTCTGTCCTCAGAGACCCACTAATTAACTCTGAAAACTAGAGTCTCTAGGGCAGAATGGAGAGTTCCTAGGAATGGTTACTACTACATAAATAATCTGGCTAAATGAGAGCTAGTAAGTAACGTATAATGGTGCTAGTAATATACGTCCTTTACTTAGTGACTGCTGCTATCCAACCAATGTGATCAGGAGGTCTTGATCACAAGTATATAGACAAAAATAGAATATAGAAATGGACTAAGCGCTGAAACTAAGATTATTAATGCGTATTGATATAACTCAAAGTTTCTATATATATATTAATAAAGATGGCTCAAAAACAGTAAAGAAAATACAATCATACAAAATATTTATTAAAAACAATCTAAACACAACGTATAG
Source organism: Rhinophrynus dorsalis (assembly GCA_037306005.1). NCBI lineage: Eukaryota > Metazoa > Chordata > Amphibia > Anura > Rhinophrynidae > Rhinophrynus > Rhinophrynus dorsalis. Next base: position 447,606,896 of record CM074721.1, read on the forward strand.
ATTTTGCTAACTAAATATCTCACAACATGTGCAAGGATTTGCTAACTAAATATCTCACAATATTTTTTAAGAACTAAAATTATGACCAATATTGCAAGGGTTAAATTCTCCATTTAAAATCTCAAAATTTTCTTTAGAGGATTGAAATTATGACCAGTATTGTGAGGGTTAAATCCTCCATTTAAAGTAAATTTAATTATGCCAAGTATAACGAATAAGGTAGTCTTTTCCCGTCTCAATCCTTACTTTGAGGAAGTGCTCTGAGGAAGTACTGAGTGAACAGTACGAAACGTGTCAGAAGATTATTATTATTTTTATACATTTTTGTGAACTTTATATATGCGATTGGAAGAGCCAAACTCCATGTGTTAGAAATTGTAAAAGACCGGATTAAAGTCTGTATGCCCGGTAGAAAGAGGTACACTAAATAACAATCGGTTGGGAGGAGAAAAGGGGATCTGCCCGCGTTCATATACAAGGAGTGACCTGCTGATCAGTGACCTGTGCCCTGAAAGACTGAGTTTGGATACTTGCTGGAAAAATAGAATAAGTATATTGTGCATGGTGTAGTGTGGTAAGGGAGAGGTTAAAAAACAAATCTCTTTGGGTTTTGTTTTCCCTCTCTTTGCTGTGATACAAGTAAATAATTGAAGTCTGGTGTGGTGGGAGTGACTAATTGCTGTGTTTGTAATTGGTGGATTCCTGGTTTAAATAGCAGATACATAGTGGATACTTGAACGTGTGAATCTTGCATCAGTGTGTAAGTGCAGAAGTGTGGGAATTTAAACAGGGGAATTCAAATACAGGGGATTACACAGGGGAACACCTTTATCAATCTTATTGTGCAGCTATTTTTTGCCTGCCTTTTTAGCTTGTGGTAACTGGCACATATGAGTGGTGGCATGATTGTCCATTTAACTCAGTGCACAAACTGCCATATGTTTGCACACCTGGAACAACCAGGGTGCATAGCTCTGTGGCAGATGTGAACAAGTGGTCTCTCTGGAAGCTCGTATTAGAGATCTGGAGGGGCAGGTTGCAACATTGAGAGAGAGAGCCAGTCTTGAGAGGGGTCTGCTGACTGAGCAGCAGGAAGCGGTGGTAAGTAGTTCTGGGGGTGGAGACTGCACAAAGAGAGCAGGTAGCCAGATGGGTTACAGTTAGACATAGCAAGGGGGGGGTGGACAGAGGAATAGGGAGGACACTCCTGTGTTTACTAATCCTAACAGATTTGCTACATTGAGTAATGATGTTGGGGATGCTGACACAGGAATGTCTTTGCTGGAGAGGACTATTCTCTCTAACAGCCAGGTGAACAGTCCCTCTAGCACGGATGGGATCCAGGACTCAGGCAGACCTAGACAGATGGTGGTGGTAGGGGATTCTATTATTAGGAAGACAGACAGGGTAATATGTCGCCAAGACCGCCACAATCGTACAGTTTGCTGTTTCCCGGGATCTGGGGTACGACATGTGGCTGATCGGGTTGATCGATTGTTGGGAGGGGCTAGGCATGACCCGGCTGTCATGGTACATGTTGGTACTAATGACAAAGTCAGTGGAAAATGGAGGTCTGTTAAGAAGGATTTCAGGGACCTAGGATATAAGCTTAAGCAGAGGACCTCTAAGGTAGTATTTTCTGAAATTCTTCCTGTGCCACGCGCTACATTAGAAAGGCAATGGGAGATTAGGGAGTTAAATGTGTGGATAAAGACTTGGTGTAAGCAGGAGGGGTTTGGGTTCCTAGAGCACTGGGCAGTCTTTTCCCTTGGGGGCAATCTTTATAGTAGTGATGGATTGCACATTAGTGGAAAGGGTCCATGGTGCTGGGCGATAGGATGGTTAGAGGGCTGGAGGAGACTTTAAACTAGAAAGGAGGAGGATCTGCAACACAGGCTGGGAAAGGTAGTATAATTGAGGAAATGGGATTAGAGAAGGGGCATGGGGGTGGAGAGGGGGAATGGCCTAGTTCATCTAATAGGGAGTTACCATTGTTACAGCCTGATAAAAGACAAATACATTTGACAAAGTACAAAATCTTTAGGAATGGCAAAAAGATAAAATGTATGCATGCAAATGCTCACAGTCTGGCTGGTAAGATGGGGAAACTAGAAATGATTGAAGTACATGAGCAGTATGATCTGAGTGGAGTGCCTGAAACCTGGTTAGATGATACGTATGACTTGGCAGTCAATCTAGAGGGTTATTCACTTTTTAGGAGGGACAGGGTTAATAAAAGGGGAGGAGGGGTATGCCTAGATGTAAGGCGGGCCTTAAAACCTAGTTTATGGGAAAATATAAATGATGGGTCCAATGAAAAGGTAGAGGCCTTGTGGGTTGAAATACACACTGGGGACACACATAATAAAAATATATTGGTGGGGATTTGCTACAAGCCACCTAATGTTGGGGAGTTGGAGGAAGCCCAACTTTTACTGCAAGTGGAAAAGGCTGCTAGGTCAGCAAAGGTAATTATAATGGGAGATTTCAACTATCCTGAAATTGACTGGAGCAATATGACGTCCGGCACAACAAAGGGAAATACTTTTCTAAGTATGATAAATGATAATTTTATGTCCCAACTAGTAGAGGAGCCAACTAGAAAAGAGACCTTGCTTGACCTAGTGCTCTGAAACGATTCTGACATGATAAACAATGTGCAAGAAAGGGAACATTTGGGCAGCAGTGACCACAATATGGTATCCTTTGAAGTTTGTTATGAGAAACCCAATAGCAAGGGTTTAGCCAAAACATTCAATTTTAAAAAGGCTAATTTTACAAAGTTAAAAGAAGTGTTAAAGGATATCCAGTGGGATGTAATTTTCAAAGATACAAATGCACAAATCATGGAATGTATTTAAAATGCTCTTGGGCAAATATACATGTCAATAAATACCATTGGGGAATAAGCACAAGAGAAGTAAAGAGAAACCAATGTGGCTTAATAATGTGGTTAGCAGGGGGATGAGAAATAAAAAAACAGGCTTTTAAAGTGTTTAAATCAAACGGGTCAGATGCATCATTTAAAAAATATAAAGAATGGAATAAAATCTACAAACAAGCAATTAAGCTAGCTAAAATAGGAAATGAGAGAAACATTGCAAATAAGAACAAGAAAAACCCTAAACAATTCTACAAATATATTAATAACAAAAAAGTTAAGGTTGATATTGTTCCTCTTAGGACTGAGACAGGTGAATTGATTAGTGAGGATAAAGCTATGGCTGACACCCTAAATACGTTTTTTGCTTCAGTATATACAAAGGAAGCAGCAATGACAAGCTATGGGCAAACAGACAAAAACCACGGAATTTCCTCCAATATCTACATGGCTTACTGAGGACAAGGTCCAAAAGAGACTGGAAAGGGTTATAGTAAATAAAGCGCTTGGACCGGACGGTATACACCAAAGGGTACTTAAGTAACTTAGTTCACTATTAGCAAAATCATTATACTTAATATTTATTGATTCACTTTCATCAGGCATAGTTCCCTGTGATTGGAGGAAAGCTGATGTAGTTCCATTGTTTAAAAAGGGAGCAAGATCCAAACCAGGAAATTATAGACTTGTGAGCTTGACTTCCATAGTGGTTAAGATACTAGAAGGGTTATTAACTGACAGTATTCAGAACTATGTGAAGACAATATCATTAGTAGGAATCAGCATGGTTTCATGAAGAACAGATCATGTCAGACTAATTTACTTGCATTTTATGAAAAAGTGAGTAGTAATTTGGACAGGGGAATTGCTGTTGATGTAGTATACTTGGATTTTGCAAAAGCATTTGATACAGTGGCTCACAACAGGTTACTGCATAAATTAAAAGGCTTTGGTTTGGGCGGTGTTATCTGTACATGGATTGAGAACTGGTTAAATGATTGATGGCAGAGAGTTGTTGTAAATGGAACTTTTTCAAATTGGTCTAAGGTTATAAGTGGGGTGCCGCAGGGTTCAGTCCTGGGACCAATGCTTTTTAATTTGTTTATTAATGATCTAGAAGTCGGAATTGAAAGTAGCATCTCAATCTTTGCTGATGACACTAAGCGATGTAAGGAAATACATACAGAGCAGGATGTTTTTTCCCTACAGATGGATTTAGATAAACTAAGTGAATGGGCATAAAAGTGGCAAATGTCATTTAATGTAGATAAATGTAAGGTTATGCATTTGGGCTGTAGAAACAAACTTGCTACATATACTCTAAATGGCAAACAACTTGGGAAATCCTCATTAGAGAAAGATTTAGGAGTACTGATAGACAATAAACTTCACAGCAGTGTGCAGAGTCACTCAGCTGCTGCAAGAGCAAATAGAGTACTAGCCTGCATAAAAAGAGGTGTAGAAGCAAGGGATGCTAATATTATCCTACCTCTGTATAAATCCTTGGTTAGGCCTCATCTAGAATATGGAGTATAATTTTGGGCGCCTGTTCTAAAAAAAGACATTACTGAACTGGAAAAGGTGCAGAGACGTGCAACAAAACTGATAAAGGGATTGGAGGATCTGAGTTACAAAAAGAGACTAGCCAAACTGGGTTTGTTTACATTAGAAAGAGATGTCTAAGGGGTGATATGATTACCATTTACAAACACATTCAAGGTCAATACAAAGAACTATCCAATGAATTATCTATGCAAAGAGCTGAGCTAAGAACAAGAGGTCATCCATTAAGACTAGAGGAAAGGCGCTTATGACTAAAACAAAGGCAGGGATTCTTTACAGTAAGGGCGGTAAGGCTAAGGAATTCTTTGCCTCGGGATGTTGTGCTTGCAGATAATGCAACTGCATTCAAAAAAGCAATGGATGCCTATCTAGCATAGAACAATATTGACAATTATGACAAATGGCTTCAAAGCAAATAGGATATTGATCCGGGGAACTATTTGACTACCAACTGGAGTCAGGAAGGAATAATCACCCCCCCACACACACGCACACTTGGGACTAGATTGGAAATGGCTCCAGAGGGCTTTTTTTGCCTTCCTCTGGCTCAACAGGGGTGTTTTTGGCATGGGCCTTATCTACTATGTATGTTACTATGTTACTATGAGTCGGGAGGAGAGAGAATCCTGCCCACATATAAATAATCTACTAGGAGTCGGGAGAAAAAGTTTCCTGCCCGCTAAAGATTGTTACAAAGAACTTTAACGGTTTAAACCAGCGACAGTATCGGATCAGAAACACACGGAGGTAGATATATACCAAGGAGCAAGGAGACTTGTCAAAGTAAGGATTGAGATGGGAAAAGACTACCTTATTCATTAAACTTGGCATAATTAAATTTACTTTAAATGGAGGATTTAACCCTCACAATACTGGTCATAATTTCAATCCTCTAAAGAAAATTGTGAGATTTTAAATGGAGAATTTAATACTTGCAATATTGGTCATAATTTTAGTTCTTTAAAGAATATTGTGAGATATTTAGTTAGCAAAATCTTATGTGTGTTTAGATTGTTTTTAATAAATATTTTTGTATGATTGTATTTTCTATACTGTGTTTGAGCCATCTTTATTAATATATATAGAAACTTTGAGTTATATCAATACGTATTAATAATCTTAGTTTCAGCGCTTAGTCCATTTCTATAGTCCATAAATGAGAGCTAGTACCTCCCTACTGAACTTATGCAGTATGTCTGGCAATGTGAGCTGGAGTAAGCAGATGTTGCTTGAAGAGTCACATCCACTCACATGCACTCACTTGACCAGACAAGCTACACAAGTCCAGCAGTGCTTAGAAGCTCTATCCTTGCGCAATGCCTCTGATGACATGAAGTGTATATGTGTGTGTGTGTGTGTGTGAGGTTCTAGTTCTCATTCAAGCAAAGGATTTTATGTACTAGTAGTAATTCATACACTTACTATTCTATTGTTTTAAACATTGCCATCCATCAAGTATCCATGATCTGGAACCAGGGGCGGGCTGGCCCAGGGGGCAATTTCCCCCCGGGCTGCGGTGTCAGTGACTGTAGTGGGCTGGTGGATGTGGTACACTGTCAAAAATAAATCAGTGTTTGTCAGTGTCACAAGGCCCGGACATCACATTTGCCAGCATGCAGTTCAATAATAAAGACCAAATGCAGACAAGCCAAGCAGCAGAGCCAATATGATCAATGAATGAAAATTAATATTATTAGCAAACTTCATGTTGGGCAGCGCGGGCTGCGCAACATGGAAGTCTATAATTTACTGATTTCATTCATATCCAATAGAAACACTGGATGCTGCCTACAGGCTGTGTCTCAGTGTTTCATTGGATAATGATGGGCTGGCTGATGTCATGGCTCATGGAGGCAAAGAAAGAGAGTACAGAGTGCCTAGGTCTGCTCTAAGAGGAGCTGTCTGAAGGCTTGTGCTGAGTTGTGGCAGTGGTAAGCAAAGCACCTACATTTGTTCTAGTATGCATTTAACATCTGGCAATCCTAGGGTGAATAATGGACCTAAGCTGTGTCCCTGTAGTGATAAAACCAATGAGACATAGGCAGAAGAATCGTATTGTATATTGCTGGGCCATTAACCTTTTGAATGCCAGAGGGGTACTCAATGCATTGCAAAGCAATGTGTTGCATACTCCTCTGGCACTCAAAGGGTTAAACTCACTAAGCTGTTGCCGCTCTGCATCTTAAACATGCTCCACATTCATATGCAGCATGCCAAGGGCAAAGTGAATATTAAAGCTGCAGCCACCAGCAACTGATAAAAACTATTATTTTGGTTCATCTCCTGGTCTGTGTAGGGAGCTCTCCTTTATTACATTAGCATTGTGTCAGTGTGAGCCAGTGGCATGTACAGCTTTGAAACTTACAAACAAAATATCTGCTCCTGTATCCCTGTTTTAACCCTTTGCACGTCAAAGGGGTTTTCATCTCAGGTTTTCCAAGAGTTGGGTATCCCACTGGCACTCAAGGGGTTGATCACACTCTGGTGGAGTACGTTTGAGCTTGTGACATAAATACATGTGTGATAGTTACATGGACATAGGATAATAATGTTGAACAGCAATACAGAAGTGTTAAGCATGTATATAGCCTTATATAGCTGTTTGGGCCCTCAGTCTTTTCAGTGTGTCACCCCACTGTTTGATACTACCCACAGGACAGTAGTGGGTAGGATCAAACAGTGGGGTGACACACTGAAAAGACTGAGGGCCCAAACAGCTATTCTGGTCCTGGACACCATCATTTCTGATGGCAGCCCTGCCCTCTCACCTCTATCCTTCCATTCTCACATTTCCATCCTCCTATCCCCTCTCTCATCCACCTTTTCTCACAACTCAATCCTCCTATCCTTTCCCTCAATTTCATCTTCCCATCGACTCCCTCAGCTTCATCTTCCCATCCACTCCCTCAGCTTCATCTTCCCACACACTCCCTACCAGCTTCATCTTCCCACACACTCCCTATCAGCCTCTTCCTCCCAGACTCTCTCTCAGCTCCATCCTCCCATCCACTCTCTCAGCTGCATTCACCCATCCACTCTCTTAGCTTCATCCACCCATCCACTCTCCCAGCTTGGTCCTCCCATTTCCTTTCTCAGATCCATCCTTCCTTTCGCTAAGCTTCATCTCCCAGCCCTCTCTCAGCTTCACCCTACCATTCTCTCAGCTTCATCCTCCCATTTCCTTTCCCAGCTCCATCCTCCCATTCTCTAAACTTCATCTCCCAGCCCTCCATCAGCTTTACCCTACCATTCTCTCAGTTTCATCCTCCCATTTCCTTTCTCAGCTCTATCCTCCCATTCTCTAAGCTTCATCTCCCAGCCCTCTCTCAGCTTCACCCTACAATTCTTTCTCTCATCTTCAGCCTACCATTTTCCTATCCTCTATCTCATCTTTCCATTGTGTCTCTCTCATCCTCAAATCTTCTCTCTCAGCTAAATACAGCCACCATCTATCAGCTTCATCAACCTATCTTCTTATCTTCATCGTCCCCTCCCTCTCAGCTTCAACGTCCCATCCTCTCTCTCTCTCAGCGTCATCCTCCTATCCATTCTATCAGCTTCATCCACTTATCCTCATTCTCTCTCAGCTAAATCCACCCATCCTCTGATTCCCTCACCTGTACTATCTCAGCTTTTCCTGTCATTTCCCAAAATTCCTCACCCACCCATCCTCTCTCTGCTTATACCATTGTCTATTATTTCCTCTGTTCATTCCATTCCCCCATCTAGAAAGAAGAACAGAACAAGGAGGCGCTGATAGGGTTAATATGTTTTTCAGGACATGAAATTCAATAGGATATGATATCTCATTAGTGGCTATATGGGTAAGTGGGGGATATTATGCTGTCCACCATTCAGATACATATCTGATCAGCTGTTCTCCATATGATAACCTCCAAAAGAAGAAGGAAACATGGGTGGGAGACAAGAAACAACAAACAGGGCACTTTTTTTTAACAAATGCATGTTTGTGTATGTGCACAGTACACACACACACATATATATATATATATATATATATATATATATATATATATATATATATATATATATATATTGGAAGAACATACACTGAGTGCTCCACCGGTTTGTTGAAGCACAACCGGTATGTAGCCACAGGGATTAAGCCTGCCCCAGTACAGGTACTCCAGGATCAGCTGCAATGATCCTAGCTAAGTAGTCTCTTAATGGAAAGAAGGGGATTTCAGCAGAAAGGTGAAATGACCAGTGCTTTATTAAAAAAAAAAAAAAATATATATATATATATATATATATATGTTTAAAATAAAACAAGTGTCGAACCAATGTGTTTCTGGATGATTCTTTCATCAGGACGTTTGGACTTTCTGCTGGTTGCCCTTTTTTCCAATAAGAGAATACTAAGCTGTTGCGCAGAGGATCATTGCTGCTGATACTGTAGTACTTGTACAGTGGCAGGCTTAACCACTGTGGCTACATGTCAGTTGTGCTTCAACCAACTGGTGGAGCACTCAGCATGAGTACATTCTTTTATTATACATTGTGCTGTTTTCTCTTAATAGATGAGAGTGCAATATGTTCATATACACCCACATACATATATTTGTAAAAAGGCACCACGTTCCGGTTGAGTCTTCTGTAGTTGCTGTTTCCGGCTGTTGGTCTCCGTTGTCTCTCCTGATCCGGTTGGACATCCTTGCTGGTTCCTGTTCATCTCCTGAGCCCTGTTCCTGCACCTGTGGCGACATTGTTCCTTGGTCGCTTGGCGACATTCCCTGCTGTTGGTTCCCAGTTTGCGGACGCTGGTTCGCTCTCAAGCCTTGCGGCTATACTATACAAGTCTGTTGGTTCCCAGCGCGCGGGCGCTGGTTCGCTCCTTTGCTTCACAACATTATACACTGATATCTATTGACTCCCAGCGTGCGGATGCTGGTTCGCTCTCAAGCCTTGCGGCTATACTATACAAGTCTGTTGGTTCCTAGCGCGCGGGCGCTGGCTCGTTCCTTTGCCTCACGACATTATACACTGATATCTATTGGCTCCCAGCATGCGGACACTGGTTTGCTCTCAAGCCTTGTGGCTATACTATACAAGGCTGTTGGTTCCCAGCGCGCGGGCGCTGGTTCGCTCCTTTGCTTCACAACATTATACACTGATATCTATTGGTTCCCAGCGTGCGTATGCTGGTTCGCTCTCAAGCCTTGCGGCTATACTATACAAGTCTGTTGGTTCCTAGCGCGCGGGCGCTGGTTCGCTCCTTTGCCTCACGGCATTATTCACTGATATCTGTTGGCTCCCAATGTGCGGACGCTGGTTCTCTCTCAAGCCTTGCGGCTATATTATACAAGTCTGTTGGTTCCCAGCGTGCAGGCGCTGGTTTGCTCCTTTGCCTCACGGCATTATTCACTGATATCTGTGGGCTCCCAGTGTGCGGACGCTGGTTCGCTCCACAAACCCTGTGACTATATTAGTCTGTTGGTTACCAGTGTGCGGACGCTGACTTGCTTCATTATTTTCTCAGTCCTTTGGTCCCCAGCGCATGGGCGCTGGTTTGCTCCTTTGCCACTTGGCTACTACTCAGTTATACTGATAGTCCTCAATGTGCTGTCCAGTCCTAGACAGCTATTCTCCCATCAATACCCAGGTATTGGGCGCATGACTACCTGGTATATGTGAATTTCGTATCTACTTAGCATCATTATACTATGATTAACATCTGACAGTTACTGGGGCCACACTGGTTGACACCTCCTCTCTAGGCTGCCTTGCCCGGTATATTGGTAAGGCCAGTAGAACCTTCCTTCATTCCACCTTAAGGTTGCCTTACCCGGTATTGGCAGGGCTGGTAGAGCCTACCATCTCAGTGTTCCTTTAGGCTGCCTTGCCCGGTATATTGGCAGGGCCGGTAGAGCCTGTTTCAGCAGGTTATCCGTCAGGCTGCCTTGCCCGGTATATTGGCAGGGCCGGTAGAGCCTGTATACTCCTGACTGTCTTTTGGCTCCCTTGCCCGGTATATTGGCAGGGACGCTAGAGCCACCTTTCCATTACTCGCCCAGGCTGCCTTGCCCGGTATATTGGCAGGGCCGGTAGAGCCTGATTCATTATCGCTATATCTACTTGCCATTCTATGTATTGTACGTACGTGTATAAAATCCTATGGGATTATCTTTAACTTTTCAATAAAGTTGTGTTTTTACCTAACCTTACGTCTGAGAGTCGTAATAAACAGTGACAAAAAACTTTTCACTCTACAAAAGTTTAGACCCAAAATATACACAAAGAAATCCAAGAAACACCTCAAAGTAAATAGAAAAATAGCAGTTAAAGGGTTAATAAATGCATCCAAAGAATTCCCCAGATCAAATATTAGTTATTATAACCTTTCCAGAAACACAATATATTATTCTAGAAATACCAATAATTATATTAACTAATATATAAACCAAGCTATTTAACTATATTACACTCATCTGGCAAAATATTATAATTTACCAATAATAAATACATTCTGATTAATTTCAGACTTTCTATAGCTAGTATAGCTTATTATAATTAATCCCAAATGGTTGGCCAGTCCACTTAACAGACAAATTATAAGAAAAATTATGTTTCTTCAAATATAGAAGAAATATATACTTGATTCTGAATTTAGCAGAATTTAAATAAGGAAAGATATATAGTTACCAGTCCAATAAGTGTGGATTTCTTAGTATTTCTTTATTAGGCAGCCAGGTATATAGCAGGAACTGAAGAGCCAGGAACCAAGAGGAAAACAAAAAAACAGCTAAGACTCAAGAGAAAAGAACCCCTTTTCTCTCTAAACTTGCATATTTATAATATTAAATTCCTCTTATCAAAAGCTGCTCTGATTGGTTAAAGAGACATCTCATTATGCAGTGACATGAGAATAAATTATGGAAAAATTCCAAAGCATTAGTAATAACACCATGTAATCTATAGATGGCCCATTACTCTACATTAAAATTTACACCTAAAATGATACCTGGTCTGGGTTCTGATAAAAATTTGGAATGTGAACTTTGACCCTATGTCACATAAATATGTCACCCCATAGGGGAATATATCTCTGTTTTAGACTTTTGAGATTTTCTCATAAGATACTAATACTGCTTGAGACTGTGGTTGTCTGTAATCCTTTATCAATCACCATTAAAGTCTCACAAATATCCCCCCCTTCCATTGAGGAAGAGAGGCTCATTGTCTCTGTTACATGAGGTAATTTAAACACATTAAAAAAAAACAGAGCTTTGTAGAGAACTTGGTTTAAAAGAAAAATTAACCATTTCCTCCCCATCATGCAATGTCTCTGACATTACACACATCATTACGCCTTAGTTACTACCTACATACTGTGGAGAAGGTCTGTGGAGAGTCTACCCTCGCTGTTCTTGGCCTCCTGGTTTACCGGTGCAAGATCCACAACTTTATAGGAGACGGCTGTGTGAATATAGCGCTGCATGTCCCCCTGTGTGTCCCTTACTGTATTTGTACCCCTCACCTGCCCCATGTATATGCCTGAATGCTTCCTGAGGCTTCCTTGAAGATGAGTTCTGGTTCACTACCATTGTAACATGTGAATTCATACCATCTACTACTGATATGTGCTGATCCCAAAGTTATGTTCGGCTGTGACTTCTGCTCTACCCACTCAGTATACTCTGGTTTGAGCCTCCTATCTTCTCCTAAGTCTGTTACAGTATTCCACCCAATGGGAAAGAAGTTGGGGGAATTTAAAGCTAAACTGAGCAAGTATGCCAGGAAACAACTGGCAGAAGGAGCGGTACAAGCCATAATGGAGGCATCCTCTGCTCCCGCATCCCCGGCTTCTTCTTCCTCAGATACAATTTGCAGATTTTATGGTGGCTATTGCTACTTGTCAAAACGTTCTTACCACAAAGATAGACTCGGTACAACTGGAAATTAATCTGTTACGTGCAGATCATCATGTTCTCGGAGAGAAGATCACAGACACCCAGAGGCGGGTCTCCGTGGTGGAAGACACCATCCCACCTATGTCTGAATCTCTTGAATCGTTGAAAGCCCAGGTCAAGTTGCTGCAAAGAAAAACAGATGACCTTGAAAATAGGTCTAGACAGAATAAAATCCACATCCTGGGGATTCCTGAAAGGGCAGAAGGAGACAACTCCACTGTATTTCTAGAATCTTGGCTGAAAACCACGCTGGAAATGGAAGGCTTATCCAACTTATTTGTGGTGGAACGTGCATACAGCGTCCTGATGACCAGACTACCACCTGGAGCCCAGGCAAGGCCACTTATAGCTAAAATTCTACATTTCCAGGACCGTGACGCAATTTTGCAACTGGCTCATACTAAGGACCCTATCGAATATGAAAATAATCACATCTCTATTTTCCCTGACTTTCTCTCGGAGTTCAGAAGATGCGTTGCAAGTTTGTTGACATCAAAAGGAGGCTAAGAGATCGGGGCTTATCCTGTTCCATGCAATATCCAGCTAAACTCAGGGTGGTATATGGGAATTCTACAATGTTTTTCACCTCTGAGGTTGAAGCTGCAACCTGGCTGAAAGGTCTGGGCATTGTTTGAGTGGAGTCTACAGCTGTGGTTACTACTATTATAGGTGAATCTATTCTTCTTGTTATACCTGAGGATATGCTCTGCTACTGACGGTTTAATTACCACTTGAAGTCCCGGACCGCTATTGGAGATAAACCTTCCCTGACATTCTGGAACTCTAAGACTCCAGGCCGCATGCTTACTTTTTGGAACATTCATTACAATTGCGGTTGATATCTATGGAGTGGTAATAGATTTGAGTGGGGGGGATATACCTCTCTCTCTCTTGTGGGGTGGGGGAGATGATAGAAGGGCAATGTCTACAAAGCTTACATCCACTTTTACATCCACTGTTAATGTGAGGGAAATTATATATATATATATATATATATATATATATATATTTTTTTTTTTTTTTTTTTTTTTTTTTTTTTGCTCTGTGTAAATGGAAGATATGGGATTCTGCTGGGGGCGGGCAGCTCATGCGAGCGATGTTGATGTGCGGGACCAGACCAGTGTTCTATGGTCGGCGCCCAGCGTCATCGTCGAACTGTTTTAGCTGGGATGATCTTGGGTCTATGGGGGTCAGGAATTTTGTTCATATAGGTCATGTATGATCCCCATTGGGCTCGACTGGGGTATAGACATCACCTATTTTTTGGACTGATAGGGATTACACATGTCATTGTATTCACGTTACCTTCATGAGTATTGTTTATGTTTTGCTGTTATTGTGTTCTGTGTGGGTTGGGAGTTGGGTTGGACTGGGGGTCTGGCCGGGAGTCTCTCTTCGGCTGAGTTTTGGGATGACATCTCCATCAAGTTGGGGGGTGGCAACAGGGAGGAGGTTTGGGGGGGAAACTAGGCAGTTTGGGGACAAGGTGTTCTCTATTGGGTTGTGGGTTTGGGACTCTGTGCTCTCTCGCTCTCCCACATGGCCTGTTACAGGTAGGGAAAATATGCTGATCTGTTATGGTGGTGAGTGTCTATAAGTTCTTGTCATGGAATGTCAGGAGCCTAGATGATCACACAAAGAGGTCTTTTATAATAAATCATATTCAAAAATAGGCTCCTGATGTGGTCATGTTACAGGAAACTCATCTGCTGGAGGGGGAAACTAGGTCCTTGAGTATACTATGGCTACAGTCACTTTATCATTCCACGCACACTTCATATGCTAGGGGGGTGCCTCTGCTGGTGTCTAAACGGGACACCGTTTGAATTAGTTGATCTTAATACTGACCCTAATGGCAGGTATTTGTTTCTGACCTGTAAAGTGCACGGGGCCCTGTCCATCCTCCTTAATGTTTATATTTCTCCTACATTTAATACCCTGGTCCTTGGGGAGGCTCCAACATATATATCGGATAAGGCTGACTGTAATATTATTTGCATGGGGGACTTCAACATGGTTATGGCTTTGGAACATCTTTATCAGAATAAAGTACTCAAAACCTTCCAACAATTACACTCTGAATATCAATTGCCAAATACTATGTTCTTCTCTTATTTACTGCTGAGACGTGCTCTTAGAGACCTGTGGGAGGACCAGTAACCCCAATTGGCTCAATTTCCTTTATTATCTCTCTTCACTCTTACTCATAGGCCGAAACCCTTATCCTTCATATACAATTGGATGATGGGGAAGGTTGTTGGTATGGATTGGAATATATGATCTAGACAGAAGACTGATGTAGGGCCACCTGAGGATTGGGAATGGTATGAGGCATGTAGAGCCCCTTCTCGGGTGGCAATCTCCACTATATACTATATCGCTCTTATTATACTCCGATGAGACTGCGTTTGATGGGTTGCACTAAGAGCAAATTTTGTCATAGGTGTGATAGGGCAGAGGGAACGTTTATGTACATGATGTGGGATTACCCCTTGGTGAATACTTTTGGAAGTTTATCATCCAGACTGTGGAGAGAGTAATGGCAAGACCAATCCCACTTACGCCTAAACTGTGTGTTATGTCAATAATCCCCGATGAGATACAAGGGGGCTCGGTGAAGGGACTTCTTGGAGAACTCCTTGTCAAGGCCAGGAAAACTGTGGCTATGAATTGGATGGCAGACAGGGCTCCTACTCGTGCACCTTGGATTGAACTAATAACGCAAAATTTACCACACTACAAATTGGTCCACTTGCACAGGGGCACCCCTCAAAAGTATGATAAGATATGGGGCCCTTGGCATTTGAGTGTGCCACATAGTTGGAACTGAATGAGTGACTGGACCTAGGTAGGTAGTCATACTTCTACTTAAATTTATGTATATTAGATCCCCTCTGCGCTGCCATGCCATACACAGGATGGATGGGGATGGTTTCCTTCTCAGAAATTGTGAGGCTGCCTGGCCGTGTGGGAGGGTGGGGGTGGGGTAAGGGGAGCGAGCTAAGAGAGGGGGGGAGTCGAGTAGTTAGGGGGGATTGGGAGGGCAGGTTTTCTGGGATAGGGTGGGAGTTTGTTTAAAAAAGGGGAAAAAAGCTATGGGCTATGCTGTTCTGGTCTTATTGCCATGTTTATTATGCTTCAATTACGTGTAAGTAATATTACCATGGCTAAGTGTACCTGATATGTGTATGATCCATTTTGTATGTGGCTGGATTGGCATGGCTTGTTAATAAAAACAGTAAAAAAAAAAAAATTCACCAAATTCCTAATGAGTTTTAATTGACTTTCTTAACCCCTTAACCCCTTGAATGCTAGAGAGGTCTCCAATGCACTGCTGTTCAAGTCTAAGAGAATATTTATTTGTTCCTATGGTGAAGTTGGTTTGCTCCAGAATTACCCCACTTTTATACATAAGGATCTATGGGCCATATATATGTTATTCTGGAATAAACCAACCACACCATAGGGGACAAATAGCAATAACTAAATTCCCATGCACTTAAATAGAGTATTTTAAACACTTGAATGACAAAGAGGTCTTCAATGCACTTGCATTGGAGACCTCTCTGGCATTGAAGGGGTCAAAGCCCAATTTAATTTAACAAGAATTCTTATTTGTACCCTATGGTACACTTGGTTTACTCCATAGTAACTCCAGTTTGCTTTTCTTAATATGGGCCTATATAAACCATCTTATAAGTGTATTGCCATCCAGCACCCAGTTCCACTTGCAATTGTTGTGACAAAGCCATATGTATCATTCCACAGCAGCCCATAAGAGCATCACACAGACCCCAACAATAAAACATAGCACACCATAAATTACTGCACTAAACCGTATCATTCCACAGCACAAAACGAACATACTCCACAATTCTCTGCAAATGTATAAAGTAAAAAAGTAGAGGAAAAAACAAGGGTACCCTGATTGCTTGAAAATGGGTCTTTCCAGAGGTATTACAGTTTAAACTTCTGTTCTGTTCATATTAACAGTGCCCTCTAGTGGCCAGAAAGCAAGCTCATTTGTAGTTCACCAGGCACACTAAGGTGTAATAAAGAGGTGATAAAGAGATTACTTCTGCAGTGTGATAAACTCTCTAGGTCCTATGTTATTCTATGGAGTCTATACACTAAGATGTCTCATGTCCATTGGCTCTAGGATAACATAGTTCTTGGGGAGTTTATCACACTGGAGAAGTAATTTCCCCTTTATGGCCTCTTCAACAGACCTTTGCGCATCTCCCTCCTGGTGTTCAGATAGTTATTCAGTTGCATTCTATGGGAGTAGGGAGCCATTTAATACACATCTCCAAGTGATATGAGAGTAAAAGCCTCATCACTTCCTGACAAGCTGAAAGGTTATAACTTTTGTAAATGACTGAAAACAGTGGGAGTACACTTCCTTTACTCAAATAATATATAGGTTTTCATAAAAAGTTAACTGCCTCTTTAATTCTGTTTTATGAAACCCCGTGTGGTACCGCTGTAGAATAGATAAAGGTTCTGGAGGCTGATGAACTAAAAAACTGGAGTAATTCTGGAGTAAACCATCTGCAGCATAGTGAATATCACTGGAGAAATCATCTCCACTTTATCACCTGTTTATCACCCCTATTGCATCTCCCCCAATGGCTCCAGTGTGATAAACTCTGTGATTCCTGCGCTATTATATAAAGACTCTGCAGTAACATCCCTCAAGTCAGCTTGATCTTAGTGCATTGCATAGGAAATGGAGAGTTTTTTCAATGGAGAAGTCATCTTCTTTTTATCACCTGTTTATCACAAACTTTAAACACCAAGTGAGGGGAATATACAAAATTATTTCCACACAAAATGAAGTACAAGGAACTGGTTTTATGCTTTCTTGACCTGCATCTGCATAACCGTTATATACAAGGCTCTACACATGATAGCATTTTTGCTTTGCATTCATTGTACCAAGGAACAGGCTTTTCAGTGTGTGACCTTTCTCGCAGTCCAGCATCAGGTTATGTAAAAAGTGGGTACAGAGAGGAAAAAAACAACATCTTTCATTTTCCTTACACCTATATAGTGGTGACAGAAAGTGCTTGTTTGCTTAGATCAGTGATTCTTATCTCCAGTCCTTGGTCACACCAACAAGTCATTTTTTCCCTAATTAAGCACAGGTAGATCAATCACAATGACTGAGCCACTAATACCTCATCTGAGATTAAGCAGAGATATTCTGAAAACCTGCACTGTTGGTGTGTCCCAAGGACTAACCCTGAGAAACACTGTATTAGGTGTTGTGTGCTGGAGGAGTTGGGAACTGAAACATACCAAGGTGTCTATACATAATCACAGGTGGAGGTTTAACAGCATTTTATATAGGTGCAGGTTATACATTTCCCTTTTTACATTACCCTCATTGAAGCTAATGTACTGAGAAAAGGTGGTACAATGCTGGGACAAACCAATTGTACTGTAGGGAAAAAATAAACACTACCACTGATTTGAAAGGGATTTTTAGCCCATTAAATGCTAAATAAGTCTCCATTACTTTAGGGTTAAGTAAGTTGGAGGGGGCTGAGAATTGTTAATTTGTCCCTTGTGGTGCAGTTGGTTTCTTCCTTCCCACATCCTCTGGACTGTACACATTTTATCCTGTTACTTGCAGACCCCATGTAAATGAGCCCATTCTGTAAATGGCAGACTTATCTGGTAATGTTTTGGTCCCTTCCCTCTTGTTTTTTTTCTTGCACTGGAAAAATATGATTTGAGGAAAACGTCTCATGTTAAGTAAACACGTGCAGAATGTACGCGTTGTGGTACCTGTGAAATTTCCACTGGAAGTCCTCCAGACCACTTTGGCTGGTTTTCATGGAAGAAGCCAAGGAAAAAAGAAAAGGATGCTTAACATTCAGCAAATTATCTGCAAGCAGAGGAAGAAGCCTTCAGAAAGTCTCTTGGCATCATGTCCATACCTTATATTTGGCCATCTGTTATATAACTAACACAAAAGCCAGTCAACTCAACAACTTTCTCATGCCAAGCTACTTTGTAGGGATTGTGCCATCTAAGCTGGTTGGAATCATTTTTATTATTTATTTTGAATGTTCCAAAATATTCCTTAGAATAGCAAGTCATAGAAACCAAAAACCTGATGTACAATGGAACTATGGGTTAAACGGCCTGCTGTTTAAGATATGTGACATGGTTGACATTCCATGGTTGATTAAGGTATATATGTCTATACAGGGACATTCTAACAATAGCCAAAAGGGGCCACTGCCTGGGCCAATAGTGGAAGACCTCTCCCCTATGCAGTCTAGGAGAAACTGATAGTCACAAGTTTGGAACCCTCTGGATCTCCATCTTTCTGATGATTTGGGCTATGCAGTCTGCTCAATTTGGAAGCAAGGTGTGGAAGCTCACAGTCTGCTCAATTTTTTATGCCAGTTGTGGCAGCTCAGCATTGTTTGAAGATGGATGTCAAAACTCATTGTGAAGATGTTTGAATCACTAAATAAAAAAGGCTTCATTCAGCAATCTACCATGTCTGCTTCAAAGAGAATCACTGTCTTCAAAGTGAAATTATATGTAAACACATTCTACGGTTCTGCCAAAAATCCTGGTGCAAAAAAGATAATGTCCTATATCTCACTTATTCAGCAGTGAACTCAGAAAGGGCATTGAAGCCAAGGTCAATATAAGCAAAAAAAAAGTCAGTTTTGAAAAACTTTTATTGAGATGGTTTAAACAAGTATGCAGAAATATGAACAGAAATCCAAGTTTCTAATAAAATACATACAAGGAAATGGTTATCAAATACAAATATTGTCGCATGATGGGAGGAGAAAATAACAGTGTGTATTTATATCTGGACACCAAGTCAATTAGGCTGGACTAAAACCAGGAGGGGGAGAAGGAGATAACGTGCCAGTACAGATGAAGATTGGAATTACAGAGAAAAGGTAAGAAGAGAGGACAAGAAAAAAAAGAGCTAAAATAAGTGGGTTGAGTTAAAACAGTCATCTCGCCATAACAGTCAGACATGTTTCTCTTGTAAAGAGCAAATAAGCACTTTACGTGAAAATTAGGTGACAATGTACAAATCTACCAGCCTGCTCATTTTCTGCAGTAGTGCTTTCTGTGTTTGCCTCCGTTGCACTTTGGCTTATGCTCTAGAACAGTGGTTCTCAACCTGTGGGTCGGGACCCCTTTGAGGGTCGAATGACGATTTGACAGGGGTCTCCGAAAATCATCAGATATTTATATTGTGATTCATAACAGTAGCAAAATTACAGCGATGAAGGAGCAACGAAAATAATTTTACTGTTAGAGGTTGCCACAACTTGGGAAATTTTATCAAAGGGTTGCGGCGCTAGAAAGGTTGAGAACCGCTGCTCTAGAACATATGATTGCTTTAGTGCATATTTTTCACGTTTAAGGGGTTAAACCCCAGTACAATCACTGGGAACGTTTGTTAGTTCCTTTTAGTGCACTTGATTTGCTCTAGAATCGTTACAATATTCTTGGTGAATCAGTGTCACAGCTTACCTTGACTCCAGCATGATTACAGGCGCGAGGCTTCAAGCAGGCTGCAGGCCTCTGTTTTATCTGTTTACTTACTGTAGTTTCCTCCTACCTACTTCCTACTTCCTCCCTCTGAGCTGCTCCTCCTACTTCCTGTGGAGGGGTTTATAAGGCAGACTGAGGCCTGACTCAGATGCCCTTGCATTGTTGTTCTTAGGTGAAGTACTTGGGCTCTGTGTGTGACCTGGCTATCTACGAAAACCCACTCTGTGTATGACCTGGCTATTTATGAGAACCCGCACTGTGTATGACCCGGCTAAGTAAGAGAACCCTCTCTGTGTATGACCCAGATACGTATGAGAACCCTCTCTCTGTGTATGACCCAGCTAAGTACGAGAACCCTCTCTGTGTATGACTCAGTGATCACGAGTACCCCTTACTGTGATCAGTTTGTACTATTGGCCTAAGACAGACCACTGTTGTGGATAGAGAATCAGATTGGTGACTGCAGGCGTGAGTCACAGGGTCTCGATATAGTGACTGCAGGCTTGAGTCACAGGGTCTCGATATAGTGACTGCAGGCGTGAGTCACAGGGTCTTGATATAGTGACTGCAGGCTTGAGTCACAGGGTCTCGATATAGTGACTGCAGGCGTGAGTCACAGGGTCTCTTAGCGGTGATTGCAGGCGTGGGTGAGTTCTCCAGTCCAGCAGTCCTTATGTTCCTGTTCATCGGATCAAGATTACTGTTCCAGTGTTCCAGTCGACGGATCAAGAGCTAGCGTTCCTGTTTCCTGCTGAGACTCACAGGGGCTTCTGCCCAGTCTCCAGCATTGTGGTCTAGCGTGAGGCCTACTATTTCTGGTAGTAGTGTCGCCAGCTAGTAACCCTTTGCTTGTTGTACTACATATTTATTGCTGTGATTTATTCTAATAAATATTTTGCATTACATTACCGTACTGAGTTCTGAGCTTTCCTGGGTGCCCATGACAATCAGCCTCATTATCTTTATAGAGTAAACAGCATAAATTGTTTAATGTGCATATTATACTGTATTATTCATTCCAAATACTATAATGTAGTTGTCAGTGATCAAAATATAGTTATAGAAGCCTCAGGATCTCACTGTACATGTCCCTTCCTCCAGAAACACTGCATGCTCACCTTGAACCTGTCTGTCATCTTGTTTGTGGTTGTTACACCCCAGAACCCCTCCTCAAGACATGGGAAAGCTAACATAATGTTATGTCATGGAGAGCAATGAAAGAAGAATAAAAATAAATACCACTTTATAAAGACTGTTCTTGGGATACATGGTAATGTCCAGTGCCAGCTTTACATCTCAGGTGTTCTGAGGCAAGACATCCTATGTGCCCATAGCCCCATCATGACTACACGCCCACTCTGCACCTACTCCCCAGCTCCTTCCACTGTTGTTTTTCTTAGGAAATACTCATAGCCCAGGTCATACAAGCATGAAGACATCTGTTACAGTGGACTTGTTACTCACAGGCAAGTTTATTTTATTTTTCATAGAATTATAAACTGCCTGTATGTTACAGTAACCATTTTTTGTAAAATAAATGGCTTTTGAGAAATTGACCATTGTTTTGTTGGCACTGTATGGTACCTTATACTAACTTCCTGCACAGCATGCTAGCACAGTGTATCACTATACTGGCCCAGCATATAAACAATACCATACCATACCATAAAGTGCCACTGTGTGCCACCAACAAAAAAGGTTCAATGTTTTGGCTGCCTCTTAGGCACTCAATGGGGTATCCCTTTGAGTGCCAGAGGAGTTTGCAATGCATTGCCATCAAATGTTAAACTTATTTTAGGTTGATAGGCCCTATGGTTCCACCACAGGGATATATAAAAAATAAATTGGGTACAGGTACCTGGAAAAATGTTGTCCATCTGCGCAAAGTTGTTGCACCATTTCAGGTCAAGAACTCTAGCTGCCTAATGGGTAAGCTGCCCCTTGGAATAACAGAACATACAACATACAACTGAGGATTTTTAATGTGATCTGGGCCATTTTAACAATAGGAAAATGTTGGCAGCTACACAAGACCCATCAGATGCAGTGGGGGGAAGTTGGTGGCTCCGGGGCCTTATGTGGCCCATAGAGGCTTCTGTTGTGGTCCCAAGTCTGATCTCTGGTATAGTAGGAAGAGCATACACACACTATTTTGACACCAGAAACCATCTGCCTCTAGACAGAGCTCCAACTAATTGCTTCTCACTTTTTTGGAGACCACTTTAGCACCCAAGATGCTAATCTACTTTTCTCATCCCCTATATAGAATTCTTTCACCACATTGTGCAACCGTTTGGTTGACTTGAGGGTCAAATATGAGGTCCTTGACTTGAATTTCATTTCCCGTCACGGGTGAAAGGGAAACTCTGAAAATTGCAACAGAGTTAGCAACTTTCTGGATCTACTACACTCTTATGTTATTGAGTATATAATGCAGTTTTTCAATGTGTGAAGCCAGATGTGAAAACTAAGCATTCTGTTTCATCAGGTTACTCTAAGACTAAGTGCTTAGTATTGTGTGAACCTAGGTGTAAATGTTAAACATTCTGTGAGTTCATTTGCTGGAAGCTGAAAGGTTTGTGAATTTAGGAGTAGCTGAATACTAACTAGCAGGATAGGAAGTGTAGTTATTGTTTAACCCCTTAGACTCTACAGCTGTGCATTGCTTTGGAGACCTTTCTAGCATCCATTTCGTGTTTACCCTCTGTCCATGGCGGAGAATAGGGGCATGGAGGAGTATGTGGCGGATGCTCTTTCCAGAGGTATCATTGTTTGTTTCTTTGTTAAAAAGAAGGATGAAGGATGAAGGATTGAGGCCATGCATTGATTTTCGAGGGCTTAATAACTCATGATCAAGAATGCTTACCCAATTCCACTGATTACAGAGTTATTCAACAGACTACGGGGTTCGTTGGTCTTCATTAAGCTTGATCTTGGGACGGCTTATAATCTGGTGTGAATCAGAGAGGGCGATGAATGGACAACAGCGTTTAACACCAGGAGCGGACATTTCCAATATTTGGTAATGTTCCCACTTTCTTCCAGGAGTTCATTAATGACGTCTTACGAGACCTTTTGCAGCTCTGCGTGTTTGTCTATTTGGATGACATCCTCATCCACTGTCCGAATCTGGAGCAACACCGAACCGATGTGGCAAAGGTGTTACAACTCTTACAGGCAAATAACCTGTTTTGCAAGTTGGAGAAATGCAAATTTCACCAGCCCCATGAAACATTCCTGGGTTATGTGATTTCCTCCACTGGGCTAGCCATGGACCCTGGGAAGCTTTTCTGCAGTACTCCATTGGTGCCTTCTTATGGGTCTTAAGGCGATTCAGCGATTTTTGGGCTTCACAAATTACTATCGGAAATTTATAAACCAGTTTTCTACCATTACTGGTGTGAATCCTTCCGAGTGGTCTCCGGCTGATCTTCGGGCTTTTGAAACTCTGAAAGCAGCTTGTCAGAGACATTGCCATGATGGGGAGAAAAGGGTTAATTTTTCTTTTAAACCTAGTTCTCTGAAAGTCAGTTTTAAGATGTGTGTAAATGATCTCATGTTAAAACAATGGGCCTCTTTGCTTCAAATCAGGAGTAAATATTTGAGCGACTTTAATGTCAGATTGATGTTCACTTGGAGACAAAAAGTCTAAAACAGAGACAGACTGCCCTATGGGAAAGCCTAGTAAAGTGACAGGTTTATAGGGTCTCTGATAAACTGATGATATCTCCTTGTTGAGATGAGTGCCAGGCCAGATGTCATTAATAGTGTTTCTCAAATTATCAGGAAAAATTCTAATGTGGAGTAAGGGTGCCATCTACAGTTTTTATAGCGTCATTATTGATGACATCACTGTATAATGAGATGGTCCTTTAACCAATCAGAGCAGAGTTTGATAAGAAAATCTTTTACTCTAAAAAGTAAAATTGAGAGAGAAAAGGGGTCTTTCCTCTTGAGTCTTAGCTGGTCTTTCCACTTGGTTCCTGGCTTCAATTCCTGCTCTGTGTACCTAGCTGAGAGATTCAAAAAGAAACACACTTGGACTGGTAACTATATATTCTCTTTATTTAAATTCTGCAAAAGTTCAGAATCAAATATTTATTTCTTCTATATTTGAAGAAATGTCATTTTTCTTATAATTGTTGGTTCTCTTGTTTTAACCCCTTGGACACCTTCATCATAATTAGTTCGACAAGCTTTTGCCACTGCGCCACTTCTGAGGCATCAGAATCCTAAGTTACCTTTCACAGTGTAGGTAGACGTGTCTGAGTCAGGAGTAGGCGCCCTCCTGTCTCAGCGGTCCTCTCCAGATGAGCCTTTGCTTCCATGTGGACTCTTCTCCCGTAAACTTTCAAAGCCTGAGACCCTGTATGGGATTGGGGACCGCAAATTATTAGCCATAGTCCTGGCTTTACGTGAGTGGCGGCACTTACTGGAGGGTACTAGTGTGCCTATTCTTATCTTGACGGATCATAAGAACTTGATCTACTTTTCAGAAGCTAAACGTCTGTCCCTCTTATCCCGCTTCAATTCTGCTGTGGTATATCTACCTGGTATGAAAAACATTAGGGCTGATCCCCTGTCCTGCCAGTTTGGTACCTTGTCTAAAGAGGATTGTGATCCTACACCCGTCATTCAGCCAGGCCGTATTTTGGCAACCATTGGCACCAGCATTACCTCTCTGTTGGGGACAGAGATATTGGCAGCTCAAGAGATGGCTCTAGCAGACAAATCGCATAGGCAGTGCTTTTTGCCTGAACCCTTGAGAGTCAGACTGTTAGAGAACTATCACTCTTCCAAAGCAGCAGGGCATATTGGCAGAGATCAACTATTGTGGTCCGTATCTCGACTGTTTTGGTGGCCTAGTATTCATGCTGATGCTTTTGTAGCAGCTTGTCATACATGTGTGCAGACTAAGACCCCACAACATCTTCTAGTTGGTCTTCTTCACCTAGTTACTAATGGGGAGCATCCATGGTCTCACATTTGCATTGATTTCATAGTGGAATTACCAGTGTCAGGGATTCACAGTCATCTTGATGATTGTAGACCGATTTTCGAAGTTGGCCCATTTTGTACCGCTCAAAGAACTACTTACTGCCAAGCAATTGGATGTGGTTTTCGCTAAAGAGGTCTTTTGCCTTCATGGGGTACCTAAGGTAATTGTTTCAGATCGAGGAAGCCAGTTTGTGTTGCGCTTTTGGAGAGCGTTCTTTGCTCAGTTTGGTATCCAGAGCTCTTTCTCTTCCACCTACCACCCTCAGTCCAATGGCGCAGCGGAGAGATTGAATCAGGCGTTGGAAAAGTTCCTGCACTATTTTGTCTAGGGACATCACGAGAACTGGACGAGCCTGTTACTGTGGGCGGAGTTTGCCCGGAATAGTGCCAAGAACTCGTAGACTCAGACTTCACCATTTATGGTTAACTATGGTTACCAGCCTTCACCACTTCCAGAGTCATTCTAGTCACAAAATATTCCATCTCTGGAGGAGCATTTAAGGGAACTCCGCTCCACATGGGTACGGGTTCAGAGAACCCTTCAAAGGCCCACACAGTGGCAGAAGAGGCAGGGCGATCGTAGAAGGTTGCCGGCAACGGTGTTTCAGGTGGGGAGAGAGTCTGGCTGTCTACACAGAACTTGCACCTACAGGTACCTTGTAGAAAACTGGCACTTCTATTCATTGGTCCTTTCCAGGTCCTTCGGAAAATCAATCCTGTTGCGTACACTCTAGAGCTCTCTGTCAATATGCACATCCATAACGTTTTCCGTGTTTCTTTACTTAAGCCCTTGGTCTGATCCGCTATAACTCCACACCTGTCCGTCCTGGTCCCATTAGAGTTGCAGATCATGAGGCGTATGAGGTACAAAATATTCTGGACTCTCGTAGGGTCAGTGGTCGACTACAATATTTAGTACACTGGAAGGGATATGGACCTGAGGAGCGTTCCTGGGTCTTGTCTAGGGACATGCATGCTCCTGCTCTCATTTGAAAATGTCATGCTCATTTTCCCTCTAAGCTTCAACCGCCCCCCACAGGGGAGAGGTCGTTGAAGGAGAGGTACTGTAAGCGCTAGCACTTACCTGCTTAGGGAGCCGGCCTCCCGGTGCACAGAGAGGTGGCCGGTCCCTTCCATGTGTTCTTCTCTTGCGGCTCCTGCTGCGTTGTCACTGGGATTCTCTCTAGTGACGTTGTGTCCAGCTCTTAAAGGGACAGGCCATTGAGAGCTCCACCTTCCAGGGGTGGAGGAAAGCTATATAAACTGCCTGGACACCACACTAGTTGCTCTTTCATGGTGTTCCAGTGTAGTTCGGTTTGGAGAGTGCTTGTGTATTATCCTTGGCCTGGCTATCTGTTCTCCCTGGTGTCCAGTTTTGTGGCTTGGCTGGCTTCCCACTTGGTATTGGACCTTCGGCTCTGGCTGACTACCTGCTCTGGCATTGACCCCTGGCTTGTCTGTCTATCCGCTTGTTATTGACCATCGGCTCTGGATGACTACCTGCTCTGGTATTGACCTCTGGCTTGTCTGACTATCAGCTTGGTATTGACCATCGGCTCTAGCTGACTACCCACTCTGGTATTGACCTTTGGCTGGTCTGCACACCGCCTATTCTGACTGCAGGCCTGAGTTAGTATTCTCCTGGTGGCAGCCTGTATGTATGCTTTTCTGGGTCCTGGCCACAGTCTTTTGCTGTACTTTCCTGGGTCCTAGCCCCAGTACTATGCTATACTTCCTGGGTCCTAACCCCAGTAACTATGCTATACTTTCCTGGGTCATAGCCCCAGTGGTGCTAATTCATGGTTGCCTTAGTTGTATCCTCAGAGCAGCCTCCTATTCCTGGTAGGAACCGCTTGCTTTGTGCCTATCTACTACGTGATCAGTATCAGTGTGTCTTTGCCGTTGTATATTTTGCACTATTCAATAAAGGTGGTGTTTCATAATCAGTTCTGTCTCCTGTCTGTTCCTTGTTATCCGTGACAGATGTGCTTTAGGATATTTCCTCTCTGTTAAAAGGAGTAGTGAGCTAAAAGAGATTGCACTTTGTGAAGGATACTTATACTATAGAGCCTCATCAGTTCGAGGGCAGGCTTGTTCCTAGTTGAGCATCTCTGACTAGCTCTTTGCATATGCAAATTACCCTTGGGATTGGTCACCCTAAGGGTAATCCAGACGTGGACCCCTTGCTCACAGTGCCTAGAGAGAACAGCTGCACCTCACTGACAAGGTCCATCAGGGGGTTGGCTGCTTCTCTTGTTCAGAGAGGAATTGCCTGGCACTTCATGGCCTTTTGGTAGGATCAGTATGATGTGCTTTAGGATATTTCCTCTCTGTGAAAGGCACTAGTGAGCTAAAGAGATTGCACCCTGGGTAGGGTACTTATCCTATAAAGCCTCATCAACTTGAGGGCAGACTTGTTCGTAGTTGAGTATCTCTGACCAGCTCTTTGAATGATGCATGAGAGTTACCTGCTATATAATTCTGGGCATGTAGGCATAAGTTATACCGTGGCCAAGTACAAATCACAGGTGACTGAGAAGCCTGGACTTTATCTTTATTTCAGTGAGTTCCCCACTAGTCCTCTGCACTGAGAAACCACAATATAAATGTAGGGTGACATTGGATAGGGTGCCCATGGCACCACTGATTTATATCACTGAGAATTTGGGTAATTTTTGGGGAGTTCTTTAGCTTGCTGAATACAGCTCCAACTCTTCACCTAAAACAGTCCTGAACAAGTGTAAGGGAATCCATGACTGCAGCAGGAAATGATGCCATGGACAGAGGAAGGTGTTATGTTCCAAAAGGCCACTACTGGACAGATGTAACGTTGGTCTTTCTGTGCCATGTAGAGTGACAAACACAGTGCCTTGAATTAGACATCTGTGAAACAAGCCTGTCTTTTTTCCTCTGGGGGAATAAATTAGGCAACCCAGACACCAGAGGCCAGAATATCCCACATAGCTTATTAGTAGATGTTGTCCTGATGATGACATCACCTGTGTTGACATTTTTCCTGTTTGCTTTTTGTCAGTGATCCAGGGTTCAGTAAATCTCCCTGAATCCTGTGCACATAAACACAATTCCCTTCTAGGATCAAAGTATTCAATCGTCATTAAGTGTTTAAACCATTTACATGATATGGCACCTTAACAAATTACAGATGTGTTTAACTCCTTGGGTACTAAAGAGGTCTCCAACACATCCCGTATAATGCTTTGGAGACCTCTCTGCCATCCAAATGTGGTTAACATTCTATCTTTTCAATGCCGGACCAATACATTTTTAAACTGCTTAGGATCATATGCACAAATTTAAAGAGGAGCAAATCTGTGTCAAACCAACTATACCAAAAATAAACATTCCCATTGATTTAACATGAGCTTTTAACCCCTTGGATGTTAGAGAGGTCTCCAGAGCATTGCTTTTCTAGGATTCAGGAGGTTAAAACCCCATTTAAAGAATTGCTCCTTTTTGTCTTTGTGCATAAGGCCCTTACTGTGTTGTGATGTTATGAATATATTTACAGTTCTCTGGATTAGAGCAATAACGAGGTTAACAGGGACAGTAAGAAACAAACTGCAGAACCTCCATCCCAGCAGGAGTGTGAGGGAGAGGTATCTGTCTGGATCCAGCGCATGAATCAGAACCAGGAGTGACGCAGTTGTACCAAGTCTCTAATCCCCAGATCATCCCTGTGACTCCTACTTTTCCTGAAAAGGCTCTGTCCTGGCAAGACTAACTCCCCAGCCTAGCCTACCTTGTGTTCTCACAGACGATGGGGCTTTTAACCCCTTGAATGCTAGAAGGCTATCACATTTCTACAAAATGGTTTGGAGACCACTCTAACATTTTGTAAAACAAAATACATTTAACCTGAATAATCTCATAGCTATTACTCACCTTCAAATATTCATACCATACAGCCTGATCCTCCTTCAATTCCCTCTTAATCCTCATGTGACAATAAGGAGATTTAAAGCCCACTGTAGACAAGGAAAACCTCTAGAAGAAAATATGTTGCATAGGAATTACCCTTGAGGCAAAGGCCAAATAGCGATGATTGAACCTGCCTCAATTGCACTTTTTTTGCTCTTAAAGCCATGCTCAACAATTACCTTAATTTCATCTTTTCTTCTGGTAATCTGAAAGCCATGTTCTCAGTGTCAATTAAAATACTAGACTTATGCACAGCAAAACAATTGTTGTGCCTGAATTACAAGGTAAATATTTTTTTTACCCATTTGGATGAAATACATTTCTTACCATTCTGGTAGTCACAATTTTGGTGAACATTTTCCTTGTCAGATGGGATATTATGAAATAGTCCCCCAGTCATAACACTAACCTTGATATCAGAGGTTCAGCTGTATCCCCTACCACCACTACCACCAATACAACCTAAAAATCCCCCTCCACACACACACACACACAGCTTTAATCCTGCTGGGGTAATTGCCCAAGCCAATATTGATTAGCTGGAGGATTGATGTTACACACATACGGGACCCCTCCAGCTAGATGCTTATTGACCGTGAGGTAAGGTTACCCCAGTGCATGTTCCCAGCCAATAGAGAGTTGGAACTAACTTGAACAGAGATAGTCATATAAAAGCCTATTCATTTTTGCTTATAGGTGGCAATGGTGGTGGTGAGGTATTAGGGGTTTTTAATGTTTATTTGGTTTTGGACATAAAATGCAGGAAGACCAGGGAGTTGGGGACACTGCTGGACCTCCAACATCAAGGTAAATGTGATACTTGTTATGAGTGGTGTAAGCATATAAGTAAGACTGCGAATGAACGAATGAACAAATGGATTTGAATGAATGAACTGAAGTTTGTGTTCCATACTATTTATTTGTCTTTTAATCTGAATGTAATTAAACAAGCATTTTTGTTACATTTTGTCTTCTTTCTGAAAAAAATCTAAAAAATGTCCAAAAGAGAAAGCTGGGTGTTTGGCCAGATAGGCTTCTCTGGAGTTAATGGAATCCAAAAATCCCCATCTAGTAATAGGAATGAGTGTACTCCTGAGCTGCTCCTAGTACAGGCTCAAAAAAGCCACACTACAGGGAGCAACCCATTGTCAAACATTTGTCAAAATACAACCTTACTTTAAACTGGAACCCCAGAGATATAAAGCGTTCAGGGCAAGTTAGCAATAATCTGAAAGTAGACCACCTTTACCAGCAATGAAACCCTACCGCATTTCCTGATCAAGTCTAGGGCTGAATCGAAGGACATGTAAGAAACTGAGCTAACTGAATTGTCCATTTCATCATTGTGGCCTTGCTATACTGGAAATGATAGATGGTGTATACGGCCTAACTTACCCCAGCTCTTATTTGAGCACCATGCCCAAAGGGGAAGTCTAAAATTAGAAAACAGGGGAAAACAAATGGGCCTTCAATTAATCCTGCCTCCAGTTGCTTTCTAGTTTTCAGCCACCACTTCCTCATATTGATCAACAGATATTAGATTCTTGCTCTCACAGAACAGATTCCTAAAACTTCAACCCCTGACCTAATTAGCATTGCTATATGCTGATCTGAGTATGTTGCCTGCCACAGACACAATGTTTCCAGGCCTTGCTCCTTGAAATGTCATCTTTGCTGAAGGGCTACGACTCGGAACCTGCACTTGTTCTATGACGGTGAAAAGCAGGATGGTCTCTTATCAACATGGAAGATACCCCAATGTACCGCACACAAATGAATATGAACACTTCCTAAAGAAACTTGCACAACTGGATAGTGACATCTTCTTCCCGACTATATGCAAAAAGGAAAATGTAATACCTAAAGGCCTCATGCTGAAAAATCCTACCCTGGACACATACAACAGCAGGTTTGCACAGCAGCTATGTACCAGGACTTCCCAGAGGCCACACAACAACCTTATTGGGATCTGCTACAACAGGAAATCAAAGCTACAAGCAGAAATATCAAATCTCAATGAACAGCAAGAACCAGACACTGAGGACATACAACAGGCCCTTAAAAAATACTATAAGAAACTACAAACACTCCTCATCAAAATCAAGAGGAAGAAACTACAGAGACTGAGATAAAAAAAAGCAGGTTTCCCAGCAGAATCTGTAAATCAACCAGAACAGAACTGCATTGTGAACCTTTACACACAAATCAGAGAGGAAATATCTGTATTTTCAAAAGGCCTGTCATTCTGTCCCAGTTAACCTGTGGACAAGGTAACACTCTGCAGTGACATGGAGGTATTTTTCAGAAAACTCAAACTCACAGAATTCCTCCATGACAAAATAGATAGTAATGATACCAACACCACAGAGCAACATCACAATGTCAATGCACCCACAAAAAATTTCACCTGGACTGCAAAACCAGGAAGTAACCCTACACTGGATAGATACATAGATAACTTTAAAAACAGAGTCACTGCAGAAATACTGGAGAAACAACTTGAACCAACACCCAGCCTAACCCACAAGGAACAGAAAGTCATTTAGTTGCTAAAGAATAATTAGGACAATATTATTAAGCCTGCAGACAAGGGTGGGGCTGTTGTTATTATGAACACTGCGGACTACATTAAAGAAGGAGGCAACTCTCTGATGAAAGATGCTATATGAAATTACAAGATGATCCCACAAAAAATATACAAAACAACTTAACAGGATCATAAAAGACCTGCCCTAAAACATTGGAGAACAGATAAGGCCCCTAATACCAGCAGATCCAAAAATAGTCTCCTTCTACATGCTACCAAAAATACACAAAGAAGGAAACCCAGGAAGACCCATCATTTCAGGAACTGGCACACTCACAGAAAATATCTCTGGCTGGGTAGAAAAGACCCTGAGACCCATGGTAAAACAAATACCCAGCTTCCTTCAGGACACCACGGATCTCTTAAACAAACTAACTGACTTGAGTCCCATTCCAGAGAGCACAATCCTGGCCACTATGGATGTAGAATCCCTTTACACCAACATACCACACACAGATGGCATAGCAACATGCCAAGAATCTCTGGAACAAAATAACACACCCATGGAACCGGAAAAAAAACTCATACTGTTTATACTCACCCATAATTACTTCAAGCTTGGACAGGACCACATGCCATATAAAACACCCTGGTCTGTTTCCGCTACATAGATAGCACAATGAATATGCTCAGGCAGCTACTGTCAGCCGTATCCAAATAGAGAAAATCTAACTCACCCGGCTAACAAGCCTTGCGGATCCGGTGCAACTCCCATCAACCTCGGCCAGGTTTCAGCAAACAAGAAGACACAGAGCGGGGGCGCGCGCAGATCCGCTCCATAGACAACAGCCAGTGTTCGATAAAATCAAATATTTATTTGAAACTTCTTAAAAGCAACAATACTGTACATGAACAGTTGCAATATAACATGAACACATCACCTAACGTGTTTTATGACAGAGTCACTTAATCATAGGTAAAGTGTAGTCTGCAAAATCATCCTTAAATCCCTAACCTTACAATATCACCTGACTTGTCAGATCCAATGAGTAATTAAATGATGAGACAAAGGATGTTGAGAATATCCCTCCAGTGATCAAATGCACGTTCTCACTACGGAAGCTTCATTGATACAATTATTTATGCAGACTGCATCGATCCCATATGAGCGAGTGAAATCAAATATAGTGATCACTCTATATTACAGGGAAGTAATGTCTAATAGATCATAATAAAATAAACTAATTATATTCATAGACCATAGTTATGACACGTGTGAAAAACAAATACAGATTTTAAAAATGTAAAAACATAAGCAAAAATTATTTCCGTATGAATACAAAAACTACGAAAATATATAGACACATTTAAAGGTAATAACATATGCCTCATAATATATGCATCCCAGAAGGAATATATATGATTTTTGTCAAATAATACATACGTATCCAAATAGTCACTATTTCAAAGACAGAGTCATAGATGTAAATCTTATTGATGTATATATAAACTGACATGTTCTGAATTAATGCCACAGGGGTGTCTAGTGCCAAGATACAGTATCCACTTGATTTCTGTCTTATCCAGATTACTATTTAGGTCTCCTCCTCTTTCTGAAAGAACTATTTTCTCTATTCCTTTAAATGAAAAAAAGGAAGGTCTGCATTTGAGCAATCCACAAATTGATGAGCGACAGGTTTTGTCACATCACAGGTTTTGTCACATTCTGTACTTCAATGGGTGACTTGTCCTGCTTTCATACTGTTTAGAGCATTTCTGTCAAGTCAAAAGATAGACGACATTAATTGTGTGACAATTAATATATTGCTTGACACAGTAACTTTTTTTCTTCACTGTGCTTTTAAAATCATTATCAATTTCCACGTAAGCACAAGAAATGCAAAGCCTAGATCCACATATGATCATGCCAGTTGTGCTTAACCAAGTTGGTCGCTCTATAGGGGTACTCCTAAATAAACTGGGAGAAAGTTTTTGCCCCAAAGTGGGTTCTCTACTTACATATCGGCAACTATATTGTAGACAGGACTTTAAACGAGGATCATTCCATAATACAGGTGTATATCTTTTGACTTTTTTCTTAATTCTGTCATACTCCAGACTGTAGTCTGTAACGAATATGGGACAATTCTCATCCCCTTTGTGACATTTGAGTGATCGTCCCTTACCGCTCTGATTATCTTTATTAAGTATTTGAAGTCTATCGGTGGTTTTCTCTCTATTATAGGCTTGTTCTACCAATCCCACTGGGTATCCTCTCTGTGCAAACCGTTCTTTAAGAATACTGGACTGTAATTCAAATGTCTCCGCTACATAGATGATATTGTTATCATCTGGACCGCCAGTGAAGAGGAACTTCTCAAATTCCATGAAAATTACATTACATTCCACCCCAGTATCAACCTAACACTCAGTCACTCACTCACAAACATCAATTTCCTAGACATAACTATCAGTATTAAGAACAACTCCATCCACACATCCCTGTACCGCAAACCAACGGACAGACCAACCTATATGAAAAACAATAGCTTCCACCCAAAACACACAAAGAACTCCATCATATACAGCCAGGCCATCAGATACAAACACAAACTAACCTCATAGATTTTTTTGACTGGGTAACTAAAATAATAGGCCAAGGGGGAGCAGTAGATATAGCTTATCCAGATTTCAGTAAAGCATTTGACACTGTCCATCACAGAAGACTCCTTAATAAATTGCAGTGTTTGGGTCTGGATGCAAAAATAGTTAAATGTATGAGACAATGGCTGAGTGACAGGAAACAGAGGGTGGTAGTCAATGGAGAATATTTGGATGAAAGGAGTGTTACTAGTAGGGTACCTCAGAGATCTGTACTGGGGCCCAATCTTTTTAATATTTTTATTAGTGAAATTGCAAAAGTTCTTCAAGGTAAGGTATGCCTTTTTGCAGATGATACAAAGATCTGCAATAAGGTAGACACTGCAGGGGGGATAAGCCAAACGACAAATGATTTAGGTAAATTAGAAGAATGGACAAGAGTGTGGCAGCTGCAGTTTAATGTTGATAAATGTAAAAGAATGCATTTGGGACATAAAAATCCAAAGGAAAAATATATCAATAAGGGTACTGTGCTGTCAGAGACAATAGAGGAAAGGGATTTTAAAGGTTGGCAGGCAATGTAATAAAGCAGCGGTGAATGCAAGCAGGGTGCTGTGTTGTATAGCTAGGGTCATTAGTAGCAGAAAGAGGGAAGTGGTCATGCCACTCTACAGATCTCTAGATAGACATCACCTAGAGTATTGTGTACAGTACTGGAGACCCCATCTCCATAAGGATATACTCTAGAGAAAATTCAGAGAAGGGCTATTAAAACGGTGACTGGTTTACAGGAAAAGAAATACCAGGATAAAGGATCTGAACATGTATAACTTGGAGGAGAGAAGAGAGAGAGGGGATATGATAGAAACATTCAAATACAAGAAGGCAGGATGGAAGTACACTTCAAAGGAGTAAAAATGTTAGGACAAGGGGCCATAGTCTAAAACTAGAGGATACAGGTTTAGACATAGTGTAAGAAACTTTTACTTCACTGAGAGGGTAGTAGATAAGTGGAATAGCCTACCAGAAGAAGTAGTAGAAGTTCATACAGTGACAGAATTTAAGAATGCATGTGACAGGCATAAGAAAAGACCAAGGTTTGAGGTTTTTACAGTAGGAAAATGACCAGACTAGATGGGCCGAATGTTTCTTATCTGCCGTCAGACTCTATGTTTCTTTGTAACTTATTTTCCTCCTTTAATGGGAAAAATATATTTAAGTACTTTTTTAAAATAAAAAGTACAATGAATGTTATATGTATATATATATATATATATATATATATATATATATATATACCAAACAATTAAGTCCTAGCACTCTCCAAACCATGTGCAATAACCTGGGTGACGATTTCCATGCAAAGATACATACAGTTTGTAGTTCAAGAACCGCACTCACAGGACTTCCAAATGTTGCAAAAATGTGCAAGATTTATTATCAAAGTTTCAGCCCTCCCTTGAGCCTTTGTCAAGATAGGTTACCTATCTTGACAAAGGCCCAAGGGAGGGCCGAAACGTTGATAATAAATCTCGCACATTTTTGCAACATTTGGAAGTCCTGTGAGTGCAGTTCTTGAACTACAAACTAATTTGCATGCCTATTTGGCTATGAAGGAGTCAAGGACCATGTTTATCACTCTTCATAAGGATGCCACAAGCAGATGTGAAAGACCCATGGAGATTGAGACATTTGGCAGATGCCCAATTAGACTAAATCAAATTAATGTTCTCTTTCCATTTAGGCTAAGTGCTTAATTACCAAGCCCCCTGTTAATAAAGTTCCCATTCTCCTCATCTAATTGTGACATAAAATTGTTCCTGTGCCAAGTAAACATGTTAACCATAAGATGTTAAAAAAGGTTTATTCTCCTGATAATATTATATAACATTTTAGAAAGGTACATTTTCCTCCAGAAAATTAATTTTCTTTATACATGACTAAGGAAGGGCAAACAGTAATTTGCCAATTTTTCCATGGAAATTCTGGGCATAAAAACCCTGAAAAATGTCCACTTTTTGCTAACCATAATACATTTCTATTGAGAATGTTTGCTGGTTTTTGCCTAGGTCTGCAAATTCTGGCTAGAGGTCAAACTCAGTATGGGTGGTACTATGACTACCAGTGAAGTGGGACAAGGCTAGAACTCGGGAATCAGTATCTGTGGTTGTGGTTAGCAATTTGAGGCCCTCCAGCTGCTGCCAGACTACCGCTCACATCATTTTGGCAACAGCTGGAGTGCCTCATGTTGCCCATCCCTATGGCTACTAGTGCAGTAGGACAAGTCTGGAGGTTCTATGGCTACAGTGGGACAAGGCTGGGTAGAGTGTCAGTAAAAGTGATTCTATGACTACCATGGGACAAGGCTGTGGACAAGACTTGGACATACCTTTCAAGTGTCTGTCTTTAGGAGGAACAGTCCCTCCTTGATACCCAAATCCCTATGTCCCTCTTTTTAGGAGATCAACTGTGTGGTGTGTATATAAGTGTATCAAATTGCCCTACAGCAATACAACTTAAAGTTTATTTAAAATTCAGTATTTATGTTTGTAAACTGGTTTGTATTACAAAAATTGTCTTGATCTAAACAGTCTACTCAGGTACACAAAGAGGTATCAGTAGGTCATGAAATAATTTAAAAATTCTGGTTACTGCCCCACCAACCAGCCACTTCCCCAGGTACAAAGACTAAAACACAAGTGTCCTTGTTGGGCTATTTGAAATGTTGAGAAGTATGGGCAGGGGGTCAGAATGGTTCTAGGGATACTAGTTCAGTAGGACAAAGTTCAAGTTCAAGCTGGTGGAGGGGCAGCAGTTTAGTATGTAATGCCAACCAGAGAGAAATGATACCCCATTGGTATGAGTTGTCATACTGTGGTGGGTGCCAGGAGCATGGCTACTGGGGCAGCAACCAGTATATGTGAGATTCCATGTCTACCAGTGAAACAAGGCTGGAGGGAAGGGGCACAGTGTATGTATATAGAAGGTCTGTGACTAATAGGGTTCAGGTGAACTAGGTTGGGGGTTGTCAAATAGTGTATTTTGTGACTTCCAGTTTGCAGTGGAACCAGGCTTGGGAGACTGGCAGTGTACGTGGGATCTGTACTAAAATCGGGTGGCAGGGTCAAATTGTTCATGCAAGAAGGAGTCTAAAGTGGATCAGAGGGCTGGGTGGCTATATTTGTGGTTTCAATATAGGTGCAATGAGTTTTTTTTATGTATTTCTTTTTTTATATATACTGTATATTTAACCTTTTGAGTGCCAGAGAGGTACCCAATGCATTGCAATGCATTGAATACCTCTTTGTCACTTAATGGATTAAATGCAGACCTCATGAGGGGCATCAGGACCCATCTTGATGCCCCTCCACCAGCTTCTGACTCTCCAGCTAATTTGGCCAAGAAATCAATAGAGGTGATGCAGAGGAGCAGCATGGCTCTCTTCCTTCCACCCTACCTGTACTACGGGAGTGGGCAGGATCGGGTAAAGCCTTTCCCCAATCCCTCCTATGCCTACAAGGACATTCTGACATGCAGCCATGTTGTTACTCTGCATCGCCATTATTGATCCCACAGACAAATTGGCTGGAATATCAGCAGCTTGGATAACATCAGGAGGGATTCTGATACCCCCCCCCCCCACCACCACCACCACAAGGTCTCCATTTTTTTATGTTGCCACTGCATCATGGTTATTCCAGCTTACAAAGTCAAAAAAATCTATGAGGTTAGTTGCTTACAATATACTGGATTGGCACAGTGGGAACAGCTGGCCAAGCCTGTACATTGTAAAACTGAGTTAATCTATGGGTTAATACCAACAAGCCTTTTTTACCTGCCCCATAGCAGGTTCAGGGAAATGTCAATCCCCAAAATGCCCATCCACTACCCCTATGCCCACCAGGGAAAGGAAATTTAAATTTGATAGGCATAAGGCTATATAATGGATTCCTAAGTCTGTTTTTGCATGGAATCATATTTTGTACCTTGCCTTTCCTCCCCACCCCACAACTGAGAAGCAAAGTGAGAGGCAAGACTTAGACACAAAAAAATCAGACACAAATCAACAGAGTAAGAGAGACAGGGAGAGTGGGAGAGACTAAGTGAGAGCAGCAATGATACAGGTTGGGTGAGAGATGTGTGATGAATCTGAAGCAAGAGGTCTGTTGCTGCTTTGGGTAGTTGTTCCAAAGAATCTTCATTGTATTTGGGCCATGGAGAGTGTTATTTCAATACTATAGCTATAATTTGCAAAGTGAATTGGAATAAGTGAGCTTCACCAACTGATACTTAAGAAGTCTGGGGAGGTCAGAATTTGTGTGAAATTCAGTATGGCTTTGAACAACCATCTAGAAGTAGATCAGTATCCACTCCCCAGACTAGAAGAATTGTTTGTTTCCATATCAGGGACACTGCCATTTTGAAAACAGATTTAGAACATGCTTATTTTCAACTTGAAATGCATTTAAACAGTAGATACCTCCTTCAGTCTGGCAGTCTGCAATGGATATCATCTTATCTGACATTTCCCATATGGAATGACTGCAGGATGATATGCTAATCATAGTGATGATCAAAGATGGTCACAGGCAAAATGAAGACATGCACCAGCTGGTTAAGGACATGAACCAATACCCTCGGATAGTGTCCATTAAAAGCAACGAGGAACACTTTCTTGCCACTTGGCTGGACCCCCGATTTAAACACACAATTTCAGAATTTCTGTCGTCAACGATTTGTGACAACGAGGAATCATGACGATCAGCAGCATCTCTCTGAGAAATCGGATTCTGTCAAGGACTATAGAGATATGCTTATTGATTGAGTGGAGAGTTGCATTGTGGAGGATGAGTGGGAGAAAGAGCACAAAAATCTAGACAGCATAGTGAAAAAGAAGGCAGCAAAGCATTTAGACCAGTAGGAGCAGCTACATCATCAACCAGAACATCCCATTCAAAACACAGGGCAATTCATGGGTCTCAGCAGCGGAGGGAAATATCCAACACTGGTGGTGGTGGAGGTGGTAGTAGCACTGTTGACGTCACATCTCTTTGGGACTTACTCCCTGAGTGACACTGTGTAGCTCCTAGGAGTGGTCCCACTGCATGTCAGATGGTTTCAGCAAACTTACAGGAAAGCTACGCTCTAGGCAGAAACAATGACCCCATGGAATACTAGCAAACAAAACAGTGTGCGTGGCCAGCATTGACACGTACTGCAGTGGAAACCCTTAGCTGCCCTGCAGCAAGTATTGAATCTGAGTGGGTTTTCAAGTGCAGCTGGTTATATTGTGAATGATCGTAGGACTCAGCTATCAAGCAGCAATTTTGGGAAGCTAACATTCTTAAAAATGGAGCAACTTCTAATAACATTTGAATATCCGGTAGCAGAAACCACACATGGCAGAGAAAGTCAGGGCAAATGTATTAACAGCAGCACAGATTATGAAGATGAGGAGGAGGGATGTGATGGGTTGCTACCATATACCACACTTGGGACCACTGCTATGACAAATAATTATCGTATTTGCTCAAATATAACGCGGCACTGAATGTAAGGTGACCTCCCCAATTTTTGCTGTTAGGTTCTTGAAAAAAAGTATAAGTGCTGAATATAAGGCGACACTGTGTGTGTGTCTGTCCCTCACTGGTTTTCTTCATTTTCCTCTTTTTAACTTCCCTTTATTCCTGTCATGTTCTCCATCCTCATCTTCCTCTCTTTATCTCCATCCTAATTTTATTCCATTTTCATCCTCATCTCCCTCCCTTCATCTCCATCTCCCTCCTTCCCTGCCCTCAATTAATATCTACCTGATATTGTAATGTTCCAGATGAAGCATCCTTGCATTGTAATTGTCTGAAGCCTTGTAGAGGTGCTGTCCGGCGGGCAACAAGTTTCAATTTGCCACCCATCTCCTTGCATGTGGTACTGGTATATCCTATGAATGTGTAAACTCAAACTGGGTGTGATTTCCACAGAAATAGTGGGAAATCTTGCAGTCATGGAAAACAGAGGCGAAATATGGCAACGTTCTGGTGGGAAATTTATTGGCAGTTGCAAAAAGGAGAAAGTTTTATGTATTGTCTATGGGCAAACATTTTCACTAAAAAAAAAGCATAAAATTGTTGTTTTTTTACAAAAAGTCCTTAGGGAAATTTCCATAATGTTTCGTCCATCCCTATCTGTTACCATCTATGTCTCGTATCACCTGTCACCACCTATATTCCACCTTAAATGTCACTGGTTATATCCCATCTCCTGTCTCATTAGCTATGGCCCATCTTTCTTGTCAATGTTCCACCTCAAATGTGATCATCTATGTCCCATCTCATCTTGGGTTCTGGGCCATCTGCAAAGATTTTTTCGGGGGAGTGGGAACCAAGCCATAATATGACCCCCTAGGCCAGCCTGTCCAGCATGTGGGGGGCAATTGCCCCTCCTCCAAATGCCCATGCACCAGTTATGTCCCATCTCACCTGTCACCTGCTATGTTCCCCCTCACCTTATCAATTATGTTCCATGTCACCAGTCATCAGCTATGTTCCACCTCACCTGTTACCAACTATGTCCCATCACACATATTATCAGCTATATCCCATCTCAAATGTCTGCAGCTATGTCCTACCTTACCTGTCAATAGCTATATCTCACCTCACCAGCTGTCACCAGTCATCTTCCACCTCAAATTTTCAGATATTTACCATCCCACCTGTTACCAACTATATCCCATCTCATACCTATGTCCTCAGTCACTTCACCTATCACAGACATGTGACATATTACATGTTACCAGCTATGTCACACTTTTTCCTTCCTTAAGGAAGAGGAAGTCTTAAAAAATAAATATGGAGTCATATTAATCTATAGTAGCCAATTTGAAGGGGTCTGGGACCCTTTCCTCTATTTTCCCTACGAGAAAGGGTAGAAGCAATGTTACCTCTGTGTATGTGCAGAGTGTCTGGCTTTTTTGAGCAATCTAGGGCTGATTCCCTGCCTCGGATAGCCACTGTCTGAGAACTGTCTATGGGTATAGCATGTGTGTTGGTGTGGGGCATCCCCAAACACAGGTTATACATGGGTTGAGACATAATAGCAGAGAGCAAAGAGATGGGCTTCAGCTATATTTAATGGGTGTCAAAAGCATAACTACTGGGGGTGCAGAGGCTTCAGTTGTACTGGAACCCAGCATCCAAAAGGGCCCCATCTTTACTAGGGTTCAATAAGTTCTAGTTACGCCTTGGTGTAATATTTTTGTGATAGGCCCAAACATTTTTTCACCGGGGACCCCCTTCAGTGACCAGTTACACCACTGACAGGTACTCTGACTCGCTACTGTGGTTATTATTAGTGACATCACAAATCCTTTACAATTTACCTGTAAAATGTTAGTGCTGCCCTGAAGTTAAAGATTGAGAACAACTGGTTATAAATGATGGACTGGTAGATTTCAGAGAACCAGGCTCTTCCTTTTTTAGTTTAGAATGGTAGAGAAGGCTCCAAAGAAGACCAGTCCAACATCTTAAAGCAGTGGTTATTTATACTATTGACTCAGTTCTTGTGAAGGTCCTCTCAGTTTTCTCTTGCTCTGGTTTTCTGCCAGAGACACCAGATTATTTCCGTGCCAAGCCTTGAAGAGATCTGTGTCTTCCCAACAGCAATCTTTTGCTTCTTGAACAATATGCTCTTTAATATCATTTATATTACTCTAAACCCTCTATCTCTTCAAGCCAGATTTATTAAACAAATCATATAATGCTTCATGATAGGTTTAGTGCAAACCCTATTCAATATATATATGCTGTAATTGCATGATAATGAGGCTGGTGCACAAACAGTAAACCAAATGCACCATAATGGAGCGTAGAAATGCATTGGAGACTTATTTAGCATTAAAGAGGTTACAAGCTCTATTCACGTCTATGGAATATGGGGAATTTTTATTTGTCCAATGTGGTGTACTTGGTTTACTCCAGAATTAAACCAATAGCTGAAATATTTAATGTTAGAGAAATCAGCAAAGCTACCTGTATGTCTATATATTTGAAGAGGTCAAATAAATGAGTATTCCAGTATGTAATAATACCTTTTTATTGGACTAACACTACATTGCTGCCAGTCATAGACTATGGGGATGTAGTATATGCTCCAGCACCACAAATCCACTTGACACTCTGTATAACTGATTATGCCGCTTTATCCTCCAGTGTAATTATACTGTCGATCACTGGATTATGTTTAAAGAACTACATTGGCTAACACTCAACTCTAGATGTACCCTTCACTTTTCTTGCCTAGTTTATAACCACTTCTCTGGAAACGTATGCTCACTCCAGCTCTCCATACTAACTATAACCTCTACTTCACTGCTAACAACTCACTATGTATACCAGAATATAGGAAATAAGCTGGATGATCTGCATTCTCCTTTAGAGCTCCAAAAGCCTGGAATAACCTGCCTGAAATAATCAGATCTTCTCCCAGTCTAAAATCCTTAAAAATAAATGTTTCTTTATATCTAAAAACAGTATGTAACTGTATATATGTTTTATATGTATGTATGCATATTTATGTGTGTAGGTATATATAATGATTCTTTATTTGTATAAATATGTAACCTTTACTGAAAACTATCCAGGACATACTCGAAAACTAGAAAAATCTCAATGTATCCTTCCTGGTAAAAGTTTTTCTAAATAAACTCATGTAGACTAACTTTCGAGAGATGTTCTTCCTTCCTCAAGTCTAAAGTATACCTGTAATAAAAACATTTGTAAAGGAAAGTTTACAAACTTTTTTGTTCTCTGTCCTGCTTTTATTATCAGTGCTAGTTACAAAGCCCGTATATACGGGCTGATCTGGAGAGGGGAGCTCAGGATGGCTCACAACTAGTGTTGAGCGAGCATGCTCGGCCGATGCTCGGATCGGCTCGAGCATCGCTCTGCTCGGCACATGTCGGTACTCGTACGAGTACCGCATGTGCTCGCCCGCCATGTTCGGGTCTCCTCCCCGCACGTTTTGCGGCTGCTGCGCAGCCAATAAACGTGCAGGGAGGCTCTGACATCGGTGTAATGCCAGCAGCCATGTTGGCTGCTGGCATTACACTGATTGGCTGGCCAGAACCCGTGGTCAGGTGCTGTATAGCACCTGACCAGCGAGTTCGGCTCAGTCTGAGCCAGGGAGAGCTGAGGATAGGAAGGGAAAGGCAGTGTAGGGAGGAAAAAAACAAAAATTGTGAAAAAAAAAGAACCAAAAGTCCTTTTTAGGACTACTGTGTGTGGGGGCAGCAGGTTATTTGGTGTGGGGGGAAAAAAACAAAAAAAAAAAAAAAAAAATATATATATTCTGTTTAGTGTGCAAAGTTGCAGATTAGAGCACATTCTGTTTAGTGTGCACAGTTGCAGATTAGAGCACATTCTGTTTAGTGTGCAAAGTTGCAGATTAGAGCACATTCTGTTTAGTGTGCAAAGTTGCAGATTAGAGCACATTCTGTTTAGTGTGCAAAGTTGCAGATTAGAGCACATTCTGTTTAGTCTTCAAACTAAAATATCAAAGTCACGTATTCCATTCAGTGTGCGTCGCCGCAGTTTAGCAGCACATTCTGAGTACTGTGCAGAGTTGCAGAATAGGAAGAAATACTGTTAAGTCTTCAAACTAAAATATCAAAGTCACATATTCCATTCAGTGTGCTTCGCCGCAGTGTAGCAGCACATTCTGTGTACTGTGCAGAGTTGCAGAATAGGAAGAAATACTGTTAAGTCTTCAAACTAAAATTTCAAAGTCACATATTCCATTCAGTGTGCTTCGCCGCAGTTTAGCAGCACATTCTGTGTACTGTGCAGAGTTGCAGAATAGGAAGAAATACTGTTAAGTCTTCAAACTAAAATATCAAAGTCACATATTCCATTCAGTGTGCTTCGCCG
Source organism: Rhinophrynus dorsalis (assembly GCA_037306005.1). NCBI lineage: Eukaryota > Metazoa > Chordata > Amphibia > Anura > Rhinophrynidae > Rhinophrynus > Rhinophrynus dorsalis. The sequence goes on from CM074721.1 coordinate 447,650,798, forward strand.
CAGTGTAGCAGCACATTCTGTGTACTGTGCAGAGTTGCAGAATAGGAAGAAATACTGTTAAGTCTTCAAACTAAAATATCAAAGTCACATATTCCATTCAGTGTGCTTCGCCGCAGTGTAGCAGCACATTCTGTGTACTGTGCAGAGTTGCAGAATAGGAAGAAATACTGTTAAGTCTTCAAACTAAAATATCAAAGTCACATATTCCATTCAGTGTGCTTCGCCGCAGTGTAGCAGCACATTCTGTGTACTGTGCAGAGTTGCAGAATAGGAAGAAATACTGTTAAGTCTTCAAACTAAAATATCAAAGTCACATATTCCATTCAGTGTGCTTCGCCGCAGTGTAGCAGCACATTCTGTGTACTGTGCAGAGTTGCAGAATAGGAAGAAATACTGTTAAGTCTTCAAACTAAAATATCAAAGTCACATATTCCATTCAGTGTGCTTCGCCGCAGTGTAGCAGCACATTCTGTGTACTGTGCAGAGTTGCAGAATAGGAAGAAATACTGTTAAGTCTTCAAACTAAAATATCAAAGTCACATATTCCATTCAGTGTCTTTCACCGCCGTTTAACAGCCTATTCTGTGTACTCTGCAGAGTTGCAAAATTATAAGAAATACTGTTAAGTTTTCAAACTCAAATATTAAAGTCACATATTCCATTCAGTGTCTTTCACCGCCGTTTAACAGCCTATTCTGTGTACTCTGTACAGTTGCAGAATTATAAGAAATACTGTTAAGTTTTCAAACTAAAATATCAAAGTCACATATTCCATTCAGTGTCTTTCACCGCCGTTTAACAGCCTATTCTGTGTACTCTGCAGAGTTGCAAAATTATAAGAAATACTGTTAAGTTTTCAAACTCAAATATTAAAGTCACATATTCCATTCAGTGTCTTTCACCGCCGTTTAACAGCCTATTCTGTGTACTCTGTACAGTTGCAGAATTATAAGAAATACTGTTAAGTTTTCAAACTCAAATATTAAAGTCACATATTCCATTCAGTGTCTTTCACCGCCGTTTAACAGCCTATTCTGTGTACTCTGCAGAGTTGCAGAATTATAAGAAATAAAGAAATACTGTTAAGTTTTCAAACTCAAATATTAAAGTCACATATTCCATTCAGTGTCTTTCACCGCCGTTTAACAGCCTATTCTGTGTACTCTGCAGAGTTGCAGAATTATAAGAAATACTGTTAAGTTTTCAAACTCAAATATTAAAGTCACATATTCCATTCAGTGTGTTTCAACGCCGTTTAACAGCCTATTCTGTGTACTCTGTACAGTTGCAGAATTATAAGAAATACTGTTAAGTTTTCAAACTCAAATATTAAAGTCACATATTCCATTCAGTGTGTTTCAACGCCGTTTAACAGCCTATTCTGTGTACTCTGTACAGTTGCAGAATTATAAGAAATACTGTTAAGTTTTCAAACTCAAATATTAAAGTCACATATTCCATTCAGTGTGTTTCAACGCCGTTTAACAGCCTATTCTGTGTACTCTGTACAGTTGCAGAATTATAAGAAATACTGTTAAGTTTTCAAACTCAAATATTAAAGTCACATATTCCATTCAGTGTCTTTCACCGCCGTTTAACAGCCTATTCTGTGTACTCTGCAGAGTTGCAGAATTATAAGAAATAAAGAAATACTGTTAAGTTTTCAAACTCAAATATTAAAGTCACATATTCCATTCAGTGTCTTTCACCGCCGTTTAACAGCCTATTCTGTGTACTCTGCAGAGTTGCAGAATTATAAGAAATACTGTTAAGTTTTCAAACTCAAATATTAAAGTCACATATTCCATTCAGTGTGTTTCAACGCCGTTTAACAGCCTATTCTGTGTACTCTGTACAGTTGCAGAATTATAAGAAATACTGTTAAGTTTTCAAACTCAAATATTAAAGTCACATATTCCATTCAGTGTGTTTCAACGCCGTTTAACAGCCTATTCTGTGTACTCTGTACAGTTGCAGAATTATAAGAAATACTGTTAAGTTTTCAAACTCAAATATTAAAGTCACATATTCCATTCAGTGTGTTTCAACGCCGTTTAACAGCCTATTCTGTGTACTCTGTACAGTTGCAGAATTATAAGAAATACTGTTAAGTTTTCAAACTCAAATATTAAAGTCACATATTCCATTCAGTGTGTTTCAACGCCGTTTAACAGCCTATTCTGTGTACTGTGCAGAGTTGCAGAATAGGAAGAAATACTGTTAAGTCTTCAAACTAAAATATCAAAGTCACATATTCCATTCAGTGTGTTTCAACGCCGTTTAACAGCCTATTCTGTGTACTCTGTACAGTTGCAGAATTATAAGAAATACTGTTAAGTTTTCAAACTCAAATATTAAAGTCACATATTCTGTGTAAGATGAAGAAGGCGGGTAAAAAGGGACGGGGAAGTGGACGTGATCCTGAAAGTTCAGGGCGCGGGTCAGGACGCGGAGAAACTGTGCCTGGTGCCAGAGCACAAGAAAGAAAGACATCCACCATACCTAGCTTCATGTCTGATTTCACAGGGCGTCGCAGGACATCACTCTCGAGGTCCGACCACTGCGAACAGGTGGTCGGTTGGATGACAGCTGATACTGCTTCCAGTCGGTTAAGCACCACCCTGTCTTCCACCAAGTCCACTCTCAGTAGCCAAGAGTCTGGTCAACATAATCCTCACTCTGATCATCCTTCCTCCCACCATACACGGTCTGGTCAAAGAAGTGATCCCACACTGGGATATAGTGATGAGCTCGTCTCATCACCAATCCTTCATTTGACCCTCTCTCCAAGCACGCTTGCAGAGGAACATGACATCTTGTGCCCTGATTCACAACCTCTAGAGGCTACCCAATCACAAGAAGATGACAGATGTGAACGGCATTTAAGGTCAAAGGAAGTAGTGGATGATGATGATGATGATGATGAGACACAGTTGCCATTAAATCAACCACTATTTCCGTCTCAAGACCTTGTTGAGGAGAATGTTATACAGTTGTCAATGACTGAGTATGTGGTGGGATCAAGACTTGAGGAGGATGATCAGAGTGAGGAAGTGGAGGAGGACTTGGTGGACGATGAGGTGACTGACCCCACCTGGGAAGGTGTAGAGCCGAGCGATGACAGCAGTCCTGAGGGTGAGCCATCTGCAGCACCGCAACAGGCTGGAAGAGGCAGTGGTGTGGCTACAGAAAGAAGGCGGACCGCACCAAACCGGCCCGCAAATGTTCCACGGAGCACCCCCTTGCGTAAATCTACCTTGCCAAAGGGTAGGTGTTCCGCGGTATGGCGTTTTTTTAAGGAAAGTGCGGACGACAAAAGAATTGTAGTTTGCAACCTGTGCCACACCAGAATGAGCCGAGGCATGAACACTAGAAACCTCACCACCACCAGCATGATCCGACACATGGCATCCAAGCACCGTAGTAAGTGGGAGGAACGCCTGGATCGCCCACCTGTGTCTGCAGGCCACACCACTGCCTCCTCTTCCCCTGTTTTCGGTGCCGGCCAATCGCCTGTCGAAGGCGCAGGCCCGCATACCTCCCGCCCTGCACCTGTACCATCTGAAGCACCATCAGCGACCACATCCACTTCCCTGTCCCAGCACAGCGTCCAAATGTCGTTACCCCAGGCATTTGAGCGCAAGAGAAAGTACCCAGCCACCCACCCACAGGCCATAGCACTAACCTCACACCTTTCAAAATTACTGGCCATCGAAATGCTGCCATTTAGGCTTGTGGACACTGAGTCCTTCCGCAGCCTGATGGCAGCAGCTGTCCCTCGGTACGCGGTCCCCAGCCGCCACTACTTTTCCCGGTGTGCCATCCCCGCATTACACCACCATGTGTCCCGTAACATCACCCGTGCCCTGACCAACGCAGTTACTGGGAAGGTCCACTTAACGACTGACACATGGACAAGTGCTTGTGGCCAGGGACGCTACATTTCCCTGACGGCACACTGGGTGAATGTCGTGGAGGCTGGGAGCGACTCGGACCCTGGGATGGCACGGGTGCTACCCACGCCGAGGATTGCGGGCCCTACCTCCATCAGGGTTTCCACCAGCACCTACGTTATTGGCTCCTCCTCCTCCGTTTCCACCTCCGAATTCTCTACACACACCGCCACTCCCCCATCAGCCAGTAGCTGGAAGCAGTGTAGCACTGCAGTGGGGAAGCGTCAACAGGCCGTGCTGAAGCTGATCTGCCTTGGGGACAAACAGCACACGGCCTCAGAGCTGTTGCAGGGGATTAGTCACCAGACCGAGCAGTGGCTCTCGCCACTCAACCTGCAAGCAGGCATGGTTGTGTGTGATAATGGGCGTAACTTGGTGGCGGCTTTGGAGCTCGGCAAGCTCACACACGTACCATGCCTAGCGCATGTATTTAATTTAGTGGTGCAGCGATTTCTAAAAACCTACCCCAATGTGCATGATCTCTTGACCAAGGTGCGCCGCGTGTGTGCACATTTCCGTAAGTCATCAACAGCTTCGGCCGGCCTGTTGAAGCTGCAGCAGCGCTTACAATTGCCAGCTCACCGGCTGCTGTGTGACGTGAGCACGCGCTGGAACTCCACCTTCCACATGTTGGCCCGGCTTTGTGAGCAGCAGAGGGCAGTAGTGGAGTACCAGCTGTTACACGGTCGTCGCCTCTCCGTTCAACTTCCTGTAATCAGAAGTGAGGAGTGGGAATGGATGTCAGACCTCTGCGAGGTTTTACGCAATTTTGAGGAATCGACACAGATGGTGAGCGGCGATAACGCTATTATCAGTGTAACCATCCCACTTCTGTGTCTACTGAAACGCTCGCTGCTCACAATTAAAACCGACGCTTTGCATGTGGAAGAGGTGGAAATGGGGGAGGAAGAGCTTACACAAGGTGATAGCCAGAGCACCCTCACTTCGTCTTCTCAGCGACAATTGGAGGAGGCGGAGGAGGAGGAGGAGGAGGAGGAGGAAGACACGGTTGCCTCCGCTACAGAGGGTAGCCATGGAACTTTAGTTCCATCTCTTCAGCGTGGGTGGGCAGAAGAGGAGGAAGAGGATGAGGATATTGAGAGTCAGCCTCCTGGTGAGGACAGCGAAATCTTGACTGTTGGTACTCTGGCACACATGGCTGACTTTATGTTAGGCTGCCTTTCCCGTGACCCACGCGTTGTACGCATTTTAGACAACACGGATTACTGGGTGTTCACCCTTCTGGACCCCCGCTACAAAGAGAATTTCTCATCTCTCATTCCTCCGGTGGAGAGGACAAGCAAAATGGTGCAATACCAGAAGGTTCTTGTTGAAAAATTGCTCCAAAATTTTCCATCTGACAACGCTGGCGGCAGAGTACGTGCTACCTTGGCCAACCGAGAAGGGGAGAAAAGGGGAGCACACAGCAGTTCCGAGAAAGGCAGGGCAACACTCTCCAAGGCGTGGGACACCTTCATGACACCCCGCCAGCACCCTCACCCTGATGCGCAGCCTAGTGTCACAAGGAGGGAAAAGTTTTGGAAGATGGTGAAGGAGTACGTAGCAGACCGTGTCAGCGTCCTCAATGATCCCTCTGTGCCTTACAACTACTGGGTGTCCAAGCTGGACACGTGGTATGAACTGGCACTCTACGCCTTGGAGGTGCTGGCCTGCCCTGCCGCCAGCGTTCTGTCTGAGCGGGTATTTAGTGCTGCTGGTGGCATCATAACAGATAAGCGTATCCGCCTTTCCACCGACAATGCTGATAGGTTGACACTTATAAAAATGAACAAGGCCTGGATTTCCCCTGACTTCTCCACTCCACTGGAGGAAAGCCCCGGGGGAACATAAACTCACTTTATATATGTTATTTACAATGATGGGAATACTCTGTATTCCCATTCACCCCTTCCACCCAAAAAACGGGTATATGGTTGACTCTTAATCTTCTCATCCTCCTCCTCCTCTTCCATATGCCCTGGGATATAATTTTTATATAGGGCCAGCTCACCAGCGTGCCCTGGGATATAATTTTTATATAGGGCCAGCTCACCAGCGGGCCCTGTGATATAATTTTTATATAGGGCCAGCTCACCAGCGGGCCCTGTTTGCCAATTTTTATATAGGTCAGCTCACCAGCGGGCCTTCTCATATAATGTTTTATTGGGTCAGCTCTCTAGCGGGCCCTCTCATATAATGTTTTATAGCGTCAGCTCACTAGCGGGCCTTCGCATATAATGTTTAGGATGGTCAGCTCTGCAGCAGACCCTCACCCATAATGTTTTAGATGGTCAGCTCAGCGCACGTTTCCCTCTTAATCATGGCCTCAGTTCTGAAAATCAAGGAAATTTTTGGGAGAATTTGCCTCTGCGCACGTTTCCCTCTTAATCATGGCCTCAGTTCTGAAAATCAAGGAAATTTTTGGGAGAATTTGCAGATGATATACAAGTAAATATACAGCAAATATTGTTTGGTAACAATTTTTCGCCTAAAGTCGTTTTTATTTTCCTTTTTGTGTGTTTTATGGTCAGTCTGTAAAAATGGCGTACTACGGGCGAAAGATCGTTCCCAGCAGCGATGTTGGAGTCCAAGGTGCATCCAGACATCCTCCCTATGCTGTCCCTGAACCATTTCTGTAGTGTTTCCATCTTTTTCTGCCCTTTTCCTATGGACCAGGCACCCTCCCCTCATCAGAGCAGGGGGTGCCTGGTGTAATGCTCGAGTCCTCCCATTGACTTCAATGGGGCTCGGATGCTCGGCCGAGCACTCGAGCCTCAGGGGGTGCTCGGTCAGAGCACCCGAACATCCGAGCATTGGGGTGCTCGCTCATCACTACTCACAACCTGTCTGGCTCCAGGGCAGCAGCGGAGACAGTTTGCCACCCAGCAACCTCTGCTGCTGCCCCCGAGCCGGGAGCACAGACAGGCTGTCAGCCTTCCAGAGCTCTCCTCTCCGGATTGGCCCGTTCTGCGGGTCCCTACTGCGCATGTGCGGTTACTCACACAGTGAGCAATGCATTCTAGGACTTTATTTTATAAGGATTCTTTAGACTTGAGAAAGGGAGAATATCCCTCAAAAGCTAGTCTCCATGAAATGTAATGTTAGTCCATTATTACATACTGGCATACTCATTCATTTGACCTCTGCACCAGTCTACCAACACGGATAACACAAATTGTATATATAGTTGAAGAGATCTAAGTGTTAACAAGAAATTGTTAAGGGAGCTTCTGTTGTGATATATGTTCTGCAGTGATTATGTAATCTTCCAGACATACAGAAGTGCATGTGGTTAGCAGGAATGTCTATAGCACTTCTGGATCAAACCAAGTGAATTTGCGTGTCTTTCATTTATTTGGGGAAAGCTTATTTTATCTCCCTGGGGAGGGCTATATTGCACAGAAGGAAGTATTAATCTCAATGGGGTTTCATGGAATGTAATTCTGTATATTTTAGGGAACACAACAAGTGCTATTTTTTGAAGGTGAGGATGGTCAAAATGATGAGGTCACCTTCTTCCACTCCTTTGAAATGAAATTTCCAGGGAAACAAGTTACTTGTGAAAATAATTTAATTTCCATCTGTCTGGCAGCAGAAGCAGTGAGATGATGGGACAGAATTCTGAAGAGGTACATTCCATTCTCCTGTCCATAAGACACAGGGCATTAAGAGGCCTCACATCTATTTTACCATTATGATTTGTGGCCTCTAGAGATTTAACCTATATAGAAAATATTTTACCAGGAAAACGATTGCGTTACAGTACATTTTCAGGTATATCCTGCTTACTGAATAATAAGATGACCTTATACATTAATGTTGCAAATGTGTTTAACCCTTTAAGTACCAGTGGGGTGTGCAACTCATTGTGAAGCGTTATAGAGCATCTATCATCCCTATACATCTTTGTCTAAATAGTTTTGTTATATAGCAAATATGTTGAAAAGTGTATACTTTTTTTTTTTTTTTTTTTAATTCAAAGAATAAATACAGCCCTGCACCTACTTCCTGACAGACTGCGGTTACCTACCAGCTCTTCACCGCAATCTGTCACTCTACTCCAATGACGGAGGCTTTCTGCCTGTAAGAGGGAGCGCTCTCATTGGCCAGAGAATGCTCCAGCTTACAGGCAGAAAGCCTTTGTCATAGGAGGAGGCTGGATAGAGGGAGAGCGACAGACTGTGGCACAGACCAGAGGTGTAAATGTTCTGCTTTGATTACAACCTTATTCATGCACTGGAATTGATATGTAGGGAGGAATGCATGAAATGTGCACGATCATTATTTACAGTGTACTTTTGATTACCACCAAAATATTACTGAATTGTTCATGGTTTTTTCTCAGTTATAGAACGACTGCTCATCTTTTAGCAAATGTGTTTCAAAATGTGGGCACGGCTAAAATGTCCACCATTTTGTGCGAGGATTAGCAATTGTGCCTAAATCAGAAAAGCAATTAGCACACATTTTCATATTAATTTAGGAGCATTCACTAATTTTGCTGTTAATTTAGCAGCATGTACTATTCAGTGTAAAGACGTTAACCGGTTTCTTGCATCAAAATGTGAGCAATCGCAAATAGCACATAAATGTATGGCTTTTATAAGATAGCGAATGCTCCACATTCTTGCATTCCACTTGTAGTCCCTATGCCTGCCTAACATAAATTTACTAAGCTACCTACACCAAAAATCTTCTCATTAATGACACCTGCACAAAGGAGAAGGCAGTGGGGTAGTCTGTGGGCTTTTCAGGGCTTTCCTTTCCTCGGCATCTTGTTAACGCTATGTATTAATCAATGCATAGAGGATATATTATTACTGCTAGTTCCCTGTGCATGAAATGGAACAGGCATACAGAGCTAGTATTGAATTGCTAATGCTAGCGATCATACACTGAAGCAGTTCTGTCCAAGTTCAGTCCTCAAGAGCCACCAACAGGCCAGGATGTAAGGACTTACTTGATTAAGCACAGGTGAGTCAGTCACAATGAATGATCCACTGAGTAACACACCTGTGTTTAATCTGGGAAATCTTTATATCCTGGCCTGTTGGTGGCCCTTGAGGTCTGAACTTGGACAGCCCTGCACTGTAGCATATAACGTGGTGCAGACATTTGTGTTAGAGGCTAATGCCAGAGTAGCTGCACTGACAATGTCATATATTCACCCCTTGCACACAAGCTCTTTCCACTGAACACTTCCTAAACAGAATCATGTCTGCCTCCATAAACATGATATCCAGTGGTATTTAATGCTTAATTCTGGAGAATCAGTCCTCACAGACATTCATGTTGGCCATTATCATTTTAGGGGGAGTTGGCATGCTTTTAATTTTTTTACCTTATGCAACAATTAAAACCAAGAATGATTTTAACCCCATGGATGCCAGAGATGTCTCCAATGCATTGTTTCACAATACATTGGATACTTCACTTGCATCCAAGGGGTTAAAGGAACAGTAACACTTAATATAAAGTGACATTTATATTGTAATGTTTACCTTCCTGAGCAAAACAGAGATACTCATTCTGCTGAAAGCTGTCTGATTCAAAAGTTACAGCAGCTCAAACTTGCATTTTTTAGGTGCAATATCTCAGTGGCCTGAAGCTTTACAGTGTCGCTGGTGCTACACTATCCTATTGAGGTTTATAGGCCAATTTAACAGAACTCTCCATAGGATGATGTAGCAACAGCGCCACTGTAAAAATTCAGGCCATTTAGATATTGAACCAAAAAAATGCAAGTTTGATCTGCTATAACTTTTGAGTAAAAAACTTCTTAGAAGTGAGAGTACCCTTGTCGTACACATGAGGATAAAACTTACAATATACATTTTAATTTATATTAACCCTTTGAGTGCCAGAGGGGTACTGAATGCATTGCAAAGCAATGCTTTCCGTACCCCTCTGGCACTCAAAGGGTTAAGTGTTATTGTCCCTTTAAGGAGGCAATGGCTCTGTATAGTTAAACTGTAAATTGTTTTACCATGCATGTAAGCACGAGTGGGTTTTATATCAAGATTTGGAACCAACTCCTGGAGGCCATAGATATTTTTATTAAATCGTTCTGTTTTTCCCATACTTACACGGTATTATATTGCTTTTCACAATGTTCCATAACACAGAAATTACCATCCTAAAACGATTATACAATTGTGAATATTATTTTGCCCTGGTTTAGTTTTGATTCCCACTCTTTTGAGCACATGTAATGTATAGCCTGCAGTCATTGTTCATTAATTACTGCAATAATATTATGTCACGTTTATCTGCAGTCATCAATTTAACATCTAACAAAATGCAACCATTGTCAAGCCTTTAGTGCACTCATCTTTGAGATCCTACAAGGATGTTATTTTTACATTTTTCATCTTCCTGGGATTAACTTTTCCCTGTGTGTTTGTAACCCTTTGAGTGCCAGGGGTATGCAATGCATTGCATACCCTCCTGACACTCAAACGGTTAAATTAGTCCCTAAATGTAAAGGGATATATTTTTATGTCACCATGGGGCTTAAAGGGATAGTAATGTTTCAAAATAAAAGCAGCTTCAATTAATCTTCATAGTATTTGGGCCATGGACCGTGTTATTTCAATCCTGTCAGAGTTATAGTTCAAGAGTAATTGAATTATAAAGTATCCCCCCGACCCTTTTACCTAGTGGAAGCCGCCTCCCCTCAAATGTGGAATATGGTCTTAAGACCAGGCAGCTCACAGCAAGGGACAATCTTATTACTGTAAGAACAATGAAAACCCTGCCCCCTTGACAGGTTTTTCAGGTTTTCCCTTCTACTAATTGATGATTGTCCCTCTCTTTAAGCCATCTGGACACCACGTTTCTGTTCTGAGGTGTGGCGGGAGGGGGATATTTTATCATTCAATTACTCTTGAACTACAACTCTGACAGTATTGAAATAACACTCTCCATGGCCCAAATACTATGATGATTAATTGTCGCTGCTTTTATTTTGAAACATTACTATACCTTTAAGCGATTTTATTCTAAGTACTAACTTCTTATTATTCGTATCAGTTATTTTTAGGAACTACCTATAGGCATAAATAGTTTTTAATTTGATTGAAGGAATTGGAGCATTATAAATGTGCAGTGCACAATGTGCAGGATCTCATGGGTTTGACCTCTGCAGAGCAGATTCTGTGAGCTCCAGAAAAGCAGCTGTTAATTCTTGTTGGCTTCTAGGACATTACACTAGGCCTAGGCAATATTTTTTGTAGCCAGAAGAAATCATCAATACCTACCATTTTTCGCATTCTGCGGGTGTTGTAGAGTGAAGGCTGCTTCCACTAGGGTTGCCACCTTTTCTTCAGAAAATTACCGGCCATGGCATTCCCTACATAGACTTAATATTGGACAGAAGCCAATTTTTTACCGGTCTGCCGGTAAAATACCGGCTGGGTGGCAACCCTAGCTTCCACCCATAGGTTTTCATTGAGCAACACGTGGCTTGCCTGAATATTCAGGGCAGGCCATTAAAAGGTACTCAGTGAAGAAATGGAAGATATATTCAAATATCTCAACTGGGCCCAGTGGCTTGAGGTAGGGGGCTGTGTATATGTGCATACATATGTCCCTATGTCATGCAATGCATTTGAAAGCATCAGAGGGAACTTTGGCTTAAATAATATTCCTTTCCCTAGAAACTTCTGCAGAAAAGAAAAACTTGTTTATTGTTCATCATAAAACCCTGCTGGAAAGAAAATAACATTTTCACTTTTTGCTGCATCGCATCCAGCTGCACAGCCTATAGGAATGAGACTGCCACTGGCAGCTTCAGCTCTTGCAGTTTGGGGATAAAATTCATCCCTACAGAAGAAAAATCATGTCACACTGAGTACTCCATTTGGTGAATGTGGACTTTTAACTTCTTGAATGCTAGTGAGGTTTCTAAAGAATTATGATGCATATGTGCTAGATACCTTTTAGCACACAATCAGGATATTTTTTTCAATATCAGAGCCAATACAAGGAACAAATACAAATTCCATTTGATTTAAATTTAATTTTAACCCCTTGATTGCTAAAGGGCTCTCCAAAGAATTGCTTCACAATGTATTAGAGACTTCTAGCATTCATGGTTGGATTCCTCATGAGGCACAGTGGCAGGCAACTAAGCTCCAAATTTTGAGGCGCTCCTTAGCTATGCTGGCCAAATGCACGTTTTGACTTTTGGGCATGGCCAATGCAATCTCAACATCTCGACACCAGTTTATATACCCTTTATTGGCTATTATTTTAACCCCTTGGATGCTATATAGGTATCCAATGCGTTGAAGATCTCTCTAGCAACCAGGTGGTTAAAAGCTTTTTGTTTTCTTGTATGCGATAGGAAAAGGCTATTTTCTGTGCCAGGTAATAGTGAATGGGACTGTGAGTGGAGACATGTGAGGAGTGGGTGTGTGGCTATGGGCATAGCTAAGGGCCCCTAGGGTGCTGGGCTGTAAATCTGGCCCTGTAAAACCCAATTTAAGGGGATTTGTTTTTTTGCCTCTGTCCCTTGTGGTTGTCTGTGTACATGCAGCCATTAAAGCTTTATTTTTTTCTCTAAGGTGGCTCTTCTTTCTCCATTTTATACTTGAGCAGCTGGAATAACTTTTGAATCTAACATCTTCTATGGCCCATGTGTACCATTTCACAATTAGACCAAATATGATCTCATCATTATGAAGGGATTGTGTGTTTTCTTTTCCCTGATTGATTTTGTCTCAACAATATCTAATAATAATATATCTAATGTTATTTACTATTATATGTGAAATCAATATTAACCCTTTGAGTGCAAGGGAGGTAGCCAACATATTGAGTTGCAATGTGTTGGATTTCTCACTGGCACTCAAAGGGTTAAAATCTCTTGGTTGTTGCTTCATTCATTCAATTACTAATTGAATATATTGGGCCTTGTACTAGAAGCTAAAGAGATTAATTTCTGACATTTATCAACCTTACCGGGCACATAAAAATATCTAAAATTCCCTCTGATATAAAAGGCAGCTTTTAACCGAATGAATTGATAAGAGTTCTCCCACACACTGCGTAGCAATACCTCTCTAGCATTTAAAAGCTCATTTAAATCATTGGGAATTGTAATATCCCCCAAGTGATGCATTTAGTTTGTTCCAAAATTGTTCCTCTTTTCCCTGTTGAATACAGCCCTTAGTTCCTCTTCTTGATTCTTCACCCTTTTCAAAATATTCAAACAGCAAGTAAAGGGGACTCTGTGCTATTATCAAGACTGCAAATAGTCTACTATAATTAATCAAATCTTTCCAGACAGTCCATAAACACCATGTTAAACTGTCTCCCTCAAAGCCGCAGTTCAACATTTGTCCATTACATTTTTAATGGATGAAGTTAGAGATTTATATTTGAAGGGCAATACTTACTATGTATATTTTGTTAATTGCATTTTGGTCCTAATTTATAAAACTGTGTTTCCGTATGCTGTTCCACCCTCTTTTCAGTTTTCCACTTATCCCTCAGTTTGAGCAAGCAATATAATTATGCCTTAAAATGACCCTTTGTAGTACTGAGGTTGGACAATTTGCACTTTGCTAGTTTTGGGTACAGAGCTTATGGGGGAAATGTATGAATCCGGCGGCATAGCTCATTTTTGTGCTTAGGTGTTAGCATACAAATTGAGGTATGTATTAGAGCACATATGGCAAATGGAGGCCCTTCATCTGTTGTGGACTACAAATCTCATCGTACCCTGCCAGGATGTTGGGAGCTGTAATTCATAAAAGCTGGAGGGCCTTGAGTTGCACACCCCTTTAGTAGAGTGTATGATCACTTTAGTACAGGGGTAGCCAAACAGTCACCCACACCCACCCTCCCATAAAACCACCAACCAAAGTAACTTAACCTCCCCCCCACACACACACACCATCATGTAGTTGCGTTATCATTTATTCATATGAGTGTTCTCTACCTGCTTTCTTCCTGATTGGTCCCATAGCTGTTGTATACTGCAACTCCAATGGCTGTCTGGGGATGTTAATATGTAGCATTTAGCACAGCTAGAGAGCAAAAGGTTTAATACCTCTGGTCTAATGTATGATTGAATCTAACTTGTTAACTTGTCAGCATTTTCCATAGGAGGCTACACTAACATGTCTTATATCTGCTTTATCTCCACATGGTTTCAGAATTAAATACTAAGGAAGCAGACATTGAATCACATGTCTAGTTGTAAATGAAATTAGTGCTTTAACAGCAATGCATGTTTTCTAATGCTCACAACAATAATCAAAGAGAAAATCAGTTCTATCATATTGCAAAAGTATTGGGGGGACATGAAGTATTTGGTAAAAAACTGTTCACAAATCTGTAGACTTTCTGCTGCCCCACAATTCCTTGACCAGTTCTCTCCTTGTAAAAGGACAGTTAGGGACTCCTCAGAATCATACCCATCCCTTTGCCATATAAAAGTATAAAGTGCACATGTTGTCTTGATGAAATCATTGACATTAAACATTTGCACTGTATTGGTTTATGGAAGTTGTGCCATTTATTAGTCCAAATCCAGGGTTCTATAGGACCAGGTAATGACACATCTCCCGGAGAATTATTTTGATCCAACTGTTCTTGTTGCCGCAAGTTGGATGAACACTTTTGACTCTCCCATGCTGCCACAAGCACCAAAATAGCCGTTACATTAAAAGGAAACAAAAACTTTTTTTTTTTTTTTAACAGCAAAAGATGTACAGACAAAGTGGGGGCCACTTAAAGACTCCTACTGCATGGAACTGGTATACCAGGCAAAAGAAGAAAGAAGTGGGTCCATCGATCCCTCAAAAACAGAAAACACACTACTCATGTACTTCGAGCAACTTGGATTTCTAATAAAAAGAATAGAGTTAAGGTAGCAAGTATTTGTAACACTGCCTCTAAGCAAGTGTTTATTCATCTGCCGAACTACAAGCAACCCAGAAAGCACCAGAAGCACAGAAATCACAACAGTAACATTCAGATGCCAGTGAAACTGATAAACAGCAACAAACATCTAGTAAAACCAAGAAAACAAAACTAACAAAAACATGAAATGAGTATTTGCAAAGGAAAAGTTCACTTTCACTTAATTAAAGTTGATGTGAAATGTAACAATAACCTAAAAAACAATTTTGATGCATAATCTTTCCTCATGAGTCATGCATCTTTTATTGGTGTTCTCCTGCATGGTGTGTGGGTTGGTGTGTCTGTGTGTGCACGTAGGGGAAATTATGTAGCAGCTCATTAAGAGATGCAGTGGACATGTGCATGTACCTAAAGATCTTTTCAGGAAATCTTTGACATTCACAAAACATCACATGAAATTGCCCTCGGGAAAACCACCGGAGGATCAAGGGATGCTCCCACATCTCTCTCACATACTCCTTCATGTTGCTTCTGTGCAATCAAACAACAGAGCAAGGATACTTTCCACATACATCTTGAATATTGATTGTATTAATCAATGCGTTCTGAATCTCTCTCTCTTTTCTCTATTTCACACAAAAATGGCTAGAAACAGGATGTCAGATTGTGGCCTATACTGGATCTGAGAGATCCTGTAAGAATGAGAATTAATGTGTTTTAAACACATGGAAAACACATTACGCAAGTATTTGAATTACATAAAAACCACATCTGAATCACATGACAGATATATTCCAATTTTGTATGGAACTGAGACAAACATGTCATTGATGTGAACTAAGTTTTAAAGAATTCCCTGATTTAGTGCTTTTGGACACACCTCTGGCACACTCAGATGGATAACATAGGTGAGTAAATCAAAATGGCTGATCCTCTGATTAAAGTAGAAGTATCCCTTCATAATAAAATGATTATTCAAGAGGGCATGTTGCCCTCACTGCCACTATGTTGCTACCAGTGTTCAACAGTCCTTACCAAGACGATTCCACTCTCATTCCTGCAGGGTGGAAATTCTCTTTTTCAGCTAAGGTTACTGGTAATATGAGGTCTGAGCAGGATGAAATGCCCGCCTTGCTTAAGCCCTATTTCTACTGGGCATGCACAAATGCAAAATACATACCAAGAGTAATATTGGTTTAAAGGGATAGTAATAGATGCAAATAAATGGCACTCTGATTAATGTGCATAGTTGGTTGTCCATGTTGAGAAGTGTATTAATACTAGCCAATTTGTAGTTCATCAGTAATATAGTTGTAAAGTATTCCCCTCTCACCTCTTTTACTTTTTTTTCCATTATTTTCCAATGTTGCTTAGTTCATTGTCATTGTATTGTGAAAAACAGATGGAGAACATTTTTAAAAAAGCTTGCAGACAGTAATGTAAGTTTTCATGAATGGATTCTCCAGGACCGTATACTCAAATTCTCCCCCAGAGAATGCTGCTCCTAGGTCACACTCACATTTAATATTTGTTCCTGGAATTCTATTTATTGAAAACTCTGATTTTCAATAAACAGAATTCCAGGAACAAACGTTTGCTGTATGCAAACGTCTGGGTACCCGATACCATATTATATTTTGTTGATTTTCTAAGTGAAAAGAACTTAACAACCTCTGCAGCAAACAAATTTAAACTTGACATATCTCTGCAAATTGGAATCCACAATTACCATTTCATTGCTTAATTTAACAGATTGAAAAAAAAATAAAACAGAAAAAGTGGCATGTGCAAAAGGGTAAGGTTTTAGAATTTAATTGACCATATAGGTCTTAATCTAAATTAGTTGATGACAATTCAAGAGATTAAAAAATAAGGCTCTTAATGCTCCAAATGGCCCTGAGATTGTATCCCTAAATAACTGGAACCTGCACAATTGCAGAAGCTGCTACTGAAATTTCAACACAACCAAGGTCCATCAGAAATGTACTATGTGCTGTAACCCTTTGCATGCCTCAAGGGATTAAATATGCAAGGAAGTCAAATGGTAACAAAATATCCTGAAGCTGATTAGTAGATGATTATTAGAGACAACCATACAGAGGAGATTATCATGCATTCCAAGTAGCCCTCTATAGGAGAGACATGTGCTCTCTGAGTACCTTTATAGGAGATCAGACAGTGTGGTGTGTATAAAGGAATGTCACATCTGTCCACAGCAATAAAAGACATATTCATATTTGTTTAAACTTCAGTATATGTATTTATACATTAATCTGTGTAAATAAAATACTTTGGTATTACATCATTTCTTCAATTACAAAGAGGTGTCAATAGGTTATGAGATAGCCTAAAAATTCTCGTAATGCCAACCCCCCTCACCATCCACGCTGCAAGCAACATCATCTAAAACAAATGTCCCTCTATGGCCATTTGAATTGTTGGGAAGTATAGAATACTGGGGAGAGATACACTAAGGTGTGATGAAGGGTGATAAAGTGGAGATGACTTGTCCAGTGTCATAAACTCTCCAAGTCCTATTTATTCTGTGCAACCAATGCACTACGATCTCTCTAATGTGATGGATCTTAGTGCATAGGGTCCATAGAATTACATGATAACTGGAGAACTTATCACGATGGAGAAGTCATCTCCACTTTATCACCTCTATATCACACATTAGTGCATAACCCCCAGGTGTCTGTAATGCACATTTTTTAACAATTAGGGAAAAGTCAGTATATTAGCAAATTATTGTATTGTATTATATATTCTGCTGAAGGGGTTGGGGGATATTAGCAGCTGACAAGGTTTACATTTGAACAATGTTTTCTACTATACTTAAGACGTCTTTACAAGCCATTTTATTTGATGAATGCGCTTTCAAGTCAATAGTAAAATTACACTGGAATATAATATAATCCATAAGCTAACCCCTTTTATAGTGAAACATTTTACCTGAATTGCAGTTTGGTTCAAATGTAATCCAGGCCTGGGGCTACTATAATAGAGAGAGATCAGTTCTCACTGGAGATGATGTGTGTGCCCTGCCCCTTTGTGGCCATAACCCTTTGAGTGCCAGAGGGATATGCAATGATTTGCTTTTCAATGCACTGCACCCCTATCTGGGACTCAGAGGGTTTTACTCTGTTTTTGGAAGTACCTTGTCACATTGATGGATGATTTTGTGGAGTAGCTCCCACTACTTTTGAATGTTTCTTTCTCCCTTACATCCTATTGGATAATATGGTATATAACTGTTAAAGGGGCAGTTAAGACTTACCATAAAAATAAGTATTGTCTTACTTTTCTTGATGAGTAAAAAAAGAAACTAGACTTACTCCCATTTCTGGAAGATTATTACAGATTTTTACAGCTCAAACTGGTGGTTTTTTTTTTGTTTCATTTGTTTGTTTGTTTTTAACCCTTTGCATGCCAGAGGTGTACACAGTGCATTTCTCCGTAATGCACTTTGTACCCCTCTGGCATTCAAATGGTTAAATAAGACGGTTAGTACAGTTCCACCTGATTTCTAGACAGAAAGAAATATGTTTTCTATTGTCCTCTATGGGAGAACTCTGAGACTTACACTCATATCCATAGAAAGTGATAGTAACAGCTCCACATTGTCATAACAGCTAGTGCTGTAATAATGAAGCATATCAATGCAGTGGGAGTGTCCGCGATTTACTCTGCAAAGCTTTATAATATATATTACTTCATTACAAAACATTACTGCTAGTTTAAGTCCCATAGATCTTGATGAAGTATGCTGTGCAGCCAATGCCCAAAATGTACTGTTTCTCTGAGGCCCATTCCATGCCTAGCTGAAATACACAGAATACAAGCAGAGCCTGAACAGTGTTTGTACTTATGTTCTCTTGAGGTTTCTAATATAGGAATCTTGTTTTTCTTTATATCTCCCACTAGAGGATTTAACTCGCGTATCTTCTATTATCTTCACTTATGGGTATTTTTCTTTCCACTGATTTTTTACATGCCTAGATTGAGCACAATTTTGCAATTATCTGTGCTGGAAAGCTTTTAGCCGATTCCTGCCTTTCCGATTTAGCTGTAACATAAGGCTAGAACCCACTGAGACCTACACAGTGCTCTGTAATCAAGACTCAGAACATTAATCCTTTGAATGCTATATATCTCTCCAACATATTGCATTTCAGTGGGTTGGAGATTACTCCATCATGCAGAGGGTTAATATTTCCAGAATAGGGAAACTCAGTGAGGAGTAAGTATGTAACGTGAGCACAGCTGATATTAAGCTCCCATACTGTATATTATAAGCTCACAGATTCATAGAGGAAACCACTTGACCCAAATGGTTTTCTGCTATTTGCTATATACTAGTGGATCATGGGTACTCACAAAGAAAGCATGAATGTGGTCAACAATATCAGAGGTCACTGTGTCTAGAGTTTGGTTGCTAAAGTGATAAACTTTGAAACACTCAATGGAATCAACTAAACAGAGAAATGCTTCTAAAAATTAATGCATTCTACAAAAAATAAAGAGTGTAACAGACAGCAACACAGGTAGTGCTCAGTTGTCATGACCTACCAGTTCCTGCTGACCATGTTCCTGCGGTGTGTATGTGACCACTGGCATTCATACTTGCATGCTCCCGGGAATATTTACACTTACATGGGCCTGTCAATGCAAGCACTTCTGGCTGGGTGTAGTGTTCAATCTTTACATATGCGTTTTTTGTTCCTGTATTAGCACTCTCATGCTTTTAGTCGGTGCTCAGTTGGTGAAGACTCAGTTCCTGTTATTTGTATAAATCCACTGGTCTGGCCTAAGCCTGTTCGACTGTGATGCGTGTAATCCCCCTCTCCTGACCTTGGCTAGTTTCCTGATTCCTTTTGAACTCTGCCTGTCCTGGCCTTTTGGTTTCCCTTGAATACTCTTCTGTCTCTTACTTCAAGTATGTGTCATTTTCAGGATCCCTGCCCTCCTTCTGATAACCAATGTACACGTCCTTGTCTGGCCCTGGCTCAACTGGGGTGGGACATTTGGCCAACAACATTCCTCTTGTCTCCCAGCTCTGGCTTTAGCCATAATGATGGTGCCAGACACAAGGTTGGATAAAGAAAACTGGTTGAACCGAATCTATAGTTGAATGATCTTATCATGTAGATAGGCAGCAGGGTCCAGAACCCACAGGTAGGGATAAGGAAATCACTGAGGGATAAGGTGAACCCACACTGCAGAGGTGAATCTCAATGGATAGTCTGTCACAGACAAGGGACTAAACAGGCAGAAATACAATGTATTCCAATTGAAGCCAAAGGTCAGTAGAGGTGAGACAGACTTGAGGTCAGGTCATAACCAGTGGTCAGGGCAGGTAGAACAGGATTAAGGTCAGGCGCATCTAAAATTCTGAGTGGGTAAGATAAGCCAATGTTCAGCACACATATAGGTAGAATAATAAATAGTGCACTCAGAGACAGTTTTTTTGCACAAGCAACTAGTGCAGATAAATGAGCTGATATAAATAGCACCAGGGACAGGGAAAAAAGCAAGAACCATGACTCAGTGGTTCCATAGATGCTGCTGGAAGCTTTGTCTATCAGGATGAGCACAGTGAAAATCTTGAACGAGTGTAGCAGCAGCATACAAAACAGATGTCATCTCGGTAGCCTATTATGTTGGAGAGAAGCATGTCCCTGAAGATGTCAATTAATTCAAACTTGGAAGACTGCAGACAGTGAACATAGTGAGTGTTAAATGCTATTTACCTTCCCTGATACTTACAAGGCTGTATGTTCCTCTAAGGTTTAGGTTAAAAAAGAAGGTAGTCCCTGGAGGTATTCAATTAGTTCGGATATTAAAGGGGATGTATCACCTCTATATAACTTACCCTAAATAGTTAGGCTTTGTAACCACAGTCTGTCGCTCTGCTTCTGCTCCCTTCCCTCTATCCAGCCTCCTCCAAAGATGGAGGCTTCTGTCTATAAGCTGGAGCAGTCTTATTGGCAGAGATGGAGGTTCAGACAGTGTTACTAGTGGTCAAGAGAACAAGTGTGGGGCCAAGCAGTGTATATGGGGTTCTATGGCTACCATCGGGCACGTGAACAAGGATGGCGTGCAAGTGGTAGCCACAAATCCCCAAAGATGCTGCATGACCTCCAGTCTTATTCCCCTGGGAGTGCACAACATGTGGAATATATGATACATTGCGTGCCACAGGGGTGAGCAGTGCATATCCCTATGGCACTCAGTGCTGTCCATGGTGTTGAAAGTATCCTCTCCACTCCCCTACTGGCTAAGTGGGGAAGCAGAGAGAATGCTGTTAAACTTCAGATTTGTCATAGTTTTGGTGATGTTTGAAGGGAGGACATCCTTTCCACATTGACAGCACTATGACATGTATGCTAATAGGGACCTTCTCCACCACTCTCCTTGCATTTGCATTTTAGTGAATATGTTGATGTGTGTGTACATTGAAATGTCAAAGTATTTTGATCACACTGACAAGATAATTTAGCCACAGCACTGACCTTTAATGAATCTAGGCCAATGTATTGCCTCTCTCATATGACTTGGATTGCTTTGACTTGATAAAAAGAGGTTGTTACTGTTAAATATATATATATATATATATATATATATATATATATATATATATATATATAATAAATAAATATATATATATATATATATATATATATAGAGAGAGAGAGAGAGAGAGAGAGAGAGAGAGAGAAAGAGAGAGAGAGAGAAATGGGAAAGTACAAAGAATTTATAACAGGGGACCATGGTGGGCCATTATACAACTGTACATCTAATTTCATACATGTTGAAACTAAGCGCATGTGCCATTTACACTACTATCATTTGTTATGTTAGGAGTAAGTGGAAACAACAAGGAGGAGTGCCTCATGCAAGTGTTGTACTAAAAAACTGACTGTGACCATGGTTGCTGCAGCTTGTGTAATAAATGCTGATGATCCCTTTCCTCTCAAGAAGGCTGTTTTTAAATTGATATGAAAAATTCTACCAGTAGTAGTACTAAGTCTATTAATGCTAAAGATGATATAAATTGGCATTCTAGTGTTGTTGCCTCAGTGGGAGAGGTCAGAGTTGCATAAATTCTCATAGGGAAAAAGGTACAAAGAACATTTTTTCAGACTTACAAGAATATGAAAGTAGCGGGGAGGAAGGGATTAGGTGCTATTGGATGATGTTGCGGAAGCTGATGGTAGTGATCTAATTACTGACAACTAGTTGAAGAGCCCGTTACACGGGCCACAGTGCCACTGGCAGCCGGTCGCGGGACAGTCATGCATAGTAGAGACTGCCCATGCTGCAGCTGATACATTGCCAGACAGTCGCGGTGCAGTCATGCTCAGTAGAGACTGCCCACGCTGCGGCGGATACAGAGCTGGATGCTCCTTTGGAGAGCCCTGCTCTCTACTGCGCATGACTGCAGCAAATGCAGCAGTCTCTACTGCGCATGAGTGCGTCGTTACAAACTTTCTAGCAAATTATTATATAGGATGCTGGAACAACCTCCCTTCATGTATCCACCCTTTTTCTTCTAATAGAGATCAAGTAAGCGGTAATGATGAGTTTGCAAACAAAGTGACTGTAACTAAAAGGAAAAGACCCAAAAGGAACAATATTCCTGTTTATAAACTCTTGTAAACAATTATTAAATGTGCTACTGCCAACTCATACTTTTTGAGTTTGTAGAAAGAAGCAAACAAATGCACACAAATGATCCCAAAGTATGCCTATGTAATGGCAAATGTGCTAAATGTTGGACCCCTTGTTTAAACATACAGAATTTGTGCCAAGGCATGAGCAGCACTGTAAAAAGTGTATAAACATATTCTTATATATCGAGTAGAAGATTCATTGTGGAGGATGAAAGAGAGAAATGCAAGGGGAAAACTAGATATCATAGTGAAAAGGATGTAAGCAAGAAGATTATACCCTCATCATTAGCAATATAATCACAGGATTTTTCGCAACATGTTATCACCGCAAGAAGCAATTAATGTGTCTCAGGGGCATTAGTCTACCATATGTATTGGCGGACCTGGCACATATCTAAGAGATGTGATCCCTAAATACGGGTGGGTAAGTGATGCACATGAATGCCATATATCTCTAAGAAGTGGCCCCACTACATGTGAGATGTTACAGAATACTTGCAGGATAATTATGTTCTAGGCTGAATTAATTCTATTGCAGGTGCTAAATTTATCACTGCTTTTATCTACAGGTTTCCCCATTGACTTCAGTAAGAACATATTCGATGTTTTATAATCAGAGTGGGATTTCAGTGCAGCTGGTTTTAAAGTTAATGATAGCAAGACATATTGGGGGAGATCCACAAAACAGTGATAAAGAGGTGATAAAGTAGAGATGACATCTTCAGTTTAGCACTTCTCCAATTCCTATGTTATCCTATGGAGCCTATGCACTAAGATATCTTCAGCTTTGGAGATATTAGTGAATAGGCTTCATAGAATAACATAGGAATTGGAGAAGTGATAAACTGGAGAAGTTATCTCCACTTTATCACCGCTCAGTGAATCTCCCCCCTCGTCTATCCAGCAGCAGTGTTGATAGACCAGACTCTAAATCCATATATAGTAGAAGTGGAAAAAAAACTTAAGACAGAGAGGCTCATGTAGCCATGGTAACAGCACTGAGGAATGAGGAAGAGGAGGAGGGATTTGCACAGTTGCCACCATCTTTTGTCAGCTGGGATGTCCAGTGCTATAATCCTAAATGGATGACTGACAAATATGTTTTATTTTATATATTGAAATCATGATCCATACTGCATATTATTTGCATAGATTTCCTTCCTATTCATCATCATATTCAGTTCACTAACAACCATCAAGATAAATTAATTTTATAATTATTATATATATTTATGTTATTGAATGATGTTTATAATAATTTAATGCCATAATCACTGTGCACCTTGTTTATTAATACACTCATGCTAGTCTAAAAATTTGTTTCATCCAAATCATTCATTAAAAAAATATATAGTCATTCAACAAAAACGAACTTCATGAACCATTACCAGGGTTCAAAATTTCCACTCGGCACTAGCCAATGGCGAGTGAAAATTTAGCCCTGGCGAGTAGAAATTCAGACCTGGTGGGTATGTTATGGCTTGCAGTGGCTAGTAAATTTTCAGGTCTGGCTAGTAGCAAAGGACTTCAACTTTTAAGCCCTGCCATTACATTTGTTTAGTCAGAATTTTGTTAAAAATTTTTGTCGCCAGACGAAATTCGTTCAGCACTTTTATCACTGGAGGAGGTCCCTGCAGCCTTCTCTGGACTCCCGTTTGAACATGATACATTCAAATAAATTAAATTACATAAAACTTAGCCCACTCTTACTAAATTTGGAGAAGACAAATTAAATAATCTAGTAGTGAGAAACAGTTTGTATGGTGTTAAAACTTTTTATTATAAAGATAAAAATGTAAGACATTTTTGAAGTTCAGCATTTGTAAGGGCAATATTCTTCATCAAGCTCATCTAACTGCCATTTTTAATTCTTTATGATGCATATTAAAATATGACAGATTTAAATCTGAAAATACTGTCCTTCTTTTACCACCAATTCACTATCCATCTATTTTTTCATCATGAAGACTTTTTGAACATAGCGCCCTTAGACCTCCCCCAGTACATTTCCCACAGAATTCAAAGTCATTCTAAGGAAGGGAACTTCATTTTAGACACCCATATTCAAGTAATTAATACTTGCAAGGAGATAAGATGATCACACTGGCTGTGACATATCTTCTTTTCTGGCTGCTAAACTGCAAGTAAGGAAAATGTGCTGCATCCAGATTATATAAGTTTGAGGGGCCATCCCCTTGGAAATCAGGATTGACCCGAGAATAAAACGCATCAAAGGTAAACAAGAGTGTCACATGCTGTTGCAACAATCAGTGACAGGACATAACTAAGACGACTGCACCTCCACTTCATGCCAGGATTGTATTGGCTAGTCTGTGTATCAATCACTTCTTCTCTCTATCCACCTTCACACACAGTCTCTTCCCATTTTAACCATTGAAAGCAAGTGAACAAATGAACGAATGAAAACTAATTGATTTGTACAAAAAACAGAATGTGTCGCTCGTTATTTTGTGACTTTTTGTACCTGTCCATTAGTATGTTGTTTTAATCTGAACCTCATGATTATCTGTTAATTTCCCATTTACTACCAAAGAAATGAACATGTCTATTAATGTAATTTTAAAATTAAATTATCAAGAATAATATTGTATTTTGATTCAGAGGAAACAGCATACATATTACTATTCAATAGTCATACGCACATACAATCTTCAACAATATAAGAAACTTTTCGTTCGAGTATTGACTGGGAGATCCTTCCACATTCCTTTATTATGTTAATTTATCATATTAGTTTGTCTTGTTTACCTTCATTTTAAAATGACACTTTCAAGATGTTTTGATTCGCACATTACAAACTAATTCCAAAACGTATTAACAGGCTTACAGTAGCACAGCAGAGGGAAGGCAGGTGTACTAGTAACTTACTTAGGTAAGCCTTTATAAAAAATATCATGTTTTAACCAAGTTTACTCAGCAACTCTATTCACCTTTATAAAAAAAAGTAACTTAGGAAAGGCTTTTAGAGAAGAGGTAGCACCACTAGGACTTTCAAAACATCTGGTTTATAGCAAAGTATTATTATTATTATTCTTTATTTATATAGCGCCAACTAATTCCGCAGCGCTGTACAATAGGGAATAGACATACACAGGTATTAAATAGTACAATCAGATGTGGAGAACAGGAGGATCAGAGGGCCCTGCTCGTGAGAGCTTACAGTCTAGAGGTGAAACAATTACAAAATTATAACAGTGACTTACACACTTTATAGACTTTGCAAAAAATAATTATACTTAAAGGGATAGTAATACTTCGTTTTATCTTTATTTTATTTTGTAGGCATTAAAAAAACATGAAGAACGATATAAGTCTTATCTCTCAAACCTTTATGGTTTGAGAGATATTCACAAGCAAATCCCCCCCCCGCCCATTTTACCTAGTGTAAGCCATCTCTTCTCAGATGTGGAATGCAGTCCATAGACCAGACAGATAACAGCAGCTGACAATCTTCTTCCTATGAGAACAATGAAAGCCCTGCCCCCCATTGACAAGTTTTTCAGGTTTTTCCCCTTATCTTAATTGAAGATTGTCCCTCTCTGCAGTCTACCTGGGCACCTCCCTTCTGATCTGGCTGAACAGTGTTATATCAGTAAAAGGGGAGGGAGGGAGATACTTTGTCATTGAATTACTCTTGAACTACAACTCTGACAGAATTGAAAAGTCTAAAAACTATGATGATTAATTAGAGCTGCTTTTATTATGAAACATTACTATCCCTTTAAAGGTAAAACCTTAAGTAAAATGGCCTACTATGGCAAGGTAAGTCTATGGTAAGGTAAACCCTTAGAGCAGTCCTACATCAAGATAAGCCGTGAAAACATTGTATTCCTGGTGATGGCAGACTGGTGGACTGACAACTATCACAGCAAGAAACTGGTGGTGGGTGATTGTCTGACACATTCCCTTATCCCATAGGTCATTATTCAGTGTTATTATTAATCAAATAATATAAATAACCCACTCTGCAATGACATATACATACTCTACATGGTAGACATTCTACAGATGTTTCATTGTACAATGAATCCTATTAATCTGCACCACATTGCCCTGGTGGTGACTGCACCATATAATGTGCAGTGTATTAAGACATATTGCCATAGTCTCACATCTGAAAAATTGCTTTCTACTGGTGGTAAGGGCAATTTCAGTGCCAGGGAGGGTCCAATCTTTTTATTCTTTACTGCTTTCTCTATTTTGCATCAATATTTATAACAGGAGTGGGCAACATGAGGCTTTCCAGCAGTTGTTTAGTACAACTCCTATCACCTTGTGCCATCCGATGGATGGTGGGAGATGATGGTAATTTTGGAGGACCTCAGGTTACAAATCAGTGGATTATAATCTCTTCTCCCTCCCCCCTGCAGTACACAACACTCACCTTTGCTTTTAGCAGAACACACAGCATCATGTAGTGGGAATGAGCATGGCCGTGGTATTCTGGCTTCCAACACTTACCTAGAGATCCTCCCAGTTATTGTCCTAGATGTGCACATCAGATATAATGTTGATCCAGGGAGATATCCTACTGCTGTTTGGAGTCAGAAAGGGATTTTCTTTACCCACTTTGGGCTTAACTGGAAAATCACTTCATTGTTTTTTTATGTATTATTTTTTTTTTTTTTTTTGCCTTCATCTGGATCAGCATGGGTGATATGGCATGGGATGAACATGATGGACAAGTCTTTTTTTCAGCCTCAACAACTGCTTTTGTATTACTAGCTTTATATATATAGACTAGCAACATGGGACGGCGTTGCCCGTCATGTTATGACCATTGGGCGCACGTGTGTGAAATGCAGACACACTGATAAACACAGACATATGCAGCATACAGGCAGACACATACCATACATCCCAAGTGTCCCTCTTTGAGGGCCAAATCCCTCTGTCCCTCTTTCCCACCCTGTTGTCCCTCTTTTTAGGAGGTCAGACTGTGTGCAGGGCCGGCTCCACCTATAGGCGAGGTAGGCGCCGGCCTAGGGCGCACACGTACGGGGGGCGCGGGCATGCAGCGGAGAAGAGGTGCGCCCACACACACCATGCCAGGAACCACAACACAGTCAGGTCTGCGTTGCTACAGCGCTCCCTCATCTGGTCGGATCTTTAGTAATGCAGAGCGCGCTGGGAGTCATGATCTCCCGCCGCGCTCTCCATTACTGAAGAGAAGACTGCGCGGGAGATACAGGTATGTGATGGGGGGCAAGTTGGAGCTGAGGGGGCAAGTTGGAGCAGATGTGGGGCAAAGTGGAGATGATAGGGGCAAGTTGGAGCTGTTAGGGGAAAGCTGGAGCTGAGGGGGCATAGTGGAGCTGGTGGGGGCAAGTTGGAGATGATGGGGGCAAGTTGGAGCTGATGAGGGTCAAAGTGGAGCTGATGAGGGTCAAAGTGGAGCTGAGGGGGGGCAAGCTGGAGCTGAGGGGGGGCAAGTGGAGCTGAGGGGGGGCAAAGTGGAGCTGGTGGGGCAAGTTGGAGCGGATGGGGGGGCAAGCTGGAGCGGATGGGGGCAAGTTGGAGCTGCTGGGGGCATAGTGGAGCTGATAGTGGAAAGTTGGAGCTGAGAGGGCATAGTGGAGCTGGTGGGGGCAAGTTGGAGCGGATGGGGGGCAAAGTGGAGCTGATGGGGGTAAGTTGGAGAGGATGGGGGGCAAAGTGGAGCTGATGGGGGTAAGTTGGAGCTGAGGGGGC
This sequence comes from Rhinophrynus dorsalis, assembly GCA_037306005.1. Classification (NCBI taxonomy): domain Eukaryota; kingdom Metazoa; phylum Chordata; class Amphibia; order Anura; family Rhinophrynidae; genus Rhinophrynus; species Rhinophrynus dorsalis. Next base: position 447,679,011 of record CM074721.1, read on the forward strand.
AAAGTGGAGCTGAGGGGGCAAAGTGAAGCTGAGGGGGCAAAATGGAGCTGGTGGGGGCACGTTGGAGCTGATGGGGGCAAGTTGGAGTTGATAGGGGCAAAGTGGAACTGGTGGGCCAAAGTGAAGCTGATAAGGGGCAAGTTGGAGCTGGTGGGGGGCATCTCTTACAGGCATCTCCAGAACAGGGGCAGAGTGGCTGAGGGGGCAGAGAGAGGACAATCATGAAAAGAGGTTGGGTATAAGTAGGCAGGGTATAAAGGGGTGGGACACAAGGGGCGGAGCGAAATGGGCGGCAAAATTAGGTTTTGCCTAGGGTGGCAAAAATCCTTGCACCAGCCCTGACTGTGTGGTGTGTATTACTTTGCTGTACAGCAATAAAGCAATAAACTTCAGTATATGCGTTTATACATTAGTCTGTGCAAATAAAATACTTTGGTCTTGAACTAAATCATTTATTCAGTTACATAAATAGCCAGTAATAGGTCATGAAATAACCTAAAAATTCTTACTAATGCCCCGCCCACCAGCCACACCCCCAATAATATCACCTAAAACTAACGTGTCCCTCTTTGGCCCTGTGAAATGTTGGGAGGTATGCACATACACACAGTGAGCGGCAGAGACATGCAAAACACATGTACACACAGACACACTGGAGATGCACACATGGACACACATATGTAACAGAGATGTACACACACAGACACGCAACATATATGAGCAGAAACACATGTGCTCATGAGTTGTGTACCCCTCTGGCTCTCAAAGGGTTAAGGTACAGAGAGGCATGTCAGAGTTAAATAGCAGTGGGAAGTGTGTTCATACCTGGGAACACTGACTTGTGAAGTTCCTAGAGGGGACTGATGTGGAGAGACAAATGGGGCAAGCTGGGTTAAAAGTGGGTGGGGCTTAATCGAGAGTAGGGGGCGGGGCTTAACCGAGAGTAGGGGGCGGGGCTTAACATAAATGTGAAAAAGTGTTAGTAATAGGCTGGGGAAGGAGGAGAAGTGGGAGGAGAATGCAAGTTTACAGTGTGAGGGGTTTTAACACACTCCATGAGGGGTAAAACTTGATACAGAACCCTGTGGCAGTCAGTGGGTTAAGTGTGAATCTGATGGCTGTCTGTCCTGTGTCTTGCATGGCAAATGGTGACAGTGAAGAAGTAATTCAGCAATGAGGGCCTACCTTAACCCTTTGAGTGCCATTTTGTTCCCCTGGTGATGCAGCACCGTTCAGTGGCTTTACTACAGGTCCTGCTGAGGCGACTGGGAGTCAAGGTGAGTGACTGTGTGTCAGCCATCTTTCTTTCTGGCTTTGTGTGTGTGTGTATGGGTGTTTGGTGTTGTGTGAGTGGGGCATGAGTGTGTAATACCTGTGAACTTTTACTTGTGGAGTCCCTCATGTGGTGCTGATGTGGAGAGAGCAATCTGGGTTAAAAGGGGGCGGGGCTTAATCGTGAGTAGGGGGCGGGGCTTAACATAAATATGGAAAAGTGTTAGTAATAGGCTGGGGAAGGAGGAGAAGTGGGAGGGAAATGCAAGTTTACAGTGTGAGGGGTTTGAACACACTCCCTGAGGGGTAAAACTTGATACACAACCCTGTGGCAGTCAGTGGGTTAAGTGTGAATCTGATGGCTGTCTGTCCTGAGTCTTGCATGGCAAATGATGACAGTGAAGAAATAATTGAGCAATGAGGACCTACCTTAACCCTTTGAGTGCCATTTTGTTCCTCTGGTGCTGCAGTACAGGTCCTGCTGAGGCCTCTGGGAGTCAGGGTGAGTGAGTGTGTGTGTGTGTCAGCCATATGTATTTCTGGCTTTGTGTGTGTATGTGGTGCTGTGTGTGTGAGTGGGGGCATGTCTGTTTGGTGCTGTGTAAGTGGGGCATGTGAGTGGGGCATGTGTGTGTGGTGGTCTGTGTGTGTGAGTGGGGCATGTGTGTTTGTCTGTGGTGTAGGAGCAAGTGGCGGCCATATTGTTTTTTTCTGACTTTGATAGTGGTGGGCGGGCTGCATAGTGGGGGCGGGCCAACTCCCTGCATGATTGAATCACCCAATAGGAGTAGTAACTCCTGCTTTTTGCCTCCCCTGGGTGTGTTTTGGCAGGCACAAAGTCTTCTTTTATATATATAGATATATTTTTTTTTTTTTTTTTTTTTTTGTGAAAAAGAAAGTACACCCTTTTTGAATTCTATGGTTTTACATATCAGGACATAATAACAATCATCTGTTACAGGTCTAAAAATTAGGTAAATACAACCTCAGATGAACAACAACACATGACATATTACACTGTGTCATGATTTATTTAACAAAAATAAAGCCAAAATGGAGAAGTCATGTATAAAAAATTAAGTACGCCTTATGATTCAGTAGCGTGTAGAAAAGCCTTTAGCAGCAATAATTTGAAGTAATCATTTTCTGTATGACTTTATCAGTCTCTCACATCGTTGTGGAGGAATTTTGGCCCACTCTTCTTTACAACTTTGCTTCAGTTCATTGAGGTTTGCGGGCATTTGTTTAGGCACCACACTTTTAAGGTCCCACCACAGCATTCCAATCCGGTTGTGGCCTGGACTTTGACTGGGCCATTGCAACACCCTGATTATTTTATTTTTTAGCTATTCTGTTGTAGATTTGCTGGTGTCATTGGAATCTTTTTCCTGTTGCATGACCCAATTTCGGCCAAGCTTTAGCTGGCAGATAGATGTCCTCACATTTGACTCTAGAATACGTTGGTATACAGAGGAGTTCATGGTCAACTCAATGACTGCAAGGTTTCCAGGTCCTGTGGCTGCAAAACAAGCCCAAATCTTCACCCCTCCACCACCATGCTTGACAGTTGGTATGAGGTGTTTGTGCAGATATGCTGTGTTTGGTTTTCACCAAACAAGGCACGGTGCATTATGGCCAAACATCTCCACTTTGGTCTTGTCTGTCCAAAGGACATTGTTCCAGAAGTCTTGTGGTTTGTTCAGATGCAACTTTGCAAATCTAAGCCGTGCTGTTATGTTCTTTTTAGAGAGAAGAGGCTTTCTCCTGGCAACCCTTCCAAACAAACCATACTTGTTCAGTCTTTTTCTAATTGTACTGTCATAAACTTTAACATTTAACATGCTAACTGTAGAGTCTGAGATATAACTCTTGGGTTTTTTTGCAATTTCTCTGAGCTTGCATGGTCTGACCTTTGGGTGAATTTGCTGGGATGTCCTCTCCTGGGAAGATTGGCATCTGTCTTGAATGTTTTCCACTTTTATGAAAAATATGTTAGAGGACTTTTTCAGCTGATTAAAACAAGGGTACTGTAGGAACATTTTCACTTAAAAGTTATCTCGGATCAAACTGTTAGCAGCAGCAATAACAACTGGTATCCAAAATGCATTTTTAATAGCACACTCTATGACAGAGCTTGAACAATTGATTATGGATTTCCATAGTAAGTAATAGGGATAGCACCATCTGGTGACCACAATAAAAATTATACTTTAATGTAAAAAAAATTTCTGAGCTGTAATAATTTCTGAAAGATACATCTCCACGTGGGGACACCCTTTTTTTTACTCAGCAGGAAAAGCTCTGCACAGGGGAGGGCTGGCAACTTTTGTCCTAGGGGGCAAGTACAATCAAGTGGCCCATTTATACTATCACTCCAGCCCTCTGTGCCAGCCCACCACCTATTGTTAATTTTATAAATGGCATTGAATGTGAAGTAAGGCTAGGGATACCTCAGAGCATATAATGGAATTGGTGCTAAACTAGTGGGAACACCAAAGAGCCTGCAATTGAAATTAAACTACACTACTGAAACCACAGAGCTGACAATTCTATAATACAAATTATGAAACAGAGCTAGCAATTCATATTGTGAAACACAAAACACAACAGTGCTAGCAATCGGCCATGTGTGTCACAATATAGATTCAAATATTGTTAAAGGTTAAATAGCCAACATTTCCCTCTATGGAAGGCCACACTACTACTGACTACTGGTGCATGCCTGCCAACAATCAGTTTTAGAAGCTTGGCATTCAGATACCCAAAGTGTTTATTTGTGTGTTTGTGTGTTGGAGGAATGGTAAAAATGTAGAATGGGTGGAAATATGAGAATGAAGGGCAGTGGTGAAAAGATTGTGCTATGGAAAGGAAATAGAGAGCAAGAGAGAGAGAGAGAGTATGGGTAAAAGTAGAGAGAGGATGAGTAGGTGAGCACAGGTGGGTGAAGTGGAGAGAAAGGACAAAAGGGGGAATGTGGGAGACAAGAAGCAACGTGGTGCCTTTTTACAAATATATGTATGTGCGTGTATATGAACATATTGCAATCTCATCTATTAACCCTTTGAGTGCCAAAGTGGTACGGAATGCATTGTGTTGCATTCCCCTCTGGCACTCAAAGGATTAAGAGTAAACAGCACAATGTGTAATAAAAGAATGTACTCACGCTGAGTGTTCCACCAGTTGGTTGAAGCACAACTGATATGTAGCCACAGTGGTTAAGCCTGTCACTGGACAAGTACTCCAGTATCAGCAGCAATGATCCTCTGTGCAACAGGTTAGTGTTAATGGAAAAAAGGGCAACCAGCAGAAAGTCCAAACGTCCTGATGAAAGAATCATCCAGAAGAACATTGGTTTGACACTTGTTTTATTTTAACACACACACACACACACACACACACACACACACATATATATATATTTTTTTTTATTTTTTATTTTTTTTTTTTTTTAATAAAGCACTGGTCATTTCACCTTTCTGCTGAAATCCCCTTTTTTCCATTAAGAGACTACTTAGCTAGGATCATTGCAGATGATCCCGGAGTACCTGTACTGGGGTAGGCTTAAAGGGATAGTATTACTTCAAAATTACTATCCCTCATATTGTAGCCCTTAATAAACTGAGTTAAATGACACCAGCGGCATCTCTCAAACCTTTATGGTTTAAGAGATTGCCGCTTTCAAAGTTTCCTCTCCCCTGCTGTCAGAGTTCTGCTGCCAGCAGGAGAATCCGGTCTCTGAATCAAGGGGAGGCTCTTCAGCAGAGCCGATATCTCGTTATGGAAGGAAAAATGATTAATTGAAACAGTCTCCTACTTGTGCTTGGTAACCAAGAACACGTAGAAGTCTGTTTCAGTGAATAATTTTTTCTTCCATAACGAGATATCGGCTCTGTTTAAGAGCCTCCGCCTGTCCCGGGACCGGATTCCCCTGCTGGCAGCAGAACGCTGACAGCAGGGGAGAGGAAACTTTGAAAGTGGCTGTCTCTTAAACCATAAAGGTTTGAGAGATGCCGCTGGTATCATTTAACTTAGTTTATTAAGGGCTACAATATGAGGGATAGTAGTTTTGAAGTAATACTATCCCTTTAATCCCTGTGGCTACATACAAGTTGTGCTTATACACACATATATATATCCTATATAATAATTTGCTAAGTTGCGTGTAACGTCGCGACATGCGCAGTACACACTGCTGCGCGTGCTGCAGTCATGCGCAGTGGAGGCTGCCCGCACCGGGGCTGATACAAAGCTGGGCACTCCGAAGGAGCGTCCAGCTCTGTATCAGCCATGGCGCGGGCAGTCTCTACTGTGTGTGACTGCCCCGCGACCGGGTGGCAGTGGCACTGTGGCCCGTGTAACGGGCTGTTCAACTAGTATATATATATATATATATATATATATATGTACTGTGCACATACACAAACATGTATTTGTTAAAAAAAGTGCCCTGTTTGTTGTTTCTTGTCTCCCACCCATGTTTCCTTCTTCTTTTGGAGGTTATCATATGGGGAGCAGCTGATCAGATATGTATCTGAATGGTGGGCAGCATAATATCCTCCACTTACCCATATAGCCACTAAGAATCTGGAAGTGGCTATTTGTAAATGTGAATGAAATATCCTATTGAATTTCATGTCCTGAAAAACATATTAACCCTATCAGCGCCTCCTTGTTCTGTTCTTCTTTCCAGATGGGGGGCTGGAATGGGCATCCAGTGTTTCTATTGGTTATGAATGAAATCAGTAAATTATAGACTTCCATGTTGCGTTGCGCAGCCCGCACTGCCCAACATGAAGTCTATTAATAATATTAATTCTGATTCATATTGGCTCTGCTGCTTGGCTTGCCAGCATTTGGTCTTTATTATTGAACTACATGCTGGCAAATGTGACATCTGGCCCTTGTGACACTGACAAACACTGATTTATTTTTGACATGCACCACATCCACTGGCCCACTACAGTCACTGACACTGCGGCCCGGGGGGCACTTGCCCCCCTGCCCCCCAGGCCAGCCCGCCCCTGGCTCTGCAACAGATATAAATTCATTCAAATGATGACTGTTCCTTTAAGTTACGACTAGAGGAATATGTTTATGGACGGATCCTTGCACCCAGAGGTTCTGAATATTAAGTGCAACCTAAACTCCAGGCTGCATAAAAGTTACCTAATGTTCTGCAAGTATAATTACTCATCTATTCTGTTTCTGATCTGTTTCTGTGTTGGAATCGGTGCAGACATTGCAATTTCTTCCCTTGTGCAGAGGAGTAACTAGAAGCCCCCGGGCCCTGGTGCAAGAATTGCCATGGGCCCCCCCGACCACATTGGCCCCCTCATCCACACTGGTCACCTCCACATTGCCCCTTCACCTCCACATTGGCCCTTCCACAATGCCCACCTTCAACTCCACAATGCTCCCCCTTCATCTCCACATTGCCCCTTCATCTCCACAATGCCCCCATCTCCACTTCATCTCCACATTGCCCCTTCATCTAAACATTGCCCCTTCCACAATGCCCCCATCTCCACATTGCCCCTTCATCTCCACATTTCCCCTTCATCTCCACATTGCCCCTTCCACAATACCCCTTCATCTCCACAATGCCCCCTTCATCTCCACATTGCCCCTTCCACAATGCCCCTTCATCTCCACATTGCCCCTTCTACCATGCCCCCCTTCATCTCCACAATGCCCTCCCTTCATCTCCACATTGCCCCTTCATCTCCACAATGCCCCATCATCTCCACAATGCCCCCATCTCCACAATGCCCCCATCTCCCCATTGCCCCTTCATCTCCACATTGCCCTTTCCACAATGCCCCCATCTCCACATTGCCCCTTCATCTCCACATTTCCCCTTCATCTCCACATTGCCCCTTCCACAATATCCCTGGCCCTACCTCTAGTCCCTGGTGGTCTAGCAGCGTGGCTTGACAGATCTGTGCCTCCTTCTACACAGATCTCTTGAACTGAAGCTCCTGCGCGGTCCTCGAGTAATGCAGAGGCTGGGAGATGATGTCATCTCCGAGCGTTCTGTATTACTAGAGCGGCGCGCCGAGTGGGAGATCAGCTAAGTGACTGCTGCGGGCAAGGGGGCGACCGGGCCCCTGGAGTGACGGGCCCTGTCGCAGGTGCGACCCCTACGACCCCTATTGTTATGCCGCTGCCCTTGTGCCAAGTTCACTACTGAGCTCTGGTGAGCTTTTACTGGGGAGGAGCAGGATCATGTGGTTTGTCATTCGGCTTTTGAACAATCTGATTGAGGTCATGTATCTCAAAGTCTGTGGAATTAATTGGAATGAAGGTAATCCAATATTTGGGAGATGTAAATCTTATACAGATGTCCTCAATGTTTAGGAAAGGCTGCCATGAAGGATTCTTTCTCCTTGTAGATGTTTCTATAATCATCAAGGCCATATTTTGGTGATGTAAAGTCTGAGGCCTGTAGACCTGCAGGCTATAAGAGCTGTGTTATTAGTAGATCTCTGGCATTCTGACAACAGCACAGACTGAAGGTCTGTATCTTATGAAAGGAGAAGTAACACCTCTTAATAATAATCTTCATTTATGTTACTATGGTCAGAAAATCCTAAGGATCCCTGCACGTTTTGCCCTTGTGCTTTTTCTTCAAGAGATAACATCTTCATTAATTCCAGAATGTCATATCCAGACAAAACAGTTGGGAGGGCAGCATGTCAGAGTTTATAGGGAGAATGCAGCAGGTCGTAGTTTACTATGGTGGAACATCATGTCGGAGTTTAAAGGGGGAGGGCAGCATGTCAGAGTTTATAGGGGGAGGGTAGCATATTGGAGTTTATAGGGGGAGGGCAGCATGTCAGAGTTCATAGGAGGAGGGTAGAATATCGGAATTTATAGGGGAGGGCAGCATGTCAGATTTTTACATCGTGGAGCAGAATGTTAAATTTCTATATTGTGGTGCAGCATGGGGAACATCACCATCACATACACTGCTTGACACCCCCAGCCTTATTCCCTTGCTCAGGCAGTGCCATAGGGATTTGTGACTACCAGTAGGCAAAGGAACAAGGCCGAGGGGGGTCATACATTGTACACAGGGATCAGTAGCTACCAGTAGGCAAGGCTTGTGGGGTAAAACAGTGTACATGGGGTTCTGTGTCTACCAATGGGCAAGGGAACAAGGCTGGAAGGCAGCTGGTAGCCACAAATCCTCATGGACACTGCCTGACCTCCAGTCTTGTTCCCTTGGGAGTGCACAACGTGTTTAACATATGATACAGAGATGAGGGATGATTATGTACTGCTTGGTGTATTTTTTTTAACCCTTTGAGTGTCACAGTGGTGTGCATTGCATATCCCCATGGCACTCAAAGGTTTAAGGGAGTGATGCTGTTCGTAGTGCTGAAAGGATCCGCTCCACACTCCTACTAACCAAGTGTGGAATCAACCACAGTTGACAGGCAGGATGGATCGCGGACATCTTGCCATAGTGATGTCTGCGCTCCTGCTCTGTCAGTCCCAGATGGCTCTAGGAGGCGTTGCTAGGAACCGTTCAGCTCCGGAAGAGGCTGACAGAGCAGGAGCGTGGACGTCACTATCGCAAGATGTCCGCGATCCGTCCTGCCTGTCAACTGTGGAAGAAAGGATAAATCAATTGAATAAGGTAATAATTCTGGCAACTAGTGCTACTAAGCAGCTAGTCGCCAGATGGGGCGATATTTAAGCTAAAGTTGTTTTGCTGTGGTAGTTCCGCTTTAACTGCTGGCTGCGCGCCATGGGGCCAGTCCTTAAGGGGTTAAAAAAATCTCTCTTTAAGCTCTTAAAGAAATAGATATACTTTTAAACATTTAAATCTACTATGCAATATTTAAGCGTGACTAAAATTTATCCCCTGCCACCCCTTTACCTGGCATCAGCAAATTTAGTGTTTAGAACCCAGTGTTGTACATGGGAACTCTCTGGATCTGCCCAAGAGACCCTGGTTACTACAGTTGATTACCGTGTCTCCAGGGACAGACACGGATTCTCCAGCAGTGGGGAGTTTCATATGAAACTCTGCGATCTTCTGCTCCTTGAGAAGACAAAGTGCCCAGGTATGCCCAGTCAGTGACATACCTAGGAACTCTCCGGATCTGCCCCGGAGACTGCAGTTTTTACTGGACAGACACTAATTCTCCAGCAGTGTGCAGTTTCAAAAGAAACTCTGCCCTTTTCTGCTCCTTCCCGCCCTTTTCCTCCCATTTCCTGCCCACTTCTCCTCTTTTCCCACCCAGTTCCACTTCCCACCCACTTTTGTGACATGTTCGCTAAGCCTCCCATGAGTAAGCCCTACCCTTTTTGTCATGAACAGCGTCATTTATATCCCCCAGTGCACCACAGAAGACAAAGTTCCCAGTATTCACAGTGAGCATCAAAAAAGGTTGCTGTTGCATCCAGACCCTCGTGTTCATCTGACCTGTTCAGTCCCTTCTCTTCAGAAGTAGTTGATACATACCTCCCAAGTGTCCGTCTTTAGGAGCAACAGTCCCTCTTTGAGACCCAAATCCCTCTGTCCCTCCTTCCCATTCTGGTGTCAATCTTTTTAGGAGATTAGACTGTGTGGTGAGTAAACAAGTGTATATAACTCACATTAATGTTTGTTTAAGCTTCAGTATATGTGTTTGTAGATTGTCTGTGTAAATAAAATACTTTGATCTTGCTCTAATTCATTTATTCAGTTACACAAAGAGGTGTCAAATGGTCATAAAATAACCTAAAAATTTGTGATAATGCCCCATCTACCAGCCATACACAAAACAACTGGATAGGAGTTGGGGAAATGAAAATAATGACCACTCAGTTTTAAACAGTGTTACTGACATCAGTCACAATTCGATAATGCATTAACCCCTTAGTGACGGCCGCGTGCAGACGCGGCCGTCACTTAACGCCCGTCTAACTTTTTTTTTTTTTTTTTCCATTAGAATCCGGAGTCCCCGAACAGCGTGCAGCCGCGCGGGGATCCGGATTTCCTGGACGTACATGTACGTCCTCTGTCACTAAGTGACAGCCACAGAGGACGTACATGTACGCCCTTTGTCGCGAAGGGGTTAAAAAAAAAAGAATAACTATCGTTTTAAAATTAACATGAGGTTAACACAGAATATACTTTCTTCCTGTTTTATCAGCATGTAATTCTGATCAATTATCAATCTGTATCTTCTGCTGCCCTCTAGTGGTACAGCTGAAACTGTAGCTCCTCTATTTCCCCCTGTATGTGATACCTAATTTTGCCACAGCAGGCAAACAGGCAGGCATCGAACAATTAGCATTTTCCATGAATATAATTGTACAGCAAAGATAATAGCAGGGGTAGCGTTGGACCTCCAGCTGTTGGGGAACAAAATACCTATCAACCCCAACGAGCCATTATATGGCAGGGATAATGAGAGGTGTAGCTCCCAACAGCTGGAGGTACAGCAATTGACTTCCCCTAAGATAATATATTTAATACCTTGGGGGTTGTGCACCAAGGTGTGATAAAGAGGGTATCATGTGGCAATGACTTCTCCAATTCCTATGTTATTCTATGGAGCCAAAGCACTAAGATACCTAGGACTTGATTTAAAGGCAGCCGACTCCATAAAAAACAGGTACTTGCACTTTTTCAAGCACTGTGGCTCGATTTAAAGGCAGTTGACTCCCAAAAAAACAGGTGCCGGCATATTGTTAAAGCACTGTAAGCGATTTAATGACCAGTGCTATGAAAAAATGCCGGCAAACCTCCACTGCCAGCCACTAAATATAGATGAGTTTTGTCCCACTGAAAGTTAATAGATGCTACAAGTTGCCATTTAATGGACTGCATTAGCCTTAAAGATCAATAAGGAACTCACTTTAGCGCATAAAATTTAAAACCCAGTTTTTTTTTCCCTAAAGTCCTTTATTGGATCTTTAGTCAGCTGACACAACTGCTCGAAGCTGATTGGCTGGGATGTGCTTTAAATTGATTGGCCAGGATGTGCAGGAGCACATCCAAGCCAATGACCTTGATGAAATTTGAACAGAGACTGCCCATATATAAAAGCAATCTCTATTCAAATTCCCTCAATGTGGAGCGGGCATTGGCCCGTGAGGGATAGGACGGGGTGCTGTGCTATGTAGTACTGTCTCTGCTGCCGCCGCCTATATGGCGCATACAGTGGCGGAGACAGAAATTTGAAAGCCAGGTCTTTTATTATTGAACTTTGGGATTTCTATATTGACTATATTGATTAAAGTTGGACACAGTATAATAGAGGCATATTGAACTGGGCACTAATATATCGTTTAACCCTTTAAGCCCCAGAGAGGCCCCCTCTGGCACTCAAGGGGTTAAACCATGTATTATTGGGATATTTCAGCAAACTTATTCATGTCAAAAGATAGAAAACAGAAGAAAAATGAGAAGAACACACATCATAACAGTTAAGTGTAACAAATATAAGGTAACGTTCGGGGCTTGGTAGTATCTCAGGCACCAATTACTTTTTCTTTTACTGTGAAATTCATGATATTGCTGCTGTTTAATGGCATTTTGGGATCTTAACTCACAAAAAAGACTTTTGGCCATAAGACCATTTCTGTGGCCTAATGTCCGTTGTGCTTTTAGCTGGAAGGGCCTTTAAATACAACTTAGAAATTTGATTATGTCTGTTGGTACTCACTTTGGCCCTACCACATATTTTTGTGCACTGCTTTAAATCCAGCCCCTAAAGTGGGGAAAATCTTAGTGCATTGGTTCCATAGAATTACATAGGATTGGAGAGTTTAGAACACTGGAGAAATCATCCCCACTTTATCACCTGTTTATCACGTCTTTATCATAGCTTAGTGTATCTCCCCTTAAGTGCCAGAAGGGTATGAAATACATTGCAAAGCACTGAGTTGAACCCAGTTCTGTTACTAAAGGCTTGATTCAATTGTTCTCGTTAGGCAAAAAAACCCTGCTGGCATTTTATCAAGCATAATAAACTATTCAATTACCTGTGCTATGAAAAAAAGGCAGGGAAAAAACTTTTCTCGCATTCAAAATAAAAAATGCCACAATTCAATTGATTGCGTTATCCCTTAAGATCCAAGAAGGGACTCACGTTATCTTGGGAAATTTAAGACCCAGTTTGTTTGGCCATAGATTCCCTTATGGGATCTCAAATCAGCTGACACATCAATTGAAATTAGTTAAAAAAAAAAAAAACCTACGTCCCCAGTGGATGTATTGATATGGGGCCCTAAGCTCCATATCAATACATCCAATGTACACCCAAAATGTGTCCAGAGTTAACCCTATGAGTGTAACCCCACTACAGTCCGTAATGATCTCTGCTGCAAGACTAATCTACCTCACTCATCGCTTCTCTGACACCAAACCCCTCTGTCAATCCCTACACTGGTTCCCATTAGCATACAGAATTAAATTCAAAATTCTGGTGCTTACTTATAGAGCCCTCACTAACAATGCACCACACTACATTTCATCTTTCATCTCCAAATACACTCCCTCTCGCCATCTTCGCTCTGCACACGACCTTCTCCTCTCCACAGCTCTTATCACATCCTCTCACTCCCGCCTACAGAACTTCTTCCGTGCTGCACCTCAGTTCTGGAATTCCCTCCCCCGCCCAATCAGACTCTCCCCCAGCCTTCAGATCTTCAGACGCTCCCTGAAAACTCACCTCTTCAGGGAAGCCTATCAACTGCCTCCATAAACAATGTCACTAAGAATCACCCCTTGCACGGACTACTGCACTCAACAGCACTTCTCACACCCACCCACTGACTGGCAGGTCAGGTGGCAGGAGGCACTGACACCCAATAGCACTTACTCCTTCTGTGTCATACCTACCTTCCTCTAGACTGTAAGCTCTCACGAGCAGGGTCCTCTGATCCTTCTGTTCTCCACATTTGATTGTACTATTTAATACCTCTGTATGTCTACTCCCTACCGTAAAGTGCTGCGGAATTTGTTGGCACTATATAAATAAAGATTAATAATAATAATAATAATATAATTACCCCAGGTTAATTCTACTAAGGTACAAAGCAACAGCCCCTGAAACAAAAACCACTTACCAATAATCTGGTCAGCCTCGAGCACCTACACTCGAAGCTGATTGGCTGGGATGTATGTAAGCACACATACCAGTCAACAGCAATTAGGCATTTTGAATGGAGACTGCCTATATATAAAGGCAGTCTCTATTCAAATTCGCGGACAATGGAAGAGGCATTGGTCTGTAAGGTATAAAGTGGAAGGGTGGGCTGCTACTTACCTTTTATGTTGCCACCACAGCCGCACGCAGTGGTGGAGAAATAAAAAAGGGCATGATATTTTTATTCAGAAAGTTTATGGCATTTTATAATTCATGGGGATATTTTATAAACTATTGACCCCCAAATCTAAACATTGTTTTAACCCTTTAAGTTCCAGTGAGGTACGCAACATTACTCTGCATGCATAGATGTGCAGGTTCTTTTTTAAGGAACATTTATTTATATCTCTTAATGTCTTTACAGATATATGACGAGAAGATGGAAGACAGGAGAAGGACCAGAGGAAGAAAGAAGAGAGAAGAAGGAAGAGAGACGAAAGGAAAGAAGATAAGAGAAAGAAGGAAGATAGAAGGACAGTGGATGACAGATAAGTGTAACACAGATAAGCTAACGATTGGTGCTTGGCAGTGTGTCAGACACTTATCATTAGCTTTTTTCCTTTGATATTCCCATCATAGCCGCTATTTAACTGCGATTTGGGAACTTAAGGATCAAAACGGACATTTGGCCACAAGACCTTTTCTGTAGCCCAACATCCATTGTACTTACAGATGGTAGGGCATTTGAATAGCTCATTAGCACTTTTTGCTAATGGCCTGGTATCCAATTTTGACCTACAACCTGTTTTACCGGGCTCAATTGAATTAAGCCCTAAAAATTGTGTTTATAGGTGTTTATCATTACTGTATCAGTAATATTCTAATTGCAGCCACAGATGTGTTTCAGTGATAATGTTAATTACCAATGGGTACTAGAGGAATAAAAAATATTATGGCACCTGTTGGCTGGTTTCAGTGGACATAATAGCTGGATTCTTCCCCCTTTCTTGCCCATCTAATGCATAAGAATGTAAGCTGTACTTTTATAATGCAGTGATCACATTTTAGCCTGACACCCTTATCCCTGTCCAGAATTATTTTTGTACAGTATTATATCTGTATAGCACTGTGTACCTGTGCAGAGCTATATAACGATACATTTCTAGTCTGGCATAAAAACAAATACAAATCTAATTGCAGTTAATGCTGTAAAGTAACATAATATATAAACACAATTATATGCTAGGATAAGACATGCCTCGCCACATAATCACCCAACAGTGTGCTTCCACTACAGCACAGGATTTTGGGTAAATCTGCCGTACCATATATCCATACAACAGTGTGCTTCCACTGCAGCCCAGGACTCTGGGTAAAGCTCTGCCTTGCCATCAACCACACAGCAGAGTGCTGACAGTGCAGGAAAGGATTATGGGTAATAATCTGCCTTACTGTATAAATTCACTTCAGAGTGTTTCCAGTGTAATATTGGGAGTATACCCCAATAGATATGTAAACGTCATACATATGCATGGGCAAACCAAGGGTTTCTAGAGAGAGACTTCCAAAAATAATAAATGTGAAATAACAAAAACTAGAATTAGTTTTCTGTAATTCATTGCAGCCACATGTTAGCAAACCAGAACTAGGAAATCTGCAGCCACTTAGCTGGTGTTGGACTACAACTGTCATCATCCTTAGCCCAAGAGCACACATGAGAGAGCAGAAGGAAGCAAGAGACAGAGAGAGAAGAAGAAGAGAAAAAGCACGGGAGAGAAAGAGACAGAGCGCAAGAGAGAGTGAAAGAGAAAGTCTGCATAAAGCAAAAGAAAAAGCTTGCAAGTGAGCAAAACAGAGAGATCATGCAACAAAGAGATCATGTGTGAGGTGTGATAGAGGACATCAGAGAGGGCTCACATCTGGAAGAGAGCATGCAAAAGGGAGTGTACTCAAGAGATCACACTTAAGTGAGAGTAAGGCAACACACGAGAGAGAGAGCACAAGCAAAAAAGAAAGCAAGAGTAGAAAAGAGGAAGCCAGACAGTAAGAAAGAAAGTGAGTCTGAGAAGAGAAATGGCAAAAGGAAGAGGAGCGCTTGCAGGAGAGACAGGGGAGTAATTAAGTATGCAGGCAGCAGGCTGTGGCACTCAGGTCGCAGTATTCTGCTTTGCTGAGATTACAGTCAACTGCAACAATCTCTACTAAAACATTAATTGAAAATCAAAGAGCACAAAGAACAAGTGGAAGGGGAAATCGTCACATGCTAATGAGTATTTTGTATAATCAAGCAATTAATGCAACTGATCTGGAATCCCCCCAAAAAACAAGATAAATAATGATAATGTATGGCTAGATCAGTAGGAGAACAATGGCAGGACTCAGCGGGTCTAGGACCCAAATTCCAAAAGAAGAACAGAAGTCTCTGCTGGAATGAAGTTAGTGAGTGGAGCTTGAGGGTAAAGTTGGATGTGCAAGGTTGAATATTTGACCCCAGTTGTCCCAGACAAGCAAACACTTCAGCTTAACAGCTAAGTATCTGGGTAAAAGCAGAGGGCACTTTATTATGTATTGGAACAGAAACAGATGCTGACATGCAAACACAGAGGTAGTGAAAGCCCAAACCCATGTACAAGGACACCGATTGTCCTGCAGATCATGACAAGCATAAATGTATGGACCTGCACAAAAACTCTCAATCCACACAGAAACTCTCAACAAAATCAATGAGAGTAATATATTGAAATTAATAATAATGTGTTCAAATTAGTGATGCTATATTTAAATTGTAGTAAAGTATCATAATCATCATATTATAGTAAAATGCATCCCACTTAAGAGGGCATCACAATAATTTGCATAAAAAAACAACAAAATCAAATATCATTTAGGAAAACTGATAACCCATTAGGAAAAGCTCAGTCTTACTTTGGACACAGATAGGGTTGCCACCCAGCCGGTATTTTACCGGCTGGCCGGTAAAAAATTGGCTTCTGTCCAATGTTAAGTCTATGGAGAGAATGCCATGGCCGGTATTTTTTTTAAGAAAAGGTGGTAACCCTAGACACAGAAGATGGGAAATCCAGGTTCTTTGGCTACTGTGGGGCAAGGTTGGGGGCCAGTAAAGCAGTGGGGAGCAATGTGAGGCCCTTGCGCTGTTGCTAGACTATAATTCCCATTGTTCCCCACCAGCTAATTGAGCAATGGGAGTTGTAGTCCCATTGCAGTTGCAGCACCTGGAGGGCTTTATGTTTTCAATCCTACCTACCAGACATTGGGGAAATCTTTGGGGTTGCTACTGTGGAATAAGAAAGGGGATCTCTTTGTGTCCTGTCATTGACAGCACCTCCTGTCTCAACTGCTTTCCTCTGACTTGGAACAGTTCTGGAATGGCTTTCTATGTGTGCAAACAGTCCTCCAATAATATATGCAATGTTTTGGCATTATGAGGAAATTTAAGGTCAAGTGAGTAATTAATTATGTAGCCCGTACCACACAGAAAGCTCAGCATTGCTATGGTTATAGTCCTGAACTATTAAACCACAAATCTCTAAAACCATCACATTCATTTAAAATCAAAATGTACACTATATAGGTATTTTCCAGTACTGTACGTTAAAGCTGTATGGTGACAGGTACACTTTGCCGCATCAGCCTCAACAAAAATCCCACAGTGTGGTGTCTGTATGTTACAGAGACAGGCAACTGGGCAAGTAAACAATTAAAATAAAATGATTAGACATTTATAAAATATAATGTACTCCATGTGCTTTAAACCCCATAATTGCAACAATATACAAAACACTTACATATAGAGTGTTTCCATAAAAGGAAGCACTCGCCGAATCTACATTGGGTAATTTTACAACTGCAGTAATTGTGTACAAACAATCAGGGGCAGACCCATGATGAAATGAAGGTTTTATATATTGATAGACAGATAGACAGATAGATAGATAGATAGATAGACATTACCAATATAAAATTGCATATATATATATATCTTACATTATATATGGTACCAAAAAGAAACTCATTCTATCCCCCTCCCCCCCAAGAAAAAAAACAATATATGGTTTGCTTGAGTACACTAAACCATAAAGTCTTGTTTAACAATCCCATAGCAAGAAACATGTCATTTACACAATTTATAAGGTGTTAATGAGCTGGAAAGTATTAACCTTTTCGGTGTCAGAGGGAAGTGCAAGACTCAAAGGATTATATCACTGGCACTGTATCGTTGTTTCATATGGTGTCATTCATTTGCCGCACAATTACTCTACTTACTTGATTCTCGTGGCCCAAAATGACTACAAATATACTACCCCTCTAATAATATTAGGTCCCATCAGCACATTTTATTATAGCATTGTAGGTGTCTGAGATTGAAGGAGTTACAAGACCTGAATTAATTTTTTAATGATAACATTAATTATATACACCACACATTAATGATCTGTATATGTTCTGGGGCACACACATTCTAACACAAGCTCTTTAGATTTGAGTGCAAGTGTGGAAGCAGGACAATGTTAATGATTCTGTGCATCCTTAAAAGAAAGATTTCATGCAGATAATTTTAAATTACTTCATCTTTGTCAGTAACATATTAATTTATCAGTTTAGATTTAAAGGGATAGTAATACTTTGTTTTATCTTTATTTTATTTTGTAGGCATTAAAAAAACATGAAGAACGATGTAAGTCTTATCTCTCAGACCTTTATGGTTTGAGAGATGTTCACAAGCAAAGTTTCCCCTCCTGCCCCTTTTACCTAGTGTAAGCCATCTCTTCTCAGATATGGAATCTGGTTGTAAGACTAGACAGATAACAGACGGGGACAATCTTCTTGCTATGAGAACAATGAAGGCCCTGCCCCCTTTGATAAGTTTTTCAGGTTTGTCTGTCTCTGCAGTCTACCTGGGCACTTCCCTTCTGATCTGGCTGATCAGTGTTACATCAGTAAAAGGGGCGGGAGGGGGATACTTTGTCATTCAATTACTCTTGAACTACAACTCTGACAGAACTGAAATAACACTCTCCAAAGTCCAAATACTATGATGATTAATTAGCTGCTTTTATTCTGAAACATTACTATCCCTTTAATTTGCATATAGCACTTCAGAATTCAGCAGTAACTAGGAAAGATCAGAGCAAAGTAAAAAGTAACAGATGACAAAGTGATAGTAACATATAAAACTAATGCACTCAGATTTGCCCTACTTAGGCTTTTTGCCCCTCAAGGGTCCCTACCCTTGCAACCGTTCAGTTTATGTCCCTGTTTGCTACTGCTGACACACCTGGAACCTGTGTGGTCCTATGTGAGGCTGGAGCTGTTCCTGCAGATGAAAAAGTTCAGTGGGACAAAGATGAAACAGTGTATATTGTATATATGTAAATAGGACACATAGTCCATAAGATGAAATTCCCCCAACTTCAAGTGTGTTCATATTACTGGCAATTATTTAAACATTATTACATTTCAAAGTGATTGAGCTTTTACCATGACATTCTCTGAGGGACTTCATCTAGAGGCTCACCTCTCCCATAGAAAACAATAGGACAACTGTCTGGACAACCCAAAGTGTTAATCATTAAGCTGTGATAACGAGAAGATAACTCTCTAGTTACTTAAACTCTCCAATGTTTGTTATTCTATGGAGACTATGCACTAAAATCTTTCCAACCTGAGTGCATAGGCTCCAGAGAATAAAATAGCAACTAACTAGTTTATCACACAGGAGAAATTGATCTCCTTTTCTTAGCACATCTTTATCACATCTTAGTGCATCTCCCCCTAGTGTTATTGTTGCTAACAGCTTAATATAAAAAGTCTAAACTGCAATAACTTTGGAATGAACCCTCTCACAGCCGCAGTAGTAGTAGTAGCACTCTTTTTTTATTCAGCAGATAAATCCCTGCAATATATGCGTTTTACATTTTGTTTTGTAAATATTTACTGTGCCTTTACAGTATAAAAAATAAAATTATAATTATTTGTTATGTGATGCCCTTCTCCACACTATTACATAAGCTGCAGAGCTCAAAGATCAAGAAGGTTGTCAAATGTCCAAACTCTAACCCTCAACACCCTCACTGTGTATTGGCGGGTTTCTGCCAAAAAATTCCATTACGCACATATTGGAGTGAGGGAATTTAGGGTTTTTCTCCCAACCCCACCTCTAACAAATCCAGGATTCAGTATGCAAGATAAGCTGAAAAATTAAAATTGGAAAAGGACTACTGTATTTGTTTGTGGATCTTCACTACACATAAACCAGTGTATGTAAATGGAGATTTAAATCGGAACTAACACCCCTGCAAGATGTACCTCAATTAGAGGGCTACAATCCATGATAACTCGCTGTGTAATTTTTTTTTTTTTTTTTAAACGTGTTATTAAAGAGTAATCCGTTAATTCCAAAAAGTACCTGGTTACATCTTCTCCCCAGAAAAACGCATTGCGCATGTCAGCATGGAGCCGACCGGCTCACTTGTAACTCCCCCCGGTACACGAAAACACCTACGTCATCAGCTTTAGATTCTCGGACCAGCAGTAGAATCTAAAGCTGATGACGTAGATGTTTTCGTGTAGCCGGGGGGAGTTGCAAGAGAGCCGGTCGGCTCCGTGCTGACATGCGCAATGCGCTTTTCTGGGGGGGAGATGTCACCAGGTATTTTTTGGAATTAACGAATTACTCTTTAATAACACGTTTTTTAAAAAAAATAATTACACAGAGAGTTATCACGGATTGTAGTCCTCTAATTGAGGCTACATCTTGCAGGGGTGTTAGTTCAGCTTTAAACATTTGGAAATTTAGCTCAAAACATGATTGTCTGTTTATAAAGACAAAAAAATAAAGTGTTTTCCTTGGCGCTCTGACATTAAAGGGATGCAACAGTTTCTTATATAATTCAAGAAAAACAAAAACAAGTCTAAAATGCTTATATTATATACATTGGACATAAAATGGAACAATATTGGTATTTTAACTGAATAATGTGACCTTCTTCAGAACAATACTTGAAATTAATAATATGATGACATTTTCTCTAAAACAAGCTGCCTGAACTCATCATCATTTAATGTTCAGATGCTCAGATTCGCTGCACATACTGCTTATGTAAACAACTTAATGCTGGCCTTTTTAATATGCTTTTTAGTTCCATTAATGGGGAAGCTGTTAGAGTAGAGATGGGGCTTCAAGATGTCACTGTGTGTTTGTCTGTAGTCTGATAACCAGAAACATCTCTAAACTGCAGGTGTGAGGCAGCTCCATTCTGTGTAATGGAATAAATGGTGGATCCATAGAATGTCATTTTGTACTTTACAAATGTAATTTTCCAGATAAATAGACGAAAGATGAATTTTGTTGAAAAAATGTGATGTCGTTAGGGAGAATAACCTTGATGAATAAATGACAGTGTACTTAGAACAGTCATAATTTTTATATATCATTAGTACAGTGATAAAATAAAGCCTGAGATTTTAAACGAAGAGTAACCATACAATGAAAAAAATATATTGGTTATTTTTATAAATAAATAAATATATTTTTTGGAATATAATCCAGATCACCCACTCTTAACATAATATTTTTTTCTTGCCTCTTGTATGGTGGTACTCCTGTATGGGTAGTGTAGGTTTTTGGAGGAGGTTTGAATATATATCCCTTACAGGCCTCTATAACCCTAAATTGGAGTATTTAGCACCTTAGAGCACCTGAGGTGGGAATCTATCTGGTGGAACTGCTGTGTGGGTAGTGTAGGCTCTTGGAGGAGGTTCTGTGTATCCTTTCCAAGCCTCTATTAACCCTATAAAACAGATAATCCTATAACAGAAAAACCTGTGGTGAATATCCAGAGATAACCTTCCTGGGGTTTATACCAGGAGTGCACATGATACTTGGAGGCAGTATTGGAAGCCTCTAAAAAATGTGAGTAACATTCTCAAAGAGAGCACATGATGAAGATGTCCATAACTAGAATACTACGCTTAGAAGATCCTGCACTGTTGTTCTTTTTTTCATTTTCTGGTATATCTTAACATCTAATGATACATTAAAAGACATTGTGGGGGAATTTCCCTCAATGGTGGCAAAGAGATAGAGAAACTTACGTGACCATTTGGTTCATTCTGAATTTAAGAGAACTCCACAAGTGAATTGGTTAAATAAATCAACCACTTGTGGAATGTTTCAATGTGAAAAATGCATGTATTATAGGGGGTGGAGGGTAGGCTTTGTGGTGGGCTGTGGGCTTTGATTTACATACGCTATGATATACATACTGATATATTGTTATAACTTTGATACATATCAATTAAACTTTTTTATATTGGTTTTTGAGTGCCTATGGGAGACTGTATTTTTTCTTGTAGGAGGTTTAGTATAGTACTTTAGTCTCACCGGCACCCCATGTGAGATTCACATGGTTAAACCAGATGTTTAATACTGTGAGTGCTTGCCAGGTCTTTGTTTTGTCCAGCCTATGCTATTAAATCAAAATCTTAGTCTTCATAGTGTTTGTATACAGAAGTATAATTGAAACTTGAAACAATGAGAGGTCCAAGTCAGGATGGATATTGATAACATCTTTAAGTGCCTGAACTGAGCACTCTATCCAGGCTAAAAATGTACCTTTATACAGTGGAGTCATTGGCCTTTTCAACAAACGTGATTCAGCCTCCTCAGCGTTCACAAGTTCTGTTCTGCTTCCCTAGACTCCACTCACTCACTTATACACATGAGCTGCCATCTCACGCAGAACCACCAGCCAGCCAATGGGAGATTAGCTTTTTGACAATAGTCTCCTCTCTTATTGGCTGGCGGTGCATGTTAGAAACGGAGGGCATATTTGTTTTCATTGCTTGTTATTGCACCTGTATGCATGAGTACCTGGTCCTGAGAGATTCTGCCAGTCTCTGATAGCATTCATACCCCTTGACTTCTCTGCAGTTTGTTCACTGCTGCTACCGAGAACGGCAAGGGAGAATTATGTTGGAGTTTCTGTATGTGTGCATTTTATGATGTTTAGCATGTATTTGGCCAATCTCGCCACCGCGTGAGTAAACATGCAGATTGCCATTGGAGATTATCACAATAGGGGAGGGAGCCCCCCAGCTCCTGACTTGGGGGGGGCTTGCATAACTGACGAGGTTGAGGGCTCTGTGTGGGAACGTGCATAGGAATCACCCATGCGCTGACAGGAGAAACTACAAGCAGGGTAGATGCTTGGGAAGCGGGACATTGACTTAATATGGTGGGGAAGCAGGATTGGTCCCCAAAATTGGGCTGTCCCATGCAAATTTGGACAGTTGCCAGCTATGTGTCTCTATCAATATTGTCTGTTCTATGTGTGTGTGTGTGTGTGTGTGTATATATATATAAATCTATCTATAGCTATATATATATATATATATATATATATATATATATATATATATATATATACATAGTAGTTGAAGAGGCCAGAGTGCCACCCAGCAATGGCTGCGGTGCAGTCATGCACAGTAGAGACTGCCCGCGCCGCGGCTGATACTGAGCAGGGCGCTCCGATTTCAGACCTTAATCAGAGCCCCGCTCCATTATCAGATGAGGAGCAGGCAGTCTGTAGTGCACATAACTGCAGTGCTCGCAGCCGTCTCTACTGCGCATGACGGCTTCTGACAAATACACATTTAGCAAATTATTTCATAGGATATATATACATATACCAGCAATGTTGGTGTGGCTTTGCCCATGCGGTTAATAAAATAAGACCCATGCAGTTGTATGCATGACTAAATAAACATAGAATGTGATAAGTATCTGGTAGTAATACTTAGTGTGTCTGTGTGAGACAAAGTACATATGTGTCACAGTTTGTCAGACTGTATGTGTATGTGACCAAGTATATGTGTGTGGGTGTGGTGATCAATTTGTTAATAAATTTGGTCAAAACAGTAGTAGTAGAAAAGTGTGTGTGTCTCTGTATACGCAAGTAAATGTCAAGGTAGAAAAAACAGAGGACAGATATCCCTGCTGTTCTAGCACTCATGCATGGGTAGATTGTAAATGTCTCATTACTGAAATAGTTAAATGGGGAAAAATGACATTGGTTAAAACGTACCCTTTATTAAAAAGAATCAAAACAAGGAAATCATTAAACCTTTAAAACTCCTAAGTGTCTATACGCTATTAAAGTGTTAACGGGGTACAATGTGGCTTGCCACCTCCTAGATAAAAGTTAAATATTATATTCTCTTGAATTAGCCCTGCATAGATGTACCAAATGCAACTTTATAAACGCATACAAAACTCTTTAATGACTTATTTCAATATCGGACATGCCATCAGCACACAACAGGTTAATGTATAGCCTCAGTCTTTCTTATCATCGGCTGTTTCTATGTCAAATATATAGTCAGCCATAAAACCGAGTAGGGGCTACTTACTTTCCCATTGTGTAAACTGCCCCTAAATCATAACACTAATTACATATTTATTGAGATTCTCAACACTGAAGAGGTTAACTTAAGTCCTCAAACAGCTTATTGTCGGCTACTGCCTAATTTGTTTGCAGACGTATTAAAGGGTAAATTGTTTGAGCATTAAATCATACTATCTATCTCCCAGAGTTCATAGATACTAATAGCATAACAAATGGCCAATCTAAAGCCCACCAAGTTGCCCCCAATTTACTTCACATGTCCTGAGAAACAAGGAGTAAAAGATAGTCTTGTGAGGTTTGAGTCAGAATGGTCCAAGCGATGTGCCCCCTCCTAGCAGGCTGCCACTGTGGAAGGCAGAGAAGTGACGGGTCCCAGTACAGTTTAGTATTGTTGATTGAGTGTGTGCAAGTGTAGGTGAAAGTTACTTGTGCTGAGCTGGAATGAGGGAAAGCAAAGTTTAATATCCCAGTAACTCTCTTTCCCTGGATTCCAGCTCAGAACAAGTAACTTTTACCTCCACTCGCAGACACTCAGCAATCAGCAATTCTCAAATGTACTCGGAGCAGTCACTTTTCTAGCATTCACAGTGGCAGCCTGCTAGAAGGGGGCACAGGGAGGTCTCACTTCACCTGGACCATTCTGGCTGAAAGCTCTCAAGACTACTTTTTAGTGGTGAGCATGGTAACCTAAAGGTATGTGTGTGAGACTGGTGATACCACAGTTCTGACACATCCCCTCTTCCTCGGTGCTAAGTGGTGGAGGTCAGAGCAGCGTGACTCTAGTGGTCAGTCACCGGCTCCTGCAGACAGCAGCTATGTGATATCAACACCGGGATCCTTTGCAAACTGTGTGCTGCTTGCTGCAAATTATTATGGGGTCCCTCAAGTATATGGGACCACACAGTGTACGCAGCGCCTTACAATAGACATATGTTACAATAAACAAGAGGGGATGAAATAAGTGCGACATTCATAGAAACAATGGGAGAGAGGTCCCTGCCCCAAGGAGCTTACAGTCTAAATGAGTAAAAGGAGACATACAATGGGGTAAGAGGGTGTTAAGTGTTGAGATTACAAGTGCTGAGTTTGGCCAAAGGCATTGCATGGTCCTAGTGCTCCAGAAGATAAGACTTCAGGGTAGACTTAAAGACAGAGGGGGATTGTTCTAGACGTAAGGAGAGGGGTATGGAGTTCCATAGGTATGGAGCAGAAAGCGAGAAAGGTTTGAGACGGGAGAGGGTGTGGATGGTGCAACAAGAAGTGCATTGTGTGCTGAGCGAAGGAAGCGGCCAGGAACATAATAGGAGATGAGGGAAGAGGTGTAAGGAGGGGTAGCAGTGTGGAGAGCGTTAAAGGTCAGAAGAAGGACTTTGTAATTGATGCGCTGCTGAATTGGGAGCCATGACAGATGTCTGAGAATTATGTGGGCAGGTTCAGTTTTTGGGGAGAGTGTGGTGATTCGTGCAGCTGAGTTTAAAACAGATTGCATAGGTGAAAGACGAGTAGCAGGGAGGCCAGTTAGTAGGATATTGCAATAGTCTAAGCGGGACAGAATGAGGGCATGTATAAGAGTTTTAGTAGTTTGTTGGGAGAGGAACGGGCGGATTTTAGCAATGTTGCGGAGAAAGAAGCGAGATGTTCTAGCCACGGAGTTAATGTGAGGGGAGAAGGAAAGAGAGGAATCAAATATGGCCCCAAGGCAGCGTGCTGAGCTGACCGGATAAATATCAATTCCATCAACTGTAATGGTGATACTAGGTGTTAGGCAAGGTCTTGGTGGGAAGATTAGCAGTTCGGTTTTGGCCATGTTAATCTTCAGCTGACGTTGTGCCATCCAGGAGGAAATGGCCAAGAGCAGTCTGAAATTTGCAGCTGGATTTGAGGTGAAAGATCAGGAGTGGAGATGTAAATTTGGGTATCATCAGCATATAGATGGTATTTGAAGCCAAATGAACTAATAAGTTCACCCAATGAAAGGGTGTACAGTGAGAAAAGCAGAGGACCCAGAACGGAGCCTTGAGGCACCCCCACAGACAGAGGGACTGTGGAGGAGGTGTTATTGTTAGAGGACACAAAAAAGGAACGTTGTGAGAGATAGGAGGAGAGCCATGAAGCAGCTTGATTTCAGAAACCAAGACTGTGAAGAATTTAAGCAAGCAGAGAATGGTTAACTGTGCTGAAGACAGAGGATAAATCGAGTAGAATAAGTATAGAAAACTGTCCTTTGGCTTTTGCAGTCTGGAGATCATTAGCCACCTGCAGAGAGCTGTCTCAGTTGAGTGACCGCATACTCAAGTATACTAGTTGTGGGTTAGCAATTGACTGTGCTGTCCCATTCACTTTCCTGACTTTCTCTCTTAATTGTGAGGCAGATTGTGGGTTGGTAGAGCGGCGAGAGTCGGTCATGTATTTGGCGTTTTTAACAGGGTATTGTAAGGGCATGGTAACTCCTTGCAGAGATTTTGACAGGAGTGGTCAGTGTCAAAATCACACTCCCCTGTATGTCCTGGACAGGCAGTGTGGAGGAGATATGAATTTCTACTCCTTACTGCCACCCTGCGTGTGTTTATCTGCCATGGGGTGTGTGTGACAGAGATGGAGAATTGTGGCACCTTGCCAGCTTTTAACTTTTATTAATACAAGATATCTTGTGTCGCTGCCAGCCACACCCTTACTGCTACCACCTCGAACCAGCATCATTCTCCAGCCTTTTTAAGTGGAGAGATGGCTAAGAGGGGTGATTTTAACTCCTGTCAAAATCACTTTAACAACTTGTCCATTCCATATATGCACTGAGGGGGGATATGTCACGGTTTTTGAAGACTCTCAGACTTAAGGTTTGGCAAAAACTTTATTAAAAGTTAAAGGCAGTCCCCGTAGGGTAAACATACATAACAATACAACATCAGTAGATCATACAACAGGTTCTACCGGCCTTGCCTAAATTCCGGGCAAGGCAACCCAAGTGACAGTATTAATGACAGGCTCTACCGGCCTTGCCTATACCGGGTAAGGCAACCGTGAGATGACATATTCCGGTTCTACCGGCCTTACCAATACCGGGCAAGGCAGCCCAATGGAATGCTGAATGTAGGCTCTACCGGCCCTGCCAATACCGGGTAAGGCAACCTTCAAGATGGTGAGTTACAAGGTTCTACCGGCCTTACCAATACCGGGCAGGGCAGCCCAAGGAGGTACTGTAGTAGGCTCTACCGGCCCTGCCAAAACCGGGTGAGGCAACCTACAGGATGGTAACGTACAAGGTTCTACCGGCCTCACCAATACCGGGAAGGGCAGCCTGAGCGAGTAGACCAGCTGTCAGGTGACTAAGACAGCAGAGAGCATAAGTATAGAGGTCTTACTCAGCAGAATGTTTCAGGAGCAAACCAACGTCCGCACGTTGGGACTAATGGTAAATAGCGCCACCAGGTTTAATGGAGTAAACCAGCGACTGCACGCTGGAACCAACAACGTATATCGCAACCAGGTTTAGTGGTGCAAACCAGCGTCCGCACGCTGGAGCTAACAATGTATCTCGCAACCAGTTTAGTGGAGTAAACCAGCGTCCACACGATGGGACCAACAATGTATATCGCAACTAGGTTTAGTGGAGTAAACCAGCGCCCGCACGCTGGAACCAACAATATATATCGCAACCAGGTTTAGAGGAGTAAACCAACATCCGCACGCTGGAACCAGCAATGTGTATCGCAACCAGGTTAGTGGAGCAAACCAGCGTTCGCACACTGGAACAAACAATGAATCACGCAACCAGTTTAGTGGAGTAAACCAGCATCCGCACGCTGGAACCAACAATGTGTATCGCAACCAGGTTTAGTGGAGTAAATCAGCGTCCGCACGCTGGAACAAACAATGAATCACGCAACCAGTTTAGTGGAGTAAACCAGCATCCGCACGCTGGAACCAACAATGTGTATCGCAACCAGGTTTAGTGGAGTAAATCAGCGTCCGCACGCTGGAACCAACAATGTATATTGCAACCTGGTTTAGTGGAGCAAACCAGCGTCCGCACGCTGGAGCCAACAAGGTATCTCGCAACCAGTTCTCGTGGAGTACCAGCGTCTGCACGCTGGAACCAACAATGTGTATGCAATAGCGAGGAGAACAATGTCGCCGGAGCAACAGCTGGAGCACGAGACTCAGGAACTCGTACAGGTTAACCCGCGCGGTGCTGGAACACAGTAACCCCAGAATACAGGCACACAGGAACACTGGAACACCGGAATGTTAGCATACAGGAACACTGGAACACCGGAACGTTAACGTACAGGAACACTGGAACACCGGAAGTTAAGGTACAGGAACACTGGAACACCGGAACGTAGCATAGGAACACTGAGAACAGGCCCAGAGATCTGACAAGCAGGTCAGGCAGAGTGGAGTCAGAAACACCACGAAAGGGCAACCTGGAAGTGCCCAACCTGGGTTTAAAAAGGCTGTGTGAGGAGGGCTAATGACGGACAGCCAATCATGAATACTCAGCAAGTGACAGACAAAGAGCAGCACGAATCACGGGCACCGTGATAGTGCCCCCCTTTCAAATACCCCCTCTCCTAGAGTAGGGTCCAGGCTTCTGAGGGTATTTGGCATGAAATACTCGTAGTAACTTGGGTGCATGAAGGTCCTTACTGTCTACCCAGGAACGATCCTCAGGACCATAACCTTTCCAATGCACCAGATACTGTGCCCCTCCTCTACGTCTGCGGGAATCAATAATGTTTTTTACTTCATACTCCTCCTGCCCCTCGACTTCAACAGGACCTGGCATCACAGGTGTGGTAGTATAATGGTTACAAACCAGAGGTTTAAGGAGAGACACATGGAATACATTATGAATGCGCGTAGAAGCAGGCAATTCCAAGGCATAAGAAACAGGGTTAATTTTGCGAATGATCTTGTACGGACCAATTATCATGATGGTCAGTCACAAAACATCGCAGAAACTGTTCCAATCCTTGATTGGCCCTCTCAGCGGCCCCGTTAGTCTGGGGATGATATGCCGAGGAAAATGATAGCTGTATGCCCATCTGTTCGCAGAATGCCCTCCAGAATCTGGACACAAACTGGCTCCCCCTGTCAGACACAAGCACCCTGGGTACTCCATGTAACTGAAATACTTCTCGAGCGAATACTATTGCCAGTTCTTTGGCCGAAGGAAGGCCACGGAGGTGTACGAAGTGTGCCATTTTAGAGAACCTGTCTACCACCATCAATATGAAGGAGTACCCTCTAGACCTGCGCAATTCTCCCATAAAGTCGATAGAGACGTGAGACCAAGGGCGTTCACCATTAGGCACCGGCTGAAGCAAGCCCACAGGGAGATGTCTAGGGGTTTTGGCACGGGCACAGGTGGCACAGGCATTCTTAAATTGGCACAATCTGCTCTCATAGAAGGCCACCAAAATAGCTGGGAGAGAGACCAGAACAATTGATCCCTACCAATATGTCCCGCAGCCTTAGAGGAGTGGTAGGTTTCAAGTAATCGAGTACGGAATGGCTCAGCGACAAAACATTTGCCCACTGGAGTCTCATGAGGAGCAGAGGCTTGGGATGCCAAAATCTCCTCCCCTAGAGGTGAAGTAATACTAGTACGTATGGTAGCCAATATTCGATCAGGTTGAATGATAGGTGCTGGTACCTCTTCTCTGTCAACCTCTGCTTCAAATTGTCTAGACAGAGCATCAGCCCTAACATTCTTTGATCCCGGCAGGTATGATACAACGAAATTGAATCGGGATAGAAACAGTGCCCATCTGGCCTGGTGAGAAGACAGTCTCTTGGCCTCAGAAAGATACATCAAATTCTTGTGATCAGTTAGAATCAAAACGGGTTTTTTTGTGCCTTCAAGTAAATGACGCCATTCTTTGAGAGCGAGGATAATGGCCAGTAATTCTCGATCACCAATCTCGTAATGACTTTGAGCACTAGTCAATTTTTTTGAGAAGAATCCACAGGGTCTGAGTGTACCGCCTTTAACCTGTTGCTGAGAGAGCACCGCCCCGACCCCAATATCTGAGGCATCAACCTCTAAAGTAAAGGGAAGTATTGGATTAGGGTGGGACAACACAGGTGCTTCAGCAAAGGCTACTTTCAACTACTCAAAGGCCTCTTCAGCAGCCACTGGCCAGAGGGATGGGTTAGCGCCCTTATGCGTGAGGTCAGACAGAGGTTTCACAATAGAGGAGAAGTTTTTAATAAACTTCCTGTAATAATTGGCGAAGCCCAGAAATCGTTGGACGGCTTTGAGGCTCTTGGGTTTAGGCCATTGTAAGACTGCCATCAATTTCTCTTTATCCATGGCAATGCCGTCTTTGCCAATTATAAACCCCAGAAGCGGGTTTTGTGGAACTCGCATTTCTCCAGTTTACAGAATAATTTATTTTTTCGTAAGCGCAGCAAGACTTCAGACACATCCTTGATGTGTTGTGACAGGTCATTGGAGTGGATAAGTATGTCGTCAAGATAGACTACAACACAAGATTGTAACATATCTCTAAGAACATCATTGATCAGTTCTTGAAATACTGCAGGAGCATTACATAGACCAAATGGCATGACTAGGTATTCATAATGCCCAGATCTCGTATTGAAGGCAGTTTTCCACTCATCACCGGCTCTGATACGTATCAAATTGTAGGCTGCCCTTAGGTCCAATTTGGTGAAAATCGAGGACCCCTTAAGTCTATCAAACAGCTCGGTGATGAGTGGTATTGGGTAGGCATTTTTTGCCATCAGCTTATTCAGCCCACGATAGTCTATGCAAGGTCGCAGTTCGCCACTTTTTTTCTTAACAAAAAAGAACCCGGCGCCGGCCGGAGAAGTAGATTTCCTTATGATCCCTCTACTGAGGGCATCTGCTATGTATTCCTCCATAGCTTGGTTCTCCTCACAAGACAAAGGATACGTGCGTCCCCTCGGTGGTACTGCTCCGGGACTCAGTACTATGCGACAATCGTATGGTCTGTGCTGAGGTAGGGCGCCAGCCTCTCCCTTACAGAAAACGTCGCAAAACTGCTGGTAGGCATCAGGTAGTGAAGGGGAGGTGCACAAGACCTTAACAGGATGGGTAATGCACTTATCCATACAGAACTGAGACCAAGCAGCAATCTCACATTTCTGCCAATCGAATTGTGGGTTATGCAACTGTAACCAAGGAAAGCCCAAAATCACGGCATGGTGAGGAGAATTAATCAGTTGGAATTGCTGCTGTTCCTTGTGAAGAGCCCCAATAGTCATGGACAAGGGCATCGTTTCAAAAGTAACTTGGGCGGGTTCCAAAGGTCTGCCATCAATTGCTTCAATAGCAAGAGGGGTTTCTCTCTGAATCCGTGGTACCCCATGCAATTCAGCAAAGGTATTGTCCATAAAATACCCAGCTGCACCAGAATCAACCAAGGCCAAAACCTCAACTGAGCGTTGTGCCCATGACAATACCACCTGTATGGTAGGTTTAAGTGTGCCCAACAATGGGGACGATTGGACACCACCTAGGGCCTGTCCCCCAAGGTACCCTAGGTGTGTTCGTTTCCCGGACGTACCGGACAAGATCTTAATAGGTGACCATTTTTACCACAATACAGACATAATCCTTGTGTCTTGCGATACCTTCTCTGCTCCTTAGTTAACCTAGTGAAACCCACCTACATAGGTTCACTTGGTTCCAGAATAGGATCACTAGGTTTGGAAGCAGAGGGAGGGTTGGGTGGGCAAAATATGCTACTGGACCCATTATTTTTTTACCGTACTCGTCGCTCTCTGGCGGTTAATCTTTCACGTATTCTGGAGTCAATTAGAATCACGTATTCGATATAATCATCTAGGTCAGTAGGTAAATCTTTTGCTGTGATCTCATCTGTAATCTGGTCACTCAATCCTTGAGCAAAGGCTGCCAACAGGGCCTCGTTATTCCATCCTACCTCTGCTGCCAAGGTGCGAAATTCAATGGCATAATCGCCAACCGTGCGCCTGCCCTGTTGTACCTCCATGAGACGTTTAGCAGCAGAGGTAGTTCTACCAGGAGGCTCAAATACTCTCCGAAAGGATTGCACAAAATCACAGAAATTCTTTGTGCAAGGTTTAGTGTTTTCCCAAAGTGGGTTGGCCCAAGCCAATGCTCTGCCAGTCAACAGGGATATCATGAACCCAACCTTGCTGCGATCACTAGGAAATGCGTGTGCTGTCAATTCCATAAATATTTGAAGTTGATTGATAAACCCTCTGCATAATTGAGGGTTGCCATCATATCTCAGCGGCAAGGGTGCAGAAGCCGTTAACCCTTTGACTGCGGCCCCTGAGGGCCTAGACTCATTCTCCGGTGTCATAATTGGCGAGACCACCAGGTTTGCACCGGATTTATCCGCAAGTACCGTGCGTTCAAGAATAGTTTGAATAGCCACTGCTAGCTGATCCAAACGTTGCTCGAGTGTATCCATCCTCCAATGGATATTCTGTGCGTTACCGTCACTCTTAGTGTCTGAGGTCATGGCCCTTTCGTACTGTCACGGTTTTTGAAGACTCTCAGACTTAAGGTTTGGTAAAAACTTAACTTTGTTAAAAGTTAAAGGCAGTCCCCGTAGGGTAAACATACATAACAATACAACATCAATAAATCATACAACAGGTTCTACCGGCCTTGCCTAAATACCGGGCAAGGCAACCCAAGTGACAGTATTAATGACAGGCTCTACCGGCCTTGCCTATACCGGGTAAGGCAACCGTGAGATGACATATTCCGGTTCTACCGGCCTTACCAATACCGGGCAAGGCAGCCCAATGGAATGCTGAATGTAGGCTCTACCGGCCCTGCCAATACCGGATAAGGCAACCTTCAAGATGGTGAGTTACAAGGTTCTACCGGCCTTACCAATACCGGGCAGGGCAGCCCAAGGAGGTACTGTAGTAGGCTCTCCCGGCCCTGCCAATACCGGGTGAGGCAACCTACAGGATGGTAACGTACAAGGTTCTACCGGCCTCACCAATACCGGGCAGGGCAGCCTGAGCGAGTAGACCAGCTGTCAGGTGACTAAGACAGCAGAGAGCATAAGTATAGCGGTCTTACTCAGCAGAAGTCTATTGCCAGGGATAATCAGACAACTGCAAGGAAGTGGACAGCGACTGACCACAGTACTGGATGTTTCAGGAGCAAACCAACGTCCGCACGTTGGGACTAATGGTAAATAGCGCCACCAGGTTTAATGGAGTAAACCAGCGTCCGCACGCTGAAACCAACAACATATATCGCAACCAGGTTAGTGGAGCAAACCACCGTCCACACGCTGGATCCAACAATGTATCTCGCAACCAGTTTAATGGAGTAAACCAGCGTCCGCACGCTGGAGCCAACAATGTATCTCGCAACCAGTTTAGTGGAGTAAACCAGCGTCCGCACGCTGGGACCAACAATGTATATCGCAACCAGGTTTAGTGGAGTAAATCAGCGTCCGCACGCTGGAACCAACAATGTATATTGCAACCAGGTTTAGTGGAGTAAACCAGCATCCGCACTCTGGAACCAGCAATGTGTATCGCAACCAGGTTTAGTGGAGCAAACTAGCGTCCGCACACTGGAACAAACAATGAATCACGCAACCAGTTTAGTGGAGTAAACCAGCGTCCGCACGCTGGAACCAACAATGTGTATCGCAACCAGGTTTAGTGGAGTAAATCAGCATCCGCACGCTGGAACCAACAATGTATATTGCAACCAGGTTTAGTGGAGCAAACCAGCGTCCGCACGTTGGGACTAATGGTAAATAGCGCCACCAGGTTTAATGGAGTAAACCAGCGACCGCACGCTGAAACCAACAACGTATATCGCAACCAGGTTAGTGGAGCAAACCAGCGTCCGCACGCTGGAACCAACAATGTATCTCGCAACCAGTTTAATGGAGTAAACCAGCGTCCGCACGCTGGGACCAGCAATGTATATCGCAACCAGGTTTAGTGGAGCAAACCAGCGTCCGCACGCTGGAGCCAACAATGTATTTCGCAACCAGTTTAGTGGAGTAAACCAGTGTCCGCACGCTGGGACCAACAATGTATATCGCAACCAGGTTTAGTGGAGTAAACCAGCGCCCGCACGCTGGAACCAACAATAGATATCGCAACCAGGTTTAGAGGAGTAAACCAGCATCCGCACGCTGGAACCAGCAATGTGTATCGCAACCAGGTTAGTGGAGCAAACTAGCGTCCGCACACTGGAACAAACAATGAATCACGCAACCAGTTTAGTGGAGTAAACCAGCGTCCGCACGCTGGAACCAGCAATGTGTATCGCAACCAGGTTTAGTGGAGTAAATCAGCGTCCGCACGCTGGAACCAACAATGTATGTTGCAACCAGGTTTAGTGGAGCAAACCAGCGTCCGCACGTTGGGACTAATGGTAAATAGCGCCACCAGGTTTGATGGAGTAAACCAGCGACCGCACGCTGAAACCAACAACGTATATCGCAACCAGGTTAGTGGAGCAAACCAGCGTCCGCACGCTGGAACCAACAATGTATCTCGCAACTAGTTTAATGGAGTAAACGAGTGTGCGCATGCTGGGACCAACAATGTATATCGCAACCAGGTTTAGTGGAGCAAACCAGCGTCCGCACGCTGGAGCCAACAATGTATTTCGCAACCAGTTTAGTGGAGTAAACCAGCGTCCGCACGCTGGGACCAACAATGTATATCGCAACCAGGTTTAGTGGAGTAAACCAGCGCCCGCACGATGGAACCAACAATAGATATCGCAACCAGTTTAGTGGAGTAAACCAGCGTCCGCACGCTGGAACCAGCAATGTGTATCGCAACCAGGTTTAGTGGAGTAAATCAGCGTCCGCACGCTGGAACCAACAATGTATATTGCAACCAGGTTTAGTGGAGCAAAGCAGCGTCCGCACGCTGGAACCAACAATGTATATTGCAACCAGGTTTAGTGGAGCAAACCAGCGTCCGCACTCTGGAGCCAACAAGGTATCTCGCAACCAGTTCTCGTGGAGTACCAGCATCCGCACGCTGGAACCAACAATGTGTATGCAATAGCGAGGAGAACAATGTCGCCGGAGCGACAGGAACTCGTACAGGTTAACCCGCGCAGTGCTGGAACACATGAACCCCGGAATACAGGCACACAGGAACACTGGAACACGGAACGTTAGCATACAGGAACACTGGAACACTGGAACATTAACGTACAGGAACACTGGAACACCGGAAGGTTAACTTACAGGAACACTGGAACACCGAAACGTAGCATAGGAACACTGAGAACAGGCCCAGAGATCTGACAAGCAGGTCAGGCAGAGTGGAGTCAGAAACACCACAAAAGGGCAACCTGGAAGTGCTCAACCTGGGTTTAAAAAGGCTGTGTGAGGAGGGCTAATGACGGACAGCCAATCATGAATACTCAGCAAGTGACAGACACAGAGCAGCACGAATCACGGGCACCGTGATAGGATAGTGGTGTGAGATGCAGAACAGTATAATAAAGAAGCATGGAGACTATTGAGATATATTAATTCATATAGCAAAGTACCTTTGGATCCTACAAAGGAGTTTACCAACCAGTTAAGAATGCTTCTTAAGGAAGCAACAGTAAATAGGTATCTTACAGACAAGAAAGAAAATTTCATTTGGGAGCCAATCCCAGACTCACTATATTTTACCTCCCAAAAATCTATGAAGGATTGGACAACCCTACTGGTCATCCTATAGTGTCTGGGATTGGGTCCCTGACTGCAAATCCATCCAGATGTATTGACTTCATGTTACAAACATTAGAACATCAGTTATGGGAAGAAAGTTTAATTATTTATTTATATTTCAGTTCCAAAGCTTTATCGAAGCAATACATGCACAATACAAATAGTATAAGATGCTTAAGACATACAATTTGTTTTTTAAAGATACAAACGGCAAACGATGTACATAGCAGTAATTACCAAACTGCACAGGTGATAAGATAGCTAGATTATCGTCCTCAAATGAATACTATGACTGGAGTTATGATAAATCTAAAGCAAGTAATACTAAAATAACAGCCAATAGAGAAGGTGAGAAGCAGAAGACATCATGACAGTAAAGAAGAAAATCAGAGGCAACTCAAGATATGGAGAAGGAAGAATCAGTTAAGGAAAGCAAAGAGAATCTGTGAAACAAATAAGCTAGAAAAGAAGAAGCTGAAGACAAATCTCTAGAAGTATTCAAAGGATACCTAGAAACATATCTCTTTAATAGAAGAAGAGCAAGTGTAAGAGGTGAGACAGGCCTGAAAGTAGAAAGTAAGAAAGATTATATGTGGACAATGTGATAGGGTAAAATACCCCACACCCTGTCGGAATACCACGTAGGAACCTCAAAGAGGTCATGAGGGGGGAATAAACATAGAGTAATGAACCTAATCAGAGTGGCTATGAATATAAAAAAGCCATAACAGTAACAACTAATATAAAATGACAAGGACTCCTCAGGCATCCACCTGAGGAGGGAAGTCGAACATACATAATAAACATTATAAACATTCCCCCGAGCAGGCAGGACACTGAAAAAATACATAGTAGCTCTTCTGTCACCCAAATATCCTCCATAAATGTCACAAAACGTTCCTATATATCATAGCGAGTAGTAGTAAAGCATAGCTAGTCCCCTCGGGCCCTAGGGGGACTGCACTTAAGACCATGGGACAGTTAGTCTATCCTGATGTGTGCCGTGCCATCTCAGGGGAGTTGCAGTGACCAAGGTCCTCTATATAGAAACTGACAGTCCACAGGGATGGAGAATTAACAAATTGAAGTAATCAGGTAGTTCCGCCAGACAAGCGTCCAACAGACCCACCAGTGAAGCCAAGACACATATAGTAACATCCACCCTATGAGCTGGAACATAAGCGCAACAAAGTGTAATCTTGAGGGGGTTTCAACTTAGACAAGACAGGCATTCCTGGGGTCCACGGGGAGGTCTCCCAGCCAGACACTTCACAAGCCACAGTGGTAAACAATGGGAGCCGGCCTCCAGATAGCCCCTCACTGTTACCAGAGACCAATTTTGGATTGATCTTCGGAGTTTGCTTAGTGGCGATGTCACATAGAACGTAGGCACCAAGATTCCTAACATTTCTTACATCGACAGTCTTTTCTTGACACTCAACAGGGTAGTCTGCCTCGGCAAGCTGTGCGCACATAGGCCATTGTAGATTCCCAGGCTGTGATGGCAAGGCCTCCTCCATCCATTCCTCTGCGGTGATGCACGACTCCTGTTGCACAATTTCAACTAGCAAATTTGCAAATTCCTCTTGCAGCGCTGATAAGACTTCACCTGAAAAAGCTTGAAGATCCGCCTTGGACGGTAAGGCCCGGAGAAGGCAGGAGAGGTAATGGAGAGCAGAGAGGTAATCTCGGAGTCACAGTAACACGACCATCAGCAATGTTATTCGAAGATGCAAGGCCAGCCATCCCCATTGGAAACACGCTATCATCCGCCATTGCGTTTTGCCGAGGCCTCCAATCCAGATGACACGAAGGGAAAATCTTTGAAATATCCTCCGACCACAGCTAGTTCCACTGAAACTAGCTGATAATTTCCTAGAAGCATTAGTTTAAATACAGGGTCACAACAACGGAGCTCTGGAAAAACGCGTCCATCTTGCTAATCAGTTCGCTCTGCCCCCGGGAAGAAAGCTTAATATTGGGCATGTTGCTTGTAGTTTCACTTTATTCTAATATAGAACATACATTTGGTGTAGATGCTTCAAGATTTCTTTTGAAGAAGAGTGGCCACATAGTTAATGAACAAGTAGAATAGTTAGGAGATTTACTTTGTATCACAATTATTTTTTATTTGAAGGGGAGTTCTTTTTAAAGTTACAAGGTTCAGCCATGGGTACCAGATT
This sequence comes from Rhinophrynus dorsalis, assembly GCA_037306005.1. NCBI lineage: Eukaryota > Metazoa > Chordata > Amphibia > Anura > Rhinophrynidae > Rhinophrynus > Rhinophrynus dorsalis. Next base: position 447,716,693 of record CM074721.1, read on the forward strand.
CACACTGAGCTATGCAAACTTCCATATAGGGTTGTGGGAAGACATATTTTTTGGAATAATAACCCCTTCAGCATGAATCTGGTGCTATGAACCAATATTGATGACATCTTGTTTATATGGAAATGGAACACTATTGAACTAGAAGATTTTTTTTTCATATATAAATAATAATGATTATAATTCACCCCACATTTTTTACCATCAATTTTTTGGACCTTATTCTATACGGAGAGGAATTTAGAATAAAAAACAAAATGTTTTTTAAAACAGTGGATACCAAAAGTTATATCAGTTTGGATAGCAGACACTTCGACAAGTGGTTGCTAAATATACCCAAAATAGAGCCAGATGATTTAAAAGAACAGGGTAAACATTTAACTGAAAGGTTTGAAGACAAACAATATAGAAATGACTTTGTGGAGGCTAGAGCTTGAGGTGGAAAAGATAAGATATAAGTAGTCTACTGGTAATGAATAAAGATATAAATGGGAGAGATTGGGCATTTGCAATCAAAGGGATAGTATTACTTCGTTTTATCTTTATTTTATTTTGTAGCATTAAAAAAACATGAAGAACGATATAAGTCTTATCTCTCAAACCGTTATGGTTTGAGAGATATTCACAAGCAAAGTTTCCCCTCCCGACCCTTTTACCTAGTGTAAGCCATATCTTCTCAGATGGAATGCAGTTCATAGACCAGACAGATAACTGCATGGGACAATCTTCTTCATATGAGAACAATGAAAGCCCTGCCCCCCTTGACAAGTTTTTCAGGTTTTTCCCTTATCTTAATTGAAGATTGTCCCACTCTGCAATCTACCTGGGCACCTCCCTTCTGCTCTGGCTGAGCAGTGTTCCATCAGTAAAAGGGGTGGGAGGGGGATACTTTGCCACTGAATTGCTCTTGAACTACAACTCTGACAGAATTGAAATAACACTCTCCAAAGTCCAAATACTATGATGATTAATTAGAGCTGCTTTTATTATGAAACATTACTATCCCTTTAAGACTCTATTCAATGTGGATTATAAAAATGTCTCCGATATTATTAAAATACATTGTAATATACATTTGGGTGATAAGAAATAGGAAATCTATCGCCATCTCATCCTCAAGTGGTGTATACAAAGGCAAGCAATTTTGGTTCAATATTTGCTCCAAATATTCGGAGGAAGAAAAAACATATCCATACATGGTTAAATCATAGAGTGAAGGGATTTTTTTATTTCAACAGATGCATGAAATGTAGGAGTTGTGGGAGGAGTGTAGAAATGTATTGTTATATTTCAAAAGCTATAGGAGAAAAATGTGAAACTGCAGAATATTTAACTTGCAGGTGCAAAAGGTGTAATCTATGTTATACAGTGTTCCAGCCCTAAACAATATATAGGAAGGAACAAGTTAGTCTTAAAAGATAGAATTAAAGAACATGTTTACAACATAAAAAAGGAGTATGTACACATAGTTTATCAAAACATTTTTTAGAGGAACATGACAAAGACCCTAAACATATGTGGTTTATAGGAAGATGTAGAGAAGCAAAATGTTGGAAGGGAGGTCATTTCATTGAAAAAATGTTGTGGAAAGAATTTGAATATATTTGTAATGTAAAAGCATTGCGGCCATATGGGTTAAATGCTGACCTAAAGCTGTTTGTTGTTTTGTGATATGCATTAATATGTATATCGTTAATGTTCCAAATAATTGTATATGTTTTATTTATTTATTATTTTATTATTTACACTTTATAGCACTTCTAAGATCCATGTGTAGGCAGTGAACTATGAGACCAGAATAGGAACAATGCATTTTATATTGCATGCTTATATTACTGTGTATTTGCTTGTTTTGGATAGGATATAGGAAAAAAAAGGATGATTGTCAATCAAACGTCTGTATGAGAAGAAATTTCAGAATGGAATGAATATTTTAATTGTTTGAAAGAATTGGTGACTGTTCAAGAGGTGAAGAGTAATCACTGGATGGACAGTTTCAAAAACTGACTGTTGACTGGGTCAAAAATAAGTATTGGATTACATATAAAAAAGGGGCATACATTAAGTTAAAGAGCTGAAGTATTTCCCCTTAAGAAGGAAACAGAGGTTTCCAAAGCATGTTGGGACATTTATTTTTTTATTGTTTATTACATTGCACATAATAAGCCTACTGTACTCAATTTCGAGATGAAAGCCTTATATCAACATGTCATCTTGGAGCGACCCAGGCTGGACTGATAGAAGCAATGCGGCATGTGGGCTTCATACATAAATGTATGGAGAATGTGGAGTCCCACAACACAGGTTCTTGGCTAGTTTACCTCATAACGGGTGAGAGCCTCAAGGCAAAGGACACCTAAAGGTTTTTACTTACTGGATAGGCGAGTGACAGAGAGCAAGACATTGTACAGAAAGATACCTAGAGGGGCAACAGCATATTAGGTGTATGAGAAACAATAAGTAAGTGTGCCCAACTCTGAGGTAAGACGTTGTTATTTGGAGCGTTGGCCCTATGTGTCCATGTACCAAGCACAAAGTGGCATGTTTTAGGAGACTTCTTGTGCCCAGCAAGGCAGGTCAAAGTTCTAACCAGCATTGACTTACATTTACTAACAGACTTACTAGTGGGTGACCTGGAGGAAATAAGTGACATTTTCATTCATACTAATCAGTTGGATCATTTCTCATCAGTCTTCCACTGCTTTTCTTATTCATATACTAACTCTGGAAGAGCACATTAGTGTACTAATACATTATCAGTGTTGTTATGGCTTTAAGGGGCCCCTACGGTATTAGTTAATAAATGTAATTTTTATTGTACATGTGATGGAAAAAGAATGTGGTATTCATGCTTGATATTCAGTGTATAACATTTGCATACCAAGGCTTCCATTTTCAGAGGTGTGATCAGAGAAGTAGCTCCATAATGAGTGAGAGTGTAGTCATTTTATCTTTTGGTAGTTGGCAGACTATCTTTTCTGTTGAGCTTAGTTTCTTATGACTTTGATTTGCTCCACAACTGTAACCACATCTGTCTTTTGGGTTTCAATATATTATAAACTGTGTTTATTACAGAAAACAAAATAAAAATAATTTAGACTGGAAATAATTAAGACTGGAATTGCCCAGCCTGTCTTCTCTACTATTCAGTTTTATGCTTCTAGAAGTCATTGGAAGGATGGAATCTCCACTGTCAGAGGTGTAACTAGAAGCCACAGGGCCCTGGTACAAGTATTGCCATGGGCCCCCCGACCACATTGGCCACCTCCACATTGCCCCCACCTCCACATTGCCCCCCATTTCCACATTGCCCCTCAATCTCCACATTGCCCCTTTCACAATGCCCCTCAATATTCACATCGCCCTTTCCACAGTGCCCCTCAATCTCCACATTGCCCCTTCCACAATGCCGCCATCTCCACATTGCCCCTTCCACAATGCCCCATATCCACAATGCCCTCCAGTCTCCACACTGCCCCTTCCACAATGACCCTCAATCTCCACAATGCCCCTTCCATATTGCCCCTAAATCTCCTACCTCCCTGGTGGTCCAGTGGCAGAGGACAGGTCTGTGCCTCTTTCTGTACAGACCTCTTCTCCCACATGGTCCTCTTCAGTAATGCGAGCACTGGGAGATTATATCATCTCCCAGTGCTCTGCATTGCAAGAGTTCCGGTCTGCCGGAGGGAATACTGATTTCCGTCTGGCAATCCGCCACTCTCGTAATGCAGAGCCCCAGCACTCTGCATTACTTAATTGCGGGTATCAGAAGAGGGGGTCGCAGGGGGCGGCCGGGCCCCCGGAGTGACGGGCCCAGTCGCAGGTGCGACCCCTGTGACCCCTATAGTCCCGCCACTGTCCACTGTATAACCTATCATGACTCTATTATGATCAGAGCAGCTAAATTCCTAAAAATCACTTTGTGCCTCCATAAATATAATGATGTATTGTCTGAAGACCAATTTATATATGGGGAGTATTATGGAATTTCTCGCCAATTTACTTGACATAACACCCACGGGACTTTAACCCTTTTAATAGCAGAGAGGGTTTCTCTGATACTTATAGAGTGAAATTAATCCCAGCCGCTCTCTGGCCATTTTAGCACCTAAAGAGTCAACTTAAAATCTACGAAGCCATGCTTCTATGAATCTTTTCCTCTACTATGCCATTTGTCCCTGTCTATGAAGAAGGAATATTCAAGAGCTTAAGTTAGTTGCACGTGTTGTTTTTTTTCTGCCTGTTAAAGACTCCCTTGCCTGATGGCCTAATTATGTCTTATTGTAAGTAATCAAAAGGCTTTTAAAACCTCTTTATTGGTCCCACAAAAAGCAGACTTAGCCACGCAGAGGTGAACTTTTAATTTGCTAAGCGAGAATACATTTTAAACCTCTCCAAGTATTCATTGTCTGTACCCTAGATTTCTGTTTATTAATGGCTATTCTGCATATAGCTATTTGTTTTTTTCTCTCATTAAAGAGAAACTACCACCTTTATAAGCATTTTTATTGTAATTTCAGTGATGATATAATAAAGGACTTTACGTTTTGTTGAGACACATGACATAGAAGGGTTAACCAATTATTTTTTATTATTTTTTAGTTATATATTTTTTGGTTTTCATATGTCTTACCTTCAGTCGGCAAGACACATGTAGAGGTTATGCGGTGGTGTGTTGGAAGGTTGCTTGGCAGCTGTTGTGTACCCCAATTATATCATCATCCAGTGCAGTTGGGAACACCGCTTTTTGGCACTTCATGCACACGAAGGTGAGGTAAGATGGTGGGTTGTTATTTGTTTAATTGATTTATTGTAACCTTAAGTATTTAAACATGCCATGATCCTCTTTGTTGCCATTTTGCCATGAGGAAAGTCCCCAAAGGACCTAATATGTTCAGCATGGATGCATAAACTAATTTTTTTGTGATTCAACTTCTTGTTACACTATGCTGTCTCATATGAGGCCAGGAGAACCCGAGCTGAGTACATCTAAATATTAGTTTATAAGATGTGCATGGGATACCTATAAATGGAGTATAATGTTATAAAAACTAACCTTTATATAGGGTGATCAGATGTCCCCATTGTCAAGGGGCAATCCCTATTTAAGACTCCTGCCCAGAAAATAAGTGTCCCTGGATATGTCTCCTGAATGTCTGTCCAGTTTAAGGTTAGCGTTTCCAAGTTTAGACTAGTAGAAATTATTCCTACTGGGCAGACACAGGCATGATCTCTCTCACACTCAGAGTATCATTCCACTTCTATATATTGCAGGCTTTAAGGGTCAATCTCACTACAGTTAATACAAAGCTCATAGCCCATGAAGTTAATCTGAGAAAAAAGTTGTTCTTTTTCAACATATAATTTATTCAAGTTTAACAAGTCAGGAGAGGGATACAGAAAAAAAGGAAAGTGGGAGAAAGAAGGGAAGAACAAATCGTCAAATCACGTATCATATTATAGTTTGAAATTTGAAAGCAAAACATGTACAGTGCATTAAAGATATTGAATTGTTTTGTTTAGGGTCATATCTAGGATGTGTCCTGGGACAGAGTAGCATAAGTAAGCCATGGGTTCCAATGTTGGTCCAAGGACTGGTGGTTCTTGTTGGCATCAGATGGCTTCTTGTCCATCTTGCATGAGGACCAATTTTTCTCAATAACCTGTGAAAGGTGCTACCCTTTAATGAAAGTACATTGTAAGGAAGTGATATGGACAGGATGCAGACTTTTCAAAGGCCTTTCTTGGCATTTATTGATAAAATAACCCATCATGGCGTTTCAGTATTATATGCCCACCAGAGGAAGTCTATGCATGTATGTATGTTATTAGATGCCTGACAAGTTGGAATTAGGCTCACCTGGTCAGGGTGAATAAGGGAATTCAGTAGCAGTCTGTTGTAAAGGATTTTGGAAAAAATGTTTGTGCCACATTTAAAGAGGGATATAGGTGTATAGTTATGCAGATGGCTAGTGTCCCCGTCCCTCTTATGGTAAACACTTATGTTCACACAATGCATGCCAGGGGAAAATGATTGGCCCTTCAGCACAATATTAAAAGAATCCAGTAAGTATGAGCTCAGACAATTATACAATTGTTTTTAGAAGCTATAAGTAGAACCACTTGGACCTGAAACCATTTGTTTAAAGGGATAGTAATGTTTCACAATAAAAGCAACTCCAATTAATCTTCATAGTATTCGGGCCATGATGAGTGTTATTTCAGTGCTGTCTGAGTCTGAGTTCAAGAGTAATTGAAAGATAAAGTATTCTCCTTCCACCCCTTTTACTGTAACATTGCTCACCTCAGGGCAGCAAGACTGTCCAGATGGATCGCAGAGAGGGACAATTTTCAGTGTGCATAAGTGAAAAACGGAAAAAAAAGTCAAGGGGCAGGGTTTTCCTTATGCTCACAATAAGAAGATTGTCCCTTACTGCAAGCTGTCTGGTCAAGTGACCAGATTCCACATCTGAGGGGAGATGGTTTACAATAAGTAATAAGAGTGGGAGGGGAATAATTTATCATTCAAATACTCTTGAACTACAACTCTGACAGTATTGAAATAACACACTCCATGGCCCAAATACTATGAAGATTAATTGGAGCTGCTGTTTTTGTGAAACATTACTATCCCTTTAAGTGAACTTTGTAGTTCTAACTTATTCCACAGAGATTAATGTATACAGGGAGGTAGTCACCTCAGAAAGAAGTCTCAGGAGATTTGCTCAGATTGAGAACTTCCTAATGACATTTACTAGAGAGGTAAAATCAGGAAAGAGGTTATATAATTTTAAAAATATGAGGTCAGAATATCTGGCATTTCATTAACTTTTAGTCCTGGTGCCCATTTTAGTTATCAAATAAGGGATATTTCATGACTCTGTTCCTCAATTTGATAGCTAGCATTTTAACTGACTTATTGGACTTTTTGTAAAATTTTTGTTTTAGGTAGTTTAGAGTGAATTCTGTTTGTTCTTGTAATAGTCGGTTTATTTGACTTCCCATTGAGAGTAGAATAGTTTTTGTCTGAGGTGAATGGTTGGTGCTGACCTTGTTTTCTAGAGTAGTCAGATATTTATGGAGGTTTGTCAAAGATTTTCACATGATTTTAATGGTAAAATAGGAACATAAATACATATATGACCCATTTTAAAAATAGAACTATCTGTTTTAAATAAATAGTTATATTTTTAGCATAATTTTTCATGAATATCTCTCTTTGTGGGTATTTGCATCTCGTTTTATTTACTCAAGATAGTCTTAAAACATGTATTAGTTATTTTTGTGGATCCGTGTAGTGCTGGATCTATTCTTGAACCGCTGGGCACTTGTATCTATCTATTTTTTCCTCATTATAGTGCTACCAGTTTGGTTATAGTTGGAGTTTACCTTTATGTTTTAAAGCGGAACTACCACGCTAGGTAAAGTCACCCTGCAATAATTAGGCAAATGGTGACTAGCTTAATAATAGTTATATTACCTCTCAAAAGTAGCCGATTGTAATGTAATACTTTCTGAGAATGACGGCCAGGTTAGTGCAGTCTGTGCGCCTACTCTGTCAGCCCTTTCCGGGTCCTTTCGGGCTTTTTAATGGAGACCGAGACTGATAGCACAGGTGTGCAGGCATCTTGTCTGCGCTGATGCGTGGCTTCCGGTCTCGAAAGATTAAGGATTACTTTACAATCGTCTACTTTTGAGAGGTAATATAACTATTATTAACCTAGTCGCCACCTGCCTAATTATTGCAGGGCAACTTTACCTAGCGTGGTAGTTCCGCTTTAAGTTAAAACTCTTCAGAGATTAAAGAAATCTCAATTACAGAAGCTGATGAACTATGAAAGTGTAATGATTCTGAGGTGAACCAATTCCATATGCAACAAATAAATATCGCCATTGGTTTAACTGGACTTTTAATCATTTGTATACTACAGAAAGTGCTCCAACCAACTGCTTGCAATGAATGGGACAAAAGCCCCATTTAAATTAGTGGGAATTGGGGCTATGCTGTCACAAGTCTATGATGCAAGTCTATATGTCACAGCCTGACACATATATTTTCATGCAGAGAGAGGTTTTTTCTGTGCAGTGACCACTAATGCTACGGTGGGTCATTTGCAGCCCTCTATTTGTTGCCCAGCTACATTTCCTATCACCATTGGCTAAATAAAGCAAAATTCTACGTGAAAACAACCTGCTGTTTTCTAGTTTTTGCTAAACTGCAGCTTTCATTATTCTCAACAGGCTTTTATAGCTGGGGATGATGGGCATACCAGGTGCTCTCTGGATCTGCCCTAAAGACTCCTGTGAGGGGGGAATGGTCAAAGTGATACCAGCTCTCAATCATCTCAGTTCTTCTTGGAATTGTCTGGCTGAGTCTGCTCTCTAGCACGTCTCCAGTTACTGGCTATAGAAATGATCCCGGAAAGTACAGACTAGGACATATTTGTAAACAAGGTAAACCTCAATGTACCCTTCCTTGTTATAAAATAAATAAATAAATAAAATAATCCCTCTAATGGCTACTTTATTCTACGGAGTCTATACAAGTTGGAAAGATGTTAGTGCATACACTTCATCGAATAACTTGATACTTGGAATGTTTGTATCATAGTTATCACACCTTGCTTCATACCTCTCAACATTTCCAATGGTCACCAAGATACATTTTGTGTTAGGTAGTGTTATTGAGGGTGTGGCTGGTAGGAGGGAAATTACTGAGAATTTCTAGGTTACTTCATGACCTATTGACACCTCTTTTGTAATGCAATAAATGATTTGGAACAAGGACAATTATTTTATTTACACTGATTTAATTTAGAAACACAAACAATTAACTTTAAACAAAGATTAATATGAGATGTATTGCTGTGGATCATTGTGATGCACATATATACGCACTACGCATTCTGATCTTATGAAAAGAGGGCCACCAGGGTAGGAAAGAGGTACAGGAGGTTTGGGTCTCAAAGACGAACACTTGTGACATAGGAACACTTGTGACATACCCAATTTTTCAGGGTTATTTACCAGATCTTTGCAGACAGAGACTCTTTCTCCAGTTTGGTGAGTTTCCACCCTTTCTCCCCATTTTAACCACTCCCCCATTCTACATACCTTAGGGACAAACCCTGCCCATTCTCCTCCTTGATCCTGCCAACTCAGATTATGCCTGACCCATACTGCAAAGCAACATACTTCATCTGGACACACCCACCCCAGTCCTGCAGGGCCTGGAGACAAGGACATTCCCAGATATGATGTAGAGGGAGATGTAGTTCAACAAAACCCAGTGGTTGCAAGTTGCCCCCCCCCAGTCTAATGGTTTCTCTTTATTTAATCCCTTCTGTTATTCTTTGCAGCTCCCACTAACCCAGCACTTGCTTTTATTCAATTTGTGTCAGTTTCTCCCTGCTCACTAATTTGCACATTTTCCTTACACAGCCTGCAGAGCTCTGCAGATAAATAAAATTATACATACTGTAGCAAGTTGGAGCAATCTAAATGAACCATAAGGCACAAATTAAATTGACAAAATTCACTTTGCTCTAAGTGGAAATTTTAACCCATTGAAAACTAGAAAGATCTCAAACAGACTGCAAAGAAATGCACTGGAGACCTCTCTAGCATTCAAGGAGTTAAAAGCCCATTTAAATCAAAGCAAATATTTAATTGTTCCCTATGGTGCAAGTGGTTTGCTTCAAAATCGCTCCAGTTATTTGTGTACATCAGCTTCACTGTCAGAGTAATGATAAGAATATTATTTCTGCAGAAGTGAACTTGTGCCTGCAAGCGGAAGAGTTCTAAAATCTGCCAGCAGTACCAAGGTTCCTGCATCAGCCTTGTTATAGAGCCAGTAATTGTCTGGCTGAATCTTAAGCAAAAGCTCTATGCGGTCACAGCTCAGAACAGCTAGATTCATGTTGAATAACACAAACATATGCTAAAATGGATCTTTTGAATTAGAGTTGATGAACTCTCGGCATGCGAGATTGTCTTTTACATCATGCGGACTGGTCCTCTGGCATATTTTCGTAACCCCTTTTTAATTCTAGAGAGTTCTCCAACATATTACAAAACAATCCCTTCCACGCATCTAAACCATACAAGAGATCAAATGGAGCATGCCACCAGTGAAGATTAATAGTACTAGTTACTCTTTGAGAGTATTGGTACTCAGAAGGTTAAATGAAGTCTAATCTTAAAGTGAACCTGTCACCTTTTTTTTTTACATATTTGAAAACTTCATTCAAAGCTATGTGTGTTGTTAAATGTCCTGCAGATTTTCCTCTGGCACTCAGAGGGTTAAAGGAGGTAGTGTTTTGTTATGAAAAAAATAAGAAGAACCAGACTGCAGTTTTTTAATCTGGTTGCTACTGTTTTTAATGGAGAGTTTCAACATGGACCAAATAAGGTCTCCATACAACAGCTGAACAAAATGCAGTTTTCTACTCTGGTCATCAGGGGGCACTCTTGCTAATTATTTGATTAAAGGTACACTAACACCTCCTAATACAAAATCTAAATATGGGAAGAAAATCCTAATGACTGCTTAGTTTGTACTGTATATCATGTTTGTAGAGTGGCTGCACTCCAGAACCACAAAGTCCTCCCATGGAAATGTTCCTATGAGGGTAAAATTACTTCAGTGGGAAGAGTTTATGGTATTGGTTTGCAACAAGCAATCATGGACATGATTTTAGTACTAATTGAAGCAATGCATTGCGTAACCCTCTGGCATTCAAAAGGTTAAAGATTATTTCTGGAGAACCATACTATGCGGAATTGATCTGTAGTGGCCATTAGTAATTATTCCATTTTTAACCTACTGCATGCCAAAGGGGTATGAAAAACACATTGCAAAGCAGTATGTGGCGCAACCCTCTGGAATTCAAAGGGTTAATGTAAATGGGAGTTTATAATCAGGAAGGAGGTTTTAGTGTTTCTTTAAAAAAAAACAAAAAAAAAACATTGGTTGAGCTATCATTATAAAAAAATAAAAAACTGTATACCTTGTATTTTCATAATAGACCACTACTACGCCTTCATATCCATATTGCATATGAAACAGTGGTACCTTCTTATTAATCAGAACATTTTCAAAACAACCATTTTTAAAACATTTTTAAACAAAATCTTTACTACAATATTTTTCAATAACGATGACAGGAAACAACAGATTCTGACAGGACAGAGTCTGACAGGAAATAACAACAGCAGGAATTAGTTTTGAAAATGGTTCCGGATAACAGGAAAGTACAGTAATAATATGTTATATTATGGCTGCAAGAAAAGCACCAGTTTCTTTTTATGCCAGCTAAATGGCAAACAGACAGTCAGAGGAAGTTGTATGGAAATGGTGGAAAATGCTATTCAGAATGCAAAATATATTGCAAATAGGCTAGGTTTGTTTGTGGAAGATGTGGGGCTGACAGAGCTGGGCTCACTGGGATTGACAGGAGACAACACAGGCTGACTGAGATAATGTGTCTGCTGTCTTCTTTACTGCTAAAAAGAAGCCTTTTATCATGTGGCCATAGCTGCTTAACAATAAATGAATGAAACCTTGGCAGCCCAGATTAAACAATCTGCCAGTCTTCAATCCCTCTTCCCATAACGACCCACATACATTTCAAAACTCCCCTTCAAGACTCTTCTTTTCTCTGTTACTCCTCACATCTCTGCTCTTATCTGTGGCGATACCACTGCACATTTCTTGTATTTATTCAACAATGTGTCCTGTGGACTCCCGGGGATTTTATGATTAATTCCCTTAGGTCCCTTTTACACAGAAGACTCAAATGCAGCAGCAGCAGCAATGCTTTGTTGGTTATTTTGGTCATTGCAAAAGGTACTGTGCTGGACTGTGGTGTCTTTTACATGGGTGACTTTCACCTAGTGTGAATGAGAAAAGTCCAGCTTACAGCAACTTTACCTGGTTCATGCAAAAATGCAGTAAAACTACAGTAATGAAAACCATGGCAGACCTTGTTTACAGGCTATGATGCTTATCGCAATCTCCAATGAATGGCTGACCCATATGGGTGCAAGCCAATAATATTGGCTGGTACTTATATAGCCCAGCAATCAGATATTTGTGCATCTGGATTAGCAGTGGACTGAAAGAACATTGGTAACAGAACTATAGCAGGGTGCAGCTACAATTCTATCACTCGCAGGAACAAGTCCTTAGTATATTGTTTTGTTTGTGGTTATCATGGCTATTGCTAGACAACATGGCTTTCAGTGAAAAATTCTAAAATGCACCTCCCCCCCCCCACACACACACCAATTTCTTCAGTGGTCAGCAAATCCCTTCTGCATTAGAGATGCATAAAACAGGACGTGGAGTGCATATGAATCATTAATAGTAGATGAACCGATAGATCTTGGCATCATTATATGAGACCAGTAGAAACTCACATTACATTATTGCAAAGACAAAGTAAGCAGTAGAGAAAAAGAAAGAGGGAATAACATGGCTGATAAAAAACAGGCATGCAAGCACTTACTAGCATACACAAATAAAAACATGCACAAATGAGTTACATGCAACAAAAAGGAGCAGTAAGTTTTTTAATGACAATCTGTATGGTATAGGGTTTTTCTTGCTGAGTAAAACAAGGTTACTTTCGTTGTTCACTGTGGTTTTATTCAAAGGGTATCACCATTCAAAATGTCACAATGTGATCAAGCTGTTACTATCACATGCTATGAAAAACTGCAATCAGTGATACATCTCGTATAGAATACATTTTATATCTGTCAAACCAGGTCATACCAAGTCTGGCAGATGTGTTTGACAGCTACTTGATGCACACCTAGTCTGGTGTGTGTGTTATACAGCTACAATATTGACACCTAGTCTGGTGGATGTGTAATATAGCTGCTTTATTGATACATAGTTTGGTGAATTTGTTAAAAAGCTACCTGACTGACAGACTGCTGGATGTGTTACACAGGGCCCCTCTGGCGGAAGTGTTAAAGAGATACCTGACTGACGCCTAGTCTGGTGGATGTGTTACAGAGCTTTGCTATGAATTGAGGCTTAGTCTGGTGGATATGTTACAGAGCTACCTGATGGACAACTAGTCTGGTGGAAGTATTACACAGCTGTTGTACCGACACCTAGATTGGTGGATGTGTACAGAGATACCTAACTGACAAGCAGATTGATGTATACACAACTATGTGACTGGCAGTCTGCTGGATGTGTTACAAAGAAACCTGATTGACATCTAGTCTGGTGGGTGTATTGCACAGCTACTATATTTACCCTTAGGGTGTTGAATGTGTTACAATTACCTGACAGACAACTACAATGAAGAAGTGGAAGTAATACATATACAGTCTTGTAATAACAGACAGTTCTCTGTCATACTGCAATAGGCTTTCACATTTAATTAATACAAATCCCGCATGTATTCTGTGTTTTTCTCCTGAATTAATAGGGAAACCAGAACCAGAGTTTACAGTCTAAAATTATTTGTCCACTGTAGATCATTTCCTGTAATGCCACGAGGGCCACCTACATGACACCTCATGCATTACCCATATGACACTACAGAGCTTACAGTTTAAAAATAATTACACACTCTGGATCATTTCCCATGAAATGCAGGTTTTGTGGTCCTATGATTATAACCAACAGGGCATTTCACAGCTTACAATCTATGACCTACATGACACTACAGAGCTTAGAATATATGAGCCATATGGCACCAAAGAGCTAACAAACTAAATTAAATTACATTCTGCTGGTCATATCCTGTGAAATGCAAGCTCTGTTTTGTCATGTGGGACATAGCTTGTAGAATGAAAGCTCTGTGGTGTCTTTGGGAATTTATCATGCCACCGCGGAGCATTCATATTATGTGACACAAAGTGGATAACCCCTTTTAGAGTGAATACTTCACCCACATAATGTCAAAGAGCTTGCAATGTATACTAAAAGACGGCATGTCAATACCAACAAAACACACTGTGTTTTAAAAAACTTACCTTAAACTCTGTCTTTCTCTCTCTCTCTGTCTCTTACTTTCTCTCTCCTGCCCCTGACCTGCATGCTGCTGCTGCTGCTACTGCTACTGCTGATGTACAAACTGAATGTGCAAGGGAATACTGTTTTTGCAGCAGATATCTAATCCAATCAGGTCAGAACCGCTATCCTTGGAAAGGTGGTAGTCTTCCCTTTCCAGTGATAAACCTCTTGAGGTGCTTTTTGCAGGGGCAGCAGAGACAGCATCTTCTGCATGGAGTCCACTGTGGTTGCACTTTCTGCACTTCCCTAAAAATAACCCTGGCTATTATTGTGAAATTGTGTGCAAAACGCAAGCTTTGTACTTCAAAAGATATACATAACTTTCTTTACATTTTGCCTTTTTGTGTTTACATTTTTACATAGCACACTTTTGGTGGGAGTCATTCTCTATTTAGGTTAAAGCTAGGGTGTGTCCAATGAGTACGAAACACCTGTAGCACCCAAGGAGCTAAATTTACAGTAAACCCTAAATAACAGTATTTGAACTCAAGGCCATACCCCCCTAAACCTAGCAGCTCCATAACTGAAGCTGAAAGCCAAGTCCTTTTCTTGTAGGTCACCCAGTCCTCCATAAGGGAGATGTACTAATACATGCTAAAATAGGTGCCAGGAGTTTTGCATGTTAACTACATTGAAAATTCTTTGATTTATATCGCTTCAAGGGGAGGGCACCGCAGGAATCTATCTACAATTTGGGGCATTCCACATCATGGTCTAAGAAAATGAGATAAGATGCAGATGAAATCAGCATAAATATACTCCATTTCCCTACACACGCTATAGCGGGGGACATTCAGAGCTGCATCACATGAAAGTCTTGATGGAGCAGTAAATCTTTATTTATGAAACCTATATGTTTATAAGGTTTTTCCTCCCAAGTAACACAAACGAAGGTGATTTTATTATTTTTATCTAAAAAACCTTACTTCTCCTTTAACTGTGGCAGAGTGTATGCACAGTATGCACCAAAGCAATTGTAAGTTCTAGTACGTGCACAGAAAAGCAACAACATGATTTCAATGATAGTGTATAAGTTCAGAAAATGAGTAATTCCGACTCCGTCTGAGGTTTCTTGGTTCTTGAAATGTCAGATAACATTAGCAAAATTGAACACAAAAGAAATGTTTATTGGTTCATCATTCACTTACAGGTAAAAGTATGTGACCTATGTATCTATAAACTGAATACAGTACTATTAAGACTAATGGCAATCTGAAGAGGACTGAGGTCAATGTATACACATTACCTAGGTAAACAATGTAAAAATCTCAGATGGGAAAGTGGTAGATTATATAAAGGGTAATACTTGAGTGTATCCAGTAGTACTTTTGTACTATTATTATTCATTTAAATTATTTAGAAAATGGTTTTACCCGGAAGACTGCATTGAGGTTACTCTCATGTTCTCGAGTGTATTTACTATACAAAGTTACACATTTAGCTCATTAAAGCCTGTATCCAATTCAATGGAACTTAAACATAAAGACCTTAAACTAGTAGGCAAAGGAACATGAAAGCAGCGACACTGTATACAGTAAGTCAACATCTGTGTAGTTCACATGTCCCACTGAATGAATAGCGCCACAAGTGTACACACTGCTTAACAATTTAAGAGTTTAGACAGTACAGGGTAACAAGTGCTTTGTAAAACGAAACACTGGAAATAGATCCCTGCTTGAAAGCTTCCAATCTACTATACAATCTGTTGCAATCAGTCCACCCTAATCCATTGTAATTAGTCCACTCTAAGTTCAAACACCTGATAGAGTACATGGAAACAAAGGGACAATAAATCTAGAATACATAGAGCAGTGTACTTGCGACTGGAAAGTCTTGCATGAAGTCTTCCTGCATTAATGTCCCTGCATTTCCCCTTTATATGTATCTGACCAGGTTTGTATGAGAAGATGGTTGATGAGTCTCAAATGAAAGGGATCAATAATGAATGCTTCCAGAGTGAAGCTGTAGACACAGGTCCCATATCACAGTTGAGCAGTGTGTCTCTAGTTATTAGTCAATCATGCTTAACAGCATATCTTTTAAGCTTAATTTTGAAGACATTCCTCTTCTGTAATTCCGCTTAGTTACCCCAGATCCAAGTAGGTCTCAAAAGCAGTGCCAGATTTACATCCCAGTTGCAAGGAGCTTTAGGAACCCTTATCTCCACCCACAGACACATCTTCATTTGCCACATGACCCGTCCCCCAGTCCCTTCTTGGCAAAGAAAATATCTTTGGCCTATCACAAGCAAGGACAAAAAATGCTGTAACCCCTTGGTCGTTAGAGAGATCTCCAATGTCTTGTGAGCATCCAAGGGGTTAAATAATAGCCTGTAAAGGGTTATAAAACTGTTGCAGTGATATTGAGATTTCTCTGGCCACACCCACAATTCAGAATGTAGGTGTGGTCAGCACAGATGAGGCAGTCCTCAAAATTTGCAGTTCAAAGCACTTGCCTACTCTGACTATTGGGAAATCCAGCCCCGTTCAATATTTCTAAGTGCAGTAAACATTTGGGACACACACTCAACTTTAACCCCTTAAGGACCGGCGCGTGCATGAGCGGCCGGCACTTGTGGACCACGGGGCATTTTTTTTATTGCTTCCGGTTCAGGGCTTCCGGAGTGGCGTGCAGCCGCGCCAGGAGCCCTGAACTCCATGCCGTACCAGGACCGTCATTGGTCCTTAAGTGCCGGACGCCGTGATGGTCCTGGCACGGCAATGGTCCTTAAGGGGTTAATAGTTTGGTAAGTAGGTTTAAAACAAAAATACACAAATATACATAAAAAAGTAAAAATACCTCTAGACTAAACACACAACTGCATAAAAATATATAAAGCTAGTGTTTTCATGGAGGATATACTTTAGAACACAGGAAAAACTTACTGTGAGCTAATTAGGAGGAGATTATATGGTGAAGAGATCAGTAGGCTATTCATCTGCAGAATATAGCAAATAAAGGGTTAAATGTAAGATAAGCGCTAGAAATGAGACCTTACAATAAATAATACATTGAGCTGCACCCTTGTAGTACCTGCCACCCCGCTGCCTCTTACTTCCCCCGATTACTATTGAGCTCACTGAAACATTTTGAGTTTGTGAAAAGAAAACAGAGAGAACTGGAGCACAGACAAAGTTATGTCATTGAGACTGCCAATTCTGAAATTAGTCATTCATGCAACCTTGCTCCTGTATCTAAAATAATTATATAAAAATAAGAGGGAGCTAAAAAGAAAAATAATTTGAAAATCACAGACACTTCATAGAGCCCCTGTGTGAGTATTATCCAACTGGGAACTTATGGAGTGCAGTTGATTGTGCTACAAACATTCCTAGCTGGGTAATACTCATAGTCATCAGGTGCCCTAGCACGTATCTATGTGATTTGCAATTTGTTTTACTTTTTTTTGGTCCCTTTTAAGCTCACTGGAACATTTGTTGTTTTTGAGCACATAGGAAAGACTGCTCTGAGATATTTCTGGAGGATGTTACACATGCACAGGCCTTCCACAAATCCTGACTAGTTTAAAAAAATCATATTTTACATATTATATAGCATGTATGACTTATATGGACACAGAAAAACATAGGGGAAGTCATTCTCATGAATATCTCCTGAGCCCATATTGACTGATAGAGTGAAGAGGATGAACCCAAACTTATGGACCATTTTATTACATGATTAAGGAAATGGTTATTAAAGTTCCTCGGTTCTGAGAATTAGACTTATCATAGTAGTGGGGTGGGGGTGGGGGGGTAAGCAGGATTCCAGTGTCATAGCCCCTAGTTTCTTTAAAGGAAGGGGACAATGTTAATCAGATGACATAATGATTGTGTATTATAATGCACATAGATATGTAAATGCAAACATTTACAAGTACTACCAATATATGGGTATACAAATATATGTAGACCTTAGCCATCTGTTTAGAAGATCAAGATATGTCTACTTGTTTTATCTATCCCTGCATGGAGACAATCAATAATAGTTACTTTAATCTATCTATACAATGGAACTATGTTCAAAAACACCAACATTTTAATTCCATTTTCATTCTTTTTGCGTTCAAAGTGCCAAATTTGAAAATATAATAGGGCTTCTGTTTTTACAGTTTTTAAAATCTGTTACCTTCCTCTAGACTGAAGACAATGGGGGAGATTCACTAAGGGGTGATAAAGAGGTGATAAAGTGGAGAAGACTTCTCCAGTTTATCACTTCACCAGTTCCTGTGTTATTTTATGGAGTCTATGCACTAAGATTTCTTCAACTTTATAGATCTTAGTCAATAGTCTCCATAGAATAACATAGGAATTGGAGAAGTGATATCTCTGGAGAAGTCATCTCCATTTTATCACCTCTTTATCACAGATTAGTGAATCTCTCTCAATATGTTCTATACCAATCACTGTTATAGTCTTATTTCTCCTTGTAGTTCTTCCTACATTTAGTTGTATCCTTCTTCAGCATAGATGCACCATGTTAAGACAGCTTGGCATCACTACCCACCTTTTTCCCCTACCAACAAACCCCAACCCCCCCAAACCCTATAGCACAACCAATTTCAAAGAAACAGACAGACACATTAATTGGTGGCAAGAAAGAGATCACAGCTTTATTAAAGTGGGTTTGACCTATTTACCCTTGGAGGACCCCCACCCCTCTAATGTGGGTCCACCAAGCCAATATCCGGCATGGACGCCATGTCCAGCCCTGGCAGCTTGAGCCCTCATGCCCAGCTGCCCGCCACCATGGAGGTATGTAGAGGATTCTCAGGCACTCATGGCCTACCCAGGACCTCCATGATGGCCACTCCTTTCAAACTATGAGGGCCTGTGGATGGCGGTTCACACCGATACCTCCCCCAAGCCCTCCCCTTAACTCAGTGCCCCACAGCATTATCCCACCCTGCTACTGAGGGGCCGCCGTGCAGCCAGCCCCAAAGGCAAACGGAATTTTCATAGGGCGGGACCCAATTCCCTGTCAGCCAGGCCCTCTGAAAACTGTACCTTCTGAGGCTAAGCCACACTGAGGAGGTCTGGGGAACCCGCATGTTGCCACCCGAAGAGGGGCCTCTAAGGTGTTCCTCTGAGCCCCACCCTATTGCTGTGATCCCATACTAACCCCTATGGCTGTGCCTAATGCGCTGGTAAACAATTCCAAACCCTCACTATTTAGGTGCACACCATCTCCCCTGTACAAGCCCCCTGACCTTTGAAGAATCTTATTATGCGTGATGGTGTAACCCCACAGGAAGGCAAAATATGGCTATTGCCAAGGTTACCGTACGCCAAGCTCTAATGGTACGGGGCAAATGTGCCCCCCACCATGACAGCCTGGGCACTATTTCTGACCAGATTAGCCTAACACTGGGGCAGGTACCCAACATCCTATGGCATGTATACTTTATCATGTGGATTAGAGCCATCGCGGTTACCATGGCTAGGTCGTTACCTCCTCCATGGATCACCATGGCCTGCAGATGGCCGCACAAACCCACTGCCACCAGCCACAGATCCCACACCTGCCCCCATGCCATGACCGGTTTCACCAGCCAGAAAACCTGCATGCGTTCCTGTGGGATTCCTAGCTGTCTGCCTCCCTCCAATGCGGATGCTTTCTTCTCCGCCCAAAGCACATAGGAGTACCCCAAGAAGAATGTTTTACCAGGCAGATCTGCTAGCTGTAAAAGGGAGACAAAATTTGACATGTTAATTAATCAGCATCAAGTGGGCATACGAATCTTTCGTAGGCCCCAGATTTCCATCTTCCTAAACCGATTATTTCCCTGTGGGAGCTACCTTTAGCTGCGGCTGTGGTTGCAATGAGTGAGTACCATATACTGCTGGGTCTAAACCGATCAAGGCTAGAGCTCTGCGTAGCACTGCTCTGACCTGAAAAAATGACAGCGAGGAGCTGTTGGCATGCTATAAAATTGACCCTCCCCCTGGTGGTCTAAGCACCATAAATTCCCTCACCGCTGCCACTGAGCAGGTGACATCCCTTCTGGGGAGCATGTGCAGCCAAATGCCTTTGCCTTCTTGATCAGTTTTTGAAGTCTGCAACAGGCAATGCACCCCCGTTCCGATAACTCAACATGCCCTGCCTGCAACTCCCTTCCCATGGCTCCCCTTGCTGGTGCCTCCAACTCCACCAGTCTGAATGCTCCACAGAAGGCCATCACAAAGGCACATTTAAACAAGGAAGCCCCAAAAGGGGAGCTGAAAATCCTAGGGAGTACCTTTATTATAGCTGCTAACTGTTCCACATCCGTGGGTCTCCTCTTGTCAGGGGTAGGACTGGCTGACTTCCCCCACCTCTTCATTATACGGCGGACAACAAACCCATCTGTCACATTCCTTATCCCTCTAAGTCGAGAGAAAAAGGATATGCCAGCCAGAGTTGTGGCCACCTTTGCTCTGGATGCGCCCCCCTTTCTCATGTGGCTATTGTATCTGAGTATGCAAGCCTGCCTTGTCACTATAGCTATTTAGCCCCTTTCCCGTGCAAACTTACTCCAAGAAGAGAATGTTGTACTGTATGCTGCCCAAGTCTTAGGAGCCAAGCAGCTTCTGATCAACTGATCTAGATCCTCATCACCAACTGCCATAGATGTGGTGGACAAACACAACCAACAGTATTAGAATCTGGTACCAAGTTATGAAATGTTTCCCACATCCCCCTAGATAATGCATCTACTACACAGTTGTCCATCCCTGGAACGTGCCTAGCCTTGAAATGTATATTATGCTGCATACATAACAACACCAAGTGACGGAGCAAACTGAGCACTGGTGGGGAATGGGATGATAGATTGTTAACCCCTTCAGTGCCAGAGGCTCGGGCCATTTCCTGTACCCTGCAGGCCAGACACTTTTTCAGCGTTTTTGCTATCCTTCCGTTTATGCTTGATTTACTCTGGGGATTTTTAGTTAAATATGGAAAACTATATATTGTTTTTTTCAGAACGAATTGAGCTTTCTTGTGGTACCTTACATGAAGAGAATTTTACATCGTGCAAAAAGCTATGATGTCATAATGACAAAAAAAAGTGAAAATTTACTTATTTTGCTAAAATCACATACTATGTATCAAAAACATTTACCTCGATTGAAAAAGTTTCAATTATTTGAAAAAGCCCCGAGTCCCCCGAGTAAAAAAATACCAAATTTGTATAGTTTTACCTAGGTCCATGGCTAGCGCACAGCCCTAATCACCAGCAGCGCAAAATGACATTTTCATCTTTATAAACTAATATGCGCATTCTAGGGTTTTTGTGGTAAAACTACCCTAAAACAGTGGAAGAACTATATAAAACTATATATTTCTGAAAAGTAGACAACCTGCCACATCTAATGAGGGGTAACTTGCCTTCTTACCCCAAGCCTGTTGTGCCCAAATGCTTCCAGAAGGTGGCACTAAATGAAAAAAATTGTATTTTCCTACATTTCTGCCCCTTAAAATGTACTGAAATCTGTGAAAACTATGGAATTTCCAACTGTATTCATTAGCTAGTGCTCTTAGGAGAAAAACAACACCTCACTGGTATGAGTTCACCTACCTTAGGGGGCGCTACAAGTGCAAAACTACACCTACTACAACCTCTAAATTTTCTAACATTTTCTCAAATATTACTTGTCTGTACAAAAATGGTTATAACAACTACAGAAGTGAAGAAAAGCTACACAAACCATACCATTTTGGAAAGAAGACAACCTGTCGCATCTAATGATGGGTGACTTGCCTTAGTTACCCCAAGCCTGGAGTGCACAAATGCCTCCAGAAGGTGGCGCTAATGAAAAAAAAAAGGCATTTTCTTACATTTCTGCCCCTTCAGATGTACTGAAATTTGTGCAAACCATGGTATTTCCAACTGTATTCATTAGCTAGTGCTCTTAGGAGAAAAATGACACCCCATTGGTATGAGTTCACCTACCTTAGGGGGCGCTACAAGTGCAAAACTACACCTACTACAACCTCTAAATTTTCTAACACTTTCTCAAACATTACTTGTCTGTACAAAAATGGTTATAACAACTACAGAAGTGAAGAAAAGCTACACAAACCATACCATTTTGGAAAGAAGACAACATGTTGCATCTAATGAGGGGTGAATTGCCTTCTTACCCCAAGCCTGTTGTGCCCAAATGCTTCCAGAAGGTGGCACTAAAGGAATAAAATGGCATTTTCTTACATTTCTGCCCCTTTATCTGTATGGAAATCTGTAAAAACCATGGAATTTCCAACGGTATTCATTAGCTAGTGCTCTTAGGAGAAAAACGACACCTCATAGGTATGAGTTCACCTACCTTAGGGGGCACTACAAGTGCAAAACTACACCTACTACAACCTCTAAATTTTCTAACATTTTCTCAAATATTACTTGTCTGTACAAAAATGGTTATAACAACTACAGAAGTGAAGAAAAGCTACACAAACCACACCATTTTGGAAAGAAGACAACCTGTCACATCTAATGATGGGTGAATTGCCTTGTTACCCCAAGCCTGGAGTGCACAAATGCCTCCAGAAGGTGGCACTAATGAAAAAAAAAGGCATTTTCTTACATTTCTGCCCCTTCAGATGTACTGAAATGTGTGCAAACCATGGTATTTCCAACTGTATTCATTAGCTAGTGCTCTTAGGAGAAAAATGACACCCCATTGGTATGAGTTCACCTACCTTAGGGGGCGCTACAAGTGCAAAACTACACCTAGTACAACCTCTAAATTTTCTAACATTTTCTCAAACATTACTTGTCTGTACAAAAATGGTTATAACAACTACAGAAGTGAAGAAAAGCTACACAAACCATACCATTTTGCAAAGAAGACAACCTGTCGCATCTAATGAGGGGTGAATTGCCTTCTTACCCCAGGCCTGTTGTGCCCAAATGCTTCCAGAAGGTGGCACTATAGTAAAAAAAATGGCATTTTCTTATATTTCTGCCCCTTTATCTGTATGGAAATCTGTGAAAACCATGGCATTTCCAACTGTATTCATTAGCTAGTGCGCTTAGGAGAAAAATGACACCCCACTGGAATGAGTCAACCTACCTTAGGCTTGCCAGAAGCACATAACTACACCTACCTGTTTGCTCCCTCGAAAATGGCTGCTTGTACTAAAATGTTTATAACTGTTAGAGACATGAAGGAAAGGTATAAAAGGTATACCATTTTGGAAAGTAGACATTCTCCCGCATCGAATGAGGGGTCACTTGCCTTTCTACCCCCTGGGCTGAAGTGCACAAATATTTCCAAAAGGTGGCGCTATGGGAATAAATATGTTTTTTTTACATTTCCACCACTTCAAAGATACTAAAATCTTTGAAAACCATAACATTTCCTGCTGTATTCAGTATCTGCTACCAACATGAGAAAAATGGTAGCCCATTTGTGTGGGTTAGCATACAATATGTGGGTGCTAGGAACACGTATGTAAACCTGACACTTTTGTTTTTGAAATTATCTACTTGCACTAAATTGGTTATAACCATAATAGATATGCAGGAAAGGTAGAGAAACAATGCCATTTTGGAAAGAAAACATCCTTCCGCATCTAATGAGGGGTCACGTGCCTTCTTACCCAAAGGCTGGTGTGCACAAATGCTTCCAGGAGGTGGCGCTAATGAAAAAAAAAGACATTTTCTTACATTTCTGCCCCTTCAAATGTGTGGAACTCTGTGAAAACCATGGAATTTTCAACTGCATTCGTTAGCTAGTGCTCTTAGGAGTCAAACGACACCCCATTGGTATGAGTTGACCTACCTTAGTTGGTGCTAGAAGTAGAAAACTACACCTACTACAACCTCTGATGGTTCTAACATTTTCTCAAACCTGACTTGCCTGTACAAAAATGTCTATAACACCTTCAGAAGTGAAGAAAAGGTAGATAAACCATACCATTTTGGAAAGAAGACAACCTGCCGCATCTAATGAGGGGTCACTTGCCTTCTTACCCTAATACTGGTGTGCATAAATGTTTCCAGAAGGAGGCGATATAGGAAAAAAATTGAATTTTTTTACATTTCTGCCCCTTGAAATGTATGGAGCTCTGTGAAAACCATGGAATTTTCAACTGCATTCGTTAGCTAGTGCTCTTAGGAGTCAAAAGACACCCCATTGGTATGAGTTGACCTACCTTAGGGGGTGCTAGAAGTGCAAAATGACACCTACCACAACCTCTGATTTTTCTAATATTTTCTCAAATAATACTTGCCTGTACAAAAATGGTTATATCAACTACAGAAGTGAAAGAAAGGTACAGCAACCACGACATTTTGGAAAGAAGATAACCTGTCGCATCTAATGAGGTGTCACTTGCCTTTCTACCCCTAAGTTAGAGTGCACAACTATATCTAGAATATGGTGCTACAGAAAAAAAAATGTTTTTCTTACAAATCAGTCACTTCAAAGATACGTAAATGGTTCAACACCATGGGATTTCCTAGGAGGACCTCTTACCAGCCTACAAAAAATGGTACCCCACTGCTGTGGGTTGACATACCATATTGGGTGACAGGAGCGTGGCTACTGGTGGAACAAGGATGGGAAAGCAAACTGTGTATGTGTGATTCTATTGCTACCAGTGGTCAGTCAGAGTGTCTGCCAGTGAAACCAGGTCGGGGAAGGGACGAGGGGTCAGGCTATGTAAGTGGGTATATCTACCAGTGGGCAGTGAGCAAGTGCGGCGGTGGTGATAGTGGGGAGGTAAGTGCATGTGGGGGATTTGTGGTTACCAGTGTGCACTGTAAGTCCCCTCACACACTGTTTGATTCCCAGCCTGAATCCAGTGCGTACTGGCACTTGGGTCTACCAGTAGGCAGTGGAATCAGGCTGGGGAGTGACTGGGGGAATGGGACTGCCAGTAGGCTGTGGAACTAGGCTGGTGGGTAGGGTATGTGGTGGTGGTGTGTGGGGGGGTTGGAAGCATTTTGTGTGCATGCCACAGGGGTATCCAATGCATTGCAATGCACTGGACCCACTGTGGCACACAAAGGGTTAATTTTTTTCTTTTATTATTTGTTATTCATACCTTGCTGGGGGATCAGGTCTGGTGATCCCCCAACAAGGGCAGAATAGAAAATAAATAAATGTGTGTGCCACAGGGGGGTCCAACGCATTGCAAAGCACTGCGTTGGATACCCCTGTGGGGCACGCATTGTTTTCCTTTTTTTTTTTTTTTTTTTACACCTTGTTGGGGGGCTTCAGGACCCCTGATGTCCCCCAATGCGGTCTAAATAAAGTAAAAATAAATTTAAAAGAAAACAAAACACTTTGTCTTCCACAGGCATGTCCAATGCATTGCAAAGCAATGCATTGGACCCCCTGTGGCACACAGAGGGTTAATTTTTTTTTTTTTTTAATATTTGTTATTCATACCTTGTTGGGGGATCAAGTTTTCTTCTGATGACCCCCCAACAAGGGCAGAATAAAAAAATAAATGTGTGTGCCACAGGTAGGGGTTCAACGCATTGCAAAGCACTGCGTTGGGCCCCCTTGTGGGGCACACATTATTTTCCTATTTTTTTTTATTTTTTTTTTACACCTTGTTGGGGGGCTTCAGGATCCCTGATGTCCCCCAATGAGGTCTAAATAAAGTAAAAATAAAGAAAAAAAAAAAACACACTTTGTCTTCCACAGGCATGTCCAATGCATTGCAAAGCAATGCATTGGACTCCCTGTGGCACACAGAGGGTTAATTTTTTTTTTTTTTCTATTTTTTATTCATAGCTTGTTGGGGTACATCAGGGCCCCCCAAGAAGCTATGAATAAAAATAAATCCAAACCAAAGTCCTGTGTGTACCAAAGGAGGGGGGGTCTGCATTGGACCCCCCCCTCCGTGGCACACACAGGGTTAATTTTTCTATATTTTTTTTATAGACCTCATTGGGGGTCATCAGGATCTCTCCTGACCCCCCAAATGAGGTCTTTGTTTAAAAAAAGTGTCCCCCAACACAATTGACCCTCTGAGTGCCAAAGGGATATCCAGTGCATTGCAAAGCAATGCGCTGGATGTCCCCGCGGCACTAATAGGGTTAATTTTATTATTTTTTTTTTTTTTATTGCAGACCTCGTGGGGGGACATCAGGACACCTTCTGATGTCCCCCCAATTATTGATCTCCCAGCCGATTGTGCTGGGAGATCAATTTTGGCGACGGCAGGAGAGCAATAGCTCTCCTGCCTTTCACTCCTACCACCGGTAGGAGTGAATGGGATCGGGGAAACTGCCTTAACGTCATCGGTGATCATGTCACCGATGACGTTAGGAGGCTTCCCCCGGTCCCGCCCACTCCTACCCGGAAGTTCGGGTAGGAGAGAGCAGGAAGGGGAAGCTCTGCTTCTCCATTGGAGATATTGATCTCCCAGCGCAATCGGCTGGGAGATCAATACCTGGGGGGGCATGAGGAGTGATCCTCATGCCCCCCCACGAGTGCCAGGCGCATTTTAGTCTAAAATGCGGCCACTGCATGCCGGTTATACCGGCTTATGCACTGACCGCATTTTAGATGTACAACGTACGAGCGTGGCACAGCAGGTACAGCTGTGTCCACTCGTACGTTGTACCCACTTGGCACTCAAAGGGTTAATGGCATGCACTACACTCATGTTGCCTGTCCAGAAAATAACAGTGCGATTGGCAAAACGCTCCTGCCAGACTTCAATAGATACCACTATAGGGAACAGCTCCAAATTTTTTTGTGAACCCCCGCTGCTGACACTCTTCTGGCCAGAGGCTCGCACACCACTCCTTCCCTAAGCATGCCCTGAACCCTATTGCCCCGGCTGCATTTGTGAACAACACCAACTCAGAATTATCTGCAGGGGCTGCTCGCCACAGCCTCACCCCATTGAAATTGTGTAGGAATGTGTTCTACACTAGTAAGTCCTCCTTCATCTGTCTAGTGATCCTAATGTAATAGAAGGGCTTCCTCACCTTAACTGTAGCCCTTTCCCAGCATCTGCTGAAAATCCCTCCCATGGGAATGACTCTAGAGACAAAATTCAGAGTGCCCAGAAGTGACTGCACCTCTGTCAGTGTCAATTCCCCCCCCAGCAACCTCCCCACCTGCGCTTGCACCTGCTTGACTTTGACATGTAGCAACTAGTGTTGAGCGAGCGTGCTCGGCCGATGCTCGGATCGGCTCGAGCATCGCTCTGCTCGGCACATGGCGGTACTCGTACGAGTACCGCCATGTGCTCGCCCGACATGTTCGGGTGAAGAGGATCTGTGCCGGAAGAGGCACAGATCCAAGACGCTCCGCTGGACCACCAGGGAATGGAGGTACGGGGGCATTGCGGAGATGAAGGGGGCATTGCGGAGATGAAGGGGGACATTGTGGAAGAGGGCCATAGACTCTATGCCCCTCTTCCACAATGTCCCCCTTCATCTCCGCTATGCCCGTCTTCCACAATGTGCCCCTTCATCTCCGCTATGCCCCTCTTCCACAATGTCCCCCTTCATCTCCTATGCCATAGAGGAGATGAAGGGGGACATTGTGGAAGAGGGGCATAGCGGAGATGAAGGGGGACATTGTGGAAGAGGGGCATAGACTCTATGCCCCTCTTCCACAATGTCCCCCTTCATCTCCGCTATGCCCCTCTTCCACAATGTCCCCCTTCATCTCCGCTATGGCATAGGAGATGAAGGGGGACATTGTGGAAGAGGGGCATAGCGGAGATGAAGGGGGACATTGACCAGGCACCCTCCGCTCATCAGAGCAGGGGGTGCCTGGTTTAATGCTCGAGTGCTCCCATTCATTTGAATGGGGCTCGGGTGCTCGGCCGAGCACTCGAGCATCAGGGGGTGCTCGGTCAGAGCACCCGAGCACCCGAGCATCGGGGTGCTCGCTCATCCCTAGTAGCAACCTAACCTCCCTCGCCACTGAGTCAATCTCAACACCCAGGAATGTGAGGCATGCCGTGAGGCCTAACGTCTTGTCCTGTGCAATTGGGACCCCCCAGATATTGGAAAGTGACCTTCACCTATTCTAAAAGCCGCTGACATACTGTAACCTCCCGTGGACCCAGGAGGAGAAAGTCTTCTAAGTAGTGTGCAATTTCCCTAACCCCTGCTGAACTTTCAACTGCCCAGTGCAGGAAGGAACTGTATGTCTCTAAGTATGCACATGAAATGGAGCAACCCATAGGCAGGCATTTGTCCATGTAATAAGTGCCCTGAAAGTGACAACCCATAAATCTAAAACTGTCTGGGAGCAGTGGTAAAAGCCTAAAGGGAGATTCCACATCTACTTTAGCCATAAGGTCTCCAGGACCCATTTGAATGACCTTCTGCAATGCTTTATGAAATGACTGGTATTGCATAATGCAAATCTGACTATCTATGGCATTGTTCACTGAGTGACCTTTGGGGTATGATAGGTGTTGTGTCAAACGGAACTTCCCATGTTCCTTCTTGGGGACCACACCCAGGGGGGATACTATGAGGTTGTGCAATGGAGGAAACTGAAATGGGCCAGCAATGCGCTCTGCTGCTGTCTCCTCCTGGAGCTTCTCTTGCACTATGTCTGGGTATTGCTCTGCTGAGTGCAAATTGCGAAGTCGCTGCTTTCCCCACACTAAACCCTAAACTGGAACTTTAAAACCCCACTCAAACCCCTCCAACAAAAACTGTGCCTTGTGTCTAGCTGGATAGCCCTGAAGGACCTCCCTTAACTGCTCTAGGATTATGGGCGATGGGGCCTTTCCCAAGTGAGTCTCGAAAGGAGTGTCCTCCTTCCTTCAACTGCTCTTTTCCACAGGTGGTAACTGGCTGCCCTCCCCCCGTATTTCATACAAACATGCCTGTACCTACAAGCAAATCCTTTCTTGCAGGTACCTGCATTGTACACAAATCAATGGTCTCGCTTGCGCTGAGCTTGGAAGGTGTTTTTTGCAGCCCTTGGTTAGGGATATAATCCCCCCCCTTGTGTGTGACTAGCCTTGACCACAGGTTCATGTCCCTGCTACCAAAATGAAGGACCTTACTATGTGCCATCTTCCGGCGAAAGGCTCAGTCGTAATAAGCCCATGCACTTCCCCCAAAAGCTGCATGTGTCAACAATTAAATCTTGGTATGTAAACAAGTTCAAAGCCTGCTCTGGGTTATGGACCATATAGAAAGTATGATATGCTGTGAAGCCCTTGATCTAATCCATAATATGCTTGGTTTTGTGTCCTCCTTCCTTCTTAACCCCATACTCTTTATCCTCTACCACCTGGCGCATCAATTTAAACAAGTCCACATACTTCCTGGCTAAGATCTGCCTACGCACCTTGTGAGCAAACGGGGTAGATAGACCATAGACTTGTGCGATTTGGTTCAGCTAATTTCGGAATTTGGACGAAGAAGACGTATTCGGCATCATTTGGACCTTCCGAAAACCAAGGTCTGCCCACAAAAAAAAAATCAGAATCTGAAACAGACCTAGTCTGAAATTTCGGTGTAAATTTTGGAAATTTGGACAGCATTTTCCCGCATGAAACTATTACAATGTTGCTACATACTACTAAAAATAGACGGCAGGGAGCTTTCCCGTCTGAAACTATTACAATGTTGCTACATGCTGCTAAAAATAGATCTGATAAAACAGGAGCTTTACAGTTCATGCAAAGTGCAGATCTTAACCACATAAGGACACAAGCAATTTTGTCATTTTTGCTATGGGCCATATGTTCAAAGAAGTAGCAAAATAGCTTTTGTCGTTTGTAACGACTTTTCAAAGTACAGTGTCGTTGGGATCATTAATATTGTCAGAGAGTGTCAGTTGTGATAAGAAATATGCTCTTTGTCCTGACTTATATTGTCGTATGTAAAGACAAAAAATGTCTTACCTAATGACAAAAATGCCTTTAAAAATGTCTTAACTAAAGACAAAAAAATTCTCATTTTCAGAACGTCACATTCCCGCCACTTTTTTCTTAACGTACAAATTTTGTGGTTTTTAAGTAGTGATGAGCGAGCACCCCAATGCTCGGGTGTTCGGGTGCTCTGACCGAGCACCCCCGGAGGCTCGAGTGCTCAGCCGAGCACCTGAGCCCCATTGAATTCAATGTGAGGACTCGAGCATTACACCAGGCACCCCCTGCTCTGATGAGGGGAGGGTGCCTGGTCCATAGGAAAAGGGCAGAAAATGATGGAAACACCACAGAAATGGTTCAGGGACAGCATAGGGAGGATGTCTGGATGCATCTTGGACTCCAACGTCGCTGCTGGGAACGATCTTTCGCCCGTAGCATGCCATTTTTACAGACTGACCGTAAAACACACAAAAAGGAAGATAAAAACGACTTTAGGCGAAAAATTGTTACCAAACAGTATTTGCTGTATATTTACTTGTATATCATCTGCAAATTCTCCCAAAAATTTCCTCGATTTTTCTGAACTGAGGCCATGATTAAGAGGGAAACGTGCGCAGAGGCAAATTCTCCAAAAAATGTCCTTGATTTTTCTGAACTGAGGCCATGATTAAGAGGGAAACGTGCGCAAAGGCAAATTCTCCCAAAAATTTCCTCGATTTTTCTGAACTGGGGCCATGATTAAGAGGGAAACGTGCGCTGAGCCGACCATCTAAAACATTATGGGTGAGGGTCTGCTGCGGAGCTGACCATCCTAAACATTATATGCGAAGGCCCGCTAGTGAGCTGACGCTATAAAACATTATATGAGAGGGCCCGCTAGAGAGCTGACCCAATAAAACATTATATGAGAAGGCCCGCTGGTGAGCTGACCTATACAACAATTGTCAAACTGCGCCCGCTGGTGAGCTGGCCCTAGATAAAAATTATATCACAGGGCCCGCTGGTGAGCTGGCCCTATATAAAAATTATATCACTGGGCCCGCTGGTGAGCTGGCCCTATATAAAAATTATATCCCAGGGTATATGGAAGAGAGTCAACCATATACCCATTTTTTGGGTGGAAGGGGTGAATGGGAATACAGAGTATTCCCATCATTGTAAATAACATATATAAAGTGAGTTTATGTTCCCCCGGGGCTTTCCTCCAGTGGAGTGGAGAAGTCAGGGGAAATCCAGGCCTTGTTCATTTTTATAAGTGTCAACCTATCAGCATTGTCGGTGGAAAGGCGGATACGCTTATCTGTTATGATGCCACCAGCAGCACTAAATACCCGCTCAGACAGAACGCTGGCGGCAGGGCAGGCCAGCACCTCCAAGGCGTAGAGTGCCAGTTCATACCACGTGTCCAGCTTGGACACCCAGTAGTTGTAAGGCACAGAGGGATCATTGAGGACACTGACACGGTCTGCTACGTACTCCTTCACCATCTTCCAAAACTTTTCCCTCCTTGTGACACTAGGCTGCGCATCAGGGTGAGGGTGCTGGCGGGGTGTCATGAAGGTGTCCCACGCCTTGGAGAGTGTTGCCCTGCCTTTGTCGGAACTGCTGTGTGCTCCCCTTTTCTCCCCTTCTCGGTTGGCCAAGGTAGCACGTACTCTGCCGCCAGCATGTCAGATGGAAAATTTTGGAGCAATTTTTCAACAAGAACCTTCTGGTATTGCACCATTTTGCTTGTCCTCTCCACCGGAGGAATGAGAGATGAGAAATTCTCTTTGTAGCGGGGGTCCAGAAGGGTGAACACCCAGTAATCCGTGTTGTCTAAAATGCGTATAACGCGTGGGTCACGGGAAAGGCAGCCTAACATAAAGTCAGCCATGTGTGCCAGAGTACCAACAGGCAAGATTTCGCTGTCCTCACCAGGAGGATGACTCTCAATCTCCTCATCCTCTTCCTCCTCTTCTGCCCACCCACGCTGAAGAGATGGAACTAAAGTTCCATGGCTACCCTCTGTAGCGGAGGCAACCGTGTCTTCCTCCGCCTCCTCCAATTGTCGCTGAGAAGACGAAGTGAGGGTGCTCTGGCTATCACCTTGTGTAAGCTCTTCCTCCCGCATTTCCACCTCTTCCACATGCAAAGCGTCAGTTTTAATTGTGAGCAGCGAGCGTTTCAGTAGACACAGAAGTGGGATGGTTACACTGATAATAGCGTTATCGCCGCTCACCATCTGTGTCGATTCCTCAAAATTGCGTAAAACCTCACAGAGGTCTGACATCCATTCCCACTCCTCACTTCTGATTACAGGAAGTTGAACGGAGAGGCGACGACCGTGTAACAGCTGGTACTCCACTACTGCCCTCTGCTGCTCACAAAGCCGGGCCAACATGTGGAAGGTGGAGTTCCAGCGCGTGCTCACATCACACAGCAGCCGGTGAGCTGGCAATTGTAAGCGCTGCTGCAGCTTCAACAGGCCGGCTGAAGCTGTAGATGACTTACGGAAATGTGCACACACGCGGCGCACCTTGGTCAAGAGATCATGCAAATTGGGGTAGGTTTTTAGAAATCGCTGAACCACTAAATTAAATACATGCGCTAGGCATGGTACGTGTGTGAGCTTGCCGAGCTCCAAAGCCGCCACCAAGTTACGCCCATTATCACACACAACCATGCCTGGTTGCAGGTTGAGTGGCGAGAGCCACTGCTCGGTCTGGTGACTAATCCCCTGCAACAGCTCTGAGGCCGTGTGCTGTTTGTCCCCAAGGCAGATCAGCTTCAGCACGGCCTGTTGACGCTTCCCCACTGCAGTGCTACACTGCTTCCAGCTACCGGCTGATGGGTGAGTGGCGCTGCGCGCAGAGAATTCGGAGGTGGAAACGGAGGAGGAGGAGCCAATAACGTAGGTGCTGGCGGAAACCCTGATGGAGGTAGGGCCCGCAATCCTCGGCGTGGGTAGCACCTGTGCCATCCCAGGGTCCGAGTCGCTCCCAGCCTCCACGACATTCACCCAGTGTGCCGTCAGGGAAATGTAGCGTCCCTGGCCACAAGCACTTGTCCATGTGTCAGTCGTTAAGTGGACCTTCCCAGTAACTGCGTTGGTCAGGGCACGGGTGATGTTACGGGACACATGGTGGTGTAATGCGGGGATGGCACACCGGGAAAAGTAGTGGCGGCTGGGGACCGCGTACCGAGGGACAGCTGCTGCCATCAGGCTGCGGAAGGACTCAGTCTCCACAAGCCTAAATGGCAGCATTTCGATGGCCAGTAATTTGGAAAGGTGTGAGGTTAGTGCTATGGCCTGTGGGTGGGTGGCTGGGTATTTTCGCTTGCGCTCAAATGCCTGGGGTAACGACATTTGGACGCTGTGCTGGGACAGGGAAGTGGATGTGGTCGCTGATGGTGCTTCAGATGGTACAGGTGCAGGGCGGGAGGTATGCGGGCCTGCGCCTTCGACAGGCGATTGGCCGGCACCGAAAACAGGGGAAGAGGAGGCAGTGGTGTGGCCTGCAGACACAGATGGGCGATCCAGGCGTTCCTCCCACTTATTACGGTGCTTGGATGCCATGTGTCGGATCATGCTGGTGGTGGTGAGGTTTCTAGTGTTCATGCCTCGGCTCATTCTGGTGTGGCACAGGTTGCAAACTACAATTCTTTTGTCGTCCGCACTTTCCTTAAAAAAACGCCATACCGCGGAACACCTACCCCTTGGCAAGGGAGATTTACGCAAGGGGGTGCTCCGTGGAACATTTGCGGGCCGGTTTGGTGCGGTCCGCCTTCTTTCTGTAGCCACACCACTGCCTCTTCCAGCCTGTTGCGGTGCTGCAGATGGCTCACCCTCAGGACTGCTGTCACCGCTCGGCTCTACACCTTCCCAGGTGGGGTCAGTCACCTCATCGTCCACCAAGTCCTCCTCCACTTCCTCACTCTGATCATCCTCCTCATGTCTTGATCCCACCACATACTCAGTCATTGACAACTGTATATCATCCTCCTCATCAAGGTCTTGAGACAGTAATAGTGGTTGATTTAATGGCAACTGTGTCTCATCATCATCATCATCCACTTCCTTTGACCTTAAATGCCGTTCACCTCTGTCATCTTCTTGTGATTGGGTACCCTCTAGAGGTTGTGAATCAGGGCACAAGATGTCATGTTCCTCTGCAAGCGTGCTTGGAGAGAGGGTCAAATGAAGGATTGGTGATGAGACGAGCTCCTCACTATATCCCAGTGTGGGATCACTTCTTTGACCAGACCCTCTATGGTGGGAGGAAGGATGATCAGAGTGAGGATTATGTTGACCAGACTCTTGGCTACTGAGAGTGGACTTGGTGGAAGACAGGGTGGTGCTTAACCGACTGGAAGCAGTATCAGCTGACATCCAACCGACCACCTGTTCGCAGTGGTCGGACCTCGAGAGTGATGTCCTGCGACGCCCTGTAAAATGAGACATGAAGCTAGGTATGGTGGATGTCTTTCTGTCTTGTGCTCTGGCACCAGGCGCAGTTTCTACGCGTCCTGACCCGCACCCTGAACTATCAGGATCACGTCCACTTCCCCGTCTCTTTTTACCCGCCTTCTTCATATTACACGGAATATGTGCTGCAAATCTGCAACTTTGCACAGTACACAGAATTTGCTTCTTAACTGCGGCGACGCACAGTGAAGTGAATGGAATATGTGACTTTGATATTTTACAGTTTGAAGACTTAACAGAATTTTTTCCTATTCTGAAACTGTGCACAGTCAACAGAATGTGCTGCTAAACTGCGGCGACGCACAGTGAATGGAATATGTGACTTTGATATTTTACAGTTTGAAGACTTAACAGAATTTTTTCCTATTCTGAAACTGTGCACAGTCAACAGAATTTGCTTCTTAACTGCGGTGACGCACAGTGAATGGAATATGTGACTTTGATATTTTACAGTTTGAAGACTTAACAGAATTTTTTCCTATTCTGAAACTGTGCACAGTCAACAGAATTTGCTTCTTAACTGCGGCGACGCACAGTGAATGGAATATGTGACTTTGATATTTTACAGTTTGAAGACTTAACAGAATTTTTTCCTATTCTGAAACTGTGCACAGTCAACAGAATGTGCTGCTAAACTGCGGCTACGCACAGTGAATGGAATATGTGACTTTGATATTTTACAGTTTGAAGACTTAACAGAATTTTTTCCTATTCTGAAACTGTGCACAGTCAACAGAATTTGCTTCTTAACTGCGGCGACGCACAGTGAATGGAATATGTGACTTTGATATTTTACAGTTTGAAGACTTAACAGAATTTTTTCCTATTCTGAAACTGTGCACAGTCAACAGAATGTGCTGCTAAACTGCGGCTACGCACAGTGAATGGAATATGTGACTTTGATATTTTACAGTTTGAAGACTTAACAGAATTTTTTCCTATTCTGAAACTGTGCACAGTCAACAGAATGTGCTGCTAAACTGCGGCGACGCACAGTGAATGGAATATGTGACTTTGATATTTTACAGTTTGAAGACTTAACAGAATTTTTTCCTATTCTGAAACTGTGCACAGTCAACAGAATGTGCTGCTAAACTGCGGCGACGCACAGTGAATGGAATATGTGACTTTGATATTTTACAGTTTGAAGACTTAACAGAATTTTTTCCTATTCTGAAACTGTTCACAGTCAACAGAATTTGCTTCTTAACTGCGGCGACGCACAGTGAATGGAATATGTGACTTTGATATTTTACAGTTTGAAGACTTAACAGAATTTTTTCCTATTCTGAAACTGTGCACAGTCAACAGAATGTGCTGCTAAACTGCGGCGACGCACAGTGAATGGAATATGTGACTTTGATATTTTACAGTTTGAAGACTTAACAGAATTTTTTCCTATTCTGAAACTGTGCACAGTCAACAGAATGTGCTGCTAAACTGCGGCGACGCACAGTGAATGGAATATGTGACTTTGATATTTTACAGTTTGAAGACTTAACAGAATTTTTTCCTATTCTGAAACTGTGCACAGTCAACAGAATTTGCTTCTTAACTGCGGCGACGCACAGTGAATGGAATATGTGACTTTGATATTTTACAGTTTGAAGACTTAACAGAATTTTTTCCTATTCTGAAACTGTGCACAGTCAACAGAATTTGCTTCTTAACTGCGGCGACGCACAGTGAATGGAATATGTGACTTTGATATTTTACAGTTTGAAGACTTAACAGAATTTTTTCCTATTCTGAAACTGTGCACAGTCAACAGAATGTGCTGCTAAACTGCGGCGACGCACAGTGAATGGAATATGTGACTTTGATATTTTACAGTTTGAAGACTTAACAGAATTTTTTCCTATTCTGAAACTGTGCACAGTCAACAGAATGTGCTGCTAAACTGCGGCGACGCACAGTGAATGGAATATGTGACTTTGATATTTTACAGTTTGAAGACTTAACAGAATTTTTTCCTATTCTGAAACTGTGCACAGTCAACAGAATGTGCTGCTAAACTGCGGCGACGCACAGTGAATGGAATATGTGACTTTGATATTTTACAGTTTGAAGACTTAACAGAATTTTTTCCTATTCTGAAACTGTGCACAGTCAACAGAATGTGCTGCTAAACTGCGGCGACGCACAGTGAATGGAATATGTGACTTTGATATTTTACAGTTTGAAGACTTAACAGAATTTTTTCCTATTCTGAAACTGTGCACAGTCAACAGAATGTGCTGCTAAACTGCGGCGACGCACAGTGAATGGAATATGTGACTTTGATATTTTACAGTTTGAAGACTTAACAGAATTTTTTCCTATTCTGAAACTGTGCACAGTCAACAGAATGTGCTGCTAAACTGCGGCGACGCACAGTGAATGGAATATGTGACTTTGATATTTTACAGTTTGAAGACTTAACAGAATTTTTTCCTATTCTGAAACTGTGCACAGTCAACAGAATGTGCTGCTAAACTGCGGCGACGCACAGTGAATGGAATATGTGACTTTGATATTTTACAGTTTGAAGACTTAACAGAATTTTTTCCTATTCTGAAACTGTGCACAGTCAACAGAATGTGCTGCTAAACTGCGGCGACGCACAGTGAATGGAATATGTGACTTTGATATTTTACAGTTTGAAGACTTAACAGAATTTTTTCCTATTCTGAAACTGTGCACAGTCAACAGAATGTGCTGCTAAACTGCGGTGACGCACAGTGAATGGAATATGTGACTTTGATATTTTACAGTTTGAAGACTTAACAGAATTTTTTCCTATTCTGAAACTGTGCACAGTCAACAGAATGTGCTGCTAATCTGCAACTTTGCACACTAAACAGAATGTTCTCTAATCTGAAACTTTGCACACTAAACAGAATGTGCTCTAATCTGCAACTTTGCACACTGAACAGAATGTGCTCTAATCTGCAACTTTGCACACTAAACAGAATGTGCTCTAATCTGCAATTTTGCACACTAAACAGAATATATGAAGTTTTTTTTTTTGTTTTTTTTTTCCCCCCACACAAAATAAACTGCTGCCCCCACACACAGTAGTCCTAAAAAGGACTTTTGGGTCTTTTTTTTTTTTTTCACAATTGCTTGTCTTCTCCCTACACTGACTTTCCCTTCCTATCCTCATCTCTCCCTGGCTAAGACTGAGCCGAACTCGCTGGTCAGGTGCTATACAGCACCCGACCACGGGTTCTGGCCAGCCAATCAGTGTAATGCCAGCAGCCAACATGGCTGCTGGCATTACACTGATGTCAGAGCCTCCCTGCACGTTTATTGGCTGCGCAGCAGCCGCGAAACGTGCGGGGAGGAGACCCGAACATGGCGGGCGAGCACATGCGGTACTCGTACGAGTACCGCCATGTGCCGAGCAGAGCGATGCTCGAGCCGAACCGAGCTTCGGCCGAGCATGCTCGCTCAACACTATTTGTAAGACTTTTTTTTATCTTTAGTTACGACAAATTTTCTTTTCCTCTACACAACACTGGAGAATAGTTTAGCCCCGCCCTTGCCCTGCCCCTTTGCCCACCAATTTTTACAATTTGGCTGAATAATTTGTACTATTGCCTAATTTTGTCCGAGTCGAACAGGTCCGGTCCGAAATTTAGATCCTCCGAATGGGAAAAAAAAATGTGTCCAAAATTGAATTTTACCGAAAATTTTTGCCGTGCACAAGTCTAATAGACCGCACACGTAAGTGTCCCCAGCCCCCGCAAACTTAAACCTCTTCCCTGTTGACTCCTCCAACATCCCATTATTAGGGAGGTTAGTCCCGCTTCCCCCTAGCTTCTTTAAATACTTCTTGACAAGACCCTCAACTTTGTTGTTAGTGTCTGAGTTAAAAGGTAAATTACTGCACCTACTTGGAAAAACAGCTTTTCATACAACTAGACCCTCCTCTCCCTTCCTCCCACCACCCCCAGGCCCTCTCCCTTGCCCCCAGGGGATTGGCCCCCCTCCCAGGAGAAAGGATAAAGGCAGGGCTGCCAGCCATCTTAATGTCCTTTTGTGGGCATTATGCTCTCTCAGGCTTCTGTTCTCTTCTAATCCAACAGTCTCCTGAACACAATATCTGGTTTGTTTGGTATGACAAATTTAAAATGTTTATCTCCTGACAAAATGTCCTAGTGTTTACAAATTATCTTTTTTTAGTTACTATGCCACATTACAGTCTGTAATAAATAAAGAGACTGGTTTCTTTTGTTCTTTTTAGTATCACTTTCCTACTCCCTTCTCAGCAGTTGTTTCTCTGCGCTTTCTCAATAACAGATCAGTTGTATCCTCTTCAAATATGGTCTGTTCCATAAACCCCTCATTTTTGGGGCAATTTCTTTAGATCATCTGGCATTGCCTGAAGGGCACATTGTTAAACCAGTTTTTGTGATGTCCATTCATGGTTTCTATGTTATGTAGCCATTAAAATCCATGGCACTGTTGTGTGATCTAGTTTAAATCTGATTTTATTTGTCTATTATGATCTCCAGGTCCAGTAAGACTACTGATGTTTTGCTTTTGGTTAGTGTACATCTGAGGCACAAGTTGTTAGTATTGATTGATTGTATCACATTCTGTAAGGCGTCTCCTTTCAGTACCAGCAACATGCCCTCTATGTACCTTGCATAGAAAAGCAGGTTTGACCTAAAACATACTTCCTTCTTCACCCAGTAGCTCATCAATAAGTTATCACAATTGGGGCACACCTGGTTCCCAATGACATTTAACAGATATGTAGGTAATGGTCTCTCCAAACACGAACCACATGCAAACATAGAAACATAGAATCTGACGGCAGATAAGAACCATTTCAGCCCATCTAATCTGCCCATTTTCCAAAGGTAAAAACCTCAAACCTTTTTTGGTCCTTGGTCTTTTCTTAAGTTAAGGACAGGCTTATTGATGAGCTACCGGGTGAAGAAGGAAGTATGTTTTAGGTCAAACCTGCTTCACTATGCAAGGTACATAGAGGACGTGTTGCTGGTACTGAAAGGAGACGCCTTACAGAATGTGATACAATCAATCAATACTTCTATAGATCTACATGGTTATGCCTTCATCCAGGTAATATTCTAATGACTGGCGCTCATATGACTTCTTCATGTAATATCGGACACTACTTCCTCTTCTCTTCAACATAAGAAATTGATATCTGAGCAAATTCAAACGCCTTTCCTGCTAAAATCCTGTTTTAGAACTGAGCATGCGCATAAGAGAAACCAGTGATATGCACATGCTGTGGTGTAATCTGGGACATGAGCAGGGAGGAATTTTAACCAAACTCAGACTTTGTATTCTTGAGTTGATCCTAAAGAGCAGTCCAAGGTTTTCGGTGATCTGCATGATAAATATTTGTCTTTCAAGTTATATTGTCAGGTCTCTAGGATCAAGGCAGTATGTCCATTACTTTTAAAACTATTACGTATAGGGTTGACTGTCCCTTTAACTCAGAGACATTTTAAGAACTTGTACTATTGTGAACGGAGGTCCAAAATATAGGAATATTTTTTTAGATTCCCTTTAAATAGATTTCAGTAAATCGCATCATGTCTTGACAAAGTGCAGTGCTAGACACAAAACAGCATACTTCTCATATTCTGTTTTTCCAGTGAGGGACACCTGTGTGTTCCACAAACACCACAGCACACGTCTAGGGCATACATCTCTGGTAATAATTGCATTTTTGAGTGAATATTAAACCAGATGAAGTAGGACATCAGCATTATTGCACCTCTACCTCTGTGTGCATTAAAATACATGAAAACAGAACTATTTTAATACAAATGGGAGTTGGGAGTTCTGTTTACAGACCATTAGTGTTACATTGGACAGTGTTCAATACAGAGCAGTGTCCCAATGCAACAGTAATTGGCTAATTGCTCAAAGCATATGGCGCATACATCATAATACGATGGAGATGTTTTTTCAGTAAGGTTTCTATTTTATTGTGACTCTAGGGGGCAAATAACACATTAACAAAATTATCATTGACTAAAATGGGGATTTAACGCCATGATTGCTGAATTTTCTCCAACCGATTGCAAAACACTGCACAGAGGCCTCTCTAGCATTCACATGATTAAAATTCCTATTTAAATCAATGTGAATGTTTTAATTGTCCCAGATGGTGTAGTTGCTTTGCTCCAGAATTACTCCACTTCTTTTTTAGAAAATCAGCCTCAATGTGAACCTTGATTGGTATAACCCTTTGACTCTTAGAGGAGTATCCAATACATAGAAGACACCTTTTGCAATATAAAAAAAATATGGGCCCCTACACGAATGAATTGCTGATAATTTGACCTATGAATGAAAAACTTGGACACCCCTGCTATATAGATACTGTGAGTACTATGAGTACCATTAAATTAGGTAATAATATCTAATCCCCAGGACATACTTGAAAACGTATGTATCCTTCCTTTTAAAGGGACAGTAATACTTAAAATGTAAAAAAAAATATGTTGTAGGGTTTATCCCCCTTGAGTGAAATAAGAGTACTCCCACTGCTGAAAGGTGTTTCATTCAAAAGTTATTAATTTTCAAAGATGATTTTTTTAGGTGCAATATCACAGTGGCCTGAAATTGTACAGCTCTGGTCCCGGGACCATAAATCTCCATAGGATGGTGTAGCAACAGCGCCACTGTACAATTTCAGGCTACTGTGATATTGCACCTAAAAAATTCAACTTTGAAAATTAATACATTTTGAATGAAACACCTTACAGCAGTGGGAGTATTCTTGTTTTACTCAGGGGAATAAACCCTACAACATATTTTTTTTTACATTTTAAGTATTACTATCCCTTTAAAATACTTTGATATTATTATGTAGAGTAAACATTCCTGGTAGGAAGTAACAATGGATACACCAAATATCACACTGTAAAATATCTATTGAAGTGTAAAAGTACAGTTTCTGCTCTAATAGGATATACTGATATAAAATATAATAGAATCACCTCTAAATGTATGTATATTATTTACACATATAGATAATTAATGACAGTAGGAACAGTATAGCCAAAATATAAATGCAGAGAATAAAAGAAAAATGGGGTATATACTGGTACATCTAATCCAAGCTAAAAAGTCGATAATCCATGAATATATAGACTGCAATTTACCATTAATGGTATGAAATTCCAATACACAATGTCCAAAATCGCCCCATGAATGAGGACAATAAGGTAAATATTTATATACATAAATGAATGGAGAAGAGTATTAGTAATAATTATATCATTAAATATAAGTTGATGTACATCTGTTATTGCATATTGGTAATAACCACTATACGGAACACCACAAAACTGCTGAGGACTGAATACTGGAGGCTGAGAACTTTATGTGCTGAAACTATGGTGGACAATTTTATTTTAGGTGAGAATCCTATACTTGTCCTCTACAGACAGATTCCCACAAGTACAAACTACTGTGGCACAAAAACAAACAAACATACACATAGAATCACAAACTTACACACATATTGGGCAGTAGACCATGATAAAGCAGGACACTAGTAGAGTAAAAGTGATAACTTTATAGGCTAGCTTTATAATGCAAGCTTTCAATACCACTTAGGCTTGATGACGGGAGCTTGTACTCTGAAGCTATCCTGTTAGTCAATAATGGTATCACTTATAAACATACACATAGAATTACATGCTATGGATCATTGACACATACTGTACAATACAATGATGTGACATAGGGGTCCTCCTAAAATACAGTACATGTCACGTCTGTAGAGAAAGTTCTGAACACTGCAGATTTCTACAAAAACTCCCAGCTGGGTAATTTTGTGAAGGCAGACAAATCAATCAGTTCTGATGGCTCCTGGATCTCACTTTGTGATACCAGTTAAGACTTGGACACAGCTGTCAGACTTTGCTGCTTTACACTTGGCCTCTGTGTTGCTACTAGCACTGTTGCTAATCACTTGAGCAGTTGGACGAAGAACTCATCATATAGGAAGGCTTCTTGTTAACATTAATTATTAGAGGACACGTCTTTGGTTAGGATAATTGCCACCACTGAGATATTCCGCACTTCCTCTGCTAGAAAGAAAACAGCCTATGCATTTCATCCACCAATGCAGAAGCTTCCTGTGAGGTTTTGTGATGACTTTCTTTGGTTCATGACAACTCTGTTTTCTTCCTACCCTGGTCGTGGTTTAGACCTAGCTATTGTTTGCCTGTTCCTAATTAAAGTTCTGGATCTTCTTTTAGTCTTTCCTGCTTCTGTCTTGTCATGAAAATTCTTGATACCCTCCCATAGTGAGAGGCTCAACTCCAGAGGCAGGTTGTTGTTAGGCAAAAGAGCCTCTTCCCCTAAGATCTGGTTTATACTTAGATACATAGTTGATGAGGTTAAAAGAAGACATTATTCCATCAAGTGAAACTGTTTCCAGGTCTCCTTTATTGATCCAGAGTAAGGATAAAAAAACATTGATTTCATTTATTTTCATGGTCACTATGTCCTTTAGCACCAGCCTTACAGGTACATGTGTATAATATGCTGATATGGCACCTATGAATCCCAAAAATATGACGGACATGGACATATTTTAAAATGAGAGAAATCTAAATGTAATCTCACTGATAAAACATTTATAAAACAAAATACCTATAACTCTGTCTGTCTCTGTCTGTCTGTCTGTCTATCTATCTCATATCTATTTATCTCTCTCTCTAAATTTATTTATCTATCAATAAGGTTTTCATGAACTAGTAACATACATTTTGAATGTTTCTTTTCTGACATTGTTGAAGTTGCTTACAAACAGTCATGGTTTGCATGAATCATGGCAATATATATATATATATATATATATATATATATATATAACACCGACATCTGCCATCCAATCTTTAAAGCATATCCATATAATTAACAGGTTACCTGTCATCTAAATAGATATGAATAACAGGTTTTAAATATTTCATGAAAAGAAATCTATTTCTATCATAAAAATCAATGTGGCTGATTTACTCAGAAGTAAAGTAATTCTGTGGCAAACCAACTGTACTATATTGGAAAAATAAACATTTCTAAAATGTCCATTGATTTAAACTGAGCTTCCTCTCTCTTGAATGTTAAGCACATTACCAATGCATCAGAGACTTCTCGAGCATTCAAGGAGTTAAAAGTCCCATTTAAACAGTGAATATTTTATTTGAACCCTTATGGTATAGTTGGTTTGCCCCAGAATTACTCCATGGGGTTTATGCACTAAGACATGATAAAGAGGTAATAAAATGGAGATGACTTCTCCAGTGATATCACTTCTTCAGTTCCTATGTTAGAGCCTATGCACTGAGATCTCCAAAGTTGGATCCATATTATTGCACAGGCTTCATAAAATAACATAGGAACTGGAGAAGTGATATCACTTGGGAAGTCCACTTTATCACCTCTTTATCACACTTTAGTCATAACCCTCCTAGTTCTCCTTAGTAAACCAGCCTCAAAGTTTGGCCTATGACTTGGGAATAGGGTCAGCATGACTGATAGGCCAGGAGAAGTAGAGGGGCTAGGTTGGAGGAGGGTGGTCTAGTCAAGTGAGGTTGGGGTTAGGGACAGATGATGCTGATCTAGTGTTTAAGGATGGCTGGGAGCCATATTGGCCTCTCTGCCCCTGGTCACCTCAGGACAGAAATAACCCTTTCCCCCACTGTCTTTCTCCCTCTGGTTGCCATTCATTTCTTCCTTTCTTTTGTTTAATATGTTTGCATTTATAGGATTTTTTATCTTGTGTATATTAGCTATAGTGAGCCCATGTATGCTGATAGTGAGGTTCACATTTACTTTTCATAATGCATTTTATTTAAATATAGTTGTCACGGCTGGAGGTCAGTTATGTTCCTTGCCTGTCCTCTAGGGGGTCTGGGTAGGTAATAGATTCTTGGTTGATTTTTGCTGTGGAGACACACTCCCAACTGGCCTCTGTAAATTGGAGGCGGAGCTCTCTTACACGGTGTGTCTACTGAGTGATCTGGTGATCTGTTTAAAGTCATTTGATTGGTTAACTGACAGGGAGTATTGACTGGCCAATGGCTGCGGCCCTTCACCTCCATCTGGAATTTGATAGGTCTACTTTAACCTCTTCATCTAGCAGTCATTGGTTTCTGGATACACTCCTTGCTAAAATAATGCTGGTTAAAGTGTGAGTAAGCATATTTCATATTCAGCAAATGCTTAACCCTTTGAGAGCCAGAGGAGTATGTAACACATTGCTTTGCAATGCATTGAATACCCCTCTGGCACTCTAGTGTCATCCTTCCCATACTTTTTTCATCTTAACCTATTTTTTTACAGCATTTACATCTCTGTTTCTCTTGATTTAGTCCTTTGAGTGCCAGAAGGGTACACAATGCATTGCTTTGTAATGTGTTGCATACCCCTCTGGCACTCAAATGGTTAAGTCTGTCACAGACAATGAAAGCAAGGAACAGTGATACACATACATGGG
Source organism: Rhinophrynus dorsalis (assembly GCA_037306005.1). Classification (NCBI taxonomy): domain Eukaryota; kingdom Metazoa; phylum Chordata; class Amphibia; order Anura; family Rhinophrynidae; genus Rhinophrynus; species Rhinophrynus dorsalis. Next base: position 447,761,477 of record CM074721.1, read on the forward strand.
ATCTCTCAGGGTTTGACCCTGAGACTCAAGGTTTAGACCCAGATCCCAGGGTTTCAGGCTGAAGGGCCACATTCTTAGGATGAGAGAGTGGAGTGTTTCCTACTATCTGATCTGTACAAACTGACTGCTCGTTTGGAATTTAAGTTGGTGCTATATTTGCCAGAAGGGCATAGGGAGAAGTCCTGCTGGTCTTGTGTGTTTAATATTGTGATCTCTAAGTGATACCACGTTAGTGGTTATTTCTGAGACTGATTGGAAAACCTACCAGTTAGAGCAAGCAAGGACATATCACATACAATCTGCAGTGTGGGAATCTGTAAGGGTTCATATTGTAAAAATATCAGGGTAAGCTCATTTTTAACACTTTGAGTGCCACAGAGGTATGCAACGCATTGAAAAGCAATGCGTTGCTTACCCCTCTGGCACTCAAAGGGTCAAAGGTATGGTGATACATTGTAACACTATCCCAGCAGTAGGAAAGAGAGAGCTATGAAACTCTCTGCTTCCAGTCTAGTCCATTATTTTCATCATACAGAGAACTCAGTGCTCTACATTCCTGTATAGCTTATCAATGGTGGTGATAGCATCCTCCCTCCAGACTGGTATCTTAAAGAAAAACATACAGGGAGTTCATTGCCAGACATATAAAAAGAGTTAAGAGTTTGCGATTAAAACAAAACATATCGGTAGAATGACTTTATATATTAATCCTTTGCATGCCAGAGGGGTACGCAACATATTGCAAAGCAATGAGTTGCATATCCCTCGGAAACTCAAAAGGTTTAGCTGTTGCAGAATATGCAAAATGCTAAATTTGCTGCAAATCCTAAATAATAATTTGCTAAAACGTGTGTAACGATGCAGTCATGCGCAGCAGAGACTGCCGGTGCCGCGGCTGATATTCCCGCTCTGTATCAGCCGCGGTGCGGGCAGTCTCTACTGAGCATGACTGCACAGCGACCGGCTGCCACTGTATCAGCCACGGCATGGGCAGTCTCTACTGTGCATAACTGCCCCGCAACCGGCTGGCAGTGGCACTGTGACCCGTGTAACGGGGTCTTCAACCAGTTTATAATAAAATGTGACAAGTTCCCATTTCTTAACATGCATATAACTCTTTACCACTGGTGGGTTATGCACTAAGGCGTGATAAAGAGGTGATAAAGTGGAGAGGACTTCTCCTGTTATATTACTTCTCCAGTTTCGATTTTATTCTATATAGTCTATCTACTAAGATATCCAATGCTAGATACATTTTAGTGCATTGTCTCCGTAGGATAATGTATTGATATCATTGGAGAAGTCCTCTCCACATTATCACCTCTTTATCATGCCTGTTCCCTTGCCCCCTAGGCCAGCCCTCCCCTGGACCCGAGGGTTGTGCAATGCATTGCAAATCATTACTCTGCACACCCATATTATCCTTAAAGTGTTAAAGGGATAGTACTACTTTAATATTACTATTCCCCATATTGTAGATATTTGCAAAATAATTTAGTAGCCCCCAGGTTCATCTCTCAAACCTTTATAGTTTGAGAGAGAACAGAATGCAAAGTTCCCCCCTCCCTCCCCCTTCCCTGAAGTCACCACTATGCTGACTGCAGGGATATCCGGTCTGACTTTCATCAGGCGGCTCTGCAGCAGAGCCGCGATCGCGTTGGTGAAAAATAATTATTTCACTGAAACGGTCTTCTATGTGTGTTTGCAAACCAAGCACATGTAGAAGACCGTTTCAGTGAAATAATTGTTTTTCACTGACGCGATCTCGGCTCTGCTGCAGAGCCGCCTGATTCAAATAAGACCGGATATCCTTGCAGTCAGTACAACGCTGACTTCAGGGAAGGGGGAAGGAGAAGGGGACTTTGCGTTCAGTTTGAGAGATGAACCTGGGGGGTATTAAATTCTTTTGCAAATACTGTATCTACAATATGGAGAATAGTAATAATAAAGTATTACTATCCCTTTAAGAACAATCTGCCTGTGAATCTCACAACCAGGCTTGCTTTCATAGTAGATATTGAAGCGAAAAGCCTCACACTCATGTCAACAAAATAAAAATCAAGGTCATCACAGAGAATGATGAGTAAGCAAAATCTGAAGGACAGCTTGGATATTATCACTGTATCTGCATGATGTGTGCAAATGTTTGACCTGGCGTCAACAAGTCATTCACCCCCTTTACTCCCACCTTATCCTTACCCTCCTTTTAAAACACCCATTGGTTGGGTTGAAAAGGCTGCAGCAGTTATTACAAATATAAAATATTTATGAAAATGTGTTACTATTAACATTTAAACATGAACAAATAGCCATTACTCTTAAACCACCTATTTCTTCCATAGTTTTTACTTGATTAGAACAATAAATATCAATACACACATTTATTAACACAATATGATTCAGGGTCATGCCACCATCCAACCCCAAAATATTGGAATGTGGCAAGTGTTAGTCCAAAAGCCGTACTCATGGCTCTTAAGACCAAGACCAAGAGCCATGAAAACGTACAAACACCACAAAGTCCCATCCTTCGCCCAGCAAGCACCCCACCAAGGCATAGCCGCTTGAAACCATAAACTGGCTGTGACCCACAGCACACCAGGGGAAGTGCCCTTTTAACCCTATCCTTCAACACAGCCAGGAAAATGTGTAGCATGAGCTGGACATGTTCCAGAAGAAGCAACCTAGGTTCGCCCTCTAACTCTCTATGCCTAACTCACCAGAGCAGTCCTCTTACTCAGAAAACTAGCAGCCATCTTATTCACCTTTTTTCTGCTCAATTTATTTGCCCAATGCAAACTCACCCCTCCCTCTCCAGTTTATGCAAATATGATACTCTTTACCACTCCCAATCCCTCCTGAAGAAACACAACAATTCTCTCAAAACCTCAAATTGTTCCCTTCGGTGGGTACCAGCAAGCAGCGCAGAGAAATAGGTCACCAATAAAATAATCTGTCCCCATGTCATACCCCTTACACCCTGCCAACGTACATCCACCTGACCCTCAGGAAAATACCCTGCCTTGTTCCAGCTCTTCGCTCTGCAGTTCTCCCCCAGGCGTAGTAGATGTAGGAGTGGCCCGACAAACTAAACAAATTACCTAGAAGAACTCGAGAAATGTTGTGAAAAAACAACTTTGCCATAGGGGACAAATAAAAATTCCCATATTTACATTGATTCTAATGAGGATTTTAACCTCTTGAATATTACAGGGTTCTCCATTGGATTGAGAATCAATTGGTTGGAGTCTTCTCTAGCATATACCGGCTAAAAGCCACATGTAAAATAATTAGGATTTGTATTCATCCCCTATGATGCAGTTGGTTTGCCCCAGAATTTCTCCAACTCTTCTTAGTGCATCAAACTCACTAGCTCTAGCATTCTAGTCCAGAAAGTTAATTAGTTTACTTATATTGTCCTGGATTCCACTTGAGACAGGGTTATCTCAAGTGCAGGATGTTTTTGATCCTAGAATCAAGTTTGATAGATTACATTATCTCTCATATCTGAAGTTTCACTCTTGAAAAAGCCTAATATTCCCACCACAACATTGCTGTTGGAACATCACGATAAGAACGGAGAGAGCAGACAAACACTCCTGAACAGCAAAGCAATAGCATCCCTGAATGAAGTGAATGAATTTCAGTTCACCAAACTGGTATCAACATATGAAGCTAATTCATAAGAGATTATTGATTATTAGTGGCCATGCTTTTATTTTAACAGTCTGTAAAACCATGAAGTTAAATACATATTAATGTAAAAAATGTGAAATTAGTAGGAAACTTTTTTGTAAACAAATTGCACAGGGTTTTTACTGATTAGTAAAACAATAGCACAACCAAGCGGGAGATGCATACTTACAGCGTTATTGAAGTTTACAATGTTGGGTTTTTTACATTAAGAGTGCTACAGTACAGTACAGTTCATCAGGGTGGATATGCAGTAAGGTTTGATATTGTCGCTAATTTGTTTTTGAACTATGATGACAACACTTCCCCTTGGAGAAGAACACACTTTGCCATATAAAGTAAGAGTTAGCAAAGGGGAGGGTAGAAACATTGATCATTAACATATAATGTTGACATAAATTTGTCGATGTGTTGTAAGAAGAAGCAGAAATCAATGGCAGATAGAGAATAAGGTGCTGAAGAGTAATGAAGTACTTCCATATTGTTTCTTCAAAGAGTTCATTCACACAATACTCGTTCTCACTGTGCACCTCTCCTCTCAGAGGAGGAGTAGTCTGGGAGTTTGCACAAACTAACTTACATCCAGCAATGACAATTGATGTAGGTTGGTTTTCCGTTAGAAAGATTTGTGCATACTCCCAGTCCAGTACAAGCATAGAAGCTGCACAGTGAGGAGGAGACATTATTAATGCTCTTTCTGAAGAACATGAAAGCAGAGAACTGCCAGTGCCCTGGCAATCAGGCTTTCTGCCAGCCTTGTCTAGTCTTCCACAGCTTTCCTGTCTGGCACTAACAGAACAGATAGGAATTATGGCTACTCACAAAAATTTGTAAAGTATAGTAGCTTACATTTATTTCCCCCTTGTAGGATCTGTCAGACATCCTCAAGCTCACTCCAAGCACATCAATGATCACCTGATGAGTATAAACAAATGGATAGTGGTTGTTGGCTTCTAAATGCTCCTGTGTTCTTTGTAATACTTGATGTGCTTTATGTTCTGAAGCATTGCACCACATGAGCACTTACAAGACAACAACCACTATCCTAGCTATGCAAATTGAATGTATGGTATTGTCCTGGGAGGACCTTGTGGTCCTTGCAAGACGTTACCATTGGCAAGGCAGTAGAGGTCCTACACTACACTACAGAGTGGCAGAGGAGGAGGATATGGGTAAGAGAAGAGAGAGGGAAGCAGTGGCAATGGAAATGTTTTAGTGTGTGACAGAAGTACTCTTGTTTTCCCCTAAAATCTTGAATATAATGTACAACTGCCTATTATACAGAGATGCGTATTATAACCGAGATTTTACAGTAATTGGCTAGACTACAGTAATGAAAAATTAATTTAATTGTTTAAGACATTGAACTTATCACAGCAAATCTCTTCACCTACTCGCATAAATCCTAAAACATCCAACCATACTCTGCTGGACTGGATCCTTTCATCCTGCCCAAGAAGAATCCAAGATTCAGGCTTTCTAGCAAATGTGTTTAGCAATCTCTCCAAAATCTACTGTAATCGCAAAATGAAGTCATAGTTATTAGATCTGTAGATTTGTAATATTTAATCTCCTGTCTTTCCTAAACGATCTAAGAAATTGCCTGTGGTATAGAATAAACTTAATACTTGATATAGACTGAGCAATTGACTTTTTAAAGGGTTAGTACAAAATACAGTTAATTCTATATGTTAGATTTTACAAAAATAATGTAATTGGAAAAAGTACTATCTCTCAAACCTTTATGGTTTGAGAGATATCCTCCACTAAAGTTCCCCTTCTCTTGATGTCAGCTGTAAAGCTGACAGATGGAGATCCGTGTCGGCCGACACGAGGAGGCTCTTCAGCAGAGCCGCAATAGCGCGATATAAAAATAAATAGTTCTTTGGAATGGTCTAAAAAGTGTGCTTGCAACCAGGCACGCTCTGTAGACCGTTCCAAAGAAGTATTTAGTCTTAAATCCTGCTCTGCTGAAGAGCCGCCTGTTGGTCGCCGGACCAAGAACTCCTGCTGTCAGTTTACAGCTGACGTCAGGAGAAGAGGAGGGAGAGGGGAACTTTAATTGAGGATATCTCTCAAAGCATAAAGGTTTGAGAGATAGGACCTTTTCCAAATACATTATTTTTGTAAAATCTAACAAAATCTACTCCAGAACTCTCAGCTGCCTATTCATTTATCAGTGGTGTCCAGCACTGTGAGTCCACTATCAGCTGTTTCTCTGAACTAACCCTACAGTCAGTTGTTTCAGTTGTTGCCTATTCTTGTCATCTGTAGTGTTCCATATTGCTATTGCTATTGCTATTGTATTAACAGCTGCATGTGTGCTTTCCTGCCTACTAGTTATGCACCTATCACTGTGGTAATTACAGCAGTGAAAAACGGATATACCCCGCAGGGAAATTAAAATAAGGTCCTACATGAAATAAAAAATAGTAAGCTAAATGTTAAGAAAAAAATCTCAAACACTTAACTAAACAAACAACTTTCAGGCATAAAAAAATCATATTTCACTCTTAGATTCCATGCCCACAAATTGAAATCCACAGGGAGGTTGGTTTGGAACAATGGGACAGTTCCCTGAGCAAGTTCAGAAATGGGATATACATAATGATAAACACACGGAGCACAGGGTTTTTTTAGCTAAGCATATAAAGTGACAACGTGCAACATTGCAGTGGGAATTCATTAGACAAGCCAAGAAGAACAAGTCAAGAAATGATTGATTTCAAAGTTAAAAATTGTGTGATTGTCACATTAACATTTTGTTGTTTCAATTACTTTTTACTGTAAATACTTCTTCTTAAAACAACTGGAATGTCTAGGATATTTTAAATTGACTTCCATCATACTCCTTAAATTTAAATAGGTTTAAAAATATCTATTTTATATCTTATTGAAAACTAACCTAGAAATAAAGTAAGAATGATTATTAATCAGTAAGGAAAATGACAGATTAAAGGGATAGCAATGTTTCATAATAAGCAGCTCTAATTAATCATCATAGTATTTGGACTTTGGAGAGTGTTATTTCAATTCTGTCAGAGTTGTAGTTCCAGAGTAATTCAATGACAAAGTGTCCCCCTCCCGCCCCTTTTACTGATGTCACACTGTTCAGCCTGAGCAGAAGACTGCAGAGAGGGACAATCTTCAATTAAGATAAGGGAAAAACCTGAAAAACTTGTCAAGGGGGGCAGGGCTTTCATTGTTCTCATAGGAAGAAGATTGTCCCCTGCTGTTATCTCTCTGGTCTATGGACTGCATTCCACATCTGAGAAATGATGGCTTACACTAGGTAAAATGGGCTGGAGGGGGAATATCTCATAAACCATAGAGGTTTGAGAAATAAGACTTATATCATTCTTCATGTTTTTTTAATGCCTACAAAATAAAATAAAGTTAAAATTAAGTATTACTATCCCTTTAAGAGAAGTGATTCACAGCTGAAACCAAAAAATACTTTATATCAGAAGCATCAAAACTTTGTTGTGCGCAAAATACTAACTAATATAATGGCACTAAGAGCAAGAATATGCAAAATCAGAGTCATTATCATGTGCTTCAGTACATTTTTTTACATAATTTTCCATACCAAATGTTATGCCTGACTAACTGTTAAAGATATATTAACAATGATTGTGTTTTGCAGTAGGTCAAATTGTTATTATTTCATAGAATTAGAATGAAGGGCTGGATTGGCCATGCCTGAGGGCCTCAAATTGGCTGCCAGGTCTTAGTTTGGACATGAGAGGAAGAATTAGAGAAAACAGTGTTATGTGGATGTGCTAATCTGTAACTAGACATGAGTCAGTGCATAAAGAAGAAAAGGAAACAGATCTAAGTACCAACCCCACCCCTTAACTGGCAGACTGAGATCCATAGATTAACCTGCGGGAAAAACCACATTGTCATCCGCTTTTTCGCTGGAAAATCCACTTTAAAACTAGACGTTAAAATTTTCGCATCTTTCGCCCATTGGACAAAATCTTTCGCCATTTTTTCAATGGCTAACAAGTTTTCAACCATTGATTTACATTGTTTTCACACTTCCGCTATAAAAACGTGATGTTTTCGCTGAAGGCAGACACAATAGAAGCAGTTACAGAGCGAGATAGACATGTTGTGCTGTTTTCTTGTGATATTTAGCTCATATCACTATGAGCAGCAAAAAGAGGAACTGGAAGGACCCTTATTATGTGTCCACTGAGTCTGAGGAGGAGGTGGAGGAAGTGACTAGCAGTACTCACCCAATGCTGTCCAGTCCCCCTAAATCACCCCAAGGGATCTTGGGGAATTTAATAAGAAGAGAGGGAGAAAATGGAATGGGAAGGAAGGGAGAAAAGGGAAGGAAGGGAGGAAAGGGAAGGAAAGGGAAGGAAGGGAGGAAAGGGAAGGAAAGGAGAAAAGGGAAGGAAGGGAGGAAAGGGAAGGAAAGGAGAAAAGGGAAGGAAGGGAGGAAAGGGAAGAAGGGAGAAAAGGGAAGGAAGGGAGGAAAGGGAAGGAAGGGAGAAAAGGGAATGGGAAGGAATGGAGAAAAGGATAGTGAGAGCAGCATAGGTCAGCTGCCTGTGCCTGCTGCAAGACGTGTGCCCCTGCTGCCAGTGCCACCATTTCTGTAACTGCAGCCACTAGTGTTGTACCTGTTGCTAGTACTGAACCTGCTGCCAGTGCTGAACCTGCTGCTGGTACTGAACCTGCTGCCAGTGCTGATCCTACTGCCACCAATACATTGTCTGCTGCCTGTGTTTCTTGTAGTACTCAGGGGGGAAGGAGAAAATGATGCCAAGTGTGACAGCAAGGGACCCTAAATCACTTGCCATTCTGAAGCAGTCCTGCCAGTGCTAGTACTACTGCTACTAAGGTCCAGCAGCTTGAGAACCTTAGGAGTGAAGGAGGGGGCAATAAACAATATCAACAATTACTAGTGACTGTGAGACTGAGGAGGAAGACTCTGCGGCTGAACTTGATGTGGTTGGTGTTAGTAGTAGCAGTAATGGTGAAGCAACCGAAGTGGTAGGGGAAACATTTTACAGCATCCAGACTAGCGGTCAAGGGAGCCCACACCACTCTCCTGACCCTGGGATTGGGAGTCCTCCCCTTCTCTTCATTACAGTGTCCAGGTGGAACATGAACCTGAAGAGGCCAGAACTAGTGTTGGGGAAGGAGAGCAGGCTGAGAATTAATACCACCACCACCAGCAGGAGCACAGATCAGCTGCCTGTGCCTTCTGCTATTTCTGCTAGTGTTAGTCTGCTTTCTTCTTCAGGTCAAAAGGAAATGGCAAGTTTGACATTAGGGGACCCTCTGTCACATTGCTCGTCATCTCCGCCAAGCAGCAGTGAGATGTCTGGAACAGAGCAGCAGCAGCAACAACAGCATGTAGGGACTAGTGGTAGTGGTGGTGATGATGCTGTAGAAGCTGGAGTGGAAGAGACATTGATGGCAGAAACTGAGAAGGAAAGGGAGACAGGAATGAGGATGGGCATCACCACCTCCACTAGCAAGGACATCTTGGAATTAGAGGAATTTGCAACTGCTCTAATTCCTTCTGATGCTGCAATGCAGGGGCAGTGGGATGCTGAGGAGCAGGTTAGTGTGCCACAGACCATCGTGGACACAGTGGGAATGGGGTCAACAAGCGATGCGGGACTAAGACAGGTTCCACTTGCCAGCAGTAGCAATACTCCTGATCCTAGTTGCAGTGCTGACTCTGAGGCAGTAGCAGCAGTAGAGGCCATTCTTCTCCACTTTTCCCCTTCCCTCTGAAGTCATCATGGGTGTGGGACTATTTTTCTGTTGGGGCAGGCACAGTACAGTCATCAGCAACGGCACTGTGCACAATTTGTGACAAGTCAGTGAAAAGAGGAAAGGAGGGAACACACCTTGGCACAAGTGCCCTCATATCACACATGAAACACAGACACCATGACATTTACTCCAAACATATTAAAGCCAAACACCCACCACAGAAATCAAGCACCGCTTTTGCTGTCCCTGATTCACCAGAAAGGCAACAAGAGGCGAGGCGGAGATCAAAGAGGAGGATTAATAGAACAACCCAGGCAGAGACTCGAAGTTCCAGGACGAGTGTAACAACTATCTCTCCATCACGTTCTACATCTTCTGCCAATCCTCCTCATTCATTACCTCCCCCGCCAAATGATAGCCACTCTGTTGATGTTAGGATGTGGCAGTTCGTCTCTACCAGTTGCACACTGTGTGGTGCACTGACCACACATGCCAGTGTGGTGGCGGAGAATCGCAATCAGTGCATCAAACAGCATCTGAGGAGATTCCATCCTGCAGAATATGCTAAGATGGTGGCAGGGAGGGTTCATCACTACTATTAAACTGTCAGCAAGTTGTCATGTGTCCTTAGCGGGTATGGAAAAGGGGTACAGTGACAGTGGCAGTATTTGGTTTTGGGTGTCATGGTGTTTGTATACAGTTGTGCCCCCAGATGTTATTTACCACACACATACTGTGCACATTGCAGGTGCTGAGGAGACCCACTGATCCTGCTCTCAAGGGAAAAATATATTCTAATAACAACACACGCATGATGATTTTGGAGGAGGTGCAGGTGGAGAAGATTTAATGGCCAACTTGTTCTTTTTGCCACAAATACTGGGGGCTACTTATCCTGCTGCTACTGCCTCAGGCGCATCACTGAAGCCAGTTGTGTCAAATGGAACCTTCATCATTATTCTTCCATGATACTGGTATTGTTGATCCCATTCTCTTTCAGCTGCCTAATCATCCTGCTGCTTAAACAACTCAGCAGCAGCAGTACAAACAGGAGTTGCAACTCAGGACTCAGGAAGACATTTGACAGTGTCCACTGGCCAACATGACCTGCTGGCATTAGGCCAGTAGGGCATTTTTATTTTTTCTCAGGGCTTGTGTTTTAAAAATAAATAAATAAATAAATAAATACTAGTCCTACAAAAAAATAAACCATTTTTGGGGAGTTTGTTTCTAACAAGCCTAAGTCCTCCAAATCAGTGTTTCCTTAGGGCTTGTGCCAAACAAGCTTAAGTCCTACAAATCAATGTTTCTTCAGGGCTTGGGCCTCTAATAAGTCTAAGTCCTACAAAGGCCTCTAACAACAAGTCAAACAAATCATCCTCTACAAAATACTCTGTCAAGTCAAGTATCAGTCCACCCCAGTGGCAGCTTATGTCAGGGGGTTCCTGTCTCTGTCACTTTAAATACAAATATCTTATTTTATTTGATTGATTTATTTTTTTATTAACTGTCCCCCCAATAGCAGTCAAGAAACCCCCCCAAAACAAAGTCCCTGTTCAAATGATTCATTCATTCACCAACACAGGCACCCTCCTCAGACCCCTTTATATCATGTCTTAGGTTTTTATTTTATTTTAAGATTTCTTTTTTATTAAGTGCCCCCCCCAATCCCAGTAAACAACCCCCCAAAAATCATCCCCTGTTCAACTGATTCTTTCCCACCACCCCACCAACACAGGCACCCTCATGCCCCTTTTATACTGTGCCTTTGGGAAATAAAATATTATTTGTAATGTGTTGTGTGTAACTTCTATGTTCCCATTGATTTCAATGGGCAAAAAAAGAGGAAGATTGGCACTTTTCGCTGGAAATTTTTCGCTGATTCCAGTTTAAGTGGAAAGTTTCGTCCATCCTTACCTCTAAGATCATAATCATAAAACCCACATAAAAAAGGAAGTGAATTAAAAGAAAGTAAAAGCGCGGGGCGCGTGTAAACCAAAACGAAATTTGGCTATACACAGAAGTCACTATGAAAACTCACTCTGAGTATGATGGTCAGTCTATAGTGTAATTTAGAACTGAAATATAAAGTGGCGCTATAAGCAATTCCCCAAACCATATGCACCAGACGCTATATGCCAAATGCTATACGCAACTTGCCAAATGCAATACACCAAACACTATAATCGATTTGACAAATGCTACACGCAATTCATCAAATGGTATATGCCAAATGGAATATGCCAAATGCTACACGCAGCACGCAAAACGCTATACACAACACACCAGACACTATAGATAATTCGCCAAGCTCTATACGCAGTTCGCCAAACAATATACGCAATATGTCAAACGCTATACGCCAAACTCAATTCGCCAAACTCTATACATCAAACACTATATGCAATTTGCCAAACTCTATACACCAAGTGCAATTTGACAAACACTGTACGCAATATGCCAAACACTGTACGTAAAACACTATACACAAAACTCCAAAAGGCATATGCAATATGCCAAATGGTAAATGCAATTCATCAAATGGTATACACCAAACGTTATATGCCAAACGCTATACTTCAAACACTATACACAATTAGCCAAATGCTGTACGCCAAACGCCATACACAATTTGCCAAAAGCTATAGACAGTTTGCCAAATGCTATACCCCAAATTCTAATCCCCAAAACCAATGCACCAAATTCGCAAGAGCTATATGCAATTCACTAAACACTGTATGCTATACACCAAATGCTAGACACAATTAGCCAAGCGCTATATGGAATTCGCCAAATGTTATACTCCAAATGCTATAAACCAAAGTCTATAGGCAATTAGCCAAACGATATACACCACACGCTATATGCAATTAGCCTAACACTATACACAATTTACTAATATATTTTCTGGAGAAGGTGCTAACCAGGATTGAGTTCAGAATTTTTCTCCAAACACAGAAGGTATAGTTGTTTCAACAGGTCAGGACTCTGACAGCCAGCAGGTGCACCGTAGGAGATACACAAGCGCCTTTAGTTTTTTCGGGTGTTGCAAAGACAAAGGCTCCCACCACAACCAAACAATCGACAGGATCTCTCAAACCTGGTGCTGGTAAACTCCTTACAGCCCTGCAAGGAAAAAATAAATAGTACACAGTATCTTGATAATAATAAAGTACATAAAGGGAAAAAAAAAATCTCTTGAGCAAAAGAACCTCCTACAAGATATTACTGTGAGAATTATAGTGGTAGTATACAATAACAGACTAGTTGAACGGTCAAATACAATTTTAATGTATTAATATATAAAAATTCCACAAAATATTCAATAATCGTAAAAAGTATGAGAATAAAAGTAAAAATAGAGATTATCTGTATAAACCCCACTAAGGGAATTTGTATGACTTATAGGGTAATATTATCTGTATAAAATAAGTAGTATAGTCAGGGCCAGTTTTGCCATTAGGCAAAGTAGGCACCTGCCAACAGGCGCACGCCAACGAGGGGTGCCTGCCATTTGGATTTTTTTTTTTTTAAATATTATTAAAAAAAAAAAACTAGGAGACCGCGCGGGAGCTCCATCAGGTGCAAGACTGTGCCAAAGGAGGCACATACAGATCTCCTACCACGGAGGTAGGAAACGGACAATGGGGGGAGGCAATGTGAGGGCAATGTGAAGCTAATGGGGGGCAAGTTGGAGCCAATGGGGGGCAAGTTAGAGCCAATGGGGGGCAAGTTGGAGCTGATAGAGGGCAATGTGGAGATGGTAGGGGCAAGTTGGAGCTGATGGGGTGGGGGGCAATGTGAGGGCAATGTGGAGTTGATGGGGGGCATTGTGAGGACAATATGGAGCTGATGGGGGGGCATTGTGAGGGCAATATGGAGCTGATGGGGGGCAATGTGAGGCCAATGTGGCGATGATGGGGGCAATGTGAGAGCAATATGGAGATGATGGGGGGCAACGTGGAGATTAGGAGCATTGTGGAGGTATCCAGTGCAGATGGCCCACGGGGGGGGGGGGGTGCTTCAAATTTCTGTGCCTACAGGCTCCTGAGATGTAAATCCAGCCCTGGGCATAGTCCAAAAGAGTTAACTCCATAACCACTAATCTATACTACAAGACACTAATTCCTTTAATCATCAAGGGTTAAATTGCCCTCATATAAAAACAAATGATAAGTTGACTCAAAAATGAAGCCTAATAGCAATAAGTGAACCGTTCAATCCGTTCCATCCCCAAAGGGGTTAAAACCTCTTTTTAGTGTTTAGTATCTATATCACGGCCAGCCGTGAGCTGAAAGGATCTGAGCTTCAACGAGTTCAATCAATGTAGCGGTGCTACAAAGTGTGCCATTAAATTTTGTGACCTATATTTACTAACACTTAGTACAATAATTATTCCCAGATTCTGTAACTTAAATCTTAGGTTTATCTTTTAATATTGTATGTAAAATGTTATCATCCTTCAAAATATCCCAATATTTGTGAATTATATTCCTAAAACATGTATGCCCATTATTAAAAGGTGCATTGATACTAACATTATTACATTCATATTGTGCCATAGTGCAATTCCTATTTTCTTCAAACAAATTATTTTGATCCTTATCCCTCACATCATTAATGTGATGTTCAAATCCTTTCTACAGATCTCTCTTTTAACAGTTTAACTTGTTGATCATACACTTCTAATTCTTTGCAACTTCTCCTAATTCTAGTGAATTCTCCTCTTGGAATATTTTTCAGGTACCCTAGCAGATGGTAGCTGTCCAAAGGTATGTAGCTGTTTCCATTTACAGCTTTAGAAAACTTGTTAGATTTTCTCCTACATAAAAAATTTAATCTAAAAAGTTCACTTCATCTTTACTAAACGTCCATGTAAATTTGTAAGTTGTAATCATTATTTTTAATGCAATTGAAAAATGTCATCAAAGACTCTGTTTGTGTCACGGACTCAGAAACGAGACTTGGACCAGTACTGTAGGTAACACAATCTTTATTAAGATATCACACGTATCAAACAACATTACAGCAAGAACAACATATAATAAAAGGATGTCTGGACGGAATGTTCTTCTGTCGTGGAAACGAACCGAACCCCAGTGGCAACTAGGAGAGAACTGACTCAGGTCCGCACCTGTACAGACAAGGAACAAGGTAGGATGCTGCGCTACAGACTATGTACTAAAGGCAAGAACTGCGCTACAGGTCCGCACCCGAACGCCGCAGTATAGAACAGGAGCAAGGGAAGTCTGCCAGAACCACAGAGATACCCAATAAGTTATCCACTGGAGCGTTTGTATGCTGGGTGCGCAGCGGACAACCTGGGTATACCAAGGTGTGTAGTCAGACAGGCTGGAAAAAGGAAAGGACAAAAAGCAGCCCGAGCCGCAGGTCTGATCCAGATGGGTATCGGACTAGCCAGGGACACCCTGAGCTGAAGTCGGACAGGGCCACTAGTCAGCACCACTACGGATAGTCAGCCAGGCCAAGGGTCATACACAGAGCGGGTATGCAGACTGCACCACAAATCAGCACTAGTACGGATAGTCAGCCAGGCTAAAGGTGATGTACAGAGCGGGTATTCAGACTGCGCCACAAGTCAGCACCAGTACGGATAGTCAGCCAGGCCAAGGGTCATACACAGAGAGGATAGTCCACCAGAGCCGCAGGTTCTGCACCAGAATGGTTCTCAGACAAGCCGGGGTCATACACAGAGCGGGTAGTCATACACAGAGCCAAATGGTCAGAACCAGAACAGATAGTCAGACTAAACACCTCTTACACCAACCAACAACACTGAACACCACGAAAGGGCACTTGAGAGTGGTGTCCAGGAAGTTTATAAGCCCAACATCCCAGGAAGAGGAGGGGCCCCAAAACGATGCCTGTCTCTTTAAATAGGACATGCGTCCAACCTGGAAACGTGCCAAAGAACAGTATGGGACCACCGGAAGAGGCTGCGGTCGGCTGCAGAGCACAGCTGAACGCTCGGCAGCCGCCTCTACTCATGGCCATCCTGAGACTAGACCTGCCCGCTGAGGGCTGTGGCTGACCCGCTGGTAATGTTGCGGTAGGCTCGGCAGCCACCGCTATGACAGTTTGAGCCCTCCAAATAAAAAACACATCATCGATGTATCTTTTCCAGAGTATCAGGTTCGCACCAAATATGCCACTGCAACAGATGTATATCTCTTCCCAAAGACCATTGTACAGTTGGCGTAACTTGGTGCTAACCTGGTGCCCATTTCTGATCCTCGCAACTGAAAATAAAATTGTTGTTCAAACCAAAAATAATTGTGTCTTATATGAAGGATATCAGATCTATAACAAAATCAATCTGTGTATCAGTCATATTTACATCTTTCTTCCAAAATGTTTATGGTCTATTATGGTATACAGGGAAGACATTCCTGCCATTCAAAATGTATTAAAATATTGATTTTATGTGTTGTGTTTTTAATAAATGCTTCTAATGTTTTAACAGGTTCTAGTATAAGAATATATATTTACTTAAATGACATGTAAATGATCCTATACCAGACACAATCAGTCTTCCTGGTGGTCTGACTGGATTCTTATGTACTTTTTGCAAAAAACTGGTATCCTTGGAAATTTAGTAGAAATAAAAATGTGTTCACTGTCCAAAATAATACCTTTATTTAAACCTTCTGTTAACCCTTTGTGTGCCAGAGGGGTAAGAAACACACTGCAAAGCAAAATTTCAAAAGTCATCATTTGTTCACTCATCTCAGTTTTCTGAAAAAAGTCTGGGATTTTAATCTTAATCCCATATGTTGATGTTCTGACTGTCTACAAGTTTTTTCTAGGGAATTTTTATTAAAATATTTTAAATAATAATTTTCTCATACATGTCTTAAATTGTTGTGTGTGTGCATATTTATGTCCCTTAGATAATAATTCAATTTCCCCTTTACTCCACTTCAATTAAAAATCCCTTCAGTGCTTATTGTCTAATAATTTTGTTTTTTTGGACCTACCCCTCCCCTATAACCTCTTTTTCATTTTTTTGTCTGCAATTGTTTGTCTATGCATCCAACTGCCTATAATTCCTGTTTTGAAAATTCTGCAACCCTGGCCAATTTTTGTTTTGGACATATTGTGGTATTTCCCATATCATGTTCGGGACAAATTGGGGTTTCTCTCAATATTGGAATCTTTGCCAGTGATTCACCTTCTGATATTTTGGCCTCACCCTGTGATTCATTTCTTAGTAATATTCCCCTTGATTTTGCCACTGGGTTGTTCCAGCTTTGCATTGACCCATTGTAATGCATTGATGGATTTCTCTTCCTTTCTTTATATATGTTTTTGATATATCCCAAAAAAGAATTGGTACCAACTTTTTTTCATCAGGCTTGTCTAATTGTTCACTGGAAATGGAATTCTCATTTTCTATCCACACTTTATATACATTATCCTGATTTACAGAAGTACTAGGTTCTTCTAAATTATTCGGAATTTGAAACTGGTTGTTAGTAGGGAAATCCAATGTGGATTCCCAAGAGTCCTCACCTTTCTGTATCATAATGTGTTTTCTTTTAGAATTAGAATTGTATGATCAACAAGTTACTGTTAAAATGTTATCATCCTTCAAAAATTGTACTTAAAATATTAAAATATAAACCTAGGATCATTTTTTTCAAAACCACCAAATTTGGGGATTAAGATTGCACAAAGTGTTACCAAATATAGGACACAAAATTTGATAGGAGTTTAGTGTCACGTGTATAGGGTGTAGAAACTGTATATAATCAAAACATTTTAAAGAATTTATATCTACAGTTACAGGTCAAGAATATAAAATGTATACATGTAATACTAAGGGAATAATATGTCTTATCCAGTGTAATTGTGTGAAACAATATATTGGTAGAATTAAATGAAACCTGATATAGAGTAAGATAACACACTTACAATATTAAAAAGATATACAGTAAACAGTCTCTCAATACATTTTGCAGAATGTAATTCTGCAAACAAGAATTACAGGGAGGGAAAAAATGATTTGATCCCCTGCTGATTTTGTACGTTTGCCTACTGACAAAGAAATGATCAGTCCATAATTTTAATGGTAGGTTTATTTGAACAGTGAGAGACAGAATAACAACTAGTGTTGAGCGAGCATGCTCGGCCGATGCTCGGATCGGCTCGAGCATCGCTCTGCTCGGCACATGGCGGTACTCGTACGAGTACCGCATGTGCTCGCCCGCCATGTTCGGGTCTCCTCCCCGCACGTTTTGCGGCTGCTGCGCAGCCAATAAACGTGCAGGGAAGCTCTGACATCGGTGTAATGCCAGCAGCCATGTTGGCTGCTGCCATTACACTGATTGGCTGGCCAGAACCCGTGGTCGGGTGCTGTATAGCACCTGACCATCGAGTTCGGCTCAGTCTTAGCCAGGGAGAGCTGAGGATAGGAAGGGAAAGGCAGTGTAGGGAGGAAAACAAGCAAAATTGTGAAAAAAAAGAACCAAAAGTCCTTTTTAGGACTACTGTGTGTGGGGGCAGCAGGTTATTTTGTGTGGGGGGAAAAAAAAAAAAAAAAATATACTGTTTAGTGTGCAAAGTTGCAGATTAGAGCACATTCTGTTTAGTGTGCACAGTTGCAGATTAGAGCACATTCTGTTTAGTGTGCAAAGTTGCAGATTAGAGCACATTCTGTTTAGTGTGCAAAGTTGCAGATTAGAGCACATTCTGTTTAGTGTGCAAAGTTGCAGATTAGAGCACATTCTGTTAAGTCTTCAAACTAAAATATCAAAGTCACATATTCCATTCAGTGTGCGTCGCCGCAGTTTAGCAGCACATTCTGTGTACTGTGCAGAGTTGCAGAATAGGAAGAAATACTGTTAAGTCTTCAAACTAAAATATCAAAGTCACATATTCCATTCAGTGTGCTTCGCCGCAGTTTAGCAGCACATTCTGTGTACTGTGCAGAGTTGCAGAATAGGAAGAAATACTGTTAAGTCTTCAAACTAAAATATCAAAGTCACATATTCCATTCAGTGTGCTTCGCCGCAGTTTAGCAGCACATTCTGTGTACTGTGCAGAGTTGCAGAATAGGAAGAAATACTGTTAAGTCTTCAAACTAAAATATCAAAGTCACATATTCCATTCAGTGTGCTTCGCCGCAGTTTAGCAGCACATTCTGTGTACTGTGCAGAGTTGCAGAATAGGAAGAAATACTGTTAAGTCTTCAAACTAAAATATCAAAGTCACATATTCCATTCAGTGTGCTTCGCCGCAGTTTAGCAGCACATTCTGTGTACTGTGCAGAGTTGCAGAATAGGAAGAAATACTGTTAAGTCTTCAAACTAAAATATCAAAGTCACAAATTCCATTCAGTGTGCTTCGCCGCAGTGTAGCAGCACATTCTGTGTACTGTGCAGAGTTGCAGAATAGGAAGAAATACTGTTAAGTCTTCAAACTCAAATATTAAAGTCACATATTCCATTCAGTGTGTGTCACCGCCGTTTAGCAGCCTATTCTGTGTACTCTGCACAGTTGCAGAATAGGAAGAAATACTGTTAAGTTTTCAAACTCAAATATTAAAGTCACATATTCCATTCAGTGTGTGTCACCGCCGTTTAGCAGCCTATTCTGTGTACTCTGCACAGTTGCAGAATAGGAAGAAATACTGTTAAGTTTTCAAACTCAAATATTAAAGTCACATATTCCATTCAGTGTGTGTCACCGCCGTTTAGCAGCCTATTCTGTGTACTCTGCACAGTTGCAGAATAGGAAGAAATACTGTTAAGTTTTCAAACTCAAATATTAAAGTCACATATTCCATTCAGTGTGTGTCACCGCCGTTTAGCAGCCTATTCTGTGTACTCTGCACAGTTGCAGAATAGGAAGAAATACTGTTAAGTTTTCAAACTCAAATATTAAAGTCACATATTCCATTCAGTGTGTGTCACCGCCGTTTAGCAGCCTATTCTGTGTACTCTGCACCGTTGCAGACTAGGAAGAAATACTGTTAAGTTTTCAAACTCAAATATTAAAGTCACATATTCCATTCAGTGTGTGTCACCGCCGTTTAGCAGCCTATTCTGTGTACTCTGCACCGTTGCAGACTAGGAAGAAATACTGTTAAGTTTTCAAACTCAAATATTAAAGTCACATATTCCATTCAGTGTGTGTCACCGCCGTTTAGCAGCCTATTCTGTGTACTCTGCACCGTTGCAGACTAGGAAGAAATACTGTTAAGTTTTCAAACTCAAATATTAAAGTCACATATTCCGTGTAAGATGAAGAAGGCGGGTAAAAAGGGACGGGGAAGTGGACGTGATCCTGATAGTTCAGGGCGCGGGTCAGGACGCGGAGAAACTGTGCCTGGTGCCAGAGCACAAGAAAGAAAGACATCCACCATACCTAGCTTCATGTCTAATTTTACAGGGCGTCGCAGGACATCACTCTTGAGGTCCGACCACTGCGAACAGGTGGTCGGTTGGATGACAGCTGATACTGCTTCCAGTCGGTTAAGCACCACCCTGTCTTCCACCAAGTCCACTCTCAGTAGCCAAGAGTCTGGTCAACATAATCCTCACTCTGATCATCCTTCCTCCCACCATACACGGTCTGGTCAAAGAAGTGATCCCACACTGGGATATAGTGAGGAGCTCGTCTCATCACCAATCCTTCATTTGACCCTCTCTCCAAGCACGCTTGCAGAGGAACATGACATCTTGTGCCCTGATTCACAACCTCTAGAGGCTACCCAATCACAAGAAGATGACAGATGTGAACGGCATTTAAGGTCAAAGGAAGTAGTGGATGATGATGATGATGATGAGACACAGTTGCCATTAAATCAACCACTATTTCCGTCTCAAGACCTTGTTGAGGAGAATGTTATACAGTTGTCAATGACTGAGTATGTGGTGGGATCAAGACTTGAGGAGGATGATCAGAGTGAGGAAGTGGAGGAGGACTTGGTGGACGATGAGGTGACTGACCCCACCTGGGAAGGTGTAGAGCCGAGCGATGACAGCAGTCCTGAGGGTGAGCCATCTGCAGCACCGCAACAGGCTGGAAGAGGCAGTGGTGTGGCTACAGAAAGAAGGCGGACCGCACCAAACCGGCCCGCAAATGTTCCACGGAGCACCCCCTTGCGTAAATCTACCTTGCCAAAGGGTAGGTGTTCCGCGGTATGGCGTTTTTTTAAGGAAAGTGCGGACGACAAAAGAATTGTAGTTTGCAACCTGTGCCACACCAGAATGAGCCGAGGCATGAACACTAGAAACCTCACCACCACCAGCATGATCCGACACATGGCATCCAAGCACCGTAGTAAGTGGGAGGAACGCCTGGATCGCCCATCTGTGTCTGCAGGCCACACCACTGCCTCCTCTTCCCCTGTTTTCGTTGCCGGCCAATCGCCTGTCGAAGGCGCAGGCCCGCATACCTCCCGCCCTGCACCTGTACCATCTGAAGCACCATCAGCGACCACATCCACTTCCCTGTCCCAGCGCAGCGTCCAAATGTCGTTACCCCAGGCATTTGAGCGCAAGAGAAAGTACCCAGCCACCCACCCACAGGCCATAGCACTAACCTCACACCTTTCCAAATTACTGGCCATCGAAATGCTGCCATTTAGGCTTGTGGACACTGAGTCCTTCCGCAGCCTGATGGCAGCAGCTGTCCCTCGGTACGCAGTCCCCAGCCGCCACTACTTTTCCCGGTGTGCCATCCCCGCATTACACCACCATGTGTCCCGTAACATCACCCGTGCCCTGACCAACGCAGTTACTGGGAAGGTCCACTTAACGACTGACACATGGACAAGTGCTTGTGGCCAGGGACGCTACATTTCCCTGACGGCACACTGGGTGAATGTCGTGGAGGCTGGGAGCGACTCGGACCCTGGGATGGCACGGGTGCTACCCACGCCGAGGATTGCGGGCCCTACCTCCATCAGGGTTTCCGCCAGCACCTACGTTATTGGCTCCTCCTCCTCCGTTTCCACCTCCGAATTCTCTACACGCAGCGCCACTCCCCTATCAGCCAGTAGCTGGAAGCAGTGTAGCACTGCAGTGGGGAAGCGTCAACAGGCCGTGCTGAAGCTGATCTGCCTTGGGGACAAACAGCACACGGCCTCAGAGCTGTTGCAGGGGATTAGTCACCAGACCGAGCAGTGGCTCTCGCCACTCAACCTGCAACCAGGCATGGTTGTGTGTGATAATGGGCGTAACTTGGTGGCGGCTTTGGAGCTCGGCAAGCTCACACACGTACCATGCCTAGCGCATGTATTTAATTTAGTGGTGCAGCGATTTCTAAAAACCTACCCCAATGTGCATGATCTCTTGACCAAGGTGCGCCGCGTGTGTGCACATTTCCGTAAGTCATCTACAGCTTCGGCCGGCCTGTTGAAGCTGCAGCAGCGCTTACAATTGCCAGCTCACCGGCTGCTGTGTGACGTGAGCACGCGCTGGAACTCCACCTTCCACATGTTGGCCCGGCTTTGTGAGCAGCAGAGGGCAGTAGTGGAGTACCAGCTGTTACACGGTCGTCGCCTCTCCGTTCAACTTCCTGTAATCAGAAGTGAGGAGTGGGAATGGATGTCAGACCTCTGCGAGGTTTTACGCAATTTTGAGGAATCGACACAGATGGTGAGCGGCGATAACGCTATTATCAGTGTCACCATCCCACTTCTGTGTCTACTGAAACGCTCGCTGCTCACAATTAAAACCGACGCTTTGCATGTGGAAGAGGTGGAAATGGGGGAGGAAGAGCTTACACAAGGTGATAGCCAGAGCACCCTCACTTCGTCTTCTCAGCGACAATTGGAGGAGGCGGAGGAGGAGGAGGAGGAGGAGGAGGAAGACACGGTTGCCTCCGCTACAGAGGGTAGCCATGGAACTTTAGTTCCATCTCTTCAGCGTGGGTGGGCAGAAGAGGAGGAAGAGGATGAGGATATTGAGAGTCATCCTCCTGGTGAGGACAGCGAAATCTTGACTGTTGGTACTCTGGCACACATGGCTGACTTTATGTTAGGCTGCCTTTCCCGTGACCCACGCGTTATACGCATTTTAAACAACACGGATTACTGGGTGTTCACCCTTCTGGACCCCCGCTACAAAGAGAATTTCTCATCTCTCATTCCTCCGGTGGAGAGGACAAGCAAAATGGTGCAATACCAGAAGGTTCTTGTTGAAAAATTGCTCCAAAATTTTCCATCTGACAACGCTGGCGGCAGAGTACGTGCTACCTTGGCCAACAGAGAAGGGGAGAAAAGGGGAGCACACAGCAGTTCCGAGAAAGGCAGGGAAACACTCTCCAAGGCGTGGGACACCTTCATGACACCCCGCCAGCACCCTCACCCTGATGCGCAGCCTAGTGTCACAAGGAGGGAAAAGTTTTGGAAGATGGTGAAGGAGTACGTAGCAGACCGTGTCAGCGTCCTCAATGATCCCTCTGTGCCTTACAACTACTGGGTGTCCAAGCTGGACACGTGGTATGAACTGGCACTCTACGCCTTGGAGGTGCTGGCCAGCCCTGCCGCCAGCGTTCTGTCTGAGCGGGTATTTAGTGCTGCTGGTGGCATCATAACAGATAAGCGTATCCGCCTTTCCACCGACAATGCTGATAGGTTGACACTTATAAAAATGAACAAGGCCTGGATTTCCCCTGACTTCTCCACTCCACTGGAGGAAAGCCCCGGGGGAACATAAACTCACTTTATATATGTTATTTACAATGATGTGAATACTCTGTATTCCCATTCACCCCTTCCACCCAAAAAACGGGTATATGGTTGACTCTTAATCTTCTCATCCTCCTCCTCCTCTTCCATATGCCCTGTGCTATAATTTTTATATAGGGCCAGCTCACCAGCGGGCCCTGTGATATAATTTTTATATAGGGCCAGCTCACCAGCGGGCCCTGTTTGACAATTTTTATATAGGTCAGCTCACCAGCGGGCCTTCTCATATAATGTTTTATTGGGTCAGCTCTCTAACGGGCCCTCTCATATAATGTTTTATAGCGTCAGCTCACTAGCGGGCCTTCGCATATAATGTTTAGGATGGTCAGCTCTGCAGCAGACCCTCACCCATAATGTTTTAGATGGTCAGCTCAGCGCACGTTTCCCTCTTAATCATGGCCTCAGTTCTGAAAATCAAGGAAATTTTTGGGAGAATTTGCCTCTGCGCACGTTTCCCTCTTAATCATGGCCTCAGTTCTGAAAATCAAGGAAATTTTTGGGAGAATTTGCCTCTGCGCACGTTTCCCTCTTAATCATGGCCTCACTTCAGAAAATCAAGGAAATTTTTGGGAGAATTTGCAGATGATATACAAGTAAATATACAGCAAATATTGTTTGGTAACAATTTTTCGCCTAAAGTCGTTTTTATTTTCCTTTTTGTGTGTTTTATGGTCAGTCTGTAAAAATGGCGTACTACGGGCGAAAGATCGTTCCCAGCAGCGATGTTGGAGTCCAAGATGCATCCAGACATCCTCCCTATGCTGTCCCTGAACCATTTCTGTGGTGTTTCCATCCTTTTCTGCCATTTTCGTATGGACCAGGCACCCTCCCCTCATCAGAGCAGGGGGTGCCTGGTGTAATGCTCGAGTCCTCCCATTGACTTCAATGGGGCTCGGGTGCTCGGCCGAGCACTCGAGCCTCAGGGGGTGCTCGGTCAGAGCACCCGAACACCCGAGCATTGGGGTGCTCGCTCATCACTAATAACAACAAAAAATCTTGAAAAACACATTTCAAAAAAGTTATAAATTGATTTGCATTTTATTGAGTGAATTAAATATTTGACCCCCTATCAAAAAGCAAGATTTCTGGCTCCCAGGTGTCTTTTATACAGGTAATAAGATGAGATTAGGAGCACTCTCTTAAAGGGAATGCTTCTAATCTCAGCGTGTTACCTTTATAAAAGACACCTGTGTACAGAAGCAATCAATCAGATTCCAAACTCTCCACCATGTCAAAGACCAAAGAGCTTTCCAAGGATGTCAGGGACAAGATTGTAGACCTACACAAGGCTGGAATGGGCTACAAAACCATTGCCAAACAGCTTGGTGAGAAGGTGACAACAGTTGGTGGGATTATTTGCAAATGGAAGAAACACAAAATAACTGTCAATCTCCCTCGGTCTGGGGCTCCATGCAAGATCTCACCTCGTGGAGTTTCAATGATCAAGAGAACGGTGAGGAATCAGCCCAGAACTACATGGGAGGATCTTGTCAATGATCTCAAGGCAGCTGGGATCCTAGTCCCCAAGAAAAGAATTGGTAACACACACTACACCGTGAAGGACTGAAATCCTGTAGTACCCGCAAGGTCCCCCTGCTCAAGAAAGCACATGTACAGGCCCATCTGAAGTTCACCAACATCTGAATGATTCAGAGGAGAACTGGGTGAAAGTGTTGTGATCAGATGAGACCAAAATCAAGCTCTTTGGCATCAACTCAACTCGCCGTGTTCAGAGGAAGAGGAATGCTGCCTATGACCCCAAGAACACCATCCCCACCATCAAACATGTAGGTGTAAACATTATGCTTTTGGGTGTTTTTCTGCTAAGGGGACAGTACAACTTCACCGCATCAAAGGGACAATGGACGGGGCCATGTACCATCAAATCTTGGGTGAAAACCTCCTTCCCTCATCCAGGTCATTGAAAATGGGTCGTGGATGGGTATTCCAGCATGACAATGACCCAAAACACACAGCCAAGGCAACAAAGGAGTGGTTCAAGAAGAAGCACATTAAGGTCCTGGAGTGGCCTAGTCAGTCTCCAGACCTTAATCCATAGGAAATCTGTGGAGGAAGCTGAAGGTTCAAGTTGCCAAACATCGACTCGTCATGTTTTGCAAAGGGGTCAAATACTTATTTCACTCAATAAAATGCAAATCAATTTATAACTGTTTTGAAATGGGTATTCCAGCATGACAATGACCCAAAACACACAGCCAAGGCAACAAAGGAGTGGTTCAAGAAGAAGCACATTAAGGTCCTGGAGTGGCCTAGTCAGTCTCCAGACCTTAATCCATAGGAAATCTGTGGAGGAAGCTGAAGGTTCAAGTTGCCAAACATCGACTCGTCATGTTTTGCAAAGGGGTCAAATACTTATTTCACTCAATAAAATGCAAATCAATTTATAACTGTTTTGAAATGTGTTTTTATGGATTTTTTTGTTGTTATTCTGTCTCTCACTGTTCAAATAAACCTACCATTAAAATTATAGACTGATCATTTCTTTGTCAGTGGGCGAACTTATAAAATCAGCAGGGGATCAAATAATTTTTTCCTATCTGTATATGATTTTTATGGCGATTGATTACATTGACAAAGATTGGAGAGGTGGAAATTTTATTAGGAACACATCAAGAAGTGAATCACAATGGATTTTTAACCTAAATACTATACAGCCATATGGACTTTGGATTTTTATAACACAGATACATGAGGCTTTGAATATTTATAAAAGTTATGTAAATGCTTTGATTGAAAACTTGTTGCACATTGTGGCTGCAAGGGTGGCCTTGCCAGTGGAGGAGATTGGGAGGGCCCTCCTTAGGTTTCAATGAACCTGTTAGTTGAGATAATTTCAATATTTTTATTATTTTTTTTTTTATTTTTTTTATACATTAGGTTTTTTGGATTTTTATTTTTTAATTTATTATTATTTTTGGATGAAATGTATATTGTATTTTTGGGTAGACAATAAGTTGGGATTGATAGAGAAGATATGTAGGTTGGATTTTGTTGACACACAAATAGATAATGATTAAACAATAGCTATCAGTACTTGTAAAGATTTCAAAACCCACCTGTTCAAGGAGGCATCTCAGGATCAATATCCTCCTCTTGCACACTGATAGTCACATCAGAATCCTTCTGCACTTCCTTCACCACACCTTGTACTTGCACTTATAATCCTCCCTTTACTGTCTTTGTATGTCATGATGAATTCTAATAAGATTGTAAGCCCCACAAATAATGCAATGATTGCACTTTAGCGTAATGCTTTTAACTCAGTTCTGTATTTTTGTATTGTATTATTCAACTTCTGTTAAGTGCTGTGTACATGTATGGCGCTATATAAATAAAGATACATACATACATACACCCGGAAGAGTATTATATCCTCTGTCCTGTTTGAACATCACTGGCATGAAAAAGAGACCAGAGATGCAGAGGACGGACCTAGAGCAATAGTGGATGCTATACAAACATAAGAGTAAACGTGAGTGAAACAATATTGCACGATTGTTTTTCAGTCAGCATTGAGATTATACTGTATGGAACTACTGGATACAATATAAGCCAACTAAGAGATTGATGGTTCAAAGACACTGCACGCTGCGTATGTATAAGCCAAACAAAAGGCTGTACTAAATTATTGATGTCAGTCTAAATAACATACACTAAAGATTAAAAGTGTTGGCACACATGAAATATGATTGCTGAACATTGTGAAGTCATATAAGAACCAAATCTTGCATTTATTCATACAATTGAACAAATATACATTAAAGTGATAGTAATACTCCCCCAAAAAATTATTTTATATTGTAGTCATTCAAAAATCATTAAGAACGATATCAGTCTTATCTCTCAAACCTTTATGGTTTGAGATATATTCACAAGCAAAGTTTCCCCCTCACTGACGTCACCTGTCTAGTGTCAGATTTGGAATCTGGTCCGCAGGCCAGTCGAGGCTGTACGGCAGAGCCGAGATTGCAAGATATAAGAACTACTTCATTGAAATGGTATACAAAGTGTGCCTGGTTTGCAAGCATACTTTGTAGACCGTTCCAATTTACTAGTTATTTTTATATCTTGTGATCTCAGCTCTGCTGAAGAGCCGCTGGCTGATCTGTAGACCGGATTCCAAATCTGACAGCTAGATGGCAGACTTGTCCATTTCAGTCAGTGAGGGGAAACTTTGCTTGTGAATATCTTAATCTTAATCATTCTTAATGATTTTTTAATGACTACAATATAAAATACATTTTTTTTAAAGTATTACTATCACTTTAAGGAGTTAAAGTGTTAATACAGAGAACAGATATTCAAATGAAAAGGTGCAGTTGTCATGTATCCAAGCCAAAAGGCTAAGTCACAATTGTTCAAACAACAAGAGAAAGTCTATATGAGAAAATATTTTCACAGAAGCTAATTTTTCTCATGTGTTTATATTATATGTTATAATGCACACTACTGTATCGAATTTTCTTGAACAGAATACATTTATTTTTTATACTTTTTATTTTATTTTTATTTTGCATTTTTTTATTTTTATTTATGAGTTGGGGGTCATATTATTAGTAATTTCCTTTTCCTTGAATGAGTATGTTCCATCGACATCGGTGGTTTAATATACCACAAGGTATTATTGTAGTGAATTTTATGAATTAACACTCTTTTAGATAAATGAACACAGGGCCCATTCAATAGAGCTTAATGTTATTTTATGAAAGTAAGATGGTTTTTAGAATATGGTAGACTAATTATCACATGCATTTGTGATTAAGATGATTACGATTGATCATAGAGAAAGGGTGCCCTGTTAGTGGGCTTAATTACATGATGGTATTTTACCACATTATGTTATCTGTTTAATCAGGATATTTGGGCAGTATAGTGGCATTTGAAATACTGTACTTGCTGTTGGAACTCATACTTGAGACTGGTGGTTAATTTTTCTGATGGTGGAATTGCCCCCATACGCATCACTTTATCTGGGGATGTTTGGAATTGACTGCAATCAGTAGATTTGTTTACTTTTCAAAGATTTTAATAATATCTCAATACATGGCTATATTTATTAACCAGGATGTCTACATTGACTAATTAGTGCTAAGGCATTCTGTTCTATAGTGTAATTTGTAGATCACCAAATACAACTAGATGTTACTTACTTCACATATACTTGGTATTAATAACATATAACATCGAAATGAGTATGTCTGTCAGCAGTGCTCTTTCCTTAAATAGATAATTGAAGGTTAAACACGAATTGTACCCATGGTGTAATATGTTTACCATACATAGCAATGCCCTGTTCGATACAATAAGTAAAGCAACAATTAGCAGATATGACCTTAGTAGTGTATGACTACTGAATTTCTAAGACCGTCTTGGACAAATGGATATGCCATGCCATGTGTCAGCGGTGCTTCTGTTTAGCCTGTCTCTGTTGTTCAACACCCAGATGATGGACGTAAAAGATAACGCTATACCAATATTATGCAATCACTTAGTTTGGACATCCCTGTTTTTTATGATCCTGAGTGGGAATGCCCCAATAAACTTGTAGTGATTGGGATTCTTCTAAAAATTTCAGTCAAGTAGAAAGATCATCATTTCTGTCCCACAATACCACAGAGATTTTAAACACTAGAGGCAGAACTGAGCCCTATTTGCTCAAGACAAAGCCAAGCTACAGCATACGTTTCCTGTAGTGTAAGACTGGTGTATGCTCATTAACTGTTACTGCAATAGAATCACTATATTAGGATTTTATGTACATGTAGAGATAGATCTATATATTGCTATATTTATCTGTACATATACAGTGGCATGATGTGCTTCTTGGGGCTTTCCACCCATTTTCTTGTACCTCAGAACAGATGCTGCTTTCTGTCACCAGAGTCAATGAGCAACTTTTAGCAGTGTTTAGGACTCTGTTCACAGTATCAAGAATGTTGGAGAGCCTGGGGAAGGGCAGAAGTGGAATTGTGAGTTCTTACTTTAGTTTGTAAATTAAATAATACACTACAGTACCTCACAAGCGTCTTCTTTGACCCACAAGATGCTAGAGATGTCCCTAACACATTGGGAAGCAATGTGTTGGTGACCATAACATTCAAGGGGTTAAATTTTAGCATCCAAAATGCTCCAGCCTATGACGAATGCTCACAATTATGAGATCAATGCGCCTGCCACAAGCTTACAAAGCTAGACTGTGATACAATACATCCTGACATTAATATAATTTTAGACTGTGTAAACAGTAAGAACTTTCCTGCACTGTACTTCTGTCAGACGTGTAACATTAGGCTTCTTCATTTTACAAAAGTGGCCTAGGGTTGAGGATTTACGTTTTTTTTAAAGAAAGCTTCACAATCCATTAGTGGTTCAGGTGCTTAAATCCCTCCAGTCTGTGTTCTCGAACAAGGGGACAAATTCAGAGTGAAAGATTCTACCTCTCAAATAGCCTGTAAGATCTGTATATAATATGACTCAGTGTTCCTGAACATAGGGAAATTGTTGTTTTTCTTTCCAATTATATTAGCTATGCTATGCCAGTGTCAGTGCTGGGAAACCTTTTTTGATTAGGAAAGTATGACATGCTGAATGGGGCAAAGAAGAGAGATAGATCATCCAGGTCCTCTGGCAGACAAATTATATATTCTGGTTGTAATCTGAAATAGGAGACAACTTTGGAACTCTGTGCCCAGCTCTGTCAGGTGTTATCTCAGCTTTCTGATTTCCAATCTCTCCTTTCTTACAGAAGCTTCCCCTAGACCATGTTACATCTACTAGCTAGATATGAGTGAACCTTTTGGGGTTTGTTTTGAGAGTCGATTCATCAGATGGCATGGAATTCAAAATAAGCCACAAGAAGATTGTTATACAATTAATAGTGTTTGTGTGTGTTTGTATACATTAGTTTCTGTGTATCTTTTTGTATGTCTTTAAAGGTGTGTGTCTAAAGTGTCAGTATGATTGTGCAGGTATGTGTGGCTGTCTCTGTGTCTGTATATATGTGTTTGTATCTATGTGTGTGTGAGTTCAGAAGTTATCCTACTTTTTCCACATTTGCAGCAGCCTACTTAGGAACCTGATCAAACTGACATGGTCATAAGGATACTATATGTAGCTGCTTTTCGTTTTCTTCTTGTCATCTGTTCACTTTTGCTGCAATCCTATTACCGTAGTTAAAATAATGTATGAAATGATTACAAATAACCAGGGACTTAATTCTATTAGGTCAGGTAAATCCCTCAGTAATGGCAAAAAAAAAAAAAAAACACACACACACACAAAGAAATTATACCTTAATCCTGCTGGTACTCTATTTCTCTTCTCACAGGCTGAGCTATGGGTGAAGGCCACAGGAATGCAAGGCAATGTCTATCATGCTTTGCAGCTAGTTTTGCATATTTTGTGTGGATAACGAAAGCAATACAGCAAGAACTAAAATCAAAGGAAAGTGGCTATTGGTAAAAGTTTAACATTCACATTCAAAGTTGTCAAAGCAATTTTGAATACCAGCCACTGAACTGATAGCAAAGTTGCAATTTCACCTCATTTATTGTAGATACACTTCAAAAATAACAGTCATACCTTGTTTGAGAGTGTTTTTAGGGCTACAGCACAGGGCATAGGAGCGGAAGACAGACAGAGAGAGAAAGAGAAAGGTATAGAGGTACTAGGTGGAGGAGAGAGTTGCATTACAACAACACATACACTATTGCACATATCACATTCACCATCACTAACACACACCACATTTTTATTTCATCACACAATACATCATTTAGCTTTTATTTCATACAGTTGGATTGAGTGAGTGTAAGATTGACTGACTGAGTGCCTGAGGGAGAAACTGAGTGGAGTGAAACACAGCAAGATGAACATGTGGGGTGCCCTATCCAACACATGCTCAACCACCAGTGAACTAAAGCAAGGCAGTAGCCAGATGTCAAAACTGACAGACATGGGCAATTGTATGTAACCACTCCCTGCGCATTTACTGATGCTACCACCAACACCCTCAGCTCCTTCACAAAGTTGGATGCCTCACAAACAGTGGTATAGAAGATATAACATCTCATCTCCACCACTTGATCCATTCTGCCTGATGCCACCACCACAGAACTACAACAGCCTGCAGCTTCCTCCCAAGTAGGAAGAAACATCTCCTCAGTGGCCACAATACCATGAGAGACCACTGGACTGCTCACACTTTGGGCTGGTGGGTGAGACAAAGATACTACAACCACAAACACAATTTACTCCAACAGTGGCTTAAGATGTGCCAGGTAATGAGGAGATTATAGATGGGGGGGTTACACATCGCATTATACAGCTATTCCCTCCTGGATCTGCCTCCCTTCCAGACTACCCAGAAACCTCTCCATCAGACTCCAAAGCAGCATTGATAGCACCTTCTCTAACAGCATCGGCACCTGCATCCCCACCATCACTTACTGTGATCCACAAACCCCCAGCATTGCTCTGGACAAAGAGGGGACACAGAAGCTGCTGAGGGAAACACAAAAATATAACACAATGTGTCTGTGCACTCTACAGAACATAAACTGTAAACTGACTGTTTACCACCAGGTCATTGTGGTACCCTAACTGGCAATGAAAGTCAACTCAGAACTAGATCTATTCTGGATCTCTGTGGGCATTTCCTTCTCTGGTCCTGTGGCTGCCTGTGGCAAGAATATATCCTGTATAGGCTGTATGATGAATGCAGTTGTAGTCCAAGATCAGCAGGAAAGAACAGACTGCCCTCCTTTTTTGCACCATTTAAGCTCACATACGCCTGGCTTTTTCCCCATTTGTATCAGTCAAAATCTGTAGTTCATGTTATTTATTGTTCTCCATTACTACTGAGATACAATATATCTTTGTTTCCCAGTAGGCAGAGTAGGCAACTGCCTAGGGCTCCAAATTTCGAGAGGCATCTCAGCTGTGCTGGCCACAGTCTGAATGGTGGGTGCGGACATAGGAATCTTAATGTCCGTACACCAGTTTTATACCCCTTTACAAGACATTATTCAATCCCTTGAATGTTAGAGAGATCTCCAGCACATTGCAAAGCAATGCACAGGAGATTTCTCTAGCAACCAACTTTTTTTTAAACTTGCTTGTTATAGGCCAAGGCTAATTTCTGTTCCAAGTAATAGTGGATGGGACTGGAGGCAGGTTCACGTGAGAAATGGGAGTGTGGCCATAGGCCGAGCTAAGGACACCTAGAGGTGCCTTGCCTAGGGCCATCTGGAATGTAAATTTGGCCCTGTTTGAGCTATACAATCAAAATACTTTTTTTAAAAACTTCTCTATAATAACATGCTTTATCTAGTTTACATCTACATATAAAATACTTAAATATATTGTTTTACAGACCTCGTATACTAAGAAAAGGACAATGCAATACATTGGATACCACCTGGCACTCAAAGGGTTAATGTTATTTAGAGTTACTGCTCTAACCAACATTTTATACTTGCTGTCCCACAAATCAGGAGGCTTAATGTAAATATATGGTTTATTGACATGGTTGTAAAACAGATGTTTGCACAGGTCACCTGCACTGAATGCATAGGGCAATAACACAAAGTAGTAGGGAATCACATGGTGCACACAGGGAAGAACATGTGTGTTCAGCACTAACAAGACAAGTCCTGTATTTGTATAAGGAACATGTGCTCACAGATAAGATAAAACAAGAGGTTATGAACATTTTTATGAACGGCCATATATTGTATTATGGAGCTGGCACTGACACACACTTCTCCCATATACGCATGGCCCTCACTATGACCAGAAAATCCGAACATCCTTTATGAATTTTGTCCTTGTGCATTTGAGATTATAAAGGGAAAGATACTAAAGCAAGATACTCTGCTTTACAAAACTCTGGTAAGACTGAGGTGAACAATCCAATACTGGCTTGGGCTGCATGTAAATGATAACATGTCATCTCTGGTTTAACTAACAGACTGATATTGAACTATATGGCACCTTTCACATGGGTTGCACCAACTCAGTAATGCTGCTTTGGACCTGTCATCCATCGTAAAAGTTAATATGCTGGAGTAAGGTACCTTTCACATGAACAACGATCACTTAGTGTGATCACACAGAAGTCCAGTGTGCTGTAACTTTACTACTTTCCCTCAAGAACGCAGTAACATTGCAGTAGGGAAGGTTTGCACAGTGACCCATGGGGCCTCCAGCAAACCTTTCACACCAGCAGCTCATAGCAACCTTCAATAAATGTCCTGCCCACGTGGGTGCCAGCAAGTAATATTCGCTGGCGCTCACATGGGTCAGCTATCAGACACAGTTTTCCTGCATCCCGATTGGTGGAGAAATGCAGGACAGAGGTGAGTGAAGTTACACTGGTGGCAGAACTATCACCCATGTGAAAAGGTAAAAAAAGGAGAAAAATCCAGTGATACAAATCTGTAGCCTGTGTGAAAAAGTCCTATAGTAAAATTTGGAGATAGAGCCAATGAAAGCACCTGTAGTGGGATCCAGGACACTATGACAAATGGAAGAGAGAGAGAGGTGCCAGCTAATACAACTGGAACATACAATAACAGATGATCAGATATTACGGTACAGACCCTGCTCATATATTAAAACTATATATATATATATATATATATATATATATATATATATATAAAAAACTCTAAAAGAGAAGGGTAAGATTTAGGGGGCACTTTTACGAAGTCTACGAAGATAAAAAGAATTCACCTAAGTGAAAAAGAAAAGGAAGAGCGCTTATTGTAAAAAATATGCAATGTTAAATTGGTACAATAATAATCCTTACGATGAAAATATAAAAACGTATTAAGGGTACCCTTATAAAAAATATATATTAAGAACAAATATACAAAAATACATATATGTGAAAGTCCGTCCAAATGAGACATGATAACAATTATAACCACAATATAATACCGGTATAACCGGTCTTACCACCAGAATAGGACAGGTTCACTCTATATCCGTGGATTAAAAGAAACACTGCCCAACGATAGTGAAAGTAAACCGTCCTGATTACTTCTCATGTATAACTAGTAATCCAAAAATAATACATGGTATATCCGGGTTGAAAGATACAATGTTGCAGTCTGTATGTTTTTCTCTCTCTCCGTTAGATTTAGTGATCAGAAGTATCTCAGGCAGATAGAGTAGTAAAATTCTCCCGTCTATATTATTCCACTTCTGATTCACCTATATAACACCAGAATTGATCTCTTCTCGGTACGTCACTTAAATAGTAATAGCGGGCAGAAGGAGGGAGCTCTACTAATTCTCCCGACTTAAATGGTCTTTATCACCACTATGGGATGATATAGCGGGCAGAAAGCAGACCACCTCTGTTGTTTCTCCCGACTCAAATGCTCCAAGTCTCCGTTGTCTTAAAGGGATAGTAATGTTTCATAATAAAAACAGCTCTAATTAATCATCATAGTATTTGGACTTTGGAGAGTGTTATTTCAATTATGTCAGAGTTGTAGTTCAAGAGTAATTCAATGACAAAGTATCCCCTCCCGCCCCTTTTACTGATGTCACACTGTTCAGTTTGAGCAGAAGGGAGGTGCCCAGGTAGACTGCAGAGAGGGACAATCTTCAATTAAGATAAGGGAAAAACCTGAAAAGCTTGTCAAGGGGGGCAGGGCTTTCATTGTTTTTATAGGAATAAGAGTGTCCCCTTCTGTTATCTGTCCAGTCTATGGACTGCATTCCACATCTGAGAAGAGATTGTTTACACTAGGTAAAAGGGGCGGGAGGGGGAAACTTTGCTTGTGAATATCTCATAAACCATAAAGGTTTGAGAGATAAGACTTATATCATTCTTCATGTTTTTTAATGCCTACAAAATAAAATAAAGTTAAAACGAAGTATTACTATCCCTTTAATCAACCCAGATGTATCGGATTACTATTGTGAGTTGCAGGCTGATCTCTGTTGATGTTTACTTCACAATAATATTCATTGTAGGTGGTATAAAATACAAAAGGACTTTCACACTAAGCAGTTCGTACTCAAATATCAACGCGTTTCGTGTTAACTAAGAACACTTCTTCTAGACTAGTACTGGACAAAATTCATCCCATTACATGTGCTCAGTAGAAACAGTCTTCCCACTGATTTCTATGCAATGAGCTAGCTGACAAAAGCTAGAAAACAGCACTTTTTACAAAAAAGTTGCCACTTGGCAAAAAGTGCCATTTTTACGCCTGTTTCTCTTTTGAAGGGAAAACTTTCTCCCATCCCTTTTCCTGACCAGTCTACGAGCAGTTCTATAGGATATTTTTCTTGGTGTTCCAAGAAACATACTTTTGGCCACTGTGTGGATGTAAAATGTTGTGCCATTTTTCATGCACTTATATGTCATGCAGAAATGAGCATTTAGTATATCCAGAGAACATACGTCAGGTAGGTTTGTTATAGCTCTCTACTTGATCAATTTTGACAAGCTACAGTTCATACGCTGTAGTACATACACTGTGGTGCAACCACTGGCATCTGAGACTAACACCATATGACTTCATTGGACCATTCGTACATACACCCCAGGTTCTCCCAGAGGAACAAACATGCTGAGGAGCACTGGATTGATGGTATGTAGCCTTGATAGGGTTTTTAGTACATTTTTAATGGGGGAGGGGGTGTTCTCATGAATCTTTTATGTGGTGGTATTTATTTAGAAAATTATTTTTTATTCCATCTTTTAGGTCCAGAGGGGTATGCAATATATTGTGATAATTTCCCTTTAAACAGGGCTTTTAAACGCCCATTCAAATCAATGAGAATGTTATTGTTCTCTATGCTGCAGCTGGTTTGAGCCAGTATTGCTTCACATTCATCATACCTAGCAAAATTTCTAATGGCTGAAGAGGGACAATTTAGTGGGGATGTGGCTTGTGGGCGGGGCATTAATAAGAATGTTTAGGTTATTTCATGACTTATTGACCTCTTTGTTTAACTGAATAAAATATCTAGAGCAAGACCAATGTATTTATTTACACAGATAAAGTTATAAACACATATACTGCAATTTAAACAAACATTAATGAGAGTTTTATTGCTGGGAAGCAATGTGATACACGTATAAACACACCACATAGTCTGATCTCCTAAAAAGAGGGACAACAGGGTGGGAATTTGAATCTCAAATAGGTATTGTCCCTTCTAAAGAGGGACACTTGGGAGGTATGCATTTGTTTTTGAGCATGTGCGCAGTCTATAGAATCCAGTGAGTTGTGTGCAGTGTATAGAATACAGTGAGTTGTGTGCAGACCTCCTGCAAAAAAACCCACATGAGCTCTAATAATTGAAACTCTCAGGGTCAGGTGCTGTGCGTATGCAGTTTATATCCATTTTACTGATTTGCCAGACTCAGCAGTGACTCATATTACTATGTTTTTATCATGTTAAGTGTGACGCTGGGGGTGACCTATAGGTCTAATAGATCCACCTCTGGTGGCCCGAGGCCTCTTCTAATGAGCAATTTAGCTAGCATTTAGTCCCTTCCAAGTGCCGTCTGTTATGATGAAAGGAGTGAAGATTAACTTCATCTCTGCCACTGCAGGAAACACTAGGCCTTGCATATAAAGAGGAGCAATTCTGGGGCATATCAACTGCACCACCGAGTCACATTGATTTAAATGGGGCTTTTAAACCCTGTATGCTAGATCCGTCTCTAATGTACTGGAAGGGATTGAAAGCCCCAGTAAAACTAAAGGGAATTTTGTCAGTTTTTATTTGGTGCAGATGGTCTGCCCAATTTTTATATCTTATATGGTACATTTGGTTTTCTCCAGAATTGTACTATATTGCCTTAACACATAAGGCCAAATACCATCTCTCTTTAACCATTTGTGTGCCAAACAAGGTGTAGAAAGTATAATAAAGGAAATGTTATGCTCATCTCTCTGGTACTCACTCTCACACACACTAACAGACACACACGCACACACAAACGTGCACACACACAAATGCACGCCCACACTCACACACATGGGCACTGTCACATACACTCGTTCACACGCACATGCTCTCACATACACACACACATGCACTCTCACATATTCACACACTCGCAAATACATGGCACTGCCAACTTCAAATAGGTATCATACTGCAAAACAGGACTGTATGCACAAAACAAAAGTGGACAAATTCTGTAACAAACAAGCTGCACCTTAGGGGACAAATGAAAATAACCACTGATTTAAGTGGAGCTTTTAACCACTTGAATGCTACAGAAGTCTCCAGTGCATTTCTTCATACTCCACTGGAGAACTTACTTGCATTCAAGATAATCTATAAAAAGTGGCCCTGTCAACTCAAAATACGTTTCATTTCTTTTACAGATAATTAAAATCTGCCTATGTCTTGTATTTGGCAATTGTTTTGTAAAATAAATTGATTTTGTGAAGCTTTATGCTAATTCCCAGTAAAATATGCAAATTATTTTGGTTTAATCATTGAGTGCCAGAGGAGCATGCTACGCATTGCTAAGCAATGCGTTGCATACCCCTCTGGCACTCACAGGGTTATGGCCCAATCTGACTCTCTTTATGCTATTTGACATGACCCCCGGGGTGTGGGCTCTGCCTCAGTTCATTTACAGCAGAGATTCTAACCATGATCCTCATCTACCTGAGGCTATTTGTCTGTCTGATTAGTCCACACGTGCACAGGCAGGAAAATCCAGAAAACCCACAATGTCACAGGAACTTGATGACAGAGATTGAGAAACTTTGACTTATAGCACAGTACCAGCACAGAAAGTAATTGGCATTAAGTGGCACATTGTACCACCAACAAATATATGTTCATTTCTCAAAAACCAAATGAATAGTACAACATATAGGCAGGTATTGATTCACTTTAATATTTTAAAATGAACTAAACTTATCTTAGGATGACGGGTCCACTTTAAGGGTGACACCCTCAAGCTGAATCACCCAGTCAGTATAGTCCAATAACTGTTTTATGTGCTCAGGTTGGCCACAGACACGCACACACACTGTATTATAGAATATTTATAGTTAAAGATCCAAGACATAAGATATGCTGTAATTACTTTTGGCTATTATAAGGGACATCTGTCACATTTCCAAAATGGACAGAAATGACCAGTGTTGTGGTCAAGGGTTAATCTATGAAGTGCTGCTTACAAGTTCAGTGACTGCTAATTATTTTTTGACCAGAAATCCACCCTCTGACTGCCCAGAGCCTGGGAACTCTCTGGATTTTTCCTGGAGACTCCGGTTTTTGCTGCTAATTACCGGGTCTCCGGGGAAGAGGCTGATTCTCTGGATATGGGAAGCTTTTAATCAAAGTCTGCCCACTTCTGCTTCTTCCCAGTCTGTTCCTCCCACTTTCTTCCCACTTCTTCTCCTTCCCCAAACTATTCCTCCTACTCTGGCTAAATACATTAAAGGGATAGTAATGTTTCATAATAAAAGCAGCTCTAATTAATCAACGTAGTATTTGGGCCATGGAGAGTTTTATTTCAGTACTATCAGAGTTGTAGTTCAAGAGTAATTGAATGATAAAGTAACCTCCTCCCGCCCCTTTTACTGATATGACACTGTTCACCTCAGAGCAGCAGGGAGCATCCAGGGAGATTGCAGAGAGGGACAATCTTCAATTAAGATAAGGGAAAAAGCTGAAAAACCTGTCAAGGGGGGGCAGGGTTTTCATTGTTCTCACAGTACGAATTTTGACCCTTGGTGTGAGTTGTCCGGTCTATGGACTGGATTCCACATCTGAGGAGTGGGGGTTTACACTAGGTAAAAGGGGAGGGAGGGGGAAACTTTATCATTCAATTACTCTTGAAATACAACTCTGACAGTATTGCAATACTGCAATATATGGCTCAAATTCTATGAAGATTAATTGGAGCTGCTGTTTTTGTGAAACATTACTATCACTTTAAGCCCACACACCACTAGCAATTAAGTCCTTCCCCTTTAATGATACGAATAGTGTAATTTTTCTCCCTCCAGCAGCACCACAGGACTCCCCTCTGGTGTGTCCACAAGTAAAATTTCCCAGGTATGTAGCCCGCAGGATGGAACTTACCAGTACCTGATCAGTGGGCCTTATACACAAAACAGAAGCACAATTCGGGACAAGCCAGTAGCATTATGGGAGACAAATAACATTTCCATGGCTTTAAACAGGTTTTTAAACCCTTGAATGCTAGAGCAGCCTGGAATACTGGAGATGTTTATTTCTTGCACAGCTATCTTTATAGTCTGACATATGCAAATGAAAGCTCATGGTTGTGCTGATTTAGCATATCTGCAAATCAGGGTTTAATTGCCATAAACTGTAATGAATTTGTTTGCACTTTTTAAATTTTGCAGGTGTGCAGATTTAACTGATCCTGTGTGGACTGTAAATCTGATAAATTATTTTCCATCTCTACCAGGGAAAATTATTTTTAAATTGAGTTTAAATTTAGTCAGTCAGTCTGCACAAGATCGGGGAGGGGGGGTTCATGCAGCCTTTAGAGGCTTTTCTTTGTGGCCCCCAGTCTATTCCCTGGTACAGTGGAAAGAGGATACAATTTCCCTCCACTTTATCACCCCAAAGGGTGCACATTCTCTTTCTATTACCTCAGAGCATATCCTTTATAGACAGTTATACTGTTCCACTTTAAAGAATTCACCACAAACCCTAAGAAGGGGAATCATGTTAGGGCTTCCGGTTAATTCATCATTTACTGTATCCATTTGGTAGATCGGTGAATGATGCTATTGATCCAGACTTATGTAACGTTTCATACGCCTCTTTTGATAAGGCAGTGCGGTTGGCTATGACTGCGGGGCAGGGGCTTGGTTTGCGAAAGCAGACATTGAGTCTGCTTTCCGGATTCTCCCAGTTCACCCAGTGAGTCACCATTTTCTGAGATGCAAGGTTGATGGCCGTTATTATGTGGACCTGTACCTTCCCATGGGCTGCTCTTTGCTCTGTTCCGTCTTTGAAACGTTCAGCTCCTTCCTGGAATGGATAGTCCAGAAGGAGGCGGGTTTTTCATCCACTTTGCATTACCTGGACGATTTTTTGTGTGTAGGCCCGGGGGGGACTGGACATCTGTCGCCATTTGCTGGTGACGCTTCAGAGGGTAACTCAGAATTTTGGAGGACCTTTGGCTCCAGGCAAGACTGAGGGTCCCATGACTTGTCTGAGTTTTTTGGGCATTGAATTGGATTCTGTTACCATGGAATCTCACTTGCCCTTGGATAAGTTGTAGGACTTGAAGGTGGCAGTCGCTTCTTGTCGTCGGTCTAGAAATGTGTTGCTTAGGGATTCGCAATCCCTTCTGGGAAAGCTGAACTTTGCTTCCTGTATCATGCCCATGGGATGGGTTTTTAGTCAGCAGTTGTCCCTGGCTACATTGGGCGTGGTTCAGCCACATCACTTCATTCAGGTTACCGCTCCTTTGAGGGAAGACTTGCAAGTTTGGGAGAGTTTTCTGTCGATCTACAATGGTCGGTCTTATTGGCAGGCTCCTGTTTGGCCGAATAGTGAATTGAATTTGTATACTGACGCGGCTGGGTCGTTGGGTTTCGGGGCTTTGTTTGGGAGGGAGTGGTGTTCAGCTCCTTGGCCTGCGCCTTGGGAGTCTGTTGGTTTGCAGAGGAACTTGGTTTTCCTTCGTTGTCACTCTCACTTTGTGGGGGGATGGAATGAAGGACAGTAAGGTTGTTTTTCATTCGGACAACATGGGGGTGGTTTTGGCTGTGAATAATTTGTCTTCTTCATCTGTTCCTGTTCTGTCTCTTCTTGGCTGTTTGGTATTCTGCTGCCTGCGTTTTAATATCTCTTTTCTGGCACAGCATGAGCCTGGTGTTCTCAATGTGGCTGCTGATGTGGTTTCTCGGTTTCAGTTCAAGGAGTTCCGGAAGCCATGTCCATGGGCGAAGGCTGTGGGTATGCCTTGCCCACACCACGTGTGGGATCTTGGCAGAGTGAAGTTGCATCCTGGGTGACAAAATTGTTGGCGCCGGCCACTTTGGAGCGGTATTCATCTGCTTGGGATGAGTGGGTTCATTTGGAAACTGTGGTGGGTCCCTTGGTTGACGATGCTGAACTGGTTGATGGGGTTTTGTGGTTGGTGTGGGATTGGTTTAGTCGGGGTATCTCCCCGGCGGCCATAGGGGGCCGGTTGTCTGGGTTGGCTTTTGGGTTTAAATTGCGGGGCTGGACGGATTATTCTAAGGCATTTGTGGTGCGCATGGCTCTGCATGGTCTTCGGCGGGGTATGGTGCAGTTGGATACGCGGCATCTGGTTTCGATTCCGCTATTGCAACATATTTTTCTGTTCTTCCAGGTGTTTGCACTACTCCTTATGAGTAGGTTTTATTCGGGGCAGCTTATTGTCTGGCTTTTTTCGGGGCGATGCGACTGGGGGAGTTGGTGAGTCCTTCTAAGTCCAGTCTGGGTGGTATTTTGCTAGATGACATGCGTCTGTCTTCCGGTTCCCTAGTGTTTCGTATCTGCCGCTTCAAGACGGATATCTTTCGGGGTTTGGGTTACCTTGTTCGCGGTGGTGGGCTTGGATCTCTGTCCGTTTTTTTTGGGTTAGCTGGTTTTTGGATGTTAGGTCTTCTTGTGGTGGTCCCCTTTTGTTTAATTCGGATGTGAGTCCTCTGTCCCATTTTCAGTTTTTGAGGGTTTATCGGATCGGTCTTTCCAGGTTGGGCATTTGCGCGGGGGATTTTGGGGGTCACTCCTTTCGCATCGGGGCTGCGAGGGAGGTGGCCTGATGGGATTGGGTGCTGAATCTATTCGTTGGATTGGGAGGTGGGAGTCCGCATGTTTTGTGTCTTATGTTCGGCCAGATAGGGTGGTTGGATGCTGGGTGTCATTCTGTTCCTATACTGGTTTTTCATTTTCTTTCTTTTAGGTACTCTGTCTCGTAGCTGTTGGATTGTTGGCTACTCTTTCATTTTTTGGGCATGGTGCAGAGCGGCGGTTCGTGATAGTGGCTGTCTTTCGACCCGTTGCTGGCAGTGGTGTCCTGGTTTGGATATTGTGGTATGCGGTGGGTCCCCCTCGGGTTCTGGTGGTTCACTTGTGAGGTAATGACCTTGGCTCTGTCCCAGCTTGGCTTTTGGGAAAACGGATCATGGGTGATTTTTCGGCTCTCCTTGGCCATCTCCCTGGTCTTGTGTTGCTGTGGTCGGAGATTATTTCTCGCTGGAGCTGAGTTGGAGACAAGGATCCCAGGTCTTTGGACAAGAGCCGGGTTTGTCTGAATCGGAGCATGTCCAAGTTTGTTATTCAACATGGGGGGGGTTTCTTTGAGGCACTCCATTTTTGAGGATTCGTCTCTTTCCCTGTTTCGGACGGATGGGGTGCATCCCAACGAGATTGGGCTTGATTTTTTCAATCTGGAGATTTTAGGGGTATGGAGCAGGTCATGGTTTTATTTGGGGGAAGTGCCTGGTTGCATAGGTGTACGCAACAGGCCCTGTGGTGCTTTTGGCCCTTGCCAATAGGACAAATGGTACAATTGTCTGAAAAGCATTGTTAACACGTGGATGCAGACCAGCGGCCTTGGGCATAAAGCACCCGGACCACAGTCACGGGTTTGAGTCACCGCACCTCATTGAGCTGCACTGACCAGCTAATGGGGTGTGGTGGAATGGAGGAAAAGATGGGTCTGAGCTCTTGGCGCTCAGTAGGGAGGGCATAATGTTTATGCCTAGCAATTGGCAAGGGCTTGAAGTTGTGGTGGTTGTTTTATATTTTAAAGTTAATAAATCTGTGGCCTGGTTTTCATCCAAACA
The DNA here is from genome assembly GCA_037306005.1 of Rhinophrynus dorsalis. Taxonomy (NCBI): domain Eukaryota; kingdom Metazoa; phylum Chordata; class Amphibia; order Anura; family Rhinophrynidae; genus Rhinophrynus; species Rhinophrynus dorsalis. The sequence continues at coordinate 447,804,461 of CM074721.1, forward strand.
AGTGTTGTGTGTCTTTATTTGATCTATGCCACATACCCTGGACAAGAATTCCCCACAAACCCTAAGAAGTGGAATCATGTCAGGGCTGTGGGGGGATCAAAGAAAGGTGATGGATTTATGGGCCCTTTAAGTGTTAATTAGGGGTGGGGAATAGAAGCCTATATTAAGGGGATACTGGAGCCTCACTTCCTTTTTAGAAGTGAAACTGAAATAATCGTCCCTTCCAGTTTTTGAGGGTATTGTTTGGTTTGGGTTTGTTATGTGTGGTTTTCAAGTTGTAAAAGCACCTGGGGGTGGGGTTCTTTCTTTGTCGCAGCTTTTGGCGCTTTTGGCCCTTGCCAATAGAACAAATGGTACAATTGTTTGGAAAGCATTTTTAACAGGTGGATGCAGGCCAGCGGCCTTGGGCATAAAGCACCCGGACCACGGTGGTGGGTTGGAGTGCACCTCATTGAGCTGCACTGACCAGCTAATGGGGTGTGGTGGAATGGAGGAAAAGATGGGTCTGAGCTCTTGGCGCTCAGTAGGGCGGGCATAATGTTTATGCCTAGCAATTGGCAAGGGCTTGAAGTTGTGGTGTTTGTTTTATATTTTAAAGTTAATAAAACTGTGGCCTGGTTTTCATCCAAACAAGGGTTGTGTGTCTTTATTTGATCTATACAGCATGCCCTGGACATGCAATGCATGGGAGATCTCTCTAGCATCCAAGGGGTTGATCTACCTCTTTCAACCCCTATTTAGAATTTTTTACCAATAAAGTACATCCCATTAGTGGGTTTGAGGGCCACGTATACAACCTTGGGCTGAATCTGGTTGCCTATCACTGATCTAGAACCACTTTGGGAAGTCTGTTGCTAGTCTATAATATAAAACACAGGGTCATGTGTATGAAGTCAAAGATGGAGCAGTTCTGGAGCAAACTAAATTCTCCACAGGGACCAAATAAAAATTATCCTAATTTAAAATAGGACTTTTAATCCTTTGACTTCTAGAGAGGTATTCAATGCATTTCCAAAATTTTGGATACCTCTCTAGCATTCAAGGTGTTAAAAGCCCCATTTGTAGCAGTATGAAATGATACTTGTTTCCTATGGTGCAGTTGGTTTATCCCATAATTGCTCTCCACTTTGACTTTACATATATGGCCCAATGAATCTGATGGTACATAAGAAACAAACTATTGTGTCCATCATCATAGCTACTAAACCAGGCATAGGAATAACTTTCAGAATTGGGTGACACTTAGATCTTTTAACTATTAACCCCTAATGTTCCCCAAAAATGTAGATTCTTGGCAATAAGCCTCTACTTGCTCTATCCCAGATGCTCCATTCATTCTTCAGCATGCTACAACTTATAGAGATTAAGATTTGTGTTTGACATGTAAATTTGTGTGCTTAACCCTTTCAGTGCCAGAGGGGTAGGCAATGCATTGCTTTGCAATAATTCGTCGTGTACCCCTCTGGAACTCAAAGGGTTAAACACACACTAGATGAGCAGGACTTCTGTTGTAGAAATGGCTCAATGGCCTAAATAAGCAGTTAAAGGGTTTACAATGTTTAATTTTTACTGTAGGATCGAGTATTCTCTATATCAGGGCTTAAAATGTGAAGTCCTTTGCTACTAGCCAGACCTGAAAAGTTACTCACCACTGCAAGACATAACATACCAACCAGGGCTGAATTTCTACTCGCCAGGGCTGAATTTTCACTTGTCATTGGCTAGTGGCGAGTGGAAATTTTGAGCCCTGTTCTATATATTTGTATACTGATCTGTAGCTATATAAGCATGCACAAGTTTGCCATTTTACTTTTATTGTATAATAAAGTTTCCCCCTCCCTCCCCTTTTTTTATAATTAAATACTTTTATTGAAGACAGAGTGAACTACAAATTTACATGTCAAACACAAATCTTGATCTTTTACAATAGTGTATCAAGCACATATAATATTATATAATAACAGGGATGTATTTCTGTCCAATTTTTTTCGTTTTCTCCCTACTCTCTCCCGTCGGAGAGAGAACAAACCAAACCCTCCAACTAGGAGGGGAAAAAAACTGAAGAAATAAAAACTAGCCCGCACCCAGGTCCCATGCAGTTAATGCATACCCTGCCCATGTACCCAGGAGCCGAGCACCAACCGATGAAAAGACATGCCACTATGTTAGGACATGCCACTGTGCTAAGAAATGGAGACATAAGGACATATAGATATGGAAAGGGGCCCAGCGTCATGTCTATAAAGGGGTTTGCATAGATAATCAGTATAGTTATAAGGATAGTGATTGTGAGCAGGCACTGCAAAGTAACCCCCTCCACATCCACTAATTAAGAAGATAGAAGCCTTGGATTCAACTAATCCCCTTAACGTTTTCAGCATGGAGAAATTCATTTTTATCCCCTTCTTTCTTACCCCCTCCTTTTCCTTCCTCTCCCATCCTCCCCTTACCTCGCATTGTTAATCGTAACTTATTCAGTGTTGTGGGAAGCAGCCTCCCCTCAGATCTGAATCCAGTCATGGAACCGGACAGGACGCAACAAGGGACAATTTTCTTCCAGCACAATGAAAAACCTGCCCTCCTTCGTTAAGGGGACAGAATTTCCTTATAGTGAAGGAAAGAAGATTGTCCCTTGCTTTACACTGTCTGGTCCAATGACCGTATTCCAGATCTGAAAGGAGGCTGCTTCAGGTAAGTATAAGGGGAGGAAAGGGAAACTTTATTATTATACAATAAAAGTAAAATGCCAAACATATGCATGCTTACACAGCTACAGATCAGTATACAAATATATATAGAATACTCGATCCTACAGTAAAAATGGCATATTACTATCCCTTTAATAGATGTAGATCATGTAGAAAGGAACACCGGACTCTTTCACCCTGAGATTTTTGCCCTTCATCCTGAGACCCTGAGATCTGAGTCATAACCATGATTCTCAGGGTAAAACCTTGAGAAAGTTCCCAGGTATGGACATAGGTAGCATGTGGCTCTGCAGCACAGCCCCAGAACTTTCATTTTGTCTGCTTTCAGAGAATCAGACTTCGAAAAACAAGATGGTTCCAGTTAAACTACTTGGACAGTGAAACATGTCCAGATAAAAAGCATTAGAGACACCTCTAGCAGCAAATGGCTGATTACAGTACACAAGTTATGAATAATGCATTCTGCAAGGCCGCACGGGATGAGTTATGCCATACAGCAAGGTTGGGCATGTTTTGGCTCTTCAGTTGTTGTGTGACTACAATATCCATCATATAATTCAACTGGCCAGTGGTCACATAGGAACCTGGTGGGCACATAGGAACCACTGCAGACTCAGAGCAGAAGTAGGCAATCTTTGAATCTTCAGTTTATCTAGGACTAGGACCTAGCTGTATTATCCTCAGAAAGCTATCAGCTGTCCAGTAACAGCTAAAAAGCCAACAGTAAACCGAGGTCCATATTCAGAAAGTAAACAATGAGAATTCTAAAGCATACTGACTACAGCAAATGTGAAAAATAAAAACATTATCAAATTCACATGGCTTGAAATGGGGGCTATTAACCTCTTCAATGTTAGAGAAGTTTACAACACATTTTGGCCACATGTGGAGGAACACATTTAGGCAGAATCTCACCTTACCTACTTTAAGTTTATTCACTTAACATAGTAGCATAGTTTATAAGGCTGAAAAAAAGAAATGCATCCATAAAATTCAGTTTTTGCCATATCACCTTCATTGTTCCAGAGGGAGAAATAACACCGTTTGAAGCTATTTCCAATTAATGCCTGAGTGGGTAAAAATATTTCTTCCTGACTCCAAACGACAATTGGATATCTACCAGGATCAACATCCTATCTACACTGAAACCAACGGTCTTATTTCTCTATATTGTTCTGAGCTATAAAGGTATCCAATACTTTATAATAAAACAACAGTATCTGCAAACACAGCTTCCTGAGGCAAATATATCCACAACCTTTGTGACCTTACTGTAAAAAATCCCTGCCTTTGCTTTGGTCCAAAGTGCCTTTCTTCTAGTTCTAGTTTTAATGGATGCCCCTTGTTTATTGTTCAGGTATTTGAATAGTTTTTCAGAGGCTTCTTTGTGTTGAATATATTTGTAAATCTTAATCATATCCCCTACTGGATGTCTGATTTTAATATAAATAAACCCAGTTTGGTAAGTCTCTTTCTAACTAAAATACTCTTATCCCTGTATTGTTTTTTTTGCAAGTCTCTGCTTTTTTCAGTTTTTACTTAGTTATTGCCCAAAACTGTACTCCATATTTTAGATGAGGCCTTACTAAGTATATGCATTAGATACCCTCAGGTGCACCACCAGTGAAGTAGAAAGAGGTAGAATTATATTTCCATCCTGTGCATTTATACCACTTTTTGTACATGATAGTACCCTGTTGACTATTGCAGCAGCTGAGTGAAACTGTACACTGCTGTGGAGTTTATTGTTTATCAGTAATCACGAATCTTTCTCCAACAAGAATTCCTCAAGATGTTTTCTCTTTAGTGTATATGTAACGTGCACATTTTTACAACTCAAATCTGACATTTATATATATCAATAAACAGGGCCAGATTTGCAATAAGGCAGAGTAGGCATCTGCCTACAGGCACAACCCACAGAGGAGCACTTGTCACTGAAATCAATTTTATTTTTTTATTTTTTTATCACAGCGCTCGCGTTGAGCACAGTGGCGACGGTAACCATCCACATAGTAAGGTCTGTGCCTCCTTCGGCACAGTTCTGTATGCTGTTGCTCCCTCCTCGGCTCTTTAGTAATGCAGAGTGCTGGGAGATCACATCGTCTTCCAGCGCTCTGCATTATTGAAGAGAAGACCGCGGGAGCAACAGCATACAGATCTGTGCTGAAGGAGGCACAGACTTTTCCTGCTGCTGGACCACCAGGGAGGTAGGAAACAGATATGGGGGGCAATGTGAAGATGGTGGGGGCAATGTGAGGGCAAGTTAGAAGCTGATGGGGGCAATGTGAGAGGAAGTTGGAGCTGATGGGGGCAAGTTGGAGCTGATGGGGGCAATGTGAGGGCAAGTTAGAAGCTGATGGGGGCAAGTTGGTGCTGATGGGGGCAATGTGAGAGCAAGTTGGAGCTGATGGGGGCAAGTTGGAGCTGATGGGGGCAATGTGAGAGCAAGTTGGAGCTGATGTGGGCAAGCTGGATCTGATGGGGGCAATGTGAGGCCAAGTTGGAGCTGATGGGGGCAATGGAGATGATGGGGGCAAGTTGGAGATGATGGGGGCAATGTGAGGGCAAGTTGGAGCTGATGGGTACAATGTGAGGGCAAGCTGGAGCTGATGGGGCAAGTTGGAGCTTATGGGGGCAAGTTGGAGCTAATGGGGGCAATGTGAGGGCAAGTTGGAGCTGATGGGGGGCAACGTAAGGGCATTATGGTTATGTGGGGGGGTAATGTGGAGATTTGGAGCATTGTGTAGGTGTCCAATGGAGATAGTCAATGGGGTGGGGAGCTTCAGATTTCTGTGCCTACAGGCTCCTGAGATGTAAATCTGGCCCTGTCAATATATCTGCCCTGAAGTATGTTTCCTTCATAAGAGGCCATTATTAAAGGCATGAGGTAGCCAACCAAAGTCTATCATAAGTCACTTGCACTTCAATGTTAAATCCCACAAATTGGCATAATTAATTCTAGGGATGAGAGAAAATAGGCCATTTTCCTCCTAAAGCAACCTTTTCCTCCCATCACTAAGTAAAGAGATAGTAATGTCAGGATATAAAGTTATGAAAGCTGGTCACTTGACTGGACAGGTTGCAATGAGGGACAATATTGTGTCTGACAGTAAAAGGAAAACCATGTCTCCCAAGTATCCCCCTTTAGGAGGGACAATTCCTATTTGAGACCCAAATCCTCCTGTCCCTTTTTTTCACCCTGGTGTCCTTCTTTTTAGGAGATCAGACTGTGTGGTATGTATATAGGTGTATCACATTGCTCCACAACAATAAAACTCACATTAATGTGTTGTTTAACCTTCTGTATATGTGTTTATAAATGAGTCTGTGTGGATAAAATAATTTGGCCTTGCTCTAAATCATTTATTCAGTCACACAGACATGTCCATAGGTCATAAAATAACCTAGAAATTATTGGTAATGCCCACAGAATGACCGCATAAAAAAAAAGTGTCCCTCTTTGGCCATTTGAAATGAGATGTATGAGAAAACCCTTGACAAAGAGGAGCAAGGTTTTCCTTATGTTAACACAATATTGTTGAGATCAGTCCAGACCAGCGTACAGATCTTAGAAGACTCTGCGTGACATAGGGAAGGGGAAACTTTAAAATAAAGTGACAAGAAGAATACAATGATATGGACAATTACAAAGATACCGTTCATTATAAAAAAAAAGTATAATGAATAGTCAATCTTAACTTTAAATCCTGACATTACTATCTCTTTAAATCGGTGTAGTTCTATCTTCCCAGAGGTTTTTTCAGAGCCGTGCTTCTCAAACATGTTCCCAGGGATCACCAACAGGTCAGAACCTCAACATATCCATTGGCTATTTGAGGATTATGGGTGTTTTATTCCTGCATCAGCTGGAGAACCACTCTTTCCCATCCCTGGTCTGAACTTAAAGTCGTCTCTACAAATCATCTGCTCGATTTTCAAGAAGTGATACTATTCACAACATAATAATAATATGATTTATTAAGGCCTACACGTGCAAAAAAGTGGGGCAATTTCATGGAGAACCAACTGCCACAAAACTGCTCATTATATAACCCCCTAGATGCTAGAGAGATCTCCACATGTTGATTCTCAATGTGATGGAGATCTCTATGGTATTTAAGGGGTTAAAATCCTCATATAAACCTTTGCGTGCCCCTCTGGCACTCAAAGGGTTTAATCAATGAAAATGTATTTTTAATTATTTTATGTTACAGTTGATTTCCACCGTAAGGGCTCTAGTGTTGCATATATAACTAAAAAGACCATTGATTTAAATGGGAGCTTTAAACGCATTTATTGCTGGAGAGAACTCAAAATATTGCATCGTAGAGTGTCTGCGGAGAATTGAGTGACAGATCTGGTGCATCTCCTGGTACCTCACTGTGCTAGGAGCTGCACTCCCTTCTTCAATGCATCTCCTGTTACTCACACAAAGCTCTGATTCCCCTCCCATAACTCTCAGTACTCTGCTTTGCCTCACAGTAGCAGCAGCAGGGACAGAGAGCTCTGCACAGGATGCTCTGAACACAGAGAGCTGGGTACAGACCCAGGTTCATGTCAATCAAGTCTGTGTGATGGTGCAGAGAGGAGACAGAACAAGCTGGGACCAGTTGGACTTGGTGAGGATACTATCAATGTCTGTTGAGACTGTCTTCTCTTTTGCGGCTGTATTCACATATCTAAGTTAGACACTTTAATGCAAGACAGGGCTCTGGTTTATAAAGTGGAGCAATCATGGGTTAAGGCAACTGCACCTTATGTAACAAATGAAAATTCCATTTGATTTTAAAGGGGCTTTTAACCTTTTGGATGCTAAAGAGGTCTCTAACACATTGTGAAGCAATTAATTGAAGACCTTTGTGAAGCCATGAATAGAAGACCTTTCTAGCACCCAAGATGTTAATGAACATTTTTAGATTTAGTTTTACTTTTTTTAAAATGAAATTTTTAAATGTTTATATTTATTGGTACATTTTTAAAGGGGCTATTATCCCTATTCATGCTGGAGATGTCTGCAATGAGAAGCCACTAGCATGAAAGGGGTTAATTTGATACATATTGTACAGTTGTTTTTGTATTTCAGAGGGAGTGCACTGAAATTCTAGGGAGCTTTCTGATAGGACTGTCAAGGCAGTAGCAGTGATACAATGTTGCACTATCCAAGCAGCACTGAGTGCTCTGTATGCTCTGGAGGAAAGCATATCTGTTGCATGGAGAGCACAACATTGTATCACTAGATCTGCTTTCACAGTCCTGTCAAAAAGCTCTCTGGAAACTAAAATTCAGGGATCTCCCTGTCGGGCACATAAAAGTGTTAACAAAATAAGTTGACAAAAAAAAAAAAAACATTATTAAAGGTGAAGGCAATTTAATTTTTAATAATATGCATTTGCAAAATATGTATAGTCAAAAATGAGCTTGACTGCCGCTTTAACCCTTTGAATGTCAGAGGGGTATGCAATGCATTGCTTTGCAATGAGTTGCTTACCCCTCTGGCATTCAAAGAGTTAAACAAATTGAAACAGCAGGTTGTGAATTGTTAGTCTCCAGTCTGCTGCCACTGGTAATGGATGCTTTCTGGCTCAAATTGTTCCATTCAAATAAAAAAATAAATGCATCTGACAATCTCATATTGCAATAACATAACTGAGAGGATTGCTACTTTTGGTTGCAATGTGTTATTTGTTATGATGGATTGGGGATCTGTGTATAAAGACCAAAATGTGACAACACAACTACTTCCTGTAGATCAATCACACATTTAATCGATTTGAATTGGGTTTTTTGTTTTAGGAGTATAATGATGTGGTGGTTTTGACAAAAAAACTGCTCCAATTTTGAGCAATATGCTGAAAGAATTGACACTATCCAGTTACACTTTACAGGACAGATAACAATTTCCTTTGATTTGAATGGGGCTTCTAATCTCTTAACCCTTTGTGTGCCAGTGGGGTACGCAACGCATTGCTTTTGTGTTGCATACCCCTCTCGCACTCAAAGAGTTAAATGCTAGAGAGCTTTCCAATTAATTGAGATGCACTCTCAGGCAATCAAATGGTTAAAAGTCCCATTTAAACCAACTGGAATTAGAAATGGAATTTTTATATGTTCCCTATGGTACAGTTGGTTAACTAAAGTTTCTCTACTTTTATTTATGCATATGGTCTCAAAATGAGCCACTGCACCATATTTATATATTTAGGAGGGTTGTATGCTAATCTATAGGACAATCTTATAGCATGGAGTTAGATCACATAGACTGATGTGACAGCAAGCAGATCACTGTTTTATCAAGATGAGCCATAGACTAGCATGCAAAGGGACTTTTTCATTGTTGTCTCAAGCGGCTGAAATATGAATGTGATACACTTCATGCATTTTACTGTGAACCCTTTACACATCTGTAAGAAGTGATTGCAAGTATCTACTTTTGTTCCTTTCTTTTTTTCATAAAAAAGGATGTATTTTTTCACAGTATCCAAGTAACCAAATATACAGTATAACGATTGAGAAAAACAGCAGATGTACTGCTTTATGCACGGGTTTCTTGTCTGGACGCACTGGGAAGAATACATTGCATACCACTCTGGAAATGTGTTGCATACTCCTGGCACACAAGGGGTGAAAGGGTTAATGCAAGTAAGTCCTGGAAGCTTTCCCTGTAATATGCACTGAAAAACAGAGTCATTTTGCTACAGATTTCTCTGTGCCTTCTTAGTACATGTCATTAAACAAGCACAGAGGAACAGATTATGCTAAAATGCCCTTTCACTGCCCCACTGCACTCCCACGGGTGTGAATAGATTAAAGAGGACAAATGGATAGTAAGTAGGTCTTAGGCAGGCACAGCATATAGAAATCAGTTGCAGCTCCTGTTTTAGGGCGGTATGTTCAAAAGAAAAGTGGAAAAGTTACAGAGCAAATCATTTACACCATGGGGAGATCTAAAAATTCCCACTGAATTAAATGGGGATTTTAATGCCTTAAATGCTATAGAGGTCTCCAACGCATTTTTTCGCAATGTGCATACCTGGGAACTTTCTTTGTTAAAGTCCCCTCAGAGGACTCATGTACTGCTGCTGGGGGAGACAAATGATGCGATTTTTGTAAAAAAAAAAGGGGTAGGGCCTAATCATGGTTGGGGCTGGGCTTCCCGGACTAAGTCATAAAGTGGGTGGGAAGTGAGTAGAACAGGTTGGCGGAAAGAGGGGAAGTGGGAGGAACAGATTGGGAAGGAGGGAAAGTGGGCGGGTAATGGGAGGAACAGGTTGGAGGAAGGAGGAGAAGTGGGTAATAAATGGGAGGAACATGCTGGGAAGTAGCAGAAGTGGACAGAGTTTCATAATAAACATCCCACCACTGGAGAATCAGCTCCTGTCGCCAGAGACCCTGTAATTCAGTGTAAAAACCAGAGTCTCCAGGGGAAATACAGAGGGAGTTCCCATGTATGGCAATGTGTTGGAGGCTCTGTAGCACTGAAGGGGTTAAAATCCCCATTTTAATCAATGGGAATTTGGGGGGATTTTTAGCTCTCCCCTGTAGTGCAAATGATTTGTCCTGGAACTCCTCCATATTCCTTTTGAATATAAGTCCCTTGGGGAAAATGTATAACCTGAAGTTATAAAGAAAGTGTCTTTAAAATTGTCTCAAAGAGGCATACTTCACTTTCACTTTCTTCAGAGAAGAAAGCCGATCTGAATGGATCACAACGAGGGACAATCTTGTGTCTGCATTAGGAGAAAACTGCCTTCCTTCATCAAGTGGGGCAAGGTTTTCCCAATACTGATGGAAGACTGTCCCACGTTGAGATCTGTCCTGTCAAGTGACTGGTTTCCAGATCTGAGGGGAGGCTGCTTGACATATGGAATAGGGACGGGAAGGGAACACTTTAAAATACATTAAAATGAAGACTACAATGTTGTGGACAGTTAGAAAGTTATGTTTTGTTATAAAAAAAATGTATGTAATAATTCTCTAGGATGTTTGTCAGAAACCGTTATGTACAGTAGAGACTGCCTGAACACATATAATGCTGGGAGTTCTGTGCTGGGAGCATTCTGTGCTTTCGGGCAGTCTCTGCAGTGCATGACTGCGTCGGCGGCAGGAAGCAGAGCAGGACAGGCCTCTTATCCCTTTGAGTGCCAGTGGGGTATGCAACATGTGTTGCGTACCCCTCTGGCACTCAAAGGGTTAACATCACCCGGACCTTGGCCCGTGTACATGGGCTTTTAAACTAGTATTGAATAATCAACGCTGCCTTAATATCAACACATTCCTTTCTCTGATAAAATGTCCTTATTCCTTATTATGAGTGTTGGTATTTATAACTTTTTCTAGGTATATTTATAAATGTGGTGACTGTAAAGAATAAGAACAGGCATGTCCTTAGATAGCTGGCAAAAATTCTATCACTACATTTTTGCAAATAGTGGAATTTCTTTATAAATTCACTGCACCACTTTTTACATACTCCCTAATGCCTTTTCTTTAAAAAAGAAAAAAAATCCTACACATTACTAAGTCCCCTAAAATGTTGTTAACACTTTATAACACACTTACAGCCATTTTAAAGGGATAGTATTGTTTCAAAATGAAAGCAGCTCCAATCATCTTCATAGTATTTGGGCCGTGGAGAATGTTATTTCAATACTGTCAGAGTTGTAGTTCAAGAGTAACTGAATTATAAAGTATCCCCCTCCCGCCCCTTTTACTGATGTAACACTGCTCACCTAAGAGCAGAAAGGTGGTGTCCACATGGCTTGCAGAGAGGGACAATATTAAAATTGGCATAAGAAAAAAACCTGAATAACCTGTCAAGGGGTCAGGGTTTTCCTTATGCTCACAGCAAGAACATTGTCCCTTGTGGTGAGCTGTCTGGTCTTAAAGGGATAGTAATACTTCGTTTTAACTTTATTTTATTTCGTAGGCATTAAAAAAACACGAAGAATGATATAAGTCTTATCTCTCAAACCTTTATGGTTTAAGAGATATTTACAAGCAAAGTGTCCCCCTCCCGCCCCTTTTACTGATGTAACACTTTTCAGCCAGGGCAGAAGGGAGCTGCCCAGGTAGACTGCAGAGAGGGACAATCTTCAATAAAGATAACGGAAAAAACTTGAAAAGCTTGTCAAGGGGGGCAGGGATTTCATTGTTCTCATAGGAATAAGAGTGTCCCCTTCTGTTATCTGTCCAGTCTATGGACTGCATTCCACATCTGAGAAGAGATTGTTTACAGTAGGTAAAAGGGGCGGGAGGGGGAAACTTTGCTTGTGAATATCTCAAAAACCATAAAGGTTTGAGAGATAAGACTTATATCATTCTTAATGTTTTTTTAATGCCTACAAAATAAAATAAAGTTAAAACGAAGTATTACTGTCCCTTTAAAGGGATAGTAATGTTTCAAAATAAAAGCAGCTCCAATTAATCTTCATAGTATTTGGGCCATGGAGAATGTTATTTCACTACTGTCAGAGTTGTAGTTCAAGAGTAATTGAATGATAAAGTATCCCCCTCCCATCCCTTTTACCTAGTGTAAGCCACGTCTCCTCAGATGTGGAATCTGGTCTTAAAGCTTCTTTTCCTTTAATCTCCCCATTTTTTTCTAAGTGCTATTCCATTCAGTCGACTTTTTTGAAAAGTGGAGTAGAAATGGTCTTGTCCAAATAAGTATTGTGGCGCAATGTATTTATAAAGAAATTTGCTAATTACGCCAAAAAATCAAGGCAGTTTTAGCTATTAAATCTTAACGTTAGGTTTAACCTGTTCTTAATGGAAGTATACATTGATAGGTATGTATGCAATAAAATATTCTGAGTTGCACATTTTCTGCAAATTTTCTCTGAATATTCTCAGACAGACATATTTATAAGCTTGACTTTACTTCTTTATAAAATGACCAGACTTTATGGGGGAGATTTATAGAAGTGGAGCTAAGTGAAAATAGATGTAACAAAGTGTCCGATATTTATAAATGTAATAATAATAATAGTTTAAGAGGACTGAATGCCGTGTAGTATGTTTTTTGTAAAATGTAGTAAGAACGTTTGTAAAAAGTTGCACGGTGAATTTATAAAGAAATGTTGGTATTTGTGACAATTTTGAGACATCATTTTCACCAGAATCTTAATGCCAGGTATATGCTGTCCTTAAAGGGTTAGTAATGTCAAAAAAATGTTCTTTGCATTTAGAAGAGCTTAAAAAGTTGAGCAAAAAAAACTTATCTCTCCATTATGGTTTGAGAGATACAGGGATTTAAATTTCGATGTTTCCTGCTGACATCTGTAAAGCTGTCAGCAGGAGATCCATGTCGGTCGACACGGAGGATCTGCAGCAGAGCCGCAATCACGTTATTGATAACGAATCCCTTCACTGGAATGGTCTTAAATGTGTGGATGCAATGTGGAAATTGGGGGCAATGTGGGGGCAATGTGGAGATTAGGGGCAATGTGGGGGCAATGTGGAGATTGGGGCGATGTGCAGATTGGAGGCAATGTGGAGATTGGGGGCAATGGGGGAGCAATGTGGAGATTAGGGGCAATGGGGGGCAATGTGGATATTGGGGGCATTGGGGCGTGCAATGTGGTCAGGGGGGCCATGGCAATTTCTGCAACAGGGCCTGGGGGCTTCTAGTTACGCTTCTGGGTGTGCTTTGTCCTTTTAGTACAACTTTCATGTCAAAAGAGGAGGAGTTCAGTACTTGTAATTAATGTGGCCTTGATTCTTTAGTGAACGCATTGACAAAGTGCCACAAGGCACATAACAGCTGCTGGCTATATCTGTGGATTACCATCTGTTCCCCTATTTGTCTATTTAAAGGGATAGCAATACTTAAAAATTACTGTCCTGCATCTTGTAGCCCCTAAAAAACTGAGTAAAACGACACCAGCGGCATCTCTCAAACCTTTATGGTTTGAGAGATATCCGCTTTCAAAGTTCCCTATTCCCTGACGTCAGCATTCCAGCTGACAGCAAAGGAATCCGGTCTCGGGACCGGCGGCAGCTCTGCAGCAGTGCTGAGATCTTGTTATAGAAACAGAAATCTTTCACTAAAATGGTCTCCTACACGTAGAAGCCCATTTTAGTAAAGGATTTCTTTTTTATTAATGCGATCTCTGCACTGCTACAGAGCCGCCGGCTGATCCCAGGAGAGGATTCCCCTGCTCTCAGCTAGAACGCTGACGTCAGGGGAAAGCCAAAAAGAGGGAAATTTGAAATCAAATATCTCTCAAACCATAAATGTTTGAGAGATGCAGCTGGTATCATTTTACTCAGATTTCTAAGGGCTACAAGATGCAGGATAGTAATTTTTAAGTATTACTATCCCTTTAATGCAGAGTACACACTAAAGAACAGCTAACTGGGTGAGTGCCGGTATATTTGTATCTTTCATGCAAGTGTTAAGAAGGCAGGCGTAGGAACAGAAGATCGATTCCAGCTCCTGTTTTTACACAGATATGTATTCATATATTTATTTCAATGTTCCATATTCCAGAAGATGAAGATGAGTAATTCTGGAGCAAACTAATAACACTTTAGGGGACAAATAAAACATTTGCATAGGTTTAAATGGGTCTTTTACACCAAGAATCCTAGAAAAGTTCAAGCATTAAAAAAAAAAAACCTTTACATAACTGGGAACCTTCTGGAACCTCTAGACATCCACTAAGGAATGGGGGTTGGAATGTCCAAATGATGCAATTTCTGTCATAAAGTGGGTGGGCTTCATTGGCGTGGTCAGGATTAGGGGGAGGATGAGTTTGCTGGTAAAATGGGTGGAGAGTGGGAAGAACTCAGGAGACTGTGACCAGAACAGGTAGTGAAGTGGGTGGTGTTACAAGAGAACTCACTGAGCCCTGCAAATCAGCTAACCAGAGCCTCCAGGAGAGTTCCTGAGTATGCCCATTTGCCTCAGTAGGAGTTAGGGTATAGCTGTTTGTCCTAGATTTGTTTATCTTTAGCTTCCTGAATAATACCAAAAGCAGATCTTTGCTGGTAGTTTTACAGAGAAACTCTTTGGTAGCGCACCTGAGCTCTTCTGACTTATCAGAACGTCTGCACAAATTGCTTCCAGCTTCCATTCTAGGAAAATAACATGTTTGCGTCCTAATTATTCTGTTAGTGCTGTGAATATTAAACTTCTATTTTCTATCATTAAAATTGTTCACTCATACATACAAGTAATTAAGACACTGAAATTATTTTTGCTCTAAAGAAAATAACCAAGAGATGCCACATACTGTTTAAAGCCATATCTATAGTCACATCTCACCTCCCATCATTTCACAGCTTTCAGTAAAATATTAATCAGCCAAATATTTGTACTATGCAGTTAGTGAAGCTACAGCCAATATTAATAAGGTAACATTGTCTGCATTTAAGACACTCAGTTTATACTCTGTAGAAATGTATGTGCCATTATAAAATACCATTGGATATAAAACAAAAGGAAAAAATCACACCCACAGAATTGTAAAAAGAAGCCAAATGTATTCACAACAGTGCAGAAAACGTCTCCAACATCTCAGTCTATGCTCAGACATTTAACAGGACTTTATGCAGTACTGTGAGACCTCTCCCCTAAATAAATCTCTAAAGGCTTTATCTTACTACATTGGTCCCACATATTCGACAAGGAACCGACTTAACCCTTTGAGTGCCTGAAAAGGTCAAGCTATGATCAGAAAGGACAGAGGCTGTCCTGGATGCACAACATGCTAATGTAGATGCTTTTCCCATAAATATTAACCCTATGAGTGCCAGGGGGTGCACAACGCATTGCAAAGCAATGTGTTGTGTACCCCTCTGACACTCCAAGGATTAAGGGGCCTGAGGAAGGCAACCACAAAACTTAACAAAATTCTAAACGTATTCCCATATCTGTGGGAGCCTCCATTCACAATATTGTCAGGGGGCCTCAAAGGTTCTTAAAGCACCTCTGGCAAACAATAGATTTCATCATGGAAATACATTACCAGGGAGGGTCAGTGGTAACACATGGGCATCAGATTGCTGCAGACATATGTCACATGATCACTGAAAAATGTAAACACAGAAAGAATATTACTTGAAACAAAAGCAAACACTTTTTCTGTTTATCGTCCTACACCACTTTAATTGATGCTATGCAACATTTACAGGCACAGCTGAAAATATGATATTCATCCATTTCAATAAATAAGACCTGTTATCTACACAGCTTATAGTCTCAATAAATGTTTCTATTTCCAAACTGGTCAATAGTTTTAGAGATATTTGAATTAGTAGCTGGTTAATCTAGCTCAGCAGAGCTTTGTCCTCTGACTTGGTTAATTAAAGCTGCATAATTAATTACTTACCCACGTTTCCAGAAAATTGTCTATCTCCACCTTCTTAGACAACGAAAATCAGTTTCCACCAGAGGGGTGGATTAAATTGATAAGGAAGAATAATCATTGAAATCCTTTAAGATGGAGGGTCACACAGAGGGAAGGACTTGGAAATGTGCATATTACAAGAAGAATGAAAACACCATGTAAAATAAATATTCATTTTAATGAATAGGCAAAACTTTTTAAAGTGATAGGTACACTTTAATCACACTTACTCAAGATTTCCTAAATATGTCTGCTGGTTACAGCAACACCTTTTCTTCTGCAACCATTCCAGAGACTGCAGATCCCTCCATCAAAGAGGTTTAGAGGTGTTTCTTAACCCTCTGAGTGGCAGGCATGTGCTAAACTCATTGTGGAGCAATGTGCCAAGCACCTCTCTAGCACACAAAGGGTTAAATTTAAAGAGGCTGATATCTCACACATAACAGTTCCCGGTATAGGCACCTTTTTACCATGGAATACAGCTAGGAATAGGGACTTCCAGGGCTGTGAACCCCAGAATCCCAGCCCTAACCCTAGTATCCCCACTATTGCTACTCCACTCCCCGGCCCTAACCCTAGCGATCGGAGACCTAGCCTTCCTAACCGTAGCAATGAGAACCCTAAAACTCCCAGCCCTAGCCAAGTGAACCCCTAAAAACCCTTCTTGGGGACCCCTACACCCCTAACCCTAAAGGCAGTAATCACAGGTATCACAGGAACCCCATGAACACAGCCCTGGAAGTCCCTATTCCTAGCTGTATTCCATGTTAAAAAAAGGTGCCTATACCTTTAAATTTCCGCTCCCAGACAACACTCGCCCCAGAATTGCTCGACATATGAGCAATATACCTGTTTGGATGGATGTGTGCAAAATGCTGTAAGGAGTCTCCTGGATCTAGCCAACTGAACCGCAGGAAGTGGGGAATAAAAATGTTCTTTTATTTAAATGAGGTTTTAATTCATTAAATACTGAATTGCCCTCCAGTGATTGCGCCACAATGTGCTGAAGACCTCTGTAGCATTGCAATGTATTAAAATCCTCATCTGTGGAGATTTTTATTCTTCCGGTATGGTTCACTTGGATTGTTTCTGAATTTCTCATATTTTGCTTTCTACATAAGGCTGTGCTTTCAGTAGGACCCTGCACTAGGGATGTTAACACTTTGAGTGCCAGAGGGGTATCCACCGCATCTTCAGGCACTCAAATGGTTAAGGAATGAGCATACCCGAGAACTGTGTTTTTACCCAGATCTTAGGAACTTCTGGTAAAGGGCCAGATTCTTCAGAGTTACTTACTATATCAGCTATGGGCATGCTGAGGCCCTCCAGCTGTGCAGGACTATAACTCCCATCATGCACAGCCAGCCATAGACTGAAATTGCAGTATTCCACAGCTGGAGGGCCCCAGGTTTCCCATGCCTGTCTTAAATGATCTGGATTATCTGAATCCTTCTTTATTCCCTATATTGGTGCCAGTTCTACCAGGAAAGCAGAAAGAGAAGTCCTGCTTGTATTGTATGTGTTCATCAGTGATAGCTCTAATTTATAGAATATTATGGATTCCTTGAGCACTGACTGGATCACCTATGGTTAGAGCAAACAGGAACATATCACTTAGAATCTACATTACAGTATTTAAATGGTTAATATTTCAAATACCTCAAGGTCATCTCAATCTTAAAATTCAAAGGTACGGGAATGAGAGTCTAAGATTGAGGGGTGTAAAAAGAGAGCTCAGTGGGGTCCCTTTATACCATAATGATGCTTTGGCTGCATGTCTGAGATAATGAGGAATCAGCATCCAGGATCCCTGTGGTGTCTCCCTGTTGGAAAGAGGTTTGCAAACCATAACTAGAAATGACTGGAACAATCTTTACAAGGAAACCAGGCATGCTGCCTCTGCTTTGTCAGTGAGTGGATATGACTTTATATAAGTCTTCCACTGCCCCTTGACTGCACGTCCTCAGTCTTTTGCGGTGTGCATATCACTCTGTTATTCCCCCAGGCTACGGTTTTAATTCAAAGACTTTATAGAATATATTTATATAAAATTCTTTGTGTTTTTAATTCATAGAATTCATAGAAAACATTAGCTAACAATATTGCAAACTGTGGGTTTCTGAAAGCTGAATCAAACAAAAAAAAATGATTTTTGCCTAGTTGAGTTGAGTTGTCGGGGAGAGAAAGTATGTCCTTCACTTGTGTGTATATACACTACTGTTCAAAAGTTTGGTGTCATTTAGAAATGTACTTGTTTTCCCTCAAATGAGTTGCAAAATTAATAGGAAATACAGTCAAGATGTTGACAAAGTTAGAAATAATGATTTTTAATTTGACTCGTTAACGACCCATGACGTGCCAGGACCATCATGGGTAAACATCCCTAAAGGACCCATGATGGTCCTGGCACGTCATGGGTTAAATGGATAGCAGCGTGCCTCGGACTGAGCGCTCAGCTTCCGTCATTGTCTGTTCTGCCAGTTCACGTGATTGCTCCAGGAGCGATCACATGTACAGGCATTTTGATTGAAAAGGCAATGTGTTTGACACACTGCCTTTGTGTCTGCTCTGTGCCTCTCTCTTCCTTACTAATAAAGTAAGAGAGCAGACACATAGATTAAATCATGCAGTATTTGGGGGTATTAATCCCTTCAGTGCTGGTGCTGGGGGCTGGCTTGATGCAGGTCCATTTCTGACCTAAAAGCAACTTTTTTTTTAATACAGTTAAAAAAGAAAAAATATGTCAATGAAACATTGTATTAATAAACTAAATCGTTTACGTGTACAAGAAAAATAATGGCAGTGTGATTGTTGTAGAGCCATTTATACACACTGCCAAATCATATAAATAAAAAAGTGGGAAAATAGGGAGGGAAAGAGGGACATGGGTATTTTCACCAGGGGGAACAGTGCCCACTTAAAACTGCCCATTTTGTAGGTATGACTGACTGGTCATACCTTTCATGCAGTCTCTATAAAAATGTAACCCATTGCGCACAAATGATGGCAAGAGAAAAAATAAAAATGGTGTTTTTTTTCTTTTTTTTACAATTTTCTTTAATTTTATAAAATATATGGTGGACTATCCATATAAATGTCATATCAAAAGAAAACCCTACTTGTGCTTGAAAAAATGGTATATAATTTGCATGGGTAAAATAAAGTACTTAAAGGGAAAACAGTGTTGAACAAAGACATAGTCAAAAAGGTCAGAATTGCTCTGGTCCTTAAGTGCAGTCCACCCCAGATTTTCCAGGTTCTTAAGAGGTTAAATAATAATTGTGTCCTTCAAACTTTGCTTTCCTTCGAAGAATCCTCCATTTGCAGCAAATATAGCCTTGCAGACCTATGGCATTCTAGTTGTCAGTTTGTTGAGGTAATGTAAAGAGAGTTCACCCCATGATTCCTGGAGAACCTCCCACAATTTGTTGAGGTAATGTGAAGAGAGTTCACCCCATGCTTCCTGAAGCACCTCCCACAATTTGGATTGGCTTGATGGGCACTTCTTACCTAGCATACGGTCAAGCTGCTCCCATAACAGAAACAAGGACATTTGTAAGCGACCCCAAACTTTTGAATGGTAGTGTATATTTTGCTAATTTACTATAACTCTTTGAGTGCCAGAGTGGATACCTCTCTGGCATTCAAAGGGTTAAAGGTGTCTATTTATACACAACCATATACAAAAAACTAGGAAAAGAACAATTCTGGGGGAGACCAACTGCTCCACGGGGAACAAATGAATATTTCCATCAATGTAAATGATGTTTTTAACCCCGTGAATGATAGTGAGGTCTGTAACATATTGGAAAGTAATGCCTTGGAGACCTCTATAGCATTCAAGGAATTAAAAGTCCCATTCAAATCAATGGTGTTTTGGGGAATGTTTATGCTTATCCTCCGCTGTAGTTGGCTTGTTCCGGAATTTCTTCACTTTCTTTGTGCATATGGCACATTGTTATGGGAGAATCTGCTGGAAATTTAAAAAACAAAAACATGCATGTAAAACTTCTTATCTCTCAAATAATAGTGTTACTTCTAAAGTGTAGCATAGGGGAGATTTTTTTTTATTTTTTAAAGGGATAGTATTGTCTCATTTTCATAAAACTGAATCTTGTAGCTATTAAAAAACTAAACTAAACATTCCCAGTCCTATCTCTCAAACCTTTATGGTTTGAGAGATAATCACAGCTAACGTCCCCCCTCCCTCCCCTTTCCCTGATGTCAGCGATCTAGCTGACTGCAGGGGAATCCGGTCCCGGGACCGTCGGAGGCTCTTCAGCAGAGCCAAGATCAAGAGACGTAAAAAGAGTTACTTCACTGGAATGGTCTACAAAGTGTGCTTGCAAACCAGGAACACTTTGTAGACTGTTCCAGTGAAGTAACTCTTTTTATGTCTCTTGATCTTGGCTCTGCTGAAAAGCCTCAGACGGTCCTGGGACCGGATTCCCCTGCAGTCAGCTAGAGTGCTGATGTCAGGGAAAGAGGAGGGAGAGGGAAACTAAGATTATCTCTCAAACCATACTGGTTTGAGAGATAGGTCTGGGAGCGTTTAGTTTACATTTTTAATAGCTAGAAGATTAAATTGTATTAAAATGAGACAATAATATCCCTTTAAAGAATGCTAAATGTACTCACTTATATCTCTGCATCATCTTTAAAATAAAGTTGTTAGAATGGTTTTATGCCTTTTCAATTTACTGTGCAGTAACCCTTTGAGTGGTATTTCAACTGTCCCTTTTTAGGAGGTATGCAGTTCCTCTTTGAGACTCAAATCCCTCTGTCCCTCTTTCCCACTCTGGTGTGTGTATAAGTGTATCGCATTGTTACACAACAATAAAATTCACATTAATGTTTGTTTAAACTTCAGTATATGTGTTTATATATTAGTCTGTGTAAATAAAATACTTTGGTCTTGCTCTACATCATTTATTCATTTACACATTATTGATAATGCCCAACCCACCAGCCACTGCCCCTAGCAACACCACTAGGACCATGCACTGCCTTGAGCCAAACTCAGCACTTGTATCTCAGCACTTAACACCCTCTTACCCCATTGTATGTCTCCTTTTACCCATTTAGACTGTAAGCTCCTTGGGGCAGGGACCTCTCTCCCATTGTTTTGATGAATGTAGCACTTATTTCATCCCCCCTTATTTATTGTAACATATGTCTATTGTAAGGCGCTGCATACACTGTGTGGCACCATATAAATAAAGATATGCATACATACATACATACATACTTAAAACAAAAGTGCCCATTCTTGGCAAAGCAATGTGTTGATACCCCTCTGGAACACAAAGGGTTAAAGCTGTATTTGTGATTTATTCCAGTGCATTAAAAGCAAGTCATAAACCAGTGGTTCCCTAACAGGTCATGTACTTAGGATATCCCTGCTTCAGCACCTGACCCTTATGTACTCTGTATGTCTCCCATTACCACTTTAGATTGTAAACTTTCGGGCAGGGACCTCGCACCCAATGTTTCACTCTACAAAGCACTTGTAACCCTGTATTGTCTAAACCCTTAAATTGTAAAGCGCTACATACACTTGTGGCACTATATAAATAAACATATTCATTTGTTCATTGTGTAAAGATAGAATGACATGCATTTAAAGGGTTGCTATTATTGTCAGAATATAACACATTATAGAAATGCAGTCACCAGTCCCTGTGGCCTTTGTGGATCTGGGCATCTCTCAACAACTTTGGCAACAGGCTTCGGTAAACATGAGGACCCAGGGAGGGAGCACTGAACAGATCCAGTTTCACGTAAAGGCCAGTAAATGAAATGAGGTAAAAATCTCCATCTTTATTATAAACATGCAGTTTTAAAAACTGTTCCAAACAGAGGCTATATCGAGGTGATACATGTACACGAAGAGACTACTCGTCTTACTCGTAAGTGTAAGTTGGGTTGTGTCTTTGTGTTCATGTATCACCTCGATATAGCCTCTGTTTGGTGCAGTTCTTAAAATTTCATGTTTAGAATAAAGATGGCGATTTTGATTTCATTTCATTGACTGGTTTTTACATGAAAGTGGATCTGCTGAGCGCTCCCTCCCTGTGTTTTTGTCCCTGGCTTGTGCACAGGTGAAATGACTGAAACACTGATTAACTCTCCTGTACTCATGCAGGTAACCCTAAATATATGGCCTCTTAGGTGCCCCTGAGGACACAGTTGTGAATCACTGTCATCGGGGATAAAGTACCAATAAGAATTATAGGGAAAACTAACTGCACAATAGAGCTGTAGTGTTTCTCAACATTAGTTCTCAGGCCAGCTTTTCAAGATCTTCCAGTGTAATCAGTAGCTCTGGTACACAAAGGGTTAACTTGCTACTGCACTTATCTCAGTTTGTCCTAAAAGGCACCGGGATGAATGTACAAATTTGCCAGGCAGCTCCACTGGTATTACCCTTTCACTCCAGTGGTATCGCTTCAGCGTATGCACAGTGTACGATTGCTGTAGTACATACCAGCAGACACACTCTCACATCCTAAAGGCTTTAATGTCTGCAGACTCTGCACACCAGCCCCATAACATGCACAGGAAAATAATGTACAATCACAAATGCATCCCATTTAGCAGTTAGTATTAAACAAGCTCAGCCTGCCCCACTGCCATCCCATTGGAGCACGAGCCATTAAGGATAATTGTTGGTGTAAATTGCTTAGTAAACTGGCATTAGGCAGGCATAGCAACAGAAAATCAGTTCCAACACCTGATTTAATGTAGAATCATATTCATACTTTCATCCCACATCCAACATCATTCAGTGCCAGACGGGTATCCAGTGCTTGTGCAATGCATTAGATACCCCCTGGCACTCAAAAGGCTAAAGGGATCCTAAAAAGAATTGTATATTTGGGTCTCCTTGCT
Source organism: Rhinophrynus dorsalis (assembly GCA_037306005.1). NCBI lineage: Eukaryota > Metazoa > Chordata > Amphibia > Anura > Rhinophrynidae > Rhinophrynus > Rhinophrynus dorsalis. The sequence continues at coordinate 447,827,415 of CM074721.1, forward strand.
CAGTTCTGCCAGAGGTTCTTCCAATGGCCTTTCTTTTGGTGACTCAGATTATGCTTCCATACATGTATTTCTATCCCTGTGTACAATACATTGTCCCCCAAATAGAAACATAGAAACATAGAATTTGACGGCAGATAAGAACCAATCGGCCCATCTAGTCTGCCCAATTTCCTACTGTGTTAAAAAAAAAAAAAAAAACCTCAAACCTTTTTTGGTCCTTGGTCTTTTCTTATGTTAAGGACCGCCTTATGCCTATCCAATGCATGCTTAAATTCTGTCACTGTATTGACATCTACCACTTCTGCTGGTAGGCTATTCCACTTGTCTACTACCCTCTCAGTGAAGTAAAACTTTCTTACATTACATCTAAACCTGTGTCCCTCTAGTTTTAGACTATGGCCTCTTGTCCTAATGTTTTTACTCTTTTGAAATATACTTCCATCCTGTACTTTGTTGAATCCCTTCATGTATTTGAATGTTTCTATCATATCCCCTCTCTCTCTTCTCTCCTCCAAGCTATACATATTCAGATCCTTTAGTCTATCCTGATATTTCTTTTCCTGTAGACCAGTCACCATTTTAGTAGCCCTTCTTTGAATTTTCTCTAGAGTATCAATATCCTTCTGGAGATGGGGTCTCCAGTACTGTACACAATATTCTAGGTGAGGTCTAACTAGAGATCTGTACAGTGGCATGACTACTTCCCTTTTTCTGCTACTAATGCCCCTAGCTATACAACCCAGTGCCCTGCTTGCATTCCCCATCGCTTTATTACATTGCCTGCTTACCTTTAAGTCATTAGAAATAATTACTCCCAAATCCCTTTCCTCTGTTGTCTCTGACAGCACAGTACCCTTAATGGTATATTTTTCCTTTGGATTTTTATGTCCCAAGTGCATTATTTTACATTTATCAACGTTAAAGTGCATCTGCCACACTCTTGACCATTCTTCTAATTTACCTAAATCATTCGCCATTTGGCTTTTTCCCCCTGGAATGTCTACCCTATTGCAGATCTTTGCATCATCTGCAAAAAGGCATACCTTTCCTTGAAGACCTTTTACAATATCACTAATAAAAATATTAAAAAGAATGGGCCCCAGTACAGATCCCTGAGGTACTCCACTAGTAACACTCCTTTCGTCCGAATATTCTCCATTGACTACCACCTTCTGTCTCCTGTCACTCAGCCATTGCCTTATCCATTTCACTATTTTTACATCTAGACCCAAACACTGCAATTTATTTATGAGTCTTCTATGAGGGACAGTGTCAAATGCTTTACTGAAATCTAGATAAGCTATATCTACTGCTCCCCCTTGATCTATTATTTTAGTTACCCAGTCAAAAAAATCTATGAGGTTAGTTTGACAAGATCTTAATTTTAATACATTAAAAGTGTTTTATAATTGGTGTTATTCAAAAGTGAAACAGACAGATTCACTTCATGTATGACTGTGCATTATTATTATGATTTATTTATATAGCGCCAGCTTATTCCACAGTGCTGTACAATAGGGAATAGACATACAGACATATTAAATAGTACAAATCAAATGTGGAAACAGGAAGATCAGAGGGCCCTGCTCGTGAGAGCTTACAGTCTAGAGGAAAGAAGGATGGACACAGAAGGAGTAAGTGCTATTGAGTGTAAATGCCTCCTGCCACATAAACTGCTGGTCAGTGGGTGGGAGTGAGAAGTGCTGGTGAGTGCAGTGGTCCAGGCAAGGGGTGATTCTTGGTGATAGTGTTTATGGAGGTAGTTGTTAGACTTCCCTGAAGAGGTGAATTTTCAGGGAGCGTCTGAAGATGTGAAGGATGAGGGAGAGGGGATGGGGCAGGTGAGGGAATTCCAGAGCTCAGGTGCAGTACGGGAGAAGTCCTGTAGGTGGGAGTGGGAGGATGTAATAAGAGCTGTGGAGAGCAGAAGGTCACGTGCAGAGCGAAGATGGTGAGTGGGAGTGTATTTGGAAAAGATATATGAAATATAGGGGGATGTGGTGTTACAGAGGGATCTATAAGTTATGCGAATAGAAGCCAGTGTAGGGCTTGGCAGAGGGGATTGGTGTTAGAGAAGCGATGAGTGAGGTAGATTAGTCTTGCAGCAGAGTTCATTATGAACTGTTGCAGGGTTAGTCGGGTGAGGGGAAGGCCAATTAGTAATGAGTTACAGTAGTCAAGACGGGACATGATGAGTGTTTGGATTAGAATTTTGGTAGTGTCTTGGTGGAGAAAGGGTCAGACTCTAGAGATGTTGTTGAGGTAGAGGTGGGATGATATGTACATAGTACCTTCCATTTATATTATAGTGAACAGTGTGACAACGAGCCAATTTGATTCTGCATGATAAGCACCAAAAAAAGAAAGCCATTAATATAAATGTACAAATTGTTCATTTTTGATATAAATATGAAGACTGTATAGCTGTCAATGTGTTCAATTCATCAGAGCAAATTAAGAAAAGAGGGATTATATATGTAAAAGAGCATACGCTTCAACTAGATACAAATTACATTATAAATATGAAAATGCAGTTTGCTCCATGGTTGTGAATATGACAATTTGCATCTTTGTAGCTATCTCTCTAATGGATTATTGCATATTTATTAACGTCTTGGATGCTACTGAGGTTTCCGATGCATTGCAAAGCAATCCTTTGGTGATGCCTCTAGCAATCAAACGGTAAAATAATGTTACTGAAAAAAAATATTTAGTAAATGAAATTATATCTAAAATGAATCTACTATTTATGATTGATGTCATAGTTACAGAAATTGTTAAGAAGCAGTTGTGATGGAGTGACATTTTCACAGTATAATATAAAGTGTCACATTTACATAAATGATTAGGGATTCCATTCTTAGCACAAGCAATGATTTACAGTCTAGATTGTAAATATATTATAATAATATAAATATATGCATGAAGAAACTACTTAATTAAATGTTAAAACATTTCTGGTTATGAATCTCTGTAACAAGTTAAAATCAAGAGCAGCGGAAGTCAATTTTTGGATGTCCATATGTTTGTTCCATCATCCTCAACCACTTTAAAACATAGAGATGCAACTTTTTTTTTTGTTAAACAAATCTTTATTGAATAAAAGCACTGTACAGTCAGGAAGATCCATTCTCAGGGAAAAATATGATGCATGAAGATTACAGGTAAAATGCCTTTTCTGTCCTGTACCACAACAGGACTTACCATGCCATCTGTTTACCCTTTCAATCACAGTCAGTGAGGCTGGTGTATTAAAGGGATAGTAATACTTCATTTTAACTTTATTTTATTTTGTAGGCATTACAAAAACATGAATAATGATATAGGTCTTATCTCTCAAACCTTTATGGTTTAAGAGCTATTCACAAGCAAATTTTCCCCTCCCGCCCCTTATACCTAGTGTAAGCCATCTCTTCTCAGATGTGGAATCCAGTCCATAGACCAGACACATAACAGAAGGGGACACTCTTATTCCTATGAAAACAATGAACTCCCTGCCTCCCTTGACAAGCTTTTCAGGTTTTTCCCTTATCTTAATTGAAGATTGTCCCTCTCTGCAGTCTACCTGGGCACCTCCCTTCTGCCCTGGCTGAGCAGTGTTACATCAGTAAAAGGGGCGGGAGGGGGACACTTTGTCATTGAATTACTCTGGAAATATAACTCTGACATAATTGGAATAACACTCTCCAAAGTCCAAATACTATGATGATTAATTAGAGCTGTTTTTATTATGAAACATTACTATCCCTTTAAGAAAAAGCAGAATAATTTTGGGGCAAACCAAAGATGCTATTGGAAACAAATAAATATCCCCATTTATAAAAAAAATAGTTTTAACCTCTTAAATGCTAGAGAGATCTTCCATAAAGTGCTACACAATGCATTGTAGACCTCTCTAGCATTCCAGCCCCATTTAAATGATTGGGAAGATTTATAATTGTTATTTGTGTTCTATGATGCAGTTGGTTTGCCCAGAATTATACCATCTTTTCCTTAGTACATCAGTTTCGGTGTCTAGGGTTGCCACTAGAGATGGGCAAACCTCCACAATTAATTTTGCGGATAGATTTGGAGGACTTGGAGAAAAATGCAGAATAGATCATGGAGGTAAAAGGGTAAGAGAGGGACTGGGCTATAAGTGGAGCTGGAGGGCACGAGAGACAGAGGGGGCAGTAGTGGGGAATGAATGAAAGAGACCATGGGGGTGGGAGCAGGGAGCGCACATGAGAGAGGAGATAGGAGAATGGAAAGAGAGAAAAGGTGGGAGTTGGAAACATAGAGAGTAGGAGGCAATGAAGAACATTTCTAGATAGAAGGCAGGAGAAGGGAGCATGAGGAGAAAGGAGAGAAATACAAAGAGTCAGGAGAAAGAGGAGTCAGGAGTAGGAGCATGAGGAAACCACAAGCAGTACCAGAGAACGTGAGGAGAAAGGAGACATCAGCAAGGGGCATGGAAAGAAAAGAAGGAGAAAGCGGAATGAGGAGGTGAAAAAGACTGAAGTGAACAGAGGGAAAGAACACAAGAGCACAGGGGAAACTGAGGGAAAGAGTAAGGGGGGGGGGGGGTTTTAACCAGCAGTCCTGACAACCTCCAAAGAAGTTCTCCTACCTTGTTCAGACAAGTGACCAGGACACATGATCACTTTCTATGCAATCTCATTGGTTAAAACAGGAAATTAAATTGGAAAACTAAAAACCTTTTTCACACAAAGTGTTTTACATTTTGTGAAACAATAGGTTTTGTACAAATATCGAACTATCCAAATGATTTTGTCATACCTAGATGCATTGCAGCCAGTGAAAAAAAGGCTTGGAGTAGAGTCAACAGTGCAGACCAAGGATAAGCAAACTCTGAGGCCATAAAGGACTGGATAGGGGCCATACAGTCTGCTGGATCCTACAAACTGCCCTGAAAAACACATGAGATTGATTTAAATGGGAGAGATTCTGGACCAATCTAACTATACCATAGGAGGTATGATGGGCTAATAATTGCCATTGTCTTTAGCACTCTGTATAGTTTAGAATTCAAGCAATTAAAGAGGTCAGGTAGTGCTTTGCTGTGCCAGGCATGTCCAACATGTGGCCTTGGGACCACAAAAAACTGTGGCCCCAGGAGGATTTTTCATTTTATCTACAGTGAGACCCTGCTGGTCCAGATTCCATTTCAGATTAGCTTGGCTTGTGGTCAGTTTCTAGAGCAGGGTTATGCAATCTTTAGCTCTTCAATTGCTGGCTGGCTGAGGGTGATGATATAATTTCTGACAGCTTGAGAGCCAAAGGTTGTATACATCTGTTCTAGAGGTAAGCTAGAGCCTGGACACATTCAGAAAAGCTGCAACAAAGCAGCAAGTTATTTATATTTCATTCTTCTCTCCAGACCTCCCAAACAAAATAATAGTGCAGACACCAGCAGCCGGTGTTACAACCCTCATTATAGGGAATCGTTGGTTATTCATCCTCCACAGATGGAGTTAGTATTTTCCCCTCAACTAGATTTGAGGTTTGACATGCCTGTTCTACAGACTACGGAAACACACACATATATAGAGCTAAAGTTTGTATTTGCTCTTCAGTTATAAAAACTGTTCAGATATTTCAGTTATGAATCAGAAATAAGATCTATAATATTGAATCATTTATCAGCTGCAATATTAAAGGGATAGTAATACTTCGTTTTAAGTTTATTTTATTTTGTAGGCATTAAAAAAACATGAAGAATGATATAAGTCTTATCTCTGAAACCTTTATGGTTTAAGAGATATTCACAAACAAAGTATCCCCCCCCCCTGTTCAACCAGATCAGAAGGGAGATGCCCAGGTAGACTGCAGAGAGGGACAATCTTCAATTAAGATAAGGGAAAAAGCTGAAAAACTTGTCAAGGGGGGAAGGGCTTTCATACAAAGAAAATTGTCCCCTTCTGTTATCTGTCTGGTCATACAACCAGACTCACATCTGAGAAGAGATTGCTTACACTAGGTAAAAGGGGCGGGGAGGGGAACTTTGCTTGTGAATATCTCATAAACCATAAAGGTTTGAGAGATAAGACTTATATCATTCTTCATGTTTTTTTTAATGCCTACAAAATAAAATAAAGTTAAAACGAAGTATTACTATCCCTTTAAGTGCATGTTCTGTTTGAACTACTACACCCTGTACTTCATGCAATATGTTGAACAGACCATGAAGTCCCTGAAATGTTGAATGTACAATACATTGTCCCCCAAATACATTAAAAGTGTTTTTATAATTGGTGTTATTTAAAAGTGAAACAGACAGATTCACTTCATGTATGACTGTGCATTATTATTATGATTTATTTATATAGCGCCAACTTATTCCCCAGTGCTGTACAATAGGGAATAGACATACAGACATATTAAATAGTACAAATCAAATGTGGAGAACAGAAGGATCAGAGGGCCCTGCTCGTGACAGCGTACAGTCTAGAGGAAGGAAGGTTGGACACAGAAGGAGTAAGTGCTATTGGGTGTAAGTGCCTCCTGCCACATGAACTGCCAGTCAGTGGGTGGGAGTGAGAAGTGCTGGTGAGTGCAGTGGTCCAGGCAAGGGGTGATTCTTGGTGATAGTGTTTATGGAGGTAGTTGATAGGCTTCCCTGAAGAGGTGAATTTTCAGGGAGAGACTGAAGATGTGAAGGATGTGAAGCTCTGCAATTCTCCTAAACTTCAAGATTCTTTGTATAACACCAGCTTATGGACTCTGTTTACAAAACAAACTCCATCATGAGAAGGTGCTCTTGGCCCATTCTGACTATTGTTTCAACATCATGCCCTCTACAAACAGTACCTAAATACCTAATATTCCTTTTGTCTATGGCTGCAGTTCTTGGTAAAATATATGGTTCCTTCTACCCTCCACCATCTCCTCCACCCCATGTTTATATCTCTCCTTCACTTCTATCATCCACACTCACCTCTACACACCAACTCCTCACTCTTCTCCGCTCCTGCACTCCTCCACCCCACACAAACCAAAAACCAAATACACACAAATCACCCTCTCATCTCCTGTCTCTCTCTTTTCTTCTGTTAATTGCAGCTGGAGATATCTCTCCAAACCCTGGCCCCATCTCTATTCACAAACACTTTACCTCCAGTCAGCATAGGAACAATTCAAATCTAATCACCATTCCCTGCCTTCAACCTCAATTTCTTCCCTTTTCTTGTGCTCTGTGGAATGCTCTCACCATTACTAACAAATATAACACTGTGCTTGATCTCTTTTTCTCCCGCTCCCTCAATTTACTTGCTATTACTGAAACTTGGCTCTCTCAGTCTGACACTGCTTTAGAGGCAGCAATCTCCTATGGTGATCTCTCCTTCTCTCACACTCCATGCTCAACAGGAAGTGGGGAAGGTGTGGGTTTGCTGCTCTCTGAACATTGTCATTACAAACGATTTTCGCCCCCCTCCTCACCCTGCTTCTCCTCTTTTGAGTCGCATGCTGTCAGTATCTTTGCTCCAGTCTCTCTACAAGTTGCAGTTATCTATTGCCCACCTACCTCCACATATACACCTTCAGACTTCCTATCTGACATGGCTTTCCTTCTTCCTCTCATCAGACACACCTTCACTTCTTCTGGGAGACTTCAAATGCCATGTGGATGATCCCTCCATCTCCTGGGCATCCCGTTTTCTCTCTTTAATATCTGCATTTGGACTAACCCAGTGAATGAATGCTAGTACTCACAAGGATGGTCACTTCTTAGACCTTGTGTTTACTAGAGGCTGTGCTCTCTCGGATTTTATTATCTCCCCTCTTCCATTATCTGATCACCATCTTCTAACATTCAGCACTACTTATACACCTTCCGCAATCCCTGCTTCCTATCCCCGCTTCACACGTAACCTCAAATCCCTTAATCTCACAGCTCTCCAGTCCTCCCTGGCTACTGGACTTTCATCTATTCCCATTAATCCTAACACTAACGGCTTTGTCAAAACATACAACTCAGTCCTATCCTCCTCTTTGAACCTGCATAGCCTTTCTCTCTCCAATCCACTTGCAGAACTAACCCGCGGCCACGGCTTAATAAAGACACTAGCTTTCTCCACTCCTGTACCCATTCAGCTGAATGACTGTGGAAAAAAGTCTGGTTCACTGGCAGACTTTCTCCACTACAGGTTCCTCCTTTCCTGCTTTAACTCTTCTCTGTCCCTCGCCAAAAACGTTACTTTTCACAACTTATCAACACTCATAAATCCAACCCCTGACGCCTTTTCGTTCCTTTGACTCCCTCCTCCGCCCTCCATCTGCTTCCCCCACAAACTCTATACAGCCACAAGACTTTGCTGACTATTTCAAAGCCAAGGTGGACTCCATCCGGGATAATATACCACCTTGTACATCTCCTCCTAGCCTCCCTCTTTCCCCTCCTGGCAATCTGAACTCTTTTTCACTAGTCACGGAGGAGGAACTGACTAACCTGCTATCCTCCGCTTCGTACACTACGTGCTCACTTGATCCGCTCCCCTCTCACCTCATCCAGCCCCTCTCCCCCACACTAATCCCTATCCTATTACAAATCTTTAACTCCTCCTTTGCCACTGCTACCTTTCCTGACAACTTCAAACATGCCTTGGTAATACCCATCCTCAAGAGCAACTCTTCTGAAAGTAACACACCCTCTAGCTATCAACCCATTTCTCTTCTGCCTTTTGCCTCTAAACTCTTGGAACGCCTAGCCTACTCACGCCTGCTTGACTTCCTTAACACATACGACCTGCTGGACCCTTTACAATCTGGATTTCACAGTGCTCACTCCACCGAAACTGCTCTTACAAGAGTGGTCAATGATTTTCACATTGCCAAATCTCAAGGTCACTATTCAATACTTATCCTCCTTGATCTCTCAACTGCTTTTGACACTTCTGATCATGCTGTCCTCCTCCGCATTCTTAACTCCTAAGGAATCCATAACACAGCACAGGACTGGCTCTCCTCTTATCTATCTAACAGATCCTTCAGTGTCTCCTCTGCCACTTCTTCATCCTCTCCCATCCAACTCCTTGTTGGGGTTCCTCAAGGTTCTGTTCTAGGACTGCTTCTGTTTTCTCTTTACAAAATAACACTTGGTGATCTTATTAACTCATTTGGTCTCAAATATCACCTCTATGCAGATGACACCCAGATTTACTTATCTGCGCCTCGACTGACTTCTGATATCCAGGCTAAAGTCACAGATTGCCTCTCGGCTATCTCAGACTGGATGGCTAATAGGCACCTCAAACTCAATATGTCTAAAACTGAGCTACTCCTCATCCCACCTAGGACTGGTCCTGTAGCGCCCTTCCAGATGACTGTAAATGGCACTACCATAAATCCAGCATCAGAAGCGCGGTGTCTAGCGGTGATAATTGACAAGTCTTTCTCATTCTCCTCTCATATTAATGCTATTGCTAAATCCTGTCCCTTTCTTTTGCGTAACATTGCTAAAACCCGTCCCTTCCTCTGCTCCTCCACAGCTAAAATTGTTATACACGCAATCATCCTCTCCCGCATGGACTATTGCAACATTCTTCTGTCTGGCATTCCTGCTTCCCATCTCCATCCACTTCAATCTATACAGAATGCTGCAGCACGAATTACTCTTCTGTCACCTAGGTTTGTCCCTGTCCCACTCCTCCTCAAAACTCTCCAATGGCTGCCTATCAAACTCCGGATATCTTACAAAATCTTACTTCTCTCTTTCAAGACACTTCTCTCCTCTACTCCTTCTTACATTTCCACTCTATCTTCCGTTATACCCCATCCCACCACTTACGTTCGGCCAATGATTGTCTTCTCTCAGCTCCTTTTGTGTCTACAGCCCTGCCACATATCAAACCTTTTTCTCTCATTGCTCTGTATCTATGGAATGCTCTACCATCCAACCTGCACCACTGCACCTCTCTGATAACCTTCAAATCTCACTTAAAAATGTACCTCATGGATAAAATCTCAACATGCTAGAAAGCACTGATGTTGTACAATGAACGCTCTTATAAATTATTTACTTTACTGATGTCCTCTATCATCATCAGAACTAGCACTGTATTCAGCACTTGACCCTTATGTACTCTGTATATCTCCCATTACCACTTTAGATTGTAAGCTTTTGGGCAGGGACCTCCCACCAAATGATTCACTCTACAAATCACATGTAACCCTGTATTGTATGAACCCTTAAATTGTAAAGCACTGCGTACACTTGTAGCACTATATAAATAAACATATTCATTCATTCATTCATAATTGGCCATTATAATGTGGCAAAACATTTTTGAAAATGTCATTGGGGTATTACCCAATCTACTTGGGTACAGGAGATTGAGCCAATTCAAACTGGACCTAAGGGAAATGATCAGTTTGGAAAAATTGATAGAAGAGAAGTTTCCTGAATTTTCCATCTCAAAAGTAGGGATGCTCATGGTCAGAATTGTTAATTTCATGTGACTCATTTTATAGATCAGTAATGTTAACTTTAGTGCCTGATTCTGTCATATTTATATATCACTCCTCTTTCCTTGGTATTTATACCAATGTTAATTGATTGCATGATTATTTTTTAAGTAACACATTTTATTGAATTTTCATAATAAGAAAAAGCATGACAAGAATGGCGTAATAGCATTCAGAGTCACATTACAATGTCAAAGGATATACATGCAAAGTAATGCTTTACATAACAATGGTTCTTAATGCACATGTCACAACATGATGATAAGATCAGCATAACTGAGTAACCAAAAAAAGTGTGAGAGGGACAAGGAGGGAGAATAGAGGGGTAAAGGAAAGGGGGAAGAGGGGATAGTCAATGTACATGACCTCCAAAATAGGCATAATAGTCTAGAAATTATTCACATGTTGTCAAAGAGGTACGAGAAACGTTGCTTTTGTCTGTGATGGGGAAATCTATGTTGTATCTCTGTGTGCCCTGATAGATGCCAAGAGGTGTTCTGACCTGATGGCTTGCTTAAAGTATTTGCTATTAAAATAATTGAGGGACAATTGGGCTTTCTCAAAGAGTACCATGTCATATAATTGCTATGCATTGAGATATGCTTGTTCATGATTGGCTGTTAAGGAGAGTTTGTATGCAGTATAGGTTGCGGTTAGGTGGTGGTGCTGGGTGAGCAATTTTTTGTTAATTGACTTTTCGGTCATATATTTAATATGTCCTTGAAAGACTGCTTTGGAAGCAGACCAAAAGAGGAAGGGATCAGAAAGATGTATGAGATTGTCTGTAAGGTACAGTTGACATTAATTCCTAGGAGAGTTCTTAAAGTTTTTATCTTCGTCCAGGTAGTGAGGTAGTTTCCAACTGGTCGAAAATGTAGGATGTGATTTGAGTGCAAGGGAAACCTCAATGGGATATTGGTCGGAGATAGCTATGCTGTGAATATGTGCATCTGTAACCATGGAGATTAAACAAGCTGTCAGGAGGAAGTAGTCCAGGCAAGTTGTTGTGAGGGTGGGGGAAAAAAAGGTGTAGTCTCTGTTGGTCAGGTGCAGGACTCTCCATACATCAGTCAGCTGTAAGTCTTGGTATAGTGTGGCATTTACCAGGTCTGAGATTGTCCATAGCCACCACACTGAAGTCTCCCCCAGAAGAATCTCTGTGCTACCCGTATCCAGAAATTTCTGATGTAGAGAAAGAAAGAAACGTTAGCTGGATAGTAACATAAATATTATCTAGAGAAAGTTGCTTACCTTCTATTTCGCTATGCAAGATAATGTAACAACCCGCTGTCAGCAGACATAATTTTGCATTGAAGATTTTTATGAAAGAAAATTGCAACACCTTGTTTCCTTTCATGACCGACATCAAGAGCTGCAATCCCCTCACCCACTCAATCTCGCTTAAACTTCTCAGGTTCAGTAGCCATTAAGTGGGCTTTATGAAAACAAAACAAAACTGCACATTGGAGATATTTAACATGTGATAAAACCCTGTTTCCTCTTAACAGGTCTGTTAATACTTGCCACACTCCAGGAAAGAAATTTGGTAAGAGGTGAAATTATGGTGGATAAAGATCTATGGATAGCATGAGCATGAAGTTACAGGAAGCATATGGAGTGAGGTACCGGAGAGTAGGGAGGAGGAGGTAGGAGATTTCCAGTAATGGCATGTGTGGTAACATAAAGCTCCAGCAGGAAGGGATGTGAAGAGAAAAAAAATAAAAAGATATACAATAACTTTTAAGGAGCATGGCAGAACCATGGAACAATGTGTGGAAAGAATGTGAGTAGTAGAAGGGTGATAACTAAAGTTATAGTACAGCTATGGTAGCAGATTTGGTGAGGTAGTAGTTGCATTGCCCTTTAACATTTGAAAAGGTTGAAGAGCAGAGATCAGAGAGAAAGGATCCATGAGACCAAGAGCCAAAGAAATAAAGCAGTGGTCATAGTCCTGTAGGCCCCCCCACCTGCATGGATCCCCACCCCGGTCTGCACAGGGACCAGGCCCTGCCGACCCCACAAGCATGAGACGTAGACCCAATTCCATTTTGAATCTGCTTCCTCACCTGAAACCTGAGATGAGGATTGATGCATATTCAAAGGCAGATATACTAAGAAAAAGTAGACTCATTTTGGAGCAAACTAACTGCACCATATGAATCACATGTCTTTTAAACCATCAAGGATGGAAAAATAAGAGGCAATATAAGAAAATACAAATTTATGGAAAGGATGATAGGTACGTGAAATAGCCCTACAGATGAAGTGGTTGTGGGTAAATCGGTAAATGAACACACGGGATAAGCATGTCATGGTTATTCTCAGACTACAAAAAATCTGAATTAATTAATTAATTAATATGTGCATGTATATAGCACCACAAGGGTACGCAGCACTTTACAATTTAAGGCTTTAAACAGTACAGGGTTACAAGTGCTTTGTAGAGTGAAACACTGGGTGCAAGGTCCCTGCCCGAAGGCTTACAATCTGAAGTGGTAACGGGAGACATACAGAGTACATAAGGGTCAAGTGCTGAATACAAAGCTAGAGTTCTGGTGACGATAGGGTCAAAGTAAAGTATGTAATTTATAAGAGTGTTCCTGGTACAACATCAGTGCCTTCTAGTATGTTGCGGTTGAGCTTCAGATACATAATTATGAAAATTCTTCCACAGTAAAGGGTTGTTTTTATTTTTCTGATTGTGAGATGTAAGAATAAACAGGTATCCAAAGTATTTCTACCTTTAAATGAGCAATAAACTTTGTAACCCTTTGAGTGCCAGAGGAGTACGCAACACATGTGTTGCATACCCCTCTGGCACTCAAAGGGCTAATTAAAACTTATATATAATCAGACTTTTCCTTCTGTGTAAAACAAGGGTTCCCCCACTGCCAGCAGTTTTTTTTATATTCAACAGTTATAACAGTTCCAAACTGTTAACCCTTTGAATGCTTTGCAATGCATTCCGTACCACTCTGGCACTCAAAGGGTTAAACGTTCTGGAAACAGAGATCCAGGGAGCTTAGTTCCTGAAAGATCAAACCATCAGGAAGTGACTCGGTTTTACTATCACATTCTATGGAGATTCACTTCTCCCACAGAATGCACCAGAATGACAATACAAAATGTGGCCACTAGAGGAGAATGTTAATATAAAAAAGCATCAATTTAAAGGGATAGTAATGTTTCATAATAAAAGCAGCTCTAATTAATCATCATAGTATTTGGACGTTGGAGAGTGTTATTTCAGTTCTGTCAGAGTTGTAGTTCAAGAGTAATTCAGTAACAAAGTATCCCCCTCCCGCCCCTTTTACTGATGTAACACTGCTCAGCCAGATGAGAAGGGAGGTGCCCAGGTAGACTGCAGAGAGATGCAGAGAGGGACATGAAAAACTTGTCAAGGGGGAAAGGGCCTTCATTGTTTTCATAGGAAGAAGATTGTCCCCTGCTCTTATCTGTCTGGTCTATGGACTGGATTCCACATCTGAGAAGAGATTGCTTACACTAGGTAAAAGGGGCGGGAGGGGAAACTTCGCTTGTGAATATCTCTCAAACCATAAAGGTTTGAGAGATAAGACCTATATCGTTCTTCATGTTTTTTTAATGCCTACAAAATAAAATAAAGATAAAACGAAGTATTACTATCCCTTTAAACTGTAATACAATTAGAAAGATGCAGTGGGTGTACCTTTGTTTTACTAAGCTGGAAAATCCCCACTATATGTGTGTTTTTTGTTGTTTGTTTTTTCAGAAAAAAAGTATGTTGCTCCTTTAATTACAACTTTGACAAATTATATAAAATGAAAATCTCAGACTTAGTGGGGTGATTTGAGCAAAAAAATATCATGGACTACTGAGACAGGAAATAGGAAGACTAGATAATCCAGTGAGTTCTTATCTGCTGTCATAGTTCATGTGTCTTTGTTATACCATGTAGTAAAAACCATGCATATCATGATCTAGATCAATAGTTCTCAACCACTGGTCCTTTGTCCTGCTGTGCTGGTCCCTGGAAATATTAGTGTCAAGTTCTGGAATTCTTCATGTGCCATGTGCTTCAATAGACATAAATGATTTGGACCTTACCCTGTGAGTGATCGAGGGGAAGGCAACACACTGCAAAGCAATGCTTTGTGTACCTCTCTGGCACTCAAAAGGTTAATATTGGTCCATGTAAGAAAGAATCCAGCTGAGAAACCCTGATCTAGGTTTCATTGCTACTGATTTATTTTAAGCTTTGCCCTTTAAATATACTTCATTTCCATAAACCTAAGATTCTGTAAGCTATTATCATAGTTCCATAGATTCAGGTTTTCATTACCAGCTTTGACCAGTGAAGTCAGGCAGCGCTGAAGACATTCAGCTGACAGCATTTTTAGCTTTGGCAATGTTATAAACAACCAGCAAGACATTCAGCAATAATAGGATTCCCTTGTTTGAAGGCACAAAATGAACTGGATGTAGATGTACTTGTTTGAAAATATGTTTTGGTTCTGGAGAAGAGTTCATACGTCCCAAGTGGCCCTCTTTAGGATGGACAGTCCTTCTTGAGACCCAAATCCCTCTGTCCCTCTTTCCCACCCTGGTGTCCCTCTTTTTAGGAGATCAGACTGTGTGGTGTGTATATAAGTGTATCATACTGATACATTTATGTTTGTTTAAACTTCAGTATCTGTGTTTATAAATTAGTATGTGTACATAAAATCATTTGGTTTTGGTCAAATTCATTTATGCACAGAGGTGTTGATAGGTCATGAAATACATAGTAACATAGTTGATGAGGCTGAAAAAAGACACGCGTCCATCAAGTCCAGCCCATGCCAAAATCACCCCTGTTGATCCAGAGGTAGTAAAAAAAAGCCCTCTGGAGCAATTTCCAACTTTGCCCCAAGTGGGTAAAAAAATTACTTTCTGACTCCAAATGGCAGTCAGGTAGTTCCCTGGATCAAAATAACCTAAAAATTGTCGGTAATGCCCTGTCCATCAGCCATGACCACAGCAACACCCCTAAAACAAAAGTGTCCCTCTTTTGCCATTTAAAATGTTGGGAGGTATGAGATTTGTTCTGCTTTACATGACAATTATTGAGTTTTAACCCCTAGGATGATGGAGGGATGCATTGAGAAGCAATGGGTTGAAGAACTCTATAGCAAACAAGGGGTTAAGGTAAGCAAGTTACCTTATTAATTTTGACTTCCCTGACAGGAAGTGAACCTACAGGCAGAGATAACATGTAGTGGGGAGGTTTAAACAGGAGGGTTATGTTCTGGGGCAAGGGAAGAGAACATAATCCTCATTCTTGGGTAGCACACGTAGCAAGCAACTTATTTCTCTCTTTTGTCTAGTTAGGCAGAGTAGTACAGATGTGTGTCTCAGCAATAGGTAGGCTAGTTCTTGTCTAATGGGATTGGATATTTAAAGTTATTCAAGTTCAAAGTTTATGTGTTGATTCATTGTGTGAAAAGCCCTTGGGATGTATTCCCCTGGACGAAGGTTGTGGATCTGTGACATTTACCACTGAGCTCATTACTAATGGCCAGTGTAGTAAACTGAGTCTTGTTGTAGTATAAGCCCAGTTATATTTGACCATGTTCAAGGTTATGGATACACTTAGGAGTGAGGAATGATAGTCTTTTTAAATTCTCAGAGAATGGTTTTTATTAGTAAATGTTAAGGATTTATATAAAAAAAAAAAAAAGCTGTGGCATCTTGTCTTCTTGTATCATTGTAGTGTTTGTAGTATAATGCCCTAACCTATTACATGTTACAGTATATGAATTCTTGAATTTACCTTTATGTTATTTATTTTTATGATATAAATTATTTGGACCCCTCTAGTCCATCTTGCAAACCTTGTTCTGTTTCTTCCCCTGTAGCGCACATGTGAGGTCCTGCACTGATGACAAATATGAGGACTGCAGACCAAAGAACTCTGTGATATGGTGAGACTGGAGATAGAACACATGCACACACACACACCAATGTGCAGGCCCAGGTGGAGCTTTTAGGGACAGATTTCATTGCTAGGATACTAATGTGGTGTATAGTGTTACTGCTCCCTGTCATTACTATTATTAAAGCTGATGATTATCACAACAAGATGGGCCATGTGCTTCTTCTCACACTTACAGACTATTTCCTAGTTCTGGATGATGTGGATTAAATTATTTGACTATCCAGTTAAATCAAGGGCAACCCCTTAGGGTTTTTTCAGTCGCCCAGAAACCCCTTTGTACACTTTTGCCCCCATCAGATCAGAGAGATGCAAAAGCTTTAGCACCATAATAATGATAACTGTTATTGATATTGGGTGTATGTGTGGGTGGGAAGCCCATGTTCTTCATCTAGCTGTTGTTGGAATACAACTCCCATCATCCTCAGCCAGATGTTGTCTGCCTGAAGATGATGTGACTGGTAGTGTAAAAACAGCTGGAGGGCTGCAAGTTACACTCACAGCTGACATGCCTTTTGGGTGCAGAAGACTACAGCTCAGATTCTGGGTATCTTATTTATTTTATTATTATTAATATTAGTAGTAGTAGTAGCAGTAATAGTAGTAGTAGTATTTGTTAATTGATTGATTGATTAATTCATTCATTCCAGAAACTCCTCTTTGGAATTCCTGGGTTTGAGCCTTCTTCTTTCACGATAGACTGGTGGACATTTTAACTCTGTATATCAGGGGCACTTAAACCTGCCCTTGGGAGAGTTTTCAGTTTATCTTCAGCTGAATTTAATTAACACAGATTTCCACAGAACAAATGTAAATAATGGTAGATAGAGGAACAAGCCTAGGGTGACCATGTGTAGTTCTGTGACTACAGGGGATGTTTGGAAAATTGAAATGCTTTAAAGTTTACAATCTTGTAATAATCATTGCAGTCTAGCCCCTTCCAAAATATATATTATATAATAATAATAATTTTTGATTTTTTTAGCGCTTTTCTCCCTGTGAGACTCAAAACACTTTACAAATATACAAACAGACATAAAATTAAGAGTTCCTTATGGTCAGATGAGTTGACTGAATGTCTGATAAAAGAGATGGGTCTTTAGCTTTTTTTAAAAATCTGTAGTGATGGTGCCTCTCTGATTGAGGATGATAAAGAGTTCCAGAATGTGGGGGCAGCGTGACTGAATGCCCGGGAACCTGATGTTGTCTTTATTCTGGGCACTGACAGGAGGGATCTGTTGTTTGACCGTAGTGAGCGGGATTGTATATATTAATTATCGGATAGAGTTACCTGATACATTTTAGCCTAATTATTTATTCTTAAACTAGTTGAAAAGCCCGTGTACATGGGCCACAGTGCCACCCAGCAACCTCGGTTGGTGGCCGGATCTTGTTGGCCGCACTTCAGTCATGACGGTACTGATTGCCCGTACATGCCCGGGCTGATCAAGGAGTGGAGCGCTCTGAATGCAGACAGTAGTCCACTCTGCGTACCTTCCTGGCAATCTTGGTCCCAGGAAGGTGCGCAGAGAGGACTACGGTCTGAATTCGGAGTGCCCCACTCCGTTATCAGCCATGGTGCGGGCAGTCTCTACTGCGCATGACTGCAGCGCGTGCAGCCATCTCTACTGCGCATGACTGCTTCTAACAAACATACTTAGCAAATTATTATATAGGATTATTGGTACCATCTAACTTTCATATATATTTGATATCAGTACTATGTTAACTACTTGGGTGCTACAGATGTCTCTAAAGCATTCCAAAGCAATGTATTGGAGACCTCTTTAGCATCCAAAAGGGTTAACAAGTTTGATTGTTAGTGTTACTAGAGGATGAGGAATTCATCCTATATAATAATACGCTAGTATGTTTGTCAGAAGCCGTCATATGCAGTAGAGACTGCCCGAACGCACAGAATGCTGGGAGTTCTGTGCTGGGAGCATTCTGTGGTTTTGAGCAGTCTCTACAGTGCATCACTGTGTCGGTGGCAGGACACAGAGCAGGACCAGCCTCTTAACATCACCCGGACCTCGGCCCGTGTACACGGGATTTTACACTAGTTGGAAATGAAAGTGTTCTACCACAGTAAAACGTGGTACTGAAGTTTGCACTGCAGGGAGGAGTCTGAAGATATATCTGAGTGCCCTTGTCCTATACAATAACGTTGATGGAGAACCTGGGTCCAAATATAGAGACCCTCTTGTTGCCATAATAACATACTCTGGCAGCATAAAAGAACAGCTTGTACTAGCAACTGTGTCCATTTACTAACTGCTAGAT
This sequence comes from Rhinophrynus dorsalis, assembly GCA_037306005.1. Taxonomy (NCBI): domain Eukaryota; kingdom Metazoa; phylum Chordata; class Amphibia; order Anura; family Rhinophrynidae; genus Rhinophrynus; species Rhinophrynus dorsalis. Next base: position 447,846,115 of record CM074721.1, read on the forward strand.
CAGCAATTCTCGAAACGTTTTACTCAGGTGGAACCCTTTAGTTTTAAATTAAATCCCTTTTGAACACTAATAATTCAACTTGTTGATTTCTTGGGTGCTAGAGAAGTCTTTACAATGTATTGGGGATCTATCTAGCATCCAAGGGGTTAACACAGTATCCTATTTTATAGATAATTGGTACCAATAATGCCAAAATACATTTAACCCTTTGAGTGCCAGAGGGGTGTACAAAGCATTGCAAAGCAATGCAGTGGTTACCCCTCTGGCACTCAAAGGGTTAAGCACCAGAGGGATGTTCAAAGTATGCCCCTCTGGTCCTTAATGGGTTGATCCGAAATGTATCCAGTAACTGTATCTGATAATTATACTTTTGGGGGTGGTTGAGGTGTGGTCTAAACTGCATTGCTTATTAGAAGTTTAAACTGAAATGTTTCAGTGTTCCATACATTAGTAATGACAACCTCAGTCTTGTTCCACTGTCCACAGTTACTTACCTTTGTCCTTTGAACCCCTATTGCTCTTCTCCAGGGAACCTGGGGATTCCACAGAATCAGTGTGAGAACCACTGTGATAGATCCTTTAGTCTGGAATTTATCATAGTCCAGAAAGAGAAATGTATCCGATAATCTGCTCTTCACATGCAATCACTGACTGATACCTATGGGTATTTATGAATAATTTTTTCATTTTTTGCATATACAAGGGAGTGAAATCTGTTTTTTTAAAAAATGTTGTCTTATCCACAATTGATTGTATATATACATAATGGGATGAATGTGTAAATATGATTCTGAGCAAAAACAGCCACTTGAACTGATTTTACTACATTATGTCTATCTGATGTCAATTTACTAAGCTATTTATCCCAAAATGCAATGGGAAAGTCTATGGGCATTTTGGGGTGGTTCTTTCCTCTATACCTAGTTTAACCCTTTGAATGCCAGGGAAGTGTCCAATACATTGTGTTGCAATGAGTTGGATAACTCTCTGGCACTCAAAGGGTTAATGACATGTATTAAACAAGACACAAAGGAAATTAAGTACATGTATGCCAGATTCTGTACATGCCATGGGGTTAGTGTATGGGGATGGCTGGCACTAACGTTTTAACAATGGATGAATGTGTCCATGGGTGTGCAATCATACACTGTAGTCTATACCCCCTAGTGCAGCCATTGGTGTTGTAGGCTAATTCTAGTGGAGCTGTGCAGATGGATTCATACATTCATCCCAATGTGTGTTTCTGACAGATATACCAGCCAAAACCTGGCAGATAGAAATGACGGATTTCCGTTTTACTTGTTCCTTGATAAAAAAGCAAGCTCAAAATCTGATCTAGCCTTTAACTCTTTGAGTGCCAGAGGGGTGAGCAATACATTGAAAAGCAATGTGTTGCATACCCCTCTGTCATTCAAAGAGTTAATTAAGACATGAATGGCACAGAAATAAGGAAACACAATTGTACCCTTGCTAACTTAGTCTTTCTCCATTTGATAAATCTAATTCTTGGAGCGTTTTTAGTCCGTGAGTAATGCTAGGTTAATATTGGGTACATGGGCTATATGGCTAGATACAGAAATTTGGATGTTGTTGGCAAATATGATTTGCTTTGCACATTTGGGGCCATATGAACAAACATAAGTGGAGAAATTCTAGGACTGCACCATAGATATCAAATCAACAAGACCAATGATTTGAGCAGCTAGTTTACCCCAGAAATCATCTTCTTATATATTTCTGAAAATGGACCCCAGTCTCCATTATAGTAACATAAAAGATACTTTCATAAATCCAGCTTGTTTTTCATTTTTAGATCATGGCAGTACAGCTCCATGTTGTGAACCAAACCCATCAATCTCTAGTTTCACCGTCCACCAATTTCTCAGGTGTGGGTGTCCTGGACCCCTGGACAGAGCCCACCTTCACTGTGGCTGCTAAGGTCCGCGTGGGTGTCACCTGCTGCTTCTTCCTGATAGCATCCTGCAGTAACGTGGCTGTTCTGTGCAGCATCAGTGGGAAGCGATGCAAGTCCCACCTCCGTGTCCTCATCCTCAGTCTCTCTGTGGCTGACCTGCTGGTCACCTTTTTGGTGATGCCGTTGGATGCTCTGTGGAATGTGATGGTGCAGTGGTATGCAGGGGAGATCTCTTGCAAGGTCCTCAACTTTGGAAAGCTATTTGCTATGTACTCTGCAGCACTGGTGCTGGTGGTAATCAGCCTGGACCGGCACTGGGCAATCCTGTACCCCCTCAGCTTCACTAGTGCAGGGCAACGTAATCGCATCATGCTGTGGACCGCCTGGATTGGCAGCCTCCTACTGGCATCACCCCAGGTACATATTAGCAAATATACAAAAAACTCACTGGTATTTGTTATTACTATAGTATTAGCAACAGTAATGTTAAGTACCAATCTATTCTCTATCCAAGTGGTTCTCGATCTTTTTTTGTTAAAGGTAACCCTCACACAGGACCTTATCCACAAAAAAGGAGCAATTCTGAAGTAAACCATATGTATCATAGGGCAGAAATAAAACTTCCCTTAGAATTAAGTGGTGCTTTTAATCCTTTGAATTCTGGAGATGCATTGCTTCATGTGTTGGAGACCTCTCTACAATTCAAGCGGAGGAATTTTTTCTCCCCAATACCACAGATGGTCTGCTCCAGAATTGCTCCTCTCTTTTGTGGGTAAGGTCCACAGTCTTGAGGTCACTCCTACTATCTTATAGGTCATCTGAAAGGTGTAAGAAAGGGGCAAATGCATAAATACAAAGTATTTTAAAGAGATAGTAATGTCTATAATAAAGTTTAGCTTGGCGTCTTCACTATTGTTTTATAACAGGCAGTGCTAAGTTTAATAACTTATTGTTCTGTAGTTAAATAGATATTAAAAGCTGAAAGGACCCCCCTCCCGCCCCTCCTGGCCACCTCACGCTGCCTCTCTGTTTGGTCCGGATGGATACAGCAAGGGACAATCTTCAGTAAGCAAAAGGAAAATCCTGCCCTCCTAGGTAAGGGGGGACAGGGTTTTCCTGATACTTACTGACAGAAGATTGTCCCTTGCTGCGTCCGTCCAGACCAGACAGAGAGGCAGAGTGAGACAGACAGGAGGGCCGGGAGGGGGATGCTTTCAGCTTTTAATATCTATTTAACTACAGAAGAGTAAGCTATTAAACTTAACGCTGCATGTTAAAAACCAATAGTGAAGACTCCAAGCTAAACTTTATTATAGACATTACTATCCCTTTAATGTCTGTCAGTCAAAATCATGAACGCAAGTTTATTAAGCATAACAATTTCCATAAATATACATTTGATATGCATCCTTCAGGGGGAAGTAGCACCATCTAATAACACCGAACATACACACACTTACCTTACTAAGACCAGAAAATACTTATGGCCCCTATGTTTTTTCCTTACTCTTTGATTCAAGAGATAACATCATCAGTCAGTCCTGGATGTCATGTTCATGGAGGCGGACATGAAAATCTCTAGAAGGACCACAGGACACAAACTCTGTTCACTGTACATGGTAAGCTTAACCCTTTAAGGTCCTTAAAAGGATCACTAGGCTCATACACTCTGCCTGCTTCAGTATGGAAGAACTGCCAGCAACTTTCATGTCTGCCCCCCATGGACATGACCTCTAAGACTAATTACAAATGTTATATATTGGACAAAAAAGGGGCAAAATTCACTGGAGATTTTTGGGACATAGTAAGGTAAGTGGGGGTTATTATTAGGAGTCATTAATTCTCCTTTTATATACTTGTCAAGATTTTCATGGAAGAAAAGAGTGGCATCCTGAGCTGGTCCTCACAGCACCCCAAAGTGCCATGGTCATTACCTTGGAACCTCCCCTTGAGCCACCAGAGAGGGCTTATGTACTGCCAGTCAGGTGATTTGTGTCATAAGTCGGGCAGGGCTTAATTGGGTGGGTCTTACCTTCCTTGCATAAAGTGGGTGGGAAGTGGCCAGAACTGGGTGGGAAGGAAGAGACATGTGCAGGAAGTGGGCAGAACAGGGTGGGAAGGAGGAGAAGTGGGCAGGAAGTGGGTAGAACAGGGTGGGAAGGAGAAGAAGAGGGCAGGAAGTAGTCAGAACAGGGTGGGAAGGAGGAGAAGTGGGCGGGAAGTGGTCAGAACAAGATGGGAAGGAGAAGAGGGCGGGAAGTGGGAGGAACAGGGTGGGAAGGAGGTGAAGTGAGCAGGAGGTGGGTGGAGCTGGATGGGAAGGAGGAGTGGGCAGGAAGTGGTCAGAACCTGGTGGGAAGGAGGGGAAGTGGTCAGAACAGGGTTGTAAGGAGGAGAAGTTGGCAGAAAGTGGTCAGAACAGAATGGGAAGGAGGAGACGTGAGCAGGAAGTGGGTAGAACAGGGTGGGAAGGAGAAGAAGGGTTATCTCCAAAGGGTTATCCTCAGTGTTGCCACTGTAGAAGTTACACTTTCATTACCATTTTGCCTCAGGTGGAAAACTCAGAGACACACGCTAGGGTAAGGATAATGTAGGTAGAGGTGGGAAGGAGAAGAAGTGGGCAGGAAGTAGTCAGAACAGGATGGGAAGGAGGAGAAGTGGACGGCAAGTGGTCAGAACAAGATGGGAAGGAGGAGAAGTGGGCAGCAAGTAGGAGGAACAGGGCGTGAAGGAGGTGAAGTGAGCAGGAAGTGGGTGGAACTTGGTGGGAAGGAGGAGAAGTGGGCAAAACAGGGTGGAAAGGAGGGGAAGTGGTTGGAACAGGGTGGGAAGGAGGAGAAGTTGGCAGGAAGTGGTCAGAACAGGATGGGAAGGAGTAGAAGTGGGAGGAACAGGGTGGGAAGGAGGAGAAGTGAGCTAGAAGTGGGAGGAACTGGGTGAGAAGGAGTAGAAATGGGCAGAGTTTCAGTAGAAACTAAGCACCTCTGGAGAATCAGATTCTGTCCCCAGGGACTCGTTAGTTAATTGTAAAAAATCAAAGTCTCCAGGGGAAATATCCAGAAAGTTCCCAGGAATGACCATTGCATAGAGAGCCACTGCATTGATTTCCCTTCTGATGGAGATGTCTCTACTATCTAAGGGACTAGTGTTGTGTCAAGGTCACAGTACTGGCAGTTTTGATATAAATTGCTGAGCGGATGTTAGAAAATAATCTCTCAAATGCTCAAAGTATTACTTTTAAGATCAAATATTTATCATGAAGTATTCTGTTGTGTGGGAAATAGCAATTTTTTTAATGGATGGGGAGAAAACAGTAGGAGTTAAAAAGGAGAATCGGTTCTGGAGTGTATCAACTGCACCCTAGGGGACAAATGGAAAAAGTTACACTTTCATTACCATTTTGCCTCAGGTGGAATACTCAGAGACACATGCCAGGGTAAGGATAATGTAGGTAGAGGTTAATGTAGGGTGGATAATATAGGGAAGATATCAGGGCCAGACTTCCCAATAGGCAGAGTAGGCAGCTGTCTAGAGCTCCGAATTTTAGGGGAGCCTCAGCTGTGTTGTCCACACTCACATTCTGCATTGTGGGTGTGGCCAGAGCAAACTCAATGTCTCTGCACCTGTTTTATACCTCTTTACAGGCAATTATTTAACCTCTTGGATGATAGAGAGATCTCCAATGCATTGTGAAGCAATGTGTTGGAGATCTCTGTAGCGGCCAAGGGGTTAAATACTTTTTTTTTTTTTTTTTTTGGCTTTCCTCGTTATAGTCCAAGGGTATTTTCTGTGCCAGGAAATATTGGATGGATCTGGGGGTGAGGTCATGTGAGGAATGGGAGAGTAGTCATGGGTGGGGCTAATGACACCTAGAGTGCCTTGCCTAGAGCTCCTGGGATGTAGATCCAGCCCTGGAGGATCTACAGTTGTCATGGATTGAATGTGTTTATGTGTTTAGGTGCAGCATTTACATAAGTATCACTCATTGCAATGCATTGGAGACCTCTCTAGGTGATAAGGAAAGACAAAATACAGTCTTCTCTTGTTATATGAGAATGTTTTAACACTCCCATATTTATATAAAAAGTTGCCATCTCTGGCAGACATTAAAGTGATATTGCCCTTTTATTTTCAATTTACATTATTTTGCAAGGGCATATGTACAATGAAATTACCTATACTTTTTTATTATTTTTATTATAAATGTATTTATTTTTATTTATTAAATGTTTACATTTTATGTCCTTGACAGTACACTTCCTGTTCCTCAGTGTCCAGAGAGTTTTCTGGTCAGATGGCCACCAAAGCAGAATAATAATATAATGTAACATTATACCTGCAGCACTGAGTGCTCTCTAGTAACCCCTAACACATAGTCTGGAATTTTCAGCGCACCCCTAATATTTTATAAGTGATTCGTCAAGGAATAATGAAGGGAGCAAATACATAAACATATAATTATTTTGACAAAAACAATCATATTGTGTACAACACATTTAATATATATATATATATATATATATATATATATATATGTATTTGAAACTCTGAATTAAAATGTTCATCAAAGTCGTATTAGAAAAGAAGATGCTCTCTAACAGGATGTCCACGACACACCAAAATGCCACCCCCCCCCCCATTGAGAACCATACTCTACGCTGTATGCTGTCTATTTTACATTACATCTTTTCTTCAGTATACCAATATACTATCTTTCCAATTCCTAACTGAAAGCTGCCTGGAAACAGATATTCAGGGACCTCAATGGAACATAAAATTGAAAAAAAAAAATAGGTGAAAGTGAAAAGGAAATAAAAAAGTATTTTATACACTTGCAGAAAATGTAATGTTAAAATAAAAAAATGACTATACCATAAAGATAAATGAAATCTCCTGTGTATCCATCTGAAAGCAATTTTCACTATAATAATTTTCTCCCTGCCTTACTGTGAATTGGACATAGTACAAGCTGCTTTTCACAGACAGTGTAGAGGCTTGACAGCTGGTTAATGTTGCTATGGGCAGGTGTAGCTGCTGGGTACTTAAAAGTCCTTGTAGAAGAGACTAACACAAGATCACATTGCCATTTCCCCCCTTTTATCAGTAAATATCACATAAGTATACCTGATAGCTATGCAGGTTTGTCCTAGAGACTCTTGTGTTTTACCTAAATCTCAGGGAAATTCTCTTTAAAGGGATAGTAACACTTCGTTTTAACTTTATTTTATTTTGTAGGCATTAAAAAAACATGAAGAATGATATAAGTCTTATCTCTCAAACCTTTATGGTTTATGAGATATTCACAAGCAAAGTTCCCCTCCCCGCCCCTTTTACCTAGTGTAAGCCATCTCTTCTCAGATGTGAGTCTGGTTGTATGACAGTACAGATAACAGAAGGGGACAATTTTCTTTGTATGAAAACAATGAAAGCCCTTCCCCCCTTGAGAAGTTTTTCAGCTTTTTCCATTATCTTAATTGAAGATTGTCCCTCTCTGCAGTCTACCTGGGCATCTCCCTTCTGATCTAGCTGAACAGGGGGGGGATACTTTGTTTGTGAATATCTCTTAAACCATAAAGGTTTCAGAGATAAGACTTATATCATTCTTCATGTTTTTTTAATGCCTACAAAATAAAATAAAGTTAAAATGAAGTATTACTATCCCTTTAATATAGAGTACAGGGGGTCTCAATACTCTGTATTGATTGATTGCTTCTAATGTATCCAGTTTTGTGTCATTTCTTGCAGAAAGGCAGAGAGGTAACTCATCATTTTTACATGTTCAGGTGAGAGATATCTATAACACCTGGCATGTTAAGGTTTCCGTGAGGAGTGATTGGTGCACAGCTGTATAAGCAATATTCATTATGAATACTAACTGTTTTCTATCTGTGGACCTTAGGTTGCTTTGCTTGGGTCTTGGGATTAACATTTATTGAACAGATGTGATATGTCATTAAATGTTTGCCATTGTTCATGTGATGTGATATGTCATTAAATGTTTGCCACTGTTCATCACCGTACTGTGGCCTTATGCACACCTGTGCTGAACCCGTTATCTATGGATTATAACTGCCTTCATTCAAGAGTGACATGCTTTTAAGGATTATCAGGGTGGGGAGTCGTCTGTCTAGAAATGTATAGACCAGCAAGCAATTGGCAGGCTCTTAGATGGACATCATTGAAGGACCAATTTCTAGAATGATCACCCTTCAGTCTGTATTCAGAGACATCTAGAGAAAAGGGACTGAAGTTGATGTATGTCACTTTCTCCCCTCATTGAAATGATGAGAAAATATAGAATGCAGCTTGAGTCCCCTTTGCCTTCTGCAGTATTACATTGTTGACCCCCTAAAAATAGACCTCTGATAGAAATTAACTATGTAGCAAAACTGAATTACTTTAGAATTGGGGATGAGATTGCAGTGGGACAGAAACTGGCCTTTAACCCCTCTGGTTATCACAATTCTTTGTCAACAGGGCCTTCCCTCCTGGTGTTGACTTCAAACCATTCAAAACATCCAAGAAATTAAGGAGTGCATGGTAGAGAGATTAATGTAAACATGTTAACATTGTCCCATTTGATTACCTCTCTAAGAACACTCACCTAAAACCTAGGGAGTTATTTAGGTATGTCCTGCTGGGCAGTTTAACTAAAACCCAGAGATCAGACTAGGTGGATATATTCCCCTCACTAAATTGGAATCCCTGAGAGATAGTCAACCTGTACTTGAATGGGGCGGGAGGAGCATAAGTTCAAATTCTTTACAGCTTGGGAAAAAGCAAGCTATCTGGGAGTCCTGCTCTATGCTTAAAAGAGAATAGTTATGACCCTCTTTGTGTGGTATTATTCCACTTCCCACCTACACTCAAAGGATAATCGTGTCACTAGTCCAAGATGAAAGCCTGTGTTTGTTCTGGTTCTTTTTCCCCACTGTTGTTGTACCTGCCAAACATTCACCACATTCTGGGAAGAAGAATAACTATTGACATGTCTGTTATCTTTTATGAGCCCGATCGATGGTTACAATCACTTGCAAAACAAGCTAATCGCATCAATCATGCTAGCAGCACACAGTTACCTCGCACAAACATAGAAATTCCCCTCTTTCATGTTGCTCTGCATAATGAAAGATAAGCTGTTTGCATCTAGATAAATTAATAGCTGATCTCAATAGGAACCTTAGGTTCCTCTGTAGATATTTTGAGAACTCTGTGTTACCTTTGAACTGTCTGCTACAGAACAGTTGGGGCCTCCAAATAACATAGAGTGTGCCAGGTTCCAACCTTTAGTATTGTCAAATTTTATATATGTAATTTGTAAACCACTAAATTGCACAAAGAAACTGGGGCTGTACAGTACACTCCAATACCTCAACAAGTCATATAAAAAGGAAATATTTATTAACCCATCAATCTGGCATCCAGATTTTCACATATTCAATATAACTCATCAGTGACCAACCACATAGAAAGAGCCATCACTAAGAACCAAAGGTGCTCATTTGGAGATAATGGAGTATCCTACACAGCTCCAACAGCCCTGTGCCAGCTGGAAGTTGGCATCCTCATAATTGTAACAGCCTGAGGACTAGATGCTTTGCATCCCCCCCTGGTCCTCAAGAGGTTAATGCATGAATGGAGGTCAACCGAGAAATAAATACATAGCAGTGTGGATTTTGGGTGTAACAATCTGACTGCAGCTCCTTCTCCCCTTAGCTCTTTCTTTTCCGCCTGCGTACGGTTCCTGGCGTCAACTTCACACAGTGTGCCACTCATGGGAGCTTCACCCAGCGCTGGCAGGAGACAGCTTACAACATGTTCACCTTTTTCACACTGTTTGTCACACCATTGGGGGTCATGATTGTGTGCTACACCCGTATCCTGTGGGAAATTGGCAAGCAGATGAAACACAAGAACGGTAAGATCTCTGTGGGTTTCTGTTATTAAAGAAAGTTTGTTGTTAAATGGGTCATATCAAAGCATGGTGTCTGTATGCTGCAGAAGATATCTCCCACAAAACGAGTGTAGTATCTCCCCAAAAAGAAAAACAAAATTGTGTATATATGTGTGTATCTCTCTGCAATTGTGCTCAAGCAGTGTCATGATTCCATCCTCTCCTCAACCTGGTGCAGTACCTCACAGTGCCACTACCGTTCTGTGGTTCTGTTTTAGGTTGCTGCACTCAGACTAAAGAGATCTGATTCTGTTCCCAGCTGGCTTGATTCTGTTCCCAGCTGGCCCTACCTTGCAATCACCTCCTCCCTATTTAGTTCAATCTCTCCCCTTGCTCTGGGCCAGATTATACTGGTCAGTTCAGATCAGTTCCTTGAGCTAGCTGCACCCCGTGTTCCTTGAGCCAGCAGCACCATGAGTTCTTTGAGTCAGCTGCACACCTGAGTTCCTTGAGCCAGCTGCACCCCTGATTTCCTGAGCTGGCAGTCAGGGCCGGATTTACATTTCAGGCGCCCCTAGGCACAACAACCTCTAGCGCCCCTAGCCCCGCCTTTGTCCCACCCCTAACCACACCTCCCACTTAGCTACACCCCTCCATTAACCACACCCATTTCCCCCAGAGTTAGAGGGAAAAATTATATATAGAATATATAATATATAGAATATATCCAAGAGAGATTAGTCCCTCTTTCTCTCCTCTTTTTTTTTGTATTTATATATAAGACATGCGGTGACAAAAAGACTAATAACTATATATACATATGAAAACATTAAAGGGACTCACTACAAGTTTCTCTTACACATGTACCAGCCTGATGATGCTGCACTTGCAGCTGTTGGGGAGGCTACTGCGTGCCACTGCCACCCGTCCAGAAACAACTGGCCAGCCTGCTGTCTGTAGTGCTCCAAGCCTCCAAACCCGCCTCTGAGCTGACCCACAACTGCTGTACCGCTCCGCTCCTAACCCGCCTCTGAGCAGAACCACAATGCAGCGGCAGCGCTCACTCAGCCGACATTTACAGGCGCCGCCAAATACGGGGTATAGGTCATTTCCTGGAGTTTTTATTTTTGGCTCAGAGTAGCTTGCTCTGCTCCCAGTAGGTCACAAGACGTCCTGAGGTGACCAATGAGAACAGAGAGCCTCTACCTCTGTTCTCATTGGTCACCTCAGGACGTCTTGTGATGTCAGACGTAGATGCAGTAGTGGGTCATGTGGGGCGGCCCCGGCGGCACAGACTACTAGTCCAGAAGGTAACAGCGCTTGCTCTCTCGTTATTCACCCAGAATTATGGGCGTGACAATGGCACTGCAAGGCGCCCCTGAAAATCTGGCGCCCTAGGCAAGTGCCTTGTCTGCCTAATCAGAAATCCGGGCCTGCTGGCAGTTCCCTCCTGTGTTCCTGAACTGGCAGTTTCCCTCCTGTCTTCCTGAACTGGTTGTATTCCTGTGCCTCCCTCCTGTGTTCCTGAGCTAGCTGCTCCCTGTACGCAGGGCCCTGTTCCCTGTGCCCAGAGTCCCTGTTCCCCGTGCCCAGAGTCCCTGTTCCCTGTGCCCAGAGGCCCTGTTCCCTGTGCCCAGAGGCCCTGCTGTTTTCTGTTTCATTGAGTGTTTTATTGTGCATTATTCTTTCATGTTTTTGCATATAGATATAATATCTGGTTTTCTTGCTTTCTGGGTTCCAAAATATTTACATTTGCTGCTGTGGCCAGCCCCCATGACAAGCAGAGATGGACCAAAGACATTCAATGCTTCCCCACATCCATCTCTCTCCCCCCCCCCCTCCACTTCCCCTGTACATGGGAAGTTGCTAGCTTCCCAAAAACCCTGGGGCTTGCATAACCATAAAGCATTATTAGTGTAAGGTGCAGCCCAATTGCACCATCATTAATAAGGAGATTAGACCCATTGAATGCCCCTAATCAGGCAATAAGACCAGGACCTTTAATCTGAATTCCGGGGCTTTAGCAGCCTCAGCCCAAATCTATAAAAGCCCCAGCCCGCCACCTGTATTTCACCTTCTCCCTCATCCTCCTCCAACCACACCACTGTCTAACTTAATGAAATGTGCCAATCACTGGCTCCTACATATAATTTGTTCAGGGTACAGATCCAGTCTGACTGCAAAACAATTTTATAATTGCCTCTCCGCTTGCCTCACTGTTAGCATTCCTAACAACAATCAAATAAGTGACTGTGAATGACATTACTTCAGGTTGTTGTCTCAATGCCCTGCATTCTGGATAACTCTAACAGAGAGGAAGATTGAGCAGCAGCTTCAAAACTGTTTCTGCGTTGTAACAGAACTTTGTACTGAACACCCCCTCCCACAAAGTCTGAAAAAGTGACAAGGGCCCAAGGCCGATGGCGCTCATGGCAGTGGTATATGTGGTTCCCTAGAGCTGGCAGGACTTCACGAGCCCTTTTGTCAAAAGGTCCCCAGTTGCTGACTGGCCCTGGTTCCTTCCACCAGCTGCACCACCAGTAGCTTTGCCCTTGGTCTCCCAGTCAGGCTATTCACACAGATGACTTCTATCTTGAATGAACGCAGCCAAATTGCAGCTGGGTAGGTCTTCATGACTTACTATGGTGCTACGGTGCAGAGCATTCACAGGAGATATGAGAAGGCCACTAATATATGCCTGTGTTAATTTGGGTAAGTTATTTGTCATGCCCGTCAGTGATGAGTTTGCTAATGGAACACAAGACATTGTAGGAAAGTAACTTGAGTGGCTTCAATGGTGCTACATCACACCTCCTTTAAAGGAGCAGTAACAACTCCTAATTATAAACTCCAATTAAGTTACTATGGCCAGAAAATCCCAATGGCCACTATTGATTTTTCCCTTGTTCATGGCATCTTCAATTAGTCCTGGGTTTCATGGAAGCACTCGTGACAGCTGATGGCAAGACCACAAGACCCAGGACTGGATATCCCAATAGGCAGAGTAGGTAACTGCTTAGAGCTCCAGATTTTGAGGGTTGCATCAGCTGTGCTGGTCACACCCACATTCTGAATTTTTTATAACTCTTTACAGGCTATTATTTAACCCCTTGTATGTTAGAGAGATCTCCAGTGCATTGCTTCGCAGGTGTGTGGCCATGGGTGGAGCTAAGGGCGCCTAGAGCAGCTTGTAAATCCGGCAGTTATAGGACTTCAGACTCTGGTCACTGCACATGCATCCAGAATTGATTGAAGATGTTATCTCTTAATTCATAGATGCCATTAGGATTAGTGAGTGGTTCTTATTAGGAGTTATTAGTTCTTAGTCACCTTTGAAAACATAGCCTTAACGGAACACTAACAAATCCTAATTATAATTTCCTTTTTTGCTTTATTATTGCTCAAAAATCTGAATGGCATCAATAAATTTTGTCCTTGCCATTTGGTTCAAGAGATAACATCAATCAGTCCTAGATTTAATGTTCAAGGATTGGACGTGACTCTTCCTGGTAGGACCACTGAGCCCTAAACTCCTTCAGTTGCAGAACTGACACCTTATGTAAGGCTTATGCATGCTGTATGTAACGTGTTTAAGTTTTGTTAAGGAAGTGTAGTTGCAATCTTGATTTGAAGACCATCAAAGAGTTGCAGTGGAGCAGAGTGGGAGGTAGAGCATTCCAAAGATAAGGAGCAATGAGAGAAAAAGGTTAGACACGTGAGAGGGCTGTAGATACAAAAGGAGCTGAGAGAAGATTGTTATTGGTTTATCGTAAGCTGCAGGATGGGGTATAGTGGGAGATCAGAGTGGAAATGCAGGAAGGGGTAGAAGAGAAAAGAGTTTTGAATGAGAGAAGCAGAATTTTGTAAGAGATACGGAGTTTTATAGGTAGCCACTGGAGCGATTTGAGGAGGAGGGGGTCATGGGTAAACCTAGATGACAATAGGATAATTTGTGCTGCAGAATTCTGTATGGATTGAAGAGGATGGAGCTGGGAGGCAGGAAGGCCAAAGAGAAGAAGGTTACAGTAGTACATGCAGGAAATAATGAGTGCTTGTGTGAGAATTTTGGCTGTGGAAGAACAAAGGAAGGGACAGATTTTAGCAATGTTAACCAAGAGAAAGAAGCAGGATTTAGTGATGACTTTAATATGAGGAGAGAATGAGAGAGATGTGTCAATTATCACCCCTAGGCACCGTGCTTCTGATACCAGATTTATGGCAGTGCCATTCACAGTCACCTGGAAGGGCAATATTGGGCCAGACCTGGGTGGGATGAGTATTAGCTCAGTTTTAGATATTGAACTTGAGGTGCCAATGAGCCATCAAGTCTGAGATAGCCGAGAGGCAATCTGTGACTTTGGATTGAATATCAGAAGTCAGTTGAGGTGCAGATAAATAAAGCTGGGTGTCATCTGCATAGAGGTGATATTTGAGACCACCGAGTTATTAAGATCACCAAGTGTTATTGTGTAAAGAGAAAACAGAAGTGGTCGTAGAAAAGAACCTTGAGGAACACCAACAGAGAGGTGGACAGGAGAGGATGAAGAGGTGGCAGAAGAGATACTGAAGTATCAGTTAGTTAGCTATGAGGATAGCCAGTCCAGTGCTAAGTTACAGATTCGTAGGGAGTGAAGAATTTGGAGAAGTGCATAATCAACAGTGTCAAAAGCAGCAGAGAGATCAAGAAGGATAAGTATAGAATAGTAACCTTGTGATTTGGCAATGTGTAGATCATTGACCACTCTTGTGAGAGCAGTTTCAGTGGAGTGAGCAGTGCAAAAGCCAGATTGTAGCAGGTCGAGCAGGTTAAAGAAGTCAAGCAGGTGGGAGTAGGTTAGGTGTTCCAAGAGCTTAGAGGCAAATGGCAGGAGAGAAATCAGTCGATAGTTAGAGGGTGTGGTATTGTCACTGGAATTGTTCTTGAGGATAGGTGTTACTATGGCATGCTTGAAGTAATCAGGAAATGTAGCGGTGGCAAAGAGGAGTTAAAAATCTGTGACAGGGGTTAGTGTGGGGGAGATGGACTGGATGAGGTGAGAGGGGAGCGGATGAAGGGCACATGTAGTGGAGGGAGAGGAGGTTAGCCAATTCTTCCTCCGTGACTAGTGAAAAAGAGTCCAGAGTAGCAGGAGGGGAACAAGGGAGGATAGGAGGGTATTTACAGGGTGGGATATTATCCCGGATGGAGTCTACCTTGGCTTTGAAGAAGTCGACAAAGTCTTGTGGCTGTATAGATTTTGAGAGGGAGGCAGATGGAGGGCGGAGAAGGGAGTCAAATGTAAAGAAAAGGCGGGGGTAGGATTTGTGAGTGCTAATTAGTTGAGAAAAGTAATTTTTTTTTTGTCAGGGACAGAGCAGAGTTAAAACAAGAAAGGAGGAATTTGTAGTGCAGAAAGTCTGCCAGAGAGCCTGACTTTCGCCAGCGTCGTTCAGCAGAAAGGGTACAGGAGCAAAGGAAGCTTGTGTCCTTATTAAGCCATGACCGTAGATTGGTTTTATGGGTGCGTCTGAGAGAGAGAGGAACATGCAGGTTCAAATTGGAGGACAGGACTGAGTTGTGCGTCTTGACAAGGCTGTTAGTGTCAGTATTAGTGGGAATGGATGAAATACCTGTAGCCAGGGAGGATTGCAGAGCAGTGTGATTAAGTGATTTGAGGTTATGCATGAAGCGGGGGGAGGAAGCAGGGATTGTGGAAGGTGTATAAGTGGTGCTGAGTGTTAGTAGATGGTGGTCAGATAGTGGAAGAGGGTAGATGTTGAAATCCAAGAGTGCATAGCCTCTAGTGAACACAAGATCTAGGAAGTGACAATCCTTGTGAGTACTAGCATTTGTCCACTGTTGTAGTCCAAATACAGATGTTATGGAAAGAAACCGGGATGCCCAAGAGACTGAGGGATCATCCACATGGCAGTTGAAGTCCCCCAGAAGAAGAGAAGGTATGTCTGATGACAGGAAAAAGGAAGGCCATGATTCAAAGTCAAAAAGAAAGTTTGAAGGTGTATAGGTGTTGGTAGGTGAGCGATAAATAACTGCAACCTGTAGAAAGACAGGAGCACAGATACTTACAGCATGCGACTCAAAAGAGGAGAAGCAGAGAGAGGCGAGGACAGAAAGTGGTTTGTAACGGCAGTGTTTAGAGAATAGCAGTCCCACACCTCCCCCAAGTGTCCCACACCTCCCCTACTGCCTGCTTCAGTTTGAAGAAAAACTAAAAACAACAAGGCAGTTTCAGTGGGAGGAGTTTGGGCTCCTGGAATTCAGCCAGCAAGAGTCACAGCCACCTCAGTTGACATGACATCCAGCACATACTGGAGATGATGGCGGAAATATATGAATCATCCAGTGAAGCTCATTTTCTTTTACATTGGCATAAGAATCATGACTCTGCCCTGCACCTTGTTTTAAGTACAATTTATAATCAATTGCTTTACTGCACATCGGTACTACAGAAGCAGTGAATTTTTTTTAGAGTTATTACTATTTATTATATCAACAGTGTCTTCTAGTGGTCTGATTTCAATTCCTTATTCTATTAAATACTATAGAGAATGTGATAGAAACTGCTGAGTCATGCTGCCAGAACTTTCAGGAAGTAATCACACTGTAATTCTCTTCCTGATTATTTGAAATGTTATAACATTTGAATAAATCAACTGACATCAATAAGTGGGCACTTGTTTTACTCAGCAGTCGGTTTGCTCAAGAATTGCACCACCTCCTCTATAGGGCAGTTGGTTTGCTCCAGAATTGAGCCTCTTTAACTTGATGAATATTACCCTAAGGGGCCATTTTCTAAATATTGAGTTGTAAACATTATAAACAACACTATACTTTTCTGTGTTTACAAGTTACCAGTATATCAGTAAGTGATAGTAAACTTGTACTTGGATGTATCTTATGGCATATCCTATATTATAATTCACTAGGATGTTTGTCAGAAGCTGTCATGAGCAGCAGAGACGGCTGTGCGTGCTGCAGTCATGCGCTTTAGAGACTGCCTGAACATGCTGCGGCTGATACGGAGCGGAGAGCTCCGAATTCAGACCATAGTGCTCTCTGTGCACTTTCCTGGGTCCACGTTCTGAATTTGGAGTTCCCCGCTTCGTATCAGCCGCGGTGCATTCGGGCAGTCAGTACTCCGCATGACTGCAGCACCTCCAGGGTTGGCCTGTGTACACGGGCTTTGAAACTAGTATATATATACATATCCTAATGTATAAGTTGTGTGTAACGCCCGACATGCGCAGTAGACACTGCTGTACAGACTGCCCGCTCCGCAGCTGATACAGAGCTGGGCGCTCCGAAGGAGCATCCAGCTCTGTATCAGCAGTGGCGCGGGCAGTCTCTGCTGCGCGTGACTGCCCCGCGACCGGCTGCCAGAGGCACTGTGGCCCGTGTAACGGGCTGTTCAACTAGTATATATATATATGTGTGTAAAATAACAAACAAAATAAGTATCTTGTAATACCTTTTTTATTGGACTAACAGAATTTCTCAAGAATGCTTTAGACTTGAGAAAGGGAGGTTCTCCCGAAAGCTTGTCAATCCAAAACTCTGTTAGTCCAATAAAAAAGGTATTACAAGATAGTTTGTTTGTTATTTTACATCTGCATCACTGGACTAATACAACTACAATCTCCACTCTATACATATATATATATATATATATATATATATATATATACATAGGCTCGGGTCCATTGGAATGTAAAGAACACACTGCAATTCTGGAGCAAACCAACTGCACCATGGGGGAGATGTTAAATTCTGCAAACTCTATTTGATTGAAATGGGGCTTTTAACTTCTTGAATGCTAGACAGGTCTCCAATGCCTTGTTTTGCAATGCTTTGGTGACCTTGCGACCATTCAAGACATTAAAAGCCCAATTTAAAATCAATAGAAATGTTTATTTCCCCACATGGTGCAGTTGGTTTGCTCCAGAATTGTAACTGTTAACCTTATGAATAAGTTCCTTAGAATAAAAGCACCATATTGTGACTGAACAGGAGACACATAGCCAGGCATGGGCATACCTGGGAACCTTCTTGTCCCGACCCTCAAGTCCCTGGAGATGATGGGAGAGTACAGATGATGTGCTTTGCATTATACTGTGGGTGAGACGTAATTGAGCAGATGTTAAAAGAAGGAGTTTGCCATGAAATGGATGGGAAAGAGGCAGGATGGAGCAGGAGTAGGCTGAATAGACTAGAAAGTGGGAGGGGTTATAGCTGAGCTCAACTCTGTCTCTGGACTTGGAGACCTGGTGATTCAGTTTGAAAACCAGAAACTCCAGGTCAGATCCAGAAAGTTCAGATGGGCCATACGCACAGTGAAATGTGGAAAAGGTCTGGAGAAAAGAGAACTTGCCAATGTGAGGTCCTCCAGCTGCTGCTAGTTGTCATCATGATGGGAGTTGTAGAGTGGCAACAGCTGGAGGGCATCACTCTGCCCAACACTAACAGCTCTTAATAGTAACCCCACCACGTACCTTAATCTGAGCAGAAAATACAACTGGCCACTCTGACTCAGTCCTGCATGGATTTGATCCACACATGTAATCTATAATTAGTACAGGTTATTATATCCAGGGAGACAGACACGATTCTTACTGCAAGACTCCAAAAACCTAAACTCCTCCCATTAAAGTCTTCTTAGGACTAGTACAGAATTCAGGAGTGGGGATACTCTAAGGTTAATTTCTCCAGTGTTCTAAACTCTCCAGTTCCTATGTTATTCTATGGACCCAATGATTTCTCCAGCATTAGAGATCTGTCCATAGGCTCCATAGAATAACATAGGAACAGGAGAAGTGATATCACTGGAGAAGTCTTCTCCACTTTATTACCTCTTTATCACTCCTGAGTGCATTACCCCCAAGGAGTCAAAAACCCATTAAAATCAATTGCAATGCTTTTGTTCCCTATGATGCAGTTGTTCTGTCCCAGAATTGCTCCATTTTCTTTGTGCATATGGCCCCATGTTTCATAAAAGTGTACTATATGACAGGCTTAAGTTTGGAAGTGAAAGAACATGAAAATCCTCTTCTAACAACCCACACTTTGTCATGTCTAATCAGAATGTCAGGTTCCGGCTGGAGTCCAGTCTCTGAACGCTCCCTGCTTCCTCAGACCAACTCTCTGTTGCACAGAAAAGCTGCTAATTAGGTTTGTGACAGCCCTTTAATGTCACCCTCAGGGGCAGCTTTCTGACCTTGTTTATATATACCGTCTGACTCAGCAGATAATGGGCTGTCACAAAGACCTTTGTCACAGGCTGTGAGTGCAGAGATATAGTGCGCATCCCTGTGGAACACAACAGGTTAATTTTGCACTGTATTAACACTGAGTTGTACTCCACTCTAACACATGATTAAAGTGTAGTAAATTGTTGGACCTCAAGCGACTGAGGACTACAACACTCACCATCCCCCACAAGCCATTATATGGTGGGAATTTATGGGTGTTGTAGTACTCAACAGCTTGAGGTCCAGCAATAAATTACCCCCTGATTTAGGTTGTACTTATTCATTAGATACAGTAATCTTTCAGGGCAACATACACAATAGAAAAGAGAAGCACATACTTTCCCACAATTCACCCTGATTTAAATTGGGCTTTCAGCAACCGTAATGCTAGAGAGCGCTCCAATGAACTTTGAACACCTCTCTAGCATTTAAAGGAACAGTAAACTTTTGTTATGAAAAATTTATATTATAGGGATTTTCCTATTGAGTAAAATAAGGTTATTCCCACAGAAAAGACATCTTGTAAGTGTATTTATGCATCTGTCTGAGGTTTAAATAAATTCTACTTTTAGATTTTTCTCTTTGCGCTTTCTACCCTTTTTTCCAGTTGTATTTACAATGGGATTAGAGATCCCAAGTAAGAGAGCAGCAGAGGATTGGTCTAACATTACTCTTACCTGTTTAGAGAAACAGTGACTATATGTATTTTTATTTGGGTTCCATTTCCATACCATCTCCATCTCATTTCATTTACTAACATCGAGTCATCTCATTTCATCCATCATCATTCTGAAGACGATAAGTACTGTGTTTTTAATATAGACATATATATATTCATTTATTTATTCATTTAGTTCATTCTCTTCAGTTTTATTACTATTATTTTTTATGATAAGACAGAGATTATAGTCATGTATATATATTTATATATAATTAGTATGATTCAAATGTGGATAGGGCATCTATATTCCCTTTTTCTTCTTGGGGAATGTCAGCAGTCAGTATAAACCAGTGGTGGGCACTGTGAGGTCTCCAGCTGCTGTCAGACTACAATAGCCATTATCATGTGGAGTCTAGCAGCGGCATACCTGCTAACATTTCAAAAATATTTCCCAGAATGCTTTTTCGCTGTACAGTCACATTACAAATGCTGTCTGTTGCCCATAGTACTGTGTAGCGCATCATCAGTATAAAACCTTACAACAGAAAATAATTGAATTATGTTCAAAAGAAAAGTGGAAGAGTTCTGGGACAAACCATTTGCACTATAAGGAAGAACTAAAAATTCCCATTGAATTAAATAGAGATTGTCAATCCCTTAAATGTGCTTTGCAATGTTTTGGAGATATCTCTAGCATTCAAAGGGTTAAAATCCCTATTGAAATCAATGGGTATTTTTCTAGTTCTCCCTTATAATGCAAATGGTTTGCTCCAGAACTCCTTCACTTTTGTTTTGAACATATGGATCTTAAACCTGCACTTATACAGCAGAAAAACACATCCATATGATATATAATCAATAGTAACATAATCCATTATCTTTTAATGACAAGCACACAGAATCAATATAGGATTGATTTTCAATTTCAAAATCACGGACAAAAACAGGGACAACAGGAACCAGGGACAGTTGGCAGGTATGTCGCAGCTGGAAGGCCTCATGTTACCCACACCTGGTATAAGCTCTAATATTGTTCATTCTGGTCAATAACGCCATCACATTATATAGTAGTATATGGCCCTCGAGGGATTGTAAGGATATTCAGACATCCTTGATTTAAAGAGATAGTAATACTGTAGTTATACAATCTTTAATATTGTACCTATTAAATAAATAAAGCAAAGTATCTAAGTCTGGTTGCTATAACTTTTATAGTTTTATTGTAATATCGTTGTAAAGTTCCCCCCTCCCGCCCCTTTTACCCACATCAACGCTCTAGCTGACAAAGTTAGATTCTGGTCCTGAGACCGGATGGCTCGTCTGGAGAGCAGAAATAGCATTGTATACAAAGAAAATCTTTATGAGAACGGTCTACTGCCTCAAACCAGGCACACTTTGTACACCGTTCTCATGAAGATTTTCTTTGTATACAATGCTATTTCATCTCTCAATATGAGCCGTCCGGTCCCTGGACCAGAATCCAAGTTTGTCAGCTAGAACGCTGACGTGGCTAAAAGGGGCGGGAGAGGGAAACGATATTACAATAAAACTATAAATGTTATAGCAACCAGACTTGGATCCTTTGGTTTAATTATTTAATAAGTACAATATTACAGATTGCATAAATAAAGCATCACTATCCCTTTAAGAGGTTAAAAGTCCCATTTTAATCATAAAATTCTCTAGGTGCCAGAAGAATGTGCAAAGGGAGGCAGACCATGCCAGGGGCATACGCAAAGCCTTGCAGAGCAATACATTGCATATGTCTCTGGAACTGATAGGGTTAATGAGGACTCTAATGTCACCAATAAACCGTATTATTTACAGTGCTAACAAGGGCAGGCTTAAAAGCACAAAGGATGAGTAAACCTGGAGCATACCAACTGTGCCATAGTGAAACAGAAATGCTTCTAAAATTCCCATCAATTTAAATTGGGCTTTTAACCCCTAGAATACCAGAGGTGTCTTACAATGCTTTAGATACCTCTCTAGAAATCAAAGCATTACAAGCCCCATTTCAACCTATGGGAATTTATATCACATCCCCCTCCTTTGGCGCAGTTGTTTTATTCTTGAATTGCTCCTAATTTGCATATTCACCTAAAAATATTGTTTTGTTCTTCAGAGAAAATGAGAGTTCAAGTAGGAAGAGCCCAGAACCTCTTCTTCCAAGTGCCATTCACTCACTAAGTCCTTATCCAATTAATATGAATTGGAAATAAGAATATCTTTACTACAAAAACGGGCAATCTATTAGGACAATCAGGCCTCAAAATTTCCACTCGCCACTAGCCAATGACGAGTGAAAATTTAGCCCTGGTGAGTAGAAATTCATCCATGGTTGGTATGTTATTGCTTACAGTGGTGAGTAACTTTACAGGTCTGGCTAGTAGCAAAGGGCTTCACATTTAAAGCCCTGCAGGACAATGATCTATTTTAAAGTAACACTAACACATCCTAATACATCTTGGAGAACCAATCCATGCAGAATTAATTCACAGCAGACATTTTTTGCCCAGATTAAGATAAGTAGAGTGTTATTATAAAGAGATGTTAGTATTCCTTTAAATGGGATCTAAGCCTATAGAATAAGTGGTTCTTATCTCTTTGTCTGGGACAGGCTGACAAATACTGACCTGGGGTGCAAGCACTAGTGCGTGTCCCTTGGAGTAATGGCCTTGGGATTTCACATTGTATTAAATAGCCAGAAATATCACCCAGAAGGTGCAGTCTACAATGGAAATGGTCTTAGAGAGATCTATCTATAAAAGATCAGCAGAGTAGGCAATTCATATAGACTAAGCCACCTGAGATCCACAGAAAGAAAATCAAATGGCTTGCAACTCATAGAGAATGAAACTGAGCGCTTGTAATCAAAAATGAATCTGACCTAGAGAATCTTAACTTTATAGACTACATTAGTAGTTTTTTAGGAAAAAAGTTAGGATAACAAATATTTAGGCAATTGCAAGCTCACAGGCACATACACAGTCGTGCACACACAACACCAACTGACCAATGCATGTGTCCCATTGCATGTATACACACACTCACAAACATACCAGTGCACCAATAAACACACCCCAGTACTTATAAATATACACACAAACATAATTACATAAACACACCAGTGCACACTGCACACACACACACATACTAACACCCACTAGTACTCTATTAAATATACATGGACACATATACTCCAATGCACTAAAATTAACATGCACTAATACACACATATATAATATACTAGTATCCACATACACACACTCACTAGTGCAATCATACACATCAGTATACAAAAACACATCTTACATATAAATATAAAAATATATCTACCTACACCCTAATATACACACACTCAGCTGATGTGAGAAGGAGCACCCTCTGGCTCTGCAATGTCTGCATAGAATTCACAGATGATGAGCAGAAGTCTGCATATTATGACACCACTGATCTAGTGGTTAGAAAGCTTTCTTCCTACCTATAACTAAGTGTTTCTGGTCAGACACAACAGAGGTTGTTTCCCAGAGTCTGTTTACCATGGATCACATGGCCCTGGGTAGCCAGAAGAGATACCACATGTTGTTGGTCCACATAATGTGGCTACCCCAGTCTACTTCCTTATTGGTGGAACATAGACAAAGGTAGTCCTTCCCCTTGAAGAGGCAGGAACAACGGGATTTCAGCATGGACTGGTCTTTGAAGTTGGGGATAGGCTTGGTGGCAGGAGGCAGTAGGTTGGTCAGTAAAGCTTAGGCCCTGAGCAAATGGGTCATAATGAAGGCAACTAAGCTGCAGAATTTTACTTCATAGTATGAAAAAAAGCAAAATTTATTGCGGCTAAAAATGTGTCTATGATGACAATATGCTGCCCTGCTTCTAGGCCTAAATATGCTACTGGGTGAGAGGGAATGGGATCCAGGGGCACAAAGTAGCCTGAAAGGAGGATAGTTACAGAGGAACTTCCTACTCTGTAACAGGGGAGAAGGAACTAAAGAAGGTTCAAGGAGATCTGGGAATCAGAGGTTTCAGGAGGAGAGAATATATTCTGTTGCAAAAAAACATCCCTGCCAGTGACAGCCAAGGCACAGGAAATTTTAGAAATGGAGCATAAGCCATTGATTATCATTGTTACCTCTATAAGTAGGTACAGAAATAAATAATGAAATACGGTATCTTTATGGACATATTTTCATGTATATGACAGTCGTAAGACACCTTCTCTCTTCTATGCTGGACAATGTAAAATATCATAACTTATGTGGTTTATCTAAACCAGAATAGATTACATAGTAACACAGTAGCATGGTTAATGAGGCTGAAAAATACATGTGTCCATCAGGTCCAGCCCATGCCATTAATAAACATATTCATTCATTCATTCATTCATATCCCCCCTTTTTATCCAGAGGAAGGCCAAAAAAATTAAAAATTTGATGCCATTTCCAGGGAAATTAACTAATTTTATAACAGTTTCCTCTGGGTCTTGTTAGCCCATCTTGTTAAACAAGAAGAAGAAACAGAAGAACAAAACCCCCTGAAATGCACATACACTTCCTTACTGTCCTCCGCTTGGCACAAGCAGGGTAAGGGACTTTTCTGCTTGGACAACAATAGTAAATATGCAATATACAGGCACAACCCAAAGTAATCAATTCCATTACCTATTTCAGCATGGAATTCCATAAGAACAGCCCATTTTATATACTTTGCATGTTGTTTTTGTTATTTAATTTTATATATTTTTACAGAACTTGCAAGAAGTAAGAATGACCTCATCTCCAAAGCAAGGCTGAAAACTCTGAAGATGACACTAGTGATTGTGGCGTCTTTCATGGTCTGCTGGACTCCCTATTACCTACTGGGACTGTGGTACTGGTTCCAACCAGAGATGATCCACCAGACACCAGAGTATGTCCACCACAGCCTTTTCCTATTCGGTCTCCTGCACACCTGTACTGACCCACTTGTGTATGGACTATACACTCCGTCATTCAAGGAGGACATGCGTTCATGGGTCAGAAGGGTAGGAAGTCTGATGTCCAGGAAAAGGAAGGCCAGCAAGCAGTTGGCAGGCTCAGACATGAACATCAAAGACTTTACCTCCATTGAAGGACCATCGTCTAGTGGGATTACACTTCAATCTATCTTCTGAGACAAAGTCCATATCATTAAACGTCACTGAGATTAATGTACTAAGAAGAACTGGAGTAATTTTGGAGCAAATCCACTGTGATATAGGGGAAAATCCAAATGTACATTGATTTTAATGGGGGTATGTAGCCCAGGCAATGCACTGAAGAATGTAAAAGCCCAGTGTAAAATATAATAGCCCTTTGTTTTGATTTTACATTTTTGGGAAGTGCATAATATGCAAAGTTGGGGTTGCCTATAATTTTTTTATCATCTTTACCTACATTTTATATTTTTATACCCCTGAGAGTGAGCTCTCTAAATTTCTGTTCCCAAAGAATCTTCTGGTCAGTGACAATCAAAGCAGGACAGTGAAACACAATCCCTGTAGCACTGCGTTCACTGTATGAGTATGCTCTCTATTTTTTACATTGTATCTTTTCTACATTGTATCATATACCTGTTTTCACAGTATCTAACAGAAGGTTCTCAGGAAACAGACCCAGGCGTCTCAGTGTCAAAAGTGTAAAACAATAGCTGAATATGAAAAAAGGAAAAAGTGTAGGCAATTCGACTTACATATTATGTAAAGTCAAAATACAAGGTTATTGTCCTTATAAACGGGAAGTAAAGTGTTAGGCGAAAGGGGCTTTCACTGTATGCAGTTACTTAACAGCTATGGATATTAAGGTCCCTCAATAATCAATAACAGATGCAACTTTGTAGCAAAGCAACTGAACCATGGGGGGGAACTTAATATCCCCAATGAGCTAAATTGGATTGAATGCTAGGGAGGAGAATTCCATAGCGTTCAAGTGGTTACAAGCCCATTTAAATAAAAAAAAAATGGGGAATGTTTATGTATTTCCTATGGTAGAAATAGTTTCCACCAGAACGACATATTTAGATTACTGAATAAGACCCTAAGGGGTAGATTTAAAGGCAGCCATTAAACTAAAAAAACACCAACGGGTGTTTTAACGTGTAGGAAGCCATACAAAGGGCCATGTAATGGACTTCTAACGGCAGTTCATCCAGTATGCCGGCTGCTACACTAACGTGTGTTTTGGCCCATGTTATAAAAAAAACGCTCCATTTTTGCCATTTAAAGCACTGCGCTAGCTGAAAAAAATCCGATAAAGGACTCACTTACCACACAAAACTTAAGACCAGGTTTTGTTAGCCGTAAAGTCCCTTATCGGATCTTTTGCCAGCTAATGCAGCTGTTAACTGGCAAAGGAACCCAACGTCCACAGCAGATGTATTGATATTGGGCCGTAAGCCCCACATCAATGCATCCAAAGTGCCTAAAACCCATCCAAAGTTAGTAGTATTAACCCTATGAGTGCCGGTGGGGTATAATTACCCCACCGGCATTCATAGGGTTAACCCGACTAATTAAAGAAACATTGCATTAACACTTACCATTAATCCTGATGTCCTCAGCTTGCTGGTCCTTCTCTTCTGCCTTCTCATCCTTCTGTCTTCTTTCTTCCATCTTCTGCCTTCTCCCTGTAAAAGAAAAGAAACCAAGTATTACCAAGCATGAACGGATACATTCCAGAACCCTTTGGGTGACAGTGCAGAACACAACGCATTGCAAAGCAATGCGTTGTGTACCTCACTGGCACTCAAAAGGTTCAATAGTAGTGCGCCCCAAAGATACCCATATATGCCTTCATGCAATGCACCAAAGAATACAAATGCCAAGAAATAAAATGATCCACATAGACATAAATCAGTGCTATTCCTTAATGCCCAGTATTACACTTAGCTTAGAGATTCGCCCTCGCGGCCCTCAAAGCGGCAGAGACACAAATGTCCCACGACGCTCCCATTCAGCTGTGTATGGGCCGATGCCCGTAACACGCTGAGGGCATTTGAAATGAGCCTGCCTTTATATATGGGCAGGATCACTTCAATTGCCCTCACTGCCATTGGCTGGGATGTACGTCACATCCCAGCCAATCAGATTCGAGCGGCTGTTCTTGAACATGTTTGGCTAGGATGTGAAGTACATCCCAGCCAATGGCAGTGAGGGCAATTGAAATGAGCCTGCCCATATATAAAGACAGGCTCACTTCAAATGCCCTCAGTGTGTTACGGGCATCGTCCCGTACACAGCTGAATGGGAGCGTTGTGGGACATTTGTGTCTCTGCTGCCGCCACCCTCACGGCAGCTCCAAGCGGTGGAGATGCAAATCTCCAAGCTAAGTGTCATACTGGTCATTAAGGAATAGCACTGATTTATGTCTATGTGGATCATTTTATCTCTTGGCATTATTTGTTGGTATTTGTATTCTTTGGGGCATTACATGGAGGCATATATGGGTATCTTTGGGGCGAACTACTATTGAACCCTTTGAGTGCCAGTCAGGTACGCAACGCATTGCTTTGCAATGCATTGTGTACCCAACTGTCACTCAAAGGGTTCTGGAATGTATTCATTTATGCTTGGTAATACTTGGTTTCTTTTCTTTTACAGGGAGAAGACGGAAGACTAAAGAGAAGGCGGAAGAAAGAAGAGAGGACGGAATGACAGTGGGTGACAGGTAAGTGTAACATGGTTCTGTTAACAATCGGTGCTTGGCAGTATGTCAAGCACCAATAGTTAATTGTTTTTCACTGTTCAGTTCCCAATATCCCTGCTTTTAGCGGCGTTTTGGGAACTAAACGCACAAAGCGGACGTTCAGCCACAACACTGTTTTTCTGGCTAAACGTCCTTTGGAGTTCTAGCTGGCAGGGCCTTTAAATACCGAGTTAAACATGTTAGTTTAACAGCCTGTATTCACTTTGGCCCTCCTGGCTATGTTAACTTCTACCATTAAATCTAGCCCTAAGGGCGTAATGCAGGAAACGTGTGCAATCACTATTTACAATGTAATTTTGATGTAATGATGATAATCGCCAAAATGTTACTGAATTGTGCATGGGTTTTGTTTAGGAATTAGCGGATATTTGTGCTTTAGTAATTGTTTTTCAAAAAGATGTTGTGTATAAAATATCAGCCATTTTGTGAGAGGATTTGCTAATTCAGCAAAAGAGCACACTGTTTCATACGCCTGGCTAACTTTGCCTTTAATGCAAGATCATGTTCTAACTTTGCTGTAAATTTAGGAACATGTGCTAACTTTGTCATTAATTTAACCCCTTACCGCCTGAGGACGTATCTGTACATCCAGAGCGGATGTCCCAGGTAGACAGAGGACGTACATGTACGTCTCGGAAGTCGTTTAAGAAAATGAAAAAAAATGTTAGGCGGTTGTTAAGTGCCAGCCGTGTGCACGCACAGTGGGTCACTAAGTGGTTAATGACCAGCCATGGCAGCACGTGGCCAGCAGTTAATGACCACAGGACTTTTTCTGGCAATCGATTATGGAATTCCATGATTTGCCAGGACCGTCACCGATCCTTAAGTGCTGGTCCTGGCACATCAAGGGTCGTTAAGCAGTTACTAGCATGTGTTATTCAGCATTAAGGTGGCAGCATGTTTCTTGCATCAAAAAGTGAGCAATCGCAAATAGCAAATAAAATTACGGCTTTCAAAAAATGCCTGATATTCCACTTTCTTGCATTCCACCCTAAGTTCCAATATATTAAAATTTTGCCCTGCTCTCTTTCTCTACCCTGCAGATATGTAGGACTGGGTTATGTCATAGACTCACTCAGAACTTTTGGGAGATTTCTATGTTAAATCAGTGGTAATTTGTATAATTGTATTTGTCCCCTACAAATGTGTAGGTGGCTTGCTCCAGAATTACTCAGTCTTTCTTACTACATCAGCCTAGTAATTTCTGGATCCTTCCTGTACAGCTTGATCAAACAGGGAAATTCACACAATATATCTCCTTACCACAAGTTATCTCAGGCATCATCAGCTAAAGATGGGAGCCCTGCCTTGGGAGTCCTTTCACTATAATTACAGGGAAACTAGTGTAAAAGCCCGTGTACATGAGCCAAAGTCCGGGTGATGTTAACCCTTTGAGTGCCAGAGGGGTACCATCACAACATTCTAGCATTTTATTATATAGGATTATATTGGATGTCCCTATCTAGATGTCGCATACAAAAGTAAGCTATTGCTCTTTGTCAGGTCTTACTTACAATATTCGTGCATGTTAGATCGTGTTTAATACAATTTTTTTGGAATGCCCAACATTTCTAATTGATTTTCTCACATTATGGAACCTCAGAACACCTCTTTGGGGAGAATGTACAAATCTGGCAGCATAGTTTATTTCCTGTGTTTGGGTGTTAGCTTACTACTCATGTTCTTGCACATCCTGGTGTGTACTAGAGCATATTATTGTACTATTTCATACTTATAAACCTGCTCCACCGTTATTAAGACATAAATACAAGATACAAGTAAGCACAGAAAATTTAATAATTGTATCCTACTTTCCTCAGCTCTGTTAGTACATGGCATTAAAGGGATAGTAATACTTCATTTTATCTTTATTTTATTTTGTAGGCATTAAAAAAACATGAAGAACGATATAAGTCTTATCTCTCAAACCTTTATGGTTTAAGAGATATTCACAAGCAAAGTATCCCCCCCCCACTGTTCAGCCACATCAGAAGGGAGGTGCCCAGGTAGACTACAGAGAGGGACAATCTTCAATTAAGATAAGGGAAAAAGCTGAAAAACTTGTCAAGGGGGGGCAGGGATTTCATTGTTTTCATACAAAGAAGATTGTCCCCTGCTGTTAGCTGTCTGGTCATACAACCAGATTCACATCTGAGAAGAGATGGCTTACACTAGGAAAAAGGTGCAGGAGGGGGAAACTTTGCTTGTGAATATCTCTTAAACCATAAAGGTTTGAGAGATAAGACTTATATCATTCTTCATGTTTTTTTAATGCCTACAAAATAAAATAAAGATAAAACGAAGTATTACTATCCCTTTAAAGAAGGACTAAATCAATGGCATACCAAAAAACTTCCATGCACTACACCTCAACTGTCCCTTTGGCAAAAGTGGAATTAATGGAAGAATCTAGCCCCCATTTTGCTCAGATTTGTATTTGTATTTTACATTCGTCTTTTTATCTATTATTAGCATTGCTAATGATAAGGAAAGTGGTTCCTGTCTCCAATACAGAGGATGACAGTCTGAAAATGTGCATTCAGGGTCGAGCCACAGAGACTTATGTTTCCAGACCACTTTTGTAAATGAAGCACAATTGTCAGTTAATTATTTGTATTTTGTTCAGTCAGTGATACACTGCAATGCAGAACAGTCAGGTGAAATCTGACTAAAAAGCATAGATGAGTTGTCACAAGTGTTACAAGAGGCAGATGGCTCAGTTTATTTGTGACGAATATTGGATTAATTTTAACACCGACGCAAATGTGACTCACACAATGCATGAGCTGTCATATTCACCTCTGTTGTATCGGTATCATTAGATACATTGATTAAAGAGAAAATAGAACACAGAGCTTAAAATGCATTCAATGAGGGTCTAAGGTCCTTATGCAGAAAATGAAATGAGCTATACTTGAACATAATAACTGCATATAAGGGGACAAATAAACATTGGCAAATGGTTTTAACCATTTGTGTGCCAGATAGGTATTCAACGCAATGAGTTGGATACCTCTCTGACACTCAAAGGATTAAAGAGATAGTAATACTTAAAATGTAAAAAAAAATATGTTGTAGGGTTTATCCCCCTGAGTAAAACAAGATTACTCCCACTGCTGAAAGGTGTTTCGTTCAAAAGTTATTAATTTTCAAAGTTGAATTTTTTAGGTGCAATATCACAGTGGCCTGAAATTGTACAGTGGCGCTGTTGCTACACAATACTATGGACAACTCTGGTCCCGGGACCATAAATCTCCATAGGATGGTTACACCCTGAGGCTGATGTACTAAGAGGAACTAGAGCAATTCTGGAGAAAGCCAGCTGCACCAGAGAACAAATAAAAATTACCAACTGACTTAAAGGGATAGTAATAATTAAAATGTAAAAAATAATATGCTGTAGGGTCTATCCCCCTGAGTAAAACAAGTGAACTCCCACTGCTGAAATGTGATTTATTTGAAAAGTTATTACAGCTCAGACTTGATTTTTTAGGTGCAATATCACAGTGGCCTGAAATTGTACAGTGGCACTGTTGTTACACCATCCTATGGACAGCTCTGGTCACTTGACCATAAATCTCCATAGGATGGAGTAGCAATAGCACCAATGTACAATTTCAGACCACTGTGATACTGCACTAAAAAAATTCAAGTTTGATCTGTAATACCTCTCAGCAGGGGGAGTACCCTTGTTTTACTAAGGGGGATAAACCCTACAACATATTTTTTATATTTTAAATATTACTCTCCCTTTAATGCTTTAATGCTAGTAAAGTCTCCAATACAAAGGGTTCAAAGACCAATTTAACTCATTAGGGGAGTCTTATATGTTCTCTATGGTACAGCTGGTTTTCTCCATAATTGCTCCAGTTCTTCTCAGCACATAAGCCCAGGAGTATAACTAAAGGGGGGTGCAGTTGTGCTGGGCCCCAGGATTTAAGGGGAGTCATCTGCCCCCATATGTTCTAGTTATGCCTCTTTGAATATAGGCCCACCACTGCATCAGCCTCATTGTTTAACCAAGTGCGTCTCAATCTTTTTTGGGGCAGGGCACCCCTAACATGCAATCTGGTATTTTGGGGCACCCCAAACATTGTATTAGGACATTTGTCACGGGTGTAATGGGTGTATACAGTTATTCTTACGTTTCACCATAATAATGGCAAAAAACAAGTATATTGTACATAACAATTTCTATAATTATACATCTGGAACTCAAACAATTACATTTGTGTTAGTCTTTATGGAAAGACATGGCACCCTAAGCTGGTTCCCAGGGAACATCAAAGTGCCACAGCACCCTGGTGGAGAACCACTGTTTTAACCCTTTGAGTGCCGTAGGGGTATGCAACTGATTGCTTTCCAGTGTGTTGCGTGCCACTCTGGCACTCAGTGGATTAACTACTATTTTGCCAACTGTTACCAATCTATGACCCGTATGTAATAAGCTACAAAGATGCCATTCTTAAGCATGCCGACTGTACGACAAGGGGCATATCCCTTTAAATCAGGGAGGCTTATTTATGTATTGATTTCTGTGCAGTCCTGTAGAATGAGGTTTTTATTAGCATCCCTAATTTAAAGGAATATATGGTAAATGTATTAGGGGACAAATAAAAATTCCCCAAATTCCCATATATTTTTAATGAAGCTTTTAACCTCTTGAATGCCAGAGATGTCTCCAACACATTGTATTCTAGTATTCAAGAGATTAATAACCCCATTAAATCATTAAGAATCGTCACTTGGTGGTCCTGTGGTGCAGTTGGTTTGATTCGGAATGGCTCCTCTTTAGATTATTGACTATCATATAAACATATTTTTCTCTCACGTTTTTTTGTCCTATTGGAAAACAAATATTCTAAACTTCATCACAGCTGTGATTATTTATTGTACATGTTTTTGTTTAATGTAATTTATTTCCATGATGCATAAGTTACTGATGCACAGCCAACAGAGACAATACACTGTGTATGAAATGTCACTTTCTCTTCATTGTACATATGTGACTGTGTGTAGCCTTAGCAGTCCCAAGTAGAACATGTCACTTCCTATGTGTTGATACATTTAAATAAACCAACATCAGAGCCTTGCAGTTTATTTGGTGTAGGCCAGATTCCAATAACTTTTTTTGGTTTAAAAAAATTAAAGAGACAATCAACCTCCTCGTTATAGGGATAGTAATGATTCACAATAAAAGCAGCTCCAATTAATCTTCATAGTATCTGGCCAGTGGATCATAGAGAGGTACAATCTTCAGTGATCATAAGGAAAAACCTGAAAAACCTGTCAAGGGGGCAGGGTTTTCCTTATGTTCATAGTAAGAAGACTGTCCCTTGCTGTGAGCTGTCTGGTCTTAATACCAGATTCCACATCTGAGGGGAGGCGGCTTACACTAGGTAAAAAGGGCGGGAGGGGGATACTTTATCATTCAACTACTCTTGAACTACAACTCTGACAGTATTGAAATAACACTCTCCATGGCTCAGATACTATGAAGATTAATTGGAGCTGCTTTCGTTGTGAAACATTACTATAACTTTAAATGTATGTATTCTAAAGTGTATAATATGTAACATTCATTTGCCTTCACCTATTTATTACACTTTTTATTATACTTATATTCCGAACAGGGAGCTCTCTGTATTTGTTTTCAGAAACACACTGAGAAGCCTCACTTAAATATATGGGCATTTTTATTTGTTCCCTATGATGCAGTTGCTTTGCCCCAGAATTATTCTAGTTTTCTTGGTGCTACAGATGCACTAATAACATACGAATAACAAGTTTATAAGATGTGAATAAGTGGCAGAATGCACACACCAAAGCACAGTCAGTACCCATGGAGCCAGCTGCTGCCCTCCCACAACACAGTGCGGGGCCTGGCACCCACATGACTTATTATATCAGCTAATGAACACATCTAGAAATACTATTAGCAGATCTGGATTTAATATTGCAAAGTAGATTGTTTATTGGAAACTGATGACTAACACTATGCAATTATTTGTGAGATCTACACACCTTTATGTCAAGGGTCTCTCTTATACTGTTTCGTTCTATTAGTGGACAGTAGCCATCATCATGAGGATGACCATAAACCAGACTGTTGGTTTGTGAGGTAAAGGATGTGCACACCCCTCTAATCTTTAAAGGGTTAAACAAAACCAGTATTCATACAGAAATAGCTGCACCATTCCATGCAGAGGTGTTAGTTAAAAATACATAGTTTATTATGAAAATCGTAAAAAACAATCAAGAATCCAATGGACAAAGAAGATGAAGTCTCATGTCTCATATAGTGCAAAAAATACAATAGTTCACGCGTTTCGCGCTAACTGCGCTTAATCATGACTATCGGATCAAGCCAAGGATTGGTAACTTTTAAACATCTCAACCAAAGTTACCAATCCTTGGCTTGATCCGATAGTCATGATTAAGCGCAGTTAGCGTGAAACGCGTGGACTACTGTATTTTTTGCACTATATGAGACATGAGACTTCATCTTCTTTGTCCGTTGGATTCTTGATTGTTTTTTACGATTTTCATAATAAAGTATGTATTTTTAACTAACACCTCTGCATGGAATGGTGCAGCGATTTCTGTATGAATATTGTATATATTATGGGTATAAGAAGAATACCCTAGCGAGCACACTCCATTGAGAGATCAAGTGTGACGCCCGAGATCTATAACGGATGTGAATAGACCTGCGATTATTCTTTGAAGCACCGATGTTTTGTGTGTATTTTAAACAAAACCAGCCCACTACTGGAATTAGAAATGTGTGTGGAATTTTGAAAACCAGTAGGAGATGACAGCCTATTGCAGAACTCTGTGTGGCTGACCTGTGTGATCCGAAAGATTATATTTAACTTTCCTGTTCTGCCTCATTATGGCGAAGTAATTACCCTGATATACATTCTCCTGTCCACAGAACAAATTCTGGAGCATATTAATCACACCATAGGGGGCAAATACAAATTCTATGTTTTCCATTGATTTAAAGGGACAATGATATCAAAATTTTACTTCAGCAAGTGCATAATATGCAAAGTCAAATTGCCTATCCATATTATTATTTTCACCTGTTTTTATAGTATTATATAAGTCTTCAGGGTTTCTCACCTCTAGATGTCACTAGAGGGAGGAGTCCTGCTCTGACTGTCTCTGGTCAGAAAATCAGGAAGACTGTACCAGAGTCCTTATATATAAATATGCAGAAACCCCCACCCTCTGTTCAGGAATGCATAGCCAGTGCTGGGACGCTTTTCCCCCACTACAATAAGTAATTACATATTGCCTTTTTTCCCCCTGCACCTACCGTCTCACACAGTTAATTCCTGAACACCTTTGCCCAGGTATAATAAGTAATTACCCTATGGGTACCACTCAAACCTGGGCACTTTCATCTTTGGAGCCCCCTGAGAGGGCTCATGGGATGGGGATGAGCATATCTAAATGGCACAAATCTTTGTTGTACAGTCATTGTAGCTTAATAGCATGGGTGCGTCTTGATCATGACTGAGGTGAGGAAAGGAGGAATTTAGCATTAGGATGATTGGGAAATAGGCAGAACAGAGTGTGAAGTAGGCAGAATGTGTAAGAAGTGGGAGTGGTTACCCAGAAAACTCACTAAAGCCAAAGAATTAGCCTCTGTCCCCAGAGACCAGAATATTAACTAAAAAAGGGGCAGATCCTGAGAATTCCCAGGTATGGTTCCAGTTGGGTGAAGGAAGAACTTAAGTTCCTTCATTCCATTCTTTCCCTTAGCTAGGGTGACCAGACATCCCCGGTTTCCGGGGACAGTCCCCAGATTGAGGGCATTGTCCCTGGACAGAATGTGTCCCCAGATAGGTCCCCGGATACAATGATCCCGTTATGTGACCTGATGAAATAACTATCCAGCCAACGTTATTACTTGTGTTGGGGTTGGTAAAAAGGAAGAGCAAAGGCAGAGCAATGACGTTGCTCCATTGCTCTGAGCGGGAGAAGCAGTGGAGGCAGAGCGGAACAGAGCAGAGAACCTGTGCAGATCTCCGATCCAGCATCAGTATGGGCTAGTAAGGTCTTCTTTTCTGATTTCATCAATGATCATTTT
Source organism: Rhinophrynus dorsalis (assembly GCA_037306005.1). Taxonomy (NCBI): domain Eukaryota; kingdom Metazoa; phylum Chordata; class Amphibia; order Anura; family Rhinophrynidae; genus Rhinophrynus; species Rhinophrynus dorsalis. The sequence continues at coordinate 447,881,659 of CM074721.1, forward strand.
ATTCATGACAGATCATGGGGGGGGGGGACATTTTCTCAGTCAAAGATATATATGGCACCAGACAATGTGTCTCTCTGCAATTATGTTAACCCTTTGAGTGTCAGAGGGGCACACATTGAAGAGCTATGCATTGCGTACACAGTGTGGAGGGGGATAATGTTAAGTTGGACATGGTGGGCAGTGTAGAGAGGGACAATGTTAAGTTGGACAGTGTGGACAATGTAGGGCTGTACAGTGTGGAGGGGGCACAACGTGAACTTGGACATGGTGAGCAGTGTGGAGGGGGACAATGTGAAGTTGGACATGGTGAGCAGAGTGGATGGGGACAATGTGAAGTTGGACAGTGTGGACAATGTGGGGCTGTACAGTGTGGAGGGGGACAATGCTAAGTTGGACATGGTGGGCAGTGTAGAGAGGGACAATGTTAAGTTGGACAGTGTGGACAATGTAGGGCTGTACAGTGTGGAGGGGGGGACAATGTGAAGTTGGACATGGTGAGCAGTGTGGATGGGGACAATGTGAAGTTGGACATGGTGGGCAGGGTGGAGGGGAACAATGTTAAGTTGGACAGTGTGGACAATGTGGGGTTGTACAGTGTGGGGGGGGGGCAATGTTAAGTTGGACAGTGTGGACAATATAGGGCTGTACAGTGTGGAGGCAGACAGTACAGGCAATGTGGAGGTGGTTGAAGACCTATCTAGCACTCAAGGGATTAAAAGCCCAATTTAAATCAATGGGAATTTCATTTCCCCCCTTGGAGTTAATCTGGAGTAAACCAACTGCACCATAGGGAACACATAATTTATATATATATATATATATATATATATATATAGTGTATAGATGTATGGGACGCACTCACGCTTGCTGCCTGGGTGCTATAACTCATGCCACTAATTTATAGAAACTGTTGGTTGAAAGAAGCATTCTTAGGACTTCATAAAGTGTGGAAAAATAATAAAAGTTTATTGCAAGATCAACGTTTCTGTTATCAGTATGTAATCCTCAAGATGTAAACCAAGTGGAATGACCCTCCATTTATACCCCCAGTGACAAAACGGCGCCAGAAGTTAGCATCTGTAAGTGCTAGTGACGTCATGTACAGTGTTATGGTAGCGGGATAAAAAAATAAAGCAACATCACCCATAATCCTCCAACACAGTTTATGAACTACAAGGCATGTTAGTAGTTCAAAATCATAAGAACTAACAGTGTAAGTTATGTGTTAAGTTATAACTAAAACTAAGCAGAAGAGTGGATAGCAACTGAAGGATCCTGTAACATTACTTTATTGGCACCAACACCTTTCTCTTATTGTGATATATTTTGTTTTGTCTCGTCATGCACTATTTTGATTTACATTTTCTGGGTTTTAACACTTTCAGCTTCTGCATTACAATATGTTGCCCGATTATTATTGACACGCTAATTGACATATGTATGTTTCATACACATGATATGTTCCCAAGTATTCGGTTTATTGTGAATGTTTGCTTATTAAATGCAGATTACTTACATGATCCTTCAGATGCTTTCCACTCTTCTGCTTAGTTTTTTTAACTTGGCATGTTGCTAACCCCGATTACCCCACTTACAGAACACTGTCTCACTGTGACCTAGTGTTTGCTCACAGTGTACAGGGCAACAGTATCAGGAATCGGTTGGCTACACTGTTGATCACATCTTCTAGTATGTATCTCTTAAATTGGCTGTAACTTAAGTATGATTATTTTTTTCTCTATTTTTCTACTGCATCCAACATGGAGGTTAACTCTGTTGCGTGATGTTGTGAGCATGTTAGCCGGGTTGCTGAGCACTGTGTAGCACTGACATCCCTGGCTACTCACTTGCATTGCCCCATTCCAAAAAGAGACGCCACTTTATGTCGGAGCGGTTCTTTAAAACATTGACTAGATCTTTAAATATCCCACTTATTCATTTGCTGTATATCTTATACTGTTATGATGATTTCACACAGCATCTCCACTGTTAGGGCTCAATCCAAATGATGGAGTACAAAAATGTCGGTAGGACAAAATGGATACCGACCAACAAAATAAAATGTCTTGGTCAGTATTCAAATGTCCTACCGACATTTAGCACAACGGACGTTAGGACACAAAACTGGTCTCGTGTCCATACGTCCGTTGTGTGCATTAAGTTCCCAAAACGCCATTAAATAACACCAGTTTTGGAAACTTAACAGTAAAAAAACTAACGATCGGTGCCTGACATACTGTCAAGCATTAATCGTTAAAAAGTCTGTGTTAAGCTTACCTGTCATCCACTGTCTGTCTCCTTCTGTCTCCATTCTTTGTTCTATCTTCTCTTGTATCTTCTGTCCTCTGTCTTCTCTTCTTTCTTCTTCCTGTAAAAGAAAAAAAATAAATTTGAGTTAAAAGCATAGATACGTTAACCCTTTGAGTGCCGAGGGATACACAATGCATTGCAAAGCAATGCACTGCGTACCTTTCTGCGGCCCAAAGGGTTAAAGTACATAGTAGTGTGTCAGTCTTCAAATAAAAACCGCCCATATAGAATAATAATAATAAAAAACATGTTAGAAAATGTTTGCCATATATATTAATGCCAATGTATTTCTATTGTCTATAAGTAACTAAAAATCCAACTCAGCTTAATTCGTTCCTGTCTCCGCCGCCACAGAAAGAATAAGGTGGCACAGCCCTCCCCTCTTCTTCTTCACAAGCCGCTGCCCGCTCCGGTCTGAGAGAATTAGAATTGAGGCTGCCTTTATATATGGGCAGCCATACTTCTAATTCCCTCACAGCCATTGTCAGAGATATGCTTACACATCTCCCAGCCAATCAGCTTTGAGCGGCTGTGCTTTAAACTGATTGGCTGGGAGATGCATAAGCATATCCCAGCCAATGGCTGTGAGGGAATTAGAAGTAAGGCTGCCCATATTTAAGGGCAGCCTCAATTCTAATTCCCTCAGACCGGAGCAGGCATCGGCCCTTGAAGAAGAAGAGGGGAGGGCTGTGCCACCTTATTCTGTCTCCACTACCCCCTCAGTGCCTCACACAGCAAATGAGACAGCAACGAATTAAGCTGAGTTGGATTTTTAATTACTTATAGACAATAGAAATACATTGGTATTAAGATATATGGGAAACATTTCCTAACATGTTTATTATTATTATTCTATATGGGTGATTTTTATTTTAAGACTGGCACACTACTATGAACTTTAACCCTTTGGGCCCCAGAGAGGAATGCAACGCATTGTTTTGCAATGCGCTGAATACCCCTCTGGCACTCATGGGGTTAACATATCTATGCTTTTAATTCAAATTTATTTTTTTCTTTTATAGGAAGAAGATAGAAGAAAGAAGATAGAAGAGAAGACAGAATATAGAAAAGAAGGACAAATAACCAGGAAGCTGAGAACTCCGCTGGACATCAGGATTAATGGTAAGTGTTACTTGTAATGTGATATTTTGTAACTTAGTTGTGTTAACCCTATGAATGCCGGTGGGGTAATTATACCCCACTGGCACTCATAGGGTTAATTCTACTAACATCTGACACATTTTTCATACTTTGGAATATAGTTTTTTTTTTTTACTTCAAGTGTCTGTGTCGGCTGTTTAAACAGGCGATAAGGGACTCAAGTTAAAAAAAAAAATAGGTGTTAACTTTCCTGCGATAACTTGAGTTCCTTATAGCTTGTTCATGGTGAACTCAGACATTTGAATTGCTATTTACAGTGTTTTCATCCTTTTAAATAGATAAAAACACCTCTTAACTTTAACTCACAACGGCTCTCTTTTTTTTGCCGGTATTTTTTCACAGCACAGACATTTGAATAGCTTACTGTGGTGGAAAAAATGCCGTTGGCAGAAAAAACAGCCGTCTCCAACATTTGGATTGAGGCCTTAGTTCTTATGATTTTGAACTACTAACATGCCTTGTAGTTCATAAACTGTGTTGGAGGATTATGGGTGATGTTGCTTTATTTTTTATCATGCTACCACAACACTGTACGTGACATCATTAGCACTTACAGACGCTAACTTTTGGTGCCGTTTTGTCACTGGGGGTATAAATGGAGGGTCATTCCACTTGGTTTACATCTTGAGGAAAGTTACATACTGATAACAGAAATGTTGATCTTGCAATATACTTTTATTATTTTTCTACACTTTAGAGTACTTCTTTCAACCAACAGTTTATATATATATATATATATATATATATATATATAAAACACGTCAACATTTTGATGTAAACACACATCGACATATTCACTAAAATTGTCAGATGCATGGGGAGGGGTGGAGAAGGTCCCTATTAGCATACAGGATATTTGAAATGCTGTCGATGTGGAAGGGATGTCCTCCCTTCACATAACCAACACTACAACAATTCTGAAGTTGAACAGCATTCTCTCACCTTCCCTACCTGGCCAGTAGGGGAGTGAAGAGAACAGTTTCAGCACCATGGACAGCACTGAGTGCCATAGGGATGTGCATGCTCACCCCTGTGGCACTCAAAGGGTTAAAATAAATAGTACACCAAGCACTACACAATTATCCCCTTACCTATGTATCATAGGTAAGGGGATAATAGGTCACAGGGGGACATGCAGCATCTATGGAGATTTCTGGCTACCACTTGGCCCCCAGACTTGTTTCCTTGACCACTGGAAACCACAGATCCCCATGTACACTGTCTAACCCTCTCCAGCCTTTTCCCAGAAGGCTTGGGGTGTCAGGCAGTGTATATGGGGGTAACACACAATGGTGTTGTTACCCATGCTGCACAACATGTTAGAAATCCAACAACATACTAACCCCCCCCCACACTTGTAATTCGACATATAGTGCTTCTTTTTAGACATGCTAAACCCGCCTTTGTAATTCGAAAGAGTGCCACTTGTGTATATATATATATATATATATATATATATATATATGTATTGCAGAGTTAACTGTTTGAGTACCAGAGAGATACACAACACATTGCTTTGCAATCTGTTTGCTACCCCTCTGGTACTCAAAGGGTTAATAGGCAAGGTATGTGGCTGAATACCTTGCCTTTATATGTGTTATTTTTACTTGTTGTTAAAAAATATACTTCAGACCTCGAGGGGGGCATGGGACTCCCTTCTGATACCCCCGTAGTATTGATCACCTATCCAGTAGGATAGGTGATCAATGTGGGTGACAAGCATTTGCTGCCTTTCTTTGCTCTCTACTGGAGCTGCTATTAAGCCGGCTCCAGTAGTAGTCCTAGTAGTGAACCCAGTCACTGGGTTCATTCATTCATGAGAAGCGCAGCGCTGAGCTTTCACAAATGAATCAATCACCCAGTCATTCAAAAACGCAGCTCAACAACTCCCTTGAGGTCTGAATTATATGTTTTAATTAAAAGTAAAAATAACATTTATTACACATATAAAGGCAAGGTATGAAGATGCATACCTTGCCCATTAACCCTCTGACTACCCTTTGACTATACAAAGCAATGCATAGCTTACCTCTCTGGTACTCAAAGAGTTAACTCTGCAATATATACCTGGGTCACTCTTTCGAATTACAAAGGGGGTGTTGGCATGTCGAAAAAAAGCACTCTATGTCGAAATACATACTTGGAAGTTAGAATGTCGGAGGTGGGCACTCTATGTCGGATTTCTAACATCGTGCAGCATGGGAAACAACAACATTGTGTGTTAGCCTCATATACACTGCCTGACACCCCCAGCCTTCTTCCTTTGCCCAGGCAGTGGTCATGGGGATTTGTGGCTAGCAGTAGGACAGGGGAAAAGGCTAGAGAGGGCCAGGCAGTGTACATGAGGATATGTGATTATCAGTGGTCAAGGGAACAAGTCTGGGGGCCAAGAAGTGTATTTGGGGTTCTATGGCTACCACTGGGCACAGCCTACAGGAACAAGGCTGGGGGAAAGTGGTAGCCACAAATCCCCATATATGCTGCATGATCCCCAGTCTTGTTCCCCTGGGAGTGCATAACATATAATATATGATACATAGGTATAATTGTGTAGTGCATTGTGTACTATTTTTTTTAACTCTTTGAGTGCCACTGGGGTGAGCAATGAACATCCCTATGGCACTCAGTGCTGTCCATGGTGCTGAAAGCATTCTGTTCACTCCCCTACTGGAGAAGTAGGGAATCAGAGAGAATGCTGTTCAGCTTCAGTATTGTCGTACTGTTGATGATGTGTGAGGGAGAGCATCCCTTCCACACCAACAACAGGTCACAGATCCCCTGGCCTGTGATTGCTTGAGGGATGTTACTGCATAGGAAAGTACAGGGAAATCTCAGCTTCACCAACCACAGCTAGGTGAATTTGAGACTGTGTACTCCAACAGCAGAGGCTGCTATCGGAGTTTAGAGAATGTGCTGAAGTGTCACATTAACATCTCAACACACCCCTTGAATACGAAACTGTCTCATTATTCACCATTTCCATATGGATATGAGTCATTATGCTTCCTTTCCATATGGAAATAAGCCGCTGTCGATGTGATGAATGAAAATTCGTAAATTTCTCGGATTGATGTGAATGTGGGCAGACTTTCGTTGGACTGATGGTGATGTGGTGTCATAAACACTTTAGTGAATACTATCTACATGCCTTCGACACTGCTCCGACAGGACAACAACATTTTCAGCCCTCGTCAAATTTTAGTGAATATAGGCCCAGACCTTTCAGGAAAAAAGCTTCTGGTCCTTTGGGAACTTAGCAACTCCCCTGCTGAGAAAATTGCATACCAACCAGATGGTGCTGTGGTACTGGCAGGGATGAAGCCGAGATCCATAATATGAACCTCTAAAGGTGAAACTTACATGAATGAATGAATTAATGAATGAATATGTTTATTTCCATGTTGCCACAAGTGTACGCATTGCTTTACAATTTATGCAGAAGATTCCCAGAGCCCAACCTCATCTTATTTCTATATTCATTGGCCTAAAGGTATATACATTCTGCCATTTACTATTTAACCCTTTTGTAGGATACAGCAAAGCATTTATGCTTCTTTTAGTAAAATATCTTAAAGTGATGATCAGTCCATCTCAGCATATCATTGTAAGCAAAGTTAAAGTCAGTAATAATCAGTTTTATGAAAATATTATTTTTTCCTGCTGAGAAAATTGAGGTACAAAATTCAAGTATTATTAGAGCTCAAAATAGACAACAAAATGAATTTTTCTTTTGATGATTTGGGAGAACTTCTTGCTTCAGACTGTAGTTCTCAATAGAAAACAGCAACAGTGCCAACTAGTGGTGATATTTTATAAACTGAAATTTGATGAAAAAGTTTAACTGTTGAATGAAGCACCTCCCGCTGTCACTGCTGCAGTCATAAAAGAAAAAGGGTGAAAAAACTAAATAAAAAGATATGGTAACAGCACGCAGGATTCAGTCAGCGCACTGTCAGAGCAAATGTAGCAGACACAGAGCATATGTTGTGACATCTCTCCTGCTTAGTATAGTCATTTAAAGTGGACCTGTCACCATACAAGGTTAGTTCATTATAAAGAGAAATAAAAACTGCCTTAATGTTGAACTGTCCAATTGTAATACAAATAGGTTTTGAGATATTTTTATTTGTTGGAGATACGGCGTGGCCCTTTAAAATATTTTCATTTCTGTGCAGTGCCAATATTACCATACACTGTGCTATGAATTATTATTATTATAATTATTATTATGCTTTATTTAAATAGAGCCAACTTGTTTTGCAACACTGTACAACAGGGAATAGACATACATAGACATTAATCCTTTGAGTGCCAGAGGGGTACGCAAAGCATTGCATTGCTTACCCCTCTGGCACTCAAAGGGTTAAAAGGTACAAATGGAAGATAGAAAACAAAAAGCTTGATGTGCCCTGCTCGTGAAAGCTTACCCACACACTGGGGTCTAACAGTAGAGCAGGAGATAAGTTTGGCTGCAAACAGAACTGACTGGCATAACTGTGTGGGAATTAAAGGGATAGTAATGGTTCATTTTAACATCCTTTAATATTGTAGGTATTAAAAAAAGAATGACATTGATACATTTATAGTTTGAGATATATAATCGGCTAAAGTTCCCCTCTCCAGGTCGTTTCACAGAAGTCAGAGTTCTAGCTGACAACAGGAGATTCCGGTCCCGGAACCAGCCGGCGGCAGAGCCGAAGTAACGCTATCTAGAAATAAACACTTCACTGGAACGGTCTACAAAGTGTGCTTCAAACCAGGTACACTTTATAGACCATTCCAATTAAGTATTCCTTTCTAGATAGCACTATTTCGGCTCTGCTGAAGAGCTGCCAGCTGGTCAAATGACTGGAATCTCCTGCTGTCAGCTAGATTGCTGACTTCTGTGTAATGGCCAGGAGGGGGGAACTTTAGCAAGTTATATCTCTCAAACTATAAAGGTTAGATAGACAGGACTTACATCAATGTAATTATTTTTTTAATGCCTACAGTATTAAAGGATGTTAAAATGAAACATTACTATCCCTTTAATATAAAGTATTATACTGTGCCACCGAAACATAAAGGTTATTTTCGCAAAAATGATTTATTTTAAAGAAAAATGGTTAGCGCAAGCTACATGCAGATTTTTATGTGAAATAAGTTGTCTTTGGTTGACACATTGACTTTAATATGTTTCCCTGTACTCTGCTAGGTTAGCAAGCCTCTCAGAGTGGAGCTTAACCCTTTGAGTGTCATATGGTTGTACAACTCACTACTCTGCCATGTGCTGCCATGTGCTGCACACCACTGTGGTACTCAAAGAGAGGGACAGTAATATGAAAAACTATATATCACCAGGTTTATCCCATTGCTAAGATTTGTTTTATTCAAATGTTATTGCAGATCAAACTTGCAGTTTTTTTAGTGTAATGTTTTTATGTCCTGAAATGTCACTGTAGCACTGTCAATATAGCATCATGTGTAGGTTTATACTCAACAAGCAATATGCAAAGAGCATCTTTGACTATCTCTTTGCGTATGCAAATTACCCTTGGGATTGGTCACCCTAAGGGTAACAGGGTAATCCAGACGTGGACCCCTTGCTCACAGTGTCTAGAGAGAGCAGCTGCACCTCCCTGATGAGGCCCAACAAGGCCAAAACGTACGTCTGGGGTTGACTGCTTCTCTTGTTCGGAAAGGAATTGCCTGGCACTTTGTGGCTGGACTGCCATTTTGGCAGGATCAGCATGATGTGCTTTAGGATATTTCCTCTCTGTAAAAGGCACTAGTGAGCTAAAAGAGATTGCACCTTGGGTAGGATACTTATTCTATAGAGCCTCATCAATTCGAGGGCAGGCTCGTTCCTAGTTGAGCATCTCTGACTATCTCTTTGCTTATATTCAACTAACCATAGCTGCCCATAGCCTGCTGTAGCAACAGCACCACTGTAAAACATAATTCAAGTTTGAGCTGCAATAACTTTTGAATAAAGCAACTCTCATAAGTGCAAGAATGCACTAATAAAAACAAGCTACACAAAAATTGTGAATTGTGAGTCCTTAAAATAATGATCATACTAAGGTATATAAAAAATAGCAATAGAAATCCACCCTTACCCACTGGGCGAATGCGTCAATGTCCACAGTACCTTTGAGTCAGTGTAGAACAAATATACACATGTTCAATGGTCAGAAAAATAGAGATGATGAATGATGAAAAAGGATGAAAATGATGGAATGACAGAAGATGAGTAGATGAATCCTATATCCTGGGCTTTGTGCATATAAGAGGCCCCAAACTCTGTTAGCCTTCGAACTGCGTCCCTGGTTCTCCTCTCCTGCCAATTTTATTATGCTTATATAGTGTTACATTTGTATCCTTATATTCATAGATCGTGTTACTTGGCATTGTGTTTTATGTTGGGTGGTATCCAATAAGATGTCAAGGGATTACCTTGACTGTCTAATTGTAACATTGACTAATGGCAATATTTCAGAGGGTATTTAAAGTTTTAGATCTCTATGCTCCATTTACTTTCATACCCCTGATGAAGTGGAGCTTTTACTCCACAATACATGTTGGGTTACTTTCTCACGGCACTCACTATTATTGGCCCCTCTTACTCTCCATGAGAGATTCCCACCCCCATCCCATTAGCCAGTCTCACTAGCAATCGGTCACGGTGTGGGCCTGCTACCACGAGGTTACCTGAACCCCTATAGCGCCATTAGCGCAATATTGGTGTATAGACTAACAGTGTGGAGTATTTTATATCCACAGATGTTACCAACCATAACATCTTACTGAGAATTCAGACTTTTGGGACATTGGACTGAGTCTGTCTACATCAGGACCATTACTGTGGATTCATCACAAGAACCAGCGCTTCAGTGACTTAGAATCGGCAGGAGAGGGGAACCAGGGACACAATTTCGAAGGCTAACAGAGGTTGGGGCCTCTTATGTGCACAAAGCCTAAGATGGGAAAAATTCTGAGTGTGATGACTGACCTTTTGTTTTTAACCCTTTGAGTCCCAGAGAGGTACGCAACACATTGCTTTGCAATGTGTAGCGTACCTCTCTGGCACTCAAAGGGTTAATGTTCATGTTATTAAAATATTACACTTAAGTTGGATTCTATTTTCTCTCTTTTGTTTTCTGTCTTGTTTTGCACTTCGACATATTGCAGACTCATCAGTGCAAGGACTGATTGGAGCAACTCTGGGTTAAAGCATGCAGCAGCATATCAAATAGAATGTATGCTCTGGGGAACTTTAAGGGTTAACATTTCAAATACATCACGGTCACCTCCTTTTGGAAGCTCCCAGGTATTCATATATGGATCATATAAATATGCTATAAATGTTGTTTACTGCTATAGCTTGCATTCCTGGGAAGGACATTAATCTGCTAGACCATCTCTTAGATTAATGATGCATGCATTTTGGCTCTCTAACTATTGATGACTACATTTCCCATCATCCTGAAGAAGCCATCAGCTGCTGCTGTACTCCTGAACAGCTGGAGAGCCAAAGGTTGCCTATCCCTGCCCGATACTGCACTATTCAGTGCTTGTCTGCATAGACCAACGTGTGGGAGGCCATGAAGAGTTGCAGTAGGACAGTCTGTCCTCTCTATTCCACTCCATAAAGCAGGGCAAATTCATGTGGAAAAGCACGCCAGCGGCTAAGACCCTGTTAAAGGTCACCAAGTGACATGCAGCAGTTCCTAGTCTATCCTTCTGAGAGACTGATCCTGGGGTTTAATAAAGGTATGTTAAAGTATTTTTTTCTTTAGCGGCTCAAACTTCAGTATAGATCAGAAGTATTGTTTCCAGAGTACTTTCATCAAATGTAGTGTGCCATTCAATCACTTGCCAGGCATAGTGCAAAAATGTTCCCACTACATATAATCATCATTCAGTTGTTAATTCAAGGTAAGAAATAAAAGTTCAATGTTAGATGGGTGCAATGAAGGAGCATCCCTCGATCTATATGAGCATGCTGCCTAACATCTAGCAGTGTATGCCATACCTCACTTGAGTCTCTCCATGTTTCTCTATATGGTTTGAAGATACAGGTACATTTTTTAATACCACAATAAAGACTGATGTTTTTGAGTTCTTTATGTTTATGATGGAGATGCATGAATTTTTGTGTTAAGTTTAATAAAGGGACACAGCTGGAATATGTTGAATCCTGCAAATAAACATTTTTCTATAGAGATGGCAAAACCAGACAAAAATAACAAGGAGCATAAAGGAAAATTAACACATTAATAATAATCCCTACTTCACTTACTATGGCCAGAAAAACCCAATATCCCCTGTGAACTTTGTTCCTGTTTTTTAATTGAAGAGATAAAATCTCCAATTCATCCGGATGTCATGTCTATGGTGGCGGACATGACAGTTACTGTCAGCTTTTCAATCTATACAGGCAGAAAGCATGAACCTACTTAGCTTTTTAAGGACAGAGGGGTGCACAATGCATAGTGAAGCAATAAATTGCACACCTCTCTGTTCCTTAAAGGGTTAAGATTACCATATGCTGTGACCAGAGTTTGAGGTCCTGTGGTCCTACCAGCAGCTGTCGTGTCTGCCTCCATGGTCATGGCATCCAGGACTGATTGGAGATGTTATGCCTTGGACAAAGGCAAAACTCGTAGGGTCCATTAGGATTTTCATTCCATAGTAAGATAAGTGAGAGGTTATTATTAAGAGTTGTTACTACTGATTACCAGGTCTCCAGGGACAGAGGCTGATTCTCCAGTGGTGGTGAATTTCTTCTCCTTCCCACCCTATTCCTCCAACTTCCTGTCCAGTGGTCTTCCTTCCCAACTGGTTCTGCCCACTTCCCACCAACTTTATGACATAATGACATATAAGCCCCACCCCATTTATGATGCAAATTGCGTCAGTGATATGCCCCTGGTTGGCAGCACATGAGCCCTTTCATGGGCCTCAAGATGTGAAAGTTCCCAGATATAGTGGTCAGTTCTCTGACAACCCAATGACTGATATAAGCCTTGGGGATTTTATAAACCTGCTGCCATAGAAACAGACATAGTAAAATGTGATAATCACCCCTTAAAGTAAAAAACATGAAATCTATCCCCATGAATATGAGTCCTTTAAGACTTCAGGTATCAAAGAGATGTGCGATATATTGCAATTTTCTTCTAGCACTCATAGGGTTATATGTTTTACATCCAGAGCATATAGTGACAAAGTGAAATATTTTTATAAGACCGTCTTGAAGTGAAGAAGTTATCTGTAATTCATGTCACACAGAAGTGAGTCTAGTCTAGCTATTATCTCTGAGTTCCAGTGCAGGATAGAACCAGTTCCAGAGAATAGCAGCATACATATAACACACTGTCAGAGCCCATACGAAGCCAGCAGGATGCTGTGTTTCTCTATTAAGAAGCTTTTAATCTCAGACAAAGGAGAAAATATGTATCTTTTCTCCATTACACTGAAAAGCAGTGAATTCCCTGGGAGCTTTGAGAAATGAGACAATGGTAAATAATACTAGTAATCTCATCATTCTAATCAGAGCCTGGAAACGTCTGACCTTCTGAAATTGTTACAGTTGGGACGCATTGTTAGGCCCCTTTCACATGGAAGCCTACAACACAATGATGCCAAGTTGGATCTGTCACCTGTGGTGAAAGGTAATTCACACGTTCAGCATGCAGCAATGTCACTTCTCTCTCTCAGAAACACAGTAACAGTGTACAGGTCTGCACATAGGCCTATGGGGTCACAACCAGACATTTGACACTAGCAGCAATGAATAGCTGACCCATGCGCTCACATGGATTCCCCATCAGACATCACTCTCAAGCATTGCAGATGGAGGTGAAAAGCAGGAGGGTGAAGATGTACAGGGTGTTAATGCACTGGAAACCACTCTAGCATTCAAGGGGTTAATAGCCCATTTAAATCAATGAAAATTTAATTTCCTGCACCTGTGCGGTTCTTTTGTTCCAGATTTGTAACCGGATAAGGCACACAGAGGGTCTTTAACACAAAACAAAAGAGCAAGCCAATTGTACCACGGGGGACAAATAAAACTCCTCATTAATTTAACCCTTTGAGTGCCAGAGGGGTACAGAATGCATTCTGTACCCCTCTGGCACTCAAAGGGTTAAATGGTTGTTTTTACCCTCTGAATGCATTGCAATGCATCGCAAACCTCTCTAGCATTCATTGCAGTAAAAGCCCTCTTTAAATCAACAGGAATTTGAGAAATTTTTATTTGTCCCCTGTGATGCAGTTAGTATGCACCGGAATAGCTCCTCCTCTTTTCTCTTATTCACAAGGCCCAGTGTGCACATACACATTGTTATACCATTATGCACATGCTCACCTGTGTGCAGATAAACACTGCATAGTGAGCTCAGAGAGAAGTTTTGTATCATAGCTGCTATGTACTGTAGCTATATAGTTCAACAAAGGGTTCATATAAAATGATGATTTTCAAGTGGAAAAACGGTCTACAAAGTGTGCTTCAAACCAGGTACACTTTATAGACCATTCCAATTAAGTATTCCTTTCTAGATAGCACTATTTCGGCTCTGCTGAAGAGCTGCCAGCTGGTCAAATGACTGGAATCTCCTGCTGTCAGCTAGATTGCTGACTTCTGTGTAATGGCCAGGAGGGGGGAACTTTAGCAAGTTACATCTCTCAAACTATAAAGGTTAGATAGACAGGACTTACATCAATGTAATTATTTTTTTAATGCCTACAGTATTAAAGGATGTTAAAATGAAACATTACTATCCCTTTAATATAAAGTATTATACTGTGCCACCGAAACATAAAGGTTATTTTCGCAAAAATGATTTATTTTAAAGAAAAATGGTTAGCGCAAGCTACATGCAGATTTTTATGTGAAATAAGTTGTCTTTGGTTGACACATTGACTTTAATATGTTTCCCTGTACTCTGCTAGGTTAGCAAGCCTCTCAGAGTGGAGCTTAACCCTTTGAGTGTCATATGGTTGTACAACTCACTACTCTGCCATGTGCTGCCATGTGCTGCACACCACTGTGGTACTCAAAGAGAGGGACAGTAATATGAAAAACTATATATCACCAGGTTTATCCCATTGCTAAGATTTGTTTTATTCAAATGTTATTGCAGATCAAACTTGCAGTTTTTTTAGTGTAATGTTTTTATGTCCTGAAATGTCACTGTAGCACTGTCAATATAGCATCATGTGTAGGTTTATACTCAACAAGCAATATGCAAAGAGCATCTTTGACTATCTCTTTGCGTATGCAAATTACCCTTGGGATTGGTCACCCTAAGGGTAACAGGGTAATCCAGACGTGGACCCCTTGCTCACAGTGTCTAGAGAGAGCAGCTGCACCTCCCTGATGAGGCCCAACAAGGCCAAAACGTACGTCTGGGGTTGACTGCTTCTCTTGTTCGGAAAGGAATTGCCTGGCACTTTGTGGCTGGACTGCCATTTTGGCAGGATCAGCATGATGTGCTTTAGGATATTTCCTCTCTGTAAAAGGCACTAGTGAGCTAAAAGAGATTGCACCTTGGGTAGGATACTTATTCTATAGAGCCTCATCAATTCGAGGGCAGGCTCGTTCCTAGTTGAGCATCTCTGACTATCTCTTTGCTTATATTCAACTAACCATAGCTGCCCATAGCCTGCTGTAGCAACAGCACCACTGTAAAACATAATTCAAGTTTGAGCTGCAATAACTTTTGAATAAAGCAACTCTCATAAGTGCAAGAATGCACTAATAAAAACAAGCTACACAAAAATTGTGAATTGTGAGTCCTTAAAATAATGATCATACTAAGGTATATAAAAAATAGCAATAGAAATCCACCCTTACCCACTGGGCGAATGCGTCAATGTCCACAGTACCTTTGAGTCAGTGTAGAACAAATATACACATGTTCAATGGTCAGAAAAATAGAGATGATGAATGATGAAAAAGGATGAAAATGATGGAATGACAGAAGATGAGTAGATGAATCCTATATCCTGGGCTTTGTGCATATAAGAGGCCCCAAACTCTGTTAGCCTTCGAACTGCGTCCCTGGTTCTCCTCTCCTGCCAATTTTATTATGCTTATATAGTGTTACATTTGTATCCTTATATTCATAGATCGTGTTACTTGGCATTGTGTTTTATGTTGGGTGGTATCCAATAAGATGTCAAGGGATTACCTTGACTGTCTAATTGTAACATTGACTAATGGCAATATTTCAGAGGGTATTTAAAGTTTTAGATCTCTATGCTCCATTTACTTTCATACCCCTGATGAAGTGGAGCTTTTACTCCACAATACATGTTGGGTTACTTTCTCACGGCACTCACTATTATTGGCCCCTCTTACTCTCCATGAGAGATTCCCACCCCCATCCCATTAGCCAGTCTCACTAGCAATCGGTCACGGTGTGGGCCTGCTACCACGAGGTTACCTGAACCCCTATAGCGCCATTAGCGCAATATTGGTGTATAGACTAACAGTGTGGAGTATTTTATATCCACAGATGTTACCAACCATAACATCTTACTGAGAATTCAGACTTTTGGGACATTGGACTGAGTCTGTCTACATCAGGACCATTACTGTGGATTCATCACAAGAACCAGCGCTTCAGTGACTTAGAATCGGCAGGAGAGGGGAACCAGGGACACAATTTCGAAGGCTAACAGAGGTTGGGGCCTCTTATGTGCACAAAGCCTAAGATGGGAAAAATTCTGAGTGTGATGACTGACCTTTTGTTTTTAACCCTTTGAGTCCCAGAGAGGTACGCAACACATTGCTTTGCAATGTGTAGCGTACCTCTCTGGCACTCAAAGGGTTAATGTTCATGTTATTAAAATATTACACTTAAGTTGGATTCTATTTTCTCTCTTTTGTTTTCTGTCTTGTTTTGCACTTCGACATATTGCAGACTCATCAGTGCAAGGACTGATTGGAGCAACTCTGGGTTAAAGCATGCAGCAGCATATCAAATAGAATGTATGCTCTGGGGAACTTTAAGGGTTAACATTTCAAATACATCACGGTCACCTCCTTTTGGAAGCTCCCAGGTATTCATATATGGATCATATAAATATGCTATAAATGTTGTTTACTGCTATAGCTTGCATTCCTGGGAAGGACATTAATCTGCTAGACCATCTCTTAGATTAATGATGCATGCATTTTGGCTCTCTAACTATTGATGACTACATTTCCCATCATCCTGAAGAAGCCATCAGCTGCTGCTGTACTCCTGAACAGCTGGAGAGCCAAAGGTTGCCTATCCCTGCCCGATACTGCACTATTCAGTGCTTGTCTGCATAGACCAACGTGTGGGAGGCCATGAAGAGTTGCAGTAGGACAGTCTGTCCTCTCTATTCCACTCCATAAAGCAGGGCAAATTCATGTGGAAAAGCACGCCAGCGGCTAAGACCCTGTTAAAGGTCACCAAGTGACATGCAGCAGTTCCTAGTCTATCCTTCTGAGAGACTGATCCTGGGGTTTAATAAAGGTATGTTAAAGTATTTTTTTCTTTAGCGGCTCAAACTTCAGTATAGATCAGAAGTATTGTTTCCAGAGTACTTTCATCAAATGTAGTGTGCCATTCAATCACTTGCCAGGCATAGTGCAAAAATGTTCCCACTACATATAATCATCATTCAGTTGTTAATTCAAGGTAAGAAATAAAAGTTCAATGTTAGATGGGTGCAATGAAGGAGCATCCCTCGATCTATATGAGCATGCTGCCTAACATCTAGCAGTGTATGCCATACCTCACTTGAGTCTCTCCATGTTTCTCTATATGGTTTGAAGATACAGGTACATTTTTTAATACCACAATAAAGACTGATGTTTTTGAGTTCTTTATGTTTATGATGGAGATGCATGAATTTTTGTGTTAAGTTTAATAAAGGGACACAGCTGGAATATGTTGAATCCTGCAAATAAACATTTTTCTATAGAGATGGCAAAACCAGACAAAAATAACAAGGAGCATAAAGGAAAATTAACACCTTAATAATAATCCCTACTTCACTTACTATGGCCAGAAAAACCCAATATCCCCTGTGAACTTTGTTCCTGTTTTTTAATTGAAGAGATAAAATCTCCAATTCATCCGGATGTCATGTCTATGGTGGCGGACATGACAGTTACTGTCAGCTTTTCAATCTATACAGGCAGAAAGCATGAACCTACTTAGCTTTTTAAGGACAGAGGGGTGCACAATGCATAGTGAAGCAATAAATTGCACACCTCTCTGTTCCTTAAAGGGTTAAGATTACCATATGCTGTGACCAGAGTTTGAGGTCCTGTGGTCCTACCAGCAGCTGTCGTGTCTGCCTCCATGGTCATGGCATCCAGGACTGATTGGAGATGTTATGCCTTGGACAAAGGCAAAACTCGTAGGGTCCATTAGGATTTTCATTCCATAGTAAGATAAGTGAGAGGTTATTATTAAGAGTTGTTACTACTGATTACCAGGTCTCCAGGGACAGAGGCTGATTCTCCAGTGGTGGTGAATTTCTTCTCCTTCCCACCCTATTCCTCCAACTTCCTGTCCAGTGGTCTTCCTTCCCAACTGGTTCTGCCCACTTCCCACCAACTTTATGACATAATGACATATAAGCCCCACCCCATTTATGATGCAAATTGCGTCAGTGATATGCCCCTGGTTGGCAGCACATGAGCCCTTTCATGGGCCTCAAGATGTGAAAGTTCCCAGATATAGTGGTCAGTTCTCTGACAACCCAATGACTGATATAAGCCTTGGGGATTTTATAAACCTGCTGCCATAGAAACAGACATAGTAAAATGTGATAATCACCCCTTAAAGTAAAAAACATATGAAATCTATCCCCATGAATATGAGTCCTTTAAGACTTCAGGTATCAAAGAGATGTGCGATATATTGCAATTTTCTTCTAGCACTCATAGGGTTATATGTTTTACATCCAGAGCATATAGTGACAAAGTGAAATATTTTTATAAGACCGTCTTGAAGTGAAGAAGTTATCTGTAATTCATGTCACACAGAAGTGAGTCTAGTCTAGCTATTATCTCTGAGTTCCAGTGCAGGATAGAACCAGTTCCAGAGAATAGCAGCATACATATAACACACTGTCAGAGCCCATACGAAGCCAGCAGGATGCTGTGTTTCTCTATTAAGAAGCTTTTAATCTCAGACAAAGGAGAAAATATGTATCTTTTCTCCATTACACTGAAAAGCAGTGAATTCCCTGGGAGCTTTGAGAAATGAGACAATGGTAAATAATACTAGTAATCTCATCATTCTAATCAGAGCCTGGAAACGTCTGACCTTCTGAAATTGTTACAGTTGGGACGCATTGTTAGGCCCCTTTCACATGGAAGCCTACAACACAATGATGCCAAGTTGGATCTGTCACCTGTGGTGAAAGGTAATTCACACGTTCAGCATGCAGCAATGTCACTTCTCTCCCTCAGAAACACAGTAACAGTGTACAGGTCTGCACATAGGCCTATGGGGTCACAACCAGACATTTGACACTAGCAGCAATGAATAGCTGACCCATGCGCTCACATGGATTCCCCATCAGACATCACTCTCAAGCATTGCAGATGGAGGTGAAAAGCAGGAGGGTGAAGATGTACAGGGTGTTAATGCACTGGAAACCACTCTAGCATTCAAGGGGTTAATAGCCCATTTAAATCAATGAAAATTTAATTTCCTGCACCTGTGCGGTTCTTTTGTTCCAGATTTGTAACCGGATAAGGCACACAGAGGGTCTTTAACACAAAACAAAAGAGCAAGCCAATTGTACCACGGGGGACAAATAAAACTCCTCATTAATTTAACCCTTTGAGTGCCAGAGGGGTACAGAATGCATTCTGTACCCCTCTGGCACTCAAAGGGTTAAATGGTTGTTTTTACCCTCTGAATGCATTGCAATGCATCGCAAACCTCTCTAGCATTCATTGCAGTAAAAGCCCTCTTTAAATCAACAGGAATTTGAGAAATTTTTATTTGTCCCCTGTGATGCAGTTAGTATGCACCGGAATAGCTCCTCCTCTTTTCTCTTATTCACAAGGCCCAGTGTGCACATACACATTGTTATACCATTATGCACATGCTCACCTGTGTGCAGATAAACACTGCATAGTGAGCTCAGAGAGAAGTTTTGTATCATAGCTGCTATGTACTGTAGCTATATAGTTCAACAAAGGGTTCATATAAAATGATGATTTTCAAGTGTACTTAAAAAAAAAAAAAAAAAAAAAAGCTGAAGTATGAAAGACAAGTTAAAGGGATAGTAATGGCTCATTATAACTTAAGCTACGATTGTTCCTTGTAGTGTATACTAACGCTCTCCAGTGTTGGCAATGTTGACATCACTCTAGTTTCTATGAAATTATATTAAAAAGTTTCCCTTTTTCGCCCCTTTTCCTTATGACAGTGTTCTGTCTTCAGAGCTGAAAGCCGGTCCAGACGGATCACAACAAGGTACAATGTTCTGTCAGTATAAGGAAAAACCTGCCCTCTATTGTCAAGGGGTAGGGTTTTCCTTATACGGATAGAAGGAAGATTGCCTCTTGTTGCGATCCGTCCGGTCCGATGACCGGATTTAATATTGGATGGGAGGTGGCTTATAATATTAAAATGGGGCATAAAAACTAGAGCGATGTCAACACTGCCAAACTTGGAGAGCTTTAGTATTCACTAAAAGGAATGGTCGTAGTTTAAGTTATAATGAGCCTTTACTATCCCTTTAAGGAGTCTGTGTCAGTTTCCACAAATACACTTGGGCCAGACGTGTTCAGCAGACAAATATGAATAAGATAAAATGTCATTATGAAAACTTATACTACAGAAAAATCTGCTGAAGTAGTCCATTCACCTAGTACTTGTTGATCATTAGTCCCTTTCCAGAGTTATTGGATCCAGCACTTTGATCGGAAAAGCATTAAGCATGCTAGATCAAACAGAATATTTGATTTAAAAAAAAAAAAAGGTGGAACAAAAGTGCAAATCTCACATGATCAAACAAAACATTACACTACAGAAAATGATCAAAATAACACCATGGGAATTATAAGAAAAAAAACCTAAAAATAAAGAGTACCGGTCATGCAGAATAAACTTTATATTATTAGAAAGAGCATTATATTTTACATAGAAACCTGAAACCTAGATTTTGATGGCAGAAAAAAAAACACCACCTGGTCAATCCAGCGTGCCCATTTCCAGGTCCGGATTTACCAATGTAGCGAATGTGTCTATTACTTGTGAGGCCGCAAAAGAAGATGCTTGCCAAAGTGTTCAGACACTCTCACCCACCGATGAGGAAGGTAGACGCCGATGTGAAGGAGCTTGGCAAGACGCAGGTAAAGTGCAATACTGATTATTTGTCGCTCCATTTCCATCATGGTGTTTCATTTTGCTCACATTCCTTTCCAAGGTACACATACCTGTCAACTTCTTGTAGTTTGTCAATCTACTGTGATTTTCTTGATATGGTAAATTTGTTAAACATGACTTGTGTTTTGTTGATATATTAATTTTAAGACCAAATTTTTTGATATCCTGTTGTAGCTCTTCAATGCGTTCTTGCAGTTCTTCAGGACTACTGGCAGAGGGTATGATATTCTCTGCAAAACGTACGTGATATAGATAGTCTCCATTGATTTTAAGTCCTTTTTTTTTTTCAAATTTATTTTGTGGAAACTTTCTTCTAAACAAGCAAGCAATAGTTTTGGGAAGATTGTGTCTCCTTGTCAGGTGCCTTTTTCTATGTTGATCTGTATTTTATCATTGTTGACCTGTATTGATGCAATTGCATTTTCATTTTGTCACAGTACCTTGTAGCACCACCACTTCTGGCGATGCTCACAATGACGCTCCAGCGTCATTTCCACGAATGATTGGACATATCAATGCTAGATGTGTCATCTGCAGGCACGAGGCTTCAGCATGCTGCAGGCCTCTGTTTTATGTGTTTGAGGCCTGTAGTCTCCTACTACCTACTTCTTCCCTCTGAGCTGATCCTCCTACCTACTTCCTGAGGAGGGGTTTAAAGGGCAGACAGAGTCCTGACTCAGTTACCCTTACGTTGTTGTTCTGAGCAGTTCATTTATTTGGTATTCCTGATTCCTGTGTATGACCCGGCTTGTCTGTCCATCCATTCTGGTGTTGACCTGTGGCTCTCTCTGACCATTCTCCTTGCACGTTCCGATTTGGCTTAGACATCCTTTCTGGTGCAAACCTGTGGCTCTGGCTGACTAACCGCTCCGTCTATGACCTGGCTTGTCTGACTACCCATTCTGGTGTTGACCTGGGGCTCTGTCCACTGTGCATTCAGCATACCAAGGATTCAGTGGATATCCTATCTGGTGCAAACCTGTGGCTCTGGCTGACTACCCACTCCGTGTATGACCTGGCTTGTCTGACTATCCTATCTGGTGCTTACTAGAGGGCTCTTTCTGTTTGCTCCCTGTGTTGGTCCCATTCCACAGACATCCTTCCTAGTACTTACCTGGGGCTCTATCAGACTCCTAGCTATTGACTGCAGGCGTGAGTCAGTAGTCTCTGTGGTTGTGTACGATGTTGAGACTCCTCTCCTAGACTTACTGCAGGCTGAGTCAGTATTACCTCTGGGCTTTACCTTTTACCACGAGACTCCAGTGGGCTGAGGCCTAGTCTCGGACAGTGTGGTGGATCTATTGGAAGACTGCTATTTCTGATACAGTGCTTGCCTCTTTGATCACCTTATGTGTGTTATTTGTTATTTGCATTACTGTTTATATATTTCTAATAAAGGAGATCTGAACTATACTGTCTGACTCCTTATCTTGCTTGCCAACCGTAATACATATATTGATTGTAGGATATTGATGTAAGCGCTATCAACCTTGGATGATCAGGGCATCGATTATTGCTTGCTTTTTCACGGAGTCAAAGGCCTTTTCATAGTAAATGCATGCTATGCATAATGGAAGGTTGTATTCATTATGTCATTCTATAACTTGTCGCACTGTCTGCATATGGTCCATTGTGATGAAACTGTTCCTGAATCCTGTTTGTTTTTAGGTTCTGCCACACTAAGTATTGCGTCTGTCCTTCTTGATAATACCCTTCTGAAAAACTTGCAGACCACTGGCAATAGGCTTATTGGTCAGTAGTGTTTTAGATCCACCTTATCACCTTTTTTGTGCAGTAGGATGACTTCTGCATTTCAGGCACTTTGCCAAGTATTAGGCATTTTGAAAATAGTTTAGCTATGGCTTTGAGTAAGAATTGACATCCGGCTTATAACATTTAAATATTGCAGCTTCTACTTCGTCTACCAAATCTTCTGGCACATTTTAGCCTTTGTCACTGTATTCAGTTGTTATCCTTCATCTGTATCAAGATTTCAAAAACATTCTTTCACTCGTTTTAGAATTTGTTGTTTTTCCTTGATTTTATTGTAGCTCCTACTTCTTCTACAAAAACTTCTGGAACAGCCTCAGCCTCTGGCACTGCATTCAGTTGATGTCCTTTATCCTTAATCAGATTTGAATACAATTCTACTTCTCATTTTACTATATGTTGCTCAGTGTTTGCTGTTGAACCAGTGTTTGTGTGTGTCAGTGAAGCTGAAAACAATGGCATTGGGAGGATATACTCCTAGCAGGGTCACCCAAGGTAGACCGATCAAAGTTAAGACACCAGGCTAAATTGATCCAACATCTGCCAGCCTGCACTGGAACAGCATGGCAGATTATGGTTCCTTCCCTCAGTATGGCTTCACAACAAAAACAATGGCCCTCATTCCCCAGAGGCTTGACAGCTACTTACTACAGCAGCGGAAAAACCAGATCAATGGCAGAAGATGCTTAGAATTCCTGGGTTGTGTGAGGCTGCATTTAGTCTTTAGACATTTGAATGTTTAACATTTGATCTATGAGTAGGGTTTCACTCTTAGAGGAACTATTACAAGTACTAAATAATATTAAATGGGACTTTAACAGCTTATGTGAGACTAGTAAAACAAGATGAAAATGTAATCTGATTAGAAAATGGACAATGTATACTATAAAGGAACTAATGATGGACAATGTGGAGGAATCAGAATCTGGATTACAAAAGACTGACAGGCTCAGTCCTGAACTTAGAAAGTATTTCTGAATGGTGGGAACATAAATATAGGCGTTGCTGATGTTCAGAGATGCTAAACATTATTCTGGTTCCATGGCAAGCATGACAACACTTAGTGACTCCATTTTGAATCTGGATACATGATGGCATTTGTTGAGATCTTTTAAGTCCAGGACAAAGATAAACAAATGGGTATGATGTAATGTGATGTATAATCTTACTAATAGAGCTTAGCCAGAATACTCAGACGATGCTGTTATAGTTTAGTGATACATAACTATGAAACATACAAATGTGAATTAAAGTACAGTATAAATTAATTGTTTCAACACAAAGGATACATCTTATAAATTATGGGATATGAGAAGTCCTTTAAGAGTCCTTTAAAAGGTTAAAAGTCCTCTTCCAGCTATTTAAATGAACAAATGTTGTCTATGACCCAGCGGAACCGGACTCCTGACACATAGAATGAAAGTCAGAAAGCATACATCAATACCGTTCTCAATAAATAAGCGATAAGCTGACAGGATTGGGACCGTTTGGCCAAAGGTCCGTTATACCTGCACGGAGGAACGCTGACCCCAGTTACAACACTTTATCTATCTGTTTTAGCACAGAATAGCTATATATTTGTATTTTATTTTGATTTTATATTTATAATTTTGTGAAATATTAAAAGCTATTTGGTTTTAAATATATACGAGTTAACCCTTTTACTACTGAGCGGCTTTTGATCCGAACCGACTCACAACAGATAATGCGGATGCCAACAGTTCACTACTGACACGTAAGTGCAGAAATATTCGAGTTCTTGGTATAAACAAATATCTGTTGATATCCTTATACTTCTGGTTCGAGGATCTATATTGTTTGAAGCCGAGTGGGGTTGAACGCCTGACAGAGTATCGCATGAATATGGGCGGCTTATACTGATATGGCTGTGGATTCCTAATGTAACTCTTTTGGGAAGGAAACACCGAAGGAAGAGGATCGGTGCCATAGGAATATTATATGGTGGAGGTGGAGACATCGAGTGAACTGTAAAGATTATACATGTGAGTGAATATTTTTGTTATCTTATTTATTGAGAACGGTATTGATGTATGCTTTCTGACTTTCATTCTATGTGTCGGGAGTCCGGTTCCGCTGGGTCATAGACAACCATTTGTTCATTTAAATAGCTGGAAGAGGACTTTTAACCTTTTAAAGGACTCTTAAAGGACTTCTCATATCCCATAATTTATAAGATGTATCCTTTGTGTTGAAACAATTAATTTATACTGTACTTTAATTCGAATTTGTATGTTTCATAGTTATGTATCACTAAACTATAACAGCATCGTCTGAGTATTCTGGCTAAGTTTAAACTTAAATTCTGTAGAGTAGGATTTACACTCGGGCAGAAGCTATACTAAAATTTGGATTAGTTGTGTGATACAATAGTCTATTTGATTTGAGACTGCAATATCCATTATTTATACACATTATTTTTGAGAGCGCTGAAGTTTTCATTTCTTTCTTTATTTTACTAATAGAGCTGGCAACTATCCTATCTGACTGAAGTGTGCTAAATCAGAGAAAAATTGGATAAAAAAAAAAGAACAAAATAGGACAGAGTGCAAAATTAATATTTACCAATAGAAAATAAGTTATTTTATATTATACATATAATTTGTGTTTCATTTATTGAGACATATATCCATTTATACTATCTATCCTTTTATAACCTGTTGGAGATTGCAGACTTGCACTGTTTGCCGGTAAATAATTATCAGACTGGGAGACAACATTATCCTTGGGTTGGTGTTCTTCCTACTTTATACTTACACCAGTACTAGCTTGTTTAAGATCTGTTGTTTACATAACAGCTTGATTATCAGAGTAATTTAACAGTCCATTCCGGTGTTCACATTTAGAGATGGGGTACAGCTGTCCTGCCTGCTTGTTTTCTACCCCGCTAACCAGTTTACTTAGACAATATACCACTTATCTATCTCAGAACTTTGCAGGAAACAAGCATGAAACAGAAGCTAAGAAGGGACTGCGTCGCCTTCCGCCGTCGTTCCCGGGTCTCTCCTTCTCGACGCCGGACTGGCTCCGTCGGATGCACCTGTCGAGCAGATAAACGGTCCGGTGGTCGACTCAAGTGGCGTTGAATCCTGGTGTAGCTGACTCTACGTCGAAGGATGCGGATCAAGGAGGGGTCGACAGGGCTCCTGAGCAGTCGAGCGTCGCAGAACTGGCACACCGGGCAGCAGAGAGTGAGGCCTCTACTACCGGGCTACGACAAACAGGGAAAGTGTAGCAGGAACAAAGGTAGTGGTCGCCAAGCAGTTCGAGCATTCTGTAGCTCGAATCAAAGGATCGCTGGAACTTGGAGAAGCAGGGAAGCGTCCACGTTGCCGCCTGACAGCATCAGAAGTTGGGTCGCAGAATGCTGGCAGCAGATGGTCGAACAATGCAGGATACTCAGCTCAGATGGGCGTCAGAGTGGCTGCTTTAATACCATGAGAACATAAGACTCCAGGACGCTTGTTAACTCCAAAAGTAACTCTCTTTATTGACACAAACCACACATATTTATACACGAATCTTACATTGAAACTCATCGAGAAACCAGATACAATGGGCAACATGATTCAATCACAACACATCAGACAAAGGCCAGCAACAGATGGTCTTAACAGATACAATGACCCAGACGTGATTACATTTCAGAAACAAAAGGGTTTGATGAACAAAGACTTGAGGGCTTGAACGAATTACCACACGGCAGGGGGTCTGACTGCAGTTCACAATGGCTTAATTAACACACAGCAGGGGGTCTTGCTACAGTACACATAGTCAATGGCTGGAGTGGCTACAATACATATCTTAGGGACAGTGGCCCAAGGTTGGAGCCTTTGTTTGACTACTTTGAATGCCCTGCTCCAACCCGGACCAATCCCTGAGCTGCCTACGGTTTCCCAGCTTAGGCTATGGAAGATATTTGCATGCTTACTCCAGGGTTTCGAGTGACCCAGCTTTCACCTCTTGCCCCTGCCGCCGAAGTTCAATCCGGTGGCACTGATAGCACACCGGGCCGGTACCCTGCCGACTGGTAGTCGGTGAGTGTGTAAACCCTCGCCCACAACAATACATTAAACATAGACCATTCGACAGTACATGAACCAAAGTCTATGAACATAAGTCTTTTAGCTAGGGTAATGGGTGGCCAGTTCGTACGACCGGGCCCAAAGCAGAGTCCAAACAGTGCAAAATGTCTACAGTCTTTGGCTAAACAGTCTGATGGCCAGACAAGGGCTCAAGTAACGGGTAGGATCCGTTACAAAGCAGTTCTTAACAGTGGCCAGAGTGAGAGACGGGGGGGGATGGGACTGAATTTAAGCATCACAGTCCTGCCTGCTAGCACTGATACGCAGACAGAACCTATTTACACCATTGCCTGTTTATCAAAGGGACTACTATATAATTGCACCAGACACTGGTCTATCCTTATGTAAGAACGTCAAAATGGATCAAATATGACTTTCTTACAGTAGGCAAGAAAATCACCAGTTCCACAGCAGGTATGCTTATCTGAGGTCTGAACAAGTAAGAAATTTAACCCCTTAACAACCTGTGACGTGCCATGACCCTCATAGCTGTCCGGGACTTAAGGACTGGTGGGTCCAGGCACGTCACAGAAGCTTGTGATCAGAGTGCGGCTCACTGTAATTACGGATCACTTATATGCACAAAAAAAAAAAAAAAGTGCTGTAGTCCTCTAGAGCTCCCCATCCCTGGACCTTGTGGTCCTTAAGGGGTTAATAAATTAGCTGGACAAAGTTTTGTACACAAGATTATGTCCAATAAACACAAATATAAAATAAAGGTGTTATCAGAGTAGAAATCCACAATATACAGTGCATGAAAACATGCTAAACCATTAGGTTTAATCTGCGTTACTGCAACCTCAAAGGAGAGAGCTGTTTCCTGAAGCCATCTCCCCAGTGATCTGCCTATTTATGGTACAACACTGTCACTGAAGAACATTTCTGTCCTTCACACCTTCAGTGTGCAACAGGAACCTTCCAGCTACTTTGGGGGCAACCTTATACCCACGTCCTCTGCTTCTCTGTCCTTACAGAACTGGGGGTACCAATAGGATAGAACAATCAGGAGTCCTTTGTAACTCAGGCAGGAATTCATGTTAATAAAACAAAGAAAAGTAAAACAAATATTTTTAAATAAAAAGGAAATTATTTTCTGTTAATAAAAAAAAATCACTGATACTCCTGAAGAAACTAGCTGGCTGATGGAAGGGCTAAATGGGGCAAAATGCGTGAGAAGTTGCATCATTGGAATTGCATCTCGTAATTGATGCTAGAGAAATGCACTGGTGTTTGCATGCACTAGGGAGAAGCCAGACCTCAACCCTGATCCCAGCATATACTTATATAGAACAAAATAAGTGGCAAGTTGCTTTAAAGAGACTGTAATGTTTCATTATATAGTAAGGTGTGATCATTCCTTATGCCATTGCCAATGTTCATAGCGGTCTTGTTTCTGTGTAATTAGATTATACATTTTTCCCCTCCTGTCTCTATTACCTAAGTCAATCCTCTATCTTCAGATCAGAAGGCAGGTCTGGACAGATTGCAATGAGGGACAATCTTTTATCAGCATAAGGAAAAACCTGTCTTCTTTTGTCAAGATACATAAGAATTTCCTTAAACTGATAGAAGATTGTCCCTCATTGTGATCTGTCCAGTCAAGTGACCAGATTTCAGATATGAGGGAAGAAGGTTAATGTATGTAAAAGGGGCGGAAGGGAGAAACTTTATAACATAATTACACAGGAATTAAACCGATATGAACATTGGGAGCGGCGCAGAGTGTTAGTACAAAGTATAAGGAATGATTGAACCTTATTTTAAAATTCAACATTACTGTCTCTTTAAGGGGAAGTGAGAGAAAAAAGAGTGTCCCACTGACAGTTTCCTTAGAAGCCTGTGGTGGGAGTAGCTTGTGGTCCTGGGGGTTAAGCACTAAGGGCTCGATTTAAAGGCAGCCGTTAGTAAAAAAAATCACTAACGGGTGCGTTAAGTGTCATGTTGCAATTCAAAGATCGTTCTAAACAACAGCTAACGGCAGTTGCACAATCCTAACGGCCGATACACTTACGTGCATTCAGACGCATTCAACAACATACCCCAGAGCTATTCAAAGGCTTGCGGTACTGATAACGGCTGAAAAAAAGACACACCTAACGACTAAAAGTTAAGACCCACTTTTCTCACACGTTAGACACTGAACGGCCAAAACAAAACACCCGTTACAGAGGAAAAGACACAAAATGCTTACCGCACAACCATGTAAATGGGAAAATTAACCCGTGCAATGCCAAAACAACACAAAAACATGCACACATAACACAAATCACTACACACACACAACAACAACCAACACCACAGGGACAACGACACACAAAAAAACAACAACACAGCATGGCACGGAACAATGGGGTTTATCACACAAAGCGGACACCTGCAAATACAAGCTCACCTGGGCAACATCAACACGCGACCTGCACCCCACAAATGCACACCCGCAAATGGCACACACAGAACAAGCACAACACACCACATCTTATAACACACACACACCTGCTAACACTTACCTGGACAAAAACAACTCACAATTGGTCAGCACTCACCTCATCAACACACCTACACAACGCCCTAGCAAGTACTTAAAGGGACAACTCAACACACTCACTTGTGGCTTGTTTTCCACTCAGGGAGGGAGAAAGAGAGAGATAGAGAGAGAGAGAGAGAGAGATAGATAGATAGATAGAGACAGATAGAGAGAGCAAACAGTATGTTGGGTTACATATTGTTGCGAAGGCTGCGGAGAAGGCGTGCAAGGGAGAGAGCTGGGGAACATCAGCAACCTCCAAGCACGCCTCATCAACAGCCTCCACCTGTTGCAAGTGAGGAGGCTCTGGCTCAGCAGCCACACAGGAGCCCATCCCCACCCGGAGGACACCTGGCTGCAGATGCACAGCTGCAGCAACAGGATGCTCCCCAGCTGCCACAGGGACCCCTGCAGCAGCCCAGGATGCATAGACGACCACCAAGGCCCAGGGTATACCGCCCAAGGGTCACTCTCTTTGGAATGACCGATGACGAGGTTATTGATCGCTACAGGTTGAGGCCACACAGCATCATAGCCCTGTATGAGGTCATCAAGGAGCAGGTGGATCCCATATGCACCCATAACCATGCTCTAACTGGCCTTCAAAAACTCCTGTGTGCCATACACTTCATGGCAAGTGGCGCCTTTCAGTCGACAGAGGGTTACGCATCTGGCATGTCCCAGGCCACATTCTCCAGGGTGCTGGCCCAGGTCTTGCCAGCCCCCAAAGCCGAGGCCAGTACCTACATACATTTCCCCATCACCGATATGGAGTGGACACATCTGAAGCAGGGCTTCTATGCAAGGGGAGGCATGCCCAGGGTCATGGGTGCAATAGATTGCACCCATGTCTGTATCAAAGCACCAGCACGTCAGGGACATATGTTCCTGAACCGCAAAAACTTCCACTCCATGAATGTGCAGATGGTGTGTGACAGCAACCTGGCCATAATGAATGTCTGTGCGAAATTTCCCGGGAGCTGTCACGATTCACATATACTCAGAAATTCATCTGTGCAGAGGGATTTCGAAAATGGGACCTATACAGGCGGATGGCTTCTGGGTGAGTTAACAGCACCAAATGACACCACATACACATGTGCTAGTACGTTCACCACAGAAAACATCATTTACACAATATGTGCTCCTTGTCACACCATGTCACTCACTTTCCACAGGTGATGCTGGCTATGGATGCAAGCCATGGCTCCTCACCCCGGTCGCCAATCCCCAAAACGATGCCCAGGAACGATATAACCAGGCTCATGCCAGAACACGGAATGCCATTGAGCGGACCTTCGGCCTCCTCAAGTCCCGATTCCGATGTCTGGACCAATCTGGGGGAGCATTGCAGTATGCACCAGGCAAGGTCTGCGACATCATCGTGGCATGTGCCATCCTACATAATATCGCGGTGGACACCAGACTCATCGACGATGTCCATCCCCCACCCAGACCTGAAGACCCTGTGGATATCGTTGAGTGTGAGGAAACCCCAACAGGGATGCAGACAAGGGACAGATTGATCAGGGATCACTTCTGCTGTGAGTATAATACATGTATGCACACAATCCATGCATACACACCCACCACAACACACATGTTCTGTTTCACCCCACAGGATCAGTGACACAGCCCTGACACTGGCTGCAGTATGGACCACCAGCATCAACTATTCCGTGGACCAGTCAGATTGGGCCTAGAGATTCCGAATACATCTGACAACCTGTCGTCCATGTTGATACTGCTACCTCAAGGATATCATGCATGCCCCCCCTGGAAACCAAGGTACAACACTTTAACCTTGTTCAGCATATCCCACAGCTCCCTAGGCACCAACTAAAGTGTTCTGCTAGGATCAGACCCATAGCAACCATGGTACCCCTGTAGCAAGGGAGTCTCATCCAAGCCAATGCATCGGATAGAACTCTGTCATATAAGGGGTTCAGGGGGCATTTGTGGGGACATGGGACCAGTAGCTTGCTACAGTTGAAGAAAGCAGCAGAGGGGTGGATCGACAGTAATAGTGTGTTACACAACATGGAGCTCATGAAATGTGGATCACATCTCCATGGACACCATGCTGCCCTGTGTGTGTGTGTGTGCAGTGATATGTGCCCCAGAAAGAAATACACACATTAACAAATATGTCCTACTAGCTCCATGAACCAAACATATTTGTCCTGTCTCTGACAGTGGCAGCCCAAATATATTGTTGTCAGGAAGCTATTAGGACATATTTGTTGATGTGTGTAACCATGTCAGGGGCAAATATCCCTAAGGATGGTTAACATCCCCTTAGTTCCCCCCATGATGGTTCATAGACCAGTACACAACACATTACAAAGCAGTGGTTTGTGTAGACTTATGTAATGGGAAAGATTAAGAGGATCATGATGTTGTAGCTGTTGCATGACGATCACTTCGAGGGTGATGTTCCAAATCCTGTCCTCCTGTCCCACAGGCATCCATAGCACAATCCATCCTTGAACAGAGGAGTTTCCATATGACTGGACTGAAGTCTGGACAACACTTCCATGAAGCTCACCCCTTGGCATTTCAAGTGATTGTGTTGGTGATGCAATGTTTGACCTGATGTTCACAGCAACCTCTACTGGAACATTCACATATGGACACAAATTAATGTGTGTACTAACATCCAGGTATCAGACCTGTACAGTAAGACTGCTCATACACAGATGCCAAACTATGTAGACAACACATGAGCAGTTCACTAGCATTTCTAATGTATTCCTATTTAGTTCAGATGTACCTTTTTGTGCTCATACAAGTGTTTAATGCATATTGGCTAAATACACAAGAAACATCACTACTCAATCCGTGTCTGTATGAATGAATGTTGGATCAAACACCTGTCAATGTGGAACCGTACCAAAGGCTAGAGTATCCCTCATACAAAGGAAGGCATGATTTACATCACAGGAGTCCGCTAGTTGCCTGACCATGAGTGGACTTTGTGATGTATACATGCAATGACATGATGGCAGTGATACACTGATGTGTGTTGTGAGTGATTAGCTGGTGATACAGGGGACACACTTCCACTGTGATGTGATGTCCATGGTTTGTGTGTTGCTCAATATAATCAATGTCCTGAGATTGCTGTAGGTTGTCATATCTCAGTACATGGGCTACATCAACAAAAAAAACCATGTGGACAAGTGTTATCACTGGTGAAGTGTGTTATAACCTTAGTTAAACAACAACACAACTTAAAGGGATAGTAAACCCTGAAAATAAGTTTATTTCACATTGTAGCCCTTTAAAAAACATGAAAAATGATATCAGTCTTATCTACCAAACATATATGATTTGGGAGATAAGACTTATATCATTTTACATGTTTTTTTAAGGGCTACAATATAGAATGAACTTATTTTCAAGGTTTACTATCCCTTTAATACATAAGCCAATGCTCAGCCTAAGGTTCCAATGTGCGTGCTACACAATGAAATCTTAGGAAGATCATTGGGTTATGCAGTAAGTTAGGCTGTGATTCAAACTCCTGTTGTGCAACTGACTTGCTGGAGAACACAATGCTCACCCTAGGATCACAATGTGTAACACACACATTGAGATCCTAGGGTGTACATTGTGTTCCCCAGTATGTCAGCTGCACAATAGAATTTTGATTTAAAGACCATATTGATGCATGTTCAATCTGTCCTGCTTGTTATTTCCCTGCTAAGTCGCATAGCTGTTAGTTTGGTTTTCCCCTCAAACACAACAATTGATGCAGACGAATGTTCAGTGTTGCACCAGTTGTTGTGCTAAGGGGTATGTTCTGATCAAATCTGACACACATCATGGCCATGTAACACTGTTGTGTTATATGGCTACAGGGATGGGTTGCCAGGTGAATTTGGACAACGGTGTGGGTGTGTGTGAACCCATGTTGTAACATCACACAAACATTTCCCCCAGGCAGGAGTTGAGTTCACTGCATTGTTTGGCAATGCATTGGAGACAACCCTGCCACCCAATCTATAAGTGAATACACAGCAGATCAGACAGGATTCAAAAGCACAATTTTCATTTATTGAGGGGGCAGATGACAGGTTGGGCCTTTCATTTCTTTTTTTTTTGGGGGGGGGGGCCTTAGACTTGGTGCCAGAGGTGGATGCCCTGGCTGATTGCCTTGTCACCCTCTGTCCCCTAGGTGTGGCTTCTGGGGTAACACTGGAAGGGGTGGTGGGTGCAGTGGACCCCTCTGTGGAATGCAGGTTCTCCCTCTCCATCCTCAGGTTCTCCCTGCGGTTAATCTCTCGCAACTCCACGAGCACCTGTGCAAACATGTCCATCATCCCCGTATGTATCTGGTGGAGTTGTGTGTTCCCCCTGGCAACCTCTGACTCCAGAGCTTGGATTCTGGTCTCCAACCTGTTCCTGTTCCTCCGGGATTCCCTCCGGTTCCTCGTGAGGTTGTCGTTGGTGGCGTGGGTTGCCCGGAGCTGTCCTCTTTGAAGGGCCATGCACTCAGCCTCCAGATCTGGGGTGCGTTGACTGCTGGAGATGGGAGTGGCCGGTGACACATGTGCTGTTTCCCCAGCTTCAGCTGTCTCCTCAGCCTCTGTTTCCCCAGCTTCAGCTGTCTCCTCAGCCTCTGTTTCCCCAGCTTCAGCTGTCTCCTCAGCCTCTGCTTCCACAGGTTCAGCTGTCTCCTCAGCCTCTATCTCCCCAGCCTCTGCTGTCTCCTCTGCTGGTACTGGGTGTGCTGTGGCTGCTACTGCTGTTTGTGTTGGTGGAGTGGCTTGCACAGACGGTGTGTGGGTGCCCACCACATCAAGGGACCCACTGCTGCCCACTGATGTCTGTGCTGGTTGAGGTGGTGGGGTGAACAAGTCCCTTGGCTGAGGGCCCTGGGGCTCCCCAATCAGGCCCAGGTGTTGGTAGTCAAGTGGCCAAGGGTCATACCTTGGCCAGTGGTAGGTGCTTGGCCCCCACCTGGGATCATAAATGGGGCCATGCTGGGGAGCCATCCAGGAGGGTAGATCCATCTCGGTGGAATATGGCCCATATTGGCTGGTGGCCACATTTCCGGGCAGCCATTGCCTCCCTGGTGGTGGTGGTGCTGCTGCTGGAGGGTAA
The DNA here is from genome assembly GCA_037306005.1 of Rhinophrynus dorsalis. Lineage (NCBI taxonomy): Eukaryota > Metazoa > Chordata > Amphibia > Anura > Rhinophrynidae > Rhinophrynus > Rhinophrynus dorsalis. The sequence continues at coordinate 447,916,017 of CM074721.1, forward strand.
TAGCTCCCGGTGGTAGTGGGATGCATCCATCTCTCCCCCTGAATCCAGCCGCTGTACATTTGTCGAGCATCCTGTGGTGGGGCAGGCAGTTGAGAGGCAGGCAGTTGAGAGGCAGGCAGTTGAGAGGCAGGCAGTGGTGATGCAGCCAGTTGGGGAGGACGTGTGGTGGTTGTAGACGCTTCCCAGTGGCTAGTCCCCTCCTCTGTATACTCCTCACTGGGTGGTGTGGTCGGCTCCTCCACGGGCTCCTGCTGCGATGGAGGCCCATAAGCTGTGTGGAGAATTGAGATTGTGTGATTAGTAAACGTAGCCATGATGGGATTAATGGGATACTAATACATGAAATGCAGAAAGGGAAAAATATGTTTTGTGGTTTATCACCCTGAGTGAAACAAGGGTACTCCCACTGCTGGAGGGGGTTTTTGTTCAAAAAGTCTCCCAGCTCAGAATAGAATTGCTTTGGTGCTATATCCCAAGTTGTACATTGGCACTGTTGCTACATTATCCTATGAGAATTTATTGCATCTGGACGTAAGCTGTCCATAGGATGGTCTAGCAACATCGCCATTTTAGAGTTCCAGGCCACTGTGATATTGCCGCTGGAGTAGTCAACTATGAGCTGTGCTACATTTTGAATGAAATACCTTTCAGCAGTGGGAATACCCTTGTTTTGCTCGGGGGATGAACCCTGCAATATATTTTTCTTTTCACATGTTAGGTATTACTATCCCTTTAACGGAATAGCAATGGTTAATTTCACCATGATGTAATATTGTAGGCATTGTAAGAGATAGATGTGGATCGATGTTAGTCCTATCCCTCCAACCCACATGGTTAGACAGATATTGCTCTATTTGACAGTCATTTTGACATGTTTGACAGTCATTTCACCACACGGAGGCTCTTCAGCAGAGCCTAAATTGCCCCATTCAGAGATGTAAACTTCATTGGAATGGTGAACAGAGTGTGCTTGCAAACCTGGCACACTTTGTTGACCATCTCAAAGATGTATCCATCTCTGAATGGGGCAATTTAGGCTCTGCTGAAGAGCCTCCGTGTGGTCTAATGACTGAAATCTCCAGCTGTCAAATAGAGCGATATCTGTCTAACCATGAGGGTTGGCGGGATAGGACTAACATGGATCCACATGTTGGTGAAATTAACAATTGCTATGCCATTACAGTTACATACAAGGAGAAATGGTCATATATGCATGTGGATGTGTACCTTTCATATGGATATGAATATATCCTTTCCAGATATGAAGCCAGAGATCATTTCAGTAGGTGTGATTGCCTTACTGGCTATATATGTGCACCCATCAAAATATACATTGGATTGATATGATGGATATGAACATACCTCGTATATCCCATCTACGTAGAGTGGGATATACTAGGTATGTGTATTTGGATGGTATCAATGTAAGTTAGTTTCTGATGGATGCACATATCTGGCCAGTAGGGCAATCACAGGCAGTGAGATGATCTTTGGGTTCACATCGTGTTGGGACATATTTTGAGCCATTTGAAAGGTACATATCTGACCATTTTCCTTTGTGTGCATATCTTTTTTGAACAGATGTGCAGTGGGAATCAAGTGTTATTCAACCCTATCTTCTTAGCTGATCCCGTCCAATTCACAATTTTTCATTACTTGACAGGTGACTCTCTGGTTGTCAGGATCATATCCTATGCATTGCATTGTAGGGCATGGGATACCACCCTGGCAATCAGAGATTGATGAACTGGACAGGATCCTGTCCATGTCGTGTGTTCCAGTTGAATCCTGAAGGGCAACAATCATGCCAGTAGTGAGGGATATCTCTGATTGAGGCCTGTTTTTCTTTGAGTATGAGCCCATCCATCCTTCTGAGTGAGGCAACCGTACTCAATCCGAGATATCTATCATTCATGGCCTGTTGGTGACCAAGGTACAATGGGTGATATTTGGTTCCCATGTGTATCCTGCAAACAGTGTCTGGTGTACCATCCATCCATGGCATCAGCACCCCTGAGGATCCATGTGGGAATCAGATGTGAGATATGTCATTTGAAGTTAGAGTAAATGATTGCAGACACAACACCAAGGCCTACTTTTTCCCCCTTTAATTCTGGGGTATTGTTTGAGGCCTGTGTGTTGCACATACAAGCAGTTATTCTCAGTGACACTGTGATGTGTGACCTGCTCCATCCTTTTTGTGATTCAGTAAGCGGTGTTGTTGACATGATGGAGTGTACATGATGCTGACTTCTCCAGTGATCTCATTTCCCCATTTCCAGTGTTTTCTATGGAGTGTATACGATGGGACCTTAGCAACTTGATTCATGTTATTGCATATTCTCCATAGGCTAACACTGGTATTGGGGAAATGAGGATGTGTAAGGGTGAATTTCTCTCCACCATGTGTTTGTCACCGCTTAGTGAATGTCCCCTGTGTAGCATGTGATCGTTGGCCTATTGACTTGATTGTTGTCTAGTTAACCCTTTGAGTCCCAGAGGGGTTGACAAAGCATTGTTGATCGATGCATTGATGATCCCTCTAGCACTCGAGGGGTTAAGTGCTGACATCCCAGTGGGGACATGGGTGACATTGTGTGTGAACAGTGATGACAGTCGACATTTTGAACAGCATGGTTTGTGTATTGTGTGTAATGAGCACAGCGACAGGAGGGTTGAAGTAGGACTTGGACAGGTTTGTTCCAAGTTGGACCTTGATATTTGTCCTTGTGTTGTGTCCTGTTTTTAACCCTCAGGGTGCTGTGTTGGTGCAGTTGTGTGCATGAATGATGGGCATGTGTTGAGGTGTGACTGTGTGTGCAGCTGGTGTTGGTTGCTGTAGTGTGTTGTTCTGTAGTGTTGCACTTACCGGTAGTGTGGAGGCTCCTCTCATCCCCAGTGTCAGCTCCTCCAACAACCCCCTCGATCAGGGTTGGGGACATATTCTGGCGCACCATCTCCTCCCAGCCGCAGAAGGTGATAGGGACAGGTGGGCCACCTCCAGTGCCTCGGGCGTGCTTGGCGAGTTCGGAGAGCTTGTTCTTGACCACCCTCCAGCAGTCGCCCCATCGCTTTTTGATGGACTCCACGTCCCGCCTGCATGGAGCCACCGTGTTGACCCGGCTGCAGATCTGGTTCCAGGCTGCCTTCCTCCTCGCTGACAGGCCAGGGACCTTCGCTGTCGGGTGGAGAACACTCTGCCTCTCCAGGACAGCTTCCACAAGAGCCGTGTTCTCCTCCTCTGTATACTTTGGGTCTCTGATCCTGGCCTCGTCACCTCCGGCATGGGATGACTCAGAGCCGGAGTGCCCTGCCTGGTCTGACCCTGACTGTGTGGGGTGCTCCCCAGCAACTACCCCTCGTCCCACTGCAGGTTCTGTCCCTGTCCTGTGTGTTCCTGGTCTTGTGGGCTGGGTCCCCCTCCGCCCTGCAGATCTCCCTCTTCCACCCCTGCTCTGCTGAGGGATCCCCTCCTGAGCTTCCTCCTCCTCCACTACTCTCCCCATCCCTCTCTCCTGTCCTCCTCTCCTTGCCATCATTCACCCAGTCACACCCAGGCACTCCCACAGGCCCTCACAGACACACTCGATCCAGTCACTCTCTGTCACACACTTTCACTCCCAGATTCACACTGTCAAAATAAAAAGTAAAATGTGTAAGGTATTATGAAAAAAAAAGGACTATGTGTATGTATGTATGTGTATGTGTTTGTATGTGTGTATGTAATATGTGCAAAGGTGTAATATGTGTCTAGTAAGTGCACCTCTCTCCAAACTCCAAAATCTCCTTCTACCTCCAATGAATGCTCCTTTCTCCCTCTCTCTGATCGCTATCCTCCGCTCCTGGGTTCTGATATCTAGCTCTGAAGAACTCGATAACAGACAGTGTGTGACAGTTATTTTTGGGTATATATAGGTGTATTTGAAGTTATTTGATACATTGGGGCTTTGTGATTGGCTGTGTGTTTGAATTTGTTTTGGCATCAATCATGGTTGCTTGACAACGGCAGCCGTTATGTTAGATGTTGTTTTGAGCTCAGTTATCGTGTGATTTGGCCGCCCGTTGTGCATTAACATGAGCGACAACGGCTTTTGTGTTACGTGTTTTTTGTGTGCCTACGCTCGATAGCTATTCTTGTAGAGTAGCTATTGAATCTGCCGTAACTCCTGTATTATTTGCGACCGATGTGCCTTTTTCACTTAGCGGCTGGTTTAACGGCTGCCTTTAAATCTAGCCCTAAGGGTCCAGTGTCCAAAACAAAACTGGAGCAATACAACTCCTTGGATGCTAGAGAGGTCAAACACATTGCTAAGTAATGCATTAACAACCTCTCTAGTATTCAAGGAGTTAAAAGCACCAATTAAAGTGGAACTATCACCTCCAATCAACTTGAGCCCGTTTAGTTCTGATCTTCAAACTGGCTATACATCCGGTTTCTTTTTTCCAAATCTCTTTATTTTGTAAGTTATGGCTTTAATAAGTTTCCATCTTGACTTTCCCTGTGGTAAAAGCTGTACCACCGGCATATAAATGTATGGTTGGCCTTCCCCTATGTAGTATAGTGGGCTGTCCCCAATGAAAGAGCATACCATACGGTGAATTTTTTGTAAGTTCTCTCGAGCACCTGCCTCAGAGAGAAGTGGCAGGAGCTTAAAGGGATAGTAATGTTTCAAATTAAAAGCAGCTCCAAATAATCTTCACAGTATTTGGGTCATGGAGAGTGTTATTTCAATACTGCTGTTGTAGTTCAAAATAATTGAAAGATTAAAAATACCCCTCCCGCCTCTTTTACTGTTCACCTCAGAACAGAAATGTGGTGATCAGATGGTTTGCAGAGAGGGACAATCATCAATTAGCATAAGGTTAAAACCTATCAAGGGGGTGGAGCAGGGTTTTCATTGTTCTCTCAGTAAGAAGATTGCCCCTTTCTGTGAGCTGTCTGATCTTAAGACCAGATTCCACATCTGAAGGGAGGTGGCTTACACTAGGTAAAAGGGGCGGGAAGGGGATACTTTATTATTCAATTATTCTTGAATTACAACACTGACAGTATTGAAATAACACTCTCCATGGACCAAATACTATGAAGATTAATTGAAGCTGCTTTTATTTTGAAACATTACTATCCCTTTAAAGAAAGATTGTCAGTAAGCAGGAAGTTGGTGAGCTGCCCACAAGTTCTAGTTCATCAAGATGGCTGCGCTCTCCCTCACTGCACTATCACAATACAGGCTTTGTAAAAGAGCCATTTATTTATCATAAAATAAGGGTGTTTGGTGCTACTTGTTTATATATATATATATATATATATATATATATATATATATATATATATATATATATATGAAAAAGCAGGGGGGGCATGGGGTTTATATTAGTTGAAAGTTCCGTTTCAAATTAATGGGAAATTGTTGTGTCCTCTATGATGCAGTTGTTAGGGCCCTTAAATGAGAGAGAAACTCAAATTTCTATATTATTTTATGGAGCCTATGCACTAAGATCTCTCCTACTTGAGGTACTTTAGCGCTGAGGCTTCTCATAGGAAATAGAGAACTTCTCATCTTAGTGCACCTCCTTGCCAGAGTCCTGTTAAAAGAGGACCATGGAACTTTTTTTTTTGCACCATCAGCTCCGATTCAGGGCTCCTGAATTCCATGACATGCCAGGACCTTTACTGGTGCTTAAGTGCAGGACAGCCGCGACGGTCCTGGCCCGGCATTGGACGTTAAGATTTACAGCATGCATTTGTTAACTATGGTTTAGTTGTTGGATAGAATAAGCTTTTTTTTTTTTTTTTTTTTTATAACATATGTAAATATTTACATATGTTCATAATTCTTCCCCAGATTGATTGATGGCTGCAGTTAGAACAGTCCTAATTAAATGTCACTATCTTTGGATTTACAAAAACACTATTGGTTATTCAGTGTAATTTTTAGCATATGGGGTTAAAGGGAAAGGTTACCATTTATTGTTAATTAAGTTTAAAAATGATTTAATCCAAAAAATTGTTCAGTGTTCTGCATTTATTTATTTTTTTTTGAGTGGCAGCCTGCCCCCTTAATCTGGGACATGCACTTAAGCAAGTTAGATCTTGTTTTTATCTCTAAAGAAGAATTTATTTTTAAGGATATTAGACCGGGAGAAGATCTGATTCTGCGCTCTGAAGGAGAAGGCAGATTGTCCGGCTTATATCTTGTGTTGTGCTATACACAGTGAGGTGGATGCAGTTTAGTGGAGGTTATAGTTAGTATTGAAAGCTGGAGTAAGTAAGCATACTGCTCAGGTAGCCTGGTAGCATTCCAGAGAAGTGGTAGTGTACTGGGTTGTCATCAGACAGACCGTCCTGGTCTGCAGACAGGCTGGGGTCGTTTGCAGTCAGTGCCACATATAACTGGCACAATGGGTGAAGCCTAGACATTTGTGCCATTTATATATGGCACAAAGGGACATCAAGGGATTAAAGAATTATTTTGGACAACCATTCCTAACAGAATTGACTCATAGGGGCCCTTAGGATTTTCTGTTCAGACTAAGATGACTGGAAGTTTATTATAAGAAGTGTTGGTGTCCCTTTAACACATACCCAGAGGCACAAGTCATGCCAGTTGGCTAGGATGCTGAATACAGGTATATGTTTTACAGACTCTGGCAGCACAGTAAGGGTTAAATCTTTCATCTCTCTCTCTCTCTCTCTCTCTCTACATACAGTAACAACCCCTCCACCAAAAGTAGACCATTTCATTGATTTAAAAGGAGCTTTTAACTCCTTGAATGCTAGAGGGATCTCTAATATTGCTGTGGTACCCCACAGTGCTGGTAGTTTACCACATAATTGCTGCAATGCTGTCTTTATACAGCTAGCTCAATGGATCGAGCAATTCCCTATACCAACCACTACAGCAGAGGTTCAGGATCTTTGTAAGTACACTTCCGTTATCTCCAAATGGACAAGGGAAGGGTGTTACATGTTTAACCCTTTAATTATCACAGGGGTGTGCATTGCATTGCTTTACAATGCATTGGGCATGTCTGTGGTCCTTAACTCTTTGAGTGCCAGAGCATTTCCCAACACATTGCAACGCAATGTGTTGGACACCCCCTCTTGCACTTAAGGTTAAAACAAAATAAATAAACTAGAATCACAGGGGGAAAAACTGCCAACCACCAAGTGTGCCAGCTGGTTTCTTATTATACAGTGAGAACAGGGACATCTTGTGGCTGATTAAAATTAGTTCACTCCTGTCCCAGCAAATGAAAACAAAAGAAACAGATGGCAGTGAACTTTTATTTAGTCAGTACTTTACTTAAAGGGATAGTAATACTTCGTTTTAACTTTATTTTATTTTGTAGGCATTAAAAAAACATGAAGAATGATATAAGTCTTATCTCTCAAACCTTTATGGTTTATGAGATATTCACAAGCAAACTTTCCCCTCCCGCCCCTTTTACCTTTTACCTGCATTCCACATCTGAGAAGCCATCTCTTCTCAGATGTGGAATCCAGTCCATAGACTAGACAGATAACAGAAGGGGACACTCTTATTCCTATGAGAACAATGAAATCCCTGCCCCCCTTGACAAGTTTTTCAGGTTTTTCCCTTATCTTAATTGAAGATTGTCCCTCTCTGCAATCTACCTGGGCACCTCCCTTCTGCTCTGGCTGAGCAGTGTTACATCAGTAAAAAGGGCGGGAGGGGGATACTTTGTCATTGAATTACTCTTGAACTACAAGTCTGACAGAATTGAAATAACACTCTCCAAAGTCCAAATACGATGATGATTAATTAGAGCTGCTTTTATTATGAAGCATTACTATCCCTTTAAGAGGAATTAACAGTTTATAATGATACATTATTTTGAAAGACCTTTCAAAATCACATATATTTGTGCTAGACATTATTTAAATCTATAGTTTGAGATATGTTTATCCAAAAATTCCTGTAAGAAGTGGTATGTGTGAGGCAGAATTGAATGTTAGTATCTGACACACCAGGTTGTCCGCTCTGTATTGCCACATTTGCTTAAATCAGTGGTTCTCAGTCTTTTTGCTCGGGGCACCCCTAACACGTAATCTAGAACATTCGGGGCACCCCTAGCAATTTAACGTACTTTATCAAGAGCAGAATGATGGGTATAATACATAAATGTACAGTTATTATTAAGTCTTATAATCATAATAACGAAACTAAACATATAGTTTATAACTATATCTATAAATCTTTATTTAAAACTCAATTTTTGTTAGTCTTTATAGAAAAAAACTGTGCACCTTAAGTTGATGTCCATGGCACACCAAAGTGGCACCCTGGTTGAGAATCACTGGCTTAAAGGGGAACTTTCACCCCTTAATAACTAAATCTCCCCTTACTGCTGACCTGGCGACTAGCTGCTTAGTAGCGCTAGTCGCCAGAAATCTTACCCCGTTCTCAATATTTCGGCGTTTCAAAGGATCAGGAAGCACGGACGTCTCTTCACAGTGACGTCCGTGCGCCTGCGCTGTCAGTCCCTTGTGCACCGTACGGTGCACAAGGGACTGACAAGGGACTGACAGCGCAGGCGCACGGACGTCACTGTGAAGAGACGTCCGTGCTTCCTGATCCTTTGAAACGCCGAAATCTTGAGAACGGGGTAAGATTTCTGGCGACTAGCGCTACTAAGCAGCTAGTCGCCAGGTCAGCAGTAAGGGGAGATTTAGTTATTAAGGGGTGAAAGTTCCCCTTTAAATGCTCAAATAAATAAAGCTAAATATAATAAACCACTGTCAGACACTTTTACAGTAGTGCCATTGTTACAGCATCCTACGGATTGTATTAATCAACTAACCATAGCAACAGCGCCACCATAAAATAAGGGCATGGAGGTACTGCACCCAAAAATTTGCAAGTCGGAACTGCAATAGCTTTTCATGCCTATGTATCTTTATATAGTGGCATCCTATATAATAATTCGCTAAAACGTGTGTAACGCCACGTCATGCGCAGTAGAGACTGCCCGCGCCGTGGCTGATACAGAGCTGGACGCTTCGAAGGAGTGCCCAGCTCTGTATCAGCCGCGGAGCGGGCAGTCTCTACTGCGCGTGACTGCCCCGCGACCGGGTGGCAGTGGCACTGTGGCCCGTGTAACCGGCTCTTCAACTACTATATATATATATATATATATTCTTTAAAGAAATAATAATAGTACAATATAAAAGTACAGGATGGTGAATAGCATCAGGCTAAAGTGTGATCCTTGCATTTTTAGCGAGGGAAAAAGAGCAGCAAAGGGAATAAGACGTTGGAAAGGCAACCCAGCACTGAAGAGCTTACAATCTAATTAGTAATCATAAATTAAAAATTTGTGAATTCCTAGTTTTGCGCAAAAAAATAAACAATAAAAATTGGGCAACTTAAGGATATAAATATACACCACCATTGCAACTGAAAAAAACCCAAAAAATGAAAGAATATATATCCAAGAGCCCAAAATCACTGGTGTCTAACCTAAACATATAAAAAAAATATTATTATTAAAGAGGATTTCAAGAAAAATGCTGAAAAAGTACAAATATTGGGTATTTAATTAAAAGATTACCAGCTATGAAACACACCCTTTGCTTGTCAAAAGAAATGACCACACTACTATAGCAGAGAAGAAGGAAGTGACCACACAAGTGTATATTATTATTATTATTATTATTATTATTAATAACAGATGTTAACCACACAGGTGTATATTATTATTATTATTAATAACAGATGTTAACCACACAGGTGTATATTATTATTATTAATAACAGATGTTAACCACACAGGTGTATATTACACCTGTGATTGTATGCGCTTTTGTAATTGTCTAGATTACACCTCTCGGAACACCCTAAATAAAAACTAAGGTCACACTTGGTGCAACGGTCAATCAAACAAGAAATGTACAAATATATAAAAATTATTCACACCTAAACCCCTTAAGGACCCATGACGGTCCTGAACCGTCATGGAATTCCAGGCCACCGTGTGGCTGCACGGCATTCGGGGAGTCCGGAATCGGATTCACAAAAAAAAAAAAAAAAAAAAAAAAAAAACGGTCCCTGGTCCTTAAGTGACTGCCACTTGCATGGGCAGCCAGTCCTTAAGGGGTTACGCGGCTGGCAGGCACTTAAGGACCACAGACCTTTTTTTTTTTAGTGATACGGATTCAGGGCTCCCCAAAAGGAGTGCAACCGCGTGGGGAGTCCTGAATTCCATGACATACATGTACGTCCTTGGTCCTTAGGGACATCCACCCCGTGATGTACATGTACGTCATGGGTCGTTAAGCAGTTAAATGTGCTTACAGTGTGGTTAACATCAGTTTTATAACACACGCTCTTCCTTCTACTCTGATATAGACGTGTAGTAATTTCTTTTGGAGAGTAAAGGGTGTGTTTCATGGCTGGTAATCTTAATTATATAACCAATATTTGTACTTGTTTTGCATTTTTCTTGATTTCAATTAGCAATAAAGACAACATACAGAAACAGTAGGAGGAAGATCATAAGCTCAAGTGTAAGTGCAGAATGATTTTGATGTAACCGTCAGTGTGCACAAGGAGAATATTGTTACTGAGATGCCTCCTTGAGCAGGTGGATTTTAAGGAGATGCTTGAAAGTGAGGAGTGTAGATGATTGGCGAATGGTGATAGGGAGGGCATTCCAAAGTCAAGAGGTAGCCAGTGAAAAAATTGCTTCAGAGAGATGGCTTGAGCTGCATAAGGAGAGGACAGAAAGAACCCACAAGAAGAACGTAGGTGACGGGAAGGGGTGTAGTGGGAGATAAAAGCAGAAATGTAAAAGGGTGCTGAAGAAGCAAGAGGCTTAAGGGAGAGAAGAATTATGTAAGAAATACAAGACCTTATAGGTAGTCAAGAGAGGGATTTCAGGAGCAGATGAGATTCAAGGTATCTGGGAACAAGGCTAGCAGTTATTCTTGCAGCTGAATTGTAAAACAGACTGAAATGGAGAAAGATGAGAGGCAGGAAGACCAAAAAGCATAATGTTGCAGTAATATAGTATAGAGAGAATAAGGGCCTTAGGAAGAGTTTTTGCAGGTGACATACAGGGAAGGGCCATATTTGAGCAGTATTCTTCAAGAAGACTTGACAGATTTTGGTGACAGCTTGGATATGGGGGGAGAATGTCAAGGTAGGATCAAATATAATACCAAGACAGTGTGGTTTGGTTGCCGAATGGATAGCAAAATTGTCACCTGTGATGGATAAAGGAGCTGGGGTGGGGCTTAGGAGGTAATACTACACCCTTAGACCTCTTAAAATGGCAGTGGGCCATACATGATAAGGCTGCCATGAGACACGGAGTGTCATGAGATGGTAATTAAAGGCAAGAGATGAAATAAGGTCACCAAGTAAAAGAGTATAGAAGAGAAGTGGTCCCAGGCCTGATCCCTATGGTACACCCACTAAGAAGTCATGGGGAGTAGAGATGTTAGCAAAAGAAACACTGAAAGTACATTTTGAGAAATAGGAGGCAATCCATTTTAGAGCTGTGTCACTTTTACCAAAGGTGTAGTGTGTCCAGTGGGAACACATGATCAATAGTGTCAAAGGCAGCAGAAAGGTCTAGTAGGATTAGTATACTGTATTGTCCTTTGCTGCGTGTGGGTCATTGAAACTTTTGTTATGGTTATTTCTGTAGAGTTGGAATGGAAACCTGACTGTAATGAGTGAAGAAGAGTGACAATACAAGGCATTCCAGGATCTTCGATACAAAGGGTACGATAGAAAATAGATGGTAATTTCAAAGACAGGAGGGGTCAATGTAGGATTTTTTGAGTATAGGTTTGACTGTTGCATGTTTGAATGAGGAGGAAAAGGTTCCAGTAGAAAGAGAGACATTAAAAGATATTAGCAAGGCTAGGAACAAGAGTAGTTGCAAGAGCCTTGATAAGGCGAGAGGGCAGGGGATCCAGGGGACAAGTAGTAGGTGGAGAGGAGGATAATACCAGAGATTCTTCTTCCTCTGTAACAGGGGTGATCAAGCTTAGGATGGCTTGAGGTGAGATAGGAAACGGGGTGGGGGGTGGAGGAGAGGATGTGGAGGGATGGTTTGATGAATGGACTGCACCTTATCTTTAGAAAAAGTCCTGTGGAATATTGGAGAAGAAAGAACAGTTTAAGACTGAGGGATTTGAAGAGTGGATTAAAGATTGTAAAGAGGCAACATGGGTTTGATTTGTGAGTGGTAATTAGGTTAGAACAGTAGTATAGTTTAGACTTTGTGAGAGCTATGTTAAAAAAAAAAAGATAGGATGACTTTATAATGCTGGAAGTGGGCAACAGAATAAAACTTTTGCCAGAGACATTGTGCAGCTCGACAACAGCATATGGATTGATGCATTTATCCAGGGTCTAGGATTCCTGGGCCAGGAGTGTCAAAGGTGGTGAGGAAAATGCTGATCCAAAGACTACTAGGTTAGTAGTAGAACAGAGCAAAGAGAGGGAAGTATGCAATATGGATGCTAAGTCTGGTAGGTTGAGAAATGTTTGCTTCTGGTTATGAGAAGTGTTTTTGAGGGGGCAGGTGAAGATGTGTGAAGGAGATAAGATGGTGATCAGAAAGAGATAAGGGGGAAATTTGAAGTTAGAAACCAAATAGTTTTTGGTAAATACTAGATCCAGACAGTGTCCTTCCCTATGGGTACTGGCAGCAGTCCACTGTTTACGAGCCTAAGACAAGGTTAGAAAAAGTGGGAAGCCCTGTATTAGTATGATTCATCAAATGTAAGTTGAATCTCCCAGGAGTAATGTAGAAGAGTCTGAGGACAGAAAGGTTTTAAAGGTGGAGAGAAAGGAGTTGCTTGGTGGCAGCGAAATCTCAGGTACCTGGAGATGAATTGGGAAGAAGAGTTGGTCTGCATGAACTTCATAAGGAGGCGAAGAAGACTGATGGTTGAAGAGACAAAAGCAGAGCGGAGGGAGAATTCCCCCCCCCCCCCGTCATCAGGGCAAGGTGTTTGTTCCATAATGAACAGGAGATCAGAGGAGATGGAGGGAGACAGGGAATATTCAGTAGATTAATGGGGTCTGCCCTACAAGAAGATAGGTAGTCAGCAGTCTAGAACAGAAAAAAAAAATTGGTAATGCAACTTGGAGCAGAGTTGGGATATTGCCTGAAGCCAGAAGGAAAATTGCAGGTAAGAGCAGGATTTGTATGTGTGAAGAGGTGTGTGGTGTTTCTTAGTGGATGGCAATAAAGAGTGCAGGTAACAAAACAGCTGCTGTGAACAAATTATCGGAGAAAGTAAAAGGGATGAAAGAGAAATGGATTAATAGTTGGGAGAACCAAAGGCCTTTGCTATTTTTCACAAGTGTGGTGCCAGAAACAAGAATAAATAAATTAGCAGATGCAGTATGTGATAAAGGTATAAGTTCAACTGGAAGGAAGGCCGGTGGTGGGGGTGGTGAGTTTCCAGTAACTTGCAGGCAGATGTCTAAATGAAGTGCAATGCAGTTTTGTTCACAGAATAGACTACGTGATCCGTTGTTCACTTTCAGACAGTTCTGATTAAAATGGTGAGGTCTATACAGATGAAATGGCAATGGCAGGTTGATGAGATATGTCATAATTTGATGAAAGGTAAATTGCTGTTACCTTTCCCTGGACTTTGTGATTAGAGTTTTAGGACAGCTGCATTTCTTTCATTGACAGATCAGATGAAGTGGTCACAGCAGCAATGCTGAAAACTTAAGAGTTCTTCCTTTATACCAAGGACAAGTGTTCCAAGCTTTAGTGATGATGGAGTATTAGTCTTTCTATGATAGATGTCAGCATCTATCCCTTTAAGATATTCATAGTTTTCGTATTTAATTAATAAATGTGTGGCAAAATCTTAAACATTCATTCATTCATAATCTATCACTAACTTACACCAGGTTTGGTGATTATATCTGTATTAATTGGAGCTGTTACAGTTGATCATACCTTTTCAGTTAAATCTATCATAGAAGAAATCTATGATACTGGCAGACTAAATGTACAGTGAGACTGAATTGAATCAGACTTTACCATGCAGCCATACAGTGCTTCCTAAGGGCACCTGGAGTCATATTCAGGCAATTTAAAAGGTTAACTTCTGGGGCAAACCAACTGCACCACAGAAATATAATTTCTCACTGATATAAATGAGGCTTTTAATTACTTGAATGCTAGAGAGATATCTCAAGGGGGCAAAAAACCCCAGTTAAATCAATAGGAGTTTTGAAAGTATCTGTCCACTGTGCTGTAATTCTTTTGCCCCAGAATTACACCTCTTTAGCTTCCATGGTTCTGTGCTCAGAAGTAGAGCTATATTAACCAAATACAGTTTTATTTTACGTTTAGTCCTTAGCAATCAATGGGGCATCTGATATATGTAAGAACTCAGATATAAAATGTAGCTGTGTATAAGGACCTTCAATATGCTGGCTTCTGTACACTGAGTCTAAGGCAGTGCCCTATGAGGTCTAGTTTACATTAGCATAAATAAAAATAGGTCCTCAGTACACCGTCTGCTGCATCTATTTCCTGGCTGCCTCTGGAGGGGGTCAAAGTGAATGAGGTACGTGCAGATTGAGGTGGGTGAAAAGTGGGGGAAAAGGGATAGGGATAGTAATTTTTTCCTTGTGTATACTATGCACCTCCCACTTCTCATCAAGTGGAAAAAGGCCAAAAAATGTGCATTATTATACTCAATATTTTATTGAACTCTGATCTGGAATGCAGGTGCAGATATAGCCAGCTGCGATTGTGCATTCTTTACAATTTTGTGCTGCACAGGAACAGTTTCTCTATGTGCCAAGAACACATTGTACATTTAAACAGGGGGAGACTGCCCATCTGGATGGTAACACAGGGTTAGGCATACTTTGGCTTTCCAGCTGTTGGGGACTACAACTCCCATCATTCCCAACCAGCCAACAATGGGAGTCATATTCCCCAACAGCTGGAGAGTCAAAGTCCACCTAACCCTTTGCTAACACAACAGGCACACGAACAGGGTGCACATAACCCGAGTCCCTGATTTAGGTGTACAGCATGAGCTCATGTACATGAACAGTAAAGCAATTTGCTATTTTCAATATTCTTCTTGTTATGCGATATGCACAGAATAGGAAAAAAACAAACAAACATTAATTACATCTGTGTCACCCTTTCACTTTCCTTTGAGCAACGCCATGGGCCATATTAAGGAGGCTAGAGGTGCAATTCTGGAGGCATTCAGGAGGAAACCAACTACGCCATGGATTACTTAAATTCCTCAGTTCCCATTGATTTAAATAGAGTTTCTAAACAACACATTGAACGCAAGACCTCTAGCAATCAAGGGGTTATTAGCATCACTGAATTTAATGTCGATTTAAGGGATTATTTGTTCTCTATGGTGCAGATGCTTTGCTCAAATATTGCTCTACATTACTTTTGTTTAGAAGGAGCTTATTAAACACCCAACTACTGAGCAGAGCAGCTGACTAATATGTACTTACAATGCAAACTATCAAGCCCCAAACTTTAACTACATATCGGTTAAATCCAGACACTTCAACAACCTAAAGTTAGAATGTGCCTTTTAATTCAACAGGAAGATGGGTATTTTGGATGGGCTAGATGGTCCAGTGTCTATGAAGCAGACATGGTTCATTTGAGAAAAGGGACATCGGAAAACTGACTGCAATGTATTAGCTTATTAACCTAAGCCAATAACGAATTCCATGAATCTTAACAGTACATCCAAGAAACATTTTTTTTCCTGTGGATTTTCTTCCTGGTGTCAGACTTGGCTTGAATGTTATCTAAGCCCAAGTAAGACTTTAACTTGAATATTGTACAAGCACGGATCAAATGTAACAATGGACCATAACAATTTAAAATGTCTAAAGAAAATGATGACAGGACTTCATAGCAAGTCACACTGACAACTATCTTGTCTGAGGAGGTTGCAAGCGCAAAATGGATACCCCCAGTACTGCAGCTTAAATTTAATACAGTGTGAATTTTTATATTTCCCTGCTGTATATTTTGTTTGATCCAGGATTCAATGACTTTAGTTTCCTGAATACAGAGCCTCCTATATGCTTGAGTTTAAAATGGTTTATTCAAGTGTTCTTAACTAAAGACACTTTGAAGTAAACCAAGGAAACTGAATACACACCACTGTATGACAATTTTCTCACATTAACACAAATTAAATAGATCCTGTGCTCATCTAACAGGAAGCATTCCAGGTCTGAAAACATGACCTTTTTCTCAGGCCAGGAACAAACAGAAAAACCCAGACATGATGAATGCAAACAACAAGTACTCAGAATATTACTGTTGGCTGAAATTTTATTTTGTCCGACCTGTGTATTGGAATAATAACATGGGTCTAATTGGCTGTGAGCTGAGATCACTGGAATGTAATACAGGGTCCACATCAGAGAGGGCCTGGCAAGGCCTAGTTTAAACTTTTTCTAGCCAAAGGAAATGCAGTATGGTCCAATACTTCACAGTCTTCATGAGTAAAGTAAAAAAGATTAATCCAGAATTGCACTTGTCCACTAAAACAAAAAGGATTAAGAGAAGAGTACAAAACACAAAAAGCATGTTATTACCAGACCTGGGGAGAGATGCACTAAAGTGCAATAAGGAGCCAGGGTAGCAATTTGGTGACAAAGTGGTGTTGATGACTTATGAACAGCATGCACTAAGGTGTTTTCCCTATCATCCTATATTATAATTCGCTAAGGATGTTTGTCAGAAGCAGTCACGCGCAGTAGAAACGGCTGCGCGCGATGCAGTCATGCGCAGTACAGACTGCCCGTGCCGCTGCTGATACGCAGTGGGGCGCTCTGAATTCAGACTGGAGTCCTCTCTGCGCAGCTTCCTGGGACCGCTCCCAGGAAGGTGCAGAGAGAGGACTGCAGTCTGAATTCGGAGCACCCCGCTACATATCAGCCGCAGCGCGGGCAGTCTGTACTGCGCATGATGGTCCTCAAGGGATTAAGCATAACCATTTTACTACAACGTTTTTACACCTTTCAGTAACACAGGGTTAGCAAAATACATTCCTATGGCACTGAAAGGGTTAGGGAACACTGCTGTTTATCATGTTGAGGTCTGAGCACATCCTCTCCATTCCCCAGTGGGAAAGTGGGGGGCAGAGAGGATGCTCTCAGACTTCAGGGCTGCTGGACAGCTGGCGATGGGAGGGCATGCCTTCTACATCGCCAGCAATTTGACAACCCAGCATGCTAATGAGGAGATTCCCCCCACCCCCATCCTTGCATACATAATTCTTAGTGCATACAGAGATGACATATCACTAGATGCACATTGCCATACCATTGCCCCTTAATGAACCTACCCCCAGCTCCTTAGATGCTATAGACGTCTCTAGCATCCAAAGAGTTAAGGGGAAATAATCACCTCATAAGATTTTAATCTGTTTTCTCTATCAAATCTGTTCCTCTTGAACAGTGAGAAAAAGTGATAATTTCCCTCTACCAGCCTCACTATACAGCTGTAACATTCAGATGGGCGGAAGCTATGCAAGCACTAGCCTGTACAGCAAGTATATATGCAAAGCCAGACACATAAACGTTCCACTTTCAGGAAAATTCTATGCAAGAAAGCAAAAAAAAAAAAAAAAAAAGTAAAGTAACATGGCAGGGGTGCAATTAAAGTCAGCAAATGCCAGAATGGGAGTGCTTCAAGTCAAAGGTAAGCACACATGCTTAATTTAAAGAAAAACTAAATACTAAATTAAAGTCTCCAACTGCCGAGAGATTTTTCATTCAAAAGTGACCACAAAGAAAAAAAATTATATATATTACAGCACTGTTCCTACCACTTACTATATAGAGCCATAGTCTATGGCTGTCCTGCAGCGAATATATGTATTAAAATAAAATTAATGTCTTTTGGACATGTAACTGGCACTACTGCTAAAAGTTTGATTTAAAAAAAATATATATACCTCTATATCAAGCTGTAATAACATTTGGATAAAACAAATCTCCCAGAAGTGGAAGTACCCTTGTTTTACCTGAAGGAAGCACCCAGTACAAACACGGCCTGTCAACAGGAGTAAATGTACCCTTCCAATCTCCCCATCCAACTGTGATTTCTGGCAGCACCGGCTGAACTAGAGCCCACTTCAAATTTGGGATGTGCTCAAATGCTGCATTATTATGGACTGTGTGCAAACTGCACATTTCTCATTGAGCTTGATAAGTAATAATACAAGGTTTGAGCAGACAGAAAGACTGTCCCAGCTCAGACCCAGTATACACTAGTTGTCTATTAGTAGGAAGTAGGAGTTGCAGTTACCCAACTACTTCAGAAATCACAGAGATAAGAAGACTGGAAGGATATGTACTTACCTGTGAAAGGTTAGTGGAGAGGGTGTCACTAGATTCAAGTCATCATGCTGTTGAGGTTACATGCATTTATATTTTACTATTCCCTTAACTCTGAATGCCAGAGGGGTAGGCAATGCTTTGCTTCACAATGTTCTGTATACAAATCTAGCACTCAAAAAGTTAACCCCTTGAATGCTGGAGACCTCGCCAATGCATTGGTTTGCAGTGTGTTGGTACATAGCATCCCATCGGCTATCATTATTTAGATATATTTTGGTAGAAATTTCATGAAACAAATAGATTACAAGGGATCCCTTTAAATCTGAAATGGTAACATAATAAAAAGAACATTGAAATATATTTACAGAATCTGCACTGAAAAAGGGGATGGCATATTAAACCCTACAGGCACAATGGGGGGGGGGGGAGCACTTAGGGCGAGATGTTCAAAATCTGTCTGTAATCAGAATAAAAAAGTTCTTACGCGTTTGTTATTTGTTTCCATCAAATATTTGTTTCAACGTCACTTTTTTGCCTGATTAACGTCATTTTTTCCCGATAGAATAAAAATGGTCTAAACTTGGAGAAGACAAATTAAACTACTGTTCGCAGCAGTCAGAAGCAATTTGTCGTTTCAAAGACAAAAAATGTCTTTCTTTGAAAAGTTTAGTTTCAAAGACAAAATCAAAGCCATTTTTAACATCAGAGTTTTTTTAAAGGCGATGTTCATCAAGATTTTCTTACCGTCATTTTTAATTCTTTAGATGCATTTTCAAACGTGACGGATTTACTTCTGAAAATAGTCCTTCTTTTACCGCCAGCACATGATCTGGCAATTTTTTTCATTATGATGACTTTTTGAACATCTCACCCTTAATTGCACTGCAATGTGCTGCATAACCTTCAGGTCCTTAAAACACTTTGGATGCCAAATGAGTACAGACATCATTGTAAAAGCAATGTGCTGTGTACCCACTGGCACTCACAAGGTTAAAGTGCTACAATGGCCATTCCATACACAAGGTCAGAGTCTGTAAACTAACAGACTCACATATTTCTCCTTTTTCTGGTCTGGTGCAACACCTTGGCCTGCCCTCCGATCAACAGACTTGGCTGTAGAACTGTAACAACTTGTCCTTCCCAATGACCGCCTCTCTGTATCCTTCATTATTTTCCTATTTGGACCCACTGTTATCGTCTGCTTAGTTAACCCTTTGAGTGCCAGAGGGGTATGCAACACATTTCAGAGCAATGCGTTGAGCAACCTTATGGCGCCCAAAGAATTAAAATAAAAGACGTAGTGGCTATAAGATGGGGGTAGCAAGCAGGCTTTTTGTTAGAGTCCATTAACCCTTTTGGTGCCAGCTGGGTATGCAACACATTGCAAAGGCTATAAGATGGGGGTAGCAAGCAGGCTTTTTGTTAGAGTCCATTAACTCTTTCAGTGCCAGAGGGATACGCAACACATTGCTTTGGCACTGAAAGGGTTAAATACCTGATTCTTAGAGTATTGCTTCTTTCGTTTATAACACTCCATTTTTTAGTAACATTTGTAATAATCCTGAATAAAAAAAATGCATCAAAGCAATGCTTGATACATGAAGCCCTCATATTTCCAGACAGTTCAAACATGTGAGGGTTAAACCCAACTCTTGGAATGGCTTTAAGGTTGAACAGGTCAAAGTGCAGACAAGTTACACAGAAAAAAGTGCATTGCCAAGTCACAGATAATTAAGGCTTGCTGGTGTGGTCCAGAGGTTCGGAAAGATCAAGTCCTCCAGCCTAGGAGTCGGTTCCAATGGTGGGTGAAAGCCTTTGAGCCACTTAAACCAATGATAATTAATACAAGAAGGTAGAGTGTCATCATTATGGCAAAACGATGACTAGAAAACCATGATGGCTGTCTGGATCTGCACAGGGAAAAAAAAAAAAAAAAAAGAGGTGTTCATAGGACTCGAGATGAGAAAACAACCTTCCAGCCAGAGTAACTAGAGATGTATTGGGCAAGCTACAGAGATACAATTCTGGGGCAGACTAACTGCATCATAAGGAACAAATGAAAATTCAGCAAACTCCCATTTATTTAACCCTTTGAGTGCCAGAGGGGTACGCAACACATTGCTTTGCAATGCTTTGCGTACCCCTCTAGCACCCAAAGGGTTAAATGGCCATTAACCTCATGAATGTTAGAAATGATTTCTAATTCTAAATCAATGAATTTGAGATATTTAGCTTTCAAGAGGTTAAAACCCCCATTAGTGAATAGACATGCTGCACATAATGTTACATTGTAGTGTCAATAGATACAGTAAATTAATGACAAATACACTGTAGAATCAGTCACTAGATAACTTGAGTGAATAAACTACACAGTACAGTATCATGTCACTAGATTAACCTTATCTGTAGCAGAAAATCTGCCTCCTTTTTCACCCACCTTTTCAGAGGCTGCTCTTGAGAATACACTAGCAAGTATTTTACTCGTAGCAATTGGTTATTTGTCACCACAAAGTATTTCTGCGGCACATCTCCCCCCTCGCTGTTCCGTGCTCTCGCTCTCTTCCGATCAATTTCAGAGGAATCTGAACAGAATACAGACACCATTAAATGCACGTAGAGAATACAGACACATAGTCCTAGGGAAAGACTGACAAGCAGCAAATACTCTGCTCCTAATCACATGTATTTCCTTATTTAATAGGAGCAGTGTCTTCTGCACTTACAAACCCAAGCCTACTCTCTCTCTCTAAAATGAAAAATAAAAAAAAAGTAGATCAAACACAAATAAAATGATCATTAGTTCAAAGTAAGCTTTTAACCCCTTTGATGCTAGAGAGATCTCATAACACATTACATTTCAATGCTTTAAAGGGATAGTAATACTTCGTTTTATCTTTATTTTATTTTGTAGGCAATAAAAAAACATGAAGAACAATATAAGTCGTATCTCTTTATGGTTTGAGAGATATTCACAAGTAAAGTTTCCCCTCCCGCCCCTTTTACCTAGTGTAAGGTATCTCTTCTCAGATGTGGAATCCAGTCCATAGACCAGACAGATAACAACAGGGGACAATCTTTTTCCTATGAGAACAATGAAAGCCCTGCTTCCCTTGACAGGTTCTTCCCTTATCTTAATTGAAGATTGTCCCTCTCTGCAGTCTACCTGGGCACCTCCCTTCTGCTCTGGCTGAACAGTGTGACATCAGTAAAAGGGACGGGAGGGGGATATTTTGTCATTGAATTACTCTTGAACTACAACTCTGACAGAATTGAAATAACACTCTCCAAAGTCCAAACAGTATGATGATTAATTAGAGCTGCTTTTATTATGAAACATTACTATCCCTTTAAAGACCACTCCAGAAGCCAAGCTGTTAATTTTACAAATACTGTGCAGCTGTTGTGCCCCAGAATTGCTCAGCATTTCCTTTTACATGTATCCAGTAGCATGTTCACTCAGCCATCTCACACTTCTCTGCAAAGCACAGTCTCACCTTTGTCTGGTCCACTGTGTCCAGTGCAATACAAATCACTTAACCCTTTGAGTGACCGCAAAGGATCCAACATATTCAATGCAATGTGTTGGATACCTTTCTGACATTCAAAAGGTTAACCTCGCTTTGATGCCACCATTCAAGAGAATAGGTTTGCAAGCAGTTGGCCTCAGTATATAAAAAAAATAATTATTCTATTACATACAGTACTTTTGTGGCTATTGCTGTGCTTTGACATAGTCTCTTTTTTAAGTGTGGAATTTTAATAAAATGTATAACCCTTTTAGACAAGAGCACTGTACAATGCATTGCTTTGCAACATGTTTCTCATTCTTCTGGTCCTTAAGGGTTTAAAGTGATAGTAATGTTTCACAAAAACAGCAGCTCCAATTAATCGTCATAGTATTTGAGCCACAGAGAGTGCTATTTCAATACTGTCAGAGTTGTAGTTCAAGAGTAATTGAATGATAAACTATCCCCTTCCCTCACCTTTTACTTAGTGTAAGCCACCTCCCCTCAGACGTGGAATCAAGACAGCTCACAGCAAGGGACAATTATCTTAATGTGAGAACAATGAAAGCCGTGCCCTCATTGACAGGTTTTTCCCTTATGTGAATTGAAGATTGTCCCTCTCTGCAATCCACTTGGACACCACCCTGTGCTCTGAGCTGAGCAGTGTTACATCAGTAAAAGGGGCAGGAGGGGGATACTTTATCATTCAATTACTCTTCAACTACAACTCTGGCAGTACGGAAATAGCACTCTCTATTGCCCAAATACTATGAAGATTAATTGGAACTGCTTTTACTATAAAACATTACTATCCCTTTAAACAGAACTTTCACTCAAGTAAAGTGCCCCCAAATCATTATGCACGTAGCAATACGCTCATCAATACTAGTATTATCCTTAATAAGTCCGGCATTAAGAAATCCAACTTGTTCCGAGATGCACAGGCAGGCGGCTTGCTGTAGTGGAATCTGCACACCTGCACCGTTAGTCCCTTCCTGCACCTTAAGGTACAATGCAACTCCACCTCACCAATCCTAGAGGAGACCAGGACGGACAGTGCAGGCAAACAGATGTCTCTTCAGCAAGATGTTGGCGCTGATGCCTGTCTGTGCGTCTCTGTACAAGTTGGATTTCTCAATAAAGCCGGACTTATTCAAGATAATACTAGTATGGATATGCGTATCGCTATGTGCATAATGATTTGGGGGACACTTCAATTTGAGTCAAAGTTCTGCTTTAACCCTGGACTGCAACCACAAGGAGCTTACCTTTTTTCTTGGCTTGGCACTTCACATCAGGGTGATCAATCATTTCGCACACGGCTACGCAGCTCAACACTGAGCCCAAAACGCTCTGAGTCCAACCCTGGCCATGTGGACTGTAGAGAAGAGCAAGGCTCAGATCGCTGGTCAAGTATGTGCCTTCTCCAAACAAGGAGGTCTGTAACACACAGGAGAGAGCGGAGTTGTCCATACTGCAGATACACTGCATTTCACACAAAAGGCCATGTGCGCAATGACAACTGCACCCTAGGGAACAAATAAAAACTTATCACAGATTTAAATGGGGTTTTTAACACTTTTAATGTTGGAGAGGTCTAGAATGCATTGTGAGGCAATGTGCTGGACACCTCTCTAGAATTCAAGGCGGTAAAAGCCCCATTTAAATCAGTTGTAATTTGTATTGTTCCCTATGGTACAGAAGGATTGCCCTCAAATGTCTTCACTTTAACTTTGTGCATATGGTCCTTAGTCTTGATACAGGTTAACCCCCTGTATGCCCCCCCAGTGCATTGTGGGGCAATGCAATGACAACCTTTCTGGCTTCCAAGAGGTTACAAATAAGACAATAATAAAGAGCAATAAAAAGGAAAGCGATACATGATAACTGAAATGTTTAGGAGATCCAGTCCACAATGTTTACAGGAAGCTTTTCTCTGGTAAGTAGAAGTAACACCACCTAATAATAACTTTTCACTTACCTTATGGCCAGAAAATCCTAATGGTCACTATACATTTTGCCCTTATGCCTCTCCTCAAGAGACATCTTATAACACTCCTAGATGTCCTGTCCATGGACGAGAACGAGACAGCTGCTGGTATATCTTTCAGACCGAAGCAGACAGAATGCATGAACCTACTTAAAGGGGAAAATTCACATCATATAAACTTGTAACCATTGTCTGTCTTTCATTTGTAAAACTAGATTAGCTTTGGGTTTAAAAAATAAATAAATAAATAAATACTGCATTTCCGCATTGTGCAGCACCCTCTACTAGGTTAGTAACGCTTCAAAAAACAACGCTAATCTAGTTTTACAAGATAAAGAAAACGGGCACGAGCTGATATGATGTGAATGTTCCCCTTTAAGCCTTTTAGGACCAGAGTGGTGTTCAACACATTTTGAATCAACATGTTGCACATCACTTTGCTCCTTAAATGGTTAAGATTACCATGTGAAATGGCAGAGGTTTGTGTTCTGTGATTCTGCTAGAAACTGCTCCATGGACGTGGCATCCAGGACCGAATGAAGACATTGGGGGTCATGTACTAAGGTGTGATAAGGAAGCGATAAAGTGGAGAAGACTTTACCAATTATATCACTTGTCCAGTTCCTGTGTTAATCTATGGAGCCAGGGAACTAATCTCTCCCACCTGAAAAATATTAGTGCATTGGTTCCATAGAACATAGGAACTGGAGAAATCATCTCCACTTTATTACCTCTTTATCACACCTTAGCGCATCTCCCCCAATACCTCTTGAACAAAGACAAAGGGAAAAATCATAGGAGCCATTAAACCTTTAAGTGTCAGTGGGGTGTGCATTGCATTGTGTACCCCTCTGGCAC
This sequence comes from Rhinophrynus dorsalis, assembly GCA_037306005.1. Classification (NCBI taxonomy): domain Eukaryota; kingdom Metazoa; phylum Chordata; class Amphibia; order Anura; family Rhinophrynidae; genus Rhinophrynus; species Rhinophrynus dorsalis. Next base: position 447,940,729 of record CM074721.1, read on the forward strand.
TCAAAGGGTTAAGGTATTTTAGCTAAGTTATGCGAGATGTTATTGGAGGTGTTACTTCTCCTGTAAGGAGGAATTATACCAATACGTTTTTTTTTGTTATTTTTTAACAGACTTCTGGAGATGTCCTTCATGCTCCATACAAATATATGGATTTCCATACTTGTGCATAAGCTCTGCTGCCGCTTGCCTATATTGTTGGGAGCTGGTATAATCTGGCGTCTCAACTACTTACACACAAGAGTGCAATATTTATATTGAATATTGTTCATTTTATTTATGATAAACCACCATTGTCGGCCCTTCTATTTTCTCTATTTCTTCATGTAACATTCCACACTGTTCTCCCACCTGTTCTTCCTTCCACCCTCCTCCTTATTTTAGCAACTAAAGAAAAAACATTTACAAGACACCTCTATATTCTTAACTTCAAGAACATGCATCAGTTGGGAAGGCAGAGCAGTGTAGATTATTATTATCCGATACGCCAGGCTGGGCCAGCCAGTACTCTCTATCATACATAAACAGAAACATAAGTAAAGATAAATATCTTCTATTATTTTAAAGAAAAAATGATTAAATCTCTTACAATTGAACTTTAGTTGGTATAGAGTGTTCCTTCCACTTTAAAGCATAGTGAACCTTTATTATGAAAACATACAATTATAGGGCTTTTCCTGTTAAGTAAAACAAGGTACTCCCACTGGAGATATTTTGTTCAAAATTTTTAACCCTCTGAGTGTCAGAGTGGTATGCAATGTAATGCATGGGATACCTCTTGGGGTGGCAAAGAGTTAATTATTATTATTTTATTTTTTTTTAAACATTAACTGTGCCCTCTAGTGTCCAGGGAGCTCACCTACAGTTTCTCTGGTAGTATGTCAGTTACCCTGATTAATTCTATGGGAGAGGTAAGCCAATGGCAACTCTTCTCCATAGAATGTGATAGGAACAGCTTCATCACTTCCTGACACACACCTTATAACTTTAGAATTAAACATGTGCCAACAGTGGGCATTCCCTTATTGTACTCAGCATTAAAACCCCTATAATAAAAGGTTATTACTCCTTTAAAGGCAATTTTAACCCACTGAATGTTAGAAAGGTCTTCAACACAATGACAAACAATGCACTGGAGCCCATTCTAGCATTCAAGATGTTATATGCTCCTTTAAAATCCATTAACATTTACGGAATTTGTATGTGTTCCTTATGGTACAGTTGGATCCTTCCAGATTTGCTTCTGTTTTTCTTTGACTTTAGTTAGACTTGAGGACAGGCTTGGGGTGCTGTACTACAGAGAAGCACTATCCTCTTTCTAGTATCTCCCATAAAGGTTAATGTAATTTGTACAGCAAAGAGGCCATGAGTGTAAATATAGAAAGAACACCCCCAATTGTCACATATGTGCTTCTACAGAAGAACTGTGTAGCAAGTACCCTGCAGTTCATCCTATGTGCTCATGTAGCATAAATCTCACCTTGTTGAGGTGGCAGTGCAAGCCATTGTGCAGTATGGAGTGGAAGTTTTCCAGACGGCTGCCGTGCAGAGCGTATATCACGTCCCTCTCTCCGCGGGTCTCCTGGAACTTGGCTCGCAGCTTCTCGCAGTATTCTATTTCAAACAGGAAGTCAGGAGTGGGCAGAGCAAGACTGGGAGAGCCTAGCAGGGCTCGGACTTCCTCATACTAAAACAGCAAGTGGGGGCAGCCTTAACTCTCAAGGCTGGATTAGGTTGTTCATATGGTTAGTACAGTTAATACCAATCCTGCAGGTCACACACATACACAGAAAAGGGGCCTTATGCAGAAAGCACAATTATGCAGCATATCATATGCACTATAAGGGGTGAGGTAATAAAAATGTCCACTGATGTAAAGGAAACTTAACTTCCTGAATGCTACAGCATGCTCTAACTTTCAAGTGGTTAAAAGCCCTGCTTCAACCATTAGGGATTTGAGGAATTTTTATTTGTCCCCTATGGTGCAGTTGGATTGCCCTGGAATTCCTCCAGGCCTTCTTTGAACAGGAGCCTCAGAAGCTGATGTACTAACACTCTTTGTACTGTTTAAAAACACTTACTTTTGTGTCCTTCTAAATTTATGAAGTGAAGAAGGATCCCCACCCGCCCGTTCTGGCCACCTCCCTCTAGTGGTGTTGTGCGACCCGACGGCTGCAGCGAGGAACACACTTCAGTAATTATAAGAAAAATCCTGCTCCCCTTGATGAAGGAGGGCAGGATTTCCTTTTGCTTACTGAAGTTTGTCCCTCGCCGCATCCTTTTAGACCTCAGAGAGCTGCGGCAGTCATGTAGGCAAAGGGGCGGGTGGGGGATCCTTCTCCGCTTCATAACTTTAGAACGATGCAAAAGTAAGAGTTTTTATCCAGCGCAAAGTGATTCTTATAATCTAAAGATGACTCTGCTATATACTTGTGTTTAGACATTACAATCACTTTAAAACAGTGTTAAAAACCTCTGTAGCATTCAGTGATTTAAAAGGCCAAATTAAATCAACGGTTATTTGTGGAATTTCTATTTCCACCCATGGTACAGTTAGTATAGAATTAATCAAATTGTGCTTTCTGCATAAGTGTCTAAGGGTGGGATGCAAGAAACGTGCTCAATCACTATTTATAGTGGACTTGATGGTAAAATGATTAGCACCAAAATTTTACTGAAGGGAGCATGTTTTTTCATGAGTTAGTGAAAGCTGGCTAACTTTCCTGTTACTTTAGGTAAATGTGCTAACTTTGCCATTCATTTAGGAGATTGTGCTATTCAGCATCAAGACTTTAGTATGTTTCTTGCATCAAAACATGAGGAATTGCAAATAGTACATAAATGTATGGCTTTCAAGAGTAGTTAATGCTCCACTTTCTTGCGTTCCACTTTAACAGAGGGGTACGCACCGCATTGCAAAGGGTTACATTTCACATTAATGCTATGGAAAACACTAATTGGTTGGTCAACCTACCTACATTCATGATATGGTTAGACTACAGCTTCCATCATCTTCAGCTGGCCAGTGGCTGGTTGAGATGATGGCGGTTGTAATCCAACAGCTGGAGAGTTGTAAGTTTCCCATCTCTGTCCCACAGCGTGGAAGGACACAATCAATTGATACGTGGGGGGAGATGCACTAAAGTTTGATGCAGCAGGTTTGCTCCAAGATTACGTCTCTTTAGCTTGATGAATAAGGCCCACTGTTGTCCATCCTTTTCCTACCTGATGTAAATTTCAGTCACTTGGGTTCCGATATGCATGAGTTAGGAGATGTTAATCTTAAAGGGTTAGTAATGCTGAAATTTAAGTCGACTACATATTGTAGATGTAAAAAATATAAAGTATATGAGGAAATCCTCTCTCTCAAAACTTTATGGTTTGAGAGATGTTCACCGCTAAAGTCCCCCCCCCCTCATGTCAGCTGTAAAGTGGTGCAACGCGAGGCGGCTCTTCAGCAAAGCCGAAATAGCGACATTTAAAAATAGCTGCTTCGTTGTAACGGTCTACAAAGTGTGCTTGCAAACCAGGCACACTTTGTAGACTGTTACAATGAAGTGATACTTTTTAAAGATTGCAGTTTTGTCTCTGCTGAAGAGCCGCCGGCTGGTCCCAGGACTGGGATCTCCTGCTGTCAGTAGAGCTCTGATGTCAGGAGAAGGGGAGGGGGGAACCTTAGAGGCAAATATCACTCAAACCATAAAGGTTTGACAGATAGGACTGTCTTCATATACTTTATTTTATAACATCTACAATATTTAATCGACTTAAATTTTGGCATTACTACCCCTTTAAATGAACACCGATACAAAAGCTACTCTTAGGGCTGTATGCACAAGGAGAAAGTGGCTCAATTCTAGAACAAACCACCTCCAGCTGCTATCCCAATTAAAGCAAAAGAGTTCTTCATTATGTTGTGGAACAATGTATCAGACGCCAGTCTAGTCCTCAAGGGATTAAAATCCAGGTTTAAATAAATGGGAATATTGGTTTGTCCCAGAATTGTCTCACTTTGCCTTCCAAACCTTCATAGTGCTTAACGTGGCAATCAACCACAGAGATCCAGGAAGCTCACTGTCTAGGACATGGGAATGTAAAAATAAATTAATAAAAAGTATAGTTAATTTGGCGTTGCATATTTTGCCAGTATGTAAAGTCGAAAAGGAGGTTGACTGCCACATTAAGCACTATGTTTCAATAAGGTTTCTCTTCTGCTGCAGGGATAGTGTTACATTGTATCGGTATCCCTTCTTTCACAATTTCTGAAGGAATGCTGCATTCCTTCAGAAATTGTGAAAGAAGGGATACCGATACAATGTGACATTATCCCTGCAGCAGAAGAGATTGCCTCCAGTCTATTAAATCAGCATACAGAGCAATAATTGTACCACTATCCCTGCTTTTACAGTGCCTAACAGAAGACTCTGGAAAAAGTGATCCAGGGAATACAGTGTCAGGGAAATATAAAATGAATTTACATAGGCCTGTGAGTTTTACTCATTACTGGCTATGTTATCTCCTTTATTAGGAGACTGTGATTCCTTGATGTATGGCTTATATTTCTAGTCTGACTCTTGACCCACGCTTTGTATTAAATGTTACACCTTGTATTTGCAGGTCTCTGCGAAGGCCTCTGATGTTCACTTATTATTTGATATGTAACCCCTTTCACCTTATTTCTACTGTGCCCTTTTCTCAATAAAAAATGTATTAAAAAAATGACTTTACAAATTCTGCAAGTGCTTAAAGTGTTAGTAATGTCCCAGTATAAATAGACTTTATTTTGTAGAGCTTCAACAGTTTAATATAATGCAAAAAAATGTATCTCTCAAACAGCTATGGTTTGAGAGATATCGGCATTCAAACTTTGTGTCCTGCTGTCAGCTGTAAAGCTGTCAGCAGGAGATTCGTGTCAGCCGACACGGAGGCTCTGCAGCAGAGCCGCAAATCGTGTTTCTTAAACAGAATGATTTCCTTGGAATGGTCTAAAAAGTGTGCCTGGTTTTCAAGCACACTTTTTAGACCATTCCAAGGAAGTCAGGACACATCAAAGTTTGAATGCTGATATCTCTCAAACCATAGCGGTTTGAGATATAATTTTTTTGCATTATATTCAACTATTGAAGCTCTACAAAATAAAGTCTATTTATTTTGGGACATTACTAACACTTTAATATGTTAAGTCAAAAAAAGTGATTGAATAGGGCTTTTAAAGTGACAATCAACTGCAATTTGTATTTGTCTCCTAATGTGCAGTTAGCCTGAGCCAGAATTGCTCCTCCTTTTCTTTGTACACAAGGCTGAAAGTGTCCTTAGGGTCAGAAAACACATTAGGCGATCTTGGTGTTTTATTACGAGTTATCCTCTTTAGTGCTTTAACCCTTTGAGTGCCAGAGGGGGTACACAACGCATCTCACAGTAGTGGGACAGTCCAAGTGTTTAGTTATATTTACATATTTTATCATGACGAAACAGCATGGCTCCTTTTTGAAGGAATACTCATGCACAAATACAATGTGGGTATGTGTTGTGTACCCCTCTGGCACTTAAAGGGTTAAAAATGATAATGTTTTATTGTTCATTGAGCACTGTTCAGCTTACGGTTTTCCAAATGCCTGAGGACACTGCATACATTTTCATCTTCTCCAGTCCGACAGACTATCTGATCAAGTGTGTCCAGCCACATACCCACACTGTATTTGTGCAGGAGTATCCCTTCAAAAAGGAGCAATGCTGTTTGGTCATGATAAAATATATAAACATAACTAAACACTTGGACTGTCCCACTACTGTGAGATGCTTTACTCAAATGTTATTGCAACTCAGATTTGTTTTTAGAAATTTCAATTTTCTGTTATAACTGAGGTATCACTGCCGCACTCCCTTTAACTCTGAGGTGCCTCCAACTTAGACATCAGTATTCAGAATTCACATATATAGTTGGGCATCACTCCTTAAAATAAAACTTTACATTTATTCATAAAATTTAAAAATCCAACGTTTCAGTCGCATACTGCGACTTTCATCAGGGACATTTAAAACTTACATGCCTCACGTATTTCTGAACTTTAAATAGCCCTTCCGCTCCCGCCTGGCGCTGTGGATCGAATGCTGTGTACTACGACATTCTCTGATATTACAAAAGAGTTCAAGCAGTCTGTGTCAAATCATTGGGAATTATTAAGCTCAGATCCAGAAGTAGGACATCGGTTTGAAAAGACGCCAATATTTGGATATAAGCGTGGGAGAAGTATACGAGACCAACTTGTGAAGTCAGACCCCATTGACAAATATGAATTTCCCATTGGATTGGCCAAGGGAGATATCATTAAATGCAGTGGGTGCGTTACATGTAGACATATGGTAACGGGATCCGTTGTTAAAATACCCCCTTTAGATTATGAAATACGGATTCAGGATTGTTTAACATGTACCACTGCATTTGTGATCTATGCGCGTCTGTGTCCATGCAACAAATGCTATATTGGTAAAACAAGCAGGCCCTTTAAATTAAGATTAAGGGAACATCGATCATCTATTATCAGGGGCCTGAATGGCACCCTGAGTGAGAAAGAAATTAAATTAGCACCAGTAGCTAGACATTTTATATTAATGAAACATAGATTGCAGGATTTAAAGTGCTGCCCAATTGAATGGGTTAAACCCAGAGCACGAGGAGGTGATAGAATATTGAAATTGTCCAGACGTGAGATGTATTGGATATATACACTGAAAACCCTAGCGCCTTCTGGTTTAAATGAACAGTTCAGTTTGATTAGATACATATAGGAGATACATTGTATTTTATGACTAGTATTTTAGGATTTTGTTCACATTGTAACTATTGTCTTTTATTACGTAATACGCTCTAGCTGGTGAACCGGATGGACGCCGTTTGGTTGTGATAGTGACCGAGTGGCGCCGATTTCGAGCCAGGCAGGAGCGGAAGGGCTATTTAAAGTTCAGAAATAAGTGAGGCATGTAAGTTTTAAATGTCCCTGATGAAAGTCGCAGTATGCGACTGAAACTTTGGATTTTTAAGTTTTAAGAATAAATGTTAAGTTTTATTTTAAGGACTGATGCCCAACTATATATGTGAATTCTGGATTTTCTGTTGTAGTCACTAAGTAGCACTGTTTCTATTAACAGTATTCGCCTACCAGTCTGGGCATCAGTTGGAGATATTCCTAACTTTTTTTTTTTTGTAACAGAAACTACTTTTGAGCTGTAGTGCCTTTTGAATGAAGCATCTACCATCTCTTGCTCAAAAGGAAAAGCCCTAAAATGCACGCCTCTCTTAAGCATACTTAAACTCACATCAGTAAAGCGGAAGTTTGATATAAAATCAAATTTTGCTCATGTGTTTTAACATATAAACCTAGGCTAGCGATGTTTTTTTTTTTTTTTTTTTCAATCGTCTGCTAGTTGAGATATTTAGAATTTAAAATTGGGCACTTCCGCGTTCTGTGGGACACTGTATGTCCTGCATGATGCCTCAGGACTTCCCAGCTGCCCCAGGAAGCGCTTTCCCTTTCCCCTTCGTAGCTGTATTTTTGCGGGCTAACGTTACCGCAGGCTCCGTTTACAATACTACGGAGGTTGCAACCTCAGTAGCATTGTAAACGGAGCCTGCTGAAACGTTAGCCCGCAGAAATACAGCTACGAAGGGGAGAGCGGGAATGCGCTCCCTGGGGCATCTGGGAAGTTCTAAGGCATCATACGGCACATACAGAACGCGGAAGTGCCTGATTTTAAAGTCTAAATATTTAAACTAGCAGACAATTGAAAATTGAATAAACCCAGCTCTAACCTAGGTTTATATGTTAAAACACACGCACAAAATTTGATTGTAGGTGAAACTTCCGCTTTAACGTTTCCCACCTTTGCCTGGGCATTATTTCATTCATACAGCATCATTTCAGTACAAGGGAACCATGCTTTTACACCTGCTGGCATAATGGCCCTTTGAGCGCCACTGCACACTTCTCTAGTACATAATGATTAAGCAGTCCATGTAAGCTGCCAGATCGGGGCAAGGGGGTCAAAGCCAGAAAGTGAAATGCATTTTTAACACTTTGAATGCACTCTGGCTCTCAAAGGATTCATCAATTAGCAAAGACACAGAACAGGCAAAATTACAACAGGTAGGTTAACTGGATTAATTAATCTTTATTATACAATCTGTATGAGAGTTCTTACCTTGTCCTTTTTTAAACTCTTAATAGTAAACAGTTTCTCTGATAAAATCCAGCTCAGCAGGTCCAGGATTTTCTGGTCTTTGTCTTTTTTATGGTGCATTATTTCTCTCAGGCCAGGCAAGGCACCGGTGTCTGCAATCTAACAAAAAAACACCCATAACAGGGTTTTCAAACACTTCTCTTTATGACTCAATTCAAAAATTAGTTTAGAGTTGGGACTCATTAATCATGTAGTTTAAAAAAAAAATTCATAAAACCATCATATTTCCAAACACACCAGTTTAACTGTTTAAGGGTCCATCTGCCAATTTAGCCAGGGCTCCACTGTGAGCCCCAGCAGACCAATGGGAAAGAAGAATGAGTGTCAGAAAGAAGACCTCCAATGCATCAATGCTGCATCATGTAGGACTGTTTCCTGACCTGTCTAATACAAGTCTCTATACCCTCTATGTCAGGCTTAATCCCAAAAGAGTGGGTCTATGGGGACTGTGCACATAATGTAGGGGTTTTTGGCCAAGAGCCTTCGGGTTGCACTCAGCCAAAAGACCACCTGTACATCTGATGAGTCATTTGTGGAGCTGGCCAGTGCATCACAAGGCTTTTTTTTTTTTTTTTCTTCAAAGCGGCACTTTCATGCTAATAACATTGCCCCCCAATATATTCTAACCTAGTGACATGCAAAGTCTTACCGTCTTTAAGCTCAAAAAGTCCAGGTTATTGCTGAAAAAACACTTTTTCAGCAGGAACCAGAGGACAGACAGCTCAGACATCTTAGAGGAAATGTACCTCTGAGTCTGTGCTGTCTGTCCCGTTCACTGCCAGCACTGGTGAGTGGCATTCCTTGGTGCCTTCAGGCACCAGAAGGGACTGCCTGCACAGGTGCAGAGAGCTTCTCTTGTAAGCTCTGTGCAGTCCGATGCCTGTGAATGAAGTGTTTTTTCAGAAATAACCTGGACTTATTGAACTTAAAGCTGAACTTTTAGCTCTTAATAATTCGCCATGCATTCATTACGCATATGGCGACTAGCTTGGAAATACATGTCTTACCTATAAAAATTGGCAGATTCTAAAGAAATCTTTACCATTTGGAGACTGACGGGCAGGTTAGTGCAGTCTGCACACCTGCGCAGTCAGTCTCTTCCGGTTACCATGTGGCTCACTGCAATGCTTTACAGAAGACCAGGACTGATGGTGCAGACACACAGACAAGGTGCGCTATTACATGGCTTCCGGTCTCCAAACAGTAAGGATTTCTTTAGAATCTGCCACTTTTTATAGTTAACATATGCATTTCCAAGCTAGTCACCATATGCTTAATTAGTGCATGGCGACTTACTAATAGCTGAAAGTTCCGCTTTAAAGCCAGTTAAGACTTTGCCTATTGCTAGGTTAGGAATATACTGGGAGGCAATGTTATTAGCATGAAAGTTACGCTTTAATTCAGTGTAGGTAGCCCTGTTGCTATATTTTGTTATGGAGAACAACTGTCAGAGACAGAAATTCTTAAAGCGGAACAATCATCAGAAATCAAAGTTTTACAGTGGGTTTTAATGTTTAACCCAACATAAGAGCAAACACAAATTCTCACATTAATTTAACACCTTGAATGCTAGTGAGATCTGCAACAAATTGCTTTGCAAAGTGTTGGAGACTTCTCTAGCATTTGAGGTATTAAAAGCACCGTTTAAATCAATGGGAGATTTAATTTGTTCCCTATGCACATGTTTTTATTTAAAAAAAAAAAAAATTACCATCACTTTATGCGTATTTGCAATTGTCAATCTCAATGTGCATCGTATGAAGACCAGCAGATACACCGTTTCAGAAAAAGTTTAATTTCAGATCTTTACCCAGCCTGATACTTCCTGAAAATTAAACTCTGTGCCAAGCTAAAAGGAAGGTTGTCATCACAGGAGGAGAGGAAAACACACTAAACTGGCTTCCTAAACACAAGGCAAGTCACAGCACAGGCTTCAGACTGCTACAGTTGTCATTCTCCAAACAGACCTCAAGGGAGCAGCAGCAGAAAGCTGCTCAAACAGAAATCATAGGAATATGTACAATAACAAAACTGAAACCTTTCTGGTGCAAAACTAACTGTAAATGAATGGTCAGTAATTCAAATAGGAACAAGCTGCCAGGGTATATAGCTGGTGCTTTAGAAATGTATCTTTCACAGGGTGCTGTCTCTTTTAGCTCACAAGTGCCAGACACAGAGAAGAAATATTCTGAAGCACATAATACTGATCTTGCCCAGATTACAGTCCATGTACCAAGCAATTCCATAAAAATTCCTGAATAGGATTCATAGTAATACATAATTTAAAATGAGTAGGGATACAGGGTTACTTTAAAATCTTTCCCCATTTATCTTGACACCATAAAATTCCTGTAAAATCTCTGGTATAATACTTGTTTTTTTTACCCATTTTCATCTTATGTGATATTATGGGGGTTGTATTATGCTCACTCTGATCTCTCTCCCCATTCCTCCGCACCCCGAAACATCATCTCTGCCTCCTTTCTCACACCTTCTAACAAAAAACGTTATATATTTATATTTTATATACACACACCAGACACCTGCACACAAAGGATCAGGGTGATCTTTCCAGCAATACTGAGGAGGGGGAGCACTCACTGCCAATCAAAAATCGTGTCACCAACATGGCAGTACTTTCCCTGTTCTTGCTTGGTAAGGCACATTGTGGACATTTCAGTAGTGGGGTCAATGTATGATGTATTATGTATACTATACAGTACGTGTTGAAGTTATGCAGCGATAGGTGGGGGTGATTGTTTTACATGACAGATCCACTTTAAAAGTTTAATGGAATTCATTCTCACTATGCTTCTCTGCGATAAAGTTTCTAAAGCCTTATTGTCCTGGAGAAGTACCTGGTACATTTTTCTTTTTTTACTGGTAAAAAAGTATTTATTAAGCTTCCAGAGCGTTTGCAGTTTAATATGCACATTTTCATAAAACAGTCTTTTCCTCTTACATAATATACCCCAATTCTTATGAAATATTATGTTTACATTTATTGTACAATATCCCACCAGCAAAAAAGTAGAATTAGCCTGTTTTCCTTTCTTTAAAAACATTTGTAAAATACATCCTCTACCTTTTTGTCCTCTTTCGTTTCCAGCACCCTTTCCCACCATGCTGCTCAGAGAGACATGCAATTTTAAATCCCACAAATTTATTATCTGATAAAACACTTTCCGCATGTGCACAAGATAGCGGTGTTAAGAATTTAGGAATAAAAACAGTTCAAGAATCATGTTCTTTCATGTAATGCTCTCTTCTATATGTTTTTCCTTATGCAAGTTCAAAATGTTAGCAGATTTGTCTGTACCACTGCCGCCATCCCCTAATCTGTTCAAACCATTTATAAACAAATTATCAACTAAAACGCTTAGATTAAAACCTGTAATAAAAGGGTTAATAATCTCAAACAGGTCAATACATTCCTTTTTGTGTCGAAATGTGTACACATTTAAAAATATCCATAATATAAAAAAAAATCCCTCCCAGGTAAAATGTCTTGCATATTGTGTACCTGAAAAGGTTCTATCCACTCCTGCCTATTTGTCAGTGTTTGACCATGACCACACATAGGGACCAAAAATCAAATCTTTTGCATAATTCCCATTATACCTTATGTGTGGTATAGCACATTCTCACAGAATAGTGACATTAAAAGCCTCTAAAATGAAAGAACAGTCACTCTGATTAGTTGACTTTGCGCAATGCTCATAAGTCCATGTAATAAAATAGCCATTATGAGATAAAAAGAACATTTCTTCTCAGTTTGTCTCAATGACACTTTCTGAAGATGTTAAGTCCTGGCTCCCCTCAATGTCTAAGGTTTTGGTGAACTTCTTGATGCTGGAGTCACTTAGATTCCCTGGACCAGGCAGAGGGCTGGTCCCGCCAGCAGATGATTCACTGGTGTTGTCCTTTATAACTTAAGAGCTGTTTCTACCTTTGGATTCTGTGACCTCTGCAAAGGATCTCTTCCCCACTGGCTTATCTCATTCTGCCGACTGTTCTAATGCTTTCTTAGCTAGGGTTTCTTGACCCATGTGATGCAAGAGGGATTCTCTACTGTCAGGACCAATCACAGGTTCCTACCCACAAGTAATTCACTGGATCCTCCCTTTCACGATTTCAGCCCAATTTCACTCCAGCAAGGGATGGCTCCAGGCTGTGACATGAGTGTGCAGTAGAACTCACCAACTTTTCCAGGGACAGAGAAAGAGGCCAGAACTGTGTCTTTAGAACCACTAGAATCTTCATTGGGGGCCATGAGATCATCAGAAGCTGTCTCGGGAGCATCTGGAGCAGCAGCAGCAGGACCTCCAGAGGACAGCTCACCATCCCCAGAAGGAGTAACAGAACTTACATAGGGAGATTAAGCAGCCACAGGTGAATTTGCTCAAAACAGTAACACAAGGTCATTAATGTCTCTCTTATTATTCCTCCTCAAGTTTGATTTTGATGTATTATTTACTGGCACATAAACCAGGATGTTTGTGTTTTGGCAGCAACTGTAGTTTTTCCACTTGTCATTGCCTTAGACCAGGCTTGGCCAAGCTTCCAGGACGGCAAACTTTCCATGTTTGCTTTGAATACCACCCCCCCACGCCAAAAGCAACATGAGGCTTAAAGTACTTATTAATGATGCCCCAAGGCTGTGGGGAAGACGTTCCACAGCCACCATTCAACATCAGTACAAGTGCAAAAGTCCAAAAACATTGCCCTATTTCTTTATGGTTTCATTTAGCATGCACAAAATACAAACAAAATATATACAAAGCATAAGTATTTAAAATATCACCATAAATTATAAGCAAGTGTATGTTATATTTTGCCATTGATTCTATTTCTAGAATCCCCTTGAAGGCTGGGATCCTAACACTTTCTGATGTAACAGTTCATATTTAAAAAAGGGAAACTTAAATTATCCTTCACTGAGATACATTGTCTTGGAAACACATCCCCCTGATTCAACCACTAAGGGCCTCATCATTGCAGTGCAGCTGTTTTTTCTAGGTGTTTGTGAGCAATGAGTCCATGACTAGATTCCTCTATACCCCTTAACAAGACCAAGCCCAAGGGAAATTTGCATATACAAATGAATAGTCAGGGATGCTCAACTAAGAACTCAATTTCATAGTGAAATCCAGATGTGGAAACCTTGCTCACAGGTGCCTAGAGGGAGAACAGCACCTCACTGATGAGCCTCAAAAAGGCAGAAATATACACCTACGGTTAAATGCTTTTAGAGAGATTGCCTGGAACTTTATAGACAGACAGTCATCTGGTTAAGAACAGTATGAACTTCTGAACTAAAAGATTGCATCCTGTGTAGGATACCAGTCCTACGGAGCCTGCTACATACCTTATCAGGCTGTTCTTGGATGACAATCTCTGATCACAAGCCGACGGTTCCCTAGGGAACAGTACACTTATTTAAATGTATTTCAGTGCTGCTTTTTTACTCCTTTGAGACTCACAGGGTTAACACCTTGTATGTTACAGAGGTCTCCAACACATTGTTTCACAATGCATTAGATAACTCTCTCTAACATTCATGGTGTTAAAATCCCCATTTAAATTAACAGAAATATGTATTTATTATAGTACATTTGGTTTGAATACAAATTACTTAACTTATAACTGTGCCCCACAGCTTACTACTGCCAATAAGTGCATTGCATATGGATCTTGTCCTGTGGGCTCTATGCTGATTACATAAGCAGGAAGTGTTTTCCCGCGATAGTCTTCTCTTGTGGTCTACATGGAGTGGTACAATTCTGGTGCAACCCAACTTTACCATATATAACAAATAAACCTCATCAATTTACATGGGCTTGTAACCAAAAGGGTCTATATACAACCGGCATCAATAATACAGAAGAAATAAACCACAATCTATAGAAGTGACCATAAACATTAAAGAGACGGTACCAATGATATATATAAAAATAAATGATCAAGTGCTGTTATTGATAGACGTGATATATAATATTAGCACTTTAATATTTATGGTCACTTGTAAAGACTGTGGTTTATTTCTTCCATACTATTGATGCTGGTTCTATATAGACCATTTTGGTGCTATTATATATCCCATTGCACGGGCTGAGTTCCCATATTGGACCGGCTCAAGAGACTTTCTGGTGGTGCAGCCTTTATACCGGTTCTTCTGTGGGGTTTATCGGATGGAGTTTTCCTCGCAGTGAGGATCTGCATACCGTTGGTGTGGGGTGTTGTACGATTTATGTGGGATCACTTACCCTTGTTAGGATACGCAGAACAGATCTAGGTGTATTTACTATTATTTGTGGTTTGTTATTGCTATTTTATTATTTTTATTTTACCATATTATTGTTTTATAATTCTTTATATATTATTATTCTTTATTTATATAGCACCAACTAATTCCGCAGAGCTGTACAATTAGCTGTAGACTATTTGGGTATTGTACCGTTGGATAGTTAGTTTTCCAGTGTCTTTATTTATTAGTCTTATTAAGGGGTGCTTCTAATTTCAATATATACAGTATTTGTTTTTATATTCCAGGTAATGGGGATATTTTTTAGAAAGCAGTTCTAAAGCTCCCGGAGGTTCATCCACAATATATATATATATATATATATATATATATATATATATATATATATATATATATATATATATAAATAAAATCTATCTTATTATCCCCCCCCATCTCCCTCCTAGCCAATTGACAAATTGATATTACATTTGTTAGGTGGATTGAGCCCCCACAGATTTGCCCGCATCCTGCCATGCCGGTGGGTCGACTTCCTTGTCATCCCCTGGAATTGTAGTTTACTATCTGAGATACCCCTGTTTCGGAACGAGGTTTTTGTGAAGTCATCAACCTACACTGTTGCTAGTTTCTTTGCACTGACCCTGTATTTAATATTTACTGTGATTTTACATTACTTCCCCCCAAGGCACTCTTTGCTAACTGCTAGGTCATTCTGGATACTGTTTACATGCCTCTTCTCTTCCGCATTGTTATATTTTGCTCTTCTAAGACATTGCTCTTCCTTTAGCGTCTTCTCAAGATCTCATATCCCCATCAGCTGGTGGACATGAGATTTCCATTGACCCAAGGGTCCTGATGTCCACAGTTCAATGCCTACTTTCCCTATCTTTGCAGATCATTATGGGACTGGCTCCCATTCTGGTCTTTTGTTACTTATTTTCTCTTTCTATCCAAGCTGTCCTTCTCTACTGTATATACATATTTAGGTGAGTGTCTACTTGCCCCTCTCTCACACTCTCCTGAGTAGAGTACTACTTTTGCTTACCTCCTCCCTTTCTACCCATTGCTCTCCTCTTGTTGTCCTTACTTTCTTTCTTTGCTCTGGCGTCCTGGAACCAAACTCCTGCTCCGTTCAAGACCATTGTATCACAACTGGCGGTGTTAAGGAGTCCAGCTTTACCATGGCCATTACATACCTTTCTGTACAATCATGACGCCTGCCCCATTACCTCCTACCCTCCATATTATATCCTTGAATGTCAAAGATCTGGGCACCCCACAAAAACGTTCTCTGGCGCTGAGTGAATTTCAGAGATTGAAAGGATATGTTATCTTAATACAGGATACACATTTCTTGGCTCTTAAGGAACAAAAATTAACTAACAGATATTTTGACAAGGCTTTTCTTAGCTCCTCTTCTTCCTCCAAGAGGAACGGTGAAGGGAACCTTTATCACAAACGCCTTTCCTTTATACCCAAACAGATTCGTAGAGACAGAGAGGGTAGATTCGTCTTTGTGAAGGGTCTAATTGATAGGCAGATGTATACCTTTGTTAATTTATATGCCCCCTTGGACTCACATGTGACATTCCTTCAGACCTCTTTGGAAGTGCTTGACTCATTTAAGGAAGAGATTGTTGTACTGGGTGGGGATTTAAATTCTTAATTATCTCCGCGAATTGATTGTTCTTCGGGTTCTTCCTCTTATCCTTTTTCCGTTATTAGGAGACTAAACTCCTTACTGCACTCTTCATGGCTCTTTGATGCTTGGAGGCTACTCCATCCGGACGATCGGGATTACACTTTCTGCATTTACTTCATTCCGCTTCTATTGGACCCATCACTTGGTCTGATCATGCCAAAGTCTCGCTTGTCCTACAACGGCAATTGGGCTCTCGAAAACTGAGTTTATGGAAGTTGGATGAGTATCTTCTGGGACATGAGGTTGTTAAATCCTGTGTTTCTGCGAAAATTCAAGAATATATTGCTGAGAATACGTCTGCTGAGATCTCTCCTCTGATGTTCTGGGACGCTCATAAAAGTGTAATTTGTGGCGAGCTGATGAGGATTTCATCCCAAAGGAAAAACGAGACTCTAGTAAAAGCATTGAGGACTTAATAGTGGAAATTCAGCAGCTGGAAAACACAGCACAAAGTTTCCACATCCACTGTATTGCTTGCATGAGAAAGTAGATAGGCTTTTGCTTCACTCCACGTTTACACATTTTGAACAGGGTAATAAGCCAGGTCGTCTTTTAGCTCGCCAACTGAAACAGAACACTTCTGCTACTTATATCCCATCTATATGCTCCCCTTATTGCTCTATTCTTCACTCTGACGCAGACATCTCCTCTGCCTTCCAGGCTTACTATGAGTCCTTATACAATATTCATGAGACCGCCCCGCAGGGGTGCCTCACAATCAATTTGTGTCATGGATTATCTTCAGTCTTCGGCTCTACAGCAGTTGGCACGGTGCAACAGAGATGATCTGGAAAATCCAATCACCGTGGCAGACGTCGATAAAGCTATAAAAACCCTTCCGTCTGGCAAAAGCCCAGGGCTTGACGGCTTTTCTCAGGGTTATTACAAAACTTTTCGTTACGTTCTCTCTCCCCTTTTGGCCGATTCCTTTAACTGTCTTCCTGACTATATATTGACTCATCCAGATATACTCTCTGTACATTTCATGGTTCTCCCTAAACCAGGCAAAGATGTCTTACAGTGCGCTAGTTACTGGCCCATTTCCTTACTCAATGTGGATATTAAGTTGTATACAAAAATTTTAGCTGACAGACTGAAATCTCACTTCCATAGTTTAATTCATCCAGACCAAATGGGATTCGTCCCTCAAAGAGAAGCTAGGGACAACACAAGGAAACTTCTGAACCTGCTACACATCACCTCCTCTTCCCATACTCCTACACTTTTCTTATCCACGGACACAGAAAAAGCATTCAATAGGGTGAATTGGTCCTTTCTGTCATCAACTTTACGGGCCTTTGGGTTTGGCCCATCTTTTATCAGTTATGTCATGGCTCTTTACTCCTACCCTTCAGCAAGAGTGAAAACCAATGGTCACTTATCCCTGCCATTTTCTGTATCAAATGGCACGAGACTGGGATGCCCACTTTCGCCATTGTTGTTCATCCTAACAATGGAATCCTTGGCCCAGCATATACGGTTGAACATGATAATACGGAATATAAGCTTTGCATGTTTGTGGACGACGTCATGATCACACTTACTTATCCTTCCTCTTCTATGACAGCCTTGATGGCAGAGTTTGAACAATTCTTGGCCCTATCTGACTTTAATATCAATTTCACCAAATCGGAGGCATTGCCTATTGGAAATGAAACTCTCACATCCCTTAAATATGCATACCCATTTAAATGGACTAAAACGTACATCCAATATTTGGGTATCCGTCTGACCCCTTCGCTTGATGGTATCTATTCTGCCAAGTTCCCTCCACTCCTCTCGTCGATTGGGAAGGAGTGTAAAAAATGGGGCCCTCTATTTTTTTACTGGCTTGGCCGTATTGGAATTGTGAAATTTACAATACTTCCCCCGTTTCCTCTATTACTTTCAAACCCTTCCGATCTCATTGCCGTCCACTTTCTTTGCCAATCTGGCTAATATCATAAGCTCTTACATTTGGCGCTATCATATGCCATGTATCAAGCTGGACACACTTCATCGCTCTAAGTTGTTGGGAGGTCTAGGGTTACCGGACTTAAAACTATATTACCATGCCTCTATTCTCTCCTCCATTCCGGATTAGTATAGAAACGCTGATTCTAAGAGCTGGGTCATAGTTGAACGCTCCTTCCCTCCGGGTGGTGATGTCCTCACAGAGATGTTTCTTCCAGCCCAAGCTCACCACCCTACGTTAAAGTCACATCCAATATTATCTAACGTCTTTAAGCTTTGGTCGCGGTGGGTTTCTGATCAACATATAGGAACTACGCCTTCCCAACTTTCCCAAGTGCTTTACTCTCAATCTACACTATACTCTCTTCCCGCTGCTTCTTTCCCGGCATGGTCTCGATTCACCTCTTGCTGTAACTGGGACTTCTTTACCGGTTCCTCCTTGAAACCTTTTCCATGCCTCCAACAGGAGTACTCTCTACAACCCTCTGAAATATGGCCCTACTTACCTATTAAGCATTTCTTATCTCAGAGGAGTATCTGGGCTGTAGCCACTCGCCCTCTCATTTTATTTGAAGAGCTTTGCACATCCCGAGGACCGGCTAGAGGCTTTCTCGGTAAAATGTATTCAATTCTGCTGAAGTCTTTCTCGTTGACAGCTCCACAGTATATCTCTGCCTGGGAACGGGAACTGAATATGACGCTTATTTCAGAATCCTGGTTGGACATCTGGAGATCTATAGCTTCATCCTCGATTTCTTCTCAGATTCTGGAAGTTAACTATAAATTTCTGTACCGCTGGTACTATACTCCCTCCAGGCTGCATTGGATTTCTCCAAGTCTTCATTATATTGGAGATGCTCTCAATCCAGGGGAACTTACCTCCATATTTGGTGGACTTGTCCGTTACTTAAATCTCTCTGGACTCAATGTATATCTCATATCAATAAGCCACTGCACAAGCAGATTGCTAGGGACCCTCTTCAAAATCTATTCTTTACAAACCTCCCCACTCTCCCTCCTCATATGAAACGCATCCTCTTGCTTATGTTGTTGGTGGCTAAATCTCTGATCCCTCTCTGTTGGCGAGATCCTAATCCTCCTACATTTTTGGAATGGCATTCGAAAGTTGGTGACCTCCTCTTACTGGCCAGACTGCCCATAATATGCAAGGTTCTCGACACTCAGCAGATGTCTGCCTTCCTCTCGGACTGGACATCCTCAGCTGTCACTTCTCTTCACACCTCCTGAACCTCTTGAAGGCATGCTGTAGGTCTGGTGGGCCCCAGACGCTTGAGCTCTCTCTTTCTCTTCCTTTCTTTCCTTCCTCTTTCTCTTGTTTGTATTCTTTCTTTTACTCTTGACTCGCTCTAGTACTCTTTACTGTTATCTCTATTGCTCTTCTGATTCTTAACTTACATTACTTTCCTCTTTCTCTCTCTTCCTTCACCCATATCCCCTATCCTTCCTTCCCCCTCTCCCATTTACTATTAAAAGCTGACATCTGCAAATGTCTTACAATGTATATCACTGTCTATTAGTGCCTTTTTAAGGTTTGTGATTTTGGGTTCTGCAGTTCATGCAATATATATAACAGAATATTGTACTGACGCACTTTCATATACACCTGTATTACTGACAGTGACTGATTGTGATATTCCTAGCGGCTGTGTTTTGTAACATCGCATTTGTCTGAATAAATAAAATTTATAAAAAAGAAAGAAATTATATCACTGTCTAGTGAGACTGTGGCACAGGTGTTATGGAGTGACTAGGAAATAACACTGGCAAGTGCAGATGAACTTAAGATAAAACTTTATTGAGTTCAATAATGGCAGGAAATGAAGAAACAGGCTGGTGGCAACAAATGACACAACAGTAGCAATAATAGTGACATGAAGCGGCAGTAGATAGTGACACACCTTCACGAGACCAGGGAGGAACAGTGGACTCACTTTCCTCACCCTTCACTAGGCAGGTGAGCAGTAACGGAATGGCCCTGGGACTCACACAGGTGGATGTGAGGACAGTGCGGGTACACCACACACATGGTATGAATGGCACACCTTCACGAGACCAGGGAGGAACAGTGAACTCACTTTCCTCACCCTTCATTAGGTAGATGCGCAACAACGGAAAGGCCCTGGAACTCACACAGGTAGATGGAATAACAGTGCGGGTACTCCACGCACACGGTCCGAGTGGCATACCTTCACGAGACCAGGGAGGAACAGTGAACTCACTTTCCTCACCCTTCACTAGGCAGATGAGCAGAATCTGAATGGCCCTGGGACTCGCATAGGTAGATGTGAGGACAGTGCAGAGCACTCCCCCACACACACAGTCAGCAGGAATAAAGGAACACAACGATACCCTAGAGGTAGGGTATACAATAGTCTGGTAACCGGTACTGAGGCTAGGTAAGGCAACACACAAACCGGAACAGCCACGGGAGGTCAACACACGGAATGACCAACAAGCGCCGCTAACGGAAGCGAGCGCAGAGCAGAAGGCACAGGCAACAAGGAAACCAAACTGAGGCACGGAATGGCAAAGAGCACAACAATGGAGAGAGAACCAAGAGGCAGCCAATGGTCAGAGCCGGATCAGGTAGTCAGACGTTGCCAGTGGTCGGAGCTGGATTGGGTAGTCAGATGTAGCCAGGAGTCAGAGCCGGAACGGGTAGTCAGACGTAGCCAAGAGTCAGAGCCGAAACCAGGTAATATGCAGGAACAGTAATGGATCAACACAGCAATAAGCTCAGGTACATCACAAAAGGGCAAAGGTAATGACACAGGCTGAGGTTTAAAAACCCTGTCAGGTGGGCGGAGAGATGACCTCACCAGCATGGTGGCCTATAAGAATAGCGACAGCTAGGAAGTGAATAATGTCGCTGTATCGCAATAAATGCTAGAGGCAATCACGGGCACCTTGATAACAGGCCTGTGTGATTTTCAAATTAAAAGAAGCAGTTAACTTTCAGAAATATTATATATATAAATATATGACTTTTACTGCTGTAAGATGATTAATTCCAAAGTTATTTTAGCTCAAACTGTTGCTTTTTTTTATACATATTAAACTGTTGGCAACACTGACACCTGGGAGAGGAAGAACTAAGGTGAGGTAAAGGGAAATGCGTTTCCCAGCGAGATAAAACTTATGTTATTCTATTGAGCCTATGCACTAGGACAGGGCTGTCCAAGTTCAGTCCTCAAGGGCCACCAACAGGCCAGGATGTAAGGATTTCCTTGTTTAAGCACAGGTGGGCCAATCAAAATGAATGAGCCACTGATTGACTCACCTCTGTTTAACCAGGGAAATCCTTAAATCCTGGCGCGTTTGTGACTGCTGAGGATCAGACTTGACCCCCCTTCACTAAGATATCACCAACTAGTGAACTGTATAGGAGATAAAAGACAGCTATCTAATAAAAATAAAAAAATACATGCATTAGACTTTGTATTTTGCATTCAAAGCTTGATTTGCTTTTTTATGTGCAGTAGTTATGGGTTTCAAATGTTTCTCATTCCTAGATGGCCCCTACTACCTGATGTTCTTTTCAGTAAAATTAATATCTTTTCAGATTCCTGGCTCCAGACTGAGCCAAGTGACTGCATGTCACACACGTATGTATCAGGTTGGAGGCGTCACACTACTTCAGCGGTAGTGGTGAAAACTGAAACTCTTTTGCTTATATCTGTAAGTCCTACAGAGCTTTCACAACCTCACAAAGCGGTAAAAAAAAGTAAAAGATGTGGTGACAAAATGATTTTCACTCTCTAAAGTTCACTGCACAATGCTAATACACAGATCCACATATATAAAAACGTAGAAAGATATTCAAAATAATATATAATATAACATTACTTATCAATTTGAATGACTCATATTATCAGACCACCTCAGATGACCGGAGGCTCGTGGTACCACATGTTTCAGGTATTCACCACTTAATCATGATCCATATGTGGATGTGTCTATTAGCATTGTGCAGTGGACTTTAGCGCGTGTGTATCTTTAATCAGACCTGGGAAGGTCTGCCATTCATTTTGCACATGCTGTTGACTGTACAATTATCTTTTGACACTGCAGCTGTAAAATTTGGAATCTGGATATCCTAGAGCCTCTAAATTTATTTTTTAAGTTTGTGGTCAAAGTAAATTTTACAGATTCCACATAATACAGGAGGGTAGATAAACCTTTTGTGATTCAGGAAATATTTCCCCTATAAACAATGGAACCTTACTTCCAATTACATCACAATTCATTCATCTACATGCCCTCATGGATACATATCCCTCCAGTAAAAGCTTACGCACAGCAATGCACTGCACACCCCTCTAACACTCAAAGGATTCAGAAGTATCTCAAGGGCCTCATGCAGAAACAAATTCCACAGCAAACAAACTGTGCCATAAGGAACAAATACAAATGATCTCTCTCTAGTTTGTTCCAGAATTTTGCAAATTTTTTTTTAACCCTTGGAGTGCCTGAGGGGTTTGCAACACATAGCTCTGCAATGTGTTGCGTACCTTTCTGACACTCAAAGGGTTAATGGATAAAGAGGTGTAAGTTTAGAGCAAATCAAGTGATTCACAGACATAAACGGTACATTCATTGATTCTAAATCCCTTGAATGCTAGTGAGGTCTCCAACAAATTGCATCACAAACAAAGGAGACATCTCCAGCATTCATATGGTGAAACACCCCATTTAAATGAATGGGAATTTGAAAAATGGCCACTTCAACCCTATGGTGCAATAAGTTTGTCTCGAATTGCACCTCTTGTCGAAAGTGTTCAGAACATTTTGAAATGAACAAATCTGAAATTCCTGAGCAGATTCCCATTGTGTCTATCAAAAAGCCACTTTATCTGTGTATTCCTCAGGCTGGAAACATGTGCTGGTTACAGTTTATGTAATTACTAGTGTAAAAGGAAGCGTAAAACTGTAGAACTACACCTCCTAGGATTCTGTGTGTTCGGGCAGTGTCTACTGCACAAGACTGCATCTGACAAACATCTGCATTCTTACACATAATAGATTATAATTCCCACCAGGCTTACATACCAAAGCATCGAAGTCTTTATACTGGTCGCTTGTATAGAAAGGAGGAAACGGTCTCAGAACTGAGTCTCTCTTATAGCTCTTCAAAGCTGACACAAAAAGGCTGCATTTCAGATCAGCAGCCAGCTGGTCCTTTGCTATGATCTGTTCCACCATCTCATAACCCAGCATTGGGGGTCAGAGGGCAGCAGAGATGCCCTGCAAGAGAAAGGAATATGTTACAGATATAGATCTACATAACTATGGTTTACCTGTATGTGTATGTCGGTGCTTGTGTGTCAGTGTCTGAATTTATGAGCCATATACATCCCCTCAAAAAAAATAGAGTAATTAAACTACAAACTGCACTATGGGGACCAAATACAAAATTCTATTTATTTAAATGGGGCTTTAAAGACCATCAAAAGCTAGAGGTCTCCAGCTGTTGCAGGACTATAACACGCATCATTCCCAGCCAAACACTGGTGGGCTGATAGTGACTGGCATTGTAATTCCAATTCCTATGTTATTCAACGGACTCGATTTCTCGAGTAAGAGGGATCTTCATGCATAGGCTCCACAGAATAACATAGAAACTAGAGAACCAATATCAATGGAGAATTCCTCTCTGAATTATCATAAAATGCATAACCCCCATATTTTTCCATCTTGACAGATTAATGCATAGGCACCATATAATAACATAGGAATTGGAAAGTTCATCATACAGGAGAAACTCTCACATTTTTATCACATCTTAGTAGTGCCTCTTCCCTATCACCACAACCCTCTTTTAAAAGCACCTACTTTTATGTTAGCAATTTTTATTTCAAAATATAGTTCATAATATAGTGGCCAGTGGGATGGCGAGCTGTTTGGTAATGCCTGACAGATTTGCACTAACTGATCAATAAATGAAGCTAACTATATTATGAACAATTAGTTCAAATAAAAAAATGACCAACACTCTTGTTTTTAAACTGGAAATGGCATTTTGTAACAAATAGGTGAATCTGAAAGAGCTTTCAAAATGACCTATATTTATGTTGGTATTTTTTTTTGTTTAAAACAATCATGTATATTGCACTGTATAGGTCAGTGTTGGTCTATAAATGTTAATGTGGATTACTGACATTGATTCTGTTGTGTTCACTCATAATGATACTAAGCATCTATTCACTGATAACATACAACAGCAACGGCAACGGCAACAGTGGCCCTTCAGCTATTCTTCAATGTCAATTCCCTTCAATGTAACAGTGATATATGCCTCTTTATAATATTTGCATTAGTGATACACCTATCTATAATTTGTGTATCTGAAATACAGCTCTAAGGAACAGTGAATGGGCCAACTGGCAAAAATATTTATTTCTATAAATTCTCCCAAAAACTGACATTTCTATATGACTCTCACATAACACACTCACCTCAAAAAGAAATGTCCCAGTACCTCTGGCTTCCTCTCATTTAATATGCAGGAGACTTATAGAGTAAGAGTGATACCTTTATTGGTTAACTAACTTAGGTCTCTTCATGACTGATTAAGAGACCCAAGTTGTCTTGAAAGCTCGCATTCTAAAGCTCAGTTAGCCAATAAAGACATCACTTTTATTCTACCAATCCCCTGATTTTACTATGGCTAACACGGTACCACATTTTACTCATAATATGGACACATTTCTCTATATGCCTCTCACGTAAAATGTATGATCTACCCCACAAATCTTCCATACCAGTAATGCAGACACGCATCTAAGTATTTTTCACACAATATGGGCATATACATGAATGATACTTACATAATAGAGATACAGCTCCAAATACCACTAAAATTATACAGACATACTTCTCTATCCGTCTCATAAATCAGAAACCCATACTGCCTCCTGATTACTAAGCCCCAAAGATTGTTAATACTCACATAATACAGCCATGCCCCTCTATAACTCTCAGACAACAGAAATGTTCCTTTCTTTAGCATACACATATTACAGGTATGTGTCAAGATACCTCCCACAAAATTTAGATCCCTCTCTGTATCTTTCAAACAATATGGATACATCTCTTTAATTCTCACAGAATGCTGATGCACATCTTTAGTTTTCAGTACTCATATACCTCATAGTTTAGATCTCTCTGTACCAATCTTCCATCTGACTGTAGTTCTCATTAACAAATATACATCTCAAACCTTACAGTATCTGCATCAGTCTATGTTAATTCTTTGTTCATTCTTACTATTTCATTTATTTTAATAAGTCCTCTAAATTTGTCATATATCAGATCTCTCCCCATTTTTCACTCAGCCCTCCATTAACACATCCAATATCTCTCCTCCCTGTTTAACTCCTGCCCTACATTTGCCTACTTACATCAGGTTGGGCAAACTGTGGAACCCCTGCTGTTGCTAACTACAACTCCTTTAGTCATCAGCCTCATCATCATACCAAGGCAATATCTAAGTTTAATCATGAGACTCAGAAATTCAACACAGATCTCAGGTTGAAGTACCAATCTCTCAGGGTGAGAGAGTCAGTTGTTACTTACTATATGATTGCCATGACTGACCACTTATTTTAGTCTCTAGACTGATGCCATTTACCCCTGAAAAACATAGTGAGAAGTCCTGTTTTTCTGTGTGTTTATGCTGTGGTATATCTACGTGGCATCATGGTAAGGGTACCTCGATCGAAAAGAACACCTATGAGTTACAGCAACCTGTTAACTTAGAATCTAACATCCGGTGAACCTTAAGAGTTAATAATGCAAAAGCTCTGGTTTAGCCCATTTTGATAATACCCAGGCATGCTCATTATTTTCTGTTAGATTACTAGAGGATGCTCATCCCTTGTATAAAGGGAATATATAACTAAAGAAATTAGAAGGAAAGAAGATTGCTTTTAATTTGTTATTGAAGTCCCATCATACTCAGCTAGATTCTAACAGGTTGTCCTCCTCAGCTCTAGATTTTTCTTCTTTTCCTTTGTCTCGTCCGTTGTCCCTTTTTTGACTTACCACCTCTCCCTGTTGACACTTCACACTGTGCCCATGGTTACTTCCGCATTGCTGACGTGTCCTGCAGAAGTCCACGGCTCGGGCTGCCTTGCACGATGCCTGGGTAATCGAGTAGAGTTCATTTCAAATTTGTTATATCAAACCAGCGCACAAAAGGCTGCTACCATTTTCTTATACATACCCGCACTTGGGTCAGTGGTATGTCCCGTCTGCTGCAGTGCTGCAAAGGATGCAGGGAAGTGTAGTTTAGCCTCTAACTCTGCTTTAGTAAAGTAATATATTTTACTGTAGCTTGGAACTACGAGATGGCTTTCATATTTATTTACCACGTATACTAACACAGCTCTCTATTCAATTATACTTATATTGTGAGATGTTACTAGTAAAACAATCCTAGTATTCATATGAAAACTAAAAAAAACATACAAATAGTAGCACTCATATACTATACCAGATCAACAATGCAAATTGCACATATCCAATATAGTATTTCCTTTTCAGATTAATCTGGGTTTGTTTATTCATATTTGTACTGCCTTCATTTAGCAAACAATTTTAATGAGAAAGACTGGTTATACAACTCATTACAAATAATGTTATCACAAAAGAGACTTAGGGTACTGTTTTTCATAGGGTTAATAAGCCAACATAGAAATAATCTATTTAACTATATTTTCCATTCACATATTTATCAGTTGTACTTGCTCAACTGTGTTTAACATTTTGAGTGCCAGAGAGGTATCTAACATATTGGTGTGTCTCCTGTGTTCCTCTTTCCCTCCCTGATGTCCCTCTTTTTAGGAGATCTGACTGTGTGGTGTGTATATAATTATAAATTAGTCTGTGTCAATAAAATCCATTGGTCTTTCTCTAAAACATTTATTCAGTTACATGAAGAGGTGTCAATAGGTCATGAAATAACCTAAAAATTATTTGTAATGCCCTGCCTGCCAGCAGCGGCCCCCCAGCAACAAAACAAAAGTGTTCACTCTGAAATGTTGGGAGTTATGCTAGATACCTCTCCGGCACTCAGAGGGTTAAATAACAGGGCTATTGAAAGACCTTCTAAGGTCCCCCGGTGTATTTGTACAAGGACCCCTTAAAAGCATTAATATATTATTCCCCTGACCACTGGTGTAAATAATATCGATTGGTCTTGCTCTAAAACATTTATTCAGTTGCATGATGAGGTGTCAATAGGTCATGAAATAACCTAAAAATTCTTTGTAACGCCCTGCCTGCTAGCCACGGCCCCCCAGCAACAAAATAAAAGTGTCACTCTGAAATGTTGGGAATTATGTTGGATACCTCTCTGGCACTCAAAGGGCCAAATAACAGGACTATTGTAAGACTTTCTAAGGTCCCCCGGTGTAATTGTACTAGGACCCCTTCAAAGCATTAATATATTGTTCCCCTGACCACTGGTAGCCAGATACTCCCCAGAACCACTGTTTGATCACACACACACACACACACACACACACACACACACACACTTTGGTCAACACACAAACATATCAGCTTTATTGCCCTTTCCACTGAGAGACACAGATCCCAAAGTACACTGCCTGTACCCCCACCCACCGCACACACAAACACACACACACACACACACACACACCTGTTCTGAACAAGCAGGAATATTTTGAAAACGTCCTCTTGATATGTCCCGATGGCCAATGTTGAGAATCACTGTACTTGATGAAGAACTGGGTTCTATACTTCCTAATTCCAGACAGGAGCTGTCACCCATTTTCTTGTAACATAAGGCTATATTAAGGCATGTGGCTTGACATCCATTTTCCTGTAGCCCAGCACAGGCATCACTTACCTGTTACAGCAGTCATTAGAATAGTTGCAGGTTGCCTACCCTGGCATAGACATACCCATAACAGCAGCAAAATGGCTAATTATTGGAGATACTAAAGCATTTTTTATCTTAAATAGGAGCTGATAATGGCAATCAAGTGCAAGGGCAGGGACTGGTATGTAGAATAAAATAAAGTACCACTAAACCTTTGAATAATAGAGGAATGTGCAGTGCATTGTGAGACAATGTGTTGCACACCTCTCTGATTTAGATATAATCAAACACTTTGCACAGTGATTTTAGATAATCCACAATATTTTTTGTCAGAGTGACTGAGATATTAGTGGTTTGTCCTGTCAAATGCCTTCTCCTGGTTCATGAAGAGAAAAGCAAGTCTCTTGGGCAGAATAATATGATTGATGAAGGTCTGGTGAGGATTTGTATAGGACTGGTTGGCATGATTCACCTGAAGAGAACGCATCTGATTAGAAGCTCATAGCCATATCCAGCATGTTCTTTGGAAATATATGATAGACACTATTCTCTGAGAAAAGGCAGACAACATGTGTTGCCTCTCTTCTATAGTCCATAGAAGGATCATAAGCCACATTAACAATCCATCTCCCAAAGTAAAAACAAAAGCCCCCTGAGCCCATCCTCTCTACATTTTCAAACTACAGAGCTTAATCTCTAGAGTTAGCCAGTTTCAACATGAAGTGCCTCTCTTCAAAGCTTCTTGATCTCAGCACTGTGATGCTCATACCCCTGCTATGCTACTGACAAAAGCTGCAAGTATTCCTCATTGTAACAGATACACCATTGAAACCATTCCAGTCCTTCCAGATTTCCATTCCCACTCCCCCTCAGTCATCCAATAAGGAAATATTAAAGCACCTATAGTTGCATGGGGTACTGATAGCATAAACTCTGTTATCTATAGTGCACAGTTTTCATCCACAAAATGTGCCAAACATATTGCACTGCATTTCACTCATGACATAAAGTGGCCAGATGTGTACAGCCTGTCATTCTATGAGACATCCAACCACCTTTCATTCTAGCATAAGTGGAAATGTGTGATGCACCTGATTCTCTCGCAAGGCCAACAAAGATGGTTCATGTGGCTCTGCCGTGATTCCAGCATGATTCCCAAGACTGTGTCTGAAAACATCCTTAATGATCAGCATTTTTATCATCCATATCCAAATAGACCAACAGACTGCAATTCATCAGATGGAAAATATAGGATCAATAGCTTAAAGTGGATGTGTCACCCATGTATAACATAGCATAAATAGTTAGGCTACATATCAATTACTACTAAAATGGTCTTCATTTTTTTTAAGTTTTATTTCATGTACATTTAACTTATAAAGTCGGCTCTGCAGCTACTTCCGCATAGACTGCAGTCCGTCACTTTGCCTCTGCTCTCCTCCCTCCTCCAATGACAGAGGCTTCTGTCTGTAAGCTGGAGCGGTCTCATTGGCTAGATATCGACCTGTGCCAATGAGTTCGCTCCAGCTTACAGACAGAAGCCTCCGTCATTGGAGGGGGGAGGACAGCAGAGGCAGAGCGATGGACTGCGGTTACAGAGCAGGTAATCACAGCCTATGCGGAAGTAGCTGCAGCCTAGACTTTATAAGTTAAATTTACATGAAATAAAAAAAAGACCGTTTTAGTAGTATTCGATATGTAGCCTAACTATTTATGCTATTTTATACATAGGTGACACATCCACTTTTAGTGTACAGTCCAATTCCTGAACCATGGAATGCAACAAACAACCTGGGATAATGGCCTCCACGCTCAGTTTGGTAAACTGGCTCTGAGAACAGGTCAACAATCCACACACAATTCCAATATGAAGTGGCTGAATAAGACACCGCCTCTGCTTTTCCATTCCAAATGCCATTTGACTTCATCCTCTGAAGTGATACAGGACAGGTCTCAGCAGGGAGCTTACAGAGTGTCCACCTGTTGTATGTTATAGGAAAGTGCCTGAAAACTGACACAAACTGTTTTAGTATCCCTTCTCAGCACTTCATAGTGACTTGCACACCTCTCTGGTAATCATAGGGTTAAAGGAACAGCAATGCTGAAATGCAACTTTTTGTCATATGAAAAAAAAAACATGATTTTACAATGAGATATATGTTTGTAAAAATGTCCCTATCTTATAGTACATGTCCTGTTTCAGCAGGCTGAGAGAAGAACATTTTACAATCCTCACTTCTTAGACAGAAGGCTGATTCTACTGTGTAAAATAAATCAAGGGTAACATTACATAACACAGCATATGGTAAGTGTAAGGCACTATATGTGGCACAGTATAAATAAAATGATACATACATTTAGCATTATGTATATTAAATTCTATAAATGCATGGGAACTCTCAGTGTGCGTGCGTGTGTGTGTGTGTGTGTGTTGAGCACTGTGTCCTCTCAAATGTGTCTGCTTCTTGACTACACCATTTATATCTGTTTTAAGTATACAGTTTTGGACTTTTAACAGCTTGGTGTATACCTATACCAGGGCTTAAAATATGAAGTCCTTTGCTACTAGGCAGACCTGAAAAGTTACTCTCCACTGCAAGCCATAACATACCAACCAGTGCTGAATTTCTACTCGCCAGGGCTAAATTTTCACTCGCCATTGGCTAGTGGTGAGTGGAAATTTTGAGCCCTGCCTATACAAATATCTTTTTATGTGTAGCTGTTTTCTTTTTGTCTGGGGGATCTGCACCCCTCCACGTCCACTAATGTGCAATTTAATCCAACCATCACCTTGGCTCGAGAGTGGCATCATGGTGTCACATAAAATGTAACCATAAACAGAGGAAGATATGCAAAAGTAGCATATGTACCATACTTCCCAAGTGTCCCTCTTTAGGAGAGAGAGTCCCTCTTTCAGTCCCAAATCCCTCTTTCCCACCCTGGTGTCCCTCTTTTTAGGACATCAGACTGTGCAGTGTATATATAATTGTATCACATCATTCTACATCAATAAAACTCACATAAATTGGTTGTTTAAACTTAAGTATATGAGTTTGTATAGTAGTTGTGTAAAAAAAATACTTTTGTCTTGTGCTAATTCGTTTATTCAGTTACTCAAAGAGGTGTCAATAGGCAATTAAATTCTTGGATTGCCATAATCTAAAGTACTCGGGACAACTGGACTTCCTGCACGTTACCTGCCCTCACATATGTGTTTGTATTCCTCTATTCCAGGCCCCTGTTTCCATTAATTTTGGGCCATGCTATAGCTTGTTTTGTTTGAGTCACTGAAGACTGATGCTGTGTGTAGCCCCAGGTGTTTCAACTGTTTAATCATGCTTAGCTGTGTAGAAGCCCTACTGAAACCATTTCATCCTAATCTGGTGTTTCAATGGGGTTTATGGACTTTATGGCTTGCTTCATGCCATATACTTTCAGCATACTGGGCATCTTGCTTTATTTATTTATAAGTCAGATGAGTGTATATTTTTCCCCATCTTCATGTACTATGGCTGTACTTCTAGGTGTGCTGCTTCAGCTTCTGATGCCTGTTTCTTGAGTGCGCTATGTGGCTACACTGTGTGCAGGTGCCTTGATTTTCTGTTAGTACAATGCTATTTCTGCAATTCAGGCTATGGCTGCATTTGAGTTCATGTGTTCATTCTATGTCTGCACTTGGCCTTGGATGCATGTGCGCATGCTACAGCTGCACTTGGCCTTGGATGAATGCTATGTCTGCAATTCAAGCTATGATTGCAGTTGGGTGTATGTGTAAATTCTATGTCTGCACTTGGTCTTGGATGAATGCTATGTCTGCAATTCAAGCTATGGCTGCAACTGAGTGCATGTGTACATTCTATGTCTGCACTTGACCTTGGATGCATGTGTACATGCTATGTCTACAATTTATGCTGTAGCTGTATTTGGGTGCATGTGTACATGCT
Source organism: Rhinophrynus dorsalis (assembly GCA_037306005.1). NCBI lineage: Eukaryota > Metazoa > Chordata > Amphibia > Anura > Rhinophrynidae > Rhinophrynus > Rhinophrynus dorsalis. The sequence goes on from CM074721.1 coordinate 447,972,696, forward strand.
GTGTCTGCACTTGGCCTTGTGTGTCTGCACTGATGCATGTGTACATGATGTGTCTGCACTTCACCTTGGATGCATGTGTACATGTTATATTTGCAATTCATGCTATGCCTGCATTTGGTTGCATTTGTACATGCTCTGTCCGTACTGGGCCTGCGATGCGTGTGTACATGCTATGTACTCACTGGGCCTGGGATGCTTGTGTACATGCTATGTCCGCATTTCATGCTATGCCTGCATTTTCATGCATGTGTTCATGCTATGTTTTCAGCTCTGTGGGTTTGCATGTGCAAACGCAGTTGCTGTCCTATGGACATTCTCACGCTAGGTGACACCCAGCTTGATCCCCCATTATTGGGGCCTTTGCAGGGTATGACCACACTTGTTGCATGTACTTTTGGTATGGCCTCTGCGTGGCTGCATTGTGGGTCATCTGAATGGGAACTGTATCTGCACTGTGGTGCATATGATAACACTCTATAGCTACACTGTGGTACTTTTACAGGCATGATTTGGTGTGTTGGGGTGCATTCATGCCCTCTATAAACTATCTTTGCTTTATGGTGTGTTCACATTGGCTGGTCCTATTTTGCATATGGGTGCACACTATGGTTTATGATTGCTGGTGTGCGCACTTTACAGTCCTGGTATGGATGTGTAGACTCATGCAGCCGTGAGGTACAAGTGTGTGTCCTGTTCTGCACTACATTACTTATAGTCAGTCTTTCTACATAGTATTGTGCGTGATCATGCTCTGGCTGTAAGGCCAGGAGTGTGTACACTGTTGGCTTCTAGGTAGGAGTACACTCTCTATCACATTACTGATGAACATATACTTGCTATTTTCTGCATAAAGGGAGAACTTACATACATTATGCTGGCCATGCTGGGAGCTGTGATGCATCTGTGCACATGCACTTTTGGAGTACTGTAATGCTGGTGGGCACTTTGCATGTACCATGGCTATCTGCAGTTCTCACATGTATACTTTGGATGCATTGTGGTATGTCCATATGTAGATGCTCAGACTTGCCAAGATGCTCTTCTGTGTATGCTTTTGCCACTTGGTGCATCTCCTGTGTGGACTGTTTGATATGCTGTGTCCACTTATTTTCGTGTACACTCCTAATGCTATGAGGTTTGCCTCTGCGCATTTATGATTTTGCTTGTGGGTATATATGCACATTGTATATACTATGGTGTGTTTTAATGGGCATGTAGATGCTTTTGTCTAATGTGGTGGCACTTGTGTCTACTTTTTTGCACTGTGTGGTGTTCCTTTTTTACACTTCTTTTGTTACTAGGTCTTTAACCTGTACTATCTGCCGCTCAGTGGTGTTTCTGCACTGCTACTGCACACTGACATCAACATGCTATTGCTGCATGAAAAGTGCGCTTGTCTATGCATTTATGCTCTGCGTTGTACTGTGGCCTCTATGCTCATGGGAGCGGTGGTAGTCATATGGGCATCTTTGTCATGCATTTAGCCTCTTTTAGAGGTTATGATTTCTGTTGCAAGTGATGTGTTTCCCTTTTACCCAGTTTTTGAGTTTATGCTGCCTGGCAGGAGATGTTCCTATGGCAACTCTTCTAGGCTTAGTGTTTTTGGTGTCTGCTTCACTGTAAGCGAGCCAGGATTTTTAGTATGGAATCTTCTCCCTCTTCTCCAAACAAAGGAGACTAACATACCAGTAGGTAAGCCTCCAGGTAAGTTGATTTTTATTTTAAAAGAGTGATGGGTTATAGAAGATGAAAATGGTCAGTACAAGTGCTTCTCAGATGAGTCTCAAAATAGAGAAACCCTATAAGATGATTGCCTACAAAGCATGGCAAAATTCTAGAGCCAAGCATAACAATGTTTCTCCCTTATTGGAATTTTCTGCCTAATGACTTCCAGAACTTCAGTCCTCCACATATATGAAGACTTTCTAATCTCCAGATTGGGTCAGCAGTTGAGAGAAACACTCCTAGACTGACTAACATTGCCATCCAGAGAAATACAGTCTTCACTGGAATAATGTGATGCTATCTGATCACAGTTCCTCCTTCTGTTAGTGAATGATGCCATATTCTGATTAGTCCTTTATCTGGAGAATTCAGACTAATACCCATGCTATGCATCTTCAGATGAGTAAAGGTGGTGGAATATCTTCTTATGAACATAGAAGGATCCCCTCTTCTAGAGATCACATTCTATGACTAATTGGTTTTTATCGGTGATATGCCAAGCCTTTATTTAGTTGGTAGATGATTGTTGGGCCCTCTGTTTCCTATCCTTTAAGGAATAATTTCTTTATACTTGTTTTGGACCCTCCCGTTCTCATTGCTTGGGTACTCACCCATCTAGTGAATGCTGCCATGGATGTCCAGGAAATGAGAGAATTATATCACACTTATCAAAATTATCTTTTCCTGGACATAACCATGGCAGCATTCACTAGTTTCCCATCCCTAGTTTAGCTTATAGCTTTGTGTCTAAGACAACTTGTGAAGGGGGAGGGGGTCTTTTATACTGTTTGACTTTTTCTCTGTCCTAGCAGCTGAAAGAGGAGGAGCTAACCAACCTAGTGAATGCTGCCCTGGTTATGTCCAGGAAAAGAGAATTTTGTTAGTATTATATAATTCTCAATTGTGTACACTGTACATAATGACACAGTGACAGTAAGCCAAATCACCAATGAAAAATATCCTGATTGTGCATCAGATAATTAATAGAATCAAGTACCCTAATATAATATATGTGCTCCCTGTGGTGAAAAGAAAAGACATAGAAACAGTCCCATAGAATAAAGAAAAAAGATTATGTACACATAGTCGGTGCTGCTGTCAGAAGAAGTCACACCACACCTTTCTGCATGGACCAACTATTGTCATGTCCACAGCCAACTTTTTGTCATCTCAAAGGAACAGGTACAGTGGCTAGATCAGCCAGTTCCTGTTGATGCTAGAAATACTAATATCCATCAAATTCCTCTCAAACTAGGTTGCCATTCACCATATATATCATGACCTTAATCCTGGAGAAAAACACAAACTGTAGATCATAATAAGCATTATGTCCATGTTGATGTGCATGAGACAAGAGTGATCTCATCATATAAACTGAATGTTATAGAAATAGCATAGTTCCAACTCTGACAGCACATTTAGTGAAATCCTGGATCCCTGTCTGTCAATGTCTGAGAGAGACTATGGGTGAAGGAGGCTCACTGGAGAACAGTAGGAGTCAGATATCAGTGATGAAGGGTTCAGTGGTAGGATTGTCTGGAGTCAACCAAATAAGACTAGGAGAGAGGCTATACCTCAAACAAGCTAGTCGTAGACTCTTCAGGCGTCGACTGGAGTCAAACAGACTGGACTTGGGAAAGCTGTCTACCTCGAACTGGGCAGTCGTAGAAACTAAACTTCGACTATGACACCCTCAACTAGTTGGTCAGGCAGGAGGCAGGGAGTTGTATACCGTCGACCATCCACACCCTCGACTAGCCAGGGTGGTAGTCGAAGCTACTGACAATGACACCCAACTCAGTCAGAGGGCCTGAGGTGTGGAGTTTAGCAAACAGTAATTCGTACGACCTGGGGTAACAGGAATCTCTGGCAGGTGAAGATGGCTGGAAGAGTTGTATTCGAATGTCTCTAATGCAACTGGAGTCTCAGTCGGGCACAGCTGAAGGGACACAGCAGAAAAGGAGTCGCAGAGAAGATGAAGCATGGTCAAAGGAAAAGCCGAGGTCGAAGTCAGACAGGAGATTAAGGTTCCTGGGGATGAGACAGAGCCGTAGTCTGGAAGGAAGCCAGGTCGAGATTCGTAGTCAAGAGTTGCAAATTCAGGAGACTGAAGACAAGGTCATGAAACAAGCCAAAAGGTCAGTACAAAGAGATTCAGGAACGCTACAGCAAGGACTCTCAGGAACTTGACACAAAAAACGAGCAAGTGCTAGAGGCTGAACCAGGTAGATAAAGGCGAGAGTGGCCAGTAGGAGTGGTGATAGGAGTAACTAGAAGGAGCATGATACTATCAACCACTCTTACCCTGTATATAGTAAATTAAATAATAACATTCTATATTAATTGGCAGGCCGATCTAGCAGACATGCAGTGACTCTGTGTATAACATCAGCAGCCCTCCATTTGCTGCAAAAGAAAATACATGACAAAAAGACATCATATTTCTTGTAGTCTGTCTTGCCAAGCCCAATGTGAATAGTCATGTTATAATCATAACAAGGGAGCAGGTATAATTAGTACTTCTACTCGTGTGTGCAAAAAGCAGGAGTAAGTGATATAATTGGTATTCCCAAGTGTAACGTATAAATCCAGTATGCCTCTCTCTGCAAAAATGCATGACTCTCTGTCTGCTTCACACAGTAGTGTATTCACCTTTTCTATAGACATAAAATGTAGATCCCAAATATTATTCTTTTTGTCCACAAAGGGGTGTGCTATAGGAAGGTCTGCTTTCTCCTTCTCCAGTGCATTTTTCATTGTGCTATCCTTTCCTTCATGCTCATCTGTCTTCCTTTAATGTATTTGGTAAAGAGAAGTATTGTGTTAGCCATGGATAAAACAGGAGACTAGCAGAGTAAAAGTGATGCCTTTATTGGGTAACTGAATAGCTTTACTGTAGCTTTAGAGTGCAAAATTTCAAGACCACTAAGGTCTCTTCATCAGGCATGGTATATAATGTGAGTTGAATACATATATTATGTTTAACCTGTTAACGCCTGGAGACGTGCCAGGACCATCACAGGATTCTGTCCTTTATAGATGGATGAAGGTCATGGCACGTCAAGGGTTAATGATCGCATTACTTCTCTGGGTGTGCTGCGATCATTGCAAGGAGGCTGTAACTGACTGCTCCAAGACTGGAGCAGTCAGTTTCAGCCTTTCCCCGGTGGCTACAACAATCAAATGCGCTGGTGGAGCCACATGATAAAAACAATGTATGTTTACATTGCCTTTGTCAGGATTTTTGTGAGGAAGAGGGAAGCGGATAACACAGTTCCCAGCAAGATCAAATGGACAAAGTTGGGGCACTTTTACTTTAATTGGTGGTGCTGGGGGAAAGACTAAGGGTAGAGCAGGTTTGGTCACTTGATGACCTATTGCAAATGCTTTGTGTTACTGAATAAATGATTTAGAACAAGACCAATGTATTTTATTTACATGGACTAATAGCTTTATTGCTATGGAGCAATGTGATACATTATATATACACCACACAGCCTGAGCTCCAAAAAAATAAGGACACCAGGATATGAAAGAAGAACATGGGGACTTTTGTCTCCCCAATAAAAAGGGACACGTGGGAGTTATGAAACAAAAGTTTATACCTTTTATCCAGTCCCTGTTAAAAGTGAAACAATTAACCCTTTGAGTGCCAGAAGGGTACGCAAAGCAATGCGTTGCGTACCCCTCTGGCACTCAAAGGGTTAAGCACAAATTATCATGGAAAACATATAAAAATGTTGTTTTTCTCATTTTTTTCAATGTTTTCAAAATTGTTTTCAAATGAAATGGTGGATTATCCATATAAATGTCGGCTGAAAAGAAAGCCTTCCTTATTGTTATATAACTTGCGTGGGTGGACTAAATTAATTAGAGGGAAAATATGGTTGAATAGGCATACAAAAAAGAACAACATTGCACTTGTCCTGTAGTGTAAAAAAAACACCATAGTCACCAAAGCATTAAGTATTAACTATTTATTTTATTGGAACTACACTATATAACTTTAGAATAAAAACAAATAACATTAAGCCTTTGAGTGCCAGAGGGGTATACAACGCATTGCTCATCAATGCATTGTGTAACCCACTGGCACTCAAAGGTTTAATACAATAAAACGTAACAAGAATTTCTGGTGTTTTCTGAAAAGTTATTGATATCTTATGAGATGGCTAGAAGAACACAGGTCTATATGAGTCACCCAAGCCATTCTATGCACAGTTTCATTCCAAGTACTGTGGCCTCGATACTATTACCACCGCTAAAAAAACAGGCATTGTGTTTTTGTAAGTCATGTTTTAGTATCCTATAGGGTTGCACTGATACCGATACTGGTATCGGTGCCGATACCAGCATTTGCGCGAGTACTTGTACTCGCGCAAATGCGGCCGATGCCAGCACCGATACCCTGTGTCAGGGTCGGTGCTGCAGAGAGGGAGCCCGGGGAGCTGCTCACAATGCTCCCCGGTCACCTCTCTCTCTCCTGCAGTGTTGAAGCGCTGCCGCGGGTTACCATGGCAACGCTCCGACGCTGACCTCTGCCGGGGCTCTCTAGAGAACAGCGAGCACCGGGCAGAGGAGGGTAAGGGAGGCAAGATGGGGCAGCGGGTGGTGAAAGAGGCAGAGAGTGGGGTCAAGAGGGAGAAAGAGGCAAAGGGAGGAAGGATCAGGAGACAAAAGGAGGGGGGCCAAGAAGAGGCAAAAGGAGGGGGGATCAGGAGAGAGAGAGAGAGGCAAAAGGGTGGGATCAAGAGTCAAGGAGAAGGAGGGGGATCAAAAGGAAGAGAAAAAGCCAAGGCAAAAGGAGGGGCTCAAGAGGGGGAGAATGAAGCAAAAGGGGGGAATCAAGAGGAGAAGAAAGAGTCAAAAGGGGAGAATCAAGAGTCAAGAGGTGGTGTGTGTGTGTGTATGTATGTATGTGTGTGTGTGTATATATATTTCAAGTGCTCACCGATACCAATTACAGATACTTTTTTTTGCGGTCATTTGCCAGTTTTCCAAGTACCTAAAGCATATAGCTACTTGAGAAAACTGGCAAATGACCGCAAAAAAAGTATCGGTAATTGGTATCAGTGAGTACTTGAAAAAAGTATCGGTACTCGTACTCGGTCTTAAAAAAGCGGTATCGGTGCATCTCTAGTATTCTATTACCTGAAAACAAAACCAGCGATAATTATATGCACCTCCAGTCAAACAAAAGCCCATAGGAAACAACTAAAACCAAAGTGCAAGTAGCATTCTATTACCTACAGTCAGTGTTACCGCTTGTTTTGTGGTTACATTTTCTGTCGTAATCCTGCGCCTCAGAATGGAGTCGTAGAAGCCACAATGACAGTTTGAAAACCATCATTGTTCGAACAAAAGCAGTGCAGAATACAGTATGCATCATAGAAATCCGACAAAGTGCCCCCCTTCAACATATCAACCCCTGCCTTTGAAATTCGACTTATAGTGCTTTCTTTCTCCATTTTAATGTAATAAATATTGCTCCCCTTTGACATATTAACCCCCCTTTGAAATTCGTCTTTTAGTGCTTCTATGACCTTCTTGCTAAATGTTATCCATTTTAATTCGACAAATATTGCTCCCGTTCAACATTGTTTATTCACCAATTTAATTTGACATGCCCTTGTTGTATGTGTATTGCATAATTACCAGAGAGGTAGCAATGCATTGCAGTGTGTTTGCTACCCTTTTGTACTCTACACTGGTTTTGTTTTACCGTGGTTTTGCAATAGAAAACCAGTAAAACACGTCTGCAAAATACACATTGCTTGTTTTTAATGTAACGTCGGTTTTGGAGCAGGTAATAGTATAGAGCCCCTCATCTGTTAAATACAATACATTGAATGGCTGGCTAAGCTAACAGTTGGCAAATATAAAGTTATAATTGTGCATCAGAAATGTAATTCTCAGAGAGTAATGACCAGCTTAACTGGCTTTTCAAGATGTGGTGTTCCAGCTGTCATGAAGAAATTTGAAGAAATTGGACAAATTGAAGACAGAAAACACAGTGAAAGACCCAAAAAGTTGTCATCATCTGATGAACGGTACATAAATGCCACTATCTTGTGGGACAGAAGGAAATCTCGTGAGTGCTTGCTCAGCATCTGGCAGAGTCATGTGGCACCAAAGTACATGTTTCAAATGAAAAGTCTTTCAAGAAATGATCTTGTAGTGCATATTGACTATGAAACCATAGCAGATAGGCAACAAGAAGAGATTGCAGTATGTGAAAGACAAGAAGATGTGGAGTGACAACCAGAAAGCCTTATAGAGAGATGAGTTCAAATTTGAATTGGTTCACAAAGCAGCTGATATGTCAGAAGATGAGTTGGTGAGAAGTACATTGTTGACTTTAGCCTTCTTTGAAACATTGTGGTGGCTCTGTCTTGATCTGGGGGTGCATGTCAGCCATTGGTGTAGGGGATCTGGGCAAAAATGATGGAATTATGAATACTTAGAAGTATAAACAGTTCTTGATTGATCATGTCTCACCTTCAGGAAAATGACTAGTGTGCAACCGAAACATTCAATAAATTTATATTTTTTTTTAAAGACCTATGTGCTCATGTTTTATGTCCAGTATTGAATTTGTTCCTACATCTTGAATCTACCTGAAATGAGAGTACTTCCCAATGTTTCCCATTTATAGATATATACTATCAATACTGAGACGGTGTTGCCCATCTGTATTTGTTTGTGAATATTATTTTTGTGTTTGTAAAAGGGTCTGGACACCCGTTGAGTGCCAGAGAGGTATCCAACACTTTGCGTTATAAAGGGCACTCAAAGGGTTATGCCCGTTAGCCAAACCCAGAGAGACAGAGACACAGATAGCCCACACAGAGACAGACAGAATGTTGAGCTGAGTGTTTGAGGTGTGTTAATTGTGTTATGTAAGTATGTGAATCAGCAAGTAGGCTGTATATTATGTGTATTGAGGTGTTATTCATTATTCCCTAGCCAGTACAGTGAATGGTCTAATTCTTTACATGTGTGACTAATGTAGTTGTGCTTAGTGAAGTCCTTCCACAGTAAGTATATAGATGTTGTAACACACACACACACACACTGTAGAGGTAGACGTTGACTGCAACAGTGATGCCCCATTGCTTCCCTCCTGCAATGTGTTACTGTAGCAGCAAAGTGGATTTATGTTTGTCCATTTACATTTAGCAAATTTTATATTTCAGCATATTGTTTTCTTGAAGGGATAGTAATACTTGAAAATAATTTTATTTTATATTGCAGCCCTTAAAAAACATTAAAAATGATATAAGTCTGGGAGATATTCGCAAGTAAAATAAAGTAAAGTTCCCTTTTCCTGGCTGTTTCAGCCAAGTCTGCCATCTACTGGACAGATTTGAAATCCGGTCCACAGATCAACCGTCAGCTCTTTAGCAGGGCAGAGTTCACGATGTTTAAAAATAACTACTTCATTGGAACTGTGTACAAAGTGTGCCTGGCTTGCAAGCATACTTTGTAGACCATTCCAATGAAGAAAATCTTTTTAAAGATCGTGATCTCGGCACTTCTGGAGAGCCATGGCCGGTGAAGGAACCGGATTCCAAATCTGAGAGCTAGAACAGTGACCTCACTCAGGGGGAAACTTTGCTTGTGAATATATCCAAAACTTTGATAAGACATATAATTTTTCATGTTTTTTTTAAGGGCTACAATATAAAATACAATTATTTCCAAGTATTACTATCCCTTTAAGTAAAACATATATGTGCCCCCTCCTGAACACATACAGACTATTTACATGCCAGTGCATTTGCCAGGATTTATCAGCAGATCTGAGGGCTCCTCCAGGCTGCGCTGAAGCTGGCACAGATGCCTCTTCAGCAAGATGCCTGCCTGTTCGTCTCCAAACAAGTTGGATTTCTCAATAACGCTAGAATTATTCAGTTTAATACCAGTATGAGTATGAGCATCATTATGTGCATAATTTGTGTGATAGTTCCACTTTAAGGTACCATGCAACTCCCCCTTCCCGATCATAAAGGAGACAGGAACGGACAGTGCAGGCGCACAGATGCCTCTTTGGCAAGATGTCTGCGCTATTGTCTGCCAGTAAATCTCCAGACAAGTTAGATTTCTAAATAATGCCAGACTTACTAAGAATAATAAAAGTACTGCTATCCTTAACTCTATGTTACAAATGATTTGTGGGACACTTTAATATGCATATGTTTTACACGGAAGAATATTTTGAGATTTCTCTTGTTTTCAAGTATTTCCTGGAGAGATTTTAAAATACAAAGTAACATATTTACACAAAATAGAGAAACACTATCAAAAAGGTACCAGAAGGTTGGCTATGGATATCACGATAGTTGTGGTTATGTATTTTCAGCACAGGGAGATGCTTTAGGGGATATGGTTCTCTTTGGTTTCTGATGCAGCAGTTCATGTGGCAGAAGGCACTTACACCCCATAGCACTTACTCCTTCTGTGTCCCACCTACCTTCCTCTAGATCTGGTGTAGCCAACCCTGGTCCTCAAAAGCTACCTACTGTGCATGTTTTCAGTGTATCCCAGAATGAGCACAGGTGGGCAAATTAAAGTGACCAAGCCAGTGATTAATTCACCGGTGCTCATGCAGAGATATCTAAAAAAACATGCACTGTTGGTAGCAATTGAAGACTGCGGTTAGCTACCCCTGCTCTAGACTTAAGCTGTCACGAATAGGGCCCACTAATCCTTTTGTTTTCTGTGTTACATTTGTAGTGTTTTATGTCTGTATGTATGTCTATTCCCTATTGTACAGCACTGCAGAATACGTTGGTGGTATATAATTAAAGGATAATTGTATGCTATGTACACTGTACATATATAATATACTGTATCTATTAATCTGTGAGATAAAACCAGTGATAACACTAGTCACCTGCATTGGAATCCAGGCCATAATAAAGGTGCCAGACCAAGAATTTTCTTTTCTTCTTCCTTATTTAGCTATATAAGCTACTGGCAGCCTAATTTATTGTGACACAGCAGCTCTTAATTATACAGACTAACAAAGAGAGGACCTGCCAGTAGGGAGGAGAAGTTCGATTCGGGACACCCTCCACCAATAGCAGAAGAGATCAGTTCTTTGTCAAATGCCCTTAGATAATAAAACATAACAACTTTTACTTTTTGCTTAAAACATATATGAGTAATTTCCCTTTATTTGCTAAATGTAATACAAAGGTAGTTTAAAAATGTAGGTGATATATCAATCACCAACCCATTAAAGGAAAAAGTGGGCCATTGCTGCAGTATAACACACAACCAGATAGTTAGTATTTAAATGTAATAACGTTTGATCCTGTCTCTGGTAAAATGTATCTCCACTGAAGTCTCACCTATTGCAGGAGTGACCATTCTGTAGTTTTCCTATTTTTATAGTACTCTAGCTTTCATAATCCTCAGCCAGCGAAAGGTGGGCCCATGATAATGGGCACTGTAATTCTACAGGTTCTGGAGAACCCTGCATCAGTTATTCAAGGTGAAATGTATAACATCAAAACTGCAGCAACTCTGTAGAAAATCAGCTTCATGGAGAATAAATAAAAATTGCAATTTATTTAAATGGTGCTTTTAACAACTTGAATGCTAGATAGGTCTCCAGTGTATTGTTTCTTTAGCATTCAATGGATTATGACACATTTCAATGGGAATTTAAGATAACTCCCCTGTTCCCATGTCATTTTATGGGTTCTCTTTCAAGTGGGAGACTCATTAATGCATAGGATCCTTAGAATATATAATAGAGTTTTCCTCAACATCGCCCATGTGAACTAGGCCTAAGCATTCCTTTGTTTTACTCAGAATATTTTTTTTTCTTCATTAATGTAAGATCTTATCGCTGAATACATTTTCACTGTCATCCAATACAGGTTACTGGTAACACTGGGAGGCGATCTGCCCCTTTAAGTAGGCAGGAACATTTCTCTAAATGTATGCAGGGGGTGGAGCCTCCCCTCCCTCCTAGGCTGCTCCTCAGTCAGCACAAGCCAGAATGATTTGTTCCTCGGTGTGTTCACACCAGGTGGAGAACATCTCTCTTCAAACTTTAGTTTCTTTATTATTTTTGCAAATATGGAATACCACCATTAGGCGGGTTACCATGGCTGTCAAATGCCCTCTTTAAAGTGGCTAGCACAGCGTCCAGGGTACTTCTGGTGGACCTTTTGCCCTGATGAGGGAACAACTTGATTTCAAGTACTTCCCTGGGGATTATCCTCTGTGGTAATTCTTTACTCATTTGGTAACCTGAAGAAAGAAGTCCAGCAGAAAGGAGAGCCACCCTTTGAGTGCCGAAGGTCCACTTGTCCCTCAGTGTCCCTTCATTGGGCTTGTACCTGGGAGTTCTCATTGTGCACTCCAGCACTCTTTGGGTGTTTTTCTGTATCTTGCAATGTATATGCAATGTATATGTGTATGTCTTGGGTTTTGGAGCAGTTTATGTGGGATTTAACCCTTTCTCTGCTGGGTTTTCCAGTTTTATGGGAATTTTAGGATATTTCCTTGGTGGTGTAATGTTTTCTTGCATAGTACATGTGTTTGCTATGTGTTATGGAACTTTTATCTTAAGGAGTAATTTTATTCGAAATTATGTTCCGTGCCTTTAAGCGCGATTTTCCCGCATAGACGCCATTGCTCCTTTACTCTCTATGGGCTTACACTGTGTGGGACGTATCTCTGGAACCGCTTCACATAGCGACTTCAGAGTGGGCTCATTTTGTTTGTCTTCCCTTGCTCTATCATCAGGCTTTGTGTTTGAGTGTGTTGGGGGATTCGGGGGGCTTCGGGAACTGTTTTGGAGTACTTGGTGAGAAAAACTACATTTCCCATGAGCGCTCGTTTCGCGCCCTTTTTCTGATTGGCTCCCGTCGCGGCAGCCATTTTCTGAGTTCTTCTCATCGAGTATACTACGCAGGGACCGGACCTTCTCCCTCTCCTCTGCTGATTAACCCTTCGCTTGCCAGATAAGTTTAGTTTTAAACGTTTCTGGGGTGAATATTTAATCTTTCACACTTTAATTGGGTGATTCCTATCTGTGGGGTATATCTGACGCTGTGAGCATGTCTACTCCACTTGAGCCTGGGACTAGACCTAAGACGAAGGAGGCTGGGGTATCTGTCTCCCCCATTGCGTTTTGCTCCTCCTGTCACTCAGGGCTACCTAGAGAATTTTCTGGTCATTTATGCCCAGCTTGTGCGGAAGGTCATGGCAGCAACCCAGGGCCTTCCAGCCACGCTATTGAGCCAACATGGGTGAAAGAGTTCAAGGCTGCAACTAGGGATCTCAGATCCACTCTTCAGCTCTTTCCCTCTCAGGTTCAGGGGGCTCTTCAAGTATGGCAGACCCCCTCCACTGTCAGGGCCTCCCTGCCCAAGCCACAGGGAGCTCCTGACATCTGATGCTTCTGAGGAAGAATTGTTGCAGGATTCTGATGTTGAGGATGGTACAGTTATTGAGTCTACCAGATCGGCTGGAGACCCTTTTGAATGTGATCCTGAACTCTTCTGTGGGTTTGATCAGGGCTGTGCTGACCACCCTCAATCTCCCCTTGTGCCAGGAGACTCCTCTTGACCCAACGGATGTGTTTCAGAAACCTTCAAAGGCTGTTACTTGTTTTCCTACTAACCCTACTCCTGAACGTTTAGTTTCTGATGCGTGGAAAAATCCTGATAAGTCCTCTTCAGTCTCAAAAAAGTTTGCCAAACTTTATCCTTTTCCTGAGACTGAATTGGCTAAATGGGTTCATCCTCCTAAGATGGATGCTTCAGTTTCTAGGTTGTCTAAATCTACTGCTTTGGCTGTATCTGATGCTTCTGCTTTACAGGATTGGACTGACAAAAAGTTAGAGACCTGTCTTAAGTCTATTTTCGCCTCTATTGGTACTGCCATGCGACCAACTTTCGCTGTGGCATGGGTTAACCGGGCCATTGCGGTCTGGACTGAACAACTTACTGTGGCGGTCCGCCAAGATGTGCCAGTGTCAGAGCAGTTGCAACTACTTGCTAATATTTCTGAAGCTCAGAATTATGTTTCTGACGCTGCCTTTGATGCTGTTCGCATGATGGCGATGGCTTCCACTTCTTCTGTGGTGGCTAGACGTGCTCTTTGGCTAAAAATTTGGTCTGCTGACACCGCTTCCAAGAAAGTTTTGCTTTCTTTGCCCTTTCAAGGGACTTCCCTGTTTGGATCTGATCTAAAGGAATTGATTAGCGAGGCTACTGGGGGTAAAAGTACTCTTCTACCCTCGGTCTTTAAGAAGGAATTCCCAGCTAAGCGATATCGGTCCTTTCGTTCCTTCCAAGCTGAGACACGCCCCACGTCCCAGGCGGTTCCGCCTGCTCCACGCGCCTCCTCCAAGCCCAAACAGTCCTGGAAGCCCAAGGTTGTCCCCAAGACCAAGGCTTCCAAGACTGCTTCGGCATGACTCGCCGAACCCGGGTCCGAATCCAGCTGTAGGTGTAACGGTTTTCTGACACTCAGACCAGGGCATGAAGTAAAAACACAGTTTTATTGAAACAGAAATGTAAAACAATGCCCCTAAGGGCCAGCACAGGGATAACAGTAATGACAATACTGACAAAGTGAATGCACACAATGGTAGTGATATGTGCTATGTATAGATGGGGAATAACCCCAAGGGGTTAAAAGGTGCAATAGGAGAGATATAGTCAAGATTGGCCAACGCCCAGGATATATAGCAGTCTCTGGAACACAGTCTCTCAGTAACTGAATAGGAGTAAAGTGTCTGCACTGAATTCACTCTCGAGTTGGAATAGGAATGCGCACCAATGCCCAGAGCTGAGCCAATACCACCTCCGTGGGCTTAAGAGGAATGCTACTGCCAACGCTGAAGTAACCAGAACCAGAATCGCCCTAACTGGAAATAGTAGTAACCCTGCATGTGCCAATTGGATTGTGCCCTGACACCCCTTGGGTGCCTATACTGACGGTTACTGCACAAGCTGTAAAAAGCTGGCGCACTGGGAAGTGCAGTGGATAGCGTAACCTCTAGCGTATGTAGGCCGGAGCCAGAACACCCCTCCGGTGCCGTTCTCAATTCTCACAGTAGGAGCGAACAGACTACCAGACTCCGAACACCGGGCAGACAGTGCTCTGAGGGAGGATAACAGGCAGTAATAGAGGTACTCAGAGTAGAGGCTCAGATCAGTAACCGTATGCTTGGCAAGTGATATAGGAGGCACGAGACCGGAGACTACAGGCACTGCAAGGGTTAAGTGGTTCTGTACTGGAGCGAGCACCTTAGCAACCAGCAGAAGGCAAAGCAACCTCAGGCTACAGCTAGACGATAGTGAGAGGAACAGTGAGTCACTTAAACAGTTCAGAATGTCGCCGGAGCGACCGGAGTGGTAGTGGAACACCGGAACAGCAGACATGACCGGAGCGGCAACCGGAACAGGATCAACACTGCAGCAGACACAACAGCCGAAGAACGGATCAATCACGGAGCAGGATCACCAGCCAGAACTGGGTCAATCACGGAGCACGGTCGTCAGCCAGAACCGGGTCAAATCACGGAGCAGGGTCGTCAGCCAGAACCGGGTCAATCACGGAGCAGGGTCGTCAGCCAGAACCGAGTCAAATCACGGAGCAGGGTCGTCAGCCAGAACCGGATCAATCACGGAGCAGGATCAGGAGAGGAGTCAGACAAGCCGGGTCGGTACACAGGAGACACTGGAATTCAGCAACGAGGCACAGGAACACCACGAAAGGGCAACTGACAAGTGCCCAAACTCCAGCATATAAAGGCACATCCTGGGCGGGCCAATCAGCCTCCTCCAATGCACAGGCAATTCAGTCAAGATTGACAGAAAAACACAGGGACCGTGATACACCTACCTTCCAGGTAGGAGACAGAATGTGGTTGTCTTCCCATAATTTGCACCTCCAGGTTCCTTTTAACAAATTGGCACCTCAATTCATTAGTCCTTTCTGTGTGTTGCACAAGATTAACCTGGTGGCTTATGCATTGGAACTTCCAGCCAATATGCGCATTCATAATGTCTTCCGTGTTTCCCTGTTGAAGCCCTTGGTCTGCAACCGGTATACCTCCGCTCCTGTCCGTCCTGCTCCCGTGAGATTTGCAGATCACGAAGAATATGAAGTACAAAATATTCTGGACTCCCTTTTGGTTTGAGGGCGCCTACAGTACTTTATTAATTGGAAGGGATACGGTTCAGAGGAGCGCTCCTGGATTCCAGCTGATGATGTTCACGCTCCTCTCTTGGTACACAGATTTCATTCGCACTTTCCTGACAAACCCCAGCCAGCTTTGCAGAGTGGGGGTACCGTCACAGCTTACCTTGGTTCTAGCGCCACCGATTCAGGCACTGCTTGAAATGACGCCAAAGGTGTCAGTGGCCGTCCATGCCTCACTGATGATCGCAGATATATGGCAAGTGGTTGGATGCATCAGAGCAGATGCCTCATCTGCAGGAGCGAGGCTTCAGTATGTAGCAGGCCTCTGTTTTATGTGTTGCTTCCTGTAGTTGTCTCTTACCTACTTCCTCCCTCTGAGCTGCTCCTCCTACCTACTTCCTGAGGAGGGGTTTAAAGGGCAGACTGAGTCCTGACTCAGTTGCCCTTGCGTTGTTGTACAATACAGTTCTATTTCCTTGGGCTCTGTGTATGACCTGGCTTGTCTGACTACCCTCTCTGGTGCTGACCTGTGGCCCTGTCTGACTATTCTCTTGTTTGTCCTCTGTACCTAGCAGACACCCAATCTGGTGCGGACCTGGGGCTCTGTCTGACTATTCTCCTGCCTTATCCTTCGATAGTGGACACCCAATCTGGTGCAGACCTGTGGCTCTGTCTGACTATTCTCCTGCCTTATCCTTTGATAATGGACACACTCTCTGGTGCTGACCTGTGGCTCTGTCTGACTATTCTCTTGTTTGTCCGCTGTACCTAGCAGACACCCAATCTGGTGCAGACCTGGGGCTCTGGTAGACTAGCTTATACTGACTGCAGGAATGAGTCAGATACCAGCTTCCTATTACTGACTGCAGGCGTGAGTCAGTTTTCCATTTCCTATTACTGACTGCGGGTGTGAGTCAGGTATCCTTCCCATGGTTCTGTATCTAGACATTGTGTTCCTGCTCCTGTTCCGTTCCAGTTCCTGGTTCCTGCAGAGACTACCAGTGGCTTTGGCTTAGTCTCTAGCAGTGTGGTCAATCTGGGCAGAGCTTAAGGACCTCATTAGGGAGGCCACTGGGGGTAAGAGTACCCTGTTGCCTTTAGTTCCTAGGAAGAAGCCTCCGGTGAATCTGAATTGTTTTGTTTTGTTTTTTTTGTCCCTTTCAGACTGCAGCGCACGCCACGACCCAGGCAGTTCCCCAGTCTCTGCGTTCCTCCACCAAGCCTAAACAACAATGGAGACCCAAGCAGTCCTCCATCAAGCCCAAGGCTTCCAAACCTTCTTTGGCATGACTCGCCGAACCCCGGTCCCCACGCTCCAATGGGTGGTCATTTGTGCCATCTCCTCAGTGTCTGGACAGACACTGTGGCGGATCAGTGGGTTTTGCAGGTTGTCTCAGAGGGGTACAAGATCCCTTTCACCTCTCTTCCTCCGTTCAGGTTCTTTTCTTCTCACACTCCTCAAGGAGTGGAGATGCGCCATCCCTTCAACGCAGCAATCCAGACCCTTTTGGACAAGGAGGTTCTGGAGCCGGTTCCCGATCCGGATCAGGGGTTGGGTTTCTATTCCAACCTGTTTGTGATTTCCAAGAAGGGCGGCGGCTGTTGTCCGATTTTGGACCTCAAAAATCTTAATTCCTTTGTGGTCAAGACCCATGACCACCAGGAGTCCCTCCTATCAGTGATCGCAGCCATATCTCCCGGGGAATTTCTCTCCTCTCTGGATTTTCGGGATGCATACCTGCATACTGCCATTCATCCAGAGAGCTGGCAGTACCTCCGGTTTGCTTGCAACCAAAGGCATTTTCAGTTTTCTGCTCTTCCTTTTGGTCTGACTACAGGTCTTCAACTGGGTCCTGGGTGCTTTAGTGTCCGTCCTCCAGGGCCGGCATCAGAGTCACTCCATACATGAACGACTTGCTCCTGAAGGCCCCCTCTCCTGAACGCCTTCACCAGCAGGTCAAGACTACATTCATGAATTCACCTATCATGGATGGATTCTCAACATGAACAAGTCGAATCTTGTACTTTTACAGAGACTGGTCTTTCTGAACCTTCACTTCAACACAAAACAGGGCATGGTGTTTCTCATGGACGAGGTGGCTCACCAGATCACCCACAAGGTGTCTGCTGTTCTGGCTTCTGATCCAGTTCCTGCCAAGAAGTTAACCTCTCTAGTGGGGAGGTTCGTATCCTCCATAGAAGCGGTTCCGTTTGCTATGGCTCACACCAGGAAACTTCAGAGGTTTGTGATCCAGGTGTGCAAAGGCAAGCCAGACCTTCTGAAGATGTCAGTGTCTCTTCCTCTTCATGTGGAGCTCTGTCTGTCATGGTGGCTCAACCTCTCCAATCTGCTGAAGTGCAGGCCCTTCCTGGTTTCCTTGCTGGAGCTTTGAGTGATATGTCATGCTGTCCTGTACTGGATGTTCAAGCTGGAGAGATGCCCAGTTCGAGTCTAGTCTGACAATGCCACGGCCATTGTTAACATCAACAAGCAAGGCGGAACAAGAAGTCTTGCAGCTTGACTGGAAGTTGAAGCTATTTTATCTTGGGCAGAAGAACATGTTCCTGCCATATCAGCCATTCATATTCCAGGCATAGACAACGTTCTAGCAGACATCCTAAGTCGACATACAGTGGACAGTAGAGAGTGGGAACTGCATCCAGAAGTGTTCAGCCTCATTGTCCAGAAATGGGGACTTCCTTGCGTCGACCTGATGGAGACATGGCACAACTGGAAGGTTTCATTGTTCTGCTTCCACTGGAGGGACCCTCTAGCTCTGGCGATGGATGCCATGTCGATTCCCTCTGGCGTACATCTTTCCTCTCATTCCCATGCTACACAGGGTGTTACTGAAACTGCGTTTGGAGGGTTCTCCAGTCATTATGTCAGCTTGGTTTCCGGAGTTCCTGGATCTTTCCATGGCTTTCCTGCCGTCTGGATCTTCTTCTACAGGGGTACATGTGGAAGGAGGATGTACATTGTCTAGGTTTGATGGCGTGGAAATTGAACCCTCAATGCTGAAGAAGAAGGGTTTCTCTTTGGGTGTGGTGGCCACTATGCTTAGTGCCCGCAAGCCTGTTTCCTCTAAGGTGTACCATAGAGTCTGGTCCGTTTTTTTCTCCTGGTGTGTTCCTAGGGATCTTTCCCAGGAATTAGATCTTCCGACGGTCCTGTCCTTTCTACAGGATGGAGTGGATAAGGGCCCCAGCTTGAGTTGCCTTAAGGTCCAGACTTCTGCGCTCTGTTTTCTTTCAGAGACGCATTGCTATCCTTCCAGATGTCAGGGTTTTCTTTCAGGACGTTGCTCATGCTCATCCTGCCTTCAAGAACCCTGCTCCTCAGTGGCATCTTAACTTGGCTTTGGGCATCTTTCAGCTCCCTCCATTTGAGTCTTTGGCTACTATTCCTTTGTGTCTGCTGACTTGGAAGATGGCTTTTCTCCTGGCGATAGTGTCTGTTCATCGAGTTGCTGAATTGCATGCCCTGTCTTGTAAACCACCCTTTTTTGGGGGGTTTCACAAGTCAAGGTGGTTCTTCGCACTATTCAGGAGTTTCTCCAGAAGGTGGTCTCTGAATTCCACATTAATCAGAAAATTGTGGTGCCAGCTTTCTGTCCTGACTCTACATCTGACAAAAGAAGGGACCTTCACTTGTTGGATGTGGTGCGATGCCTTAAGTTCTTTTTGCACCGCACTGAGCCTGTTCATCAGTCTGACACACTTTTCTCATTCCTGAAGGTCCCAGGGCAGGGAGACCGGCATTCAAGGTGTCCATAGCTTCTTGGATTAAGTCTTCTATTTGTAAGGCTTACTCATTGAGGAAGAAGCCTGTTCCATTTTGCGTCACGGCTTATTCTACCAGATCTATTGGGGCATCTTAGGCTTACAAGAATCAGGCCTCAGCTGATCAGTTGTGCAAGGCGGCTACTTGGTCGTCTGTGCACACCTTTTCTGAGGAGGAAGATCCTGGAGGCAGTTTTGCCTGTCTAGGGTCTTCTTCAGTACCTTTAGTACACCTTAACTGTTGAGCACGGTTGGCTCTAGTTTCTGTGTGCTGTGTTACAGTTCCTGGTGTGTTATACCCCAGTTTTTGTGTCAGTTGACACTTTATTTTTGTTGTAGGGCTGCTTTATGATCTGATGTTTCATATGTGCTCTGGTGACTTTGGGGGACCTGCCCCTGGTCCTTGCCTTACTTCCCACCTCCGGGAAACTCAATGTTTGGACATCCCAAAGTTACCAGTAACCTATATTGGACGACAGAGAAAATAGGATTTTAGTTAAATCCTTTTCTTTTAGTCCATATAGGTTACTGGTCTCCCACCCTGTCAAGGGACCATGCTTGGTTCTCCTGTGACTGAACGTGGGAGTCCTTTGAGGTTCATGCTCACAGGAGTCTTCTTTTTTCATCTTGCTACCTACTCAATAGTTAGCGTATCAATCTAACTGGATGGGGATTGGCTGGTGACCAGCTAAGGAGGGAAGGAAGACTCCACCCTGCATTTCTTTCCAAGAATTGTTTCCTGCCTACTTAAAGGGGTTGTCGCCTTCCCAAAGTTACCAGTAACCTATATGGACTAAGAGAAAAGGATTCCATGAAGTTCAACCTTTGCCTAATTATAACCCAGAAAAATTAGAATTATATGAGCCTTCCTGCCTCAAAAATGAGCATTAGTCTATTTACAAGAACTTCATGTTTACATACTAATACCCAGTATAAACCTGTTTATTCTTTCTTGCTAGAAATGCATCTAATCATCTCTTAAATGTAGCCATTCCATTACCACATCATTGGTCAGAGAATACTACAGTTTAACAGACCTTACTGTAAAAATACCCTTCCTCTGCTGAAGTTGAACACTACTTTCCTTTCATCTTAAAGGGATAGTAATGTTTCACAAAAACAGCAGCTCCAATTAATCTTCATAGTATTTGGGCCATGGAGAATGTTATTTCAATGCTGTCAGAGTTGTAGTTCAAGAGTAATTGAATGATGAAGTTTCCCCCCCACCCCTTTTACCTAGTGTAAGCCACCTCCACTCAGATGTGGAATCTGGTCTCTGCGATCTACCTGCACACCACCTTGCTGCTCTGAGGTGAGCAGTGTTACATCTTAAACTACAACTCTGACAGTACTAAAATAACACTCTCCATGATCCAAATACTATGAAGATGAATTGGAGCTACTTTTATTGTGAAACGTTACTATCCTTTTAAGGAGTGGCCCCTAGTTACTTGGCCAGGCCTTAGAATGAAAAGCTCATTAAAGAGATCATTGTATTGACCTCTTATATACTTGTACATTGTAACAAGATCTCCTCTTAGTCATCTTTTCTCTAGAGTAAATAAAACAATTTTCTCTAATCGTTCCTCATACGTCAAATCCTCCAGTCTCTTAACCCCTTAAGGACCCTTGACGGTCCTTAAAGTAAATCCAGCCATGACGTACCAGGAACGTCATGGAATTCTGGGCTCCCCGCGCGGCTGCACTCTGTTCGGGGAGTCCAGAATCGGATTCAATTAAAAAAAAAATGCTCTGTGGTCCTTAAATGACCGCCGCATGCATGCTTGGCCGGTCCTTAAGGGGTTAATTTTGTTGCTGTTTGCTGCAGTCTATCAGTTCTAGAATATCCTTTTTCAGAACTGATGCCCCAAACTGCACTGCATATTTTAGGTGAGGTTTTACCAACAATTTGTACAATGGCAAAATTATGTTATGCACTCATGCTTCAATATCCTTTTTATGCAAAACAGGACTTTGTTTTCTTTTGCTACTGCTTTTTAAGAATGATCACTGTTTCCAAGTTTACAAGGAATCCCAGATCTTGATCTCCTAAAATGATTCCAGTAATTACATAAGTTGCATTATGATTTGTTCATCCCAAACACATAACCTCAAGGCTGGATTTTCCAATACACAGAGTAGGCAAGTCCCTAGTGCTCCAGATTTGGAGGAGTGCTGCAGCTGTGCTGGATACAACCACATTCTGAATTATGGGTGTGGCCATTTATTTATTTATTTATTTTATTTTTATTATTTTTTTTTTAAATCCTTGCTTGTTATATGCCATGGTTTATTTTCTGTGCCAGCAAACAGTGGATGGGACTGGGAGTTGGGTCATGTAAGGAGTGGGAATGTGGCTATGGACAGAACTAATGGAGCCTACAGTGCCATGCTTTGGGGTGCCTGTGATGTAAATTCAGCCCTGCAGAACTTTACACTTTTCTACATAAAATTTTGTATTCCATTTGTTTGCGCAATTTGTCATTTTATGTAAATCCCTCTGTAAAGAACAAACATCCTGCTCTTATGTATTAGTGTTGTCTGCAAATATTGAACTTTTGCTTTCTGTACCCATTTCCAGGTCATTTATAAACATGTTAAAAAGCAGTGGACCGAGTACTGAAACCTGAGGTACTCCACTCTCAGCTTTAACTGTATTGGAGAATTTTCCATTTACATTAACATTTCCATTCCCAGTAACTGTTTCCTATCCTTCAGCCTGTTTTCTATCCATAAACCCAATTTCCTTATTGTATACACAGCCTCATGTGTGGCACTGGGCAGGACAAGCAATGGCACATGGGAGTGAAAAATGTGAGTTGTAGCACCATTGAGAGGTTATCATGCCTAGAACAAGACACTTTACCTTGTTTGTGCTTGATGGGCGCTCCTCACAATTGTTTGTCTCCTTAAGCATAAGGGCATCCCAAGCATGGGCCCTTGCTTCCATGTGCCTAGAGGGTTTCAGCTGCAACACACCGATGAGGCCCACATAGGCCGAAAAGTACATCTGTGGTTTTGCTGTCTGTCTCATGCGGAGAGGATTTGCCTGACATTTCGGAGCTGGACCGTCTGTGGGCAGGACCAGTCTGATATGGATATGGAGATTTCTTCTATGCAGTGGCACATGGGAGTGAAAAACGTGAGTTATAGCACCATAGAGAGGCTACCATGCTTAGAACAAGACACTTTACCTTGTTCGCGCTTGATGGGTGCTCCTCACAATTGTTTATATCCCTAAGCATGCTCACAAGCCTGTTTACATGTATAACAATTTCAGTTTATATCTGGATAGTTAAAATCTCCCATAATTATAGAATTTCCAAAATGTGCAGCTTTTTTTCATTTGCAATAATAGTGGGGCCTCAACGGGTTTGGGAGAGGAAGAGACAGCTAAGCCAGTAACTGGATGGTTGTACGAGACTGACTCTTGGTGCAGCCAATAGCAGAGGACAGCTGGTGGCTCTGTCAAATAAGGTTTTCGAGAAGGACATGATTAAAGGGGAACTACCACCCCGCAATAACTTTACATGTATTCAGTCTTCATCTGGTGACTAGCTGCTTAGTAGCCACTTGGCTCCAAAAGGGACTGACAGCGCAGGCGCATGGACGTCACTGTGACGAGATGTCAGTGCTTCCTGCTCCTGTGAGCATCAGAAAAACTGCAAAATCTTTGAAACCGGGTAATATTTCAGACGACTAGCGCTACTAAGCAGCTAGTCGCCAGATGAAGACTGAATACATGTAAAGTTATTGCGGGGTGGTAGTTCCCCTTTAATATTGAGCCCCAAATCATAATTACAGTAGCGATATGCATAATTGTAGTTGTAATTTCAAGAATAATTGCAGCATTACAGAAAAATAGACCTTTTTAGGCGGACAGGCAGTGGCAGGGATTTTGTAATAGACGACCTCTGCACCTGCGCTGTCAGTCCCTTCCGGTGCCTTTAGGCACACAGGCATTCAACTCACCAATCGTGGAGCTGGAGGGGACGGACAGCGCAGACTCAGAGATGCCGTCTCTGCAAGATATCAGCGCTGTTCCCCGCTGCCTGCCTGCATGAAAGGTTCTATTTTTGTCTAATGCAGCAATTATTCTTGAAAATACAACTACGTCTATGCATTATCACTAATGTGATTATAATTTGGGGCTCAATATTAATCTGATGAAAGTTCCGCTTGAATTTCAGTTATAAACGTTATGAATGGAAGTCTGCATGGGTGGACAAACACACAAGAAACCTGACATTTGACACGGTCATTAAAATTCAAAACAGCACAGTCCTTAAGCGGTTAAGCTGGATGCCCCTACACATAAATGTGCCAAGACATTTGTTGGGAACAACTGTAGCACAGAATACATTCGATGCAGTGCAGAATAATTGGTTTACATTCTTTTTTCAGAGGTTAAGCCACCAGTGGTGTATAGGATGCATCTAATTATAGTAATTAACCCTTTTAGTGCCAGAGAGGTATGCAACACATTTCAATTGTTTTGTACATCTCTGGCACTCAAAGGGTTAAGTCTAACAGCCATTGTTCATTCTGCAGGCTTGTTCCTTCTACAGGAGTATTAATTTACTAAATATGGCATTCCACTTCTTTTGTATCAAGTACTTCAGTCTTCAGATGCTCCCTGTGTGGATACGATATTCTTATGCCTGTAATATCAGAATGTTGTTATTTTAATGCAGACGGCATTCTGATATCACTGTTTTCAACACAACATTTTTAATGCGCCCAATAGAGGGCGACATTTTCAAAGTGAACCCAACCATTTTGCCTAACATACTTCTTGCATTCACCAACATACAATTCATTTTGTCATTATTATATACTACATCTGAATTTAATAGGATTTCATCCCACTTAGCTAGTTATCTCCACCCTCATGATCTTTTACTTTTACACAGTTCCTGCTTAAACTATCTACCCCATTTTATTAGCTGTGCAGCTTTCCTAGGTTAAAAGCTTCTCCACCCTTCTAATCATGTTATCCCCTATCACTGTTGCACCCTTTCCAATAGGTGCGGTGAAAACCCAAAACGCTCCTTCCTACACCAATACTTAATCAATGCATTAAGCTCACTGAGCTTCCTTTGCCTATATGCACTGGTGCATGCATGGTACTGGTAATATTTTATAAAACTCATTGTTTGTTGCAAATACACGTTTTCAACAGCTCAAAAGTAGACTCTACAAATGGACATCACCCAGTGGTCAGTGCAGAAACAAAATAGATTATATCCTTGGTAGAAGATGGTAAAGAAATACAAAGATTGTGGAACAGATTATGAATTTCTGGTGGCAAAAGGTAGTACAAAATGATCTCCCAACAAGATTAGACATAGAACATATCCCACTGGTGTACACTGTTGAGGTGAAGAACTGCTACATTGCCTTAAGTTTACTTGATAAAGAACCTGATGAGCTTTGGGTTCAAATAAAGAACATTATAAAAAAGGTGGCACAGTGCCATTTATCAAAACCACCAAAAAGGTAGATATCTAGGTCCCTCTCAGGTGAAGAAGTAAGACTGCTGAATTCAGAGAAAGGTAAGATGGGATAAGGAGGCGTATTCCACTTTACAATATCAGGAGATGGAAATATATAACCAAAAATGAAAGAGTTGGGAAACATTTAAGAAAAGCAAGGTGATCACAAGGAAGTTCACCCCTGGAATTTCAGTGATTAAGGAGAAGCATGGGAAATACATCACAGAAGAAGAGAAAATAAAAAGAAGATGTCAGGAGTACAGAAATGTGCTTCACAGACAAGATGACAATGTGGCTGTTTATTTTGAAGGGCAAGAATTCAGGGAATAAACACTTCCACTAGCCTGTGACGTTTGCTGGGCTCTGCGACAGCTGCCATACAGAATGCCTGCAGGAACAGATGGCATGCTCACTGAGCTAATCAAATCAGGTGAAGATAAGGCCATCAAAGTACTAACCCACATATGCCAGTAGATTTGGAGAAAACTAGCAGGACTTAAGGAATGGAAAAAACCTGTGTTCATCCCCATACCAAAGAAGGGAGATGTAAAGAAGTTTGCAAACCACAGGATAATCACACTAATATCACATGCAAGTAAAAGGCCTTTTAAAGATATTGAAAAATAGACTAGAACCTTGGCTCAAGAAATGCCACAAGAATAAGCTAGGTTTAGGAGAGGAAGAGGAAAAAGAGATCAAAACAGTGACAAGATGGATTCTGGAAAAGCAAGAGATTTTCAAAAGGATGTATTTGTTTTGCAGACTACAGTAAGGCCCTCGACTCTGTAGACCATGGTAGAATGTGGAATGTGCTAAGAAATATGGGTGTTCCAAAACACCTGACAATATTTATATAGAACTTGCATGATGATCAGAAGACAGCAGTGAGGAAGAAACTTGGAGAGACAGAGTGGCTTACTATCAGAAAACAGGGCTGTATCCTATCACCATATCTTTTCATGAGAAAATCATGAGAAAAACTGGGACTGGATATTGAGATTGCAGGATGAAATATCAATAAATAAAGTGCAACAGAGCTCGACAAAGGATAATTTCTTAAGATCTATTTATATTACAAACAAACAGCTACTATGCCACATAGGCATATAATTTTCATTAACTAAAGGGTGATAGGTCCACCTTAAGATTAAGGTTAAGATTACAATGTGCACAATTCGAGATCCTATGTTCCCGTTAGTAACAGTCATGTCCTCCTCCACGGACATGAAATGTAGGACTGATATAAGGTTGTCTACTGAATCGAGAAGTAAAGGAACAATGCAAATAAGCCGTTAGGATTTTCTGGTCATAGTAAAGCAAGTAGGAGGTATTATTAAGAGATGTTAGTTCTCCTTTATGATCATAATTGAGCTCAATCAGACAACTGATGTACACAGAGAAATGGCTTTTTCAGCTTCAATACTATTGCACTGTGATTGTCCCCTTTAATTTCACTATCTTTTAATTTAATTCAAAAATAGGTGGGAGGTGGATTGTAAAAGTAATTAAATCAAACTCCAGATCTACTGCAATTATGTTGAGAGCTTTTTACAGCACAACAATCTTTCATTAAATGACCTGTGTGTGTAGAGGGCTCCTCTAATGCAGCCTGTTTTCTGGAGACCTCCGAGAAGCCACTGTGATATAAGGAAGCTACACTCGGCCCTCCCAGTCCAATGACATATGGTATATGTTACACTCGATTAGACCAGGAAGCAAAAATCTATATTTTTTAACTGCTTCAGAGTTCATTGTTCCACTTGGTGTCCAAGCAGTCCATTTATAGTTCATTTTTTTATCAAGACAGTTATTCTATTGCTTTTTATGGGAGGGGGGAGTCACTGGCTACAGTCCTTAATAGAACATTCAAATGTAATACTTACAGCTCCATCACGTTATGACAGTTTGAAATGTTATAACTTCTGAATAAAGCAACTGCCAGCAACAGTAAAATCTCTAATATATATATATATTTTTTTTTTTCTCTGCATAACAAAGGTTTACTATTCGTTTAAATGGGGCTATCAACATTTGAATGCTGGAATGGTCTCTATAGCATTGTTTCCCAGTGATTTCCAACCTGCATATCACTGAGCATTTAGGTATAGTAGTGAAGTGTGTCTTTGATTCCAAAATACATTCACTGAGTTTTTTCCTGCAAACAAATAACAGAAGTGTTGGTTTTTCAATTGCATGTGTCATGGCAACCATTTCCCTCACTTTGTTTCCTCATTTTGATACCTATCTTTCATTCCTCTGCTCATCTTCAGCATGCACTCCCCTCACTCAGCCCATGGACCCTTACTGTAAGTTGAGAATAATAGGACAAGTTTTGGAATGTCCATCAGAACTCACATAGATAGAGTGTTGATAGAGGGTTGGGATCAATTACATGTTATAATTTTATCATTAATTTTTATCTACAAATTACACCATTGACTTCAATAAGAGTTTTTTAAGATCAGACCAGTGATAATACATCACCTGCAGTGGAATCTAATGTTGATGTTAGTTTTTAGTGGAAAGGGATCTAAGTGTTAAGATATTGAGGCTAGACATGCCGAAACCACCTTGATGATTAAGTCTTTATAGACAAAAGATTTCAGAGATGGGAACTCTGTTATATCTCTGTGTTGCTGGCACATGGATTGTAAATCTGTCTATTGCTACTTACCATAACAGGGATATATCGGTATTCCAGCCCAGCTGTTGCTCGATCTGCTATTTGCACAAACCACTCTTGTTTGCAAACCTGTCTGTGTTTACTCTTAGCCTTGTGAGAACACAACTGTGCCGTCTGTGATTTTGATATGTTTCATACATAGAACACTATGATGCATTTTCTGTTATCTGGTTCATTTTGGGATACTGCCAAGAACCAGATGACAAAGATCAATATGGGGGGGACGGTTTTTAATCTTTTTATGATCCCCACTTTGTACATTCACATTTATTTTCAGGAGCACTATTTTTTCCCATCTTTGCATTGTTGGGGTAAACGCCAAGCATTCTGTAAACTAGCAGCAGTGAAATGTAAAATTAGTTGGAACTTGTTTTTCATTATTACTTATGAACCCCCTTTGACACTATACACATTTGCAGTGTTTTTCTGCTCATGCTTTACAAAGTCACCAGCAATGGAGGGGTAAACTCATAATAACAGTAACAGGCTAACCGAACTTGCCATTAATCTCCTGATTGACTGGGGACCCGTTGATAACCGTGTGTTCCAGTTGCCTTGGCAACAGATGGTTTAATCTTGTTAAAAAGTTTTTGTTTCTATTCCAAGGGACATTGTAATCTAAAAATATCATTAACCCTTTGAGTGCCAGAGGGGTACGCAACGCATTGCTTTGCAATGCGTTGCGTACCCCTCTGGCACTCAAAGGGGTTAATGATTTTGAAAGTGCTTCATATTTTTCATAGGCCATTATTTATTTAGAAAACAAGTTTTTGAGTTATTTACACTTATAGATTACTCTAATTAAGACATGCCGTGCAGTCACTTCCTATCTTGCCTCCCCCCCTCATTGACTCTTAGCCCATTAAATGCTAGGTGAGGTGGGCAATGTATGTTGGGGTGGTGCAATGAGTGGGGCAGGTTATGCAGCGCTAAGATAGGAAGTGCATACATGATATACCTTAATTACAATAAGCTGTAACTCTAAATAACTCAAAAAAAATTGTCTAAATAAAAAAAATGGCTAAAACAACACAGTTGATTTTGAGTGTTATTTCATATTCCCAATACCTCTTCCTCTACTCTCCCAAATGGCAGCGGTATTGTTAGAAAACAAAAAGATCATTAGGGAGGTCTGGATTCCCACATATTAAATTATTATTAACACCTCCCATTTGTTACCCCTTCCTTTGGCAATTGTTAAAAATATGGGGGCTTGTTTAGAAAACAAGTTTTTGAGTTATTTACACTTATAGATTACTCTAATTAAGACATGCCGTGCAGTCACTTCCTATCTTGCCTCCCCCCCTCATTGACTCTTAGCCCATTAAATGCTAGGTGAGGTGGGCAATGTATGTTGGGGTGGTGCAATGAGTGGGGCAGGTTATGCAGCGCTAAGATAGGAAGTGCATACATGATATACCTTAATTACAATAAGCTGTAACTCTAAATAACTCAAAAAAAATTGTCTAAATAAAAAAATGGCTAAAACAACACAGTTTATTTTGAGTGTTATTTCATATTCCCAATACCTCTTCCTCTACTCTCCCAAATGGCAGCGGTATTGTTAGAAAACAAAAAGATCATTAGGGAGGTCTGGATTCCCACATATTAAATTATTATTAACACCTCCCATTTGTTACCCCTTCCTTTGGCAATTGTTAAAAATATGGGGGCTCCAGACGACATATCAATTAAGCTTACTGTATTTAAAAGAACAGTAAACCTTTTTATGAAAAACATACATAGTAGGGCTTTTCCTACTGAATAAAATAAGGGTGTTCCCACTGCTGGGAAGTTCATCTTTCCAGCATTATTAAAGTTTAATCCCTTAAGGACCAGCGGTCCTGGGACATTTCCGTCCCATAAGGACCGCTTTGATCCTTGCTGATACACGTGACCTGTGATGTGTATCGGCGTGCCGCTTTGGGGCATGAAAGAGATCGCTTCAGTCTTGGAGCGGTCAGTTTTAGGCCCCATTTTTACTTACAGCGATCCCTGTGGAGTATGTGACTTACTATGACCATTATTAACCATTTGCACATGCAACAACTTTTGGATTGTATCTGGCCCTCACTTATTCTTCAATAGCGGTGGCCAGATAGATCTGCAAATGTGATACGCTAGCTTCAAGCTGGCGTATCCCATTTGAATGCATGGGGCGAACACACGCATACACAAGTTTCCCTGCTTCTCATACGCAAAGCAGGGAAACATGCAAAATCAATGATGAATACCCAAAGGTATCCATCAATTATCACGGCGATTAGCAGCGTATTTGGTATGCTGCTCTTCCCGCTGTTTGATGAACCAGGGCCTATATCACCCCCTGCTTCGCTTTCATAAGGGATACTCTTGTGTAACTTAGCAGGAAAAGCCCGATAATATTTAGGTTCCATAAAAAGGTTTACTGCTCATTCAAAAAATGATTAAAAAATGTTATAGGTTGAATGGACCCCATATTTTACACTCTGCACCCTGATTTCGTCAGGATGGAGAGGCGGAGGGAGAATGTTATCCATGGATATTTTTAGTGTCATTTTGATTTTGCACACTCCTGATCTTCCGGGGTTATTTTAGTATTTATGAATTGATTTAACATCCTTCCTATATTTTCATACCTCCCAAGTGTCCCTCTTTAGGAGGGACAGTCCCAAATCCCCCTGTCCCTCTTTTCTACCCTATTGTCCCTCTTTTTAGGACATCAGAATGAGTGGTGTATATTACATTGCTCCACAGCAATAAAACTCACAAAAATGTGTTATTAATCTTCAATATATGTGTTTAAAAATGAACCTGTGTAATTAAAATACTTTGGTCTTGTTCTAAATCATTAACACCTTAAGGACCCATGACGGTCCTGCACCGTCATGGGTTGTTATGCCCTTAACGACCCATGACGGTCCAGGACCGTCATGGCTTAAATGATAGCAGCGTGCCTCCATGCACGCTGCTATCATTAAATCCAGGCTGAGACTGAGCGCCCCAAGACCGGGGCATTCAGTCTCAGCCCTTCTTCTTTCCTCCGGTTCATGCGATCGCCTTATCAGCGATCACATGTACCGGCATAGTGACAGACACAGGCAGCATGCAAAGCATGCTGTCTGTGCCTGTCTCGTCTGCCTCTGTCTCGCTTGCTCTCAAAGTAAGGGAGACAGAAGTAGACGGGAGACACCTAGTGGTTAAAAAAAATACAGCAGTTGGGGGTATTAACCCCTTCACTGCTGGTGCAGGAGGCTGGCTAAATGCAGGTCAATTTTTGACCTGCAATTTTACACTTTTTAAAAAAAAAACAAAAAACACAACACACTTTTTTTTTTTTTTTTACAAAAACATTTTTATTTAAAAAAATATATATATAATTAAACAATATTACAAGTGTGATTGTTGTGGAGCCATGTAATACACTTATATACACCACCAAATGCCAGGGACAAAAAAAGTGTCAAAATAGGGTGGGAAAAAGGGACATGGGGATTTTCACCCAGGGGGGACAGTGGCCACTTTAAACTGCGCATTTTGTAGGTATGACTGACCGGTCATACCTTTCATGCAGTCTCCATAAAAATTTAACCCTTTGTGACCAATTGATCCTAAGAGAAAAATCAAAAATGGTGGTTTTTTTACATTTTTTTACCTTTTTTTTTTAATTTTAATAAAGTGAATGGTGGGTTATCCATATCAATAGGGTATCAAATGAAAGCCCTATTTATGCTTAAAAAAACAGTATATAATTTATGGGGGTGGAATAAAAGCCTAAGAGGGAAAACACTGTTGAACAAAGACATAGTCAAAAAGGTCAGAATTGCTCCGGTCCTTAAAGGGATAGTAATACTTCATTTTAACTTTATTTTATTTTGTAGGCATTAAAAAAACATGAAGAATGATATAAGTCTTATCTCTGAAACCTTTATGGTTTAAGAGATATTCACAAACAAAGTATCCCCCCCCTGTTCAACCAGATCAGAAGGGAGATGCCCAGGTAGACTGCAGAGAGGGACAATCTTCAATTAAGATAATGGAAAAAGCTGAAAAACTTGTCAAGGGGGGAAGGGCTTTCATTGTTTTCATACAAAGAAAATTGTCCCCTTCTGTTATCTGTACTGTCATACAACCAGACTCACATCTGAGAAGAGATTGCTTACACTAGGAAAAAGGGGCGGGGAGGGGAACTTTGCTTGTGAATATCTCATAAACCATAAAGGTTTGAGAGATAAGACTTATATCATTCTTCATGTTTTTTTAATGCCTACAAAATAAAATAAAGTTAAAACGAAGTATTACTATGCCTTTAAGGGAAAACGACCTCAGATTTTCCCGGTCCTTAAGGGGTTAAGCAGTTACACAAAGAGGTGCAGGTAGGTCAAGAAGTAACCTAAAAATTTTTCTCAATGCCCCACCTACCAACTACGCCCCCCAAAATGCCACCTACATCAGAAGTGTCCCTTTTTGGCCATTTGAAATGTTGGGAGGTATGTATTTTGCTTTCTTTTTTTGTGCTTTCCTTGAATCAGCTATTATATTACAGTCATTCTCTTCTTTGCACTTTCAGTGATGGGAGCTCCCCCTACTTTCAGTACACAAAAATAATTTGTGAAGTATTGCTATGCAAAGCTAAATAAATATTTCACACAGTTTACTGTGCTGTAACTGCTCCTCAACTACAGTTGAATGGTTTTCCTGCAAATTAGATAGGGTTGTGAGCTCTAAACAAAACGTCATACACACTCATATACAACATTAATACAAATATATTATTCACATGAAAATATTTGAAAAAAACTAAGATTTACTAGTCCTTTATCCCTTTGAGGTCCTGAGGGGTACCTCAGGCACGGAAAGGGTTAAGATATGCTATTTTTTTTTGTATTACCTGAGGAAAGCAATGTTACTTGCCCCTCCTGTACCCCTGGTGTAACTGGAGATTACTCCTATTGGTGACCAGAGGTATTTGTGGTCACTTTTTAATCTTTTGCAATAAATTTGTTTATATGTTACAGCATGATATTTCACTTTATAACTAATGGCATTATAGCACCAGTGTTGCTATAGGAAACCTAACACAGAAAAAAATGAAATTAGAATATATACTTTTAAATGCCCAGTGTTCCAAGTAACCAGGTTAGCATCCATAAAAACTATCTGTGAATATGGTCTACATCATAGTATTTTGTTGGTCTTTTGTGGGGTTACAGGACCCTAACTTTTATTAAGTGCATCTGTCATCTACTCACATTGTCAGCTCAATGGGAGCATTCGTTGACAGGAAGGAATATTAGTATCCAGCTGACAAAGAGAGGAAAATGACAGACCTTACTGTCTAATTTGTATAAGCGTATAAATGAAAATACATATCTAATTCATTATTTCCTAAAAAAAAATCAATCTTTAGCCTAAATATAGTTTATTTTGAAAGCTTTATTTATTTAATCGTCTAAGCTGCTATAAGGTGTTTGTTCCACTTTAAGTAAGCTTGATAGGTGTCTAGGGAGTGATAACGCAGTCATGTCAGCAGACGTGGTAGAGGTTAATACAGTGAAGGAATATAAGCATGCATGGGATAGGCATAAGGCTGTCCTGAACATAAGAGAAGACCAAGGCCCAAATTAGGTTTTTACAGTAGGAAAATGAGTAGACTAGATGGGCCGAATGGTTCTTATCTATCGCCAAATTCTATGTTTCTATGTGTGTAACCTGACAGAGATAAGGGAAATCCTTGTCATTCCTAATAATATGTAGAAAGAAATCCATTCAATATTTTAAAAAATGGCGCAATGCTGGGGCAATCCATCTTCAATTACACAAACTTCTAACTGCTTTAATTTGCACTTTTAACCCTTGAATGCCAGAAGGGTGTGCAATGCATTGCATCTCTGGCACACAATTTGCAATGCATTGGGGACCACTCTGTCTACCATGCAAGGAGTTAAAAGCCTCATGTAAATCAATGGGAAATTGTATTTGTCCCTAATGGTGCAGTTGGTTTGCCCCATAATAGATATTTTTTGTGCATATGGCCAGGTGTCTGTATAGAATAGTTGCACAGTTTTCTACACATGCATTTTTATTGGCAGTGACATCTCATCACAACATCGGTTCATCAGAGAATCAGCTATAAGTTATGTTAGGTATTTTATATTTCAAACTAGTTGCCACCACAGTGCCACCCAGCCATAACTGATACAGATCGGTCCCAGGAAGGTGCACAGAGAGGACTTCGGTCTGAATTCGGAGCACCCCGCTCCATATCAGCCGTGGCGCGGTCAGTCTCTACTGAGCATGACTGCAACGCGTGCAGCCGTCTCTACTGCGCATGACAGCTTCTGACAAACATCCTTAGCGAATTATTATATAGCATAATAATAGAGATAATTCTCTAGAAAGAGAACAAAACAGGCATATATAAAAGTGCTATCTTTAATATGCTTTTAAAGCAAAACTATCATCAACATTAAATTGACCCATAATCCTAAATCCTTATTAACATAGTGATATGCATATAAATACTTATAATGCTGAATAAGTCCGCATTAGTGAGAAATACAACTCCGGCAGGCATCAGCGGGCAACAGCGCAGACATCTTGCAGAAAAGGCATCTACTAGTCTGCACTGTCTGTCCCATTCACCTCCAGGATTGGTGAATGTAGTTTCTTTCTACCTTAACCCCTTAGGGACCCTTGACGTACCAGGACCGTCACGGTCCTTGAACTACTCAAGGACCGATGACGGTTATGGTACGTCACGTACTTTTTACTTACAGCGCTCTACCGGGAACGCTGTAAGTAAAAATAGGGCCTGAAACAGACCGCTCCAAGATCGGAGCGATCTCTTTCAAGCCCCATAGTGACGCGCCGATACACGTGACAGGTCACGTGTACCGGCGCGTCAACATGCCCCTATGCGGTCGTTATGGGACGGAAATGTCCCATAACCTCAGGTCCTTAAGGGGTTAATGTACCGGAAGAGACTGACGGCGCATAGAGCGTCTACAGCAAGATCCCTGCCACTGATGTCTGCCGAACTAATTGTATTTCTCACTAATTCCGAACTTATTGTGTATATGCCCATCACTATGTTAATAAGGATTTGGGGGTGTACAATTTAATTTTGATGATAGTTCTGCTTTAAAGGAGCAGTTAATTTTTTTTATAAAAACACTTATTTTATAGAGCTTTTCCTGCTGAATAAAATAAGTGTACCCCCACTGCTGTCAGTTGTTTTATTCAAAATGTATAGCAGTTCAAATAATCAGAAAGTGAATTTACAGTGTTTACTTCCTGAAAGTGCTAACTGACAGGGAGCTACTTTGCATTTTCTATGACATTCTATGGAGAACTTATTTCTTTTACTTTCCTCTCCATTAGAATGTAACAGAAAAACTAATTAGAATTTGACCACTAGAGGGCACTGCTAATGAAAAAAACATTGGGTTAAACTGTAATAACTCTGGAAATATGAATCTCTCAACAGTGGGAGTATCCTTATTTCATTCAATAGGAAAATTCCTACAATATATATTTTTTCATAAAAAAGTTTACTGCTCCTTTAAATAGTGCAAGATAAAATACAATTATAGACTAAAAAATAAATCACTAGCCTATCATGTCTCCAGTGTTTATAACTAAAAAACCATGGTCCACTTGTTCCTTCTCATGTACCAAAATCCTTATTTGCTCTTATTCACCATGGTCTTCCCTAGTGCCGGCTTCTATGTGTAGGAGATATATAGGGCTCAAAATTTCCACTCGCCACTAGCGAATGGCGAGTGAAAACTTAGCCCTGGCGAGTAGAAATTCAGCCCTGGTGGGCATGTTATGGCTTGCAGTGGCGAGTAACTTTTCAGATCTGGCTAGTAGCAAAGGACTTCAACTTTTAAGCACTGTATATATCTTTATTCAAATGTCAGTTAGACAGTACTGGTTAGCGCAACAATGTGTCAGATACTAACATTCCACATTGCTCTCCCTCCCAACTGCCACTCCTTCATGCTGTGGCATTCACAAATAGGTGAATTTGAAAGCTTTTTCAAAGGAAACCAAGTTGTTATATAGTGATACTTCCAGACTAAGGATCTAAAATCAAAGAAAGAATGTTCATAGAGGCCAACAGGGATACCATTCAGGATATTGAATTTATACAACTTTATTTTGATTTGTATGTTTATTCTCCCTTTAACACTATGGGTGTTAGAAATGTCCCCAATGTATTGCAGAGAAACACGAGGGAGACGTCTCTAGCATATAAGGGGTTAAGTCTGTGGTTCTCTGCAAGAGTAATGTGGCAGTTTGGTGCACCACAGACACCCACTTAGCTTGCCCCTTCTTTTTCTATGATAATAGACAAAAATGAGAATATTTATATTTATGAAAATTATTCTATATTGTAAGCTCATTCTGCTTGGAGAACCAATGAATAAGATGGGTTTTACCACTTTAACCCTTGAAGGACCAGAAGGAGGTTTAATATGCCCTTGACAAGTGCCTGATATAAGAGGGTAGGTACATCCGGAAATGTCCCAATTGGGTGTTAGGGGTACCGCAAGCAAAACGATTGAGAACCACTGGATTAACATAACAGAGATGCACATATCTTTATCTACTGTTTGATATATATGGGTTTTGTATTGAAAGCAATCTTTATCATTAACCATTTTTGATGTTCATCAAGCACCAGCAAAACAATACATGTCTGACCTCTTCTGGTACCAACATGGTTAATCTGATCTTGCGGCAATGGATAGGTGAAAGAGCAGCTTGTAATTCTAGATGAGAATAGAGTGCACCATGACATTTCCTCCTTGTATTCAGCAAATAGCATTTTGTTCCCCAGAGGTGACAAGACGGGGGGGACATGGGGAAGCAGCTTATAAAACATTCATGTCATCTGAGATAAGATGCTGAGGCAGCTGGCTCCCAGGAGCGGCGTTCAGGAATGAATAAACACACATCCAGGCCTCTGCTACTTCTTGATGCATAAATTAATCGATCTCCCTAATGTGACTCCTTACCTACAACTCTTTTTACTCGGGGATATTAAAGCAGGAAAATGAGATAATGTATCATGTACTGTGTTATACAAAACAAGCTGAGTCTGCAGTGTGATTCCCTGCACTCCCTTTGTAACAACAATACTCTTAACCCTTTGAGTGCCAGAGGGGTACGCAACACATTGCTTTGATATGCGTTGTGTACCCCCTGGCACTCAGAGGGTTAAAGGGATAGTAATGGCTGCTTTTAAGGAAGTTTAATATTGTAGATATAAAAAAATAATTAATTGATATAAGTTATAGTTTCAGAGATATATGCTTATAAATGTACCCCCTCCCCTTTCACGGACGTCAGAGCTCTAGTTGACAGAAGGAGATTCGGGTCATGCAACCCGATGGCGGCTCTTCAGCAAAGCCAAAATAGTTCTATCTAAAAAGAAGTACTTCACTGGAACGGTCTACAAAGTGTGCCTGGTTTGCAAGAACACTTTATAGACCGTCTCAATGAAGTATTCCTTTTTAGATAACACTATTTTCCTCTGCTGAAGAGCCGCCGTAGGGTCACATGACCCGAATCTCCTTCTGTCAGCTAGAGCGCTGACATCTGTGAAAGGGGCGGAGGGGGTAAGTTCATAAGCATATATCTCTCAGACTATACTTATATCAATTAATTATTTTTTTAATATCTACAATATTACACTTACTTAAAAGCAGCCATTACTATTCCTTTAAGGGCTAGAAGATACATTGTGCACCCCTCTGTTCCTCAAGGGGTTGAAATGGACCTCTCATCAGTTAGATAGATAGAATACCTGTCATCAAATATGTGCAAAGTCATCAACATAGCTGGGAACTCTCCGGATTTGGCCCCCGGAGACTCTGGTTTTTGCTGGGTGTCCGGGGAAGAGGCTGATTCTCTGGATGTGAGGATTTCTAGTGAAAATCTGCCCACTTCTGCTTCTTCCCCAGTCTATTCCCCAAAGTTTTTTTTATGTTTTGTAAGTCCCGCCCCTACTTGTGATTAAGCCCTGCCCCTTTTTTATGCAAAAGGTGTCATTTATCTCCCCCAGTGGCACCACAGGACTCTCCTCTCCGGGAAGTCCACCAGGAAAATTTCACAGATATGGTCATCACATATGACATCACATATGATAGCAGACATGTCACAAGATAGATAGTTGCATTATCATTAGATCTAATCCCCTATGAGCATAATTGCTGATTAGCATTTTGAGTGCCAGAAGGGTATTCAACATGTTGCAAAACATTAGACAGTGGACTTGTACATTTGTTTCATTAACTAATGTGAAATTAGCCAAAAGTCACATGTTTTTTGAGATTTGGAAGAAAACAACATACTAATTGACAGGTACACTAAATTAAGTGTGACACATTCCATTTTTTTCATGCAATTTCATGCAAATTGATTCCATATTCCTTCTTATTCACATTGGTCCTCCCCATTGTACACTTCTCTATACAGGATATAGTTAGCTTTATTTATATGTCAGTTTATGCATGTTAGACAGTATTGGTTAGCACAACCATGTGCTAGATACTAACATTCCACACCTTCCCAACTACCACTCCTTCATGCTGTGGCACTCACCCATAGGTGAATTTGAAAGCTGTTTCAAAGGAAACCAAGTTGTTATAATGCATTAGACAATGGACTTGTGCGTTTGTTTCTTAACTAATCTGAAATTAGCCAAGAGTCACGTTTTGTGATATTCGGATTAAAATGACATGCTAATTGACAGGTACAAAGAATAACAAATAACATATTCCATTTTTTCATGCAAATTGATTTGTTTGTTTGTTTGTGTGCTTTCAGTGGGGAAACTGGGAAGGGTGTAGGAGGGTAAAGAGAAGAAAGGATTGATACACAGAACAGACAATACAGTTCTGGCATGAAGTGGAGGGACTACTTTCTTACAGCTTTGATTGATTGCTACTGCAGCCTGTTCATCTGTTATGTGTTTTCTAATGCGGCCAATCCTGATTTCCAAGGGGATGGCCCCTCAGATTTATATAATGTGGAAGCTGCATGTTTCCTTACATGTAATTTAGCAGCCAGAAGAGAAGCAGTGTCACATCATCTCACCTTCCTGTAATTTTTGGAAATCTAAGTATAGTGCTGCAGTCACTCAAAGTAAAAACAATGTCATAACTCAAACAAAAGGTACAACTACAAACATTAATTAATTGCATATCGGTGCCCAAACCAAATTTCTTTGGGGAGCTTGAAAGCCCCACCACAGATCTATGAGGAATACACATACACAAACCTGAGAGTGAAGTGTTGTGTACCCGAGTGATTGACTGGAGCCATTTTGGGCCTGCACAAAGCAGACCAGTGCTTTATTTACTAAGTCTGTGCACACTGGATCAGAGTAAATAAAATGTAATACTTACCCTTTCAGATAAGTTTACTTAATTTCAAGGAGAATTACAAATAACCAATATGTTGTAGTGTCCATTTCTTTGTAATACACAGTTTGGTCCGGAAATATTTGGACACTGACACAGTTTTCATAATTTTGGCTCAGTAAGCCACCAGCAATGGATTTGAAATGAAACAACTGAGATGCAATTGAAGTGCAGACTTTCAGCTTTAATTCAAGGGGTTGATCAAAACTATCGTATGAAACGTTTAGGAATTGCAGCCATTTTCATACACAGTCCCCTTATTTCAGGGGCTCAAATGTAATTGGACAAATCAACACAATCATAAATAAAATGTTCATTTTTAATACTTTGTCGAGAATCCTTTGCAGGCAATAACTTCTTGAAGTCTGGAATGCATGGATATCACCAAACTCTGGGTTTCCTCCTTTGTGATGCTTTGCCAGGCCTTTACTGCAGCTCTCTTCAGTTGTTGTTTGTTCATGGGTCTTTCTGCCTTAAGTTTTGTCTTCAGCAAGTGAAATGCTTGCTCGATCGGGTTGAGATGAGGGGATTGACTCAGCCATTGCAGAATATTCCACTTATTTGCCTTAAAAAACTCCTGGGTTGCTTTCATAGTATGTTTTGGGTCATTGTCCATCTGTAAAGTGAAGCGCTGCCCAATCAACTTCTCTGAATTTGGCTGAATCTGAGTAGATAATGTATCCCCATACACTTCAGAATTCATCCGGCTGGTTCTGTCACATCATCATAAACACTAGTGACCCAGTGCCATTGGAAGCCATGCATGCCCATGCCATCACACTGCCTCCACCCTGTTTTATAGATGATGTGGTATGCTTCCGATCATGAACCGTTCCAAGCCTTCTCCATACTCATTTATTTCCATCATTCTGGTACAGGCTGATTTTAGTTTCATCTGTCCAAAGAATGCTGTTCCAGAACTGGGATGGCTTTTTTAGATGTTTTCTGGCAAAATCTAATCTGGCCTTTCTATTCTTGAGGCTTATGAATGGTTTGCACCTTGTGGTGAACACTCTGTATTTTCTCTTGTGAAGTCTTCTTTTTATGGTAAACTTGGATAATGATATGCCTACCTTCACTTGGCTGGATATTGTGAAGGGGTTTTCTTTAAAATGGAAAGGGTCCTGCGATCATCCACCCCTGTTGTCTTCTGTGGACGACCAGGCCTTGTCTTATTGTGACAGGTCCACCTTATTATAGCACTCCGGTACAGGGTATGGAGCAGGAGTGCCCCATCCCAGCAGTTGTTGGACTACAACTCCCAACATCCTCAGCTGGCAAACAATGGAGTTGTAGTCCAACAACTGCTGGGAGGGCTCAGATGTCCTACCAGTGTTATCAAGAATAATTGGGCAAGAGTAAGAAAACTGCTGATATTTAGATTACCTTCCAGCCTATCCATTTAGCTCCCAAATCATTATTTTTTTTTATATATATATATAAAAAACCAATACAGTAGTTAGGACTCTGATTAGGCCTAACAGTTTTGTAAGGAGTACAGGGAATATTTCAATTATTGCAGTGTGCCAAATATTCTAATACTAAATAAAGCTGCAGTTTAAAATGCCAATTAGTGTTCAGAGGGCAATTGTTGTAATCACAATAGAAAATTGCAGTTTAACCCTTTCAGTTCCAGAGGGGTACGCAACTCATTGCAAAGCAATCCATGCAAACGTTTGAACCAAAAAACACACTTTGTAGGAGATCAGACTGTGTGATGTGCATATCCCCTTGGCGTCCTCGGTCCTGGGAAGTAACCTTCCCTTAAGGACCGCCTTGAAGATTCCGACGTGCCGGCACACGTGACCTGTGACGCATACCGGCACGCCGCACTGGGGACTGAGAGAGATCGCTCCAGTCTTGGAAGGTCAATCTCACTCCCCGTTTTTACGTACAGTGCTCCCAGAGGAGGTCATAGCACGGCGCGCTGTCATTAAGGGGATATACATGTATCACACTGGTCAACAGCAATAAACCTCACATACCTCTGATACTTCTGTTCTCCACATCTGACTGTACTATTTAATACCTCTGTATGTCTATTCCCAATTGTACAGCGCTGCGGAATTAGTTGGCGCTATATAAATAAAGAATAATAATAATAATAAACTCCAGTATATTTGCTTATAAATCAGTATGTGTAAATAAAATACTTTGGTCTTTCTCTAAATCATTTATTCACTTACACAAA
Organism: Rhinophrynus dorsalis; assembly: GCA_037306005.1. Classification (NCBI taxonomy): domain Eukaryota; kingdom Metazoa; phylum Chordata; class Amphibia; order Anura; family Rhinophrynidae; genus Rhinophrynus; species Rhinophrynus dorsalis. Next base: position 448,014,162 of record CM074721.1, read on the forward strand.
GAGGTATCAGTAATTGATAAAATAACCTAAAATGTCTCAGTAATGACCCACCCAGCAGCCACACCCCCAGCAGCACCCCTAAAACAAAAGTGTCCCTCTTTAGCCATTTGAAATGTTGGGAGGTATGAATATGTTATATCATGTTGCATTTACAGTTTAATTTCTGCTCCTAACGACCTATCAGGAAGCTCTGCATTACAGTATAAAACACAAGAGGAGAATTGCTACTCCTCCTAGCTACAGGAAACTGACACATGCAATTTCATCTTATAGTAACCTTTTCCATGAATATCTGTGTGAATATAACAGCAGGCTCTTTCATACTGTATATTAGCAAATTGTATTTTAGCAAAGTGTTTCTTTTAACCCTTTGAGTGCCAGAGGGGTATGCAACACATTACAAAGCAAAGCATTGCTTACCCCTCTGGCACTCAAATGGGGAAAAGCAGTGTGCTATTCATTGTTTCTTAATGCATTGCACACTCCTCTGGTTCTTAAAGGGTGAATACTTTTTTTAACCCTTTGAGTGCCACTAGCACTGACAGGGTTAAAGTCACTTCATAAATATAGATTTGTTACCTCTGTGAGTGCCAGAGGAGTGTGCAATGCATTGCACACTCCTCTTGTATTCAAAGGGTTAATAACATCAGATCACATGATATAATTTAACCTAAAATGCATTGGAGGCCTTTCTAGCTTTCAAGGGGTTAAGATCATCACCCTTATTGTATTACTTGATTGTAATCATTTTGAATGGAAACATCTACCTGTAATGGGAGTACACTTGTTTTACTCAGCAGCAAAATATATATTTTTTTCATAGAAACAGTTCACTGCAGCTTTGAAGGTACAGTAGTGTCAAAATACCAGTCCTTTTTATGGGAAAAAAAGAGAAAGACTAGCAGTTCTGGAGAAAGCCAATCACATTGTAGGAAACAAAATGAAAATCTTCCCCACACTTGTTGATTTTAATGGGGCTTTTAACCCCTTGCAAGGTCCCCAACATATTTTGAATGCATTGGAGACCTCTCTAGCATTCAAGGGGTTAAAATCTCTATTTAAATAAATGGTAATCATGGTGCAGTTGCTTTGCTCCAGAATTGCTTTTGATTTCTGCATAAGGCCCAGCATGTAATATTGATAACAAATATGCATACCTCCCAACATTTCAAATGGAGAAAGAGGGACACTTCTGTTTTAGGTGGCATTTCTGGGGGGTGGCTGGTAGGCGAGGCATTTCCAATAATTTTTAAGTTATTTCTTGACCCATCTGCACCTCTTTGTGTAACTGATAAATGATTTAGAGCAAGACCAAAGTATTTTAATTGCCCATATTAATGTATAAACACATATACTGACAATTAACAACACGTTTATGTATGTTTTATTGCTGTGGAGCAATGTAATACACACCACTCATTCTGATGTCCTAAAAAGAGGGACAAAAGGGTAGAAAAGAGGGACAGAGGGATTTAGGTCTAAAAGAGGGACTGTCCCTCCTAAAGAGGGACACTTGGGAGGTATGAATATGTCTGACCAGTGACAGGCAATCAGATTCACCTCATGCTAGGCCCTCAAGTCCACCAAAAAGCCTCACATCTAGCTACAAATTCTAAATTAACTCTTCGATGCTAGATTGCTTCACAATGCTACGGAGCCCTCTCTGACACTCTGCGGGTTAAGGTGAAGTAGTGTGAAAGTGAGGTTTGCTTTAAGGTATAAGAAAGTTGTGTGCTTTTTGGGGTGAAAATAAGGTGCGTGTGTGATAAAGTAGAGGGAAATGATCTCCTCTTCCTACTGTACCAGAGAGCAGACTGGGGACTACATGACAAGCCTCTGGATATGTGAGGCCTCAGGATCTCCTGCTGCCTCCCACTCGCTTAAACTACATAGGTGATTCCGCATGTTCTCTTTTTTATTATATTATAGAGTAAATTTGTAACTGGGACTTCATTTACTTAACCACATGGATTCCCAATCAATCACTATGCAATGCTGTGGGCATCAGTCTGACATTCTAAGGGTTAAAGTTTAGGCATGCAAACTGTGGATATTTGTTGGACACTACAACTCCCATTATTCTCCGACCAACTGTTGGCTGGTTAAAGATGATGGGAGATGTAGTCTGGAATTCTAAAGGTTTGCCTTCTCCTGGTTTAAAGGAACTATTGCATTAAAAAAGCTGTTCATAAATGAAAATACATTTCTCTCTTGATAGAACTCAAGATATTTTAAATTGTAAGTGCTGTTTTTCAGCAGTCTGGAGAAGCAATGATCCTTTGCACGCCTCATGTCTTGTTTAGTAGATTGTACTGTACTGTGTGGGGAAGTGAAGAATAAACAGGAGATTGACTGTGGCCCAACCTGCTGAAAAACAGCATATGATATAATCTTTAATTCTGTGTTTGCCTCTGGAATCAGAAATTTCTTTCTTTCCATTTTAGAATTTTGACCGCCCTCTACCTGCAGTCTGTAAAATAAGTCTGTGATTCAGTTGTATCTGCAGTGGTAATTTGGAGAATAATTTCTTGGCCTCCAGTTGCAGTCTGTAAAGAGAGTCTGTGACTCAGCTGTATCTTCAGTGTGAATTTGGAGAATTGATATTTGCGCTCTCTATAGTGCAGTTGGTTTGCACAAGAATTACTCCAGTTAATTTTAGTACACCCACCTCATTGTCTGTGTGTGTTTCATTCTCTCTTCACTTATGTTGGATGCATCTTTACTGGTCTCACGTCAGAATAGACAGAAGATGATCTGCGTGGTGGCCATAGTTCAGATCTTTCACATGGGTGGTTGAATCACGGAGGCGCTTGCCACAATGACCCAATCAATGAAGGCCCATATGGGCATCAGCTAATCATGGTTGGTTCATGCCCAAGCTACTCTCTCATTAATTGCTCCTTCAGAATGCCCGGGGGTCCGGGTGGGCTGGATTGCTGGGGAAAAACAGGACCATCAGAGGTGTATTTGCAATGGTAACTTCCTCATCACTACAACACAGCACAGCTAAGTCTCAGTGCTAACGCAGCCATATGGGGATATTCAAACTGAAGATTATGTCAGCCCATATCACAATACAAGATAGCATGCTGCAACTTTCATCCACTAGCAAGCTAATTCAGCTACAAATCTGTAATATGGGTTTCAATGGTATTGCATTGAAATTGCACAAAGATCTGTACTATATGGTCAAAAACATGCAGACACCTGCTTGTCAAACATCCCATTCCAAAATCATAGGAATTAATATGGAATTGGTCCTCCCCTTTGCTACTATAACAGCCTCCACTCTTCTGGGAAACACAGCTGTGGGGATTTGCTTCCATTCAACCACATTAGCATTAGTGAGGTCAGGCAATGATGTTGAGGGATTAGGCCTGGCTCACAGTCAGCATTCCATCTCATCCCAAAGGTGTTTGATGAGGTTAAGGTCAGGGCTCTGTACAGGCCAGTCAAGATCTTCCATACCGATCTTGTCAAATCATTTCAGTATGGACCTCGCTTTGTGCACAAGGGCATTGTCATGCTGAAACAGAAAAGTGCCTTCCCTAAACTTTTGCAACCAAGCTGGAAGCACAGAATTGTCTAGAATGTCATTGTATTCTATACAGATGTCTCTTCACTGGAACTAAGGGGCCTAGCAAGAACCATGAAAATAGCCCAAACAAACTTAACAGTTGTCACTATGCAGTCAGGTAGGTAGCACTCTCTAGGCATCCAACAAACCGTCCTTTGGACTGCTAGATGATGAAGCTATATTCCTCACTCCAGAGAAAGTGTTTTTACTAGTCCAACATCCAATGAAGGCACATTTTTTGGCTCTCAAGTTAAAGTGTTAGTCTCATAAGCTTTTTTTATTGATTTGTAGAGGGTAAATAAAGAATCTCATTGCACAAACCCCATCTCTCAGACCGCTATGGTTTGAGAGATATTCACAATCAAAGTTCCCCCGTCCCTCCCCTTTTCTTGATGTCAGCAGTAAAGCTGACAGAAGGAGATTCGTGTCGGCCAACACGATGAGGCTGTTCAGAAGAGCTGAAATCCCTTTATTAGAAAATAACTTCTTCATGGGAACCGTCTACAAATTGTGCTTGCAAACCAGGCACACTTTGTAGACCTTTCCAGTAAAGTTATTCTTTTCTAATAATGGTTTCGGCTCTGTTGCAGAGCTGCCGGCTGGTCCCCGGACTGGGATCTCCTGCTATCTGCTGACATCAGGAGAATGGGAGGAAGGGGGAATTTTGATTGAGAATATCTCTCAAACCATAGCGGTTTGAGAGACGGGGTTTGTGGCAATGAGATTCTTTTTTTACCCTCTACAAATCTATAAAAAATGTTACGGGACATTACTAACACTTTAATGTTTGCCATTGTGCATGGTGATCTTAGGCTTATGTGCAGCTGCTCGGCCATGGAAACCCATTTCATGAAGGTCCTGACAAGCAGTTCTTGATATTGCTTTCAGAGGCAGTTTGGAAATTGGAACCGAGTGTTGCAACTCAGAACAGAAGGTTTTTACAGGCTATGCTCTTCAGCACTCAGGGGGCCTGTTCTGTGAACTTTTGTGGACTACCACATTGCAACTGGACTGTTGTTATTTCTAAATGTTTCCACTTTACAATAATAGTACTTACAGTTGACCAGGGCAGCTCTAGCACAGCAGAAGTTTAAAAAACTGACTTGTATCTTATGATGGAGACATACTGAAAGTCAATGAACTCTGCAACACTGACAATTCTACTGCCAATGTTGGTCTATGGAGTTTGCATGGGTGTGTGCTTCATTTTATACACATGCCAGCAATGAGTATGACTGAAATACCCAAATCCACTGATTAGAATGGGTACTTACATACTTTTGACCATGTAGTGTATGGTTTCCTTGTGCATTTGCCACTGCTGACAGAAAGAGATGTGGGGAGAACATTGGTACACTATCCATTAAAAACACACCAATATTTTCAGCTGCAAGAAATTTGTACTGTTACTAATTAGTTGACACTGAGAACTAAGCCTAAGCCTTTAAGGACCAGAGGAGTGTAAAACACATTACTAAGAAATAGGTAGCATACCCCATGTTCTAACAAGGAATGAATACATTTTTCATACATACTTATGACTATTATAAATGTTTTATTGAGTTACAAATTAGTTTTTGTTTAATAAGTTCAGAAATACTGATAAAGAGGGTTTAATAAGTTCACAGTTACTGATAAAGAGGGGTTAATTTTGTCATCGTACGATCAGCTAGTACAATTCTGTCGTTTCAATGGGACATGATTGATGGCTGGGGATGAATGCAGGAGAAGGTGGCTCCGTGCCAGTTCAGTAACTATGACAATGTGGCTTTTAGGACTAACAAGAAAGAAGGGGGCGTGGGATCCCCTCGCTGTGATTTTAAAGAGGCAGTTTAGTGTCTACATAAAAAAAAAATGGATCGCCTGTTCTCCATAGTTCTCTTTAGTATCTCTACATTTCTTCAAAAATAAATATATTGTTGTTTAACTATTTGATTGCCAGATATGTACACGCCTCTGGCACTCAAAGGGTTAGCATTTAGAGAACTGTAAATGACTACAGGATATATATTGTTGTTTCATTCCTGCTTTAATACTTTGATTCTCATTGTTCCTTTATGTATTCTCACCACCTGGAACTCAAAGGGTTACACATTACAGAACTTTTGATCCTTAGCTTTCTTCTGTATATCTGTCCCCAATAGCATTGAGTTTTAACCCAATGAGTGCCAGAGAGGTATCCAACGAATTGGATACCTCTCTGGCACTCACATGGGTAAAAGCCACCTTTAAAGGGATAATAATACTTAAAATATAAAAAAGTATGTTGTAGGGTTGATCCCCCGAGTAAAACAAGGGTACTCCCACTGCTGAAAGGTGTTTTATTCAAAGGTTATTACAGATCAAACTTGAACTTTTTAGGTGCAGTATCACAGTGGCCTGAAATTGTACAGTGGCGCTGTTGCTACACCATCCTATAGACAGTTCTGGTCAGTTGACCATAAATCGCCATATGATGGTGTAGCAACAGCCCCACTGTACAACTTCTGTAATAACCTTTGAATAAAACACCTTTCATCAGTGGGGGCACCCTTGTTTTACTCAGGTGGATAAACCCCACAGTATATATTTTTTTACATATTAAGTGTTACTGTCCATTTAAATCTTGTCTCCTATGGTGTAAATGGTTTGCTAAAGAATTGCACCTCTTTAGCTTATTGAATATGGCCCACCATTCCGCAAAATTAACCACACGCTTAATATATACCCATCAGAGATTATGCTAGGGGTCTGAGTATACACATATACTTTTTTAACGGAGTCACAGCATTGCAAACAATATAAATCATCAACAACTTCATGTAAACCTTAAGCAGTATGTTCAGTAATTATATAGCTATATCTGACAGCTGCATGAAGGACGCCTACCTAGGTAAGTAATTCTGTTACACACAGTAGTTATAGTTATTCCTGACAGCTATCCCATAGTCACACAAAACACCCATCTCCCTCACTCTCTCTCCCCCACTGTCTCTCTCCCCCACACACACACACACTCTATATCTTTCTCTGTCTCCCAAACCATTACAGGAGACAGAACAGGGCAATATACCATTACATGAGACCAGCAATGCAATTACCATTATAGGAGACTACCAGGACAATTGCCAGTATAGAAAACCAGCATGACAATATACCATTACATGAAATCAACAGGGCAATACACCATTACATGACACCATTGACCCATCCACTCCAAGTCTCCCCCAAGGCCTTTTGTTCCCTCTTTCTCTCCCTCAGTCTCCCCACCCACCCACCAGTCTACTTTCTCCCCTCTTCCAGTCTTTCCCCCTCTTTTTCTCAGTTTTTTCTTCCCCCAGTTCCACATTCTCTCTCTCTCTCTCTCTCCTCCCCTTCCAGCCCCTTCTCTCTCTCTCTCTCTCTCCAAGTCTCCCTTTTCTCTTCTCCAGTCTTTTATCCACCCTCTCTCCAAGTCCCTTTTTTCCTCCCCAGGCCCAGTCTCTTCCCCAGCTCCCCACTCCTCTAGTCTTGTTGATCCCCTACTCCCCAAGTCCTCCTCCTTGTCCTTCCACCCAGATTGCCCCTGCTGAACACAGTCTGACACTGCAGCCTTTTTCCACTATCCACTTAAAGTCACAAACGGACACATACACTGACATTTCAGCATCATTCTACTGTCCACTGCTAGTCACAGATCCACATATAAAATAACACCCCAGCCTTGTTACATAGAACCAAGTATTCACTGTCTGATAGCTTAACTTGTTTGCTGTTCACTGGTAGTCAAAAAACCACACACACACACACACTGACACTTCTCCCATTGCTCACTATTAGCCACAGAGCCGCATATGCAATGACACCCCAGTCTTGTCCCACTGACCAGTGGTAATCGCTAAGCCAGTGTTTTTTCCCTTTATCCGCTTGTCTTTCTCTCCCCACTCTTTCTCCCCTCCCTCTCTCCACCAGTTTCTCATCCCGCCTTGCTCCCCAATCTTTCACCCCACTGTCTCCCTCTTCCAGTCTTATAGCTATCTTCCAGTCTTCCCTTCTCTCCTCCAGTTTCCACCTTCATTTTCTCTCCTTCTTTTATTGAGATCTCCTCTCTTAAATCAATTAAAAGGCTTATTTATCTGATTTTACATAGATGGTATGCCCCAGATTTAATTCAGTTCTCTTCTCTGCGTAAGGCCCACTACAGTTGCAAGAAAGTTACCTCATGTGAACTAAACCTAACAGGGAGTGATTGATGGCTCACAGCGTCTCTTTTAGAGTAATTAGAATTAGGCGTATGACATCACTGTTGTCACGCTCACTAGCAAAGCGTGATGAAATGGAATGTGACACAGAATGCTCTGGGCTCATGGGAATTATCCCAGTCCAATATCACTGAGAGGGGGGAGGGATTTTAAACATTAGTAACATCTTAATAAAACATTTCTTAACAAGGAAGATGTTTAGATATTGCACTTAATAACAAGAACAGATTCACCTTTAACATCCTGGGGGCACATTTACTTTGAGCATAAAGTGGAAGGTTAAATTGTTAATCAGATGAAGTAGAATTTAAGCCATCCCATTTCTACTTCAATTACTTGCTAACATCATACCAGGGCTAGAAATGTCCAGTAGTCAACTAGTCTTTGACTAGTAAAAAATTAATCAGCCAAGTAAGAAATTATGCTGTTTTCTGTTTGTAAAAGACAGCTAACACTTAAAATGATCTAGGTTATATACACTTAAATATGTGTACTTCTATAAAAATGCCTTTTTTGTATTCTGAGGTCTAAAATCTAGTCTTACATATGCTCTGGGGAAGCATTTCTTCCTGCCTTTTCTAGCTCTCCAAGTATGATTGTCCAGAACTGTCTGTAAATGGTCTAAGATAACCGTCTTTCTGAGCAGTGGGTGATAATCATAAATCAGTAACTAAGCCTATCTCTTTTCTCTTATTACAGACAGCACCTGTCACCTTGATACAAGACTGCATATTTGAAATCTTCACTAAAAACTGACTATGTGTCCTGTTGGCCAAAAGACCAGCAAATGTACAGTTAAGAGGATATTCATATAAGAGGATATTTATATGCTAAAGTGTGCTAATTGTAGTACTTATGCGATATCAGTGACTTTTCATATGCTAATTACGTTTTTCAGGGACATTTCCAATGCTAACAAAGCCTTTTCAGTGATGTTCCATAGGCTAATGAAGGATTTCAGTGCCATTTAGTATGCTTATGAAGCACTGTGCTGCACCAGGAGACTTTCACTTCTCCCAGAAATAAAAGTGTGAATATTTCTTAAGTTATTCATCTGCTGGATTTTTGGTTAACATGACACATAAGCAGTTTTGAATGAAGTTTTCAAATATGTTAAAAAAAAAAAAAAAAATTGGTCCACTTTATGCTCTACTAGTTGAACAGCCCTTGTACACAGGACAAAGTGCCAGGCAGCAACAGACACGGTGCAGTTATGAGCAGTACAGACTGCCAGCGCAGCAGCTGATAATGCACAGACTACGTTCTGAATTTGGAGCGCCCCACTCCGTTATTAGCCACGGCGCGGGCAGTCTATACTGCTCATGACTGCAGCCCGCATAGCCATCTGTACTGTGCATGACCGCTTCTGACAAACATACATTAGCGAATTATTATATAGGATTAATATGACCGTTTAAACATGCATTAAAAAACAAGTTCATGAATATATTTAACCCTTTGAGTGCCAGAGGGTTACGCAAAGGGTTAAGGGATGTAACACATGAGTAAATAATTTTTAAATATTCTAGCAAGTAAGTACATGATATGTAAATTTAAATCAACCTGTTTTATTTGTAGGTGTTAATGTTCCATTAAAGAGGGCCTGTTGTCATGCCCCTGAGATATGATTGGTCCTGGGGGATTTAAATAGTCTGAGTACCAGAGAGTCACTTGCCTGATTATTGAGCTTCAGTCTATTTGTGATAGTGCATCTTTATTACTGAATGTGATCCAGCACTGGTTTTTCGGCTCCTTTTCATCTCTTGATTTTGTACAAAATATGCTCTACCTTTGACCTAGTCTTCTGCCTTATGATTTTGTACTTCACCTGAGACCCTTTTGACTCTGTGTCCAGCATGCCTCAGGCTTTCAGACAGCAGACTGCGCTCGCAGGCCAGCCTCCTCTTCTCAGCTGGCGGATTGCATTCACCAGCCTGTCTCCTGCTTGCCAGTGGTGGATTCTATTCACCAGCCTGTCTCCAAATCTCCAATGGCAAATTCAATTTGCCAGCCATGGTCCTGCTATCTGATGGTGGATTGCATTCGCCAACCTGTCTTCTGCTCTCCACCGGCATATTCTGTTTGCCAGCCTGTTTCCTGCTCTCAGATGATGGATCGCCAGCCTGTCTCCTACTTTCCGATAGTGAATTTCATTCTCCAAGCAGCCTCCTGCTCCCTGGAGGTAGATTGCTTTCACCAGCCTGTCTCCTCAGAGATATTGACCATCAGAGTTTCCTGTGATAAGCTTCATTCCCCTTCAGGGATACAGATCAGCAGAGACTCTGGTTATAAGCTTCATGTCTCTTCAGAGATATAGACCAGCAGAAATTCTGGTGATAAGCTCCACATCTCTTCAGTGATACGAACCATTAAAGGTTCCTGTGATAAGGTTCAGATCTCTCCAGAGATACAGACCAGCAGAGACTCAGATTATAAGCTTCACATCTCTCCAGAGATACAGACCAACCGGATGGATGGATAGCCAAGCCTAGGTCATACACAGAGCTGGTAGTCAGCCAGAGCCACAGGTCTGCACCAGATTGAGTATCCAACTATCCCAGAGATGATACGGTGAGGATTGTCAGACAGAGCCACAGGTCAGCACCAGATAGGCTGGTAAGACAATGCCAAGGTCATACACGGAGCGGGTAGTCAGCCAGAGCCAAAGGTCTGCACCACACCGGGTATCCAACTATCCCAGATATGATATGGAGAGGATAGTCAGACAGAGCCACTGGTCAGCACCAGATAGGATGGTCAGACAATGCCAAGGTCATACATGGAGTGGGTAGTCAGCCAGAGCCACAGGTCTGCACCAGATTGGGTATTTAACAACAGCGGGAACTAGAACAGAGCGGATAGTCAGACAGATCCACAGGTCAGCACCAGATAGGATGGTCAGACAATGCCAAAGTCATACATGGAGTGCAACTAGGAGAAAAGTGACTGTAACTGACACTAACGTAAGGGCTACTGAGCACAGACTCCACCAGCCTTTATATACCAAGCCAGGAAGGAGGAGTTAAGCCATGGCCCAAGGTATAAAGACGTGAATGCGTCACTCCCACAGGCGCTCTTCAGAAAATGTCCCAACAAGCAGTGCATGTGCGTTGAACGCTGTGTTGCCTGGAAGATAGTTGGGATATCTGGCTTCCTAGCTACGGCTACTCCTGGGCTTGCCCATGCTCTCAAGCCTTGAACACAGTGAACCCCAGCATCCGGTTCGTCCGCACCTGCAGTTATCGAAGCCTGTCTCAGTCCTTACTTTGAGTTTCCAGTCTCCAGCCCATAGATGAACCTTTCTGATCAGTCAGAGTGAACTGTTCCACTCTTGGGATCCTTTACTCTCATGAAATGTATCTGTTTAATGTGTGCTGTTGTTTTCCAATCAAATTTATATATTTAGAGAATTATGTAGAATCTCATTTTCTAGAGCTTTGTTCTCTAACCTGTCTGATAAAACCTTCATAATTACTTACATGTCCAGGAAATAACATCCATCCACCTTCTTAGGATGCTAGAAGTGAGTTTCCACCAGAGGGGGTAGAATACATTGATAAGGAAGAATAATGCAAGTCCTATCAAGAGATTCCAACAGAGGGGAGGACTTGTAAAGGTGACAGGTCCAGGACCTCTTTAATATACAGTGAACTACTAACTTTTCATGTTTTTACTGATTAGTAATGTTATTCTCTAACAGATGAACCTCACTGATATATTTCCAGCCCCAATTATGACATTTTAGTTTGGCTCAAGTATTCTATCGTTCTAGGGAAGGGTGTGTGTGTTTGTGGAAGAGGAGGCAAGACCAGCAATGAAAGGGTGTTGTACGCCTGTGAATGAATGAATGGATAGGGAGGGAGGCTGACACATCTGCTCCCAGTTAAATTTTAATAAGAGACATGAAAGTCTTTGAAGTTGAACTCTGACTTCCCAGATGAAATGTCTCTGATCTTGTAAAGAACCCAGAGGTTGCACAAGTCAAAAGACAGCTGTGCCAGCCTAGCACCAATTCCCACATTGCCAGAGCAATGTGTGCCCATCAGTGCCAGGAACATTAACCAGCTCACTGCCTCAAAACTAAGAGCTATGATCAAAAAGCTAACCCTTTGATTGGCACACAGAGATGTATGACACAAGTCATACATCATTTACATCAAAGAAAATTATCTCATATTTAAAGCAAAGTTATTTCTCTTCTTATACTATAAATATACAATAAAACTGTGCTATGTGGAAAATCTCATTGCAATTCAGTTCAAAAGCCTGGTGGAATCCTCAATACTCTGAGCCAATACTGTTTCACTGCTTCTCATTACCAGGCTGCCAAGGAGATTCCCCAATTTTCTACTGAATTAGGCTGATTTAGGAAAATTCTTATAAATTCCAGAAGCTACACACTCCAGATTCCTAAAATTGGGTGGTAGAAGTGCATTAATATGTCCAAAAAGGGTAAGCACTCACAGTTGTTAGAAGAATGGGGAAGATTTATGTACATCACTCAATTTTTTACAAACTCCAAGTAGAGGGCGATCACCTCACTGAGCCTAGAAAGGAGTCAAGGACAAAAATACACATACTTAACCCTTTGAGTGCCAGAGGGGTGCGCAACACATTGCAAAGCAATGCATTGCGTACCCCTCTGGCTCTCAAAGGGTTAAAGAAAAAATGTCAGCATGAAAAATAAATGAACATATACACCTATAAAATAATGAAAGTTAATATGAAACATTAATTTTCTTTAACCCCTTAAGGACCGGGAAAATCAGAGGTGGATTTGACTTAAGGACCGGAGCAATTCTGACCTTTTTGACTATGTCTTTGTTCAACAGTGTTTTCCCTCTTAGGCTTTTATTCCACCCCCATAAATTATATACTGTTTTTTTACAAACAAATAGGGCTTTCCTTTGATACCCCACTTATATGGATAACCCACCATTTACTTTATTAAAATTAAAGAAAAAGGTAAAAAAAATGTAAAAAAACCATCATTTTTGTTTTTTCTCTTGGGATCAATTGGGCGCAAAGGGTTAAATATTTATGGAGACTGCATGAAAGGTATGACTAGTCAGTCATACCTACAAAATGTGCAGTTTAAAGTGGCCACTGTCCCCCCTGGGTGAAAATCCCCATGTCCCTTTTTCCCACCCTATTTTCCCACTTTTTTGTTCATTACATTTGGCGGTGTGTGTAAGTGTATTACATGACTCCACAACAGTCACACTTCCAATTTTGTTTCTTGAGATGTTTTTTTTTTTTTTTAAATAAAATATTTTATTTGTAAAAAAAAAAAAGTGTGTTGTTTTTATTTAAAAAAAAAAAAAAAAGTGTATTTAGCAGGTCAGAAATTGACCTGCATTTAGCCATCCTCCTGTACCAGCAGTGAAGGGGTTAACACCCCCAGCTGCTGTATTTTGTATTTCCACTAGGTGTCTCCTCTCTGCTTCTGTGTCCCTTACTTTGATGTAAGGGACGCATTAGCAGAGAGGAGACACTAGAGGCAGTGAGTAGCACTGCCTCATTCACAGATTTAGAATGCCGGTACATGTGATCACTGACGCAGCGATCACATGACCTGGCACTACCGACAGAGGCTGAGACTGAACGGTCCGGTACTGGACCGCTCAGTCTCAGCCTGGATTGAATGGTAGCAGCATGCACGGCGGCGCGCTGCTACCATTTAACTCTTGACGTACCAGGACCGTCACTGGTCCTTAAAGCAAATTTACCCTTGACGGTCCTGGTACGTCAAGGGTCGTTAAGGGGTTAATAACCAGATATTTAATTATTGACAGAGAGGCTTATGTACTAAGAAGGCAATTAAATCCTGGTGCAAACCAACTGCTCTGTAGGAAGCAAATGCAAGTTAAATGAGACTTAACTCCTTGAATGCTAGCGAGGTCTGGCTTTGGAGACACATATAGCATTGAAACGGTTAAAAGACTCATTAAAATCTGTGGGCATTTTGGAGAATGTTTCTTTATTCTCAGAGGCGTAACTAGAACCCACTGGGCCCTGGTGCAAGAATTGCCATGGCCCCCCCCTGACGACATTGCCCCCCCAACCATATTGCCCCTCCCCATTGGCCATCTCCACATTGCTCCCCATGATCCATCTCCACGTTGCCACTACACTGCCCCCATCTCCCCATTGCCACCACTTTGCCCCCATCTCCACATTGCCCCCCATGAACCATCTCCATGTTGCCACCACACTGCCCCCATCTCCACATTGCCCCCATCTCCACATTGCCCCCCATGAACCATCTCCATGTTGCCACCACACTGCCCCCCATCTCCACATTGCCCATCTCCTACCTCCCTGGTGGTCCAGTGGCATGACAGGAGAGGTCTGTGCCCTCTTTCGCACAGACCTCTATGCAGATGGAGCTCCCACGCGGTCCTCTCATAATTCAGAGCAGAACGCACACTTTATAATAAATTGGGTGATTTTGAAAGGGCTTTCAGAATTACCTGTACCTATGTTAGTCATTCTTTATTTAACACCATGATTTATACAATATTTAGCTTTCTTTATGTGTTAGTTTATGCAGATTAGCCATTACATCCTGATAGGAAGTAGCAGTTGGGAAGGAAAGTGAAATTTTAGTATCAGAAATACCAGGCTGCACCAGCTAATACTAACTAATTTACATAAAGTGATAAAAATCATTATAAAGTGTTCCACTTTGTCAGTTAATGTAAGTATCTAATACAAAAGCATGGCTGTCTCTTTCTGCAGTGCTCCCCAACTGTTTTGTGGGTTGTTTTTAAGATGAGGGGCATGTATATTAGCAAAGTGGAGCAATTCTGGGGCAAACCAACTGCCCCACACAATGAAATTTCCCAATATTACCTTTGATTTCAATTGACATTGCAAGAAAAACAATTTATCTTAACCCCTGAATGACAGGTTATGTGCCAGGACCGTCACATCGGTCCTGGAGTTAAGGCCCAGTGGCGGCCTGGGCACATCATATTATCAGAGCACAACTACAAGACAAGCTGTGGTCTCCCAGTAGGCCGAGCACAAAAAAAAAAAAAAGTTGTTTATTGGCCCTCCAGCACCCCCACCCCTGTTCCTTAAAGAATTAATGAAAATATATGGAAATGTATGACACTTTAATTTTGGCACCACAACACATAAACGTGTCACGACATGCCTGTCATAGAGGCTGGTGGCCTGAGAACTGCACCATGAGAAAGCCATAAAATAATATTCCATTTGATTTAAGTGGGGCCTTTTAACTCTTTAAATGGTCACAACATTCTGTATTTTCACCTGTAGTGCAACTGGTTTGCTCCAGAAATTATCGAATGCTGCTAAATGGATCAGACTCTTATTCAAAGGAGTCATCTAGGTCACGTCAGGTTGATGACCCCGCACATCAGTAGTGTAACTAGTCATAGTAGAGCCCTCACGGAAACATTATTTTGGGACCCCTAACACAAATATATTCTCCTAGGGGAGTAACTAAAACCTATTGGGTCCTGGAGACAGTGGGCCCCCTTGAATGCCAGACCCCAGCTCAACTGTGCACCCAGTAGTTACTCCCCTGTTGCACATTTTTTATTCAGCATTACATTAGAGACGCAGAACAGTAGTCAATTATGTCCCTAACAAGGCATTACACCATTACATACATAACAAGAAAATATACCATTACATATCCCAACAAGGTAATATACCATTATATATCCCAAAAATGCATTACACCATTACATACCATAACAAGGAAATACACCATTACATATCCCAACAGAGCAATATATCATTACACATCTCAACAGTGCATTATACCATTACATACCATGACAAGGAAATACATTATTACACATCCCAACAAGGCAATCTACCATTACATATCACAACAAGATATTACACAATTACATACCATAACAAGGAAATATACCATTACATACCCTAACAAGTCATTACAGCATTATATACCATAACAAGGCAATATATATCCCGACATGGTATCACTGTGCCCGTGATTCAGCGACATTTTTGACATGTTTTCTTCCAGATGCCTTGTTATTGGCTGCGCTGTCTAGCTTCTCCCAGTGACAGCCTTTAAATACCTTGGGCTGGCACTTATGTGTTGCCCTTTCTTGGTGTATCTGTTGCCTAGCGCTAGTTCCGATTACTCTCATTGATACCAGTGTATGACCCAGACTGTTTTGACTACTCTGCCTGTTTACCGTTCCTGCTCTGTGTACCGACCCGGATTGGCTGACGTTCCTGCTTCCTGTATTGACCTGGCCTGGCTGACGTTCCTGCTCCGTGTACCGACTTGGCTTGTCTGGTGATCCTGCTCTGTGTACTGACCCGGCGTGATTGGCGATCCTGCTCCGTGTACCGAATCGGCTTGGCTGACGTTCCTGCTCCGTGTACCGACCTGGCTGGGTTGAAGTTCCTGCTCCTGCCTGCTAGCCACTCCACTCTTGCTGTTGCTCATGCTCAGTGGTCTTGCCAGAGCTCCGGTGGTCCGGTTCCACATTGTAGTCCAGTCCTTGATCCGCTTACACATTGTGCTCTGTGTTACCCTCTGTATATTCCGATTCGCACCACGTTCGCTTGGTCTGTTTCTGCCATTCCTGAGGTTGGGTTCAGTTGGGCGCCTCAGGTTACTTCCCTTCTGCAGACCGGAGTGTTCGTTAACCCCTTCAGGGGCGGTGCTGGGCATTCGTATATGAGGCTGAAGTCTCAGATGTGCGCATGTTATCCTACTGCACTAAACACTGACTCACGCTGTTTGTAGTCTCCTGTGGGCATTCACTCTGGCAGCTTTCCTCCTATGTTGCCTTAGCCAGATCTACACTGGCTTAACCTGTTGCATACTTGTCAGTCGCTGTTGTGACTCTCTGTGTAGAGAGTTACATTGGGCCTCCCAACATCAGGGCCAACTCAGTCATTGGCCTAATTAATTTCTCTTGGTCATATTTACACTGTATCAATTGTGATTTACCTGTCCTATGTCAGTACTGTATATTTGTTCTACATACTGGACCCGTGTGGGTTAATCATACCATTGTAACCTGTCCTGTGTCAGTTTACCGTTTTTCTGTATACTGGACCCGCGAGGGTTACTGTTATTCTTTGTGTGCAAATAAAATTGTGTTTTACCAAGACCTTCCATTTCTGAGTGTACTGAACCGTAACACATGGCCTTACACCATTACATACCATAACAAGAAAACAAACAATTATATACCCTAACCAGACATTACACCATTAAATACAATAAAAATTAAATACACCATTAACTACCCCAACAAAGCATTACACCATTACATACCATAAAAGGGCAATATATACCTCAACAAGGCCTTACACCATTACATACCATAACAAGAAAACACACTATGTATTTTATTCCATTACATACCATAACAAGGAAATACACTATCACATACCCTAACAAGGCATTACACCATTACATACTATAACAAGGCAATATATACCCCAGCAAGGCCTTACACCATTACCTACATAACAAGGAAATACACCATTACATATTCCAACAAGGCAATATACCAATACATATCCCAACACGGCATTACACCATTGCATGCCGTAACAAGGAAATACACCATTACATATCCCAACAAGGCAATATACCATTAAATACTCTGACAAGGTAATATACCATTAAATACTGTAACAAGGCATTACATACCCTGAGAAGGAGACACAACATTACATATCTTAACAAGGCTTTACACCACTACATACGCCATTGCATAGCCTAACAAGGCATTATATACTTAACAAGGAAATACACCATTCCATACCCCAACAAAACAATACACTAGTACATACCTTAACAAAGCAATGCATCATTACACAACCTGACAAGGCACTACATCATTACATGCCTTAACAAGCAAATATACCAATACATACCCTAACAAGGCATTACACTATTACATACTTAACAAGGAAAAACATACCCTAACAAGGCAATGCATCATTACATACCCTAACAAGGTATTACACCATTACATATCCCAACAAGGCAATATACCATTACATACTCTGACAAGAAATGAGAGTTGGTACCGCGTTAGACGTAGAAATACAGGAAGCAAATATAGTCAAGTTGATACCTTTATTGGTTAACTAAACATATTTAGGATGCAAGCTTTCAAGAACTCTTAGGTCTCTTCCTCAGGCATGTTATACAGATAAATATGAAAACATCTCTCTTAAATACCAGTACATATTACATTCTTTAGAATGGAAATCAGATAAGAAAGCTCAGTCCAGACCCAGGTTCCTCAGAGGAAGACCAGGGCTGGATTTACAATTAGGCAGTGTAGGCATCTGCCTACAGGCGCACCCCACAGAGGCGCACCTGTCATTTGGGAATTTTTTTTAAATTAGTTAGACTGCAGTGTGAAGGAGGCGCTGCCGGCTGTGCATTACATTGAGTCCACTCCTCAGAACAGACAGTACAGTACTGCCCTGCCTCCGGTCCTCCCAGACAAACACACAGTGCAGCCTGCAGGGAGCCGCAGCCCTGCCCACCACGGCCCCGGATGAACAACATGACATCCGACTCCTGAGCAGTGCTCCTGTGACTGAGTGGCAGGAGCTCTGCAGCCCGCTGCCCATGACACAGCCACAGTCACTCCACAGAGGAGCGCAGCTGCCTGCACGGACAGTTATTTTAACCCCTACCTTTTGACCCGAGGTAAGCCAGCGCCGTATGAGACACCCCGCTCCCAGACCCTGTTATTAAAGGAACAGTAAACTTTTTTTTATGAAAACACATCTTTTACAGAGCTTTTCCTGCTGAATAAAACAAGGTCACTCCCATCGCTGTCAGATGTTTTATTCAAAAATTATAGCAGTTTAACTAATCAGGAAGTGAAGTTACTGTGTTTACTTCCTGATAGTTCTAACTGACAGGAAGTGACAGGCAGTTTCTATCATATTCTATGGAGAACTGTATGTCTCTGACTTTTCTGACTTTCCTCTCCATTAGAATCTAACATGAAATCTAATTAGAATTCGACCACTAGAGGGTGCTGCTAATGTAAAAAACCATGGCTTTAAACTGTAATAACTCTGGAAATATAAATCTCTCGGCAGTGGGAGTACCCTTATTTTACTCAATAGGAAAATCCCTACAATATATATTTTTTCATAAAAAAAGTTTACTGCTCCTTTAAGGGTTCTGGCCTGTGTTCAGCCAGTAAGCAGTATTAGACATCAGCGTTTCAGTCACTGTCTGTCTCAGGAGATTTAAAGTGAGTGACTGATGACATCATACACAATTGAGACTATTTTGTGTGTCAAATATCCAATACTACACCAAATTAATATCTTTGTGTCCGGAAGATAGGAACCTCAACCAGCATATACCATATAGGGAATTTTAACTTTTATTCCATCATGGCAATAAAAATAAAAGTGAAAATTCCCTATGTGGTGTATGTTGGTTGAGGTTCCTATATTCCAAACATATTCATTTGGTGTAGTATTGGATATTTGACACACACAACAGTCTCAATTGCTTACTAGCAAAATAAAGTATAATACACTACAGACTGACCAATAGATGGGTGTGGTTAAATTAGGGGCCGTAGCTAGGGGTGGGATCAAGGCGGGGCTAAGGGCGCAAGAGGGTACTATGCCTAGGGGAGCTTGAGATGTAAATCCGGCCCTGAGGAAGACTGCACTCCTCAAACATTGACTGATCAAAGAACCTGGGTCTGGACTGATTTCCATTCTAAGCAATCTAATGTGTACTGGTATTTAAGACAGATGTTTTCATATTTATCTGTATAACATGCCTGAGGAAGAGACCTAAGAGTTCTTGAAAACTTGCATCCTAAATCTGTTTAGTTAGCCAATAAGGTATCCAATAAGTTAGCCAATAAGGTATCAACATGGCCATATATATACTGACAAGGTAATACACCACTGCATACTGTAACAAGGCAGCACACTATTATATACCCTGACAAGGAGACACGCCATTACATATCTTAACAAGGCTTTTACACCATTACATACCCTAAAAAGGAAACACACCATTGCCTAGCTTATCAAGTCATTATACCATTAGATACCCTAAAAAGGAAACACATCACTAAATAGCTTAACAAGGCATTACACCATTACATATTTAAAGGAGCAATAAACTTTTTTTTGTGAAGACCTATATATTATAGAGCTTTTCCTGCTGAGTAAAACAAGAGCACTCCCACTGCTGTCAGTTGTTATATTCAAAAATTAGAACATTTCAAATAATCAGGAAGTGAATTAACTATGCGTTTTCTTCCTGATAGTTCTAACTGACAGCATGACTCAGCAGTTTATATCACATTCTATGGAGAATTGTATGTCATTGACTTTCCTTTCCATTAGAACGCAACAGAAAAAATAATTGGAATTTGACCACTAGAGGGCACTTCTAATGTAAGAAAACATTGGTTTAAACTGTAATAACTCTGGAAATATGCATTTCTCTGCAGTGCCCTTATTTTACTCAACAGGAAATGCCCTACAATATATATTTTTTTTCATAAAACGTTTACTGCTCTTTAACAAGGAAAAACAGCATTACATACCATAACAAGGCATTAAACCATTACATTCCCTAACAAGGAAATACATCATTAAATACCTTACCGATGCAATGCATCATTACATACTCCAACAAGACATTACAAAATTACATACCCTAACAAGGCAATGCATCATTACATAACCTGACAAGGCACTACACCATTACATATCCTAACAAAGCACTACACCATTACCTGCCCTAACAAGGAAATACATCAGTATATACCCTAAAAGGCAATGTGCCATTACATACCCTAACAAAGCAATGCACTATTACATAACCTGACAAGTAAACATGCCATTATATATTATGACAAGGCACTACACCATTACATACCCTAACAAGGAAATACACCAGTACATACATTAACAAGGCTATGTACCATTATATACCCTAACAAGGCACTGCACCATTACATTCCCTAACAAGGCAATATACTATTATATAACCTACAAGGAAACACACCATTACATACACTAACAAGGCAATGCACCATCACATATCCTAACAAGGCAATGCACTATTTCATAACCTGACAAGGAAACATGCCATTACATACCGTGACAAAGCACTACACCATTACATACCCTAACAAGGAAATACAACAATATATAACCTAACAAGGTGCTGCACCATTACATACCCAAACAAGGCAATGTACTATTACATACCCTAACAAGACAATGCACCATTACATACGCTGACAAGTCAATGCACTATTACATAACCTGACAAGGAAACACATCATTACATACCCTAACACACCAATACATACCTTAACATGACAATACACCATTACATACCCTAACACAGCAATACTCCATTACATACCCTAACACTGCAATATCTTATTACATACATAGACTAAGGTGACCTGGATGCTTTCTTTTTAGAATATCACGCTGCTCTTATTGTCTCAGCTCCCTAGGAATGGGGCTTGAGACGCCTGAATGGCTTGATATCTTAACTTGCTTTCCACTCCGAGTGAGAACAAAGAGATCTTCTACTCCACATGGCCACCATCGCTCCCATGAATAACCCTATTTCCACCCCTCATAAATCTGCGTCCTCTATAACTGCTCCATAAAACCGCATGTAAAAGCATTGCAGAGCTTATTTCTTTGAGAACAGCTAAGAGGCGTGAGCTTTATTTTATGAGCGGTTTTATCTCCGATTCGTGGCCAGATTCCTTGAGATGTGCATACAAATCTTCCTTTCAGAGCCTGAGGCGTGCATGAAGAGCAGGTGCGGCAGAAGGAGAGCCTAATCGTTTAACCCATTAAGGACTAGAGGAGTGTGTAATGCATTGCTTTACAGTGTTTTGTTAAAAGGATGCTAGCAAGAAAAAAAAATGGATTTGTCCCTGTATACCTAATTTAAAATGTTAGTAAACTGGGATAATATAAATTAAAAAATGAATTAACTCTTTGAATATCAGAAATATCAGAGAGGCACGCAATGCATTGCAAAGTGTTACACACATTTCTGAACTTCAAAGGGTTAACCTTTTGAGTGGCACTCAACGGGTTAATGTAGAATATGTATAACAATTAAACTGAAGTAAAATAACTGCACAATATGTGACAAAAAATGGGACTTTCAATCCACTGGGGGGGCGGGGGTCAAGTAAAAAAGTTTATTCATGTAAAGCAGGGGTATCCAAGCTTTTTCCCCAATGGCCAAACAGATAAAAGAACAATGAATCGGGGGGGGGGGGCACATTGCTAAATAATGTATTAACATTAAAGACAAGCCTGCACAAAATGAGCTTTATACCAAGTATTGGATGCAGCCCATGGTAGGATAATAGTGGTTTTACATTTTGCAACATAAACGTACACACTTAGCATTAAATGTCTTCCTGATTACTAAACATCAGGTATGGATTATTATGTTTTACAGCGGGTGTCATTTTTATTATTTAGTAGACTCTGCATGGAGAGTCACATTTGGTCATGTCTGAGGGCCAAAAATGGCCCCCGGGCCTTAGTTTGGACATTCCTGGCTTAACTGGAGGTTTTAACATCCAAAATCATAGCAAGGTCACCAGTGTATTGTTTCACGTTGTGTTGGCGTCATCATTGACGTTGAAGGGGTTAAAAGTTCCATTCAATTAAATCAGTGGGAATTTTTATTTGCTCCTGAACTCCTTGAGAACCCGAGGGGTGAGCAATGCATTGTGAAGCCATGCATCGAACACCCCACTGGTCTCTATGTGTTAATAGTAGAGCTGGTTTACCTCCGCTTTGGTTCACTTGTTCTTTGTGTATAGGACTCACTGTACTCCCCTCTAGCCCTGTCCCTACAACTTAGTTCAGTGGAACCATATGTACATGTACAGGGGCCTGGGGCTCCACAGAGGAAGACTGTGAGAAGAATGTTGCTCTATCAGTTCATTTCACACAATAGTAGTGAGCAGTCCCTTTTTTCTCACTTTAGTGAACATCAGGGCTTTATCACCGTTTTTTATACATTCTGCTTCCAGTTTTATTTTTTCCCACATCTTGAAACACATAACCTTGCCCATACTGTATGTGGCTTCTGCCCTTTCACTGAAGAAATAATTCTTTTAGAGGAGTAATATCCTTGGATATTTTTTTAGCAGGACATTCATACAGCAAGCATATCTGGGAGACATTTTACTACTTTGAGAATGTTTATGTGGCCCTTTAAAATCATGGGTGGAGTTTATTCTCTCTATGGCTCTTCTCAAGTGGTAAAATGTCCCTGTTCATGTATAGACTACAGCAGAAGTCTATTGCAACCCCCCCCCCCCCCCGTATGAATGTCACTTGCATAGGTAAATCCTTTGGTTATATATTTATCCCTTTGAGTGATACAGGGGTAAGCAGTACCCCTCTGACACTTTAAAGGGTTAAATATTTCCACTTCTGTCTGCCTGGATACCTACCTCCTGGATAGAATTATAAGATATTTGAATGTATCTATTATTAATTCACTCTTCCAAGTGTAAAGCCTGATTAAATGTGCCAGTGCCTTTAATTGTAGTGCCCTACTGTACCTAATATTCATTGGAGAGTTCTCGTATTAGTGTGGAACCGGGTGTATCACTTTCATCTCTCACCCGAAGCAGGTATAAATATAACCTAGTAGTTCCTTTAAAATATATGTTTTGTCTAGGTTGTGCTACATCATGCCTTATCTATGTCACCCATTGA
This sequence comes from Rhinophrynus dorsalis, assembly GCA_037306005.1. Lineage (NCBI taxonomy): Eukaryota > Metazoa > Chordata > Amphibia > Anura > Rhinophrynidae > Rhinophrynus > Rhinophrynus dorsalis. The sequence goes on from CM074721.1 coordinate 448,037,721, forward strand.
ATTGAAGACCTTCTATAATCTATAAGAAAGCTAGAAACTCCCTGCAAAGATTCAGAGTACCTATGCTGAAGCTTGTTCCAGCAATACATTTCTAGTGTTTGCATATAAAGAAACTTACTGGTGATCTTGCTTCAGATTCTGTATGAATGGGAGAGTACTATTTAGATAAGGTCCCTGGTAACCCATCACACTCACACAAACAGCAACATCTTCTAGCATCACCTGAGTTAACAGGGATACTCTGCCTTGGGTCTAGGTAATAATCTATGAAGTATTAGAAGGCCAGAAGAAGCGGGCCTAGGGTTAATAATCCCTTATTGGTAGGCAACCTACAGCTCTTCAGCTATTGCTGACTGGTGGAGAGGATGGTAGCCGTTTTTTAACAAACTTAAACCATTCTCAAAATACAGTGTCACCTCTTTCTTACCTTCATCTTCCGTGGTCTTCTCATTACGGTTCACATCAACTCTTTTACTACCTCTGTACCATCATCTCAGGTCTTCACATGACTGCCTGTGATGCTAGATATACCACCACATATCGTCCGTGTGCATTTCCTACCCCCTGACCTAAGAACTACTACTTTACACACTCTTACCAAAGGGGAAGGCATGAACATGGAACTTCTGGAACCCACTCATATTCCACACACAGACTTGCCTTCCCCAGACATACCATTTACAACAATAACCAAAGTTTGACATTGTAGAGCTAGATCTATTTTATTTTCAATTACATATAGCCACAGGCTAAACTCTAAGCAGGACATTGTACAAACTGTCTTTTTTTCCATTCAGTTCTAACAACCACAGTTCCAAAGTGATTCTGAATATCCAGACAGACAATAGCCCTTCCATCACAGGAGGAGCCAGGAATGCATTCCTCAGAGGAGGAGTTGAAAAGAGAGAGAAATCAGCTACTAAACACTCATCTGGGATATGCGTTTACAGCATTCCCATTAATGATAGGGGAACATGACTGCCCCAGGATGGGGTAAGTTAACATTCAAGTGCCTTATTTTCATTATGATTATTTGCTTTAACCTCAACAGGACTGAGGATAAACACGTATTTACAACTTTAAAAAGTGCTACAGCCCATCTGCAAAAAACTTAGAAAAAAAAAAAATACATTACAGTATGTAACTGATGACCTTTACGATGGTCGCTCTGCTTTATTTTACAAAGATACATATGGTTACTGAGACAGTTCAGGGCATTTCTGTGATGAATCTTAGCAATAACAGATAATGTCACTGCTACAATTGTCTTAATGGGATGTAGATATTTGTGTCTTTAAGATCTTAGTGATTTGTACAGGTAACACAATGTGCATCTGTGTCACACCTGTAGTACACATGTACTGAGCGAAAAAAGTAAGTAAATGTTGTGTCCTGTCTGTGTACAAACACTGGGCCTTATATATACAGGCAAAGTAGATCCATTCTGGGCAAACCATCTGCACTTAAGGGACAAATAGGGCCTTCAATGCAGTGCAATGTATTCCAGTATTCAAACAACTTCTAGGGTTGCCACCAAGCCGGTAAAAAATTGGCTTCTGTCCAATGTTAAGTCTATGGAGGGAATGCCATGGCCGGTAATGTTTTGAAGAAAGGGTGGCAACCCTAGTAATTTCATATAAAGCAAAGGAAATTTGGGTAATTTGTATTTGTGGTCGGGGCTTCCAGATATAGCAAGTAAGTCGTCGTATGAACTAACCAGGTATGATGCATTGTGGAGAAATCTAGGTTCCTTTTGAACCTAGGAACAACATCGAGGCGGTAAGGCTGATTAGAGGGCTCATCTTAAAAGGGAAGGATAATTGATTGGGAGGGGCTTCCAGAAAGACGCACCCAGTGGGAGGGGCTGCAGCCAGGTATATAGAGAGGCTTGCAGCCCCTCCCACAAATACAGGCAAAGTCTTCTACTTGTTCCTTATGCTACAATTTATGCACCACTTTGCGTTGATACATACAGGCCCCTATCTCCAAACTGTACAGAACACACACCACTGCACTTCACCATTTGAGTGCCAGAGGGGTATCCAATGCATGAGTTTGCACTCAAATAGTTAAATCTGTTAGGATTTTGGGTCAGATTTATCAAAGCAAATGTGGAGCTGTTCTGACAAAAATCAGTTTTTCCATATTTACAAGTACTGAAAGTAATGGCAGTTTTCTATGCTAAATGTGGTGCAGCTGTTTTGCGCCTCTTTGGACTTGATATATATGCCCCTATGGCTTTTATTTAGCAGTTCTGATCTTTTAACTCTTTGAGTGCCAGAGGGGTATGCAACGCATACCCCTCTGGCTCTCACATGGTTAACACCCAGAGCCACAATGCACTGGAGACGTTTCTTGCATTAAGAGGATTTTTTTTCTTAAATGAAAAGTTCTGAGAGGTAAGAATCCCTAATAAAAACCCTTCACTTAACTTACTATGACAAGAAAAGTCTAATGGCCCTTATGAATTTTGCTCTGGTATCTTTGTTCAAGTGGTAACATCTTCAGTCTGTCCTGCTGTCATGTCCATGGTGGCGGACAGAACGCTGCTGGCAGTTTATTGAGAGTGAAGTAGACAGAACCCCTTAAGGACCTTTGCTAAGCGATGCAGTGTCATAGCTAGTCACTGGAGAACCCCAGTGCAAAGAGATTTTGGATCACCCGTCACATAGAAGTCATAACTAGTGTCTACTGCACAATGGGGCAGAAGGGGCCCCCTGAGCAACCACATCGTCTTCACCCCTGTTAGTTACTCCCCTGAAGTAATGCATAGCATACCACTCTGTTCTTTAACCCTTTGAGTGCCAGAGTGGTGACCAATACATCACAATGCTATGCATTGGAAACCCCCTTGGCACTCAATAGGTTATAGGGTTAATATTATTATCATATCAATGATCAGAGCTTGTGAACTTGTAGCCCTGTCAGCGACTGTCATGTCTTCCTCCATGGACACAACACCAAGAACTGACTGAAAATGTTATCTTTTGAACCAAGCAAAATATTACTAGGGGCCATTAGGATTTTCTGGTCATAAAAAGTTAAGTAGGGTGTTGTTATAAGGAGGTGTTGGTTCTCTTTTAACATCCAGTTTCCTTATCCTTTTAAAACTTTTGATATATGAAATGGTTTGTGCTGTTTTTCCAGAGGTTGGGGGGAATGATTTCACTCCTTTCTTTCAGTTACATGGTGTTATTACTACACAAACATGCCCTTTCATATACATGCAAACGTTATCTAACAGGTTGCAAACATGTATCCTTCCCCCCGCTATGTCAATAATACAGCAGAGTTCAGGAAAATATTTGTCATTTGTTAAAAATACAACTGGCCCCGTGTGTATAAAATTAAGGTGGAGCAATCCTGGGGCAAACCAGCTGCTATATAGGGGACAAACATTCACAAAATATTCGACAATTTAAATGGGATTTTTAAACCCCTTGAATGCTAGGGAAGTCTATAATGCATTGTGTTGGAGACCTCTCCAGCATTCGAAGGGTTAATAACTCTTTTGAAGTCAGTGGGATGTTTTTTCCCCTATAGTGCAGTTGGTTTGCCCCAGAACTGGTGCATTTTGACTTTGGTCATTATTTATAAAAGCAAACCGGAGTTATTCTGGCATAAGCCAAACGCACCATTGGGGACAAATAAATATTCCTATTAAATTAAATTGGACTTTTAACCCTTTGAGTGCCAGGTGTACCCCTCTTTAAGCTTCGAATGCTAGGGAGCATTGCAAAGCAATGCATTGGAGACCTCTCTAGAATTCAAGGGGTTAAAAACATATCTGTTCAAGTGCATGGGAATTTAGGAATAACTCCAGTTTAACTTTTATAAATATGTGCCTTTATCTGTCCTGCATAAGCTCTGGAATGAGGCCGTGGCCCAACAGCTATATGACATACTCAGACTTGATGTTCACTTTAAAGTGGATCTATCACCACTTTACAAGTTTTGATCACTATATAGAATACCTAGAAAATAATTTTAAAAAGTTTTTAAAAAAAAAAAAAAAAAAAAAATGTTATTTGCGAGAAAATTACAGCTTAAAGTATGCCCAGCAGCCTACTTCTGGGTAAACTGCTCTTGCCGCTCAGCCTCTGTTCCGGTCACTCTCCCCAGTATCCTCCCATGACTGAGGCGTTCTGTTAGTAAGCTGGAGCGATCTTATTGGCAGAGATCAGAAACTGCGGCAAGAGCAGTTTACCCAGAAGTAGTCTGCTGGGCATACTTTAAACTGTAATTGTCTCGCAAATAACGTTTTTTTTGTTTTTTTTTAAATAATAACATTTTATAAATATTTGCTAAGTATTCTACATAATGATCAAAACTTTTAAAGTGGTGGTAGATCCACTTTAACCCTTTGAATGCCAGAGGGGTGTACAATGCATTGATGCACAATGCGTTGCTCACCCCTCTGGCATTCTTAACCCCTTAAGGACCATGTCCCGTGCTTTGACCGTCACTTGGTTTTTGCCTTAAGAACCGGTGACATCCATACCATGTCACGTACATTTTACTTAAAATGCCACCTCAGGAGCACTGTAAGTAAAAACAGGGATTGAAATTGACCGCTCCCATACCCCAAAGCAGCAAACTGATACACGCAAGAGGTCACTTGTACTGGCGCGTCGGAAACACCAAAGTGGTCTTTAAGACCCAGGACCCAGGTCATTACTTTGTAATAATGCGCTATATAGCATTGCTAATGTTCATATTGGTCCTGTTTCTGTGTAATTATGTTATAAAGTTTCACCCTCCCACCCCCTTTTACATACATTAATCTTCTTCTCTCAGATCTGAAATCCGGACAGATCGCAACAAGATACAATCTTCTGTCTGTCAGTATAAGAAAACCCTGCTTCTCTTGAGGAAGGAAAGCAGATTTTTCCCTTATGCTGATACAAGATTGTACCTCATCATGATCCGCCCGTCTTTCGGATATGAAGATGTATGTAAAAGGGGCAGGAAGGGGAAACTTTATAATATAATTACACAGAAACTAGACCAATATGAACACTGGCAACAGTGTTAGTACAAAGTATAAGGAACTATCGAACTTCACTGTATAATGAAGCATTACTAACTCTTGAAAGAGAAATTGGTGGTTGGAGTGGGGGTTGTTTGCTGCCCCCCCCCCCCAACAAACAAACCTAAAAACATTCCTTGACTTTTGCTATTGTTTGTCAGGGCCACAGCAGCAGGCAGAAGCACATTTAAAGAAAAATTCCCAAAAAATGTTGAAAAAAACAACATAGACAAGATTATATTTTTTCTTAAATGCAGTAAACTTTTTAAAATGAAAAATACAAGTGCACTTCCTTGGCTGGGAGATTTTTCATTCAAATGTTATCACAATACAAACCATTTTTTTAATTCAAATTACATTTTTATACTGTAATCTACAAAATAGGAACAGCCCAACAAAAATGGTCTGTCAGAGTGGTATGCAACACATTGCAAAGCATTGTGTTGCAAACCCCCCATTGGCAATCAAAGGGTTAAATGAAGCATCACATCTCTCTGCCGTAGAATTACACTTCTTTTACTCATTAGGAAATGTTTCAATATAATTTTCCGTTTTCATAATAAATATTACTGCTCCTATAAGTTCTATCAGTATATGGAAACTGTTACTGTTTGTTAATGTTACAAAATGTTGTTTTCTCATAAAGGTAACTTGCTTTTAAGCTTTACTGTCCTTTTAACCCCTTGCATGATAGAGTGGTTTCCACTGCACTGTGAGATCTCTGTCTGCAGAGTCCTTGGTGACACTGACCTGTTTGTCTTCTCTGCTTGGCCTCGCGTATGTGTTACAGGATCCAACCTACCCCCACAGTGACCTTGTCCTGTTTAGAACTTTACCAGGTAAGTAAAGGAGCACTACAGAGATAACCCTTATAGTGCCAGAGAGTTATACATCACATTAAAACACAATGCGTTGGATAACTTTCTGGCACTCAAAGGGTTACGGAGTGTAAAGGAAGGATAGGGGTGGTGTGAGTGTAACAAGGATACATTTCTGCCATCAAGACATTCAAGGCATGGGTATACCCTCTAGATTGGAAGCGACGGCAAGTGCATGGCGATATTGGATTATTTAAAATTTATATTGACACAAGCATGATGGGAGTTGTAGTCCAACAAGATCTGGATGGCCATAGGTTGTCCACCCCTTTCTACTTCACATACTTCCCAATCCATTGCGTGTCTGTGTTACACTGTGCAGGGCTAGTGTAAACACACAAGGATTCTGGAGCAAACCAACGGCACCAAGGGGAATTAAATATACCCAGATTCTCAGTGAGTTAAATTGGGTTTTTAATGCTAGAGGTCTCCAACACATTGGGGGTTATACACTAAGGAGTGATAAAGAGGTGATAAAGTGGAGATGACGTCTAAAGTGGAGAGGACTTCTCTAGTAATAGCACTTCTCCAGCTTCTAGGCTATTCTATGGAGCCAATGCACTATGATCTTTCCAACTTTGGAGAAGTGCTATCACTAGAGAAGTCATCTCTACTTTATCACGTCTTTATCATGCTTTACTGCATCTACCCCATTGTGTTACAATGCACTGGATATCTCTGTAAAGTTCAAGAGGTTAAAAGTCCTATTTAAATCAATGAGACCTATTTATTTCCATTGGTGCAGTCAGATTTCTCCAGAATTGCTGCACTGTTTCTCTTACACATATGTCTCAATACCTGGTTGAGGATAATGGGATGTATAGGCCAACAACAGCTGAAAAGCCACACATTACCCACTCCTGCACCAAAGCCTCAGGCACTGGAGCCTTGTCTTTAACATTCATGGGATTAAAAGCTCAATTCCAATTGATTAGAATCTTGGGAACAGATATTTTTCCCTTAAGGTTCAGCTGATTTGACCCAGAATTGCTCCACTGTATTTGTGTATACGGCCCAGGGATGCAGCTGCTGTTTAAATGAGTATTTCCTGACAAATTAGTTAACCCTTTAAAGACCAGAGATTAGTGAAACTCATTGTAAAGCAATAATCAGCATAATCCTCTCATCCTTAAAGGGTTAAAGTCTTTATGAAAAAAGAACATAACTTTCCAGATATAAGCAACCTGTGGCTCTGCAGCTGTCACTGGATGACAACTTCCATCATTTTCGGCTTGTCAAAACTGCCTGAGTATGATGGGAGCTGCTGGAGAGTCACAGGTTGCCCATCCCACTCCTGGGACAGTTCATATCGTTCAGGAGTATTGTAAGAGCTTCTAAATTCCCTGACCCAAACCTCACCTAAATACTGACTAAAGCAACCGTCTTCTTATAGGCAGTATCCCCAAGGGGATAGACATATCCAAAGCATAAACCAACTCATTCTTTGTATAGGAGTGGAAGTCAAACAATTGCTGTCACACACTCTAAAAAATACACGCACACTCAGATATACATTTCATAGGAAAGTATCATTTGGAAACAAGTGTTTAACCACTCTAACATATTGCTTCACATTATGTTGGATGGTTTTAGCATGCAAGGGGTTTTTGATATACACGCATGCCAGAGAAATTTGGATTTCAACTTAAAGCCTGAGGACCCCTAGGCTGGAACACAAACTGAGTCAAAGGTAAACTTCACAGTTATGTCAAAATCCTCCCTAGACCACATGTGCCTCGCTTTCAGGCCAGGTGGATTACTGTAAGAGACTTTAGTCTTGTAATTCAGTCTCTATCCACAGAGCCAACAAGGGTGCATGTGGAGGGTCTATTTTCAGACACGCATTGGTCTGCCGGGGTTCACAATACAACCTTCCTTCATCAGCAGGTCTGCTTGCACTGCTATATGTTGTGCTCCTCACTTGTACTTAAAGAGGAACTTTCACCCTCTATAAAGTCACCTCCACTAATTAGGCATATGGCGACTAGCTTCATAAGAGTGCTATTATCTCTCATAATTACCTGGTTCTGAAGTAATCGTTATTCTTCGGAGACTGGCGGAAAGGCCTCTTATTTTAGAGCAGTCTGCACGCCTGTGCTGACAGTTCTTCCGGTGCCTTTAGGTGCCATGCAGTGCCTCCTAGAGGAGACCGGGATGGACAGCGCAGGCGCGCAGATGTTTCTAAGACAAGATGTCTGCATTCAAGCCTGGCTTCAGGTCTCCTAGGAATAAGAATTACTTCAGAACCAGAGACTTGAGTGAGATAATAGCACTATTATGAAGCTAGTTGCCATATGCCTAATTATTGGAGGGCGACTTTATATAGGGTGAAAGTTCCGCTTTAACAGGATTAAGGTGGATATGTTGCAACTTTTAAAAAATTTGGGAACCAATGCACTAAAGCAACATGCCACCATATGTGCCTTTCCCAGATAAACAGGGCACTAAATGGGAATACTGCATTAGGAGGAAGTGTTCATGTTGTTCTGCCACTTTGAATTATGGTTACTGTCATGGAGATATGCTTAGCGTCACTTTGCTGATAGTGTTGATATTTTTTTTTTTTTAAATCATCCTACTGATTGGCAGCAAAACAGGAAGTGAAGTGATACTGAAGAAATCACATGAACACCAGCAGCAAGATGGAGCTACAGACACACCCTCAAGTGCATGTGTGGTGCCAAAGGGTGAACAACATGGACCCTTCCACCTGATGCAGTGTATGCCCCTTTGTTGTCTTCACTCTCTGGGTAAGGCAAGCACAGTGACATAGTGCATTACTGTTTCCAGGCACCTTTGTTAATAAACAAAAATAATTGTTTCAAAGAGATACATCACTTGAAGACAAATGGGGTGCACAACACACTGTCCAGCAAAGCATTTCATAATACCTGGTCCTCAGGGGGTTAAAGTGAAGTTGTCAGTTGGAAAAAAAAATTCTCTCACAACACAGAGAAACCATCTGGGTGGATCTGATTAATTTACCTCCTTAGTCATGTTAGAGAAAGGAAAACCTCCTAGTGGGGATTCTGGGGATTCATGTGCAAATGTGTAGAGTGGGAGTGTCCCAAGTACTGATTTTTTTTTGTACAGTCAAGTGTTGCAGAGGAAAGTGCACAAGCAGTAGAATTGCCTCTTAAAGGAACAGTAAAGGAACAGTAAAAGCAACAGCTAGAATTGCCTCTTAAAGGAACAGTAAACACAATCTGAGTCTCCTAAATATAATTGCCATGTTTCCCTGATTACAGCTGCAATAGCTTTATAGATTAAAACTTAGCATCTACCCAATTCCTTGGCAAAATCTAAAGGGTCCAGTGAAGACTTTCTCTCCTCTTCCTTTTTGATTGGCCAACACTAATACAGTGTCTGACCAGGGTCAATCTTCCTCCCTGCCCAAGTCCTGCACTGCTGCTAGAGATAAACAAAGGTGAACACAATTTGTGCTTGTCCAGTAATAATACAGGGTTTGAACAGGGAGGAAGATTGTCCCTGTTCAGAGATGCCTGTGATTGCACCCAGCCATTCAGGAATCGTAACGCGATCATATGAGCAAGTCACTAAGTTGTATTATTGATAATGCTGAATAGGTGCAAAGCTGGAGCAAACTTTAATGTTGAAATTAAAGTTCCACAAAGTTCCATTGATTTAAAGGGGCTTTTAACCCCTTGAATGCTAGGGTGCTCTCCAACACACTGGGTGGTTAAAAATCTAAATCAATGTGTTTTTTCATTTCCTCCGTATGATGCAGTTGGTTTACTCCTGAACTGTATCTCTTTAGGCTGATGACTAAGGCTCTAAGTTTTGAACTGTAAATCTATTATAGATGTAATGAGGACAACATACCCTTTAGATTAAGGCATTTCATTTTATGGGTTGTACGTCACTTTAAGTTTCAGAAAATTAGTGTTGACTTTTCTTTTTCTTCCCAAAGCTTTTCTGATCCAGCATCCCCCACAGGAGAGTCCTGGACACAACATCCAAACACATACAAATCTGGATCCCATATTAACCCTCTAACTCCTAGGGAGCACAGCAGTGCTAGATAATGATATGGCTAGTCTCTTATTATTGTTATTATTATTATTATTATTATTATTAACCCTTTTTCTTGCTGGTTGACATACAGCACTAAGGGAATTTGGAAAAAAAGCCTTTAAAAACAGGATTAGTTCAATTCACACATTTCTTTTAACCACTGGACATCCAGAGGTCTGTACAATGCATCGCAAAGCAATACACTGTATACCCCTGTCAAAGTGAATTGGGCCTTATGTATAAAACAAATGATAAGCAAGTCTTGAGCAAGTCACCTGTACATGGGGAGAAACACATTTCCAGTGTATGAAAGGGGCTTTTAACCCCTTGAATGCTAGAGAGACCTCCAATGAATTGCTCTGCATGCATTGAAGACCTCTGTAGCATTCAAATGATTAAAACCCCCACTTAAATCAATAGGAATTGGGTGAATTTTCCTTAGTACCCTATAGTTCAGTTTATTTGTCCAGAATTGCTTATCATTTATTTTATGCATAAGGACTTTAGGACCATATGCCAAAAACTAAAAAAAAACAGGTGAAATTCTGGAGCATACCAACTGCATTACAGGGGACAAGGGAAAATTCCTATAGATCATTGGTGTTCTACATGTGGCCTGCTCAGAATTGCGGTCATCTGAGATTTAATAAAAACATATTTTTAGCACACATGAACTAGTATGTCAATAGACCTAATTATCTGCCTGCACCAAACATTAACTAGTAGGTGAGTAGAACTAACCACTTGTCTGCAGCAAATGAACTAGTAGGTCAGTAGACCTAACCACTTGCCTGCAGCAAACATAAACTAGTAGGTCAGTAGACCTAACCACCTGCCTGCAGCAAACATAAACTAGTAGGTCAGTAGACCTAACCACCTGCCTGCAGCAAACATAAACTAGTAGGTCAGTAGACCTAACCACCTGCCTGCAGCAAACATAAACTAGTAGGTCAGTAGACCTAACCACTTGCCTGCCAATACAGATCCAGAATAGTTCAGTATAATAACAGTATTCTCATTAACGTGATCAAATGTGACTAGCAGTAGACCTAAAATTTTGCACTTTTTATGAATAAAGTTATTTACATTGTTGTTTGTACTGCCGTTTTATTACTGATGACATATCCATATTTTTTAATAGCTGACAATCTATGATCCGCCATTGTATCAACAGAAAAATAATAATGTGGCCCTAACATGCATGACTTCAAGATCATGTGGCCCATGATTGAAAATACTTGGACTCTCCTGCAATAGATCAACACCATGAATATTAGATAGGTTTCCAGTAAGTTGCTTCACAATGGGCTGCATTTAAAAGCACCATGAAAATATATGGGATTTGGGGCATTTTTATTTGTTTCCTATGATGCAGCTGGTTTGTTCCAGAATTGCGTTTCTTTAGCTTCCTGAATATGACTCTTAGTCACTTCTGACACATCAGATGTGAAGCAATCATTGGTGTATTGTGCACAGTATACACTATGACAGTAAGAGGGAAATGATAGGATGTCAGAAACCCCGCCCCAGGATGGTTCTCCTACGTGAGAAAAGAAAGAGATAGGACAGGTCACACACACAGATATCATAAATCCAGAGTATCAATATTACAAACACTATAAAAGCAAAAAAAAAAAAAAAAAATGAAATAAAATAAAATGAGGTAGGAGATTAACCCTTCCAGTGCCAGAAAAGTACACAACGCATTGCTTTGCATACCCCTCTGGCACTGAAAGGGTTAAGTTCAAAGTTTAGAAGTGCATCACGTTGGGACTTTAATAACCTAAAGCCGGAAAAAAAGAGAAATTTGCATCAAAACATTATATAATAGGAGCTAAAAATGAGTAAACATTTCAGATAAACTGTAATTATATCATGCCCCCAGCTATAAATTGGGACAAATTTATCAAGGCAAAAACAATTGATAAATCTGGAGTAAACACTGAACAAAGAATAAGCCTATTGCCACTCCCATATTCCTCACAAGACTCCACCCCCAGCCCAACCCACTCTTGCCTTGTGCACAAAGAAAGCTTGTAACTACTGCTGTTCTTCGCAAAACAATTGCAGACCTTTCTAGCATCAAAGAGATTAAAGGGAACCTATCATTCCTATACAAGTTGCTCTTAAATGTTAGTTTATATATATTGATTATTTTGAGTATTTCATTAATTTCGTATTATTGCACTGACCCTACTTCCGGATAGACTGCGGGTACAGCTCTATATCCGCACTCTGTCACTCTGCCTCTGCTCCCCTCCTTCTATCCAGCCTCCTCCAATGACAGAGACTTTCTGCCTGTAAACTGGAGTGATCTAACTGGCAGAAATCGATATCTAGCCAATGAGATTGCTCCAGCTTACAGGCTGAAAGCCTCTGTCATTGGAGGAGGCTGGCTAGAGGGAGGGGAGCAAAGGCAGACGATGGAGTGTGGGTACAGAGCAGGTAACCTCAGTCTATCCAGAAATAGGGTCAGTGCAATATTTATTCATTCTATTTTACCCAAATAGCGTTTTAAAATGCGAAATGAATGAAATACTCAAAATAATCTCTATATAAACTAACATTTAAGAGAAACTTGTATGGGGTGATAGATCCCCTTTAAATAATGTCCAGTAAAGGGGTATGTAATTGAGCCACCAGGGGGCTTGGGATTGCTGCAGCCAAACCCACAGCTCCGAATGTGTAGTTGGCACAATGGAGCTATCCCTCAAAACTTGGAGCACAAGGTGATTGCCTGTACTGCCTAATAGGAATTCTTTCCCTGCATTTATCAAACAATAGCAGGGGTCTCAAGGTCATTTTTGACCCTTGCAGCGCCAGAGGCTTCCTGTGCACTATTCAGTCAGAACATGAAGGGTTTCATCCATACCTCAGAAGCACTGGAGCAATTGGTTAATATCTATTAACCCTTTGAATGCAAGAGTGGGATGCTATGCATTGCTTTGCAATACTTGAGCAATCCTCTGGCACACAGAGGTTAAACCTTTGAATGCCAGAGAGTTATCCAACGCATTACAAACACAATACATTGGATATATCTCTGGCACTCAAAGTGCCAGAAGGGTGCACAAAGCTTTGCTCTGCAATGTGTTGCACTCAAAGGGGTTAAGCAGCCACCCACAGTAGCTTTGATACACAATAAACCAGTATATATATATATATATATATATATATATTTATATATATATATATATATTTTTTTTTTTTTTTTTGAAGGCTCAGTCCTTCACAAAGTGCTAATATTGATAAATGATCCCTATAGAGCCATTGATTTGCTCAACTGTTGCCTTGATAATTATACCCCATAGTGTCTAGAGACGATAACTCGTACAGGTAAAAAGAGGACATATGTATAAAGTCAAATGTGGAGAGATTTTGGAGAAAACCATCTGCATCACAGGGAACAAATAAACATTTAAATTTACTGAAATGGGTTTTTAAGTGCTTGAATGCTAGAGAGGTCTCCAAATGCATTGAAATTCTCTCCAGCATTCAACAGGTTAAATGCCACATTAAAACCAATGGTATTTTCTGTTTGTTCCATAGAGTGCAATTGGTGTGACCCATGTATCTTCATACATAATATGTCCCAATAAATCAAACTGTCATTTTATCACACACACACAATGCATTATCTATCCATGTGGTAACACTCTGTGTGCGGCTGATTAATCAGTAGGAACATACATTATATCACATGACACCATTCCATAAATATACCTCATGCTGGGAGCTTAGAAAATACTAAACCTTGATATTTAGACAAAAAGTGAAATAACCAAGACATTGTTTATGACTGGGGTTTATGGCTGTCAGATTATGGGTAAAGGGGGTCCCATGTTATCCAAAGTAAGAGACTGCATCTTAGGGCCACTTAGCCAATAAAGGTGTCATTTCACTCTGCTAGTCTCCTGGCAGGTTATGGAATTTGAAATAAATGTTGGTGATAGGCACATAGGCCTAATTATAGAGATGACTGTAATAAATGGAGTGGTGGGAGGTGTTCAGTCTACCCTTTGCATGGCAGCGGAGAGAGCAATGTGTAAATATATGTATATCTACACACCCACATGTATTGTATAGTTCCCCTTTAATGCTGCTCATTTTGCAAGAAGGGTTATTTTGCTGGGCCAGATTAGTTTTATGGGGAAGGGAGAGCTCGTTGGGACATATATATCAACGTGTCATTAACCCTTTGGGTGCCGGAGGGGTACGCAACACATTGCTTTGCAATGTGTTGCATACCCCTCTGGCACTCAAAGGGTTAAAAGTTCACAAATTCTTTCACCAAACACTTTAACCTTTTGAGTGCCAGAGCAGTATCTAGTGCATAGGATGCCATCCCAGCACTCAAAGGGATAGTTAATAGCAACTGCAAGACATACAAGGTAAATTTTTTTTTTAAAGGCACATTAATAAGTTCCATTTTGCAAATAAAACCCCATTGGAGATTGTATGTACAAGGACATATGTATCAACTTGTGATTACCGTAATCAGCAGTTTTATTGTGACTAAGACTGGCTGGTTTGTCTTTACTGAGCTGTTTTTACTTTGTACGTTCTAATAGTTTTTATGTTTTCTAGTTTGTCTCTCCTCCTTGCCCTGTGCTGAGACATATAAACTGTAATGGTCACTACTGCATGTTCTGAGAGTCCACATTTTGGTCTGTCTAATGAGTCACTAATTTAACATTCCTTACTACCTAGGCACAAGTCAGACATAACTGCATTTGTAACCTATTTTTGAATTAGAGACACTTTGATATATATACCCCAATATGTCTAAAACTACGTTTAAAGCAGAACTTCCACCTATTAGTAAGTCGTCATGCAATCATTAAGCATATGGTAACTAGCTTGAAAATACATGTCTTACCTATCACAAGTGGCAGATTCTAAAGAAATCTTTACTCTTTGGAGACTGATGCCGGTGCCATCAGTCCCTTCCGGCTACCATGTGGCACGCTGCAATGCTTTACAGGAGACCGGGACTGATGGCGCAGGCGCGCATACAATATGTCTGCACTGTTACCTGGCTTCCGGTCTCCAAAGGACAAAGACTTCTTTAGAATCTGCCATTTTTTAATAGTTAAGATATGTATTTTCAAGCTAGTCGCCATATGCTTAATGATTGCATGGCTACTTATTAATAGGTGAAAGTTCTGCTTTAAAGGAGCAGTAAACTTTTATTTATGAAAACAAATTTTATAGAGCATTTCCTGCTGAATAAAACAAGGTCACTCCCACCGATGTCAGATGTTTTATTCAAAATTTATAACAGTTCAAATAATCAGGAAGTGAATTTACTGTATTTACTTCCTGATGGTTCTAACTGACAGGAAGTGACAGGCAGTTTCTATCACATTCTATGGAGAACTGTATGTCTCTGACTTTTCTGACTTTCCTCTCCGTTAGAATTTAACAGGAAAACTAATTAGAATTTGACCACTAGAGGGCACTGCTAATGTAAAAAAAACATGGGTTTAAACTGTAATAACTTTGGAAATATAAATCTCTCAGCAGTGGGAGTACCCTTATCTTACTCAATAGGAAAATCCCTACAATATATATTTCTTTCAAAAAAAAAGTTTACTCTTCCTTTAAGTTTTAATTTCTCTTTGGTTAACCCATAAAAGCACTGCATTGCACATCCCTCCAGTCCACAATGTGTTCATTTAAAAAAGAGGTACATGCTTAATCAGATCTGCCTGAAGTGGGTAGGGGTGCAGGATGTGACAATTCACATTGATGCGCTCTATGTCTGTATAGAAAAACACATAACATATATTAGAAGAACTACTTGATGTTTGTATACAGAAATCCGTACAAATGTCACTGAAATAAAGGCTACAGGGTATCAGCAGCTAAGAAGTCAGGAAACTGAGTAAATAGCAGATCATACCTCAGGGACATATCTGCTGCGTATATATATATATATATATATATATATATATATATATATATTAGTTGAAGAGCCCATTATACGGGCCACAGTGCCACTGCCAGACGGTCGCGGGGCAGTCATGCGCAGTAGAGACTGCCCACGCTGCGGCTGATACAGAGGATATATAGGATGATATATATATATATATATATATATATATATATATATATATATATATATATATATAGTCAAAATTGGTTGCACTCCAGGAATTTTAAATGTGTTTTTTTTTTCTTTGGGTGTGCTTACCAAGACTGGGAATATATATATATATGTGATATTGATGGTACACATCTGCCCTTGTCCTGTCTTTTTTGCTATGCCACAGTGGGATTTCCAATCTAATACTAAATGGATCCAGCTGAATTACCTCTGCTTATGCGTACCATCAATGTTAATATACATGCAGCCCATATGTCATTGTGGAAAGGTATACTCTTTACACCTGTTGAGGTAAAGCCTTTATTATTGTCCTGATTTCTTAGCTACTAATACCAACCCTATGCACACAGCTTTAGAGGTAGTAGCCAGGTGGCAAATAATTCCCCAAATTCCAAAAAATATAATGCACTGCTATCACCTTAAAAACAAACAGGCATTTTTAAAACATCTTGCAAAATAAACACGTAGATGTCTGCCTATATACCTAACCCTTTGAGCATTATGGAGCCACTCTGGCACTCAAAGGGTTAAAACATTATGCAAAGTTAAAAACAAAACATGTTCGTATGTGAGACTAAAAAACAAACCTGCGCTCCTCCATAAAAATTTTCAAAGTATGCACCTTGTATACAACATATTGTATTATTCCACTATGTTAGTAAATAGGAGTTTTTTGTGCTGTTAAAGGGATAGTAATACTTTGTTTTAACTTTATTTTATTTTGTAGGCATTAAAAAAACATGAAGAATGATATAAGTCTTATCTCTCAAACCTTTATGGTTTAAGAGATATTCACAAGCAAAGTGTCCCCCTCCCGCCCCTTTTACACTTCTCAGCCAGGGCAGAAGGGAGCTGCCCAGGTAGACTGCAGAGAGGGACAATCTTCAATTAAGATAAGGGAAAAACCTGAAAAACTTGTCAAGGGGGGCAGGGATTTCATTGTTCTCATAGGAATAAGAGTGTCCCCTTCTGTTATCTGTCCAGTCTATGGACTGCATTCCACATCTGAGAAGAGATTGTTTACAGTAGGTAAAAGGGGCGGGAGGGGGAAAATTTGCTTGTGAATATCTCATAAACAATAAAGGTTTGAGAGATAAGACTTATATCATTATTCATGTTTTTTTAATGCCTACAAAATAAAATAAAGTTAAAACTAAGTATTACTATCCCTTTAAGGAGATACCAGCCATCACTGATAGAGAAACACTCTGTGTAATACCTTCCCACTCATTATCAAATCATCTCTGCAGATAACCCCAGTGTAGTTAACACATTGATTGCCAAAGAGGTGAGCAACTTTCTTTACGCACTTATCTGACACTCAAAGGGTTAAACATGCATTTTTCTATGACTCAAATGCTGTGTGTGTGTGTGTGTGTGTGTGTGAGAGAGAGAGAGAGAGAGAGAGAGAATGTGTTATTGGGGGTTGCACACACTTTGCAAAGGATCTAACCTTTACTATACATGACTTTTAACTGTAAAGTATACATAGGACAAACATTATAATACCACCAAGATCATGTACATAAGATTATTTTATCTATTTCCCCCCAGGTTCTCTTTTATTAACCCTATCACTACTCCCATACTGAATGATGGTTGTGCTTTTACTGCAAATCAATGCTGTAGCCGGTTTGGCAGTTGGTGGGTCACTTGTGCCAGCATGGGACTGCATTGCACAACAAACAAATATCTTAATAGGATAAAAAAATGATTTTAATAAATAAAACCCATTTAACACAACACATAGGCAGTTTTACAAGATGTTTAAAATTACCTGTTTTAAGATGACAGTTCCAGTTTAACCCTTTGAATACCACAGGTTTGCATTGCTCTGCAGCCAACTGGACACCCGTCTGGTATACAAAGGGTTAACCAGGGCTTTGAATGCTAGAGAGGTTGCTAGTGGATTGTGATGCAATGAACTGGAAATTTCTCTACAATCTGAGGGGAACTCATACATGCTCCCTTACAGCAGGTAGTCGTTTTGCTTCAGAATTGCACTTGCATAACTGTCATAATGGACCCATTATATGCCATGCCTTTAAAATGTAACTGCTTGTGCACAGTAACACTGCTTTTACCAAACTAGGAAGCCCCTGTCAAAATCTCTTGAATGGAGGCCCCCACATATAGCAATGAGTATAAGATTCTATTAGATTTATAGCTAACTCTCATTAGGATCTTTCATTTGTTTGGTAATTCCACAACATTGTTTGTTTTGTACCCAAGACTTCTTCAGTCCTCCTCATCATCTGACTGCATGATTAAAGCAGAACTATCACCTTCATAATATCGCCCCCCCCCCCCAATCCTTTCCTAATGTAGCGATAGGTAAAGCCATACTGTTATGGTGAAAAAGTCAGTGTTATTAATGAAAATAAACTTCTTCTGTAGGCATCCAGGACTTAGAACTTACAAGAGAAGCTCTGTCCGCCTGCGCCTTCAGCATCTTCCATTACCTTAAGTTAACAGAAGTAAGTAACCACCAATCCAGGCAGTGCACAGGACAACAGCGCAGACTGAGAGGTCCCTTACCTCTAAGATGTCTGCGCTGTTGTCCACTGGATGCCTACAGAAGAAGATGCTTTACTTATTATGCTGAAAAAGTCAGAGTTATTATTAACAGTATGGCTTTACCTATCGCTACATTAGGAAGGGATTGGGGGGCAATATTATGAAGTTGATAATTCCGCCTTAACCCTTTGATTACCAGAGAGGGGTATCCGATGCATTGCTTTGCAATGTGTTGCATACCACTCTGGCACTCAAATGATGAAATTGGTTCCTTTCTATGAAAAGGATTCCTCCTGGCAAACACTGGATACACTAAAACACTAAATTGCCCCTGGTGTACAGCTGAAGGAATCAGAGGCTCAGTCATTTAATAAACTCACTTGAGTACAAGCAGGGAAATCCTAAACAGATGGCCTGTTCAGCTCTCCTGAAAATAGCTTGGGGAACCAATGGACTGGATGGATAGACCAAATCTATTGAGGTGGGCAACCTGCGGCTCTCCTACTGTTTGTATTGCAATAAAAAAATATATATATATTTAAGTATTTTGGCTTTTTTCTGTGAATAATCAACAATCAGGAGATTTACATTATTTGATTCTAGCACCAGTAGAGATAAGAAATATATATATCTATCTCTCTCTCTCTCTCTCTCTCTCTCTCTCTCTCTCTCTCTCTCTCTCTCTCTATATATATATATATATATATATATATATATAGATATACATATATATATATATATATATATATATATATATATATCGGTCCGACCAAGTCCAGCACTGAAATACCAGGAAGATCTCCTGAGCACCACAAAGAGAGTAAACCGCAGACATAGGTTTCAGCCTTCTATTTGCCTCGTCAGAGAGATGCAGCTGATCTGTCTAGGCAACAGAGTTTGGTTAGCAACAGCTGGAGAGCCACATGTAGCACAACCCTCCAAGAACCAGAGGGGAGTGCATTGCTTTGCAATACATTGCACATCCTTCTGATCCTTAAAGGGTTAATACTACCTCATGTTATGTACATCTGATGCAGATTCCTTAATAGTTTCTATGGTCAATTTAATTGGTTCGAAGATATGATTAACCCTTTGAGTGCCAGAGGGGTACAGAATGCATTGCTTTGCAATGCATTCCATACCCCTTTGGCGCTCAAAGGGTTAAACTTCATTATGTTCCAGGCATCATTTTCCCTGCTCCCAACCTTAACAAGAACAATCCCCCCCAAAATGAGAAACGGTCAAAGCACAAGTGGTTATGGGGAAGGGCATCTTGGTACATGGAGGAGAAATATTGCCAGATATGCATGACTCATTGGGAAAGACACTAGCAATGGCACAATGAATATTTCCTTTTGTGCTAAAGTATCAAGGTTTAATTACATTTTCAGCATTACCGCTCAGTTCCCTATTGTTTTCTACAATAATGAAACATTGGTGTTTCATCGTTCCCACTGGATGGATCCTTCTTGCACATTATGTTAGTTTTTCAGTTATATTCTCCCTAAACCTCTTGAATGCTGGAGAGTTCGTCACAGTACTGCAAAGAACACTCTATAGACCACTCTAGCGTACAAGGGGTTAAAGGAACAATTATGCTTTATTTTAACTTTTTTTCTGTAGTTTATATTAAGCCTTCTTTTTGTAACCCTCTGACAATTTTACCTTATGTACTTACTTTGAATCTGATGTTTCAGTACTTTTCTTTAACTTGCAATGATTTGAGTGCCCCCTATCTGAAGACTACTGCAACACACAGAGAGTCTGGCAGTTCTGTTTGAGACTTTGCAGACATATAAAGCTGGGATGCAGACTGTTTTAAAGGGGTTCTATCACCCCTATACAAGTGTGTGTTAAATGTTAGGTTATATAGCGACTAGGTGGATTTCTTTATTCATTTTTTAACCCTATTTGGCTGAAAATTAATGTTTAAAGAGTGCACTTCCAGACAGACTGAGGTTAACTGCTCTGTACTGCA
Source organism: Rhinophrynus dorsalis (assembly GCA_037306005.1). Classification (NCBI taxonomy): domain Eukaryota; kingdom Metazoa; phylum Chordata; class Amphibia; order Anura; family Rhinophrynidae; genus Rhinophrynus; species Rhinophrynus dorsalis. The sequence continues at coordinate 448,058,267 of CM074721.1, forward strand.
GTCTGTCACACTTTCTTTGTTCCCCTCCCTCTGTCCCGCCTCCTTCGATGACGGAGGCTTTCTGTCTGTAAGTTGGAGCAATCTCATTGGCAGAGATCGATATCTAGCCAATGAGATCATTCCAGCTTACTAACAGAAAGCCTCTGTCATCGGAGGTGGCTGGATAGAGGGAGGGTAGCAGAGGCAGAGCGACAGACTGTGGGTACAGAACTGGTAACCTCAGTTTGTCTTAAAGTAGGAGCACTCCAGCTAACAGACAGAAAGCCTCTGTCATCGGAGGCTGGATAGAGGGAGGGAAGCAGAGGCAGAGTGACAGACTGCGGCACAGAGCAGGTAACCGCAGTCTGTCCGGAAGTGCACTCGTTAAACATTACTTTTCGGCCAAATAGTGTTAAAAAAATAAATAAAGAAATCCTCCTAGTCACTATATAACCTAACATTTAACACACACTTGTATAGGGGTGATAGATCCCCTTTAACCCACTGCAGATAGAGGGCATACATCGGTGAAAGTGGACAGAAAGATGAGATGAAAGAGCTGATTCAAGTCAATTACAAAGAATTAAACTGGAGTTATCCCATAAGTTTGCATTTTTGAAAAATATATTAAACTGTCCATGCACCAGCTCATCAAATACATCTCTTGGATACATTGATACTTTTACTTATGGAAGGTGGCCTCTCTCCGTGCTGCACCATATACTAATTAAGCTCCCAATGCAACTCTGAGAGCTTTATTAGGATACAGTGCTACACTCAAAGTGATCTCCTAAACTAGGCACCTTCTGGTCTTTAGGCTAACAGGATACATTGACAGTTTATAAATATGTAATCTTAATTCAAGGTAACAGTCCCACTTTACCCCACTGAGTGCTAAAGAAATCTCCAAAGCATTGCGTTCCAATAAACTGCAGACCTCTCTGGCACTCAAAGGTTTAACAAAAAGCCAGTGGGTAAAGTAAATACATTTTACTGCTAAAATAATACATTAAAATAAACACATCATCATTCCTTTAAATCCCCAAAATTTAAAAACCTAAATATAGGAGCCCAATGCAGGGCATGTGTCCATACTGGCCACATACGATGTATACAGCAAAAAAGAAACAGATCATACTTAAAAACATTCATCCCGGCTGAGGTAGGTTAGGAGAATGACCTCCGTATGGACCACATGTTACAGTCTGTATCCTTCTTTCTTCTCTTAACAGTGAAAGAAAATAACAAATGAAACACTGAAAGTCTGACGATGCTTACAGAGCAGTAGACTTTCCTGAGGTTTCCCAGGGGTCTCAATATCATCTCAGATAATAAAGTTCGAGAAGAGAAATTGTTGGTGGTTTTTGTGGCAGAATATTTTTTCCCATATAAAGTCTATTAGCCCTGCAGCCTGAGGGCTGAAAGCAGGAGATGTTTCATGTGGTAGTTGTGATTCAAAATGGCTGCACAAAGTCTTCCAAAAGTAACAGTCTTATAAGTGCCAAGTTCTCACATAGAAAAAAAGTACAAAATTCTATCAAAAAAAGATGCCAGGGAATTGCTGGGTTTGGGAAATGGAGACCTGAGATTGTGTAAAAAAAAAAAAAACACTCTGCCAGTCAGAGCTGACAGACATAGCAAAAGCAATCTGTGTAAGTTCAGATTTAGAGGAAGGTCGGTGTGGAGTCTCAGTCTCTGGTTGTCGGTGGAAGGTTTGTGGTGTGGCATCCTGGAGGATCTTCTTCAGCAAACATGACTTCATCAGGGGTGATAGTGGAGACCAACGTCTCATCCAGTGAGGAAGGAGGAGCAGTGTGACACTGGAGAAAGAGATAAAAATGGCTTTGATTAACTTATGGACTGCCATAGCAACAGGGCTGGTGCAAGGAATTTTGCCACCCTAGGCAAAACCTCATTTTGCCTCCCCCCTTGGCTCTGCCCTTTGTATCAAGCCCCTTAATGCCCCTCCCCCGTATGTGTATAAGTGTCAGTGTGTTTGTGTGTTCCCTATATGTGTATGTGTCATTGTGTGTGTGTGTGTGTGTGTGTTTTTATAAGTGTCAATGTGTGTGTTCCCTGTATGTGTATAAGTGTCAATGTGTGTGTGTTCCCTATATGTGTATAAGTAAAAAGTTTGTAACAATGTAGTCATGCTCAGTACAGACTGCCCGTGACAAGGCTGATACGGAACAGGGCGCTCCGAAGTATCTGCCGCAGCGCGTGCAGCCTCTACTGTGCATGACTGCCCCGTGACCGGCTGGCACTGTATCAGCCCTGGCATGGGCAGTCTCTACTGTGCATGACTGCCCCGTGACCAGCTGGCACTGTGGCCTGTGTACACGGGCTCTTCAACTAGTATGTATATAAGTGTGTTCATATTTGTGTCCAGGAAGCAGAGCCTCCAATTGAGTAGCACGGGGGACTTATTAGAAGGAACTTCCACTCAGAATACTTGCCTTTTATTTCTTACTAGTTGAAGAGCCCGTGTACACTGGCAGTGCCACCCAGCAACGGCCATGGTGAAGTCATGCACAGTAGAGACTGCCCGCACTGTGGCTGATACGGAGCAGGGCGCACCGAATTCAGACCATAGTCCTCTCTGCCCACCAAATGCCCTGCTCTGTTATCAGCCACGGCGCGGACAGTCTGTACTGTGCATGACAGCTTCTGACAAACCTACATTTTGTGAATTATTATATAGGATAGTACAGCTACAAATTATGAAGCCACAAAGTAGCAAATTCCAGAGCAAACCAGCAGTAGCAAAATAAAATTTCCAGAATTGCTGCTCCTTTGCTACTAAATTGCTCCTCATGTATTAACACATTGATAAAAGCTCTACATATGACAATGTTTCATATGAATCAATATTTAGTTGTCACCCATTTTGTTCATTCTCAATATCAGGGCAGCAGCCCCTGCTCAGTTTCCAGGGTCACCTGGGAGCTCTGACTCTTTAGCAACACCAAGCACAGCACGGAAGAAGGCCAGGGATGCAAGGACACCATGGCTGGATAATCAGTATGAGCACCATGCCCCTACAGCAAGGCATAGTGTGTGCTATGTAAAGTTCACTGCTCACTGTCTCCTTCCTCTCCTGTCACTGATCTCCGCTCCCCATGGCTCTCGCTCATTTCAGAGCGGGGACTCTCTCTCTCTTCCTTCACAGCAGCCGCCGATGTGCAGGCGGCTCTGCTCTGACTGCGCCCCCATCAGATGTGCACCCTAGGCCAGCGCCTATCTCGCCTATAGGTGGTACCGGCCCTGCATGGCAAAGCAACTGCCAACTGGTGATGATGATGATGGTAGCTGTAAGGCATAAACTTCAAGCACACTCACAAACTATCCAACATCCAATGGGCAAAACCATGAACTCCCTCTGAGTTACTACAGGGGAAACATATCAGATAATGGACAGAACAGATAACCCTGCTGAACTATCACTCACAAAAAGTTTAACATTATATATTTCTACTATGAGATGTGGATGGGAGCAGGAAATGGATGGAAATTTACTATTTTATTATGTATAATTAATAACGAAAAAAGGAAACCTATGGCAAAAAAGTGTGTACGCAGTTGTACTGCTCGATTAGTTGTCTGCGTAATTAATCCCTACTGTGGGGGTGTGGTCAAGTACAACGAACCCAGACACTGAAGCCAGCGTTCTCATATGACTTGTGATGAAGTGCTAGGTGGAACGTGCATCAGGCTGAATGGATAAAGACGTTCCATTTCTCTAATTAATTTCTTAATTTTCTAGCACATGTTGAGTGCAGATTTTTAATGAGCATGGTTACCCAACTGCTACACGAGTACACAGAACTACTTTTTGAGTAGCACTAATGGTCCTTTGGAGGGTTGGAAACTTAGACAATGCAGTTTTTTGTACAGCTGTTCTTTGAACAGAAATAAGTCTTTCTATAGTAGCACCAACAGCCAAGGCTGGATTTTCCAACAAGCAGAATAGGCAACTGCCTAGAGCTCCTGATTTTGAGAGGTATCTTAGCTATGCCAGTCACACCCACATTATGAATTGTGGGTGTTGTCAGCATAATCTAATGTCCCTGCATGAGTTTTATACCCATATATAAGCTATTATTTATTCCCATGGAGACTAAAGAGATTTAATTATTTTCTGTTCTTGCTTGTTTAAGGCCAAGGGTACTTTCTGTACCATGAAACAGTGGATGGGTCATGTGTGGAGTAGGGTATGGCCATGGGTGGAGCTAAGGGCACCTGGAGTGCCTTGCTTAGGGGAGCCTTGGATGTAAATATGGTCCTTCCAAAAGCCACGGTTAATCCGACATGGGCATTGCACTCTGTTAAAAACATCAGCTGAATTCAGACATCAATGTCTGATTAATGTCCAACTGTCAGAGCTTTAGGTCTCAGTGAACAAAGAATTAAGTATTTTGCAAAGTAATCTTGGTAATTTGCCTTGGTCTTTTTGTGCTACAGACTGGTTATTATGCCACGCGGGTCCTTTTTAAGACTTTAACAGTGCTGTTTCTGTACTTAGTGACATTTATTTGTAGTTGCTCATTGACACCCATTTCATTCTCTTGAACAACTTTTCAGTGATTATTTATCTTTTCACTATTATGAGTTCAATACATTTAATTGGCAAGCATGATAATTTTTTTCTGCCCCAGCTGTACATCTACGTACACATTTTTTCACCATATAGTTGTAGTCCAACAATAGCTACTGAAATGTAGAATATATATTTAAAGACAAATGTGGATGAATACTGGGGCAAACAACCAACATTGTTTCTACACTCAGCTAACAATGTTTCTCTGTTCCTTGGGGCTGTTGTGTTATGCACTCATTCGAGTTTGAGTGTCAGGACCACTTTAGTGGCTCTTCATGCTGAGAGGAACAGGCTGCATGGCCGCTATCAATGTTTACAGATGCAAACCTGTTCGCACAGTGCTTTAGTGTGTGCTGTGAGCTGTGAGGTTATCTTTGTGCTTAGCTGCAGTGTGAGGGCAGAAGCTGCTTCTTTTGTGAGCAAACACAGATAACCTTCCAGAGCAGTGTCTGAGTAGCTGAGGAGGCAGGGGACAGACAATTTGCACTGTGGATTTGGTTGAGGAGGCAAATTACAATGTCTGTTTGGCTGAGGAGGAAAGAGGCTTTGTCCCCAACTTCCTCCTCAGCCAACTCAAACCACACCCCACACATCCCATTGGCTTCCCGCTGGCAGTAAGCCCGGACCCGGATGTGGCTGCCACTGTACAATAAACATTTTTCCTAACACCAAAAACAGGGCTAGCATTTTAAATATATATATATATATATATATATATATATATATATATATATATATATATATACATACACACAAATATAATAGGCTCTTGGCCAAATGTAAGTGTATGAATATAAAATGCATCATAAAATATGTGTGCAAAGGGTTACATTTATTTCAATATAAATAGTGGGAAAGCATCAGGGTTCGGTCCTGTCAAAAAGTTTGGAAAACACTGCTTTAGCTTGATGAGTGCTTGTGTACTGACATTTAGAAAAATGAATAGGCCTGAATTGGGCAACAGGCATTAAAATTACCTTTAGTGGATAGCATCTTCAGTTGCCTTTTTGCTTTTCATGTGCTGGGGCCCAGCCAGATGTGTGAATTTACCTTAATTGGCTATCCCCTCAGTGCATCTATTTGCTGGCGCACTAGTGACCATTTGAGGAGGAAAGTGCTAGTCGATGCATTGCAAATACCTGCAGGGCCTGTAATTTTACAGTAGTGCTCTTGTTACAGTATCATACAGTATGTAAGTGTATGGTGAACTGACCAGAGCTATCCATAGACTGCTGTTGCAATAGAACCTCCATAACATTTCAGCCTATGGAAGTACTGCACCCAAAACTTGCAAGTTTTAGATGTAATAATAAGTATTAAACATATTTCAGCACTGAAAGTACCCTTTTTATCTCTACAGGATATATCTCACATTATATTTTTTTGAATATTAAGCTTTACTATGTCTTTAATTACAAGGGCAGCAAAACAAAATGTTTAATGTGCCCAAAAGTGAGATTTGTAGCTCCCAGTGTGAGTGAGAGTCCCCTGGGCCTGTATAGAGTCAGCAGGTAAGGAGGATTGGTGGATGAGAGCAGTGAATGATCTGGAGAGACAGCCAGGCCCGGATTTCTGATTAGGCAGACAAGGCACTTGCCTAGGGCGCCAGATTTTCAGGGGCGCCTTGCAGTGCCATTGTCACGCCCATAATTCTGGGTGAATAACGAGAGAGCAAGCGCTGTTACCTTCTGGACTAGTAGTCTGTGCCGCCGGGGCCGCCCCACATGACCCACTACTGCATCTACGTCTGACATCACAAGACGTCCTGAGGTGACCAATGAGAACAGAGGTAGAGGCTCTCTGTTCTCATTGGTCACCTCAGGACGTCTTGTGACCTACTGGGAGCAGAGCAAGCTACTCTGAGCCAAAAATAAAAACTCCAGGAAATGACCTATACCCCGTATTTGGCGGCGCCTGTAAATGTCGGCTGAGTGAGCGCTGCCGCTGCATTGTGGTTCTGCTCAGAGGCGGGTTAGGAGCGGAGCGGTACAGCAGTTGTGGGTCAGCTCAGAGGCGGGTTTGGAGGCTTGGAGCACTACAGACAGCAGGCTGGCCAGTTGTTTCTGGACGGGTGGCAGGAGTGGCAGTGGCACGCAGTAGCCTCCCCAACAGCTGCAAGTGCAGAATCATCAGGCTGGTACATGTGTAAGAGAAACTTGTAGTGAGTCCCTTTAATGTTTTCATATGTATATATAGTTATTAGTCTTTTTGTCACCGCATGTCTTATATATAAATACAAAAAAAAAGAGGAGAGAAAGAGGGACTAATCTCTCTTGGATATATTCTATATATTATATATTCTATATATAATTTTTCCCTCTAACTCTGGGGGAAATGGGTGTGGTTAATGGAGGGGTGTGGCTAAGTGGGAGGTGTGGTTAGGGGTGGGACAAAGGCGGGGCTAGGGGCGCTAGAGGTTGTTGTGCCTAGGGGCGTCTGAAATGTAAATCCGGCCCTGGAGACAGCAAAAGGGTAGGAGGAATGGTAGAAATATAGCACCCTCAGGAATAGTTGCCACTTATTGCTAAAATGGGTGGGCAATGTGTGGTTTCTGGACTACAACCCTCTTTATCCTCAGCTAGCCAGTGGCCAGTTAAGGCCGATCAGAGCTGTAGTCCCACAACATCTGGAAAGCCAAACAATGCCCACCCATTTAACAATAAGTACCAACTATTACTAGCACTTTAATATTAGTATGTGTCAGAGGAGGACAGCTTGTGCCCTTCTAGCTATAGGACTACAACTCCCATCATTCTCAGGTGGAAAATATCTGGTTTAGGATAATGAGAGCTGTAGTCAAACAACAGCCAGAAAGCCACACATTGTGTTAGAGTGAAGGGGGAGCTATGCTACTTTAACTGATAATTATCTCCAGCTGCTGCATCAGCCTTTTAAGGCCTAGATTTAAATGTGCCCGCTAAAACAGCCAGTAGGGCTAAATTGGCTACCGGCCGACAGGAAAAAATGTCTAAGGTGGTATTCTATTGAGAGAAATGCGTTGAGTATCTCTCTGGCACTCAAAGGGTTAAAATAATGCAGAGATGTGTTGGTTCTTTTTATGGCAATTTATTAATATCTCTCTTTATTTTACAGGTATGTGAAGAGAAGACGCAATAGAAGAAGAAAGAAGGCGAAGAGGAGGAACAGAGAAGATAGAAGAAGATTGACAGTAGCTGACCAGGGTGCTAAAGACTCCACTGGACAACAGGTAAATGGTAAGTAAGTGTTTTCAGGGGCTGTTGCAGCCGAGGTGCTTATTTTTAGCTCACTGGCCACTTTCTTAGTACATGAGAAGCTCGCTATCAGTTTCCCTGTTGATTGCAAGCTCTGTGAGATAGTTTCACATTTCAAGGTCTGTAGTGTGGATCTCTCAGTGAGATTGAATTGTGTATGCACATCAGTATGTATGGTTCCATATCAGTGTGCGCTGAAGCCCGGGTACTGTCCCCTTCCCTGTTCATGTGATTGGAGAGGCTGCAGCTGCAGTTGTACAGCTGAACTTCCTACTGGCTGCTGTAATTTCACACAACCTCTTGCACGACCAATAAAAATGAAGATGCTACTGGCAGATTCAGCTCTTGCATGTAGTGAATCTGCACATTGGGCTTTAAATGTATAATGACGCTACTTCCAAAGATGAGAGTAGTAACAATTAACCAGAAAACAAATGGGTGTTCAGAAATATGTTATTATTATTAATTTAATTTTTCATGTTAGTTGCCCTTTAAGTATTATTTATTTCTATGTGCAAGGTTAATTCTCTCCTATATAGTATGTAATGCAGCTTTTATGTCTATCTTTTGGATCTGAATCTACTGCCACAGTGTCAGTATCTTATTTCAAGCTAGAAAACTGTTATCCTAATGTGATGCTAATCTTATGCCTAACAGATCAACTCTGGCCATGAGCAAGGGAAAAATAACATATGTTACTGTTTTCAGTCTCCCAGATTTAACACAGATTTAACACAGCTTAGTTGATCTTGGCCACAGGAAGATAATGCAGCCACTGATGACCCACCTGTGAACAAGCAGGGATATCTGAAAAGGTGACCTGCATTACAATAAAAGTATAGACTAGGCCTGTCAGTAAACGTGTTTATAAAATTAATTCATAAGCCTCCTGCCTGACTGTCCGTTACTCACATAATTCATTTCTTGACTTATAAGGTTCTCCAATGCACTGCTTCACATTACTTCTTTAGCAACCAAGGGGTTAACATAGTAAGGTAGTGATTCTCAACCAGGGTGCCTTGGCTGTTTGGTGTGCTCTGGACTTCCACTTACGGGTGCTCATATTTCTATGAAAACTTTGGAAAAAATGTGAACTTTGAGATCTGATTTATATTTATTAAAATCATACCAGAGATCGATATCTAGCCAATGAGACGGCTCCAGCTTACAGACAGAAAGCCTCCGTCATCAGGGGAGGCTGGATAGAGGGAGGGGAGCAGAGGCAGAGTGGTTGACTGCGGTACAGAGCAGGCAACTGCAGTCTATGTGGAAGTAGATAAAGGGCAGCATTTATTACTTCAATTTCGACAAACTAGAGCTTTAAAAAAAATCCTTTTATATAAAAGGCCAATTGTGTTTGTCCCAATGCAGTCATGCGCGGTAGAGACTGCCCACGTTCAGGCAGTCTCTACTGAGCATGATTGCACACGTGATTGAGGCGATGCAAGACTGCATCGTGTGGAGCAGTGAGGTAGCGGCCTCTTAACCCTTTGAGTGCCAGAGGGGTACACAACGCATTGCAAATCAATGCTTTGCGTATCCCTCTGGCACTCACAAGGTTAACATTACCCGGACCTTGGCTTTTACACTAGTAAATTAATAAAGGTTTACACATATTCACTATGTAATGAAACTATACAGGCTAACTTGTATAGGGGTGATACATCCCCTTTAAAGGGATAGTAATGTATGTTTAATAATAAAAGCAGCTCTAATTAATCATCATAGTATTTGGACTTTGGAGATTGTTATTTCAATACTGTCAGAGTTGTAGTTCAAGAGTAATTCAATGACAAAGTGTCCCCCTCCCTCCCCTTTTACTGATGTAATACTTCTCAGCCAGAGCAGAAGGGAGGTGCCCAGGTAGACTGCAGAGAGGGACAATCTTCAATTAAGATAAGGGAAAAACATGAAAAGCTTGTCAAGGGGGGCAGGGTTTTCTTTTTTCTCATAGCAAGAAGATTGTCCCCTGCTGTTATCTGTCTGGTCTTACAACCAGACTCCACATCTGAGAAGAGATGGCTTACACTAGGTAAAAGGGGTGGGAGGGGGAAATTTGCTTGTGAATATCTCTTAAACCATAAAGGTTTGAGAGATAAGACTTATATCATTCTTCATGTTTTTTTAATGCCTACAAAATAAAATAAAGTTAAAACGAAGTATTACTATCCCTTTAAAGGGATAGTAATACTTAAAAATTATTATCCCCCATCTTGTAGCCCTTCAAAAACCGAGTAAAATGAGCCCAGCGGCATTTCTCAAACCTTTATGGTTTGAGAGATATCCACTTTCAAAGTTCCATCTCCCCTGATGTCAGCATTCTAGCTGAGAGCAGGGGAATCCGGTCCCGGGATCGGCGGAAGCTCTGTAGCAGAGCCGAGATCGCGGTAATAAAAAAGAAACCCTTAACTTAAAAGGTCTTCTATGTGTTCTTGCAAACCAAGCACACATAGAAGACCTTTATAGTGAAGGATTTCTTTTTTATTACCGCAATCTCGGCTCTGCTGCAAAGCTGCTGGCTGATCCCAGGAGAGGGTTCCCCTGCTCTCAGCTAGAATGCTGATTTCAGGGGGAAGGCAAAAGAGGGAACTTTGAAAGCGGATATCTCTCAAACCATAAAGGTTTGAGAGATGCCGCTGGGCTCATTTTACTCAGTTTTTGAAGGGCTATAAGATGGGGGATAGTAATATTTAATTATTATTATCCCTTTAAACAAATACAAGTGGAGGAGCAGGCCCTGCTCAAGAGCATACCTAAGATTCTCATGATTTGACTCAAATCTGAGGTCTCGGGGTGAAGGGACAAATTCTCAGTGCGAGAGGGTTCTGTGTTCCCTACTATATGATCTGCACCAATTAAATGTTTATTTAGTTTCTAAATTGGTTCCATTTGTACCAGAAAGACAGGGGATGTCCTCCTTGTCCTGTTTGTGTTTAGGCAGTGAGATCTCTCCTTGCAGGCCGACTGGAGCACCTCAGCGTTAGAGCAAGCAGCTACATATTACATAAAATCTACATTATGAGAAGTTTTAAGGGTTAATATTTCAAAGATCTCAGGACCAGCTCATTTTGAAAGTTCCCAGGTATGCTCAAGATCTATTACAACCATGTGGGAATAATGGCAGCACACTATAAATGTCACCATGAGAGATAACAGTGAAAGGATCTGTGAATGAATCCCTCTTCTGCTGCCTTGATGCCTCCATAAATCACAGAACCACTGTATTACAAAGGCAATGGAGGGACGACTCAATGAAATATCTTCTCACTGTTATCAATGTTTCTTGGTGAAAGTAACACCATGCTGCCATTTTTCTTAAGTAATCTTAACATTTTGAGTGACAGAGAACTGTCCAATATGCTGGACATACTTAGGGTTAACTGTTTGAATACCAGACTCAAATGGTTAAAGAACACTACCTGCTATCAAGTTGCAGCTCCCTCCTCCACCCATATTAACCTATTCAGTGCCAGAGGGATAGGCAACACATTGTACATCCTCCTAGCATTGCCACTGATAGAGTTAATCTAATACATTTGCTGCCACTCCCTCTCACTTCCCAAGGCAACTGCACAGCCCCACGTTTTTCCTGCACTCAGAGTAGCACCAATTACCTCTCACTGCTGGAACCTGAAGCTGGTGTGAAAGGTGACTGGTCTAGGGCTGAGCACACAGAAAATGTGGGGAGTAGGAAAAGTGACTCTGCAGGTGCTTGGGCAAGTGAGAGGCACATCTTTATGTGGTTCTGTGACCAACAATGGACAGTGGAGCAAAGCTGGGGTGGCACACAGTGTATGTGGGTTGGTTCCGTGAACACAGGTGGATAGGAGAACAAGGCTGGGCTGTCTCACAGGAAATATGGTTGTTGAATCATCCCACTAAAGTGGAAAAATATGAAAAATGCCTGTTGCAGGGCTGCAGTGGTTATTACTGGTCCGCAGTGGTTCCCCTGTATCCATGAAACAAGCATTTTTCACGTGCCCAGTTTGAAAGTGATGAACTGGCAACCCTAACAGTGAATGTGTGATTCTGCGACCACAAGTGGGACAGTGGAACAAGTATGAGGTACTGGATACATCCAAAAATATATTTTCTTTGAAACAAAACAAAAATATTCCTAGAGGGGGGCCTCCCTTTAGAAAAGTCTTAAAACAACCTTGTAAAATGTATCTGTAAGATTTACATGTCCACTAACATAAGAGTAATCTGGTTTTAAGAACTGCTCTTTTCATGGTGCCGGAGTGAGGGCAGTTGTAAAATCTGATATTATAACAAGACAAGAGATAGCACGAAGTAAACTCACCAAGGCAACCCCTTCTCTGTGTGGAGAGGTGTGAGGGAAGAGATGTTCCATCTCATTGAGCTCACTCACTTTCCCTTTACTTCCTGGCCTCTCAACATCTCTCAGCACAGCACCATTGTGACTTGTAAGGTCCAAGCCCCTCCCAGCTCCACCACCCGACCCCTGTGGAACAGAGCGTTGGTCCTGCATCGCTTTACACTTCATGAGCCTGTAGGTAGAAGAGATAGATGGGACATCAGAATATATGAGCTAAAAGCTGCTAAACACAGTAAGGCTGATGTATTAAGTGGAACTGTACTGGAGGAAACCAAGTGCAAATTAGGGGATAAATAACAATTCTCATGATTTAAATGGGGCTTTTAACCTCTTGAATGTTAGAGGTCTCCAACACCTTGCACAGCAATGCACTGGAGAGCTCTCTAGCATTAAAATAGTTAAAAGTCCTATTTAAATCAATGAGACTTGTTCCCAATGGTTGCATTTCTCTAGAATTGCTCTACTTTTTCTCTTATACATATTTCCCAATTCTGAAACTGTAGAGGATGGGATGTATAGCCCAAGAAAATCTGGAAAGACACATGTTGCCCACCCCTGCAGTAAAGCCTCCCATACTGTTAAACCTTTAAGGACCAGAGGGGAGTGGAAAGCAATGCTTCACCTTCAGCCCCTCCCATGGCCCCACCCATGCAACTCATTGACTCCACCCTTAATCTATAAAAATCATGCATAAAACAGTTTAATCCCTTGACTACTAGAAACGTTTCCACTGGATTGCTTTGCAATGTGCTGGAAACCTCTAACAGACAAAGGGTTAAATAATGGTCAATGAAACGGAATACCGGTATATAAACCAGCCTCCATAAACCAGGAGCAGGCGTCTGCTCTAAGAGTTACTTTTTCTGTAAGCCAACATCTGAACATTACATTTCTTTGTACATTTCCCTATGTCCTCTCTTCTGCCATACAGATACATGTTCTGCCCATTATTTCTCCCCATCTCACCTCCCGCGGTACCCGAACATGAGGAAGAGCACACAGAAGATGATGCAGGTCACCCCGATGTGGATGCCAATGATGATACCGGTGGTAGAGGATTTAGCCCTCTGCTCGTCAATTACACAGTTACAGGACGGGTTGAGCACTGCGGAAAGAGGCACTGATAACTGTGGCACTAGGCTGTTATCACCATGTCACACCCTATTGTCTCTAACTGTCTCACGTTATCTCACACACCCAGGTTCAGCTGCTCAATACTGGCACTGTTTGACTTCATGCCTAGAATGAGGTGCCCCTTGCTATGTTCTTTACCTTGATAAAGATCTGGTATTCCTAAGAGACAGTTTGTTGGGGTACGGGCATCAAGTTAATGGGGTGAGCAACCAGTGACTCTCCAGCTGTTTTTGCACTACAACTCCCATCCACCTCAGCCAGGTGTTGGATGGCTGATGTTGGTGGTAATTGTAGTTCAAAACCAACTAGAGATATGCAGGTTGCTCACTCCCACACTTACTCAGAAGCAATATGACCTAATGACAGCAATGGGCTTAACCCTATGAGTGCCAGAGGAGGTACACAACACATTGCTTTGCAATGCCCTGCGTACCCCTCTGACACTCAGAGGATTAATGGGATACAGCAGTAAGGAGATACTCCAGATGTTATTGGACTACAGTTAACCAACAGGAGTTTTAGTCCAGCAAGAGCTGTAGAATCAAAGCTTCACCCTGGTCATTTACAAAGTCTATGGACATTGGTCCATATTTGCTCTAGTTAGGTTTGAGAAGTACCACTGTAATCCAAAGGGAATGTCAAACTCAGTGTTCCATCATATCTGCGTGGTCACCTTGAAGAGATGAGGCATATCCAATTAACCCTTTGAGTTGCATACCCCTGTGGCATTCAAAGGATTAAGCCTTTGTGAGCCAGAAGTGAGTGCAGCTCATTTCTCCACAATGTTCCACACTTCCCTGGCATTCTAAGTGTTATGAGGAACTCAAATATATTGGCAGTCTATCTATATGGAATGCTTGAACTCCAGAAGACATCTATAGTTTATTTTACACCAACAACAGAGGTGGTAGCATATATAGGGAAATATGTACACTGGCAAAAGTAGAGTTAATCTAGAGCAAACCTTCTACATCATAGGAAACAAATATGGCCTTTGATTTTAAAGGGGATTTTAACCCCTTAAACACTGAAGAGGGCCCCAATGCATTGTGAAGCAATGTGTTGGAGATTTCTCTAACATTGTTACTTAAAGGGATAGTAATACTGAATATGTAAAGAAAATATATTGTAGTTTTTATCCCTCTGAGTAAAACAAGAGTACTCCCACTGCTGAAAGGTGTTTTATTCAAAAGTTATTATAGCTCAAACTTGAATTTTTTAGGTGCAATATCTCAATGGCCTGTAATTGTACAGTGCTGCTGTTGCTACACCATCCTATGGACAGCCCCGGTCAGTTGATCATAACTCTCCATAGGATGGTGTAGCAACAGTGCCACTGTACAATTACAGGCCATTTAGATATTACACCTAAAAAAATTCAAGTTTGAGCTGTAATAATTTTTGAATAAAACACCTTTCAGCAGTGGGAGTACTCTTGTTTTACTCATAGGGATAAACCCTACAACATATATTTTGTTTACGTTTTAAGTATTATTCTTCTCTACAGTGTGGTTGGTTTGCTGTAGAATTGCTCCACTTTTGACTTTGTACATCTGACAGTATGTAGAGTGAAGGGAGGGTGATAAAGAGCTTTTGTCTAAAGTTAATAGAATGTGCTGGCTATGTGGATCTTGCTCACCTGCCCGGGCAGACTCCTCCTTCAGTGACACAAATCGGACAGTAGAATTTCCATCTCCATGCTGGTTAAATGCCAGAAGCTTCACCTCATACACCACTAAGGGGTCTAGGGATGAGATATGAGCAAGTAAAATGTCAGCATTACATCCTCTGTTCTGTCTGTTATAATAATCAGACCTACTCGGTTTCTAGAGACAACCATTGCTAGTAAAAGAGGCCAGGGAATGACTTTTGTTTTCTGAGGACAAATAAATTAAACAAACTAAATATGAATGTAAGACAGAGTAAGGTGAATGTTGGCTTTGAGTGGGAGTTGTAGGAGCCTTGGTTCTGGTTGCCCACCCCTTCCTGGAACCTATAAACCTGATCATGTCATTCACATTTCAGCTCATTAATACTATTTGTTTGATTCAAAATTGATAAAGGGAAGCAATGTACCAGCTTCACTTCTACACGCACACAATTCAGAAAGGGCATTGGTGTACCACACTGGTGATACCCTCACCACAAATATGGTTTCAGCTTGACTAAAAAGCTAACACGTGCTCAGTCCAAGAGCACAAATCTGCACTATATGTCAGTCCAAGTACACAAATCTGTACTATATCGCAGTCAAAGTGTACAAATCTTTACTATTTCTCAGTCCAAGTGTACAAACCTTTACTATATCTCAATCCAAGTGCAGAAAATATGTTCTATATTGCAGTCCACGTCTGTACTATATCACAGTCCAAGTGTACATATCTGTACTATATATCAGTCCAAGTGCACAAATCTGTACTATATCGCAGTCCAAGTGTACAAATCTGTACTATATCTCAGTCCAAGTTCAAAAAATCTGTTCTATACTGCAGTCCACATGTACAGATCTGTACTATATCGCAGTCCAAGAGCAAAGATCTGTAATATATCTCAGCTAGTTGAATAGTGTTCAGCACACCAGCAATAGTGCTTACAGTTGCAGTGCCTGCCTTCAATACCTCATACCAAACTTCTTACTGTGCTCTAATGACTTTATTCATGAAACTAACAAGATGGAATTCTGGAACAAACCAATAGCATCATAGTGGAAATGATTTAATTTTTGGTAATTCAGGATTCACCAAAACGTGGTAAGCAAGAGTGTGTGTGAGTAGGGGAATGGCAGGAAGGGAGAATGTGGGTGGGTGAGGAAGGTAGAAATGGTAGTAAGGTGAAAATGGGAAAGAAAAGAATCGAAAGCAAGGGTGAATAAGGAAGAAAGAGAAATGGTGATGAGGAACAAGGGAGGGTGAGGAAGGGAAATACAGGAAAAAGGAGCAAGAGTGGGTGTGATGGGGGATAATGGAATGAGACAAAAGATAGGGAAGGGTGTGGAGAAGAGACTGTGGTGAGAATGAGGAGAAGCAGAAAAGAAAGGTGGAGAGAAATAATAGGTGCAAACAATGGTAATTGTACAGCAAACTGGAAGATAGAAAAGTGGGTTGGGAGAAAGAAAGAAACAGAAGCAAGTCAAGAAAAGAAGGACGGACTAGTGTTCAGAAAGGGAAGAGATAATAACATAGTAAATTAGGTTGAATAAAGACACAAGTCCATCAAGTTCAACCTTCTCCTCAAATAAGTTAGTCTTTATCAGACCTTCCTGATCAGCCTACTAATAAACAGTATAACTCTGTATGTTCCCTTTTGAAAGAAATGTATCTAATCTTCTCTTGAATGCATCCATTGTGTCTGCCATAACCACCTCCTTGGGCAAAGAATGCCACAATTTAACAGACCTTACTGTAAAAAACCCCTTCCTCTGCTGAAGTCTAAACCTCCTTTCCTCTAATCACAAGGGGTGTCCCCTGGTCACCTGATCAGGCCTTGGAATAAATAGCTCACTGCAGAGATCCTTGTATGGACCTCTCATATACCTGTACAATGTGATAAGATCTCCTCTTTGTCATCTTTTCTCTAGAGTAAATAAACCAAGTTTGTCTAGTCGTTCCTCATACATCAAGTCCTCCATTCCCTTAATTAATTTTGTTGCTCTTCACTGTACCCTCTCTAGTCCTAGTGAGAACTAGATGTGAGAAGAGGAAGCAAGTAAGGGAGTGATGGGAAAGACACTAGAGACATGGTGGCTGTGAAAGGATCAGAAGGGAAAGTAAGGGCAGGTGAAGCAGGGGGAGATGAGATGAATAAGAGTGAAGAGGAGAAACGTATTTGATAAAGAAGGGTTGAGGAAAGGAAAAGCAGGAATATGGAGTGAGGATAAGTAATGAGCGAAAGATCAGAACTGGTAAGAAGAGTGGGTCTGGCTGTGAGAAGCATGAAAGGGAAGTAAACATCATTGATGTAGGGAGGAAAATGGAGGACAGGAAACATGGTCTGCATGTGATGAAACAGGGATAAGAAGGAAGGAATTGTAAGGTGGGAAGCAATGGAAAGTGGGATAATGGCTGGATATGGATGTCATGAAGGAGAAGGAAGGGACGTTTAGTATGCTAGATGGATATTAGGGGCAGCAGTTAGTAAAGGAGTCCAGCCACTCTCTCCCGCCTGGTACTTACCCAGTCTGCAGATATTATAAGCTGTGACATTGCTGGGTAACAGCATGGGCCCAGTGTATTGTGGCAGTGGCACCTTCCGGTAGTACAGTTTGAAGCCCTCATTCTGGCCCAGTTTTACTGATGGCTCCCACGCTGCCTGGATGGCTGTGCTGTTCAGCACTTTGATGTACAGGGATGGCACTGCGGGTACTGCAGTATAATACAAAACATGACCACCATTAACAGGAGCTCACCTGCATGTGACAGGACTGAATGTAGACTATAGTATATGGGAATGGAGAGAACTGCTATGGTTACAGTGGAGTCATTCTGGAGCAGATCAACTGTCATAAAGAGCAAATAAGCTTTCCAAAAATGTTCACTGCTTTAACCCTTTGAGTGCCAGAGGGGAATCCAACACAACTGATGTACTAAACTGGAGCAATTCTGTGGCAAACCAACAGCAGTAGAGAAACATAGGGCTGTACGTATAAAAGTGTGGTGGTGTAATTCTGGAGCAAACCAACGGCAACACAGGTGACACATAAAAGCTCAAGTGGTTTTAAATGGAACTTTTGACCTCCTGTGGTCTCCAGTGCATTGCAAAGCAGTACATTGGAGACATTTGTATAATTCAAGGGTGCCGTGGGTTTCCTCCCCAACTGCACCACTCCCCTTTTATACATTTAGGCACATATGGGCCAAAGAATGTGACAGCAGATCAGGGGGCATAGGAACCAGGGGGGATGGGGGGACACATCATCCCCAGGAAATCATGCAGGGGACAGATAATGTACAAATCTCTCTCTGGTGCTAGACAGAGGGGGCCGGGGGGCGCAGGTTCTGGTTGACCGGCAGAAGGGGAGTGCACTGCACAGAGCTTCCTCCTGTTTGTCACCTCCTTGTAGAGTGGCCGAGCAGAGCGGACCGTGGACAGAGAAGCTTCTGTATCCTCTACCGTGGTCTGACAGGAAGCTGCTCACCGAGCGCAACAAGCAGCCTCCTGACAGACCTGAGTAGAGGATCAGAAGCTCCTCTGCCGCAGTCCGCACAGCCACACTAAAGAAGGTACAGGGGGGCTGGGGGGCAAAATGACACACAGGGGGGCTGGGGGTAAAGAGATACACAGGGGGGGCTATCCCCCCAGATTTCTGGGGGTTCCTTTGCCTCTACAGCAGATAACCAACTGCCCCAACTAGTCTGCTCATTTCCCTATCTGTCTAAAAAAGCTCAGACTTATTCAACCTCTTGAATGTAGGAGTGTTGTCCAGCACATTCCTTTGAAATGAATTGGACATCACTCTGGTACTCAAAAGGTTAATCTTTAGAACAGAAAATACCTGTCCGAAGAATTCTTAATTTCATTAATTATTTTAGTCCCTGCCATGTACTTATCATCTTTTCCATAACGTCACTCTTTTTCCTTCTATTCTCCAGGCTGTACATACTAAGGTCCTGGGGTCTTTCCTAATATGTTATTAAACTCATGCATAATTTTACTTGCCCTACAATGAATAGTCTCTAATTTATTGATGTCCTTCTGGAGATATGATCTCCAGAACTGTACACTATACTCTAGATGAGATCAAACTAGTTATCTGTTAAGGGACATTACAACCTCTCTCACTGGCCTAACTGGTCATAAGAGGACCCTGATGCAAACCTTTTGGGACCCATAAACAGGAGAGCTCAAACCCGTCCTCAGTCCCCCCCCCAACAGGAAGTTTTCAGGGTCTTCACAATTAAACTCAGCTGAATGTTGTTAACGGGGACAGTTCCTTCAGAATTACTGAACCACTGATTGATTCCCCCTGTGTGAGGAGATCCTGAAATCCTGCAATGTTTGGGATTCCTGAGAACAATTTTGAGCAACCCCTACCAGAACACACTAATATTCTTTCAGGGACATACATAGAATCTATTACTCCCTGGGACTTATGGGCCCCTTTGGAAGCTGGGACCCACCACAACTGTACCCCCTGCAATTACATCACTGGTCTTTCTGTTCCTGCTGCAAATATAGCTTCCTATACAACCTAGAATCCTATTGGCTTTTCTTATGGTTTTCTGCATCGCTTGCCTAACTTTAAAGAGCAGAATACAAGTAAATATTTCAATTTATTTAAACGGGTCTTTCAACTCCTTGAATGTCAGAGATGTCTCCATTGCATTGTTTCTTAAAGCATTACAAAATACTAGCATTCAAGGGGTTACATGCCCATTTAAATTAATGGAAATTATTAATCAAACCCCCCCACCCCCACACACCTAGGTGCAGTTGATTTGCTCCAGTAATGCTTGCATCAGACTCACCATGTCTACATGTTACCAACCAATTTCTTGGCAGTGTTTTATTGGGTCATGTGATCCTCCTCTGGACTGTAAGCTTTCACAAGCAGGGCCCTCTGATCCTTCTGTTCTCCACATTTGATTTGTACTATTTAATATCTCTGTATGTCTATTTCCTATTGTGCAGCGCTGCGGAATTAGATGGCTCTATATAACATACCTCCCAACATTTAAAATGGCCAAAGAGGGACACTTTTGTTTTAGGGGGTGTTACTGGGGGCATGGCTGGTGGACGGGGATTACCAACAGCTTATAGGTGATTTCATGACTTACTGACACCTCTTTGTGTAACTTAATAAATGATCTAGAGCAGTGGTTCTCAACTCCGGTCCTCAGGACCCACTAACAGGCCAGGACTTAGGGATTTCTCTGCTAGAGCACAGGTGTGGTGATCAGAGGCTCATTCACATTGATTAACTCACCTGTGCTCTAACAAGGAAATCATCAAATCCTGGCCTGTTAGTGGGTCCCGAGGACTGGAGTTGAGAACCACTGATCTAGAGCAACATCAAAGTATTTTATTTACACAGACTAATGTATAAACACATATAATGACGTTTATACAAACATTAATGTAAGTTTTATGGCTGTGGAGCAATGGGATACACTTATTTACATACCACATAATCTGATCTCCTAAAAAGAGGGACATCAGGGTGAGAAAGCGGGACAGAGGGATTTGGGTTTAAAAGAGGGACAGTCCCTCCTAAAGAGGGACACTTGGTAGGTATGATATAAATAAACAATAATAATAATAATAACCTCCTACCTTCTCCCAGAGTGCTTTGCACCACATTGGCTGAGGCTTTGCTAGCTCCTCTGGATGTGTATGCTTTAATGTAGAAACTGTAAGGGGTTGAGGGTTCGAGGTCTGTCACCAGTTGTTGGAAAGTGTCCTTGCTCACAGCCTCCTGATATTCCATTTGCACTGGATCTGGAAAAATAAAAATATAATGTAAATATGTCAACATTTACTAACTAAACTATACAGGTAACAGTAGACAGATTAAAATGATCCGCACAGATGAAAATAAATAAAATTCTGAAAATGAAAGAAAAAAGAAAAAAAAAGTATCCAATAATTACTGCAAATATATAGAGTCCATGGCTTTCTTTGGCCAAGATATAGGTATATTTCATTAGGCAATATACACAAAATTCAAGAGGAGTAATTCTGGAGCAAACCAACTGCACTACAGAGGACAAATAAGCATTCCTCAAAGCACCATTGACTAAAGTGGAGAAATGAACACCTTGAATGCTAGAGAGGTCGCCAGTATTGGAGTCCTCTCTGTCATTTAACCCCTTAAGGAACCTTGATGTGTCAGGACCGTCACTCCGGTCTCAGAAGCAGAGGACTTGTGATGTTCCTGGCACATCATGGAATTCTGGGATGGCAGCACAGGCTGCATGCCACTCTGCCATCCCAGTATTCAAATCACTTAAAAAAACAAAAAAACTCAGTGGTCCTTAACGGCCACCTGGGCCTGGCTGTCGTTAAGGGGTTAAGAGCCCCATTAAACCAGTGTGAAGTTATAGTTATACCCTATGGTGTGGTTAGTTTGCTCCTGAATTGCTCATTTCTAGATTCCAGAATACACCCAGAAGCAATTTTGGAACAAACTAACTGCACCATAGGGGTCAAACAAGAACTTCCCAAATTCTCTTTGATTTAAACAAGGTTAAAGGGATAGTAATACTTAAAATGTAAAAAAAAATATGTTGTAGGGTTTATCCCCCTGAGTAAAACAAGAGTACTCCCACTGCTGAGAGGTCTTTCATTCAAAAGTTATTAATTTTCAAAGTTGAATTTTTTAGATGCAATATCACAGTGGCCTGAAATTGTACAGTGGCGCTGTTGCTACACCATCCTATGGAGATTTATGGTCAACTGACCAGAGTTGTCCATAGGATCGTGTAGCAACAGAGCCACTGTACAATTTCAGGCCACTGTGATATTGCACCTAAAAAATTCAACTTTGAAAATTAATAACTTTTGAATGAAAGACCTCTCAGCAGTGGGAGTACTCTTGTTTTACTCAGGGGGATAAACCCTACAACATATTTTTTTTTACATTTTAAGTATTACTATCCCTTTAATAACCCCTAAATGGTAGAGAGGAGACAACATTCAAGGGGCAAAAAAACCCATCTAAACCAAAGGGGATTATTATTTGTTCCCTATAATACAGCTGGTATGCTCCAGAATTGCTTTCTTTTGTGCATAGAGTTCCATTTAAAATCAATTAGAATGTTTATTTGTCCCCTATAATGAACTTGGTTTGTCCCAGAATTGCACCACTCCACTTTTATACATGTGGTCCTATGTTACTGTTTATTTGGGTCCAAAATTAACCCTTTGAGTGCCAGAGGGGTGTGTGTGCGCTGCACACCCGTCTGGCACTCAAAGGGTTAATATTTTGAATCTGGCTCCTCAATTCCTACCAAACAACACAGGTCCCAAATACGAAACTCATCCCTGGATATAATATTCCCTGCTAAAAATACAATAAAAGATAAAGAGAAAAATTAAAGGAGAACTAACACCTTTCAATACTAACCCCCTTCCACTTACCTTACTGTGGCCAGAAACTACTAATGGCCCCTATGAATGTAGTTCTGTGCCTTGCATTGCCCATCACACTGGTGCTTAAAGGGTTAAAGGTGATTTATCACCCATACACAAGTTAGCCTTACTAGGTAGATTATATAGCAAGTAGGTATACTATAGTATTATTTTCTCTTTCAAAATCACTGTTTGCCTGAAATTTACTGTCCTGGCCCTGCTTCTGGACCGACTGCGGTTACCTACTCTGTACCACAGTCTGTAAACTGGAGAGGTCTCTGGCCAATGAGAGTGCTCCAGCTTACATACAGAAAGCCTCCATCATGAGAGGAGGCTGGATAGAGGGAGGGGAGCAGAGGCAGAGTAGAAAATACTACTATAGTACACCTATTTGCTATATAACCTACCTATTAAAGGGGAACTACCACCACATAACAAGTTTATCTTAAATAACTCCCCATCTGGCGACTAGCTGCTTAGTAGCGCTAGTTGACAGAATTATTACCGTATTAAATATATATCTCCTTCCCCGGCTGACAGGCAGAAAGGGGCGTGGACATCTTGCCATAGTGACGTCCACGCACCTGCTCTGTCAGTCCCTTCTGGAGTTGGATGGCTCCCAGCAACACCTCCTAGAGCCGGCTGGGACTGACAGAGCAGGAGCGTGGACGTCACTATGGCAAGATGTCCGCGATCCGTCCTGCCTGTCAGCTGGGGAAGAAAGGAGAAATCTATTTAATATGGTAATATTTCTGTCAACTAGCACTACTAAGCAGCTAGTCGCCAGATGGGGAGTTATTTAAGATAAATTTGTTATGTGGTGGTAGTTCCGCTTAAAGGCTAACTTGTTTAGGGGTGATAGATCCCCTTTAAGATCATACACTCTGCTTGCTTCAGTTTGAAAAAACCTCCAATAAACTGTCATGTCTGCCTCCATGGACATGACATCCAGGACCAGAGTGCTTTACCTTGAGTTCCCAACAGTCCCAGATTAAGAGGAAGGAACCAATTTAATCCTGTGTTCAGGTGGTTGAGGAAGACCGAGGGTGCACAATACACATACCTGGAAACTCTCAGGGTTTTGACCCAAATCTCAGGGTGAGAGTGCCTATTGTTAAAGCGGATCTACCACCACTAAAAAACTTGAGCTGCAATAATTCCCCATCTGGAGACTAGCTGCTCAGTAGCGCTAGTCGCCAGAATTATTACCTTGTTAAATAGATTTATCCATTCTTCCCGGGCTGACAGGCAAGACAGAGCGCAGGCATCTTTCCATAGTGACGTCTGCACTCCTGTGCTGTCAATTCCTTTTCGAGCCAAACAGCTCCTAGCAACGCCTCCTAGATAGGGTTGCCACCAAGCCGGTATTTTACTGGCAGGCCGGGAAAAAATTGGCTTCTTTCCAATGTTAAGTCTATGGAGGGAATGTCTTGGCCGGTATTTTTTTAAAGAAAAGGTGGCAACCCTACTCCTAGAGCCGGCTGGGACTGACAGCGCAGGCGTGTAGACGTCACTATGGAAAGATGTCTGCGTTCCGTCCTGCCTGTCAGCCTGGGAAGAATTGAGAATTCTATTTAACAAGGCAATAATTCTGGCGAATAGCTCTACTGAGCAGCTAGTCGCCAGATGGGGAATTATTGCAGCTCAAGTTTTTTAGAGGTGGTAGTTTTAACTACTCTCTCTTCTGAACTAAATACTGCTTTTTTTTAGTCCCTAAATTGCTACAATTTCTATCAGAAAGACAGAGGGCGATGTCCTGCCTCTCTTCTGTAAGTTCAGGCAGTGATAACTCTAAGTTACAGCATGAAATAAGATCCTGGTTAGAGCAAGCAGGGATATATAGCCTGAAATCTACATTCTGGTTAACTTTATGGGTTAATATTTCAAAGATCTCGGGGTTGACTTATTTTGGAAGTCCACAGGTATGACCATACATAACGGTTTGCAGAAAACAGGAAGGAGAAAAATGGAGGCAAACAATGAAATTCAGGTCCTAAATGTATTCTTAATTTGGGGAACTATATTCAAAATTTCACCAGGAGCCTTACAATTACCATGTCCAGGAGTGAATGAAGCACAGGGCCGGATTTACATCCCAGACACTCCTAGGCAAGGCAGTCTAGGTGCCCTTAGCTCCACCCATGCCACACACCCCAGTCCCATCCATTGTTTCCTGGCACAGAAAATATCCTTGGCTTATAACAATTAAAACTGAAAAAGCTTTAACCCTTTGGTTGCTAAAGTGATCTCCAATACATTGCTTCACAGTGCACTGGAGATCTCTCCAGCATCCAAGGGGTTAGATAATAGCCTATAAAGTAGTATAAACAGGTGCAGGGATATTGAGGTTGCTCTGGCCACACACACAATTCAGAATGTGGGTGTGGCCAGCACAGCTGAGGTGACCCTCAAAATTTGGAGTTCTAGGCAGTTGCCTACTCTACCTACTGGGAAATCTGTCCCTGCTGAAGCTGTTATATCTTCAACAAAGGCAAAATTCATTGTGGCCATAAGAATTTGTTGGCGGGTGTGGTAAGTGGGGGGGGTGTCACTGTTAGGAGGTGTTAGTTCTTCATTAAATCATAAAAATGTTGTGAAGGAATAAAGGAGCTTTTTTTTTAACCCTTTTTGTGCCAGATATACATCCATTGCAGTGCAAAATCTCTCTGGCACTCACAGGGTTAAAGGGAGTTAGCGGTCTTCTGAAATACTGAGGAACCCTGTTTTAAAAATCTCACAATCCAATGAAGAGAATCCTCCAGTGCTCCAGCAACTCTCACTTTAACTCTATGGCTAATTTAGAGTGAAGATAGTTCATGCAAATTACACTAATCTGTATGGTGATTAGTCCAATTACATGTAAATTAGATTCATACATATGTATTAAAGAGCAAGGGGGGATTGTATGTGTGGTCTGGACTGATCTGTCTGTGAAGCTGTGTAAGAGGATAAGCCCCTTAGCTGCTACCCACACTTCACATCCTGTAACCACTGTGTATTACTGAACCTGTTCTTATGGGAGCCACCCTAGGGAAATAACACAAAATGGTTCCTAGAAGCTGTTATATGGGGGGCAGAAAATGGACCTACTTGCATGTGATGGAAAAGGGGCGGGAGGGGGTAACTTTTAACTCAATTTTCAAGAAGAATAAAAGGTAAAGAGATTTCAAAAGATACCATTCATTATAAAAATTGAACTGAACAATTCCATATAGATTTTTTTTTTGCATCTCTATCTCTTTAAATCCTTGAATGTTAGATAAGTCTACCAATGCAGTGGACACCTTGTTAGCATTTAAACGGTTAAAAGCCCCATTTAAATCAATTGGAATTTTTATTTGTCCATATGGTTCAGTTGGGTTGCACCAGAATTGCTCGGCTGGTTTTGTGCCTATGGCATAGGCATTTTCCTATGTCTCCTCTTTAACCATTTGAGTGTCAGAGGAGAGAGCAAGGCATTGCTTTGTAATGCGATGCATACCACTCTGGCAATTAAATAGTTAACACTGACAAGCACTTGAGCTCTATCTGTGTGCAGCATTCACAATCTTTCTGTTTTTGTTGGGTTCCAAGTCAGCACAAGCACTAAACAAACTAAGCTCCTTACTAGGGAGGGGAAGGATGGTTGTACATGTGGCTTAACATCATATACTGGAAAGAGGAGAATCAACAGAAGGAGAAAGATTCAAATCAGGAGGGCGACAGGGGATAATGGAATGAGAGAGATGGGAATGAGGAGGGACATGGACAGTGCAAGTCGGGATGATTGCCTTGAGGGCCAGATACCCTTGAACTGTCCCTGCTTTGCTTTATGTAGAACATTGTAGCACTTGTGACTCTTATTTAGACATAACAAACAGTATCTTCTAAGTGTTATCTCTCCAGTACCCAGTACATTTAGGGCCATAATCACAAAAAAATATAAATATGGGGCAAACCAGCTGCAACACAGGCAGCAAATACACACTGCAAAAATGTCCATTTATTTAAACGGGACTTTAACCCCTTCAATGCTAGAGATGTTTTCAATGCATTGTACACATTTCTAGCACTCAGTGTGTTAAAATCCCATATAGATCTGTAAGAATTAAATATATTTGGTTTTCTATGGTATAGTTGGTTTGCCCCAAATTTATTTTACTTTTGTTTGTGTATATGGCCCTTAGATGTTAACCCTTTGACTGCCAAAGGTATTTGTAACTCGTTGCGGTCCCACTCTGGCACTCAAAGGGTTAAATGCATGCATACATTCATTTGTACATACATACATAGATAAAATAAATATTCTAGTAAATTTCTATAGGAAGTGACGCTTGTTAATAAACATGGGGTCATATTTATCAAATCAAAAGTGGAGTAGTTCTGGGGGAAAACAGTAGCACTGTATTTATCAACAAAAAAAGCCCAGTTAAAAATAAAAGCTATTGTTTTCATAGATAAATATTCTGCAATTGTTTTGCTCCAAAATTGCTTCATTTTTGTGTTAACTCCCTGAGGGGATTGAACAGCCATCTGGTCCTCCAGTGGTTAATAAACATGTCCCATGGTAACATCTTCTGTACGTCATGGAACACATGGGCAGGTATGTACTACAGAGAAAGACAACAGCAGATGGTATACAAGTAATTCTATCAAACACACTGCTTTGAGCCATATCTAGAAAGCTATAGAAGAGCACATTTGGGGTAAATCTAGTGCACTATAGGGGACAAACAAAAATTATGCAATTTCCCATTTATATAAATTGGGCATTTACCCTCTTGAAATCAAGAGAGGTCTCAATGTGAAGCAATACCTTGAAGACCTCGGGGTTATAAGCATCATTCATCGCCCTTTTTTTAGTGAGAGTTGTTTTTTCACATTGACCGTTAGGCCAAGAAACCTTTATTTTTATTACAATGTCACGTAATTTGTACGCTAGGGAATAGGTGGGCAACTTAGTTCTCACCAGCTGTTGTTGGGCTACAATTCCTCTCATCCTCAGATGGCTTCTATTGAATTTAAGGCTGCCAACAGCTAGCTGCCCACCCCATAGTACCAATGCCATGTAGAGCAAATCTGGTTAGCGAGTACCTGCCATCTTCCGGATGTGCACCACGTATCCTATGATCTCACGTGTATTCTCCAGTGGCTCATTCCAGGACACCTGGATGGAGGTTGATGAGACGGTGGTGGCCGTGATGTCCTGGGGTGGCCCTGGCAGGCCCTCTGCCCACAGCACAGAGAGCCGTGCACTGGCCTGACTGGACCCTGCACTGTTCTGTGCTATGCACTGGTAGATTGCTTCATCCTCTTGGCTGATCCCAGAGATGGTCAGAGAGCTGGAGAGAGGAGGATAAACAACTGGAATAATTTATCCAAAATACTTCTTCATGCTAAATACTACAGCTGGCTGTTCCTAAGAGATGCCTCCTATCCACAGTGACTAGCCTCCAAGGGCCTAAATGGAAAATATGCATCCTAAATAATAATTCGCTAGGATGTTTGTCAGAAGCCGTCATGCTCAGTACAGACTGAGCGCTCTGCAGTCATGCGCAGTAGAGGATGCCTGCTCTGCAGTCATGCACAGTTCAGACTACACTTTGTACTGCGCATGACTGCACCATGGGCAGTGAGCAGAGAGGCTCCGGGCACCAGCCGAGGCTGCTGGGTGGCACTGTGGCCTGTGTGCACGGGTTTTTAAACTAGTTTAGGAATAAAAGGCTATCAAAGGAACATGCCTAGGTAGGAGTTTTCCATACGTAATAAACTGTGTCTATATACATTTCGTTGTTGTTTGTTTTCTTGGAAGTATACAGCAATCTACAGATGAAGACTTCCATTTTCACAATCTGATCCTCTGCTTGCAGGACTGCAGATTTATGTGGTGTTGGGGAGTGACTTTTCCATGGGTTTCTCATTGTTAGTTTTTAACTCTATGAATGCATATAATATTATACTCTTATGTAGCAAGGCAAATATTTAGTAAAGGAAACAAAACAATTGCACAAAACAGAAGCATGAAAAAGAGCACAATCAGTCCAAGCAGAGCAAGGGGGTGTATCCATCCTGCAATACCAAAACCACCAAACAACCCACGAGACCCTGGCATATATATATGCCTCCACACTCCTGGACCCTCCCTCTGCCACTAGCTCAAGATTCCCCCGCTCATCCCCCTGGAGATACACATTTTTCTTTTGTTGAGCAATTCTGACAGAATGCATGAGTTGTGTCATAGGCCTGAATTCCATTTTAGCTGAGTTTTTCTCCCAATGAGACATTTTTTGAGAGACTTTGCCAAATATAACTTTGACTGCATTCACACACATATTGGAAACTGCACGTCCAAAAAACCCTTCTTTTCCAGCTGAAACACTGCCATTATCTTTATAAGCACCGAGAGCTGAAAATGCTCCCAAATTTCACTAAGAATGGCTAGAACCTGAAAATTTGACAGTTGTTATGGAAACATCAGCCCTGCAGGAATGAATTAGTAATGTGCTGTAACCCATTACAGGCCTATGTGGGTTAAACATGTAAGGGCGTCAAATGGGTATCAATGGGCGTCAAATGGGTATCAATATTTGATAAAACCAGTTAGTAAATGATTAATGAACACCCCACAGATAAGCATAGCAGGTGCCAGAATGCATCATTCTGATTAGTTTTTTTAATACTCCGGAGAGCTGCAAGATCAGTGTATTGGCACCTTACTATAAGATGTTGAATGAATGCATGAGTGAATGAATGAACATTATTATTATTTGTATAGTGCTACAAGTTTACACAGTGCTTTACAATTTAAGGGTTGGACAATACAGTGTGACAAGTGCTTAGGAAAGTGAAACACTGGAAATGGGGTCCCTGTTTGAAAGCTTACAATATAAACTGGTAAAGGGAGACATACAGAGAACACAAGGGTTAAGTGCGTTATACAGTGCTCAGTTTCTGTTGGGAAGATGTTAAATATTCCATTGAAGGGGTTGAGAGATATTAAAATCAACATTAACATGTTTGGGACAAATGTAAACTAGTTTTCATTATATATAAACACAGGAGCTTCCACAACCTCCAGATGAATCAAATAGTGTCCAATCAGGAGCCAAATTGACACTGGAAATCCCAGTCAACTGCAATGTGATCACTGAACTGGCCAATCAGATTCTACTTTCGTCTTATTGGAAGCAATGTCGGCCCCAAAGTGTATACACGAATATACCGAACGGCCATAATGTGATGGCTCGAATCAATAAAGTCTCTCAAAGAGCATTTTTTCTAGAACTTTTTCCTCATGAAGAACGATTCAGACTGAATGGAATCCAGGCCATAATTAGTTGGTGCAATGCAATGATTACATGCTTAAAGGAGCAGTAAACCTTTTTTTTTGTAGAAAAACATATATTGAATGTTTTACCTGCTGAGCAAAATAAAAGTACTCCCACTGGTGAAAGATGCATTTTGCCAGTTTACTACATTCTAACCCTTTGAGTGTCAGAGGAGTAAGCAACGCATTGCTCTGCAATGCATACCTCCCAAGTGTCCCTCTTTTAGACCCATATCCCTCTGTCCCTCTTTCGCACCCTGATGTCCCTCTTTTTAGGAGAGAAGATTGCATGGTGTGTGTGTATATAAGTGTATCATATTACTCTACAGCAATAAAACTCACATTATTGTTTGTTTAAACGTCAGTATATTTGTTTATAAATTAGTGTATGTAAATAAAATACTTTGGTCTTGTTATAAGTCATTTATTAGGTTACACAAGGAGGTGTTGATAGGTTATGAAATAGCCTGAAAATTATCGGTAATGCCCTGCTCACCAGCCACACCCCCAGCAACACCCCCTAAAACACAAGTGTCCCTCTTTGGCAATTTGAAATGTTGGGAGGTATGGCAATGCGTTGCTTACTCCTCTGTCACTCAAGGGGTTAAACCTTTCATTAACAGTGTCATGGGGCATGGGGGAATTTGATTTAGTTATTTTGTTACATGTTGTAGGAGATATGAGCCAGTGACAAACAATTATCCATAGAATGTGATAGAAACTGCTAAGTCATGCAGTCAGTCTGAACTATCAGGAAGTAATCATGCTGTAATTCACTTCCTATAACTTTGAACTGTTATAGAATTTTGATAAAACAGCTGCCAGTACCTTTATTTTATTAAAAAAAAAAAGTTTACTGCTCTATCCTGCTTATTCCTCAAGGTAAACAGGGGCATTTCAGGGGAAAATCAACTGCACCATGGGACACAAACATCTCCATTAATTTAAATGAAGAGTTTAATCCCCTTGAATGTTAAAGAGATCTCCAACACGTTACGTCATGTTGGAAACCTCTCTAGTGTTCTAGGAGTTAAAAGCCAAATTTAAATCTGTGGGGACCACCCAATGGTTCAATTGCTTAACTCTAGAATTACGCCTCTTTAATTTTCAACGTAAAGCCCTAAATCTCAACTTTTACAGACAATAAGTTAATTATCAAATTTAATTTTCTCTGTTAATGCAACAATTATAGTTTTGTCAGCAAATTACTAAATTAAATGCTAAGAATGGACTTAAAACACAGAATCTAAGATGTAATGTAATTGTTAAAGGGGAACTATCACCCCAACTAAAGTCCACCCTACCTAAATAGGCATCTAGCAATAAGCTTAAAGGGATAGTAATGTTTCCTAATAAAAGCAGCTCTAATTAATCATCATAGTATTTGGACTTTGGAGAGTGTTATTTCAATTCTGTCAGAGTTGTAGTTCAAGAGTAATTCAATAACAAAGTGTCCCCCTCCCGCCCCTTTTACTGATGTAACACTGCTCAGCCAGATCAGAAGGGAGGTGCCCAGGTAGATTGCAGAGAAGGACAATCTTCAATTAAGATAAGGGAAAAACCTGAAAAGCTTGTCAAGGGGGCAGGGCTTTCATTGTTGTCATGGTCTGTCTGGTCTATGGACTGGATTCCACATCTGAGAAGAGATGGCTTACAATTGGTAAAAGGGGCGGGAGGGGAAACTTTGCTTGTGAATATCTCTCAAACCATAAAGGTTTGAGAGATAAGACTTATATGTTTCTTCATGTTTTTTAATGCCTACAAAATAAAATAAAGATCAAAAGAAGTATTACTATCCCTTTAACAATCAAACTGTTATGTAGAATAAAGACAGCATTAGTCAAATATCCTACTTCAGCCGACACTGATGGCCAGGCAACAGTGCAGACATCTTTGCTTACAGATATCTGTTCAACTGCAAGGTCAGTCCCAGTCTCCTGTAGGAGGCGTTGCGTGGTACCTGAAGGCGCAGGCTCTCAGATGCCTATAAAGCGCTATTGCCTGGCTGTCAGTGTCGGCTGAGGAAGGATTTCTGACGCTGTCTTTATTCTGCATAACAGTTTGAATGGTAAGCTTATCGCTTCATGCCTAATTAGGTGGGGTGGACTTTAGTTGGGGCGTTAGTTCCCTTTTGAATATCCTTTGAATGCCAGAGGGGATCAGCAATGCATTGCAAGGTTGAGATCATATTGGCAAAGGCACTTACATCATAATTAAGTTTTACAATACTCAACTTTTGTGCAATTTCACACAGAAAAATAAGAACATTTTCACAAATTTAACTTTTTTGTATTAAAAGGAAACTGTCACTTTGTAACAAATAAGTGCATTTAAAAGAGCTTTCAAAATCACTTATATTTATGTTAGTCATATTTTATTTAAATTACATCTAGCTCTATCCTAAACTTTTGTGAGTGTTTATATGATATTCAGAAATGTTGCAAGTTATATTTACTGGATAATATTGTACACTCCATATTTCCTGCTGGTTATTTTTCATGGTATATTTTAACCCTTTGAGTGCCAGATGGGTACGCAACGCATTGCTCTGCAATGCGTTGTGTACCCCTCTGGTGCTCAAAGGGTTAAAAATCCATTTTCTGAGGCATTTTATTAACCCTTTGAGAGCCAGAGGGTATTCAGCGCATACCCCTCTGGCATTCAAAGGGTTAATTAATTCACCATCAACAGTATATTACAAAATTATCTTTTGAAGTGTCAATGTACAGCTTGTCTAGTCATGGGATGGTTTACCCAGTAGAAGCTAGAGAGTTCTCCATCATATTGCTTTGTAAAGTACTGGACATCTCTTTAGCATCCAAGGGGTTAAGGATCCAAAAGTTGAAGTCATGGACCCTTCTGGTTAGAAGTCTCCTTCTATTGAAACGAAAGACTTTAATTACCGTGGTGAGATGGGGGGGGGAATCAATACCGCTCCATGCCCTGGTTACTGGTTGTCATGGTGATGTTTCCTGGTTACATGCACCCCCTCCCAGCCTCCTAGGATTACCCTGCCAGCTCTCAGATTGGATGTGACCCCCTGATAAAAAAGCAGATCAAAGGGTCTCGCAACAGGATTACAACCCTGTGGGGTCAGTATGTTCAGGTGTATTAATACTCTAAAGAACTGCTTCTCAGCCTTGTCCTCAAGTACCCTTCAAAGACTAGATTTTAAGAGAAGTCATACAATAGGAATAAGTGGCTCTTTTTTTTTTTTTTTTTTTTTTTAACAGAAACACTGTTGTTGTGACTTAGTGGCAATACATTTCAGCACTACAAGATTTCCAATGATGCTTATTGTAGGTGTAAAACTTACCCGTGATATCTGTTCTGTCAAACATGCCCACAGAGCCTTGTCTATATAATGCAAATTGTAAAGATACAGCCTACTATGTGGCTATTGGCATTGTATCCCACATATGCTACAATGCACTTATACATGGTACAACTGCCAAGCAACTATCACCAGTCACAAGAAAGTTACAGCACTTTTTGCCTTGGAATGACTGTCTCTGGTGATATTTATCCATGTAACATTCCCCGTAAGGTTGACTAATGAAGTGCAATTGTTGTCCCAACATAATTGTCCATATAATATCACCCTATACAGAACTGGAGACATAACGTTAAGTTTCTGCTAAGCAGGCATTCACTTATCTTTATTTTCCATCTTAGAGGAAGATGTTACCGTATTGAACCTGAGGACAACATGGCCTTTATTCTGTCATAGTCCTTGGTTAGTGTAGATGCCAGCCATCCCCTATGCTTCTGCTGACAGTTAATTAGGATACAAATATATGATTACTTTGGTATTTGGTCATACTTTTTATTTGGACTAATAGTTTATTTTATTGAAGCTTTCTAAAGATCAACTCTCTTCCTCTGGTCAAGCAGTTAATTAGGATGCAATTCGATCTTCTGGCTCTCTGTTCCTTACCTGTTGTTGTTTTTTAACTTGATATGCCCACTGGCTTCCAGCTCCTGTCCATTCTTCAACCAAGTGATCTGAGGAGAAGGCTCACCTTGTGCCAAGCATGTGAAGATGGCTGTAGTGCCAACAGGCCGAGAAATGGACTGCGGGTGTTGGACAAACTCAGCTGGAGCTACAGAAATAGACAATGGCAGATCAGTGTTCTCATAAGCCAACCTCCCGACAACAGGGGAAAAAATAAAATGAGCAATGGAAGGAAAGCATGAAGGGTGTCAGAGATTGGATATACAGTGATATATTGACCCTTTAAATGCCAGAGGGTTGCAATCACACACACAGTACAACATTTAAAAAAATAGCCTCCCACCAACAAAGGAATTAACTAATACTTAGAGTAGACACAATGCCATTCTGAATTCAAATGGGCTTTTGTGTAAAGGCAAAGTGCACCAATTCTAGAGCAAAAACGACTGTAACATAGAGGAATAGTCATTCCCCAAAACGCCCATTGATTTAAATAATGTTTTTAACCCCTTGAGTGCTAGAGAGGTCTCCAAAGCATTGGTTTGCAATTCTCTGGAAACCTGTCTGACATGCAGAAGGGTAAAAATCAGCAGGAATGTTTAGCTTTTATACTCAAGGCCCAAAATATGGCCAAGGTTGAAATCTGACCATGGTTTACTGCAGATTGGTGTAGAAAAACAGGATTTTATCTGCTACAGTCTGTGAAGAGACAGAGGGAAGTATACATAACTGACCAGCGCATGTTTACTAATGAGTGCTCTCCTACAAGATGCCGGATGTTTTAATCTTCACCGAGGCCTTATCAACATACAAGGACAAAATATGACCACAATAAATCTGTTCAGAATAATATTGTAATGGTGATTATAGCAATTGTTTGATGTTAAGACTGTAGGAGTCCCCGGGCTGCCATAAAGGTTTTACAGGCAGTACTTGTGTATGGGGCCTTGCCCAGTAGGGGGCAGCCTCCCCGATAAGATACAGAGTACCCTGTGGCCACCTCGATGTGGGAGGGGGGTGTCAAATGGGGCTGCTGACGACTAGATTGGCCCAAAGGGATTCTGAAGGATCTCCAGGTCGGCCCTTTTTTTATAGTATATTCTGTAGGTAGGGTAGCAGAATATTGAAAGGGATAGTAATACTTAATTTTAAGTGTATTCCATATTATAGGCATAAAAAACTATGAAAAACAATATAAGGCTTATCTCTCAAACCATTATGGTTTGAGAGATATACCTTGCTAAAGTTACCTCTTCTTGGCTGTTTGTACGAAGTCAGCGCTCTAGCTGACAGCTGCAGAATCTGGTCATTTGACCGGATGGAGCAGCAGAGGCGAAAACGCTCAATCTGAACATTAATACTTCATTGGAACAGTTTACAAAGTGTGCCTGGTTTGCAAGCACACTTTGTAAACCGCTCCATTGAAGTATTAATGTTCAGATTGAGCGTTTTCGGCTCTGCTGCTCCATCCGGTCAAATGACCAGATTCTGCAGCTGTCAGCTAGAGCATTGACTTCGTTCAAACAGCCAAGAAGAGGTAACTTTAGCTAGACATATCTCTCAAACCATAAAGGTCTGAGAGATAAGCATTACATAATATTTCATAGTTTTTTTTAAGTCTACAATATGAAATACACTTAAAATTAACCCCTCAGTGACAGCTGCGTTCGTACGCGGCTGTCACCTTAACGCCGAGGAACATTTTTTTTTTTTCAAACAAGTCCGGAGTCCCCGAGCGGCGTGCAGCCGCACGGAGACCCAGACTTCCGTGACTTACCAGGTACGTCCTCTGTCACTAAGTGACAGTTTCTGCAGGACGTACCTGGTAAGTCATCCGTCGTTAAGGGGTTAAGTATTACTATCCCTTGAAGTACAATGCTGCCGCTTTGTAATCAGTTTCTTATCATAATGCATAGTGGAACAGTTCCACAGGCTCCATCTTTACATATACTTCCAGGTTACAGTGCAATGTGTGGGGTGGGGGCTAGCTTTATGTTTGTATTGGTCCCTGAGATTTCTGATGGAAGCCCTGAGGAGTTGTGCGACACAGGGATAGGCAACCTTTGATTCTCCATCATCAAATAGCCAATGGTGGGTTGAGGCTGATGGGAGGTGTAGTTCCTAACAGCTGGAGGCTGTCTACCAGTGATAAAATATATCGGACCTGGACTTCCAAGACTGGGCCTACATTAAACCCACATTAAATCAGTAATTTTCAGAAAGAGATCCCCCCTCCCTTCATCAATTTCACATAGTTTTTACTACCCCCACTCCTATGTTGCACGACTCCTTGTTGCATTGTATACCTCTATGGCACTCAAAGGGTTATAACACACACAATCCCCTGCCCTGCTAAACAGTTGATTCAAATACACACAGAACTGGCAGATCAGCTGTTACATGTATCAGCTGCTCTGCTGGTTCCCTGATTACCTGAAACAGCTCATTAGCTGTTTCAGGTCCATATTGGACTATCTGCCGATCAGCTCCATTTGCCTTGTGAGTGCAGCAGAGTCTAATCTTTACAATAATAATAAGCCAATTGGCAGATAGTCTCATGGGTACAATAAACAGCCAAGCAGACGATTCAGGTAAACACATAATCAGCAGAGCTGCTGTTACATTTATGCATTTACACATGTGTATTTGACTCAACTGTTAAGTAGGGCAGGGGACTGTGTATGTTATGAGTTCCACAGGGGCATTCAATACAATATAGATCACAACTTTTCTGCTACCCCCATTTGCCCTCCACAGCACATCGCCAGCATTATGCCAACAATCAAAGTCTTACAAAAAGAATAATGTCTACCTCCATGGATAGGATATCCAGTACTAGTTTAAGATTTACTTAGGAGAACAGGTCAACACGGAATTGATTTATAGAGGCCATTAGGAATTTCTGTGTAGATGATCAAGTTAAAAATGTGTGATTATTAGGATGTAATGTAATTGTTAAAGGGGAACTATCACCCCAACTAAAGTCCACCCCACCTAAATAGGCATCTAGCAATAAGCTTAAAGGGATAGTAATGTTTCCTAATAAAAGCAGCTCGAATTAATCATCATAGTATTTGGACTTTGGAGAGTGTTATTTCAATTCTGTCAGAGTTGTAGTTCCAGAGTAATTCAATGACAAAGTGTCCCCCTCCCATCCCTTTTACTGATGTAACACTGTTCAACTAGAGCAGAAGGGAGGTGCCCAGGTAGACTGCAGAGAGGGACAATTTCAATTAAGATAAGGGATAAACCTGAAAAACGTGTCAAGGGGGGCAGGGCTTTCATTGTTCTCACAGGAAGAAGATTGTCCCCTGCTGTTATCTGTCTGGTCTTACAACCAGATTCCCCATCTGAGAAGAGATGGGTTACACTAGGTAAAAGAGGCGGGGAGGGGAAACTTTGCTTGTGAATATCTCTTAAACCATAAAGGTTTGAGAGATAAGACTTATATCATTCTTCATGTTTTTTTAATGCCTTCAAAATAAAATAAAGAAAAAACGAAGTATTACTATCCCTTTAAATGAATAATGTGATATTAGCTGTTGTTTTGCAAAACTGTTTTGGGGTTGTTAATATCTACAACTGGTTGGGAATGGGACACTTCTCTACTACAATTATATTCATTCATTATTGTGCAGTTGTGTATACTGTGGTTTGTATTCACAAATGCCCTTGTTTTAAGTTTATAACTGTTATGTTTACATCAGCAGTATGATACCATAGTGCTGTGCCTTGAAATGACCGTCATT
This sequence comes from Rhinophrynus dorsalis, assembly GCA_037306005.1. Taxonomy (NCBI): domain Eukaryota; kingdom Metazoa; phylum Chordata; class Amphibia; order Anura; family Rhinophrynidae; genus Rhinophrynus; species Rhinophrynus dorsalis. The sequence goes on from CM074721.1 coordinate 448,095,625, forward strand.
ATGAATTACTGGTTTGTTATTATTATTATTATTATTATTATTTTAATATAGATTTTTTATTGAGTTTTTAATCCAGTGTATAAAATAATTTTTAACCCTTTGAGTGCCAGAAAGGTATAGAATGTGTACCCCCTCTGGCACTCAAAGGGTTAACAAGTTGTTTTGCAGCACTGTAAAGTCAGGCATTGATCTCAGTTGAAACACTGGGTTCTATTTATAAATGCAAAGAGGCATAATCCTGGAGCAAACCAACAGCAGCAAAGGGGGAAAAATTCCTAGTGATTTAAATGGAATTTTTAACCCCTTGAATACTAGAGAGGACTCCATTGCATTTCAAAGCATCAGGTTAAAAGCTGCATTTAAATCAATAAGAATTTTGGGAAATATTTTGTCCCCTATAATGGACTTGGTTTGCCCCAGAACTACTGCACTTTGCTTTTATATGTAAGACCCCATTGTGAGGGGTGATCAAGGCATAGCAGATGCCCTGGTCTTCAGCCCTTTGAGTGCCAGAGGGGTACGCAATGCTTTGCACACCCCTCTGGCACTCAAAGGGTTACAGTATTAATGAGTGTAGAGGTACCAGCCATGAGGCACAGCTGGCAGTCTCAGATAGCCCCAGTGGAGTATTTGTAACCAGCTACAATGTTTTATTAGGCAAACTCCCAGAATTCCTCTCTTATCTAGCACTCATTATACGCATTAACCACTCCAGTAACCATCCCTATAGAACAAAGATGGGTACAGTGTTGGCTCTTCTGCAAACTTTTGTTTAACTAATCTCCCATCATCTTCAGCTAGTGAATAGTGTTATTTCACCAGGATTAAAGTATGCAGTTTATTGTTGCCCCTTAGAGATGGGTCAGGCATCCAGAGGGCATCCAGCTGTTGAGGGGTATAGTTCCCATCAGACGGCTGGAGATGATAGAGCACCTCCCAAGCGTCCCTCTTTGAAACCCAAATCCCACTGTCCCTCTTTCCCACCCTGATATCCCTCTTTTTAGGAGATCAGACTGTGAGTGATATATATGTGTATCACATTGCTCAACAGTAATCAAACGCACATTAATGTTTTTTACACTTCAGTATATGTGTGCATAAATTAATCTGTATAAATAAAATACTTTGGTTTTGTTCTAAATCATTTATTCAGTTGCACAAAGAGGTATCAGAAGGTCATGAAATGACCTAGAAATTATTGGTAATGCCCCACCCACCATCCACGCCCCCAACACCACCACCTAAAACTAAAGTGTACCATTTGAAATGTTGGGAGGTATGTGACAGGAATTCTAGTCCTCAATGGCTGGATGACTTCAGATTGCCCATCTCTGTCCTAAAATATACACCAAAAGTGGGTAATGTGTGGCACTCCAGCTGTGAGTGAACTACAACTTCCATCATCCTCAGGCAGCCTGTGTCCAGTTAAGGATCATGGGAGTTGTAGTCCAACAGTAGCTGGGGAGCCATCCTTGTTCTATAGACTCTAGACAGGCAATGCCCAGTCATACTACTTTACTCAGCATTGTGTCCCACCATATATTGTGGAGCCTGGGCATGTCCTGGTCCTCATGCATGACCAGTTTTTTAAATGGGGGCTTCTTTTCACATAGTGTCAAGGTGAAGAACAGGGTAAGATTAGAGAAGTGAAACTGGAGGATATAGGGGAAGGGGGTAACACCGATTCAATGCACACAGTTCTTGCTTTGTCAGAGTGTCTCTCTTTCTGCCTAGGTGGGAGGTGTTGCTGAGACGTCTGAACAAGCGAAAGTAAAGAACAACAAATTAACACCTTCTTTTCTGGAGCAGGTAGTAACACATTTCTCTGTACTCCTAAAACAGAGGTTGGGGGTAAAGGGATATTTAAAGGAGAATATCTCCTAGTAATAACAACCCCTCCACACTTACCTTAGCAAGACCAGAAAATCCTAATGACCCTTATAATTTTTTTACACTCATTATCTCTTCAACAAAGGCACAGCTTCAGTCAGTCCTGGATGTCAGGTCCATGGAGGCAGATATGCCAGTTGCTAGCAGAACTGCAAGACTGCAAACTCTGCTCACTGCAGTCTTAACACTTTAAGCACTAGAAGGGTGTGCAGTGCATTGCAGCCTTATGGTCCTCCTGGTCACCCCCCCCATCCATTCTTGTGACAATCACTGCCCCTGATTAGCTGTCTGTGACCAATATCCGCCCCACTTGCTGCCCCGCCGTACGTGATGGGTCTGGAGTAGAACTCTCTCATTCAGTGTAACCCATTACATGCAATGTGTTGAACCTGCCCTCTGCCACACAAAGTTAATGAGATTATGGGAAAACATAAAATTATATAAAATGTGGCCCTGATTAGGAGCCATATGCCTATGATTTTTTTTATTTTAGAATTCTAACTACCTATATTGTGTGTACAGTTCAACCCAAGAAAAGTCCAGACACAAATATAAACTATTGAACAACGTGGAACCTATACGGTTCTCAGTTCTTTGCTTGTGGAGCTACATCTTCTAGATGAGAAAGTGTCTAAAACAAAACTACACCATTAGGAATAAGTGGCTCTTAATGGAATCTCTCCTAAAAGTAAAACTCCCCTTACTGTAATGGGGGCTGAAAATCTTAATGGCAACTATGAATCAATTCTTTAATTAGAATTTGATATTTTGGGAGTTAATTGAAACAGAATTAGGCCATTAGGATTTTCTGAACAATGTGACAAAAAGTCACTACTAAGCAGTACTGTGTTCCAGTCTATGTTACACACGTAGATTGGGCAAAAAGTTCCCCAGTAAATATGAAGTGCTGTAATAAGTGCTGCCCAGTTTAATACAAGTGGCAGGGGCTTATTATTAAGAAGTATTTGTGTTAATTTATGTGTTAAACAGAAGGGTTTGCCCAGGAAGTCCTACATGCAGCAGTCTGGTATGTAGGGTGGCCACATTTCCATTCTGCCATTCAGGAACACTGCAGAGATGAGAACAGTAGAGTACGTGTCCTCGGCTCTAGTGCAGCTATGTGGTAGGATTCATTATACATCACTGGACCTCAGTGGGCAAAACTCTGTTTCTTAGCACCCCAAAGAGTTCTAAACACTAAAGGGAGAACTGACCATTAATTGCTGTGACAGAAAGTGATGCCTGTTGCAGGCTACAAGAAAAAAAGTGATGCCTGTTACAGGCTACATCACTCCCAAAGCCTTAGACTACCATTACACTGCAACAAAATTGCACTGCAGCTCCTGTTTGATGTCAGGATCAAGGCTTAGTTCTCTCGCTAGTGTTTAGCGGTCTGTCTGGAAGCCATTTCCTTGTAGCCCAGCAGAGGCAGCACTTCCTGTCAGAGTAGGCAATGGGTAGTTCTCCTAGTGATTAGAACTGTGCTCTGGAATCTAAATTCAGGGACTTTGTATTGTCCCCGAAGGAGGCTGTCAGGGACATGGGACACATATGTCAAATCAGCATACCTCCCAACATTTCAAATTGTCAAAGAGGGACACCTGTGAATTAGGGGTGTTGCTAGAGGCGTGGCTGGTGGGTGGGGCATTACCGATCATTTTTAGGCTATTTCATGACCTATTGACACCTCCTTGTGTAATGTAATAAATGGCTTATAACAAGACCATAGTATTTTATTTACACAGACTAATTTATAAACACATATACTGACGTTTAAACAAGCAGTAATGTGAGTTTTACTGCTGTAGAGCAATTTGATACACTTATACACACACCACACAGTCTGATCTCCTAAAAAGAGGGACATCAGGGTAGGAAAGAGGGACGGAGGGATTTGGGTCTAAAAGAGGGACACTTGGGAGGTATGAATCAGGGACACGTGGTCACCCTATTATATATTTTTGGTTTGTATCATACCTCCATTTCATAGCCTGCACTTAGTTCATGCTTTCTTTTAATCTGCCTTTGATTAAAACATTGACAGAGCAGTCTATAGAAAAAGGTCACTTCCCAGACCCACCCACTTGGATGTTTAGAACCATAAAAGATGATGAACTCTCTAAATACAGGAATGAGTACTGCAAAAAATTGTATATAGACTGCTATGTGAAGGACTCTTCTCTTTTGTTAAGCAGCTTGAAAGCTATTTAGTAGTGATGAGCGAGCACCCCAATGCTCGGGTGTTCGGGTGCTCTGACCGAGCGCCCCCGGAGGCTCGAGTGCTCGGCCGAGCACCCGAGCCCCATTGAAGTCAATGGGAGGACTCGAGCATTACACCAGGCACCCCCTGCTCTGATGAGGGGAGGGTGTCTGGTCCATAGGAAAAGGGCAGAAAATTATGGAAACACCACAGAAATGGTTCAGGGACAGCATAGGGAGGATGTCTGGATGCATCTTGGACTCCAACATCGCTGCTGGGAACGATCTTTCGCCCGTAGTACGCCATTTTTACAGACTGACCGTAAAACACACAAAAAGGCAGATAAAAACGACTTTAGGCGAAAAATTGTTACCAAACAGTATTTGCTGTATATTTACTTGTATATCATCTGCAAATTCTCCCAAAAATTTCCTTGATTTTCTGAAGTGAGGCCATGATTAAGAGGGAAACGTGCGCAGAGGCAAATTCTCCCAAAAATTTCCTTGATTTTATTGAACTGAGGCCATGATTAAGAGGGAAACGTGCACAAAGGCAAATTCTCCCAAAAATTTCCTCGATTTTTCTGAACTGGGGCCATGATTAAGAGGGAAACGTGCGCTGAGCCGACCATCTAAAACATTATGGGTGAGGGTCTGCTGCGGAGCTGACCATCCTAAACATTATATGCGAAGGCCCGCTAGTGAGCTGACGCTATAAAACATTATATGAGAGGGCCCGCTAGAGAGCTGACCCAATAAAACATTATATGAGAAGGCCCGCTGGTGAGCTGACCTATATAAAAATTGTCAAACAGGGCCCGCTGGTGAGCTGGCCCTATATAAAAATTATATCACAGGGCCCGCTGGTGAGCTGGCCCTATATAAAAATTATAGCACAGGGCATATGGAAGAGGAGGAGGAGGATGAGAAGATTAAGAGTCAACCATATACCCGTTTTCTGGGTGGAAGGGGTGAATGGGAATACAGAGTATTCCCATCATTGTAAATAACATATATAAAGTGAGTTTATGTTCCCCCGGGGCTTTCCTCCAGTGGAGTGGAGAAGTCAGGGGAAATCCAGGCCTTGTTCATTTTTATAAGTGTCAACCTATCAGCATTGTCGGTGGAAAGGCGGATACGCTTATCTGTTATGATGCCACCAGCAGCACTAAATACCCGCTCAGACAGAACGCTGGCGGCAGGGCAGGCCAGCACCTCCAAGGCGTAGAGTGCCAGTTCATACCACGTGTCCAGCTTGGACACCCAGTAGTTGTAAGGCACAGAGGGATCATTGAGGACGCTGACACGGTCTGCTACGTACTCCTTCACCATCTTCCAAAACTTTTCCCTCCTTGTGACACTAGGCTGCGCATCAGGGTGAGGGTGCTGGCGGGGTGTCATGAAGGTGTCCCACGCCTTGGAGAGTGTTGCCCTGCCTTTCTCGGAACTGCTGTGTGCTCCCCTTTTCTCCCCTTCTCGGTTGGCCAAGGTAGCACGTACTCTGCCGCCAGCGTTGTCAGATGGAAAATTTTGGAGCAATTTTTCAACAAGAACCTTCTGGTATTGCACCATTTTGCTTGTCCTCTCCACCGGAGGAATGAGAGATGAGAAATTCTCTTTGTAGCGGGGGTCCAGAAGGGTGAACACCCAGTAATCCGTGTTGTCTAAAATGCGTACAACGCGTGGGTCACGGGAAAGGCAGCCTAACATAAAGTCAGCCATGTGTGCCAGAGTACCAACAGTCAAGATTTTGCTGTCCTCACCAGGAGGATGACTCTCAATCTCCTCATCCTCTTCCTCCTCTTCTGCCCACCCACGCTGAAGAGATGGAACTAAAGTTCCATGGCTACCCTCTGTAGCGGAGGCAACCGTGTCTTCCTCCTCCTCCTCCTCCTCCTCCGCCTCCTCCAATTGTCGCTGAGAAGACGAAGTGAGGGTGCTCTGGCTATCACCTTGTGTAAGCTCTTCCTCCCGCATTTCCACCTCTTCCACATGCAAAGCGTCGGTTTTAATTGTGAGCAGTGAGCGTTTCAGTAGACACAGAAGTGGGATGGTTACACTGATAATAGCGTTATCGCCGCTCACCATCTGTGTCGATTCCTCAAAATTGCGTAAAACCTCACAGAGGTCTGACATCCATTCCCACTCCTCACTTCTGATTACAGGAAGTTGAACGGAGAGGCGACGACCGTGTAACAGCTGGTACTCCACTACTGCCCTCTGCTGCTCACAAAGCCGGGCCAACATGTGGAAGGTGGAGTTCCAGCGCGTGCTCACGTCACACAGCAGCCGGTGAGCTGGCAATTGTAAGCGCTGCTGCAGCTTCAACAGGCCGGCCGAAGCTGTAGATGACTTACGGAAATGTGCACACACGCGGCGCACATTGGTCAAGAGATCATGCACATTGGGGTAGGTTTTTAGAAATCGCTGAACCACTAAATTAAATACATGCGCTAGGCATGGTACGTGTGTGAGCTTGCCGAGCTCCAAAGCCGCCACCAAGTTACGCCCATTATCACACACAACCATGCCTGGTTGCAGGTTGAGTGGCGAGAGCCACTGCTCGGTCTGGTGACTAATCCCCTGCAACAGCTCTGAGGCCGTGTGCTGTTTGTCCCCAAGGCAGATCAGCTTCAGCACGGCCTGTTGACGCTTCCCCACTGCAGTGCTACACTGCTTCCAGCTACTGGCTGATGGGGGAGTGGCGCTGCGTGTAGAGAATTCGGAGGTGGAAACGGAGGAGGAGGAGCCAATAACGTAGGTGCTGGCGGAAACCCTGATGGAGGTAGGGCCCGCAATCCTCGGCGTGGGTAGCACCCGTGCCATCCCAGGGTCCGAGTCGCTCCCAGCCTCCACGACATTCACCCAGTGTGCCGTCAGGGAAATGTAGCGTCCCTGGCCACAAGAACTTGTCCATGTGTCAGTCGTTAAGTGGACCTTCCCAGTAACTGCGTTGGTCAGGGCACGGGTGATGTTACGGGACACATGGTGGTGTAATGCGGGGATGGCACACCGGGAAAAGTAGTGGCGGCTGGGGACCGCGTACCGAGGGACAGCTGCTGCCATCAGGCTGCGGAAGGACTCAGTGTCCACAAGCCTAAATGGCAGCATTTCGATGGCCAGTAATTTGGAAAGGAGTGAGGTTAGTGCTATGGCCTGTGGGTGGGTGGCTGGGTATTTTCGCTTGCGCTCAAATGCCTGGGGTAACGACATTTGGACGCTGTGCTGGGACAGGGAAGTGGATGTGGTCGCTGATGGTGCTTCAGATGGTACAGGTGCAGGGCGGGAGGTATGCGGGCCTGCGCCTTCGACAGGCGATTGGCCGGCACCGAAAACAGGGGAAGAGGAGGCAGTGGTGTGGCCTGCAGACACAGATGGGCGATCCAGTCGTTCCTCCCACTTATTACGGTGCTTGGATGCCATGTGTCGGATCATGCTGGTGGTGGTGAGGTTTCTAGTGTTCATGCCTCGGCTCATTCTGGTGTGGCACAGGTTGCAAACTACAATTCTTTTGTCGTCCGCACTTTCCTTAAAAAAACGCCATACCGCGGAACACCTACCCTTTGGCAAGGGAGATTTACGCAAGGGGGTGCTCCGTGGAACATTTGTGGGCCGGTTTGGTGCGGTCCGCCTTCTTTCTGTAGCCACACCACTGCCTCTTCCAGCCTGTTGCGGTGCTGCAGATGGCTCACCCTCAGGACTGCTGTCATCGCTCGGCTCTCCACCTTCCCAGGTGGGGTCAGTCACCTCATCGTCCACCAAGTCCTCCTCCACTTCCTCACTCTGATCATCCTCCTCATGTCTTGATCCCACCACATACTCAGTCATTGACAACTGTATAACATTCTCCTCAACAAGGTCTTGAGACAGTAATAGTGGTTGATTTAATGGCAACTGTGTCTCATCATCATCATCATCATCCACTACTTCCTTTGACCTTAAATGCCGTTCACATCTGTCATCTTCTTGTGATTGGGTACCCTCTAGAGGTTGTGAATCAGGGCACAAGATGTCATGTTCCTCTGCAAGCGTGCTTGGAGAGAGGGTCAAATGAAGGATTGGTGATGAGACGAGCTCCTCACTATATCCCAGTGTGGGATCACTTCTTTGACCAGACCGTGTATGGTGGGAGGAAGGATGATCAGAGTGAGGATTATGTTGACCAGACTCTTGGCTACTGAGAGTGGACTTGGTGGAAGACAGGGTGGTGCTTAACCGACTGGAAGCAGTATCAGCTGACATCCAACCGACCACCTGTTCGCAGTGGTCGGACCTCGAGAGTGATGTCCTGCGACGCCCTGTAAAATTAGACATGAAGCTAGGTATGGTGGATGTCTTTCTTTCTTGTGCTCTGGCACCAGGCACAGTTTCTCCGCGTCCTGACCCGCGCCCTGAACTATCAGGATCACGTCCACTTCCCCGTCCCTTTTTACCCGCCTTCTTCATCTTACACGGAATATGTGACTTTGATATTTTAGTTTGAAAACTTAACAGTATTTCTTCCTATTCTGCAACTGTGCACAGTACACAGAATAGGCTGCTAAACTGCGGTGACGCACACTGAATGGAATATGTGACTTTAATATTTGAGTTTGAAGACTTAACAGTATTTCTTCCTATTCTGCAACTGTGCAGAGTACACAGAATAGGCTGCTAAACTGCGGTGACGCACACTGAATGGAATATGTGACTTTAATATTTGAGTTTGAAAACTTAACAGTATTTCTTCCTATTCTGCAACTGTGCAGAGTACACAGAATAGGCTGCTAAACTGCGGTGACGCACACTGAATGGAATATGTGACTTTGATATTTTAGTTTGAAAACTTAACAGTATTTCTTCCTATTCTGCAACTGTGCAGAGTACACAGAATAGGCTGCTAAACTGCGGTGACGCACACTGAATGGAATATGTGACTTTGATATTTTAGTTTGAAAACTTAACAGTATTTCTTCCTATTCTGCAACTGTGCAGAGTACACAGAATAGGCTGCTAAACTGCGGTGACGCACACTGAATGGAATATGTGACTTTAATATTTGAGTTTGAAGACTTAACAGTATTTCTTCCTATTCTGCAACTGTGCAGAGTACACAGAATAGGCTGCTAAACTGCGGTGACGCACACTGAATGGAATATGTGACTTTAATATTTGAGTTTGAAGACTTAACAGTATTTCTTCCTATTCTGCAACTGTGCACAGTACACAGAATAGGCTGCTAAACTGCGGTGACGCACACTGAATGGAATATGTGACTTTAATATTTGAGTTTGAAGACTTAACAGTATTTCTTCCTATTCTGCAACTGTGCAGAGTACACAGAATAGGCTGCTAAACTGCGGTGACGCACACTGAATGGAATATGTGACTTTGATATTTTAGTTTGAAAACTTAACAGTATTTCTTCCTATTCTGCAACTGTGCACAGTACACAGAATAGGCTGCTAAACTGCGGTGACAAACACTGAATGGAATATGTGACTTTAATATTTGAGTTTGAAGACTTAACAGTATTTCTTCCTATTCTGCAACTGTGCAGAGTACACAGAATAGGCTGCTAAACTGCGGTGACGCACACTGAATGGAATATGTGACTTTGATATTTTAGTTTGAAAACTTAACAGTATTTCTTCCTATTCTGCAACTGTGCAGAGTACACAGAATAGGCTGCTAAACTGCGGTGACGCACACTGACTGGAATATGTGACTTTGTTATTTGAGTTTGAAAACTTAACAGTATTTCTTCCTATTCTGCAACTGTGCAGAGTACACAGAATAGGCTGCTAAACTGCGGTGACGCACACTGAATGGAATATGTGACTTTGATATTTGAGTTTGAAAACTTAACAGTATTTCTTCCTATTCTGCAACTGTGCAGAGTACACAGAATAGGCTGCTAAACTGCGGTGACGCACACTGAATGGAATATGTGACTTTAATATTTGAGTTTGAAAACTTAACAGTATTTCTTCCTATTCTGCAACTGTGCAGAGTACACAGAATAGGCTGCTAAACTGCGGTGACGCACACTGAATGGAATATGTGACTTTGATATTTTAGTTTGAAAACTTAACAGTATTTCTTCCTATTCTGCAACTGTGCACAGTACACAGAATAGGCTGCTAAACTGCGGTGACGCACACTGAATGGAATATGTGACTTTGATATTTGAGTTTGAAGACTTAACAGTATTTCTTCCTATTCTGCAACTGTGCAGAGTACACAGAATGTGCTGCTAAACTGCGGCGAAGCACACTGAATGGAATATGTGACTTTGATATTTTAGTTTGAAGACTTAACAGTATTTCTTCCTATTCTGCAACTCTGCACAGTACACAGAATGTGCTGCTAAACTGCGGCGAAGCACACTGAATGGAATATGTGACTTTGATATTTTAGTTTGAAGACTTAACAGTATTTCTTCCTATTCTGCAACTCTGCACAGTACACAGAATGTGCTGCTAAACTGCGGCGACGCACACTGAATGGAATATGTGACTTTGATATTTTAGTTTGAAGACTTAACAGAATGTGCTCTAATCTGCAACTTTGCACACTAAACAGAATGTGCTCTAATCTGCAACTTTGCACACTAAACAGAATGTGCTCTAATCTGCAACTTTGCACACTAAACAGAATGTGCTCTAATCTGCAACTTTGTACACTAAACAGAATATATGACATTTTTTTTTTTTTGTTTTTTTCCCCCCACACAAAATAACCTGCTGCCCCCACACACAGTAGTCCTAAAAAGGACTTTTGGTTATTTTTTTTTCACAATTTTGCTTTTTTTCTCCCTACACTGACTTTCCCTTCCTATCCTCATCTCTCCCTGGCTAAGACTGAGCCGAACTCGCTGGTCAGGTGCTATACAGCACCCGACCACGGGTTCTGGCCAGCCAATCAGTGTAATGCCAGCAGCCAACATGGCTGCTGGCATTACACCGATGTCAGAGCCTCCCTGCACGTTTATTGGCTGCGCAGCAGCCGCAAAACGTGCGGGGAGGAGACCCGAACATGGCGGGTGAGCACATGCGGTACTCGTACGAGTACCGCCATGTGCCGAGCAGAGCGATGCTGGAGCCGATCCGAGCATCGGCCGAGCATGCTCGCTCAACACTACTATTTAGAACTAAAATGATTATATCCTGTTAACCCCTTAATGCTTCGTAATGTATTGGAGATGTCTCTTTCATCCAAAACTCAACAAACATAAGTAATTTGGAGCAAATGGCTGATTATGTATCTGTGCAATGACACTGCACAAAGTGAACTCTTGCTTATATTCAATCAGAGGCATAGCTATAACTTACTGAACCCTGGAGTGAGATTAGAGGCTGATGGAGAAAGAAGTTGGAATGCAGAGCCTGGGAGATGCTAACAGTTAACCTATTCGGTGCCAGACAGTTGTCCAACATTTGCAACTTTGCAATGCATTATGCATCTCTTAGGTGCTCAAAGGCTTAGTAAAGAAAGGCAAAGGGGCTCACCAACACTAATCTTGGCCATGTATGATGTTAGCAGTAGCCAGGCAAGACTGGAAAATTAGTTGATTGTTCTTTGTTGCAGAATAGAGCAGAGCCGATGGGCCCTCATGGATAATGGTCCCTATCACAGCTTCACCTCTGCACTTCCTGTAGTTACTCCCCTGTGTACAAGTGATGAACCTCTGCTACTGATTACAATTCCATACACTACACCAAAACACATCCATGGTAATCAGTATGCACAAATATGCATGCTCTGGAATAATCGATATGTAAAACAGTATAAAAATATAACAGATATAGTACAACACTGTAAAACAAAATGCCACTGATAGACTTATTGAGCCAAATGGCCACTCACATTCTTATCGGAAAGTAAAAGCATATCAGGCAATTTCTTCCCTCTAAAAGGGATAGTAACACTTAATACTGAAAATATATACATGGTTTATCCTACTGAGAAAAACAAGGATAATCCCACTGCTGATATGTTTTAGTCAAATGTTACTGCAGCTCAAACGTGCAGTTTTTAGGTGCAGTACCTCCATGGCCTGAAAAGTTATAGTGGCGCTCTTTCTACACCAGTCTATGGCCAGCTATGGTCAATTGCCCATAAACCACCATAGGATGCTGTAGCATGGGGGTAGTGCACCCAAAAAGTGTAAGTTTGAGCTGCAATAACTTTTGAATAAAACCTCTCTGCAATGAGAGTATCTTTGTTTTACTCAGCAGGATAACCTGGCAATATGTATTTTTATATATTAAGCAATACTATCCCTTTTATTTATTAGTGGATACGTGGTAGGGAATATTTTAAGAAGGAAAACCAGATCACATACTCCTGATCATAAACTGAAGCAATATTGCACTGACATTTACACTGCTGTTAACCCTTTGTGTATCAGAGTGGTACACAACGCATTGCAAAGCAATGCGTTGTATGCCCCTCTGGCACTCAAAGGGTCAATGTGCCTTGATTATGTTTGTGTGGATAGAAGAGCAGATTTCTCTCCCTTTCTGCATTACATCGAATTGACAAAATTATCTAAACTGTACTTAGTTAAAAAAGACATCAATATATTTTCTGAACATATTTACAATATGTGGCAACACAGCTTCCCCAAGGCAAAGAAATCTACATCCTAAATGGAAAAAACCAAATCCTTGTTTTGCTGTACTGGAAAGCTTCTTTCCTCTAATCTTGATGGATGCCCCTTGCTTTTTGTACAACGCTTTGAACAGAGAGTTCCCCAGAGTGTTCTTTAATTAAAAGTGAACATTCTCTGCGCAGTGTGATGAAAGCTAGTCTAGTAGGGAGACCAGAGGCCAAGAAACGCCTTTTTGGTTTGTGTGGCCAACACAAACAACTCCTGCAACTCCTATGAACAATTTCTTAACCCTTTAAGGACCAGAGGACTGTGCAAGGCATAGCTTTGCAATACCTTGCACAGCCCTCTTGTCCTTAATGGGTTATTCAAAGTTAGATTTAAGTTACAGCAATTAAAGTACTAAGAAAAGTGGAACAATTTTAGGGCAGACTAACTGCACCATAGGGAACATATAAACATTCCATTTGATTTAAAGGGATAGTAACGTTAAAGCGGAATTATCACCAAAAATAAAAATGGTCCCATGGGTTTTAACCTTTAAAACAACATTAACGCTGTGTGTCTTTTTTTTACAAATCCCCTAGTAGCGGAGATATTTACCCATCAGCACTTCCGCATTCTACGGGACCCTGTATGTCCCGCATGAAGTCTGAGGACTTCCCAGCTGCCCCAGGGAGTGTGTTCACGCTCCCCTTCGTAGCTGTTTTTTTGTGGGCAAACGTTACCGCAAACTCCATTTACAATGCTACTGAGGCTGCAACCTCAATAGCATTGTAAACGGAGTTTGCCGTAATATTAGCCCACAAAAAAAACAGCTACGAAGGGGAGCGTAAACGCGCTCCCTGGGACAGCTGGGAAATCCTCAGATGGTACAGTGTACTGTAGAATGCGGAAGTGCCCGATGTTGAAGGGTAAATATCTCCGCTACTTGGGGATTTGTAAAAAAAAAAGACACACAGCGTTAATGTTGTTTTAAAGGTTAAAACCCATGGGACAATTTTTATTTTTGGTGATAGTCCGCTTTAAAAGATAAAGTAATATTTTATTGTTCAGTGTAATTTTATATAATATACATTACTGTTGTTGTCAATGCCCTTATCGTCGTATATTCTTTGTAATTTGTGTTGAACGTTTCCCACTCCTACACCGTTTCCCTATGTCACTTAACTTTCCCTCAAATCTGAAAGCCAGTCGCTTGACCGGATGGATCGCGACGAGGGTCAATATTGTCTGTGTCTTTATAAAGGGACAAAGGGGAGCAGGGGTTTTTGTCCCTTATGCTGACACAATATTGTGCCTCCTTGAGATTCATCTGGACTGGATTTCACATCTGAGGGAACTATAACAGACATAGTGAAAAAGGACGGGAGAGGTAAACTTTCAATTTAAATTACAAGAATTGTAAAATTTCTCTCTAAAAGGCAAATATACATATGTATCCAACACATTATTTCACAATGTTTTCAAGTCCTTTCAAGTGTTAAATGTGCTAAAAGACCTAGATAAGTCAACAGAAAAGCAGAATCAACAATGGTGGTGCGACGTGTTCACTGAAAGCAAGTTATGTCAGCCAATGGAAGAGAAGAATCCGAGTCACATGATCTTGTTGACTGGAATGTACAGTGTACAGACCAACTTCTGCTGGCAGGATCAATTACCTGCCCTGTTAGAGGAGATCCTGGTGGTCTCTCAATGCCTTTTATACTTAACTGCAGTACCAATGTAAAATACAATAAAACATTCTGGTTTTATAAAACCATAGCACTAGGGTTGCCACCTTTTCTTCCAAAAAATACCGGCCATGGCATTCCGTCCATAGACTTAACATTGGACAGAAGCCAATTTTTTACCGGCCTGCCGGTAAAATACGGTATGGGTGGTAACCCTACATAACACTGGCATTTACACCCCATAGTATTTACTCCTCCTGTGTCCCACCTACCTTCCTCTAGATTGTAAGCTCTTACGAGCAGGGCTCTCTGATCCTTTTCTTTTCTATGTTCTATTTGTACTGTTTTATGTCTCTGTATGTCTATTCCCTGCTGTACAGCGCTATGGAATAAGTTAGTGCTATATAAATAAAGGATAATCCTATATAATAATTCGCTAAATCGTGTGTAACGCTGCTGCGTGTGCTGCAGTCACGCGCAGTAGAGACTGCCCGCGCCGCGGCTGATACAGAGCTGGGTGCTCCGAAGGAGCGTCCAGCTCTGTATCTGTCATGGCACGGGCAGTCTCTACTGCGCGTGACTGCCCCGCGACCGGGTGGCAGTGGCACTGTGGCCCGTGTAACGGGCTGTTCAACTACTAATGATAATATTCAAGGTATTAAAAGCCCCATTTATACCAGTAGGAATTTGGGGATATTTGTACCCTTTGGTGCAGTCAGTTTGCTAGAGAATTGCTTTTTCTTTTTGCATAAGGCAAATAAAGTTATCTTTCCTTTAACCCTTTGAGAACCAGAGGTGTGTTCCATGCATTGCATATCTATGCGTTGCGCACCCCTCTTGCACTCAAAGTGTTAAACATATTACATCTTCTCTTGTAATTGGAGTATTTTGTGTATCTTTACTTTGGCCATCAAACTAAACTGTTCCCTTGGATACTAAAGGGATCTAAACTGACCTGATCCCTTGGATACCAAGGCACTGTGAAGCACTGATCTGAGATAAACTGTATCTAGCATCCAAAGGATTAAAATGTTAACCAAACTGTAAAGCCAAGTACAGATAGGGACTGGGGTTCAGTAAACATTACAGTTGTAGTCAGCTCTTTACCTTGCACCACCAGCCGTCCTTGTGCCGTCCGGCGCACCCTGGTACCAGGTTTGTTGGCAGCACACACGTAAACCCCGGAGTGATGCACAGTTAAGTCTGAAATCATCAGGTTCCCTGTACCCAGCACCTGGATCCCCTCCACACCAATCGGGCGGCCATCTGCACAGAAGCAAGCACAGGTGTAGTAAACACAAGACAGTTATTCTAGTAGACTGGTGTAACAAATTACTGATTCATACAAAAAAAAATAAGATTAAAAAGAAAATCTAGAATTCCATTACAATAACTAGGTTCTCAAACTGAGTCCTCAGTGCTCCAGCAGTGGGTGGTTTTCAGGATCTCGTCACATGAACACAGGTAAGTCAATCAGTGCTTCAGTCATTTAGATAGATCCATGAGTGTTAATGATGAAACTACCTGTGTAGTTACATGCTGCATAGCTATGGGCTCCTGAGGACTCCTGAGGACTGATGGGATCCTCTACACTACAGCATACAATACCCAAGTTCCTCCATTGCTCCTGCTACTGTAAAATGGGGTCATAGAAAGGAAGTGTGGAGGTTGCTAGGTTCCTAATAGACCTGGGGCCTAAGTCCACATACCACATTATTGGCATTATACCATTATACAGAAAATAAGAGATGAGCAATTCAGAAAAAAAAAATTATATTATCGTACCAATGGGGGAGGGAATTAAAAATGAACATCGACTTAAACTGGGCAAGTTAATCCAGAGCGCTAGAGGGGTATCCAATGCACTGCTTTGCAAAGTGCTGGCTACCCCTCTGGCGCTCAGTAGGTTAACTTCTTAAATGCCCATCGTGAAGTAATTTGAATTTACATATGGTGAAACTGCGAAATATGTAATGTCAAAATAAAGTGTTACAATCTATTTAACTTACTGAATTATAGAGAGGTATCCAACGCCTTGAAAAACAATATGTCTGAGACTTCTAGCATTCAGGGGGTTAAAAGACTTATTTAAAGGCATATTAATTCCTGCTGTTAATAAACTTTAATATTGTAAACATTAAAAATATAAGTTCATTGTTGTCTCTCAAACTTGTATAGTTTGAGCGATATAAGGTTTTAAAATCCCCCCCCCCTTTCAGTTGTAGAGCTGACAGAAGAAGATTCGGGTCATGTGACCCGATGGCAGCTCTAGCGTTATTCACTATATCAGGAGGTTTACCCATATAGTACAGCAATGATGAGGGGATACTGCTGAGACCCCAAAACAGCTGTCACTCTGCAATCATGCATTTGTCTGAATGGCTTCTGCTGTCTCTGTACACTGGGCAGGGATGGGAAATGATGTACACCAGCTGTAGAGGACTACAACTACCTTAATTCTCAAAGGATGATGGGAATTGTTGTCCTTCACAGCTGAAGGACCTCACATTGACCTTCTCTGACATTAAAGCAGAATCATAATAATAACATTGCCCCCAATCCATTACTAACATAGCGATAGTCAAAGCCATACTGTCATTAAGCTGAATAAGTCCCGCATTATTGAAGAAAAACAACTTCTTTGGCAGGAACCAGCAGACAACAGTGCAGACATCTTGGAGTAAAGGTACCTCTGAGTCTGTGCTGTCTGTCCCATTCACTGCCAGCATTGGAGAGTGGCGTTCCTTGGTTACCTTAAGGTAATGGAAGTTACTGGCAGCGCAGACGCACAGAGCTTCTCTTACAAGCTCTGTGCAGTGGATGCCTGCCGTATAAGTTGCTTTTCTTCAATAACGTGGACTTACTCAGCTTAATGACAGTATGGCTTTGGATATCACTATGTAATGGATTGGGGGGCAAAGTTATTATGATGATAGTTCCACTTTAAGCTTTATACAAACAGCAAAAAGATCAACCCTGGAGTAAGCCACCTACACCATAGAGGAAAGATAAAAACTCCTCAATTTTCCATTCATTTCGAGTGGACTGTTAACCTCTTGATTGCAAGTGAGGCTTTAAGTGTATTGCTTCACATTCAAGGGGATAAAAGCTCCATTTAAATTGATGCAATTTTTTATTCCCCCACCCCTACCATTATAAGGCAAGCGGTTTGGTCTAGGATTGCTTTCCTTTTGCTTTCTGTTTTCAGGCCCTATTAGTTATGTTTTCCAGCAGTTATGAGGAATTAGAGATGTACAAACAGGCACGTACCTCTATAGGTGCTGTAATGTGCTAGTATATCTAATGAGAGCTGGCCAGTCATAACTTACCAAGCCTGCTCCAGGACACGATAGGCCGAGGGTTTCCTGTGGCCATGCATTCAAGAATTGCTGTCTGGTGAACTGTCCTAGTGAGGTTCTCAGGACCAACCAGGATCATTGGCTCCTTGTAACCAGTGAAGTGGGAACCTGAGAACATAAATCCATATATTGTATCAACATTGGGCACTGGAGTGCTGGGACTATGTTGCTGTCATAAAATCAATTAAAGCAACACAGGCCAGATCAGATAGGAGTCTAGAGTAGATATGCACTAAAGGGCAGTGATTTAGTGGAACAATTGTACTTGTTTTCCAGACAGACCTCTTTACCAGTTTACACTAGTGCAAAACCAGCAACATACCCTCACTTTGTGTGTACTTAAAAATCGTTTTCTGCCTCCCTTCTGTGATCCAAGCAGAGACAAGAGCTGAGTGTGTAAAGATGTCAACTCAGTGCAGTACACTATGGTTCCTGGATGCCATCCTGTAGTTGGTGATCTAGATTTGACCATGCTCAATAGCACAGCACATTTCTCATTACTGGGGTGCTAAGCTGGTATCTGATAGAGGCTAAAAAGTGCAAAGGTTATTTCTGGCCAATTAGAAGCCCCCCTTTAGGTTTGCTTTTGCCATTTGCTATAGGAGTTGGAGATCTGCTTACTGAAGGGATTTCTCACCCATTGTGCATATCCTGTTTAAATGAGATCACCGCCTCAACAGTTATTGGACTACAACTCCTATAGTCCTCATTCAGAAAATAGTTGGCTGAAGATGATTGTACAGTAGTCGTAGATTCACTAATTAAGTAGGAGTACAATATACAAGGTGCAGACATCCAATATAGAATTGAATATTGGTATCAGAGAATATGGTATCTAATCAAAAACTGTTATCAGACCAATCCATTAGTGAAACATACATCTGCTCCCACACAGCCCTTCAATTAGCAGATGGCTCAACCTTTACAATTCCCAACTTCCAGAGAAACACTCCCTCGATAATTTGACAAAACATACAGTGTACAATATACAAGGTGCATACATCTAATATAATAGTATGATAATTTCTTGTCAAGTGTAACAGAGCAGAATGTTAGTGATGGACCACTGGTCAAAGAACTCGTTTAAGCAACTTGGGAAACTCTGCATGGAACAGGCAGTCCAAAGCACTTTTAAATACTCAAATTTTCTTTAAAAAAAAAAAAAAAAAAAAAAAAAAAAAATATATATATATATATATATATATATATATATATATATATATATATATAGATATTAGTTTGAAGGGCCGTGTACACGGGCCAAAGTGCCACCCACCAGCCTTGCCTGCCGCCGCGGAGACAGGTGGTGGGCCGTTCAGAACGCCCCGCTCTGAATCAGCTGTGCCTCTGACTGGAGGCCAGTGCATTCATCTCCACTGCTCATGACTACTGCGTTCGTCTCCACTATGCATGACTACTGCATTTGTCTCCATTGTGCATGTGCGGTTATGCACACAGGAAGCGATGCATTCTACCACTTTATGTTATAGAATAAAGGAAGAACCCTGAAACAGGTTAAGGCAGCGCTCACAAAATCCCTAGGGTGGATACAAATGGCTAGTCGGGTGCAAGGAGGAAAGTAAAGGAATATAAAAGTACAAATAAATGCTACTGTTTCCTATAAAGACAGGAGTGTGTACCCTGTCACCCACAGCAAAAGAAATGTTATCCACCTAAGTGGATATAAAGGAAAAAGCACCTATTTATACAAGTAATCAGTTTATTATGAAAAATAACAATAATGTTATAAATAACACAAGCATGACAGAGGGTATCCTTATAAAATACAATGTATAAAAACAAACATATGCATATATATGCCATTGCTAATCCATATTATGGATGAAATGTCCACTTAAAGTGATAAATAGGATGATCTGGATTGAAAGATATACACCGGTGAATACCGGTCTTACCGCCTGTATGGAAATATGTCCACTCCTGGCCAAATAGTGAGGAGGCTGAGAAAGTGTATAAGAAAATGGGATATGTGAGAGGGCAGCGTCTGTCTCTACCTACTTGACCACAGGGAGTCCCTGTCTTTAAAGATGTTTCTCCCATCTGTTTTAATGTACTCCAGCACTTACTATGGAATAAGATGGAGTGTCCTCACTGTAATGAAAAAGAGTTCCGTCCGTAACCGCAAAGTTAAGGAGTTAGATAAGGCAGAGTGTATGAAACAGTGCTCTCCCGGCTGGATCACTTATTCCCCTTTGCAGATTCCTGGTGTCCAGGGACGTGCACAGACATTTTGGGGGGCAGGGGCTCAAATGAGAGGAGAGGATCCAACACGCAAGATGAGAAGATCCGGCGGCACGTAAAAAGAACCTGGGCGGCATGTTAAAGGGACCTTACCCTTAAAAAAGGACTTGAACGTAAGAGGAGAGGACAGCAGTCCCCTACCCCGGTAATCAAAATTGAAAAACGGACTGGGATAGGATAAAATCGGACTGATTAAATTTTTTTTTTTTTGTTAAAAGGGCACGAGGGCACTTTGGACAAAAAGGGCAGGTGCTCAAGCCCCCCTTGGTCTCTATGTGTGCACGTGCCTGCTGTGTCTCTTGGACTAGGAGCATTTAACAGGTTCACCTGTGTTCTTCAAATTGCGAAGTACATGGTAGTTTATGCAGGATAACGGCTAGCTTTAGATCTTATGAAAACAGACTACTAACATGGAGTAGCATACAATATTCCTACTCAGTTTCCAAAGTGTTTCGTGTACACTATTTGTGTACACTAAGATACTTCTTCTGGGCTTAGTTACAACAGGGAGAGCACTGTTTCATACACTCTGCCTGCTCTAACCCCCTAACTCTGTGGATATGGACGGAACACTATTTCATTATAGTGAGGACACGCCATCTTATTCCATATTAAGCTCTGGCGTTCATTTAAACAGACGGGAGACCCCCTATGCTCAAGTAGGTAGAGACAAACGCAGCCCACTCACCAGTCCCGTTTTCGTTTAAAATTTCCCAGCCTCCTCACTATTTAGCTGGGAGTGGACATATTTCCATACAGGCGGTAAGACCGGTACCCACTGGTGTATATCTTTTATTATACTGACTGTTATCTTCAGTCCAGATCATCCTATTTATCACTTTAAGCGTTCATTTCATCCATAATATGGATTAGCATTGGCATATATAGGTATATGTTTGTTCTTATACAGTATATTTTATAAGGGTACCTTCTCTCATATTTGTGTTATTTGTAACATTATTTTATTTTTTATAATAAATTGATTACTTGTATAAATAGACGTTCTTTCCTTTATATCCACTTAGGTGGATAACACACACACACACACACACACACACACACACACACACACACACACACACACACACACATATATATCTTACAAAATTCTCAACACATTTCTCAGCTGCTACAGCCATTTCATCAGCTAAATCAGATAAGGGAAAGGCAGCATGAGGTCCTCCAGCTGTGGAGGGCTACAATGCCAGGTCATATTTTCATAAAAT
The DNA here is from genome assembly GCA_037306005.1 of Rhinophrynus dorsalis. Lineage (NCBI taxonomy): Eukaryota > Metazoa > Chordata > Amphibia > Anura > Rhinophrynidae > Rhinophrynus > Rhinophrynus dorsalis. The sequence goes on from CM074721.1 coordinate 448,116,827, forward strand.
TTGTGTATTTATTAGTGTTGGTGACTGCTTGCTTCATACAAAGCTTCCCAGGTGGAAGTGGGCTATTTACACAAGTTATTTGGCTGCAGGTACTTCACTGTAGTCAGTTACACTTGGTGAGTAGTTATCATACTATTTTATTGGATGTGCATACCTCCCAACATTTCAAATGTCCAAAGAGGGACACTTTTGTTTTAGGAGGTGTTACTGGGGGTGTGACTGGTAGGCGGGGGCATTACCAAAAATGTATAGGTGGTTTCATGACCTGCTGACACCTCTTTGTGTAACTTAATAGATGATCTAGAGCAACACCAAAGTATTTTATATACATAGACTATTTTATAAACACATATAATGATGTTTAAACAATCATTAATGTTAGTTTTATGGCTGTGGAGCAATGTGATACACTTATATACACACCACACAGTCAGAGCTCCTAAAAAGAGGGACACTAGGGTGGGAAAGAGGGACAAAGGGATTTGGGTCTCTTGGGAGGTATGGATGTGCACACATTATATATTGTACTCTTTGTGTTTTGCTAAATTATCAAGGGAATGTTCCTCTGGAAGTCTAGAAAGGTAAAGGTTGCAGCCATCTGCTGATAGCATTGATCAAAGAGCTGTGTAGGAGCAGATGTATCTCCCATAGGGGTGATAGTCATATTATCAGTGACCAACCATAAAGGTGAGTAGCCATTTGGCTGAGCATATCAACTTTTGATGTGACACATGGGGAGCTCCTGTTTTATGCTTTCTTTTAATTAAATTGAAGCAATTTTTAAGCAAACCAACAATACCACATGGGAGATCTATAATTTCCCATTGTTTTAAATGACAATTTATTAGATGTTCCTCAAGCACTGAAAGGGTTAAAGGCCTTATTTGAATCACTGGGGGGTGTGAGGAATTGTATTTGTCTCCTATCGTACATTTGGCTTGATCCACAATTTACCCAGTCCTTTTAATTCCCTCAGTTTTATTAAAATCATCATATTGTCATATGGCTAATGAGATCTCAGGACACTGATAGAGGAATAGCTGGTCAATAGTGTGAGTTATGATTCACACAAAAGTATTTATCTTCCCTGATTCTACAGGAATAACACAAGAAATTGTATAGAAATATTTTACTTATATATCAATGAGGATACATTCCAGAGCAAACCAAGTTTGCCATTGTAGGGGGAATGAAAGCTTCCAATTATGTAAATTGGGGATTTAAAACCTTGAATGCTAGCTAGATCTCCAATGCATTGCTTTCCATTGTGTGGCTTCTTTGGCATTACACCCATCACATTTACATAATGGGAATTTGGGGATTATTTATTTTTCCTATATGGTCAGTTCATTTGCACCATAAATGGATCTCTATAGTTTAATCAAAATGGTCTAAAATTCTGGGCAAATAAAAAATGTATTGCTTCAGTATGTAGTAGAGACACCTATAGCTTTTGAGATGTTAACCCTTTGAGTGCCAGAGGGGTATGCAACACATTGCTTTGTAATTCATTGCGCACCCCTATGGCACACAAAATGTTAACCTCTCAAATGCTAGAGGTGTCAACTGGATTTTTTATTTGTTCCTTTTAATACAGTTGCTTTGCCCCAGAATCCAGTACATTCCCATGAATCATAAGGCCCAAAGTTTGCTGTAGAATTAGTGTTACATTAACCCCTATAGAAACAGAGGGGTGAGCAATGTATTCCAAAGCAATGTGCTGTACACTCCTCTGGTCTTTAAAGGGTTAATAAGCTATACCAAGGATCTACTCAGTTTTACCCTTTGAGTGCTAGAAAGGTTTGCAACGCAAAGGGTTATACCTGCCCACAAGCCTCTGTGTGAAGAAAGGCAGGACAGCAAATCTAGCATTTACTTAGAAGAAAAATGTATAAGAAATCCGGATTCACTGGGTTCTGTGTATAAGTAGATTACTGCTTACATTGTCACACTGAAACAAGTCTGTGAAAAGTGTTTGGTCCTTGCACTGCAATGGGATTACACTAGGATCTGCACTGGCGAGCAATAAAGGGTGAAAGCCCCCCAGGGACTGTGAGTAATCCCCTTAGTAGGACGTGCAAAGTAGGGATTAACTTGAGCAAAAATGATCTCACTTAAAGTAAACCCATCATCCTAACATCAGTTTTGTTCATATTAAAAACTGCATATATCTTGTACTTGCCATTTCTTTGTAATATAAATTATTTTGATACATTTCAAAGCAATGCATTGCTTTCTCCTCTGGCACACAAAGGGTTAACTTTCCTGTTTGGTGACACATTGTGGCCATTAAAGCGGAACTATCATCATAATAACATTTCCCCCCAATCCATTACATAGCGATCTAAAAGCCATACTGTCATTAAACTGAATAAGTCTGTGATATTGAAGAAAAACAACTTATTCAGGAGGCATCCACTGCACAGAGCTTACAAGAGAAACTCTGTGCACCTGAGCGGTCTGTAACTTCCTCCAAGCACAGGCTCAGAGGCACCTTTCCTCCAAGATGTCTGCACTGTTGTCTGCTGGTTCCTGCCAAAGAAGTTGTCTTTCTTCAATAACAAGGACTTATTCAGCCTAATGAAAGTATGGCTTTGCATATTGCTGTGTTAGTAATGGATTGGGGGAAATGTTATTACGATAATAGTTCCGCTTTAGTGCTAATTCTTTTCTGCGCTATGAATGGATCTAGGCATAGCCCACACTGTAGAGCATTTCTCTAGCACAACAAATGACATCTACATAGCATGGTGTATAGGAAATTATCATAACCTGCCATCAAAAGGTTCATTTCTCAAAAACAGTTTAAGTTACAGATAATAGGATTTTAGTCTTACCTGTTAAATCCTTTTCACTTAGTCCATACAGGTCACTGGTACCATGGGATGTGTAGTCCCCTTTAATAGGCAGGAACAATTATGCAAATAATCTGCAAGGGGCGGAGCCTCCCCTCTTACTTAAGCCACCTTCTGGCCAGAGCCACTCATATTGATTTGAGACCCCAAGAACTGACCTCAGGTAAGCAAAAAGAAAGACTCCTGTGAGCATGCCCGAACGGTCTCCCACTGAATGCCACAGGAGAGCCAAGACTGGTCCCTTGACAGGGTGGGAGACCAGTGACCTGTATGGACTAAGTGAAAAGGATTTAACAGGTAAGACTAAAATCCTATTTTCACTGTCGTCCAATACAGGTCACTGGTACCATGGGATGTACAAACATTGAGCTGATCCAGAGGCGGGAAGTAAGGCAAGGACCAGGCGCGAGGCCCAAGTCACTAGAACTGATAACCAGTTGAAACCCAGCCCAAACTGTAAGTGTCAACGGACACCAACCAAGGAAACAAACCTTGAACTAGCACAGCACACGGAACTAGAGCCAACAGGGCTCAACAGTAAAGAAGCACTAAGGATCACAGAGCGGAAGACCTACACAGGCAAGACTGCCTCCAGGACCTTCCTTCCAAAACTGGCATCAGCCGAAGCCAGTACATCAACTCGATAGTGCTTAGAAAATGTGTGCACAGAGGACCAAGTGGCCGCTCTGCACAGTTGATCAGCAGAAGCTTGATTCTTGTAGGCCCAAGAGGCCCCAATAGATCTGGTGGAATGGGCAGTTACCCGGAAGGGAACATGCTTATTCCTCAACTTATAGGCTTCACGGATGGTAGCCTTAATCCAAGAAGCAATGGTAACTTTGGAGGCCGGTCTCCCTGCCCTAGGCCCCTCAGGAATGACGAATAGAGCGTCAGACTTCCTGAGAGACTCGGTGCGATGAACATAAAACTTGAGGCAACGCACCACATCCAACAAATGGAGATCCCGTTCCTTGTCAGATGAAGGATTAGGGCAGAAAGAGGGAACCACAACCTCTTGATTGATGTGAAATTCGGACACAACCTTTGGTAAGAATTCCTTGGTAGTGCGAAGCACAGCCTTATCCTTGTGGAACACCAGGTAAGGAGGTTTACAAGACAGAGCTTGTAACTCTGCTACCCGGCGAACTGAAACAATAGCCAAAAGGAAGGCCATCTTCCAAGTCAAGAGACGTAATGGAATGGAAGCCAAGGATTCAAACGGTGGTCGCTGGAGAACTCCCAGCACCAAGTTGAGGTCCCACTGGGGAGCAGGACTCTTGAAGGCAGGTCGAACATGAGTCACACCTTGGAAGAAAACTTTCACATCAGGAAGGATAGCAATCCTTTCCTGGAAAAACACAGACAAGGCAGAAGTCTGAACTTTGAGGGAACTCAGACTGAGCCCCTTATCCACACCGTCCTGCAAGAATGCCAGGACAGTGGGAAGATGGAAGTCAAGAGGCAACTTCTTGTCAGAGCACCATGTCACGAAAGTTGACCATATGCGATGATAGATCTTGGAAGACACAGGCTTACGAGCACTGAGCATCGTCGATACCACAGAAGGAGAAAAGCCTTTCTTAGCTAGAATCGAGGATTCAACCGCCATGCCATCAAACGGAGAGAGTGAACATCCTCTTTCCACAGATACTCCTGGAGAAGCAGGTCCGGACGGGCAGGAAGTGGAATTGGATCCTTCACAGACATGGCCATCAATTCCGGAAACCAGGACTGGCGAGGCCAGTTTGGAGCAATCAGGAAGACAGGACAACGTTCTCTCTTCAACTTCTGAATGACTCTGATCAATAGAGGAAGAGGAGGGAAGATGTAAGCCAGGGAGAAGTCCCAAGGGATCGACAAGGCATCCACTGCTAGAGCAAGGGAGTCCCTCAGCCGGGAGCAAAACACCGGAACCTTCCTGTTGTGTCTGGCAGCCGTCAGATCCACCACAGGCATTCCCCACCGTTGAGTGAGCATGTGAAACACCTCTGGGTGCAGAGCCCATTCTCCGCTGTCGACGGTATGACGACTGAGGAAGTCTGCCATGACGTTGTCCACGCCTGGAAAATGAACCGCAGAGATGACAGGCACGTGATCTTCTGCCCAAGACAAAATATCCTTGACCTCCCACCAGGCGGAACCGCTTCTTGTGCCGCCTTGCCTGTTGATGTAAGCCACTGCCGTGGCGTTGTCTGACTCCACTCTGACTGGAAGACCGGTCAATTGAGACTCCCAGTGCCTCAGGGCCAGCCGGACAGCTCGAAGTTCCAGAACATTGATGGAGAGCATGGATTCCTTCAGACCCCATTTCCCCTGAGCACTGAAGCGACCCCAGACTGCACCCCAGCCCCGAAGGCTGGCATCCGTAGTGACTGTGGTCCAAGGAGGAACTAGAAAGGATTTCCCTTTCAGGAGATGAGAGAGATCTAACCACCAGTGCAGACTCGACTCGACATGAGGAGGAAGAGAAACAGACAGATGTTGATGATCTGGATGATTCTCGCACGTCTGGATCGCGAATCTCTGAAGATCCCTGGAGTGGGCCATGGCAAATGGTACTGCTTCGATTGTGGAAATGAACTTCCCCACTAAGGACGACAACTTCGGAACTGGAATCACGTCCAGGTCCAGAAGTCCAGCCACTCAGACAGCTATCTGGTGAGCCACGTCCTCTGGAAGAAACACCATGCATTGGCGAGTGTCGAACAGGAGACCCAGGAACAGAAGCCTCTGAGACGGAAACAAGTCCGACTTGTCCAGATTCAGGATCCAGCCATGACGGTTCAGGGTGTGCATGCACATCTGTAATTGCTGAAGGAGAAGCTCCGCTGAGGAGGCCTTCAGAAGGAGATCGTCCATGTAGGGGGTCACTCTGATCCCATCCTGATGGAGCACCGCTATCAATGAGCCCAACACCCTCTGGAAGACCTGAGGGGCTGAAGTCAGCCCAAAGGGGAGCGCTGCAAACTGAAAGTGTCCCCTGTGACAGGCAATCCTGAGATACCGCCTGCTCTCTGGATGAATAGGGATGTGAAGATAAGCATCCTGAAGGTCCAGGGAGGCAAGAAACTCCCCTGGAGACATTGCTGCAATCACAGAACGCAGGGATTCCTGGCGGAAGTGGAAAGTCACCACCTAAGCATTGAGATCTTTGAGATCCAAGATAGGACGGGCTCCTCCGTCCCTTTTGGCTACCACAAACAGGTTGGAGAAAAATCCTGAACCTGTGTCCCCCTGAGGAACCGCCTCCAGAACCTCTTTGTCCAAGAGATCCTGAATAGCGTCGTCTAACAGACGCCGTTTTGTGGGTTCCTGAGAAGGACGAGTAAAATGGAACCGAAAAGGAGGAAGGGAAGAGAAAGGGATCCTGAATCCCTCTGACACCACCTGAAGAACCCATGGGTCCGCCACTGACTCCTCCCAAATCCGGCGAAAGATGCGGAGACGACCGCCTACAGCCGGATGCGGACCCGGGTTCGGCGAGTCATGCCGAAGCAGTCTTGGAGGTCTTGGCCTTGGGGGCAACTTTGGGCTTCCAGGACTGTTTGGGCTTGGAGGAGGAGCGCGTAGTGGGAGGACCCGTTTGGGCCGAGGAACGTGTCTCAGTCTGAAAGGAACGAAAGGACCGATTGCGTTTGGCTGGAAACTTTTTCTTAAAGACTGAGGGTAGAAGAGTACTTTTACCTCCAGTAGCCTCACTGATCATTTCTTTGAGTTCAGACCCAAAAAGCAAATTTCCCTGAAAGGGCAAAGAAAGCAAAGCTTTCTTAGAGGCTGTATCAGCAAACCAAATTTTCAGCCAAAGAGCGCGTCTGGCCACCACAGAAGAAGTGGAGGCCCTCGCCATCATGCGCACAGCATCAAAGGCAGCGTCAGCAATATAGTTCTGAGCTTCAGTGATATTAGCAAGAAGCTGCAACTGTTCAGACACAGGCGCATCCTGGCGAACCGCTTCAGTCAGTCGTTCAGTCCAGGCTGCAATAGCTCTATTAACCCATGCCACAGCAAAGGTGGGGCGCATGGCAGTGCCAATAGAAGCAAAAATAGACTTAAGAGAGAGCTCTAATTTCTTATCCGTCCAGTCCTGCAAGGCAGAGGCATCTGAGACAGCCAAAGCAGTAGATTTGGATAGTCTAGACACGGGAGCATCCACTTTGGGAGGATGAACCCATTTTGCCAACTCCGCCTCAGGAAAAGGGTAAAGCTTGGCAAACTTTTTGGAGACAGAGGAAGATCTATCTGGATTCCTCCATGCCTCAGAGACCAGACGGGCAAGAGTAGGGTTAGTTGGAAAACAAACAACTGGTTTAGATGGCTTTTTCTGAAAAACATCAGTAGGATCATAAGTGGATTCCTGAGTCAGAGGAAGGTTGAGCGTATTTAGAACCGCTCTGATCAGACCCTCAGCCGAAACTTCAGGGTCACACTCATAGGGGTCCCCAATGGACCTGTTAGATTCAATAACAGTACGTTCCTCAGCATCAGAATCCTGTAAAAGTTCTTCTTCAGAAGAATCAGTGATATCAGGAGATCCCTGTGGCTTAGGCAGGGAGGTCCTGATAGTAGAGGGGGTCTGCCAAACCTGGAGAGCCCCCTGTACCTGAGAGGGAAAGAGTTGAAGCGTGGATCTGAGATCCCTAGTGGCAGCTTTGAACTCCCTCACCCAAGATGGCTCAATAGCATGGCTGGAAGGCCCAGGGTTGCTATTTTGACAAGTACAAACAGGGCATAGATCCCCCACATTATCGCTATCCAGCCCAATGTGGCAAGAGGAGCAAAACGCCATGGGGGTAGCGGACCCCCCATCCTCCTTAGTCTTGGGTCTAGCCCCCAGCTCCAGTGAAGTAGACATGCTCACAGCGTCAATATACCCCACCAAGAACACTATCACCCAGAAAGGTGTTAAAGATTAAAGTTTCACCCCAGAAAAATGTCTAAAAACGGACTTATCTGGCCAGCGAAGGGTTAATCTGTTGAGGAGAGAGAAGGCTCGGTCCCTGCGTAGTGTACTCGCATAGGAAAAGTGCAATAAAATGGCTGCCGACATGGCTGCCAATCAAAAACGGGCGCGAAGCAAGCGCTCATGGGAAATGTAGTCTTTCCCAATACAAGTACCTAAACAGTGCCCGAAGCCCCCCTGAACCCCCAATATTAATAAAACACCAACCGGATGATAGAGCAGGAGCCTAGCATTAAAATGAGCCCTCTCTGAAGTTGCTGTGACAAGCGGTTTCAGAGATATGTCCCACACTGTGATTTCCCATAGAGAGTAAAGGAGCCATGCGTCTGAGCGGGAACTCTGCGCTTAAAGGCGCAGTACACAATTTTTAATAAAGTTCAGTAAAACATTAAAAAGTGCCCAAACAAGCATGAAACACATGAGAATCATAAATAAATGAATACCCAATGCTCCAAAACTCAGAGAATAACACAGAAATTGCATAAACTTTTTAGAGATAATGCAATAAAAACACCCTATGAGTGCTGGAGTGAATTACAAACTCCCAAATACAAGCCCAGCAAAGGGACACTGTGGGGACAAGTGGACCTTCAGCACTCAATGGGTGACTCACCTTTCTCGCTGACTTCTGTCTTCAGGTGACCATGATAGGTAGGGAAAGAACCAGAGGTAAATTCCCCAACAGGGGAGCTGCTTAACACAAGCTGTCCCCTCTTCAGGTATAGGTCCACAGAAATCCCTGGAAGCTGCACTAGCCACTTCGGGTGAGGGCATTCACAGCCATGGTCACCCTCCTAATGGTGGTATTCCATATTTGAAGAAAAAATAATAAAACTCTAAGAAGCATAGCTGTTCTCTGCCTGGTGTGCAAGCACACCAGGAACAAATCAATATGAGTGGCTCTGGCCAGAAGGTGGCTTAAGTAAGAGGGGAGGCTCCGCCCCTTGCAGATTATTTGCATAATTGTTCCTGCCTATTAAAGGGGACTACACATCCCATGGTACCAGTGACCTGTATTGGACGACAGTGAAAAGTGGTTAGTACAACATATAGGCAGATGTAAGTCTCTGTAAATCCAGTGCAATGCATCGGATACTTCTCTGGCACTCAAAGAGTTAAATGAATGGGAATCTATATTTATAACAGATGGTGCATTTGATTTCCATTGGAATTGCTCCAGTTCTTCATAGTATATCAGCCTCAAGGGGGGTTATGCACTAAGGAGTGATAAAGAGGTGATAACACAGAGCTACCATCTCCACTGATATCACTTCTCCAAGTCCTATGTTATCCTGTGTGCTAAGATTTCTCCAACTTTGGAGTCCTTAGTGAATAAGCTCCATAGAATAACATAGGAACTGGAGAAGTGATATCAATTGAGAAGTCATCTCCGCTTTATCATCTCTTTATCACATCTTAGTGCAAAACCCCCAATATGTTGGAGAAATATCTAGAATCCAAGAAAACTCACATATTCTTGACCTCATGAAAGCCCCCAGCCCTCACCCACCACCAAGATCTAGTGTAAAGCTTCTAAGCCGAACATTATATCCATTACTAATTAAACTTTACATCTGGGGAACTAATCAGTACAAAACTGATTTATAGTGAAAATTAGAAATTTCTGCCCAGATTAAGGGTGTTTTATGCTTTTAACCCTTGAACTGGCAGGCAGGCTAACATTACATTGGTTTGAGTGCATGGTCATACTCAAGGCTGGACAGAAATTGTATAGGATCTCATACCTGTGACAGTCAATGTTGCCTCAGGACTGTACTTCACTCCAGCTGCATTGGTGGCCACACAGCGGTATGTGCCAGCATCCTCAGTACGGAGTGCAGTTATCTGCAGGACACCAGTGGGCAGCAAAGTGTATCTGTATTTGACAAGAATGGAAAATTTAAAAGTAGAACTGTCACTTTGTAACAAATAGGTCATTTTGATAGAGTTTTCAAACTCACCTATGTTTATGCTATCCATTTTTGTTCCAAACATAGTAAATAAGATACTTAGCTTTATTGATTTGTCAGTGTATATGAATGATCTAGTACTGGCTAGCAGGGAGTGACAGCTGGGAGGTAGAGCAGTTAGTATCTGGCTGACATGCCAGGCTGTACTGTCTAATTTGCATAAACTGACAAATAAATTAACCTAAATCTCTCATAATCTATTGTTTTAAATAAAAAACATTTACCATAATTAAATCTACCTGTTCACTCGAGTTAATAACACATCTTTCTATGAATCAGGGGTGCATCTTCAGTGCAATAGTATAGGCAAGAGTAGGAAACATGCAGACCTCCATATGTTGTTGGCCTACAACTCCTATCATCCTCAGGTGGATAACCATGGATGATAGGAGCTGTTGTCCATCAATAGCTGATTGCACACCCATAATGAAGACTGGCTGACAAGTGAGAGGTACTGAATGAGCAAGCACTTAAATGTCAGAATAAATAGCGCATAAATGGTAATTCTACAGGAGTGGAGAGGCCAGGATGGTAAATTCACAATCAAAGAGTGAGGGACACAGAGACTTCTTCATCAATTGAAAGAGTTGGTGAAAAACAAATGTACCATAGGGTTGAAATGAAAATTACACACATTTCCAGTGATTTAAATAGGACTTTTAATGGGATAGCAACCCACTATTTTGCACATAAAATACTACACTTTGTATTTTTTTATTTATTAACTAGGGTAAAAGCCCGTGTACATGGGCCAAAGTGTGTAACATCACAAAACTACACCGCCCAGCATTCTGTGCGTTCGGTCAGTGTGTACTGCGCATGACTGCATCGGACAAACATACACCTGGCCTTTTCTTATGGAAGAAGGAAAACTGATACAATGTAACATTGTTTGAATGTAAAAAGGTTGGTATACAGTGGTAGAGGGATACTGTTACATTATCCCACTGTCCTTTGATGATGACTGGCCATAAAAATATCTGGAAACAGACATTCAGGGAAGCAATTTGAAATTACATGTTATATACTTGGAGAATACGTAATGTCAACACGAAAGAGTTACTATCCCTGTAACCCATTACATTGCATAGGAGACCCCAAAGCAATGAGAAGCAATGTGTTTAAGATCTCACAAACGTTCAAAAGCTTAAAAGTCCTCTTTATATCAACAGGAATTTTGACGCAGTTAGTTTGCTCCAGAATTGCACCTCTTCAGCTTGATGAACAGCTCATAATACATAATACATGGCACAAATCAAAGAGCCTGAGGATAAGGGAAGCCATTTAGCAAAAGGAGAGACGCCAGTATGACATATATATGACCACACCAGTTAGGAGAGCATCACGGACCAGCAGGAATCGAAACAGCCGTAAAAAAAATATTTTATTGTACAAAAAATAAAAGCAACTTTATTGCAAGGACAACAACTTCAACTAGACATGCGATCAGTGCACTGTTCTATGCATACAAATAGTAACACTAACTGATACATTTTGCAGCCAATCAGTTACCAGTTTGCCAGTTCAAATTATCCTATAGGAAAGTCACTCTCTCAAAACTACTCACCTTTAATGATCCTCCCTTAATGAAAGTTAACTCTGGACCAAAGACTGTGAGCTAACACAAGCTCTCATTAACTCTATATACCTTAAAGTTATCCAGCTGGAGAGGGTTAAAATTTCTCCAGGAGGATCTTCTTGGTAACTGATTGACCGTCTGATTACAAAACAAGAACAAATAATTTTGATGAAATATTATGATGATAATAATAATGCAAAAATGCAAAAAGGAGAAAGATAAAGAAATCATAATCCAAAAATCAGGCTGTGAGTGGATCATGTGAATTACGACAATTACTACGCTAAAAGCATATATAAATATATTCAACATGCCGGTATCGTATTCATAACATGAGTCAAATCTTGCTATTATACATTATATATCACCAGATGGCTCCCAGTGATCTTTACCACTAGAAAAAATCTATATGTGGTTACTCATTATCAATACGATAAGTTTTCGCAACTCATGACCCTCTGTCTTTACCATTGGTATAACACATGTAGTCCACCCACACTGTTGGTACCAAACAATCCAGATAAAATGCAAGAATAAATGTATACTAAAGACCTTTATATAAAAAAAAACACAAAGGCTTCAAGAAACGTCTATATAATCAAAATTGGAATTAAAACTTAAGGACAAACTGACTTCAACTGACTACATGTCCAATCGAGATGAGATGAAGACACCGTTGCTGCTACGAAAGTTGGCTATATATTTGTAAATTATCTGCCAAAAACAATATCCAAGAGCGAAACCAACTCCGTGGGAACCATATACAGTAAGGATATGAATGCGTTATACATGATGTATATAGAGAGATACATTATGAGTGCTGTTCATTCCTTTTGGCCTCCTGGTACCTAAATTTATAATCCAACTGACTTCTGCTTTGTCCAAAAGACTATTAATGTCACCCCCCTCTCACCTAGGCTGACTCTATCTAGTCCCCGGAAAGAGAAGGCCGAGACATCCGAGTTGGCACTATCTTGGAAATGTCGAGCAACTGGTTTTTACAGGTCTTCTTGTTGCGTACCCTTCTGGCACTCAAAGGGTTAATATTGATTATATGTTCGCAGGTTCTCTCCTTTAAAATTCTGGCCGTACGACCCACATACTGCTCACCACACTTACTGCAAGTGATGGCATATACTACATGGGTCGTACGACAGTTGATATATTGTTTAATCTGATATTGAAATCCAGTTGCGTTGCAAATTATGCTCTGTCCAACCTGCACAAAAGTGCAAGCTAAGCATCTACGGGCCCAACACTGATACATCCCTGTGGTAGTCAACCATGTGGGAGTTGCTGCAACACTGCTCCTAAACAGGCTTGGAGAGAGCCTGGTAGCAACTGTTGGTGTCCTTTTGGCTACAAGCCTACATTTATCATGTATTACTTGCCTCAATGCGATGTCACTTTTAAGTATAGGGAGATATTTCTGTATAATCCCCCTGATATGATTAAACTCTTGGCTGTACTCGGTGACAAAAGCAAGAGACCTGTCTTTTTCTTTCTCATGTCTACCTTTACTCTGTATCAAGTCAGCTTGACTGGTATTAAAGGCCCTTTCATAAGCCACGTTAATCATACCAGGGGGATATCCCCTATCCAGAAACCAGACCCTCAAGGCCTCTGACTGGATCTTAAACTCCATATCATTTGAGCAGTCCCTGTGAATGCACAGGAACTGTCCAACTGGTATACCTCGTTTCACATGCCACGGGTGGCAAGACTGAGAATGAAGGAACAAATTCCCAGAACACAGTTTACAGAATACAGTGGATTCTATTCTCCCATGATCCAAGGTTAATCTAAACAGCAGATTTCTTTCCCTCCAAACTCATACGTGAACTTCAAGTTTAGACCATTTTGATTCAGAAAATGATTGAAGGTTACAAAATGTTCCTCAGTATCCTGCCACAAAAAAAGTAAATCATCTATATAGTGACAGTAATATTTTATGGAAGCTCTATAATTATTAGTTACCCCGTAGATAAATGTCTCCTCATACCAGGCAGTATACAAATTTGTAAAACTGGGGGCAAATTTTGCCCCCATTGAAGTACCCTGCTTCTGTAGATAAAATGTCCCGTCATACTTAAAGTAATTGTGTTTCAACAAATATTGTATACCATCCATCAAAAAAACCTTCAGATCTACCGAGTAACTAGAATAGTGATCAAGATGAAACTTTATGGCCTGTAGACCTTTATTATGTGGTATGGTAGAGTATACTGACACTACATCCATTGATCCCCAAGCCAGACAGTACACCAACTGTAAAACTGGACAAAAGATGGTTGGAGAAAAGAGTCTACTAACTCAGAGAGACTCTCATTGAGTGACCCGATTCCCGAAACTATGGGCTGGCCTTCTGGGGGACGGTCTGGCTTGTGAATTTTTGGGAGGTGATGGAATGTAGGTATTCGTGGAGACTCCATCTTTAAGAAGTCCACTTGTTTTGGAGTCACTACACCCAGAGCTACCCCCTCATCTATTACTTTGTAAATTTTCTTAGTAAACAATTTAGTAGGATCTCTATTCGAAACTTCCTATGATTCTAGATCCATCAGTTGTCTCAATGACTCATCATGATATGTTCCTGAGTACAAAATAACTACGCTACCCCCTTATCTGAACTCCTGATAACTATGGAGGTATCCTCTGCTAACTCCCTGATTGCCTTCCTCTCATCTCGTGCGACCTTGTCTCTACATCCTTGTACTCTCTTAGTATCATTATATAGAGACAACAAATCTTGTTCCACCATCTCCTGGAAGACCTCTATTGCCTGGCTGCAGCACTGGACTGGGTAGAAACTGGATTGTGGTTTATACCATCTCTCGGTTGCTGCTTTAGAATGAGATACCGGGTCCCTCATAACTGAACCTTAATGTCCCAATTCTATCAAGTCCAGTGTCGCACATTGGTCCGCAAAGTCCATGGTGGAAATTGAATGACCTGTGCTGATTTCAATGGATACAACATTACTGATCAGTTGTGAATTACATACTCCTTGTGTGGCGCTACCTTGATCGCTCTGTGGACCTCCAATTCACCCTCTTCACTACCTTCATCAAAGAATCTCCTTAGAGTGAGGCGCCTCACCAAATGATTAAGGTCTAGCAAAGTGTCCACCAAACTGAAATGTCTACTCTGTGAAAAAATCAACCCTTTCCTAAGGATGCCAAGTTGTGCTTGTGTCAGTTCCTTCCCAGACAAATTCACCACCTCCTTCCTCGACCACTTTGAGCTCCATTTTGTGGGTCATCTTGTCTGATCTGAATCATATGTGGACGTGGCACCTATTCTCTGTATGCAGGTCTCCTTTTCTTTTTTTGAGTAATTGGTCATTGCTGCTCCATTATTCTTTTCATTCGTAGACAAATGGCCCTGGGGGGAGGTAAAAGGACAGAAGCCAGTACTCTGATCCATAGAAGATGTATCATGTTCAAGGCTAGAGAAGCTAACTGTTTTATTCACACTGCTTCTTCTTAATATGGACCTAGGATCATTATCTCCTTGTGCCCTTTTCTTTCTCCACTGTCTTCTCTCATAAGCCCAGGTATAAACCTTATTCTTTGTGTAATCTTCCCTATCTCTATTAAATTTCTTTACTTTATTAACCACTCTACTTTGCTCCAAACGACTATTTTTTTCTTTAATGTCTATGGAAAACTTTTCTTTAACAGTAGACTCTCCTTTCAAGTCCAATTGTGCCTGATATTTTTGAATCTCCATTTGTAAAGCCAGATGTGATTCCCTCTTGTGCTCCAGGATGAGATTCATAGTATTCCACTTAATCATAAAAGTTTCACCATCCTGGGTGAAAGTGGGAGCTTTCTTAAGCCTCAAACCTCTTGGTATCATACCACGTTATATATTTGTCTATGGTGGTAATGTCCCACCACATCCTGAGTTCTTTAAGAATCAGTTTTTCTAATTTATTAATCACTGTATCAACATTATATATTTCATCTAAGGAATATGGTTCTGCCAAGGAAAATACTTTACTGGCCTGCACCAGTCGCTCCACATGGTCTTCCATTGTCGGAGGTGATGTTATTTCCTCCAATATAGCATCAGAAATCTGTGAAACTTGTTCTTGTTGAATGTTCAGAGTAAGAGTTGTTTGGACCAACTATATAAATCTATATCTATATGCTGACTGTTGCGGTGAGATAATATTTATAAAGGCACCATACTTTTATTACAGGGGAGCTAGACTGAAGTCCACATAAGTTTCCACAACACATATATCATCAGTTTGCTTCTATTTACATATATATAGCCAACTTTCGTAGCGGCAAGGGTGTCTTCATCTCATCTCGATTGGACATTTAGTCAATTGAAGTCAGTTTGTCCTTAAGTTTTAATTTCAGTTTTGATTATATAGACATGTTTCTTGAAGCCTTTGTGGTTTTTTATATAAAGGTCTTTAGTATACATTTATTCTTGCATTTTATCTGGATTGTTTGGTACCAACAGTGTGGTTGGACTACATGTGTTATACCAATGGTAAAGACAGAGGGTCATGAGTTGTGAAAACTTACCGTACTGATAATGAGTAACCACATATAGATTTTTTCTAGTGGTAAAGATCACTGGGAGCCATTTAGAGTTCTCTGGTGATATATAATGTATAACAGTAAGATTTGACTCATGTTATGAATATGATACCGCTATGTTTAATATGTTTATATATGCTTTTAGCGTAGTAATTGTCGCAATTCACATGATCCACTCACAGCCTGATTTTTGGAGTATGTTTTCTTTCTCTTTTTTTGCATTTTTGCATTATTATCACCATAATAAATAATTTTGATGAAATGTTCTTGTTTTGTAATCAGACGGTCAATCAGTTACCAAGAAGATCCACAGATCCGTCCTCCTGGAGAAATTTTAACCCACTCCAGTTGGATAGCTTTAAAGGGATAGTAAAACTTCGTTTTATCTTTATTTTATTTTGTAGGCATTAAAAAAACATGAAGAACGATATAAGTCTGATCTCTCAAAGCTTTATGGTTTAAGAGATATTCACAAGCAAAGTATCCCCCACCCTGTTCAGCTAGATCAGAAGGGAGGTGCCCAGGTAGACTGCAGAGAGGGACAATCTTCAATTAAGATAAGGGAAAAAGCTGAAAAACTTGTCAAGGGGGGAAGGGCTTTCATTGTTTTCATACAAAGAAGCTTGTCCCCTGCTGTTATCTGTCTGGTCTTACAACCAGATTCACATCTAAGAAGAGATGGCTTACACTAGGAAAAAGGGGCGGGAGGGGGAAACTTTGCTTGTGAATATCTCTTAAACCATAAAGGTTTGAGAGATAAGACTTATATCGTTCTTCATGTTTTTTTAACGCCTAAGGTATATAGAGTTAATGAGAGCTTGGGTTAGCTCACGGTCTTTGGTCAAGGGGGAGTTAACTTTCATTAAGGGAGGATCATTAACAGGGGGGTAGTTTTGAGAGAGTGACTTTCCTATAGGATAACTTGAACTGGCAAATTGGTAACTGATTGGCTGCAAAATGTGTGTATCAATTAGTGTTACTATTTGTATGTACAGAACAGTGCAAATGACCAGACCTATGATTAAGTGCAATAGCATGAAACGCATTAGGCGGTTTATGCACTGATCACATGTCTAGTATGAGTTGTTGTCCTTGCAATAGAGTTGCTTTTATTTTTTATACAATAAAAGCTTTTTTATGGAAGAATTGCAGTTGTGCTGGCTGTTTCGTTTCCTGCTGGTCCATGATGCTCTCCTAACCTGTGTCGTCAAGTTTGTCGGAGCCCTTGGCTAGGGATGTTGGGAGTATCTCCGGAACGGCAAAACAACATAAAGCCTGGTGAGTCTTCTATATGTTTTAAACAAGGAGCATATCCAAAGAGAGAATGCAATTGGTCACCGCTGAGTGTATGGGACTAGTATGAAATATATAGCTAGAACAGGAGTCATGATGACAATGCAGAGCAAACATGTACAGGAGAGCCATTCCTTCCCTTACCTGGGGTCCTGGGTATCAATCATCTCCCCATTTCGCTCCCATACAATTTCTGGATCAGGGAGCCCACGAATCTGACACTGAAACCTGGCCACTCCACCTTCCTCCAGCATTATGTCTCTTGGGAAGACGTGGAAATCAGACATGGCTGGGGGAAGAGAAGAGCGTTACACTCGCTAACACAGGAAGCCAATAAACAATACTGTATTATGGATTGTGCTGTCATACTCAATACTAATTTATACTGGGCCCTGTAGTAATGTAAAATAATCCTATATATATACATTGGTGTATGTAATATACCTTAATATGTGCCAGTTTTGTACGTATTTGTGGTTACATGACCAGGGCCGGA
The DNA here is from genome assembly GCA_037306005.1 of Rhinophrynus dorsalis. Lineage (NCBI taxonomy): Eukaryota > Metazoa > Chordata > Amphibia > Anura > Rhinophrynidae > Rhinophrynus > Rhinophrynus dorsalis. The sequence continues at coordinate 448,134,539 of CM074721.1, forward strand.
TCTGCATAGAAGGCAACTGCCAATGGGAACCTAATTGTGAGGGACGCTTCAGCTTTTCAAGCCACGTCTACCTCTTTAGCATTCAAAGGGTTTAAAAGCCCCTTTTAAATCAATGTGAGGAATTTGTATTTGTTCTGTATGGTACAGTTCGTTTGCCCAGAATGACATCTCTTGTCTTTTGAACATAGGGTTCATAGCACGATTTGAAGTTATACTGATTTTTTTATTTGCTCTATGTCCTCATGCAAATCAATTGGATGATCAAATCAGATATTCCTTTGCTTTGTTTAGGTCAACAGAATCCTTTTTAACACTTTGAGTGCCATACTGGAATACAATATAACTTGTAGCACAACTCAATCTAGTAGTCAAAGGATAAATATAGAGTGCTTGATGTATAGGAGCAGTAAGGTGACCACATTTCCTCTCTGCCATTCAGGGACACTGTGTGGGCGGGGTCAAATGACATCACATGCCCCCTGTCACTGGATGTAAGAGGATGTACACTGTGATTTCCTGTATACAGTACACATACCACATCACACTGTATACAACACAGAGAGCCATATGTACCATGGCTAAACTTGAAGTAAACCAAATGCACCATCAGGAACAAATAAAAATGCCCATTGATTTATATGGGGCTTTTAATTCCATGAATAATAAAGAGGTAGTTGATGTATTTCCCTAGCACTGAAGGGGTTAAGCACCCCATGTAAGTCAATGGTAATTTTTACTTGCTCCCTGTGGTGCAGTTGGTTTGCCTCTGAATTGCTCCACTTGTGTCTTTGTTCATAGCCACATGTACATACAGTGTCTTGTCAGACCTGTAGAATACACATTTATGTCTAACAACAAAACTGGATACACAAATACATTACAGGGCAAGAGACCCATTACAATCAGTGGTTAAGTTGTGTTACATGCACCAGAAATTAAATACAATATAAATACACATGTCCAAATTAATACATGTGAAAATGTATCACTTACCCCCACATGTTATTCAGAAATGCAGATAGAAAGAGTAAGAAAAGGGGTAAGATGGATGAAGAGGGACAAATACAGAAAGATGCGGGGACATAGAAGGGTATTAGGAGATTGGATGGGGAGATGGAGGGACATAGAAGGGTATTAGGAAATTAGATGGGGAGATGCAGGGACATAGAAGGGTATTAGGACATTGGATGGGGAGATGCAGGGACATAGAAGGGTATTAGGAGATTAGATGGGGAGAATGAGAGGGAAGACTAGTGTGGTGGAAGGAGAATATGACCTAAGTATGAGACAAAAGTTGAACTTTCTGGTTACTCTTTCTTTCAATGTCAGGAGTCAGAAAGGGAGTCGGTGCCAGCGTGAGCCGCTCACTTGCGGGATTCAGTCTCACTCTCTGTGACTGCAACGTGCACTGTTCACTCTTCCAGTCCTCTCTCCTCTTCTGTAACTTCCATGTCTGCACTCCACAGCTGCCTCTCACTGCTCCCACACCCACACACTGTCACTCACTTGTGCTCACTCACATGGAATGCGTATCACCTCACACGCACAGACCAACAGCCAGCCAATGAGGAGAGGAACATTGTGAAAATAGTCTCCATTCATTGGCTTGTGGAGATTCGTGCATGTTACTTATAGTAGGTTGTGACTGAGCTGACAGCACTGGCAGGCAGAAAAGGGCTGACAGTGACTTTAGGCTTTGATTCTGGGACTCTTTATTGTCCCAGTGGGGAATGATTTGGGACGCGGGACATAGCACAAAATTAAGGGACAGTCCCGGGTATTCCGGGACACGTGATCACCCTAAGGTGCAGTGCCTAGATAGAACGTGCTTCTGCTCCTATTTTGATGTCCTGTTTGACTGTGAAAGACTTTCCAAAACATTGTATCCTTCAAAGGGGAAATAAACCCTTATGTATATTTGGCTTCATGTAGACTTTGAATATATAATTATAATGAAATATGTAGTAAAATATACATAAACTATCTCAAAAGCTCCACAGTGAGAGGCACACTAAACTCCTTCTTGTCAATTGAAAGTTACAGATAGTTCCCTCCGAATGAAAGCATGAACCAGTTGGCATATTCTTTCCTCTATATGTAAGTTCCTGTTTTGACTCAGATGGGACCAACTGTAAGATTTAACTGACAAGATGGAGGTTAGTATGCCTCTTGCTGTGAATATTTTGAGTTAGTTTATCATTTGATTTATTTTAACTATATTATAAGTATCTATTCAGAGTACATATGAACTCAATATCTAAGGGTATAGTTCTTCTTTGTTCTCCTTTGGCGCACTACTTCTTGCACAACCACTTTTTCATCCTCAACAACCACTGACTGGCTGCTGATAATGGGTGCGATATTCCAGAAACAACAACAATGCATTGCACACCCTTCTGGTCTTAAAGGCATTACGCATCATTATTATTTAGGTAGAGTACTGCATTAAGGATAATGCAATTTATAGTCCAGTACCAGCTGGAGAACCATAGATTCATTACTATAATTAGTTGGTGAAATACATTTCTAGTCACTCTAGACAAAAGTTACATTTCAGTCCTTACCCTCGTACCCTCCTCCACGGAAGAGCCTTTGTCCCCATAGAATAAAACAGGACTTGAAGAGTTTAGAACACAGGATAAGTCATCTCCACTTTATCACTTCTTTACCACACCTTAGTGTATGTCCCCCCCTTTCTGCTTAGTACATCAGCCTCATTCTAACGAAATGAACATAATGAACCTGTCCTAAAATCATTTGAACAAAGCATCATCAGAGAAAAGCAGAAGGCTGACCTTACCATCAATTAAATTCCTTGTTATCACATGCTTCCCTACATTTCAAATGGCCAAAGAGGGACACTTTTGATTTGGTGGTGTTGTTGTGGGAGTGGTTGGTGGGTAGGGCATTACAGAGACTTTTTAGGTTATTTCATGACCTGTTGATGCCAATCTGTGTAACTGAATAAATGATTTAGAACAGGAATGGTACACTGATACCATCTCTTGTTTTCAAGTGTGTCCTGGAGTAGAAATACAAGAGGCAAATATAGTGAGTTTGGAACCTTTCTTGGATAACTAAGCAGATTTAGGATGCAATCTTTCAAAATATCTCAGGCCTCTTCCTCAGGCATGTTATACAGATAAATATGAAAATGTCTCTCTTAAATGCACGGTAATACAGGCCAACACTGTACCAACTCTCATCTGTTATCAACCTGGGGTAGAAAGGCTCAGTTGTTGCTGTCAGGACTAGACCATCAGCCTTGTTGTAACTTATAATAATAATAATATATCTAAAATTAAAGTAAAGCAATTCTGGGCCAAAACAACTATGGGGACAAATATTCCCCAAATTACCTTGTTTTAAATGGTAATTTAACCCATTTAAGGCTTAGCAATGTGTTTGAGACCTCTCTAGCATTGCAGGGGTTAAAAGCCAATTAAATCAAGGGGAAGTTTATCTGTCCTCTACAGAGCAGTTGTTATATATATAGCAAACTAATTGGTTTGTCCTTTATGTATAATGAATTGTGTGTAAAGCACAGGTCACTTACTAGATCAGCCATAGACATACTCTTGATAACGGAGTGCCCGTGTTTATGAATAGGAAGATTTAGTACAGGGGCATCCAAGCTTTTTCAGTAGTGTGCCACGTAATCAGAAGTCCTTATGTTAAGGCTGCATTATTTTTTTATTGATAACGATGGTGAATTATAGCCTGTCTGTTATTAAAAATATGGATTTATCTCAGCTGCTCTTTATAGAGACCCATCTCTCTCATCAACGTAGACATCAAACTATTCAAGAAAATCTTAGCGAACCTCCTCTCTCCTATTCTCCCCTCTATAGTTCACCTAGACCAGGTGGGGTTCATTCAAGGTCAGCAGGCATCGGACTGTGTGCGGTGCGCAGTGGCGTTGATTCATCATGCACGAGTGTCAGAGACCCCTTCAATGTTGCTGTCCCTAGGCATAAAATAAATTGCTATATTCCCCAGGAATGCTTCAGAGGCTGCCTGTAGGTGGCGGATCTGGAGCACATCTGGTAGGGGTGTCCGGTGGTGCAGACCTACTGGTCCATGGTTCCTGTGCTTGTATGTGACATCAAGTAGATTGATTTGCGTCCGGATCCATGGATGCTGGTGGTAGGACTGTGCCCCAAGGGCCTTCCCAGGCCTATGGACAACTTGATCGCTCATGTCCAGTTGGCAGCTCGCAATCTGATCGCTTTGCACTGGAGGCGTTCACTCCTTCCAGATCGATCGGCACTGGTGGCTGCAATATGACACATCTATACCATGGAAAAAACTCACGGCTCAACTGGTCGATAGATATGACACTTTTCTCTCCATTTGGGAGCCCTGGTTGGTTTTCTCCGAACCTGAGGCTGATGTCCAGTCCCTGTAGATCAACCACTCCTGACCACAAGTGCAGAGAGTGCTCCTTTCCTGGAGTAAGGACTCTCTCCAACTTCTTCATGCTCTGTCTGGTATTCCCTTCCCTCTTCTCCTCCCCCCCGAAATTTATTTTTTTCCTTTTCTCCCTGGACCCCTACTCTTTTTCCCCCATCCAGCTGCTAAGAATTCTGCCACCTCTGTACTGCCCATCTTTGAGGTCAGACTATTCCGTTCTCCACTTTGGCACTACAAATGATGGACTGTAACATATGCCATGTATTGACAGCGCAGGCTTTCTTGTTTCCGTCTACCCCTCAACCTCCTCCCCTCCCTCCACCCTTTCCCTGTCCCAGTGCTTCCACCTGGTTTGACCATCTGCTCATGGTGCTCCACACTGTTTTCATTAGGCTTTCGCTTCACCCCGCCTACTTCCTATTGGTTGTTACTATTGCTGCTCCTCTGTGGTGTGTGGGGGGTGCAATCCCACAACACCTGTTAAGCTCACTGTATTTCTACTGAGCCCCTCCTGAGGGCCCGGGAGGGAGGGATGGGATATGATGCAATCATTACTGCTGTTTTGCTTCCCCTTGCCTCCTGTCTGGCCTGATCCATTTTGCTCCCAACCCTCTCCCTAAAGGCTCCGTTGCTAAGATGTGGGAACCCTGGGGCTTTCACCTAGTCTGAGTGTCAGATTCTTCCTTGCCATGTTCTCTTGGGTTTGGGGTGTCGTGGGCATGCCCCCTATTTTTAGCTATATTACATTCTGTATTTGTATATGTTTTCATATTTGTATCTGATATTGTGCACCTCTTTGGTTCCATCAGGCAATATCTTTGTACCCCCCTTCCCTCTCTTCCTTTCTGTAATCTCCCTTAATTTTATGAAAACTCAATAAAAATTATAAGTTTAAAAAAAATATATGTGGATTTAAGTACTGATCAAGTCAATGTCAATACTGATATTTAAAAGATACCTATTCTTGAGCTGTATGGTACTGGTAAAGAGGGGGTTAGGTCTTACTGCCTAATAGTTCATGGGAGCTAGTTAATTAAGTAAAATATTATATTTATTTATTAAATCTCAGACAGGCCATACCCTGGTGTCAGATGGGCCACATTTGGTCCACGGGTCCCATGTTGTGATTTAGTACATTCCAAAAGAATATATCTGCTAGTGTACCAGCTCTGAAAACAAGCCAAGGTTGTGATCCTTGCCTGGTGACAATGTGTCCAAGTGACAGTATGACTGACTCATGTTCTTGCCTAGTGACACTTTTTGCAGTTGACAACAGGACATTCTAATCCTCTCCTACTTACATTGTGTCCTACTCACAATAGGACAGATTCTGGTCCTTGCCCGGTGACAGTAGCCTGATGACAACCTGCCAAGCAAATTAGTTTGAAGCATCACTGGACAGCAGCCTCCGGATCTGACCTACATTTCACTGGGGCAGTCAGAGCAGGATTAACTCCGCTTGCATAGAAAATCCCTAGGAACCGTGCCACTCACAACTCTCCTCCTGCTGGAGATGAGGGGTTAACCCCATCCCTACCACAGCAAAGTATTACCGGACACATTGCCACTGGCCTGTCTAGAAATAAAGTGGCTAAATAAAGAACTGATTAACAACTAAAATAATCATCTTTCAAGAAACTTTCTTATGCAGTCAAATTATTTCTGTTCTAACCCTTTAGTTTTTAAAGTGTCATATATTTTATATTTTTAACCCTTTGAGTGCCAGAGGAGTACCCAACACATTGCTTTGCAATGCGTTGACTACCCCTCTGGCAATCAAAGGGTTACATGGCTAATGCAGTTCTTAGAACTTTATGAATAGATTTAGTATCAAGTTCCTAATTTGATGGGATTGGGTAAAATAACCCTTTGAGTGCTAGAGAGGTATGCAACGCATTGCTCTACAATGCATTGCGTACCTCTCTGGCACTCACAGGGTTATATAAATTGCCAAGGCAAGAACAAAAAGGTCTTATGCAGAAATAAAAAATAAGCAATTCTGGAGAATACAAAATGTATCTTTGGGAGAAACAAAAATTTCCCATAACTTTTAAATCAGCTAGCATCGTTTTCAACACATTGCAAAGCACTGCATTGAAGACCTCTCAGTCATTCAGGGGTTAAACATTTGATTTTAATGGGAATTTTTGGAAATGTTATTTGTTCCCTATGGTTCATTTGGTATCACCAGATTCAGATTTGCTCATATTATTTTTTCTACATAAAGCCCACTTATTCATCAACTTAAAGAGCTGCAATTTTGGAGCATCCCAACTGCACCATTGTGGGGTGGGGGGGGGGATTCATATTCACAAAAATCCACATTTAATGGGGCAATTAATGTCTTAATGTTGAAAAAGATATAAAGAAGACGCGGAGCTGCACTTTAATAGAAGTATTACTATCCCTTTAAGTCCCATTTTTCATTTACATATTCTGCAAGTGCATAATATAGTCAAATTGCCTATACTTTTTTAATCTTTACCTATTTTTTTTACACTTGTAGTATATTAAAGGGTTAGTAATGTCTAACATTAACTAACCCATGTTTGTGAGTAGTCATTTCTGATAATCCATAATTGTGTTACACTATTGGAAATCTTTCTCTTTTTGGTTCTTTGCAAAACATGGGCAGACACCACAAATCATCGTCACACACAACACAACAACCAAGCAACACCACAAGGACAAGGACTTCCAAAAAAACACAAACATAACATGGCACAGAACAATGGGGGGCTTATCACACAACACGGACACCTGACAATACAGAACAAGATCACCTGTGCAACATCACCAGACAATCCAGATGCAATCTGCAGCCTACAACTTCACACCCGCAACTGACACAGACACACCAGTCAGAACTCATCACTTCTTAAAACACAGACACGCCTTCAAACACTTACCTGGACCACAAACACCTTCCCATCGGTCATCACTAACCTCATCACCACACCTACACAACGCCCTACCACGTACTTAAAGGGACAGCTCACCACAGTCACTTGTGGCTTGTTTTCCACTCAGGGAGAGAGAGAGAGAGAGAGTGAGAGAAATAAGTATGTTGGGTTACTTATTGATGCGAGGACTGCAGAGAAGGTGTACAAGGGCGAGAGCTAGGGAACACCAGCAAGCCCCAGGCACACCTGATCAACAGCCATCACCTGTTACAAGTGAGGAGGTTCTGGCTCAAGAGCCACACAGGAGCCCATCCCCGCCTGGAGGACAGCACCTGCTTGCAGATGCACAGCTGCAGCAACAGGATGCTCCTCAGCAACAGGATGCTCCCCATCTGCCACAGGGACCCCTGGAGCAGTGTAGGATGTATATATGACCACCAAGACCCAGGGTATACCGCCCAAGAGTCACTCTCCTTGGAATGACCGATGACGAGGTGATTGATCGCTACAGGTTGAGGCCGCACAGCATCATTGCCATGTATGAGGTCATCAAGGGTCAGGTGGATCCGATTTACATCCACAACCATGCCCTAGCTGGCCTGCAAAAACTGCTGTGTGCCATACACTTCATGGCAAGTGGCTCCTTCCAGTCGACAGAAGGTTACGCATCTGGCATGTCACAGGCCACATTCTCCAGGGTGCGGCCCAGGTCTTGCCAGCCCTCAAAAGCAAGGCCAGTCCCAGTACCTATATACATTTCTCCACCACTGATATGGAGTGGACACATATGAAACAGGGCTTTTATGCAAGGAGAGGCATGCCCAGGGTCATGGGTGCAATAGATTGCACCCATGTCCGTATCAAAGCCCCAGCACGTCAGGGACATATCTTCATCAACTGCAAAAACGTCCACTCCATGAACTTGCAGATGGTGTGTGACAGCAACCTGAGGATCATGAATGTCTGTGCAAAATATCCCGAGAGATATCATGATTCATATATACTCAGAAACTCATCTGTACACAGAGACTATTAAAATGGAACGTATACAGGGGGATGGCTTCTGAGTGAGTTAACAATACTAAATCACACCACATACACACGTGCACACACAACACTGCTCTGCATGCTCTCCACTTATAACTAGTACGTTCACCACATAAAACATCATTCACACACGTGTTCCCTGTCTCACCATGCCACTCACTTTCCACAGGTGATGCTGGCTATGGCTGCAAATCCTGGCTACTGACCCCAGTCGCAAATCCACAAACGGATGCCCAGGAGCGCTACAATCAAACTCATTCCAGAATTCGGAATGTCACTGAGCGGACTTTTGGGCTTCTAAAATCATGATTCCAAGGTCTGGATCACTCAGGGTGAGCAGTACAGTATGCCCTGAGCAAAGTCTGTGATATCACAATGGCATGTGCAATATTGCACAACATAGCGGTGGGCACCATACTTGTGGACTACATCCAACCTCCAACTACACCTGATGACTCTGTGGACATTGTCCAGGGTGAGGAAACCCTAACAGGGACACAGATAAGAGACAGATTGATCAGGGGTCACTTCAGCTGTGAGTATAATACATGTATGCACACAATCCATGTATACACACTCACCACAACACACATGTTCTGTTTCAGACATCGGAGCATCGATAGATTGTATTGCTCTTTACAATGTCAGATTTATTTTAGTTTAATTTATTTCACAATAAAAGTTAAGTCTTAATCAATATATCCTTTACCAATACTTCTGACTAGTTTTAGATGAGTGCTAATATAGCAGGGTTTCTTGTCTGTGTGTTAGCAATTTGTCCATTTGTACCTGTAGCACCATCTACTTCAGGGTTTCTTTTTGGTGTTAGGGTTTAGCCTGTAGAGGGAGAGTGCAGTGGGTTTCTTTTAATGTTTATGGTAGAGCTTGCATCATAAAGCCTCTTTAGCTCTTGCTGTCAATGTATCTTTTTGGATAAGACCCAGCAATCCATAGTTCAAGTGGAACTTTCACCTTGGCATAAGTCTGCATATTTGAAAATGCATTAAAAACTGCCTATAATCCTTTTTCATACCTGGGATCTTTTTCTTCTACAGTGCCCGGAAAGGACTTATGCGGTGCCAGTGGGAGGATATACATGACATGATTCTCATCACAAAGAGGTAAAAGCTTAATCGTGGGTGGAAGTGGGGCTTACAGGCTGTGTAATAAAGAGTGTGGGAAGTGGGTAGAACAGGGATGTTCCCAGTTTCCAGGGATGGTCATGTTAGCCAAAAGACCAGCAAATGTATACAGTTAAGGAGATATTCATACTTGTTACCATAAGCTAAATGCTCACTGCCCAGGGTAATCTTAGGATACATTAATCACAGTAAGGTAAGTGGGTGGGACATTATTAGGATATGTTAGTTGTCCTTTAAGGCTTTTTAGAACAATAAACAGGATTGTTAGTTTCTCTTTAACTTCACTCAGTATGGAAGGTATCTTCAGATCAATGGTACAGAAGAGGTTATCTTGTCCCTTCAAAGAAAGACCAACAACATAATGAGCTGCTTTCCATTCTGGCACTGACTTGGTTAATGCCACTACTCACTGGCATGGCCCCAGCAGAAGCCACCCCCCCCCCCCTTTGAAAAAAGTAGGCCAGATTCCCACGTGACTGGAGCCGCTTTCCAACAACTCCTGCTTATTTAGGGAGAAAGAGCTGAAAATAGCTCCTGTGGGAACTGTGACTGGAGGAGAGAGGGAAGATGTGCCAGGGGATGCCCCCTTTATTCCTCACACACCAGAGGTGCTCTCGGTGCACAGCCATGCCATGTCTAGTTCATGAAATTTGGAGGCTGTCTGGGGTAACAGAGTAACCCGATTGTTGAGGTCAGCTGGCTGGTTATGTAAAGGAGAGCACATGGCTAGTAGAACACACTGATAATAACCACATTCCTGCACGGAAAGAGGTCACCCCAGGTGCAGGGATACAGAGGGCATCAACCTGACTGTTTAACATATTTGTGGACTTTTTTTCCTAACACTTCATCAGCAACACATAGACAAGAGTAGCATGATCTTCCAGAATATTGATTAAGCTTATGTCCCAGTTTGCTGGCTGATGACCCATGCATATTATTTTAGTTCCAAAGGTGAAATATGCATAATGGTAAATATGTTGCAGGTCTGGAACAAAGAACTTCAGAGAACTGGATGCTAGAAGGGTCTCCAACATATTTCCTTCTGTAGCATTCCAAGGGAATAAGGGCTGTATTCAGCAAGTTAAAGGGATAGTAATGTTTCACAAATAAAGCAGTTCTGATTAATCTTCATAGTATTTTGGGCTGTGGAGAGTGTTATTTCAATACTATAAGAGTTGTAGTTCAAGAGTAATTGAATTATAAAGTATCCTCCTCCCATCCCTTTTACTGATATAAAACTGCTCAGTTCAGAGCAGCACAACTGTCCAGATGGATCACACATAGGGACAATCTTCAGTGAGCATAAGGAAAAACTTGTCAAGGGGGCAGGGTTTTTCTTATGCTCACAGTAAGAAGATTGTCAGTTGCTGTGATCTGTCTGGTCTTAAAGGGATAGTAATACTTAAAATGTAAAAAAAAAAATGTTGTAGGGTTTATCCCCCTGAGTAAAATAAGAGTACTCCCACTGCTGAAAGGTGTTTCATTCAAAAGTTATTAATTTTTTGAAAGTTTAATTTTTTAGGTGCAATTTCACAGTGACCTGAAATTGTACAGTGGCGCTGTTGCTACACCATATGTTAATGAAATTCAAACAACAATTCAGCGGCTCCAAAGAAAACTGGCAATTCTCTCCACATGTGACTTAAAGACTATACCGTCTTCTTAACGAAACATCTCTGATCAGTGTGCGTGTGGGAAAACAGCTTCTCCAAACCTCCAATATAATTTCAAATAGACAAAAGACCATCCCGTATATCGCACCACTGTCACATAGTATTCATATCAAACAAGCTTCATATAAAACATAGCATTTTATTTCAAAAATATGTTAAAATCATACTTGCTGTTTGTAGTATCAACAAAGAATAAACAGGGTGAGACTTACAGAGAGGGTACAGCAGTTGTTACAAACAATACACAAGATCAACGCGTTTCACGCGACAATCGCGCTTATTCATGATCAAACTTAGTCTCACATTCATTGACTGGTTGTATTTGAATACTCGTAAACCAATTAAGTGCTAGACGCTCTCTCCCAATTGGACACATTAACCAAATTATCTCATCAACCTCCGTTGGGAACTAGAGATCTTAATCGAGTTTACGAGTATTCAAATACAACCATTACTCCCACGTAAAATGGAATGTGGTGATTATTATTATAATACGGAGCTAGTCTTTACGATACTTTGTGTATTTCGGATATTTTGAGGGAAGATGAAAGTTAGATTAAAAAGATATTTTGTTGCCATGTTCTAATATTACAACAGTCTGTCACAGAGCTATAAGGTTATAGTGGATTGATTAAATCATTGAAAAGTAACTGACTGCTGTTGAGAAACGACAATGGGAAAGAAAGGTATGATAAGAGGCTAGTTAACGGGTGTGATATTTATATATGGTTATTAAAACACCCGAGATGTGATCGTTTAGAACTACAAACTATATGGAGCAATTTAAGTTCAACTTTGCCTTTAATTTGGGAATTGGATTAAGATCTCTAGTTCCCAACGGAGGTTGATGAGATAATTTGGTTAATGTGTCCGATTGGGAGAGAGCATCTAGCACTTAATTGGTTTACGAGTATTCAAATACAACCAGTCAATGATTGTGAGACTAAGTTTGATCATGAATAAGCGCGATTGTCACGTGAAAAGCGTTGATCTTATGTATTGTTTGTAACAACTGCTGTACCCTCTCTGTAAGTCTCACCCTGTTTATTCTCCATTGATACTACAAACAGCAAGTATGATTTTAACATATTTTTGAAATAAAATGCTATGTTTTATATGAAGTTTGTTTGATATGAATACTATGTGACAGTGGTGCGATATACGGGATGGTCTTTTGTCTATTTGAAAATATATTGGAGGTTTGGAGAAGCTGTTGCTACACCATCCTATGGAGATTTATGGTCCCGGGACCAGAGCTGTCCATAGGATCATGTAGCAACAGCGCCACTGTATAATTTCAGGTCACTGTGATATTGCATCTAAAAAATTCAACTTTGAAAATTAATAACTTTTGAATGAAACACCTTTCAGCAGTGGGAGTTCTCTTGTTTTACTCAGGGGGATAAACCCTACAACATATATTTTTTTTACATTTTAAGTATTACTATCCCTATAAGACCAGATTCCACATCTGAGGGAAGGTGGCTTACACTAGGTAAAAGAGGCAGGAGGGGATACTTTATCATTAAATTACTCTTGAACTACAACCCTGACAGTATTGAAATAACACTCTCTATGGATCAAATATTATGAAGATTGATTGGAGCTGTTGTTTTTGTGAAACATTATTATCCCTTTAAGCCCCATGGTGACGCAAAACTATACCCCTTTACATTTAGGGAGTAATTTAACCATTTGAGTGTCAGGAGGATATGCCCACATCTTGAGGGGATGTGGCTTACACTAGGTAAAAGGGGTGAAAGGGGGATATTGATAATTTATCGTTCAATTACTCTTGAACTACAACTCTGACTATTGAAATGACACTCTCCGTGGCCAAATGCTACAAAGATTAATTGTAGCTGCTTTTTTGGTGAAATATTTCTATCCCATACCTCCCAAGTGTCCCTCTTTAAGAGGGACAGTCCCTCCTTTAGACTCAAATCCATCTGTCCTTATTTTCCACCATGATGTCCCTCTATTTAGATCAGATTAAGTGGTGTGTATATAAGTGTATTAAATTTGCTCTACAGCAATAAAACTCACATTATTGCATGTTTAAACATCAGTGTAGGTGTTTATAAATTAGTCTGTGTAAATAAAACAACTTTGATCTTGTTATGTCATTTATTAGGCTACACAAGGAGGTGCCAAGAGGTCATGAAATAGCCTAACAATTCTCAGTAATGTCCCACCCATCAGCCACTCCCCCAGCAATACCTCCTAAAACACAAATGTCCCTCTTTGGCAATTTGAAATGTTGGGAGGTATGCTATCCCTTTAAAGTAGTGAAGTTCTGCGGAAAAACCAAATGAACCATAGAGAACATAAATATTCCCATTGGTCTAAATGGAACTTTTAACCCTTTTAGTGAGAGAGAGAGGTATCCAACCCATTGCAACGCAATGGGTTGGATACCTCTCTGGCACTCGAAGGGTTAATCCTTTGAATGCTACATAGGTCTCCAATACACTGCTTCTCTATCTAGAATTCAAAGGATTAAAAGACACATTTAATTCAATGGCAGTTTGGGGATTTGTATTTACCCCCTACGGTACAGTTTGCCCCAGGATTGTTCCACTATAGACATTTGCCCAACAAGCAGCTATACAGGTCTCATAGACAAAGCTTTGCCTGCTTCAGTTCCAGTGTGAGCTTGTCCTGACCTTAGGCAAGACATATTGGGGGAGATTCACTAAGCGGAGATAAAGCAGAGATGACTTCTCCAGTTCCTATGTTATTCTATAGAGCCTATGCACTAAGATCTCCAAAGCTGAAGAAATCTTAGTACATAGGCTTCATAGAATAACATAGGAACTTGAGGAGTGATATCACTTTTAGAAGTCATCTCCACTTTATCACCTCTTTATCACACCTTAGTGAATCTCCCCCTTACCGCTTGCTATTAATACTTGATATTTCTATGTGGGGAACATTATTCAAAATGCTAACCTCGTATTATAAATAAATTATGATAATAATAATCATCATGCATTTTGTAAGAAGAGTTTTAATTTCACGATTCTTAAAAGAACACCAACACCTCTCAATTACCTTCGTACTGCCAGAAAATCCTAATAACCCTGTTAATTTTGCCCTTCTGCCTTTTTTCAAGAGATAACAGCTTCAGCCAGTTCCAGATGTCGTCTCTTGTAGAGAGGCAAACCGCGTAAGGGCCATTAGATTTTCTGGTCACATTAAGGTGAATGCGTGTGTGGTGGGATTTTTATTTAGATGTGTTTGCTCTAACTCTAAAGGAGCAAGCATTAGTTCCAACAAACAGGTTCTGTACTCTTTCTTAAAGGGTCAGTAATGCCCATTTATAACTTTATTTAATATTGTAGAGGTTACAAAAATAAAATATTTGGAGAAAGTGCCATCTCTCAAACCCTTACGGTTTGAGAGATATTCTCCTCTAAAGTTCCCCCCTCCCTCCCCTTCTCCTGACATCAGCACTGTGCTGACAGCAGGAGATTTCAGTCCTGGGACCAGCCGGCAGCTCTGCAGCAGAGCCGAAATTGCGTTATTTAAAAAGAATTACTTCATTGGAACGGTCTACAAAGTGTGCCTGGTTTGCAAGCACACTTTGTAGACACCACCATTGAAGTAGTTCTTTTTAAATAATGCGATTTTGGCTCTGCTGCAGAGCCTCCTAGAGTTTGTCGACTCGAATTTCCTGCTGTCAGCTTCAGCTGACAGCAGGAAAAGGGAAACTTTAGCGGTGAATATCTCTCAAACTGTAAGGGTTTGAGAGATGGCATTTTCTCCAAATACTTTATTTTTGCAGCCTCTACAATATTAAATAAAGTTTGAAATGGGCATTACTGACCTTTAAAGCATTAACCCTTGCATACAAGAAATGTCTACAATGCATGGAAACACAATGCATTTCTAGCATTCAACAGGTTAAACCTTTGAGCATCACATACCCCTCTGTCACTCAAATGGTTAATCCGCTGATTTCCAGAGAGGTATCCAACGCACTGGATACATCCCTGGTACCCAAACGGTTAAAAAAAAACTTTAGTCAGTGTTCAAAGCACACAGAATAAAAACTCTCCCCTTTGTCTGAAAAGCGAGAGAGATGATCTAATCGTTTTGAGATGAATAAAGTCGATTTGCAAGAGCAGAATGTTTTGTAAAGCTGCGATAATTAGCAAGCAAATAGTATGTAGGCAATGGTTTTTGTTTTGACACAAATTACAGAGATAGAACCCGATGAAGGCATGAAGCGGCAGTGCAAGTCAACCCTTGCATGATAATGAAAATCTTGTCAATTGCGGTCAGTGATGTGTCATCTGCCTGCCGCAACTTTCCCTTAATTGTTCAGTAAAATATGAATGCCTTGTAATAAGGGGGTAGTGATATTTGGGATGGGAGTGACACTGTGGTCCATATGCACAAAAGAAAAGAACAATTTCTGAACAAACTGTGCCATAGGGGACAAAAAGATATTCTCCAAAAGTTTAACTCCTTGAATGCTAGAGTGGTCTTGAGACCTGTCTGGCATTCAAGAGGTTAAAAACCCCATCTAACTAAATGTGACTGTTTAGTTATCTCCCTGTGTTGCAGGTGGTTTGCTCCTGAATTGCTCCTCTTTTGTTTTGTGCATACGGCCCCATATAGGGTGGCTATTGCTTTATCATTTTATACTATCAATAAGCAATGGATTTAAATAATTTCAAATGCAGAATGAAACCATCACAAACTATGAAGTGCAAACAATTTAAATAATTGAAATTATTTAACCCCGTATAATATGCAACAAGTGCCAGAGGGGGTACGCAATGCATTGCAGAGCACAAAACTTTGTGTCTCAGTTCGGTTTGGCAAGACTAAAAGATAGCAACCCAGTGTTTAACAGACCAATACTGGTGGTGACCTGAAAGACACTCACTGCCTTTCTTCCCTTGTCTTCTTAATAAGGCATTCTCCAAGCACCCCAGTTGATCTGAAGGACCTTAAAGGCCCACCCGCATAATTACACTGACGTGAGTGGGCCTTCAATGTCCTCTAGCTCAACCCAGAAGTTCAGAGATTGCCGAGTTGAGACGGGAAGAAAGACTACAAATGCCTTCTAGGTCACATTACTGATCACCTGATGCAATCAGATAAGTGCTCAATATGGGAGGGGGGATCAGAAGGGTCCTGATTAGGGTGACCACATTTCCGTTCTGCCATTCCGGGACGTGGTCACCCTACAAAAGCCTCTTCATCGCCACATTGCCCCTTGTTGCCCTACCTTGAGTCCCTGGTGGTCTAGCGGCGTGGAAAGTGCTCTGTGCCTCCTCCGGCACAGAGCTGAAGCTCCCGCACGCTGTGCTCAGTAATGCAGAGCACTGGGAGATGATGTCATCTCCCAGCGCTCTGTATTACTAGAGCGCTTGCCTCCAGGAGATCAGGCTCAGCTGCATTGCCACCCTGGATGTCAGCCTGCAAGCGGTGTGTCATATCATGGACGCCGCGAGGGAGCGCTGGTTTATGCTACCAAGCGCTCCCTCGCGGCGTCCATGATGTGACACACCGCTTGCAGGCTGACATCCAGGGCGGCTTGGCTTCATTCCGGGACACTTCATTGTCCCGGTTGGAGATGACCCGGGACGCGGGACATAGCCCTGAAATAAGGGACAGTCCCGGACATTCCGGGACCCGTGGTCACCCTAGTCCTGATGCCCCCCAATGAAGTCTGATTTTTAATTTTCTTAATTAATTTGTAAATCTAAATTACTGGAGGTAGTGGAATTGCCAGGTAGTATGATTAATGGGCTTGTCCATGGGATTGACGTCATCCAAGGAGATTTCTGGAAACATACATTGTCTGGGGACAAAAGCTGCAGTTTTGGGAATGTCCTAAGAAAATGGTAATATCTGATAAACCTAGTTTACCATTTACCTGACTGTAGCTCTCCAACTATAACTGCTAACAGTCACTGAACAGCTGAGGATGCTGGGTATTGTAGAACACCAGCTGGAGAGCCACAGGATGGCCACCGCTGCGCTAGACTGTGTGATCATGTATTTGTTGCCAATGAGTGGAGAATATCCAGAGATGAAACATGGAGAGAGACACAGAAATAGAAGCAGAAAAAGAATGAAACTAATGATGCAAAATGTTTCTTTAAATGATTACTCTTAAAGACATACTGCAGAATGAATCAATCTTCTTTTTAAAGGAACACTAACACCTAAAAATGAAATTGGTTGATATAACTTTAAATATCATGTACATACAGCTAGAATATGTAAACATCAATTATTCATCCTTTAAAAACCTAAAATATAATCCTAAACTTGCTTTTTTATGTATTTGTAAACGGTCCTTTTCAGAGAAGTACAGCATTTACTGATTTTGAAGAGAGAGAAGAGCTAAAGCGAGTATTGCGATTAGTGACCATTTTCTTGTATTCAGAAAGGCTGTCCTCCTATCTCAGCCCATTTACAGACAATTCTGGACACTAGAAATGGCAGGAATGGCAGCTCTCTCAAAGAATATGGAAGAAAAATAGAATTTCTATAGATATTAGCACAATACGTATTAACCCTTGATTTGCAATGTGTTGTGTACCTCTCTGCCACTCTAAGGGTTAAATGTATATAATCCCATTTTATATCCTAAAAATCCTTTAAAAGTGCCACAAAAACAAAATACATTTGCTAATTTGTTGTTATTAATTGCTTAAATTAATGTATTATGAAATCAACAGTTGTAGGTGTTAACCCTTTGGGTACCAGAGGGGTAGACAATACTCATAGGTTTAAAGTAAAGGTGTTTTTTCATTAAATAATTTAAAGAGAAAGGGTGTGATATTAGTAGTACTGATTTTTAGCCAGGTCCAACCGGGTACATAGCCCCTTTATTATCTGGTATTATATGATACCAGCAAAGGACTACACCATTACATGCCTGTAGCAAAGCAACATACCATTATATGAAACTAGCAGAGCAACACACCATTACATGCCTGAAGCAAAGCAACACACCACATCATTATATGAAACTAGTAGAGCAACACACCATTTCATGATGCTAGCGGAGCAATGCACAATTACATGAGACCAGCAGAACAATACATCATTACATAAAACCAGCAGCGCGGTCATAACCGGATTCCCGAGGCAAGCTACTCTATGTGCTCTTAGCTCTGCCCATGGCCATGCTGCCAGTTCCATCCAGTGTTTCCTGGCATAACAAGCAAGAACAAAAATGCTTTAACCCCTCCCCTGAAAACTCAAAAGCATTGCTCCGCTATGTGTTACAAGTCTCTCTAGCATCCAAGGCCTATAAAAAGGGTATATAACTGGTTCAGTGACTTTGAGATTGCTCTTGCCATATAATTCACGGAATGGGTGTGACCAGCAGAGCTGAGTCACCCCTCAACATTTGGCACTCTAGGTAGTTGCCTATGCTGTCTGTTGGGAAATCTAGCCCTGAAAGCAATTGGCAATTACATGCCACCAACTGTGAAATATAGCATATAGCATATAGCCCTCCATCAGAGCAATACAGCATTTCATGCCCAGAAGAAAAATAAACTAGCACATGAGACTAGAAGAACAATACCCCATTCATGTCAGCTGCAGATCACTACATTATTTCATGACACCAGCAGAACAATATGCCATTACATGACAAGACCAGAGCAATTCACCATTACAAGAAGCCAGCAGAACAATACACTATCAGTAACATAATTGTGTAGGATAAAAAAAGACATGTGTCAATCAAGTTCAGCCCATGCCATATCAACTCTGTTGATCCAGAGGCAGGGAAAAAATGAAGTCATTTACAAATGGATAAAAAAAATCCCTTCCTGACTCCAAATGGCCATCCCTGGGAATTCTCGGGGTTTGACCCTGTGACTCAGATCTCAGGATGAAGATCCAAATTCTCCAGGTAAGAGAGTCCAGTGTTACTCTGTATCTGGTCTGCCCAAGTTAACCTCTTCTTTAGTCTGCAACTTAGTGCCATTTATACCAGGAAGGTAGAGGGAGAAGCCCAGCTTGTCTTGTGTGTGTTCAAACAGGGCTCGAGTCCTGCTGGAACGCATGGGAATGGCGTTCCTGTACATTTTCCACAGCAGGAGTCAAGTTTCACAGAGCCAAGTTCTGAAACTGGCAGGCTCAGAGGCAATTATGTAAAAATAGGGGTCGCACCTGAGACGGGGCCCGTCACTCCAGGGGCCCAGCCTCCCCCTGAGACCCCCCCGCCTCGCGCCCACAACATGGTGAGTTCTGTGCCTTCTTTGTCACAGACCTGTAGCTGCTGAGCTTCCTTGTCGGCTCTTTAGTAATGCAGAGTGCTGGGAGATTACATCATCTCCCAGCGCTCTGCATTACCAAAGAGAAGACTGCGCGGGAGCGCCAGCAGCTACAGGACTGTGCCAAAGGAGGCACAGACCTCTCCTGCCACGCTGCTGGACCACCAGGGAGGTAGAAAACAGACATTGGGGGGGAGGCAATGTGAGGGAAACATGGAGCTGATGGGGGGAGGTAATATGGACCTTATGGGGGGCAATGTGAGGGCAATATGGAGATGATGGGGGCAATTTGGAGATGATGGGGACAAGTTGGAGCTGATAGGGGCAATATGGAGCTGATAGGGGGAAATGTGAGGGAAATATGGAGATTATGGGGCAATGCAGAGATGATGGGGGTCAAGTTGGAGCTGATGGGGGCAATATGGAGCTGATGGGGGGAAATGTGAGGGCAAGTTGGAGCTGATGGGGGCAATATGGAGCTGATGGGGGGAAATGTGAGGCCAATATGGAGATTATGGGGCAAGTTGGAGCTGATGGGGTCAATGTGGGGGCAACGTGGAGATGATATGGAGCTGATGGAGGCAATATGGAGCTGATGGGGGAAATGTGAGGGCAATATAGAGATGATGAGGGCAATGTGGAAATCATGGGGGGCAAGCTGGAACTGATGGGGGCAATGTGGAGATGATCAGGGCAATGTGGAGATGATGGGGGCAATGTGAGGGCAATGTGGAGATGATGGGGGGCAATGTGTGTGCATGCATGGAACAGTGATAGAGACAAAGACACAGTTAACAGAATACACACATATAGACACAGAAATGGCCACACACATGCACTGACATACACAGAGTGAGGTAGACACACTAATACATGCAAGGATACACACACACACGTATAGAGAGAGACACACACTTGACGTGAGCCATACATATTTATTTTGGGTGGGGTGGGGGGAATCTTGGGTGAGTTCCCACACTTTTTTCCCACAGCTTAACCCCTGTGTTCAAGCAATGACATCCCTAACTTGCTGCATGTGAATGGTTAATTGCAGATTGGAGCATATCTCTATTTGCACAAGCAGGGGTATATCCATGAGCATCTGGAGAGGGGGGGGCAATGGGGGATAATAATCTATATATCATGCGAAATCTTAAGAGCTAGTACTTACAAGATCTCAGGGTCAGCTCATTCTGAAAGTTCCCTAGTATACAAATGACAGTTGCTTATTTTCCTAGATAAATATCCCATCTGCTTAGATGCCAGCATCAAAAGAGCAATAGATCATTACATAGCACTACCAATGCAATATAGCATTACATACCACTAACAATGCAATACACTATTACATACTACTAACAATGCAGTACACCATTACATGCTACTAATAATGCAATACATCATTACATACCACTAACAATTCAATGCACCATTACATACCACTAACAATGCAATACACTATAACATACCACTAACAATTCAATACACCATTACATGCTACTAACAATGCACTACATCATTATGTAGCAATAATAATGCAATACACTATTACAAAGCACTAACAATGCATTACACCATTACACTACACTAACAATGCAATACTCCATTACATACCATTTACAATGCATTACACCATTACATAGCACTAACAATGCAATAAACCAGTACATACCACAAACAATACATTACACCATTACTTAGAAATAACAATGCATTACACCATTATATAGCAATAAAAATGCAATAAACAGTTACATAGCACTAACAATGCAATACACCATAATATATGACTAATAATGCAATACTCCATTACAGGAGGCCAGATGAACAATATATCATTGCATGCCATCAACAAAGCAATATAACAGTACATGCCACCAACAGGGCAATACACCATTACAGGAGGCCAGCAGAACAGGACAAAACGTCATTCCATCAATAGTACAATACACAATTACTGGAGACCAGCAGAGGGATAAAACATAACAAGCCACCAGTGTGGCAACATACATAATTACATGGCATCAGCGGGACAATATGCCATTACATGCAAATACATTGGAGACATAAAAAGGGTTAAAGGGATAGTAAAGTTTCACAGAAAAACAGCAGCTCCAATTAATCTTCATAGTATTTGGGCCATAGAGCACTAACAATTCAATACACCATTACAAACCAGTAACAATGCATTACACCATTACATATCACTAACAATGCATTACACCATTACATACCAGTAACAATGCATTACACCTTTACATAGAACTAACAATGCATTACACCATTACATACCACTAACAATGCATTACACATTACATACCAGTAACAATGCATTACACCATTACATATCACTAACAATGCATTACACCATTACATACCAGTAACAATGCATTACACCTTTACATAGAACTAACAATGAATTACGCCATTACATACCAGTAACAATGCATTACACCATTACATAGAACTAACAATGCATTACACCATTACATAGCACTAACAATGCACTACACCATTACATACCACTAACAATGCATTACACCATTGCATACCACTAACAATGCATTACACCATTACACAGAACTAACAATGCAATACGCCGTTACATACCAGTAACAATGTAGGGTTGCCACCCAGCCGGTATTTTACTGGCAGGCCGGTAAAAAATTGGCTTCTGTCCAATGTTAAGTCTATGGAGGGAATGCCATGGCCTGTATTTTTTTGAAGAAAAGGTGGCAACCCTATAACAATGCAATACACCATTACATAGAACTAACAATGCATTACACCATTATGTAGCAATAATAATGCAATACACTATTACAAAGCACTAACAAAGCAATACACCATTATAGAACACTAACAATGCAATACACTATTACATACCACTAACAATGCATTACACCACTGCATAGAACTAACAATGCATTACACCATTACATACCACTAACAATTCAATACACCATTACATACCAGTAACAATTCATTACACCATTACATAACACTAACAATGCATTACACCATTACATACCACTAACAGTTCAATACACCATTACATACCAGTAACAATTCATTACACCATTAAATAGCACTAACAATACATTACACCATTACACAGAACTAACACTGCATTACACCATTACATACCAGTAACAATGCATTACACCATTACATACCACTAACAATGCATTACATCATTACATACCACTAACAATGCATTACACATTACATACCACTAACAATGCATTACACCATTACATACCACTAACAATGCATTACATCATTACATACCACTAACAATGCATTACACATTACATACTAGTAACAATGCATTACACCATTACATACCACTAACAATGCATTACACCATTACATACCAGTAGCAATGCATTACACCATTGCATAGATCTAACAATGCAATATGCCGTTACATACCAGTAACAATGCATTACACCATTACATAGAACTAACAATGCATTACATCATTACACAGAACTAAAAGTGCATTACACCATTACATACCAGTAACAATTCATTACAGCATTACATAGCACTAACAATGCAATAGGCCGTATCATACCAGTAACAATGCATTACACCATTACATACCACTAACAATGCATTACATCATTACACAGAACTAACAATGCATTACACCATTACATACCAGTAACAATGCATTACACCATTACATAGCACTAACAATTCATTAAACCATTACATACCAGTAACAATGCACTACATCATTACCTAGAACTAACAATGCAATATGCCGTTACATACCAGTAACAATGCATTACACCATTACCTAGAACTAACAATGCAATATGCCGTTACATACCAGTGACAATGCAATACACCATTACATAGAACTAGCAATGCATTACACCATTACATACCACTAACAATGCAATATACCATTACAACAACAATTCAATACAACAGTACATGCCACCACCAGGGCAATACACCATTACAGGAGGCCAGCAGAACAGTACAAAATGGCATTCCATCAACAGCATAATACACAATTACCAGAGACCAGCAGAGGGATAAACCATAACATGCCACCAGTGTGGCAACATACATAATTACATGCCATCCGTGGGGCAATATGCCATTACATGCAAATACATTTTAGACATCTCAAACATCCAAAGGGTTAATGGGTTTTTCCCTCTCTAGTAAGTACCCGCCAATGAGTTGGTTATTTCTTTGAAGCCCAACACGTTAAGTACAATTACCAACTGGTTTGGCATGGAACTTATATACTGCTCATCACCTTGGTGCAGTTAAAGAGTTAATACCTAAAGATAATCCCTTCTCTGTCAATGCATTGCTTTGCAGGTCCCTCTGGGGTGAAATAGGGGGAGCATTCTGTAACAGTGTAACTGCATTGTATCCGGAGCTGAGATGAGGCCCCACTACCCCCCTTCCTCTAGGATCTGGCAGCTTTAGCACTGTGACAGGGATATAAATCTTATATAACATTTATATTGTTCCTTTACTGGCCGCAGTGTGCTCAGAGAGGCCAGTAAAGTAGCCTTATATAAAAGAATCCAGCTATGATATGGAGGCTGAAAATGAGCCAGTAAAATATTTAAAAACCTTGTAAAACAGTTTGTTTTTACAGGCAGCGCGAGGAGAGAGAGATGGAGAGTCGGCTTCTGTTCTACAGGAGGAAGAAAAGCGAATTCTGCAACAAAATCGGGGATCTTACACTCATAAGTACTGAGGCCGTGAAGAAATGGAGCAAACCAACTGTACCATATGGGTTTAAAAATAATTCTCAATGATATAAATGATGTTTTTAAGCCATTAAGGACACTTGTAGCCTTCACTGTCCTATAAAATAATTTGCTAATGTATGTTTGTCAGAAGCTGTCATGCGCAGTAGAGACGGCTGCACACACTGCAGGCATGCTCACTACAGACTGCCCACGCCGCGGCTGATAGTGGAGCAGGGCACAGTGCGCAGAGAGGACAACAGTCTGAATTCGGAGCGCACCTCTCCATTATCAGCAGCGACACGGGCAGTCTCTACTGTGCATGGTTGCACCACGGCCATTGCTGCCTAGCACTGTGGCCCGTGTACAGGGGCTGTTCAACTAGTGAAGATATATAAAGACACTATGCCTTATGTACAATAGAAAACAGTAGCAATTTTAGAGCAAACAAGCTACACCCTAGGGCAGTGTTTCACAACTCAGGTCCTCGGGACCCACTAACAGGCCAGGATTTGATGATTTCCTTGTTAGAGCACAGGTGAGTTAATCAATGTGAATGAGCCTCTGATCACCACATCTGTGCTCTAGCAGAGAAATCCCTAAGTCCTGGCATGTTAGTGGGTCCTGAGGACAGGAGCTGAGAACCACTGCTCTAGGGGATGAATAACAATTCCCTTTGATTTAAAGTTGTCTTTTAAATCCTTAAATAATAGAGAGGTCTAATGCATTGGAGATCTCTCTAGCATTCAAGGGGTTAAAACTCTACTTAAATCAATAGGAAGTTGGAGAATCTGTATGTGTCTTCTAAGACATATTTGGTTTGTTCCGTTTCTTCAGTACATCAACCTAATAGGAGCGGTTCGGTGGCATACCAGCTGTACCATGGGGGATGAAATTAACATTACCATTGATTTATATCAGGACTTTAACTCCTTGAATGCTAGAGAGGTATCCAACACACTATGTCTGAGACCTCCGTAGAACTCAAGGGATTAAAAACCCAATTTAAATTAATGAAAATCGGAGGGATGTTTACTTGCTCCCTACGGTGCAGCTGGTTGACCCCGGTAAATCACTGTATGCATGGATATTTTTTATGGTACCATTGAGTAGATATAATTGTTACATCTCACTTTAAAGGGATAGTAATGTTTCATAATAAAAGCAGCTCTAATTAATCATCATAGTATTTGGACTTTGGAGAGTGTTATTTCAATTCTGTCAGAGTTGTAGTTCCAGAGTAATTCAATGATAAAGTCTCCCCCTCTCGCCCCTTTTACTGATGTCACACTGATTAGCCACAGCAGAAGGGAGGTGCCCAGGTAGACTGCAGAGAGGGACAATCTTCAATTAAGATAAGGGAAAAACCTGAAAAGCTTGTCAAGGGGGGCAGGGCTTTCATTGTTTTCATAGGAATAAGAGTGTCCCCTTCTGTTATCTGTCTATGGACTGCATTCCACATCTGAGAAGAGATGGCTTGCACTAGGTAAAAGGGGCGGGAGGGGGAAACTTTGCTTGTGAATATCTCATAAACCATAAAGGTTTGAGAGATAAGACTTACATCATTCTTCGTGTTTTTTTAATGCCTACAAAATAAAATAAAGTTAAAACGAAGTATTACTATCCCTTTAATAGAAGTTGAAATGGGGGCAATAGAATATAATTACATGGGTGTTTAGTTCAGCAATATAAAGATAACACAGGGAGAAAAAAAATATCCTTCCCTATAGTCATGGCTGCATTTCCCAGTAGGCAGAGTAGTCAACCAGATTTTGAGGGGAACTCAATGGAGATGGCTACACCCACTTTACTGAGTTGTGGGGGGTGGTCAGCAGAATTCCAGTGTTCCTGCATCAGAGATCAAGCCCTGGTTTATGATAGCTGGTTTATGTGACAATACCAAGGATCATCCTGCCACTCACCCTAAATGCCAATGGTTCCTGTTTGTCTGCACCAGATTCGGCTCTCCTCAGTCATCTAGAACACGGATACTTGTAGGCAGTTCAAGTTTGAACTGATCATTTTTGAATAAAACACCACTCAGCAGTAGAAATACCCTTGTTTTACTCAGGAGGATAAGCAGTCCCCCCATCCATTCAATAAAATCACTCCAGTACACTAGTAAAGTCTTTTTTCATGCTCCCAGAATCCTGTGCATCATATTAATTAACAGAGATTCCATAGTATCTTCTTAATTAAAAGATAGTCCAATTATCTTTTTCTTTTCATTCATCAAGAATCCATAAAACCTTCATTCATTAAAGAATCAGTTGTACTTTCTTTTCTTTGACCAAGAACCCAGAGCACCTTCTTCTTAAAGGGATACGAATGTTTCATAATAAAAGCAGCTCTAATTAATCATCATAGTATTTGGACTTTGGAGAGTGTTATTTCAGTTCTGTCAGAGTTGTAGTTCAAGAGTAATTTATTGACAAAGTATCCCCCTCCCGCCCCATTTAGTGATGTAACACTGTTCAGCCAGATCAGAAGGGAGGTGCCCAGGTAGACTGCAGAGAGGGACAATCTTCAATTAAGATAAGGGAAAAACCTGAAAAGCTTGTCAAGGGGGGCAGGGCTTTCATTGTCCTCATGGGAAGAAGATTGTCCCCTTCTGTTATCTGTCTGGTCTATGGACTGCATTCCACATCTGAGAAGAGATGGCTCACACTAGGTTAAAGGAGGTGGGAGGGGAAACTTTGCTTGTGAATATCTCTCAAACCATAAAGGTTTGAGAGATAAGACTTATATCGTTCTTCATGTTTTTTTTAATGCCTACAAAATAAAATAAAGATAAAACAAAGTATTACTATCCCTTTAAGAGGGGTGCTCAGTGCATTGTGAAGCAATGAGATAGGCATCTCTCTGGCATACAAAGCATTAAATGAGCAGTAAGTTGTATGAAAAAATATGTCTTGTAGGGCTTTACCCACTGAATAACCAAAGGTGCTCTCAATGCTGGCAGGCACATCTTTCAAGAGTTATTATGGTTTAAACAATTTTTTTTTAAGTTTCCAGGAGGTAATGAAGCTGGTACTCACTTCCTGATCATTTGATCTACTATAACATAGTAACTTTGTTGATGAGGCTGAAAAAAGAAATGCACCCATCAAATCCAGCCCATGACAAATCACACCTGTTGATCCAGAGGAAGGAAAAAAAACACTGATGCCATTTCCAATTAGGCCCCAAGTGGGAAAAAATTCATTCCTGACTCCAAATGGCAGTCAGATAGTTCTCTTGACACCCTTGTTTCATATAAAAGGAAAAGCCCTATAACATACATGTTTTCATTAAAAAAAAGAGTTTACTTCTCCTTTAATTCACCAAAAATCATATATACATTCTCCATTTACCAAATATCCCAAGTACATTTTTCGCTGGAACACCAGAGGAGTTTCTAGGCTCCCTAAAGACTCTAAACTTGTGTTAACTGAATGCATTGTTAGTGAACCATACAGTCCAAATGCACCATTTTACCAAGAATTATATTCACCTTCTAGTTAAATTAATATTAATGTTTTACAATAAAAGCAGCTCCAATAAATCTTCATAGTATTTGGGCCATAGAGAGTGTTATTTCAATACTGTCAGAGTTGTAGTTCAAGGGACAATCTTCTTACTGTGAGCATAAGGAAAACCCTGCCCCCCCCCCCCAACAGGTTTCTCCTTATGGTCACTGAAGATTGTCCCTCTCTGCAATCCATCCGGACAGTCTTGCTGCTCTGTGGTGAGCAGTGTTACATCAGTAAAAGGGGCAGGAGGGGGATACTCTATCATTCAATTACTCTTGACCTACAACTCTGACAGTATTCAAATAAGACTCTCCAGGACCCAAATACTATGAAGATTAATTGGAGCTGCTTTCATTGTGAAACATTACTATCCCTTTAAGTGCTGGAATCCATTGCAGGTGATAAATATCATAATTTTTTTAAGCAGAACTTTCACCAGATTAACAAAGCACCGCAAATGATAATTAAATTCGTGATATGCACAAACTTAGTTTTATTTTCAAGAATAATTGCTGCATTAATGAAAATAGAACCTTTTAAGCAGACACGCAGCAGGTAACAGCGCAGATATCTTGCAGAGCCGGCATCTCTGCCTCTGCGCTGTCCGTCCCCTTCAACTCCACATTGGTGACTTGGAAGCCTTTGTGCCGAAATGCACCAGAAGGGACTGACAGCGCAAGCACAGAGAGCAAGATCCCAGTCGGTGCCTGCCTGCATAAAAGGTTGTATTTTTCGTTAATGCAGCAATTATTATTATATTCTTTGTATCTTCACCAGGAATCAAATGCACCATTTACCAGTAACCCTTTGTACCTTTTCATGCACTAAGAATCCCATGCACCGTCTTTATCCATCAAGAATCTCAGGCATCTTTTCACAGACATGCCTTTCCTTCATACTGCCATGATCCCACACTCCCCTCTCATAAATCCACAATCCCCACACCCCTCTATTTCATTCCTCCACAATCCCACACATCATTCCTCTTTATGCCACCAAATCTCCCTAGTACAAACAGAAGATTGAAAAATAACACTCACTGTACCCATTTGTTTAAATGCCACTTGCTATGATTGAATAACTGATGATGTGTTATTCTGTGTCTATTCTGTGTTTATTGCACCCATAACCTATTTGTTGTCTGAGCCAACAGATATAGATCAGCAAATACGTGTTAACATGTGCTGCAGGCACATCAGTCAGTGGAGGGTTAAATGGAATGCTTTCATTTCCTACATTTGGTTGTAGGGATTTTTTGTCCTCTGTATTTCATTAGCAGAGCTTTCCCCAGGGGGTATCTGAGGGGCCAGCCAGCCTACCAGCTTAATACAAGGTCACTGATTCCTCTAACCCCCCCTGACCTTTGAAAGTAACCATGATGTATGGAGACAGCAGAGAGGGGAACAGAGCGGATGGGGGGAGGGGTGAAGGGCCAAGTGCGGGGGGGGGGGGGGGAGGAGCAGATGGGTTTATTTAGGCACTGTGAATGTATCGCAAAGGGAATTGCACTAAATTGATTTGGATTTATTTTAACCCCTTGATGCTAGAGAGGTCACAGACACATTGTGTAGCAAATTATTGGAGTCCTCTACAAACCAAGGCGTTAATGGGAAATTTAAATATTTTGTATAAATGAAAAATCACTTAAAAAATATACAGAGGGTTAAATGTAAATAAACCAATATATTCACAGTCATGCCACTGCCACTGTATAGTGAGCACCCCTCTGGCACTCAAAGGTTACACTGCAGTGACAAAATCTCCATCTATTTCTATATACCATGTTAATATTGCCCTCTAACCCCCATTCCGCTAATACAGTACAAAACATTAACCCTTTGAGTGCCAGAGGGGTACGCAACACATTGCTCTGGTACTCAAAGGATTAAGTAACCCATTTGACCCATTCATGCTTTGTCATGAAGAAAAAAACTGTAAATAAAAAACATAAAAATTAAATTATGACAATTCTGAACTGATCTCAAGTACTAGAGAGGTCTCCAACATATTAATCTGAAAGACCCAAATTCTATCTATAAAAACGTGGGCAATGGTGGAAATGGGAAAATAAATGGGCATATCTGGGAATTCTCCAGATCTGCCCGGAAACTCCAATTTTTAAGTTACATACCAGGTCTCCGGGGCAGAGGCTGATTGGCTGTGGTGAGTTTCCTGAGAAACTCTGCCCACTTCTCCTCCCATAAAGATGACTGATTTTAAGAAGATAAAGTGAATTTATCTATCTGCTTTGGATTCAAACATCGTGAATTGTGCATTTACAAGTCTACATTTGATGCGCTACGAGGCAAAGGGAAGCCTTCATATTTGCACGTTTCTTTGATGTTTTTGATGTTTTGGATGATCTCTGTTGTTTGGTATATTTATGTGAAGAGAGAGAGCCTTTAACATATATTGTGTATAGTGAAGGGAGCCGCTGAATTTTGCTCAAGTGTGGAGTTGTGTATGTTTTCCCAGCAGAGCTCGTTTGCCAAGGATTGGCGCTTCAGCTGTCAAAGAGTATGTTGATGCATTGAATATATATGTGTGATTTCCATTTTCTGAAGCAATAATAATTACAAAGGGCCATTAAAGTGGTTGATTTTGAAGAATATAGGACAGTACTATGATTTTGGATGAGAAACATTATAATCCATAAAAAAGTCTTTCTTAATGAAATATTGATATCATACACCAGATTAAGATGGAAGAAGTGTACAGCAGAAACCAGAGTGGGGGCAAGTAGAAGTGTTGGAGCAATGAGGGATCTTACAACATGGAAACAAAATGTTGACAAATTGTTTGATGAGACTACACTGATTGAAGAGCATGGTGAGATGAAAGATCTGTTAATATTATTTCAAGAGCTTGAGATGTTGATGGAGAAAGAAACCAAGATTTGGTGGGAAGTAACAACCCTACAACAATATCTAAAAGTGGAGAGAATCCCAAGAGGCCTAAGGATTAAGAAAATACCTACTTTTTTCCTTGAGGATTTGAGTTTTCAAGAGTGATGGAATGAGGCTTAGACGACCTGATCAAATGTTTTGATGAGATTAATTGTGGAGTATAAAGAAAAGATGTTACAACAGGTACAGGATCTGATTAAAGGCAAGCAGGTCCTAATTATGGAACAAAAAAATCATGTTGACTTTGAGAAATTGGAAAATAAGCTGTCATCATATTTAGATAAATTGGAGAAATCAGTGATGGAAATTAAACAGAAGAAATTCTATAGAGACAAAGAAGACTACGAGAAAGGAAATGTTTATAAGTGGAAGCGAGAATATTATAATAGAAGAAATAAATCCATTTTGAAATCTCCAAAACGAGTGAGCTTCACAAGTACCGATTTAGAAGATTTAAGTCAAATAGTGACAAATGAGATTGATTCATCGACACAAATGGAGTTAACAACAAGCCCAGTTCCTTTTTTGTCTCCAGGAAGGGAAGACAAGGCAATAAGAATGTTCACATTGGAGGACAACAATCAGTCAAATGAAACAGAGAATAACATCATCCAGATCACGGCTAGCAAAAGAAAAATAAAGCATATTAGAAGAGGAGAAACATACAGAATTAAAACATGGAAGAAAGAAACAGAATTCAAAAAGAAGGAGAAAAAGAAGCCCATGCAGCAATCAATTTATCGTCATATAGTCTGAAAGAAGAGGAAGTAAAAGTTCATGGAGAAAGGCTTGAACTTTGTACCCTCCCAACATTTTGATCTTTTTGAAACTATGATTGATGTGAGCAGATTTATAAGGAAAATAACTTTGAAGAAATTATTTTTTGATTCTTACAATTTAGATTCTGTTGATACATCTGTAACAGAAATCAGTGAAAATAAAAGACCAAATGATGACATCCTTATGTCCTTTAAAGATCATTGTTCTTTAATGGATTTGGTTAACATCAAACATGAAAACACATTTGTTTCCTCTGATGTGGTTTCGGTAACACATAAATGTCATTTTGAAAGTGTAAAGAGATCGGACTTTTATCCTGTAGGCTGTAGATGTGGAGTTTTGCACAATTTTCAAAAGTTAATTGAAAAAGATTTAAGAAAACTTAAAGAAAATGAAAAAGCCAAGATTTCCAATCTCCAGCAGAAGGAATATAAGGCTCTGATCTCCTTAAGCGATAAATAAATATTAATCAAAAGAGCGGATAAAGGAGGTGCAGTGGTAGTTTTAGATGCTGTTTATTATCAGAATGAGGCATTTCGTCAATTAACAGATAAAGATTCTTATGTATAATTAGCAACAGACCCGACTGGGACTTTTGTGTGCCTTCTGGGCTCTCTAGTGAACAAGGTGGTGTCTCTGGGTGTTCTTGATCGGAAGGAAGGTAATGTACTTCTAGTGGATCACCCAGTAGTACCAATATTTCACCATCTACCCAAAATTCATAAGTCACTGGAGAGCCCAGAGTGCAGACCAGTTGTGTCAGGAATAGGCTCTTTAAATGAGCCTATGGGGGAGTGGGTAGATTTCCATCTACAACCGCTAGTGCTGAGGCTGTTCAGCTATCTTAGAGACAGTACAGATGTGATGAAAAGGTTGGGTGGCATTGTGTGGTCTCCAGAATATTTATGAACTTCATGCAATGTCAAAGCTCTTTATTCATGTAAACCTTATCATCTGGGTGTAAAAGCTTTGGAATGTCACTTAAATAGATATAGTGCTTATAGTGCTGAAATGAGAGAGTTTCTGATAGAAGTGGTGGAATATCTGCTCACTCACAATTATTTTTTGTTTGATGTTGTTTATTATCTCCAAAGACTTTGGAGATGTAAACCCTTTTAGAGACTCTATTTTATTTTTTGTCCGCTATATTGACGATCTGTTAATAGTGTGGAAAGGCAATATGGAAGATATAGAGCTGTTTCTGTCTTATCTCAATGAGAATGATCCTAATTTACTTTTCACTGTTGAACATGACAAGTAAAAGATATCTTTCTTGGATTTGAGTTTGACAGGCAACTCTATGAATGAAAAAATAGAAATAGATATTTATAGAAAGAGCACAGAGAGAAATTGTCACGGAGTGACTAGGAAATTAACACACTGACAAGTACAGATGAACTTAATATAAAACTTTATTATTATTCTCACTTTACACTGCATCCCTGGGTAAACTAATAAACTCTTTTGGGTTTCACCATCATCTCTATGCTGATGACACTCAAATCTATCTTTCCTCCCCTGACCTCTCCCCCTCCCTCCTGTCCCAGGTATCTAACTGTCTGTCCGCTGTGTCTTCCTGGATGTCCTCCCATCAACTCAAACTTAACCTTGACAAAACTGAACTAATTATCTTCCCTCCCTCTCCTAACAGTCCTACTCCAGATATCACCCTCACTGTCAACAACACTATCATCAAACCAACCCCTACAGCATGTTGCCTGGGGGTCACATTCGAGTCCGCCCTATCATTTATTCCTCACATCCAGTCAATCTCCAAATCATGCCGCCTCCACCTCCGCAACATCTCTAGAATCCGACCCTTCCTTAATGAAGATACCACTAAAATTCTAATCCAAACACTCATCATGTCCCGTCTTCACTACTGTAACTCACTACTAACTGGCCTTCCTCTTGCCCGCCTAACCCCACTACAGTCCATAATGAACTCAGCAGCACGACTAATCTACCTAACCAACCGCTTCTCCAACACCAGTCCCCTCTGCCAATCCCTACACTGGCTCCCATTAACACACAGAATTAAATTCAAAATCCTGGTGCTCACCTACAGAGCCCTTACTAACACCTCACCCCCCTATATCTCATCTCTCATTTCCAAATACACTCCCACTCGCCATCTTCGTTCTGCACAGGACCTTCTCCTCTCCACATCTCTCATTACAACCTCCCACTCCCGCCTACAGGATTTCTCCCGTGCTGCACCCAAGCTCTGGAATTCCCTCCCCCACCCCATCAGACTCTCCCCTAACCTTCAGATCTTCAGACGCTCCCTGAAAACTCACCTCTTCAGGGAAGCCTATCATCTACCTCCATAAATATTATCACCAAGAACCAACCATTCCCTGGACCACTGCACTCACTAGCACTTCTCACTCCCACCCACTGACTGGCAGCTCATGTGGCAGGAGGCACTTACACTAGTGTTGAGCGAGCGTGCTCGGCCGATGCTCGGATCGGCTCGAGCATCGCTCTGCTCGGCACATGGCGGTACTCGTCGAGTACCGCCATGTGCTCACCCGCCATGTTCGGGTGGCGGGGATCTGTGCCAGAAGAGGCACAGATCTGAAGACGCTCCGCTGGACCACCAGGGACTGGAGGTACGGGGGCATTGCGGAGATGAAGGGGGCATTGCGGAGATGAAGGGGGACATTGTGGAAGAGGGGCATAGCGGAGATGAAGGGGGATATTGTGGAAGAGGGGCATAGAGTCTATGCCCCTCTTCCACAATGTCCCCCTTCATCTCCGCTATGCCCCTCTTCCACAATGTCCCCCTTCATCTCCTCTATGCCCCTCTTCCACAATGTCCCCCTTCATCTCCGCTATGCCCCTCTTCCACAATGTCCCCCTTCATCTCCTCTATGGCATAGAGGAGATGAAGGGGGACATTGTGGAAGAGGGGCATAGCGGAGATGAAGGGGGACATTGTGGAAGAGGGGCATAGCGGAGATGAAGGGGGACATTGTGGAAGAGGGGCATAGCGGAGATGAAGGGGGCATAGCGGAGATGAAGGGGGACATTGCGGAGATGAAGGGGGCATTCGGAGATGAAGGGGGCATAGCGGAGATGAAGGGGGGCATTGACCAGGCACCCTCCCCTCATCAGAGCAGGGGGTGCCTGGTGTAATGCTCGTGTCGCCCCATTCATTTCAATGGGGCTCGGGTGCTCGGCCGAGCACTCGAGCCTCAGGGGGTGCTCGGTCAGAGCACCCGAGCATCGGGGTGCTCGCTCAACACTAACTTACACCCAATAGCACTTACACCTTCTGTGTCCTACCCACCTTCCTCTAGACTGTAAGCTCTCACGAGCAGGGCCCTCTGATCCTTCTGTTCGCCACATATGATTTGTACTATTTAATATCCCTGTATGTCTATCCCCTATTGTAAAGCGCTGCGGAATAAGTTGGCGCTATATAAATAAAGATTATTATTATTATTATTATAAGTACAATAAATGACAGGAGATAAGGTAACAGGCTGGTGGCAACAAATGACACAACAGTAGTATGGTAATGACACAAGTGGCAGTAGATGGTGGCACACCTTCACAAGGCCAGGAAGGAACTGTGGAGTCACTTTCCTCACCCTTCACAAGGCAGGTGGTCAGAAACGGAATGGCTCTGGGACTACACAGTAGATGTGAGGGCAGTGCAGAGCACTCCCATACACACAGTCGACAGAGATAAGGTGCAGACCAATATCCCGACAGGGTATACACTAGGCGGGTAGCCAGATGGAGGCTAGGCAAGGCAGCACAAACCAGTACGGCCACGGGAGGTCAGACACATGGAGTGACCGACAAGCAATGCTAACGGAAGTGAGCTCAAAGCGGAAGACACGGGCAGCACGGAAACCAAACCGAGGCATGGAATGGTAAAGGAGCGCAACAACGGAGAGTATACCAGGAGGTAGCCAAAGGTCAGAACTGGATCGGATAGTCAGACGTCGCCAGTGGTCGTAAAGTGGATACTTTGAGAATACAAGGAATAGAACGGGTTAAAATAGGTAGAAGAGGAGGAGATCTTGATGCTCTTCTACTAAAGCGAGAAGTATATTGGATGTTTACGCTTGATACCCGAAACCCTAAAGGATTCAATAGGGAGTATGATGTAATGAGCTACTTTTGACTTACATAATTTAGAGAGTTTTTTTATGTTTTGTGCAAAGAAAAGTCTGATTCTGTGACTAGACGTCATTTATTCGTTTTTATTGTAGACATATATATAGGGCATAATAATGCCCATTAGTGATAAAATAGATTACAATTTATATATGTCGCTCTACATTTTTTTCTAGGTTTCAAATAGACATTTGTGTATGTTGAAATAATTATTGTTCCCTTGTCACGGATCTCAAAGTATTCCAGTGTAATCGTTTTAATTTAAAAAAATATATATTTTTTCTTCTGTTTAAGAGAGAATATGTGTGAATTCTGACTCATGTATAATCAATAATAACTATCTCATCCATTTAGTATACAGTGTTGCTATGTATCTCTCATGATTACATTAATGGGAGGTAATTCTTTTCCTGTGCGTTGTAGAGTCGCTATGCCAGTTGATATGGTATGGGCATGTTGGTGTGACGAGCGCTGTGGCTCTACAATGCAAGAGGAATGGAATTTTGTAGCGTTGTTGAGAAGAGATAGAAATCAATTTGTTGCTACTTTAAGATATGATAAGCTTATGGGAGATATTTGTGTTCCCATTGATAATGAATATGAGCTATACATTTCAGCTGCAACATTGTTAATTTGGTATATCATGCTATGAATATAGGATAATGATTCTTCCTCTAGTCAAAGATCATTGCTTGGTCCTTCCCTTGTCTGTGTCTCAATGTATGTGTAATATATTTAAGAAGAAGCATTTTTTTTGTCGAAACATTATTTAGCTATTTCTAATGTGACAAGGTGAGTCGTTATGTTGAAGAAGAAACATTATGTTTTAAATATACTAGTGATTAACCTTGGAACAAGTGTCTTAGCTTACTGTGCAACTATTCACACTTTCATTCTGTTTTCAAGGGACATATTATAAGATACGTTTTATAATGGTGACTGAACTACATTTAAGGATGTTCTGTCCCAATATGAACAGTGTTATGAAAGTTGTGAAGACATTGCATTTAATTGATACGCGAGAACATTGTGACACGGTGCGAAGGATCCACGTATAGCTACAGGTGTATATTATTTAAGGGACTAATGACCTGGATCTTGATTGGAGGATTGTCCTCTCCCAGCGCTCTGTATTACTAAAGAGCCGATGAGGGAGCTCTGCAGCAACAGGTCTGTGCCGAAGAAGGCACAGACTTCACCATGTTGTTGCGGGTGCCAATTGGGGGGGGGTGTTATTGTTATCCCATTGACAGGTGCCCCTCTGTTGGGTGCGCCTGTAATCAGATGCCTACTCTGCCTTATTACAAATCCGGCCTTGACCTTTGTAATACATTGGAGACTTTGATAGCATTCAAGGAATTAAAAGCTCCATCTCAAAAAAAGGGGATTTGGGGACTATATATTTGCCCCCTATAGATCAGCTGGTTTGCCCCAGAATTGTTTCGATTTGACTTTATACATATGGCCTGATGTTCACATTCTCAGTGGATTTTTGGACATATCTCCCATTAGGCACAGCAGGAAACTGCCTAGGGGATCCAAGCTGTAAGGGCCATGCCCACTGTTGTGAGTTGTTGGAGTGGCCAGCAAAATCCCACACACCAATTCCTGGTCTATGATGGCCAGTTTATTTACTGCAGTAATGTCCAGTTTAAATACCAATCTTGCCATTTTATTTACCAGTTTATATATCCTTTTATTGGCTAGCTTTTTATGGATTTATTTTATGTATTTCATATTTAAGAGGTTTTATATTTGTTTGTTATATGCTAAGGGTTTGTTGGGGTGGCTCCATGCAAGGAATGTGTGAGTGTCTGTGTGGTGGTGGTGGGGGTTTGATAGGGGTATGGTGTATTTGACTAGGGACAGTTGAGATTTAAACCCTAATCTGAATGGGACCCAAAATCCCTAATAAAGGGTACACTGCTTCAGGAACGGTCATTCTTCTGGGTCTTCATTCTACACAGGGCTGGATTTTCCATAAGGCAGAGTAGGCATCTGCCTACAGGCACACCATACAGAAAGGCGTCTGCCATTGCAATCAATATATTTTATTTTTTTTTATTTATGTTTTTTAAGTGGCGTGGCATGCCGCTCTGCACCGCCTGCTGCACAGACCTTGCCTCACAGACCTGTAGCTGCTGAGCTCCCCCGGCTCTTTAGTAATGCAGAGAGCTGGGAGTCCCAGCTGTCTGCATTACTAAAGAGAAGACCCCGCAGGAGCTCTAGCAGCTACAGGTCTGTGCAGAAGCACAGATGTCTCCTGCCGCTGGACCACCAGGTAGGTAGGAAATGGAATGGGGGGAGAGAATGTGAGGCTTAATGCGGAGCTGATGGGGGGCAATGTAGAGCTGATGGGGGGCAATGTGAGGGCAATGTGGAGTTGATGGGGGGCAATGTAGAGCTGATGGGGGCCATGTGGAGCTGATGGGTGCAATGTTGAGATGATGGGGCAATATGAGGGCAATGTGGAGCTGATGGGGGCAATGTAGAGCTGATGGGGGCAATGTGAGGGCAATATGGAGTTGAGGGGGCAATGTTGAGATGATGGGGCAATATGAGGGCAAGGTGGAGCTGATGAGGGCAATATGGAGTTGATGGGGGCAATGTTGAGATGATGGGGAAATGTGAGGGCAATATGGAGATTTGGAGCATTGTGGAGATGGCCAATGGGGGGGGCGCTTCAGATTTCTGTGCCTACAGGCTCCTGAGATGTAAATCCAGCCCTGATTCTACAACCTCAGCTGTCTGAAGAAAACCTAAATTATTTTTTTGGTCAGACAGTTCAGCAACTTACATGGCCTCCATATACAGATGTGAATTTCTATCTCAATTAAATAAAGCGTCTTTACTTATTTATTTATTTTAACTTTAACTTTAATTGGAACTCTGAATTAATAAGCTAATCAGTCATCGATTATTACTGCCTGACTAGGAGGAGAAAGTAAGTACTTATAATAATGCAGCCCTTGATGTTTCTCTGTCTAATAGAAAATGTAGTTTGCAGGGGTTTGCATTCCCTTTAGGCACTCAGAGGGCTTAAACGCTTTCTCAGTCAGTTGGATAACTCCAGTAGTAGGATAAGTATAAAACATACACCATAGTACAAAAAAGTTCCAACAAGTGGTGCTTCCCAAGAGATGTAAGACGCACAAAGTACAACATTTGCTGTACAAAAAAGGGGTGCTGGAATAACAAATCTCTGGTTTAGAGCACACCTATATTATTTATTACATGTAGATTAACACCTGCACCTGTATCATAGGGGAAAACACTCTTCACCTGTATATGCCATATCTTTACAGGAATCCCTTATCTGTAAAATTTACCTCTCACCTACACCTGCATTACCATATGTACCTCTCACCTACACCGGCATTATCCTAATAAGTACCTCTCACCTACACCTGCATTACTATATCATGTACCTCTCACCTACACCTGCATTATCCTAACAAGTACCTCTCACCTACACCTGCATTACCATATCATGTACCTCTCACCTACACCTGCATTATCCTAACAAGTACCTCTCACCTACACCGGCATTATCCTAACAAGTACCTCTCACCTACACCTGCATTACCATATCATGTACCTCTCACCTACACCTGCATTATCCTAACAAGTACCTCTCACCTACACCGGCATTATCCTAACAAGTACCTCTCACCTACACCTGCATTACCATATCATGTACCTCTCACCTTCACCAGTATTATCCTAACAAGTACCTCTCACCTACACCAGCATTATCCTAACAAGTACCTCTCACCTACACCTGCATTACCATATCATGTACCTCTCACCTTCACCAGCATTATCCTAACAAGTACCTCTCACCTACACCAGCATTATCCTAACAAGTACCTCTCACCTACATCTGCATTACTATATCATGTACCTCTCACCTACACCGGCATTATCCTAACTTGTAGCAATCACCTACACCTGCATTACCATAACATAAAGCAAGAAAGAAACCTGACAGTGCCAACTCACCATAATATATCCATATAGTAATATAATTTTTATGTGAATATAAAGATTAAGTATATAGACAACAGCAGAGAATGAGAGGGTTCTTCAGTCCCCCAAATCTCAGGCATAGACCCAAAGTGAAAAGAGACAGAAAAAGACAAACCTGCACTCGTCTATATAAAATTAAATATGTGCTCTGTAATGTGCATATATAATATTTCTTAGAAAAT
Source organism: Rhinophrynus dorsalis (assembly GCA_037306005.1). NCBI lineage: Eukaryota > Metazoa > Chordata > Amphibia > Anura > Rhinophrynidae > Rhinophrynus > Rhinophrynus dorsalis. The sequence continues at coordinate 448,174,248 of CM074721.1, forward strand.
AAGTGATATTTTAGTATTCACAAATTGGCCAAGTCGTGGGTAAGATTGCCACTGCACCAAGGTATCTCACTTGCGGCAAGTTCTACTCTAATACAACTGAAATAAACCATATCTAAATGTACAATTCCCTGAAGATATGTTATAAGAAAAGCATTGGAGGGGGACCCTTTAAATACTTTCTTTGCAATGCTTGTGGTGCAATTAAAAATAGAAGACATACAATATAAAAACATATAGAAGACATACAATAATAAACCATCTCAACTACACCTGTTACTGTAATATGCACCTATACTTGTATTACTGAAACATTTATCTCACCTACACTTGTATTACTATAACATGTACCTTTCACCTACACCTGCAATGCTGTAGCACATACCTTGCACATACACCTGCATTATCCTAACATGTACCTCTCACTTACACCTGCATTACCATAACATGTACTGCTCACCTATATCTGCATTACCATAACATGTACCTTTCTACTACACCTGCATGTCATAAGGAGAGAGTATGATCCCTAAATAAACAAAGACACAACTCTTGGGGATAAACAGGCCACATCTTTATTTAAATATTTTAAATCACATTATTATTATTATTCAGCCATAACAGAAATTAATAATTAACTGACATTCCTTGCCAATCCACATTCCTTGAAACCAAGCATGACCAAATTTCCCAGGCTCATGTAATCCCAACATTCTTCAGCACTTACAGCTGAACCCAGCATTCTTCAGCACTTACAGCTGACACCCAAGGAATTTCCTCATGGGCCATCCACCTTAGCTTCAATGGGTAACTTCACCACCAGCGACCTAAGTTTGGTGCAATTCCCAAAGGGCTTCCACCCGCGGATAAATCCACATAACTTTAGCATATAAGTTATCGATCTCTGCAAACTAGGCAAGGACTACCCACCTGCTTTGACAAACAAGCAAACACCACAAAAACACATTAACCTAGGGAGAGGGGGAGGGAGGGATGCTTCTCCTATGCCCTCTCTTCTGCTAACTGCAGTGCACTTCTGGCTACTAACCCTAATACACCTTTTCCATTACACACTTCCTGCTTACCTATACCTGCATTATACTAACACGTAACTCTCAACTACACCTGCATTATACTAACATGTAACTCTCACCTACACCTGCATTACCATAACATGTACCTCTCACCTACTCCTGCATTATCCTAATGTATCTCTCACCTACACCTGCATTATACTAACACATAACTCTCGCCTACACCTGCATTACCATAACATGTACCTCTCACCTACTCCTGCATTATCCTAATGTATCTCTCACCTACACCTGCATTATACTAACACGTAACTCTCGCCTACACCTGCATTACCATAACATGTACCTCTCACCTACTCCTGCATTATTCTAATGAATCTCTCACCTACACCTGCATTATACTAACATGTAACTCTCGCCTACACCTGCATTACCATAACATGTACCTCTCACCTACTCCTGCATTATCCTAATGTATCTCTCACCTACACCCGCATTATCATAACATACCTCTCACCTACACCTGTATTACTGTAATATTCACTGCTCACCTATACCTGTTACTGTGACACCTTTATTACTGTAACATTTACCTCACCTACACTTGTATTAGTATAACATATACCCCTCACCTACACTTGTATTACTATAACATGTACCCATCACCTACTCTTGTATTACTATAACATGTACCGCTCACCTACTCATGTATTACTATAACATGTACCTCTCACCTACACTTGTATTACTGTAACATGTACCCCTCACCTGCACTTGTATTACTATAACATGTACCTCTCACCTACACTTGAATTACTGTAACATGTACTCCTCACGCACACTTCTATTACAGTAACATGTACCCATCACCTACACCTGTATTACTGTAACATGTACCTCTCACCTACACCTGTATTACTATAACATGTACCCCTCACCTACACTTGTGTTACTGTAACATGTACCCCTCACACACACTTCTATTACAGTAACATGTACCCCTCACCTACACTTGTATTAATATAACATGTACCCCTCACCTATACTTGTGTTACTATAACATGTACCCCTCACCTACACTTGTATTACTATAACATGTACCCCTCACCTACACTTGTGTTACTGTAACATGTACCCCTTACACACACTTCTATTACAGTAACATGTACCCATCACCTACTCTTGTATTACTATAACACGTATCCCTCACCTACACTTGTATTACTGTAACATGTAATCATCACCTACATTGTGTTACTGTAACATGTGCCCCTCACACACACTTCTATTACAGTAACATGTACCCCTCACTTACACTTGCATTACTGTAACATGTACCCATCACCTACACTTGTGTTACTGTAACATGTACCCCTCACACACACTTCTATTACAGTAACATGTAACCATCACCTACTCTTGTATTACTATAACATGTACCTCTCACCTACACTTGTATTACTGTAACATGTACCCATCACCTACACCTGTATTACTATAACATGTACCCCTCGCCTACACTTGTGTTACTGTAACATGTACCCATCACCTACACTTGTGTTACTGTAACATGTATCCCTCACACACACTTCTATTACAGTAACATGTACCCCTCACCTACACTTGTATTACTATAACATGTACCCCTCACCTATACTTGTGTTACTGTAACATGTGCCCCTCACACACACTTCTATTACAGTAACATGTACCCCTCACTTACACTTGCATTACTGTAACATGTACCCATCACCTACACTTGTGTTACTGTAACATGTACCCCTCACACACACTTCTATTACAGTAACATGTACCCATCACCTACTCTTGTATTACTATAACATGTACGTCTCACCTACACTTGTATTACTGTAACATGTACCCATCACCTACACCTGTATTACTATAACATGTACCCCTCGCCTACACTTGTGTTACTGTAACATGTACCCATCACCTACACTTGTGTTACTGTAACATGTACCCCTCACACACACTTCTATTACAGTAACATGTACCCCTCACCTACACTTGTATTACTATAACATGTACCCCTCACCTATTCTTGTGTTACTATAACATGTACCCCTCACACACACTTCTATTACAGTAACATGTACCCCTCACCTACACTTGTATTACTATAACATGTACCCCTCACCTATACTTGTGTTACTGTAACATGTACCCCTCACACACACTTCTATTACAGTAACATGTACCCCTCACCTACACTTGTATTACTATAACATGTACCCCTCACCTACACTTGTGTTACTGTAACATGTACCCCTCACACACACTTCTATTACAGTAACATGTACCCATCACCTACTCTTGTATTACTATAACACGTATCCCTCACCTACACCTGTATTACTGTAACATGTACTCATCACCTAAATTGTGTTACTGTAACATGTGCCCCTCACACACACTTCTATTACAGTAACATGTACTCCTCACTTACACTTGCATTACTGTAACATGTACCCATCACCTACACTTGTGTTACTGTAACATGTACCCCTCACACACACTTCTATTACAGTAACATGTACCCCTCACCTACACTTGTATTAATATAACATGTACCCCTCACCTATACTTGTGTTACTGTAACATGTACCCCTCACACACACTTCTATTACAGTAACATGTACCCCTCACCTACACTTGTATTACTATAACACGTACCCCTCACCTACACTTGTATTAATATAACATGTACCCCTCACCTATACTTGTGTTACTGTAACATGTACTCCTCACACACACTTCTATTACAGTAACATGTACCCATCACCTACACCTGTATTACTGTAACATGTACCTCTCACCTACACTTGTACTACTGTAACATGTACCCATCACACACATTTGTATTACTGTAACATGTACCCCTCACACACACTTGTATTCCTGTAACATGTACCCATCACACACATTTGTATTACTGTAACATGTACCCCTCACACACACTTGTATTCCTGTAACATGTACCCATCGCCTACACTTGTATTACTGTGACATGTACCTCTCACCCACACTGGTATTACTGTATCATGTACCTCTCACACACACTTGTATTACTGTAATATGTACCGATCACCTACACTTGTATTACTGTAACATGTACCTCTCACCCACATTGGTATTACTGTAACCTGTACCTCTCACACACAAGTGTATTACTGTACCATGTATCTCTCACACACACACACACATTACTGTAACCGGTACCTTTCACCTACCCCTGTTTTCAGAAGTGGACAAAAACTTAGGAGCCAAGCACATTTTTTTAGAAGCCCACAGAAAAACTGTATTTTGTCAATGTTTTGTTTCATATTTGGACTTATTTCTGAAATTTTGATTGAATAAAATTCACTTTATTTGCCCTATTCAAGTCCCACACTTGTATCCATTTAAGAATCAGAGGAGTGAGCAATGTATTGTAAGGCAATGTATTGTCCTTAATAGGTTAGCATTAGCTTTCAGACCAACAGTGGGGCATGTTTGAATGTCACTCTTGTTCACATCCAAAGACTCAACGTTACACTCTCCTAGTATAATCAATCACAAACTCACACACGCACTTACAGGGGTTGTGTCCAGCACACACAGACAAGGGGCCTTAGGCACAAAAGAAACATGGAACAATTCTGGTGTAAACTATCTGCACCACAGGGGACAAAATGCTCATATCTCCCAGTCATGTAACTGGGCTTTTAACTTGTTGAATGCAAGAGGGGTATTCAACTGTCTAGCATTCGAGGGGTTAAAATACCAATTTCAATCATCTAGTTTTACTTTTTCCCATAGTGCAGTTTGATTGCTCGAGAATTGCTCTATTTAACCTTTTGAGTGCCAGAGGGGTACATCAGCTTCTGTATGTGAGGATAAATGGAGGGAATTTTCTCAACCATTTACCTCTAATATCAAGCAAGGGCAACATGGCCCTTCACCCGTTATGGGACTATTCTCCCATCAACCTCAGCCTGTCAATATATAACAGAGGATGATGGGAGTTGAATGGAGGACCACAGTGTCCCAGGGTGCAGAGCTGCTATTTGTATGCCCTTACCAGAGTGCTCCAATTAAAGAGGCTCCTCCATGACGATTTGCTCATACTACACTAGAGAAGAGTCTGCACATGTGATCTTCTGCCTCACTCTGATTAGCTCTGAAGAAGAGTACATGTGAGGTCTCACTGTTAACTTAGAAGGAACAAAGCACTGTGATGAAGCCTTTGTAATGGAATAATAAGACAGACAGCTCTGCACCCTCTCACTTATTGATTTCTTGTGTCTCCAATACAAATACACTGCAGTGCTGAGATGAGATAACAGTGCAGTGCTTAGTGCAGTCACGCTGATCTCAGTTCCAGATTGCACTGCATCGGAACCAAAGAGAAAAATCAGTAAATTATGTGGTGCCCTCACTGGCAAATGTGGATATAGTGTGTGTGTTCCTCCCTCCCTCCACTGGTGTTACTGTAACCCGCACTGGTCAATGTCAATAATGACACCGAGGGACACAAGGAAGAAGGTAACAATCATTTTCCAGTCCCTGCCTGTAATACTGTAATATGCACAGCTCAATTGCTCCTAAATTATTGTAAAATGCTCCTCTCACACCTGTATTATTGTAACAAGTATCTCTCTCCTATACCTGTTATGGTAAAATGCACCTCTCACACATCTATTGCTATAACACATACCCCCACCTATACCTGTATTACTATAACATACCCCTCACCTATACCTGTATTACTATAACACATATCTCTCACCTATACCCGTATTACTATAACATACCCTCACCTATACCTGTGTTACTGTAACACATACCACTCACCTATACCTGTATTATTATAACACATACCTCTCACCTATGCCTGTATTATTATAACACATACCCCTCACCTACACTTGTACTACTGTAAGATGAACTTCTCACCTACACGTATAATCATCTAACATGCACCTCTCACCTGTAACTGCAACATCTACCTCTCACCTACACCTGTATTACTGTAACATGTACCTCTCACCTACACCTGTATTACTATAACTGTATGTCTCACCTACCTATTATTTTAACGTGTACTTCTCACCTTCACTTGCTTTGCTGTATCATGCACCTCTCACCTACATCTGTATTACTGTAACATGCACCTCTCATCTATACCAGCATTACTGTAACATGTACCTCTCACCTACACCTGTATTATTGTAGCATCCACCTCTTTCCTATAACTGTGTTATTGTTACATATAACTGTCTCCCACACCTGTATTACTGTAACATGCACCTCTCTCCTACACCTGTATTACTGTAACACGCACCTCTCACCTACTCCCATACTATTGTAGCATGCACCTCTTACCTATAACTGTGTTATTGTTACATATAACTCCCTCCTACACCTGTATTACTGTAACATGCACCTCACTCCTACACCTATTAATGTAACATGCACCTCTCACCTACACCTCTATTACAGTAACTTGTACCTCTCACCCACACCTGCATTATTGAAACGTGTACCTCTCACCTACACAAATATACTATGAAACACTTGAACAGTCTATTCTTACGCGTTTCACATGCATACAAGCCTCCTCCACCAGAAGATGAAGCCTCTAATGAAGGAGGCTTGTAAGCCACTGAAACGTGTAAGTAGGCTGACGTAATGATTGTATGTAAGTCATCTGACTCTTAATTTTATGCTTTCAATGCTCACTTCTTAAATTATCTTCAGGTGTTTCACCCTATATTATTAGATGTTGGGTGTCCACGTGCTGCAATGTTGATAATGGCCTTTGAATAATCCTACAAACAAGGGAGACCCATCTGCCCCAGGTTCCAATAGGTTCTAGATATTCCTTTGAAAACATTTATGTGATGGGGGCACAACCAATGTCTGGACCAGGGCCCTCCAATGACTAGATATGCCACTGCATGTATACCTGTATTACTGTAAACATGTACCTATCAGCTACACCTTTATTACACCCTTATATGTGGCTACAGTATTCATGCATGAAAGATAACCTACATACGCACAAACTCTTCACCCCATTTTTTTTTTTTAAATCAGTATCTGTTTTTCTTCAGAAGAAATAAAAAGCCAGCAGCATGATTTATTTACTGCTAATGGGAAGCCTATCATTTCTGTTTTTGATTAGAAAGTTGGCTGAGCCCCTCCATGTGACTGGAGCAGTCTGAGATAAAAGACATTTGTCAGGTACTAAATGGCAAAACTGCATAAAACATCTAACTCAACCAGCAGAGGAGACCATAATTCACAAGTCACCCTGGGCAACAGAGGAAGAGAATTAACCTCGTTGAAGCTGGAAACATATTAAAATGCGCTGGAGATATTTATAGCATCTAAGGGGTTAAATAGGCCTCTCCAACCAAAAACCAAACATGATCTTTCTGGACAAAGCCCCAGAAAACCACACAGAATCAGATGGAAGTCCTGCTCGTTACAATGTATCGCTTTCACAGATGGATGGACCTGTGTGAGTGGAAGACAGAAGGCAACACATTTTGACAAAAAACTAGAGAATGAGAACTGACATATTTCTTCTCCTGTAACATCTAAGCTAAGACATTACCTGTTAAGGTACCACGAACAGAGTCATACTGAGATGTTTCCACCTCTCTACATTTGCCAGATGTTTTAGGCAAAAGACTGAAATGTGACACAGTCTGATCTTTTTCATTAAAATCTTAATGTTAGGTGTCTCTCCCCCAGTAACAGTTGATGGGAATTAAATAGCACTGCAGAAAAACACAAAGGTAGATGACCTAAAAAGTATTTGGGGAAGATACACTAAAGGGTGACAAGGGGTCAGGATTGAGGTGTAAAGAAGAATTTGTATCGATGGCATATCGGCAATATGCACTGAGATGACACCTCCATCATATCCCTCTGAATCCACTACAATCCACCATGCCTTTGACAAGTTTATGAGTTTCATATGCAAAATACTGGTCAGAGATGCTCAGCTAGGAACGAGCCTGACAGAATTGAGCAGGCTTTATAGGAATGGTGTCCTACAGGGTGAATTAGCTTTAACTCATTAGTGTCCTTCACATGGGTAACTACTGCCTTGTGTGATCACACCAAAGTAGGCCCGGACTGGGACAAAAAATAGGCCCGGGCATTTAAGGCTGAGCAGCCCATTTTTATTTTTTGAGCAGCCCATTGGGGGGGGGGGGGTGACGGGCGTTTGTTATTTTTTTTTTAAATGACTGGACCTGCCCCGGACCCAGGGCCGGTGCAAGATTTTTGGTATATACAGGCGAAGGTGCATTTTGATGCCCCCACCCTCCTCTGACCCGGACACAATCCTATGCCCCCCCCTTGCCACAATCCCCTGGCCCTGCCCACATAATCACCTCCACACTCTGCCCACCCCATCCTCCTCCCCTCCACACTGCCCACACTGTCCATCTCCACAATGCCCCCTTCATCTCCACGTTGCCCCTTTTACAATGCCCCCTTCATCTCCACAATGCCCCATTCATCTCCACATTGCCCCTTCCACAATGCCCCTTCATCTCCACATTGCCTCTTCCACAATGCCCCTTCATCTCCACATTGCCCCTTCCACAATGCCCCCTTATCTCCACATTGCCCCTTACACAATGCCCCTTCATCTCCACATTTCCCCTTCCACAATGCCCCCTTCATCTCCACATTGCCCCTTCCACAATGCCCCCTTCATCTCCACAATGCCCCTTACACAATGCCCCTTTCATCTCCACATTGCCCCTTACACAATTCCCCTTCATCTCCACATTGACCCTTCATCAATGCCCCATAAAGCCCCTTCATCTCCACATTGCCCCTTCCACAATTCCCCTTCATCAATGCCCCATAAAGCCCCTTCATTTCCACATTGCCCCTTGATCCCCTACCTTGAGTCCCTGGTAGTCTAGCGGTGTGCTATAGGAGAGATCTGTGCCTCCGTCGGCACAGAGCTGAAGCTCCCACGTGCGGTTCTCAGTAATACAGAGCGCTGGGAGATGATGTCATCTCCCAGTGCTCTGTATTGCTACAGAGCCTGGGTCACCAGACCGGCCCACCGGGCAAATGCCCGGTATGCCCGATGGCCAGTCCAGGCCTGCACCAAAGTCCAGAATGCTGCAACTTTACTGTGTTCCCTTGGGATTGCACGTGGCTGCTGCCGGCAGACCTTTGTGAAGTTTGCAATGTTCATCGCAACCTTGAATGAATGGTCAACCCACTTCATTATATATGTATGTGATTTTATTTATGTGATGCAACGCATGTACACAGTGCTTTACAGATATAGTAATAGTACAATACAAAAATTCAGGTCAGGGTTAGTACATTTGGCTAAAGTGTGATCATTGCATTATTAACAAGGGGAAAAGTTCAGCAAAGAGAATCATGCATTGGGTGGTTGACCCTACCCCAAAGAACTTACAATCTAATTAGTAATTGTAACAACATACAGAGGCAGTAGGAGGAGGATCATAAGTGCAAGTACAAGGCTTTAGTAAGGGAAATGCAGAATGATTTTGATGTGACTGCCAGTGTGCACAATGACAATATTGTTACTGAGATGCCTCTGTGAGCAGGTGGGTTTTTAGGAGATGCTTGATACTGACTGGGGCTCATATGGGTTGCCTATCAGACACCCTCTCTTACATACCGATCAACGGTGGAAAGCAGAAGAGATTTTGTCACCCATATGAAAGAAGCCTTAGGTCCCTTTTATGCAAGTGACTGTCAAGGTGTCCTATGGGGCATTTCCATACTTCCCAACTGTCCCTCTTTAGGAGGGATAGTCCTTCTTTTAGACCCAAATCCCTCTGTCCCTCTTTCACACACTGATGTCCCTCTTTTAGGAGATCAGATTGCATAGTGTGTGTATATAAGTGTATCATATTACTCTACAGCAATAAAACTCACATTATTGTTTTAGCCCCTTAACGACCGACCGTGCAGGCATTCGGCGGGCACTAAAGGACCACAGAGCTTTTTTTTTTTTTTTTTCTTTTTTCAATTCCGAACTCCCCGAACGGTGTGCAGTCTCAGGGAGAGCCCGGAATTCCATGACGGTCATAGTACGTCATGGGTCGTTAACTCAGATTGACCCATGACGTACTATGACCGTCAAGGGTCGTTAAGGGGTTAAACGTCAGTATATGTGTTTGTAAATTAGTGTGTGTAAATAAAATACTTTGGTCTAGTTATAAGTCATTTATTAGGTTACACAAGGAGGTGTCAATAGGTTATGAAATAGCCTGAAAATTAATCGGTAATGCCCTGCTCACCAGCCACACCCCCAGCAACCCCCCTAAAACACAAATGTCCCTCTTTGGAAATTTGAAATGTTGGGAGGTATGCATTTCACACAGGAACATGTACTGTAATTGTTGCTGAGAGACACAACATGCTTAACGTTTCCTTCAACCATACAATAATGCAGTTACAAGTATGGATTTCAAAAGAAATTGAAACTGAAATTCTACAGCTCTCGCAGGTAGATGAATTTATATTGACGGAATTGGATGCTGGGAGAACATTGCTACACTGCGGCCCTAAAAAAAAGCAACATTTTCAGTTACTACAAAAAAGTATCTACAAAAATGTTTTCTACAAGAGTAGCTTGTGTAAAAGAGCTCTTAGGAGAGAGCTCTCTACTGATCTCTGGGCAGCAGGTGATGGGTTAAATGGCAGATCTGCAATAACACACACACAACCCACATCTTAATTAGCTCTCTCTCTACTGCACCAAATATCATTTGTTTGTCCCAAAGGCAGCCTCTTCTCTCATTGTGCCTCTCCTGTGACCTGTGAAAATGAGTCAGTGAGTCCTGTCAAGGGTAAGAGCACAGTCCTGCTTCAAAAGTACATAAAGGGGCCCTCTGCACAAGCACAAAGCGAACCCATTAATCTTAAAGGCAGGGGGCTAATGGGGTGGATGAGGAATACTCCGCTGAACTGTGAAATCAGTCAACGCCTCATAACCAATAATGGAAATATGGATCCCCAAAAATACAGGAGAATTCTGCTCTAAAAGAAGGATTGACTGCTGCACGGTTTTACACTAATAGTAACTTTGTTTTGAATAAAGCACTGTGATTCTGGACTTTTATCCCCAGAGATAGCGGAGTGTTCAGTGCAGGCTTGATGCCATCTGGCTCATATTAAGAGCAGCTTGTGCAACTGGGAGTGGGGGAAAGGAAACCCCAAAGTGGCTGCAAAAACCTTCATAGATTCTTCCCATCCAATCAGAGATGAGTATCACAAGACAATCGAGAAGCAGCGAGGCTCGAATACGAAGAGTAGTTTCCAACAATAGTCCCATTTTCAGGATATTTCTACCCGATCACAGGTGGGTTATCAGTTGCTCAGTCATTTTGACTGGTCTACCTCTACTTTCTTAGGGATATCTTTAAAACTTGGCCTGCCGGTGTTCCCTGAAGATTGGAGCTGAGAATTACTGTATTAAGGACAAATTACAATACCAAAAACTCTCAATGATTTAAATGGGGCTTTTAACCACCTTGAATTCTAGAAAAGATCTCCAATGTCTTTGTTTGTGATGCATTTGAGGCCTTTCTGGTATTCACGGGGTTAACCTTTGCAATGCTTTGTGTACCCCTCTGGCACTCAAAGGGTTAAAAGCTCCATTTTAAGTCAAAGGGAGGTGTGTCTCCCATGATGCAGTTGGTTTGCCCCAAAATAGCTCCAGTTCTCCAGTCCTTAGTACATCTTCTTAGCACACCTAGAAATGTGTGCCTCCCACTATACCTGGAGTGGCAGCCATTGGCTCTTCAGTTGTTGGATGAAATCAGGAGAGCCACAAGTTGCCCACTGCTTATTTACACCAGAAGAACTCGCAATATATACATCTCTAGGGACACTTGATTTTCCCACATTGTAGCTCATCAACATGTGTCCCTTCAGCCATACCAACTGAAATCATATGAACTATTATTATTATTATTATTATTTTATTATAAGCCTCACTGCTTACTTTAACTGCTTAAAAACAGAGGGCTACACACCGCATGTTGAAGCAATTTGTTGCTCACTCCCCTGGTCCTTAAGGGGTAAAACACAAAACTGAAGAATGTATTTACCAGTTTATATACTCCTGCACTGATCAGATTGTTTAACCCCTTAAGGACCAGGGAAGGTCCTTGTTGTAAGTTATGGGTATTTTCTGTGCCAGATAACCAGGTTCAGATTTATATCTGTGGCACCGCTAGGCATAATATCCATGCCTCCCCTGTCCCTACCCATGGCCACTACTCTACTCCTCCCATGACCCCCCACAGCTCAGTTCAGTATCCAATTAAATGGCTAGTGCATAGGTAATTAAAAAACTGTCAAATTATTATACGGACTGGACATCAGAGCAATATAAATCCAATAATCATATACCAGGAATGGATCTCTGATGCAAGTGCACTGGAACTGTGTTGGCCACATCTACAATGCAGCACAGTGGGCGCGGCCAACACAGCTTAGGCACCCTTAGGAATTTGTCTGCTCTGCCTATTGGGAAATCTAGCCCTGCAGATAACACAGGATAAGGATGGAAGTGGGGTCATGTGAGGTACGTCAATTTGGCAATAGGTGGGGCTACAGGTTATTAAAAAAACTGGTGTAGCACCTTATAAATTATGGATTTTGTATTTTGTTTTTCTGATTTGCTTGTACTTATGTACATATCAGTTGCAATACATCTGTGTATAGCGCTGATTCAGTGGTAATTAGTCATTGGAGGACTCTGGTACAGAAATGTTCTTGCCCCCCCCCCCCCCAACAAAAATATTTTTAGATATACATAACTAGAACCTTTTGGACCCTGACACAGCTGCACCCTCTGTACCCCCTGTACTTACACCTCTGCTGTCTGATTATACCTGGAGGGGTGTTGCCCTGGCTGAGGGGCTAAAGCCCCAGGCCCCATGCTTAAAGCCTCAGATCTTTTAGACAGCTTTGGTCATATAACAGTGCACCTGTGCTTGAGCAGCATCCTACTACATTAGGGTCTTCTAGGAACCGAGCAACTAACTCCCCAGTCTGAAGCTCTGCCGAGATCTAGGTTTAATCCCTCCATTTAGGTGACACAAGGAATCATCACTATCCTGATGCACTGCAAGTCTGACAAACACTGTGCACCATGCTGTGTGTCTGGTACCTAGTTTATACACCTTCTTTTTCTAGGCTTCATGCTCAAATTCCAAAATAATACTAAAGCATAAAAATGATTATGGTCTGGCAATTGTGGTAAAACTGTGCACTGGATTTCTGCCTCAGCTGGTACATATCTATAAGAGGGCACAAAGACTGGCACTAATATACCAGAGTGTGCCCTAATCAGAACCTTATACAGCTGACGTACCAGAAAAATGGAGCAAAACTTGGTGAAATTGTACTTTTAAAGTGATCGTAATTGTTTCACAAAAAAAACCCAGCTCTGATTCATCTTTATAGTATTTGGGCCATGGGAAGTGTTATTTCAATGCTGTCAAAATTGTAGTTCAAGAGTAATTAAATGATAAAATATCCCCCTCCCGCTCCTTTTACCTAGTGTAAGCCGCCTCCCCTCAGATGTGGAATCTGGTCACTTGATCAGACAGCTCACAGCAAGGGACAATCTTCTTACTGTGACCATAAGGAAAACACTGCCTCCTTGACAGGATTTTCAGGTTTTTTCTTACGATCACTGAAGATTGTCCCTCTCTGCGATCCATCCGGACAGTCTTGCTGATCTGAGGTGAGCAGTGTTACATCAATAAAAGGGGCAGGAGGAGGACACTTTATCATTCAATTACTCTTCCGGTATTGAAATAAGCCCCCCTGCCCAAATGCTATGAAGATTAATTGGAGCTGCTTTTATTGTAAAACATTACTATTCCTTTAACCAACTGACTGCTAGAGTGGTCTTGAATGCAGTGAAAGTAATTCTTAGTTGACCTCTCTAACATTAAAAGGGTTAAGTCAAATTTAAATAGATAAACAGAAATTTTAAGGAATTTGAATATGGCAGAGTTTCTCAACAGTGTAGCTGTGAGGAGTCAGCGTTCAGCAAAATTTTGCAAGATGTGTCTGAAGGAAACTGCTTGTATATTTCTTGCAAAACTGTTTTTATGAAAACCTATAAGTTATAGAGATTTTCGTGCTGCGTAAAAGAAGGACACTTCCACCGCTGTCAGTTGTTTTATTCCAATGTTATACCAATTCAGATAATCAGGGAGTGAATTTACTGTGCATTTACTTCATGAAGGTTCTAATTGACAGGAAGTGACTCAGCAGTTTTTATCACATTCTATGGAGAATTGTTTGTCCTCTCAAATAGAATGTAACAGATTAGCTCACTGGAATTTGACCACTAGAGGGCACTGTTAATGTAAATAAAAAGTGTGTTTAAAATGTAATAACTCTGGAAATATGCATCTCTCATCAATGCGAATACCCTTGTTTTACTCAACATGAAAAGCCATTCCCTATGGTGCAGCTGATTTTATCCAGAATTAATAAAATTCTTCCTAGATTATTAGCCTCTGTGTATCAGGTTTACCTGTCTTGGTAAGACTGTTTGTAGGTCAGGAACTGAAGTCCAATGGCAGGGGACTCAACAGTAAGGACCAGGCTAGTAGCTAACACCAGAGGCTGGGGAGCAACACTTGAGAGGGGAGATGACTGTAGATCTTCACTGTGGCACCAGGATGAAAGGTAAAGAGGTCCACCACAAAGTTGAATATTCAGTTTTCTGTGTTAGGTGACTATAGCTAGAGCTAGCCTACAGACTCCAAGTATGATTCAGTCATAAAATCAGGGTGACCTGTTTTGACAAAAACGGAAAAGTCAAGAACAGGCCAAGTTCAGGGCAGGCAACATGGGATCCCAGGACAGGAGACAAGTTGAAGGTCACAAAAGGAGGTACAACTGGTACCAAACATGCTACTTGTCAAGGCTGGAAGGCAAAGACAAGTTAGCACTGTTGGTACAGAGTTCTTTATAAGGTTAATAGCTGAGAAGATGTGAACAATTGCTACACAGCACTGAGTGAGCGGAAAAATTGCTCAGTGAGTGATTGCACTAGGATGTTCACAGTTTGTACCTAGAAGCAACTGCAAGGCCTGGGACATGCACGTGTATACATGATACCAGTGTTCTGTGCAAAAAAGTGTTGTAGAGCTTTTTCTATGTTATTCCCATAGAAAAAGCCCTACAACATATTTTTTCATTATTAGGGAATACTGCCCCTTTAAACAGACATTCCTGCAATCATCCAGCACCCATGAGGAAAACTGAACTAAAGATCTAGCTCTGCACTTTCCTCCTTAAACAGAAAATAACTGAGGGGCCCCTTGAACCTCCATCATGAAACATCCTTCCTAATGAGCAGTAGTAAATAATGGTAGGATGATTTCCAGTTGGATGCCAGCATGATGCTTGGGTAGTTTCTCCTGTAATTATGTTCCTTTGTTGTAGAAGCCTAATAATGTCTCACATGGTCACCCACAAAATCATGTGTCCTCTTTTGTCCCACTCTAATCCTTTTAGATTTCCTGCTGCCTATAAATGGTGCCATTATTTGATGTCAGTGGCTCATGCTCTAACCCTGACAGGTTAAATCTACTCAGTGTGACCCAACAAGTGGACACAAACAGGCAGGAGGGGGCAACCATGTTCTGTGCACATCCCCAGCCAATTTACTCAGCATGTGTCAGCATTAGAAGTCACTGCATCTTATCTCTGTATTGTTCTTTTGCAAGTTAGTGCAGCACATTTTATGCAAAACTTTATACAGTGAGTGTTTAAAGGGCAACTAGCGAGCCATGGCGGATCAGTTGAAAGGTCAAACAGAGGTCAGAAAAGTGACCACCTATGACCTCTACCTGATCCCATAAGAAGAAATGAACCGTGAGTCTTTGTAGACTGTAACCACAGATCCCACAGGGATTAATTCAGCCCTGGATTCTACTGCAGTTGATAACGTTATCAAAGGTTTTTATCTGTGAATATCTCCATAGACTTCATCTGTTGGATAAAATTGTTACAACACTTATCAATTACAATGTGATCTAGGCCTCAATAAGCTAAAGAGGTGCAATTCTGGCACAAACCAACTGCATCAAAAGTAACACTGGAAAATTTGCAATTACTTAAACTGGGTTTTTAACTCAATGAGTGCTAGAAATTTTTCCAGAGCATTGCCTCAAAAATGCAATGGCTTCCTCGATAGCACTCATGGGGTTAAAAGCCCCTTTTAAATCAACGGACATTTTGGGAAATGTTATTTGTCAGTTTGCTCCAGAAGTGCACCTCTTTATCTCATTGAATACTGCCCATAGATTGCCATAGACAGGTTTTTTTACTCAGCCATAGTGGTCAAGGGGACTGTGCACTACACCAGTGAGGCTTTTGACTACAGTCACATAATTCTTGGTTTTGTCCAAACCCTGTAATGCTTTGGACAGCTCTCTGGCACTCAAAGGGTTAAGACTGGACACATTAAAAGCACACACACTGCAGCATTGTACCTTTCCAGTGTAGACCTTCAGAATGACATTTCCAGAAGGATCTTGCATTAAAGGGGAGATCTGATCCCCTTAAAGAAATAGTAACACATAAAAAACATTTACATCAACTGTCCAGAATGTAAGAGTGTGACCAATGCTAGTCACACTCTTTAAAATATAGCCCTTGTGAAGTTAATGTTTAATATCCTCCTCTCCTTCCCTTTCTTTGGAGGTCAGCTGAAGTGCTCAGGCAATGGCTCTGCACACAGAGCAGGGGATGACAATGGCAACCCTACTGTCCAAACAGACCAATATAAAAATTCCCTCTCTATAAATCCTTCTGCTGTGTCCTGAATACTATTGCTGTGTTGGATTTGGTCCCTGGGATGCAGTAAAATGACTCACAGAAAGGATTTTTAGTCTTGTCAGCTTGTCGGTCAGTTGATCTTATAAGTTTGTTCACTTCTGAAGGACTGATGTCAGTGAAAGGGGACAGAGGGGAAGAATTAAACTGTAATAATCTTTGCATTAATAACTATTTAAAGAGCAGACAGGTTGTGCAGTGCATCCCTTAGAATTGCTTTGCAATGCTTGCACACATCTCTAAGTCTGTAAAGGTTAACCCTTTGAGAACCAGAGGGGTACGCAACGCACTGCAGAGCAATGCGTTGCGTACCCCTCTGGCACTCAAAGGGTTAAAGAGTATGACTGACAGTCACACTCACAAATATTGAACAGCAGATTTAAAGGGGAACTACCACCCCACAATAACTTAACATGTGGCGAGATGTCCGTGCTTCCTGCTCCTGTGAGCATCGGTAAAACGGCAAAATCTTTGGAACCAGGTAATATTTCTGGCGACTAGCGCTACTAAACAGCTAGTCGCCAGATGAATGAATGCATGTTAAGTTATTGCGGGGTGATAGTTCCCCTTTAAGTTATTTGCAAGCATTACTATCCCTCTAATAATACTGCACTATCATTTCTGTGACATCTATACCTTCAGTTCTGCCAGTATATGCAAATCTTTAGTTATATTTGTGATTAATACAATATGTCATTTCATATAATAACAGCTTGTATTTTATCGCTGGTGTTCCTTTGAACTCAGATGCTAATTAATTATTGCAGAAGTGCTACAAATAGTTGCCTATTAATGTAAATCACTGTTGAGGAAATCTAATCCCAAAGGACTGTAAACAATACAAGGATCTCCCTGCACAAGCACAGCCAAGTCAGTCTAACTGGCTGATCCACTTAATCATGTACCTGTGCTCCAGCCAATATTATCCTTAATACATTAAATCAGGGCTAGTCAATTGCTGGCTGTCCAGCTGCTGGGGACTACAACTCCCAACAGCTGATAAGGGGTGCTTTATTCGTAGTCCTCAGCAGCTGGAGTGCCAACAATTCACATTCCCTGCCTTAGATGCTGAAGGACTTGAAGGTCCATCTAGTATCCAAGGGGTTAAATACCTGCCAGTTTGGAACATTCAAAGAATAGTGCCTCCCCATATCTGCATTAACGCCTTAAGGACCAGAGGGGTGCAATGCATTGCACACCCCTCTATGCCTTAACCCTTTGAGTGCCAGAGGGGTACTCAAAGCATTGCTTTACAATGTGTTGCTTTCCCCTCGGCCACGCATTTGACTGCCAGAAAAGCAATGCCATGACCCTCTGAGTTCCAATACACTGGACACACCCTGCAATCCAATGCGTTAAATGAATACCTTCTTATAAAAGGTGCAGTGCAGTAAAGCACACCTCTGACATTCAAATGATTAAATAAATGATGCAATCTAATGCAAGTCTAAGGGAACCCACGGGACATCCCAAGCCCCTTGGATCAAGTATATACCAATGTGTTGTCTGTCTCCTATTACCCATTTAAGCTGTAAGCTCCTTGGGGATGGGACCTCTCTCTTATTGTTTCTATGACTTCAACACTTATTTTATCCTCATTTATTTATTGTAAGATACTACTGTTGTAAGGCACTGTGTACACATGTTTTCTAACTCCTGTCCTCTAGACACAGCAGAAGTGAAAGGGATAACATGATCTCATCACATGGGCATAAGTGTGCCAATCAGAAGTAGTTCATCTATTACTGTAACATTTACCTTGGATCACACGAGGAGATGCTGAATACCTGCACTATTGATATGCTGATCTCTGCCAATGCGACCGTTCCAGCTTACACACAGAAAGCCTCCATCTTCGGAGGAGGCTGGATAGAGGGAGGGGAGCAGAGGCAGAGTGAGGGATTGTGGTTACAGAGCAAGTAACATCAGTCTATGCAGAAGTAGGTACAGGGCACAGTTTATAACTTAATTTTAGACCAACAGGAGCTTTAAAAAATAAATAAATAATGCACTTAACCTTATATTCGGTGTATAATCTAAAGATCCAGGCTAACTTGTATAGGAGTGATACATCCCCTTTAAGGGTTGCTATTGTTCCTATAACTACTAACCAAGCAAGCAGTTTACACCCATGAAAGGACAATTATGAGGAGCTCGGTATGAAGAATTGTATTAATCTTTAACCTATCCTTATTGTCATGTAGCATTTTATAAAGTGGCAGTAACTTTATGTTTTAGCATGACTGTACCATACCTTCCAACTACCACAGACTGCCAGAGACAGTCCTTACTCTTGGCTCCCTGTCCCCAGACCCTACTGTCCCTGCTTTGGCTCCCTGTCCCCAGACCCTACTGTCCCTGCTTTGGCTCCCTGTCCCCAGACCCTACTGTCCCTGCTTTGGCTCCCTGTCCCCGGACCCTACTGTCCCTGCTTTGGCTCTCTGTCCCTGGATCCTACTGTCCCTGCTTTGGCTCCCTGTTCCTGGACCCTACTGTCCCTGCTTTGGCTCCCTGTTCCTGGACCCTACTGTCCCTGCTTTGGCTCCCTGTTCCTGGACCCTAGTGTCCCTGCTTTGGCTCCCTGTTCCTGGACCCTAGTGTCCCTGCTTTGGCTCCCTGTTCCTGAACCCTACTGTCCCTGCTTTGGCTCTCTGTTTCTGGACCCTACTGTCCCTGCTTTGGCTCCCTGTTGCTGGACCCTACTGTCCCTGCTTTGGCTCCCTGTTCCTGGACCCTACTGTCCCTGCTTTGGCTCCCTGTTCCTGGACCCTACTGTCCCTGCTTTGGCTCCCTGTTCCTGGACCCTAGTGTCCCTGCTTTGGCTCCCTGTTTCTGGACCCTACTGTCCCTGCTTTGGCTCCCTGTTCCTGGACCCTACTGTCCCTGCTTTGGCTCCCTGTTCCTGGACCCTACTGTCCCTGCTTTGGCTCCCTGTTCCTGGACCCTAGTGTCCCTGCTTTGGCTCCCTGTTTCTGGACCCTACTGTCCCTGCTTTGGCTCACTGTTCCTGGACCCTAGTGTCCCTGCTTTGGCTCCCTGTTCCTGGACCCTACTGTCCCTGCTTTGGCTCCCTGTTGCTGGACCCTACTGTCCCTGCTTTGGCTCCCTGTTCCTGGACCCTACTGTCCCTGCTTTGGCTCACTGTTCCTGGACCCTACTGTCCCTGCTTTGGCTCCCTGTTCCTGGACCCTACTGTCCCTGCTTTGGCTCCCTGTTCCTGGACCCTACTGTCCCTGCTTTGGCTCCCTGTCCCCGGACCCTACTGTCCCTGCTTTGGCTCTCTGTCCCTGGATCCTACTGTCCCTGCTTTGGCTCCCTGTTCCTGGACCCTACTGTCCCTGCTTTGGCTCCCTGTTCCTGGACCCTACTGTCCCTGCTTTGGCTCCCTGTTCCTGGACCCTACTGTCCCTGCTTTGGCTCTCTGTTTCTGGACCCTACTGTCCCTGCTTTGGCTCCCTGTTGCTGGACCCTACTGTCCCTGCTTTGGCTCCCTGTCCCCGGACCCTACTGTCCCTGCTTTGGCTCCCTGTTCCTGGACCCTACTGTCCCTGCTTTGGCTCCCTGTTCCTGGACCCTACTGTCCCTGCTTTGGCTCACTGTTCCTGGACCCTAGTGTCCCTGCTTTGGCTCCCTGTTCCTGGACCCTAGTGTCCCTGCTTTGGCTCCCTGTTTCTGGACCCTACTGTCCCTGCTTTGGCTCCCTGTTCCTGGACCCTACTGTCCCTGCTTTGGCTCCCTGTTCCTGGACCCTACTGTCCCTGCTTTGGCTCCCTGTTCCTGGACCCTAGTGTCCCTGCTTTGGCTCCCTGTTTCTGGACCCTACTGTCCCTGCTTTGGCTCACTGTTCCTGGACCCTAGTGTCCCTGCTTTGGCTCCCTGTTCCTGGACCCTACTGTCCCTGCTTTGGCTCCCTGTTGCTGGACCCTACTGTCCCTGCTTTGGCTCCCTGTTCCTGGACCCTACTGTCCCTGCTTTGGCTCACTGTTCCTGGACCCTACTGTCCCTGCTTTGGCTCCCTGTTCCTGGACCCTACTGTCCCTGCTTTGGCTCCCTGTTCCTGGACCCTACTGTCCCTGCTTTGGCTCCCTGTCCCCGGACCCTACTGTCCCTGCTTTGGCTCTCTGTCCCTGGATCCTACTGTCCCTGCTTTGGCTCCCTGTTCCTGGACCCTACTGTCCCTGCTTTGGCTCCCTGTTCCTGGACCCTACTGTCCCTGCTTTGGCTCCCTGTTCCTGGACCCTACTGTCCCTGCTTTGGCTCTCTGTTTCTGGACCCTACTGTCCCTGCTTTGGCTCCCTGTCCCCGGACCCTACTGTCCCTGCTTTGGCTCCCTGTTCCTGGACCCTACTGTCCCTGCTTTGGCTCCCTGTTCCTGGACCCTACTGTCCCTGCTTTGGCTCACTGTTCCTGGACCCTAGTGTCCCTGCTTTGGCTCCCTGTTCCTGAACCCTAGTGTCCCTGCTTTGGCTCCCTGTTCCTGGACCCTACTGTCCCTGCTTTGGCTCCCTGTTGCTGGACCCTACTGTCCCTGCTTTGGCTCCCTGTTCCTGGACCCTACTGTCCCTGCTTTGGCTCACTGTTCCTGGACCCTACTGTCCCTGCTTTGGCTCCCTGTTCCTGGACCCTACTGTCCCTGCTTTGGCTCCCTGTTCCTGGACCCTACTGTCCCTGCTTTGGCTCCCTGTTCCTGGACCCTACTGTCCCTGCTTTGGCTCCCTGTTGCTGGACCCTACTGTCCCTGCTTTGGCTCCCTGTTCCTGGACCCTACTGTCCCTGCTTTGGCTCACTGTTCCTGGACCCTACTGTCCCTGCTTTGGCTCCCTGTTCCTGGACCCTACTGTCCCTGCTTTGGCTCCCTGTTCCTGGACCCTACTGTGCCTGCTTTGGCTCCCTGTTCCTGGACCCTAGTGTCCCTGCTTTGGCTCCCTGTTCCTGGACCCTAGTGTCCCTGCTTTGGCTCCCTGTTCCTGGACCCTACTGTCCCTGCTTTGGCTCCCTGTTCCTGGACCCTACTGTCCCTGCTTTGGCTCCCTGTTCCTGGACCCTACTGTGCCTGCTTTGGCTCCCTGTTCCTGGACCCTACTGTCCCTGCTTTGGCTCACTGTTCCTGGACCCTACTGTCCCTGCTTTGGCTCCCTGTTCCTGGACCCTACTGTCCCTGCTTTGGCTCCCTGTTCCTGGACCCTACTGTCCCTGCTTTGGCTCACTGTTCCTGGACCCTACTGTCCCTGCTTTGGCTCCCTGTTCCTGGACCCTACTGTCCCTGCTTTGGCTCACTGTTCCTGGACCCTACTGTCCCTGCTTTGGCTCCCTGTTCCTGGACCCTAGTGTCCCTGCTTTGGCTCCCTGTTCCTGGACCCTAGTGTCCCTGCTTTGGCTCACTGTTCCTGGACCCTACTGTCCCTGCTTTGGCTCCCTGTTCCTGGACCCTACTGTGCCTGCTTTGGCTCCCTGTTCCTGGACCCTACTGTCCCTGCTTTGGCTCCCTGTTTCTGGACCCTACTGTCCCTGCTTTGGCTCCCTGTTGCTGGACCCTACTGTCCCTGCTTTGGCTCCCTGTTCCTGGACCCTACTGTGCCTGCTTTGGCTCCCTGTTCCTGGACCCTACTGTCCCTGCTTTGGCTCCCGGACCCTGGTTTTAAAATGCTATTTTAAACCCTTATTCTGCATGCACTGTATACAAACTTCCCAGCTGTATAATGATTATTGTTTTATTTAACCCTTTGAATGACAGAGGGGTATGCAACGCGTTGTGTACCCTTCTGCCACGCAAAAGGTTAATATAATATTCTGTGGTAGACAGTGTCTGCTCTACTATACAGCCTCAGCTCACAGTATGCTGTAAGTGGTTTTCTGTTGGTGTACAATGGACCATTAGGGACGCTCAGTCATGTGGCTGCCCAGGGAAAAGTGTCCCTGGATTTCTTCTTTTAACCCATTAAGGACAGGAGGGGTGTGTAACACATTGCTTGTATTGAACAGCCCTGGTTCTTAAGCGTTACATTTTATCAGGTTTGATTTATACATTAAACTATCTGTTGCTTCTCAGTAAGGAACCCTATTTATCATTTTTGTAGGAAAAAAAGGTCTGAACACTACAACTGAGGCTGATGTACTAAGATATGAAGCAAATCTGAGCCAGACCTACTGTAACATGGTATCCTTTTAATAGGTGACATGCAAAAGAGCATGCAGAATGACAGGGCAGAGCGCAACACGCAGTGAAGGGGAGAGAGAGAGCCGGGGCAGCACTTAGCAAGACTGGGATGAGGTTACTCCTTCAAAAAGAGCCTTTCCTTCTTCTCGGCAGCCACCAGATGGGTAAGGATGATGGAAAATGTAGTGCAATACTTTGGTCGTACAGCTTTTTGCTAAAGTAATGTTTTTTTTATTTTTTTTTTCCCTCTCATACAATGATGGTCCAAGACAGCTTCTTCTTGCCACCCGGTGAGTGGCTGAGACCCAGTGGTGGCACCAAATACAAGGGCAAACTGACTAGGAGGTGAAGAAAATCACAGGAGATCCGCTCACAGCTACCGGTTCTATAGTTACTCTGGAGAGGATGAACAGGTTAAAGGTATGCAACCTTTCAGTATGCGACATGAGAATCTTGCGACTTCATGCAGTGCGAGATTCTCATGTTGCCATTTTTATGATGGTGACATGGTTAATGTGTCATGTGGTCACACGCTCTTTTGCATGAGACCTTTTAAAAGTGAACCCTGTAGAATAGGGGCCAAATACAAATCACCATGGTTTTAAATGGAGCTTTTACCTCCTTGAAAGCTAGAGATGTCTCTAATACCTTGCTTTAAGCAAAGCATTCTAACATTCAAGGGATTTTTATTTATGCCATATGGTGCAGTTGGTTTGGTCCAATCGTCTGTACATCAGCCTCACTGTATCTCCTGAGCCAATTACCTCATGAACACTTGTTACAGTCACGAAAACTGTCTCTGCAAATTGTTTGTCCCATACAAACAGACATAATACAGGTTCTCTTTCAGTCTTGCAATAAAAAGATACATAAAGGTATAACCGTCACCTGCCTAGAAGTTTCACATGGGCAACTTTTGCTTAGAAATGTTATTAACCCCTTTAAGGACCAGAGGGATGCAAAGGCACATTGATAAGCATTGTGCTGCACAACTTAAGCCTTTGAATGTCAGAGTGGTACGCAACACATTGCTTTGCAATGTGTGGCATACCATTCTTGCACTCAAAGGGTTAACACCGGACTAAATTTAGCCTTGTGATGCAGCTTGTCCCTGTGATGCTGTTCACACAAGCATGCTGCTGATTGATGCACTTGTATATTGGGCACTTTCAGGTTACAGAATTCTGATCTGCACAATGGCCTATGTGTCATCACGCAGATCGTTCATATGGATGATTTGCATCCTCCAGTGACTGCCCAACCCATGTGAGTATGTTATATAAAAAAATATATATGGATGCGGGCCAGCGTTCTAACACTCCACACGATACCTCCCTGCGAGAGAATTACTGGGAAATTCAGCATGTTGGCTTGACTTATGCTAACACAGAGCTCAGCCAAATTGCCAGCCTTACAGATAAACTCACTTCATTGATGTTCTTCAATCACGTTCACCATGAATCTTCTAATATGCCACTTAGACTGGAGTTTCTTTGGGCAAGGGGTTCCTATCCATTTATGTACATGAATGGCTGATACAATTTTATAGTCCTATGTTCAAAATAAAGTTGGAGTAATTTGGGAGCAAACTAAATGCACCGCGGGGAAATGGTTTTGCTCCAGATACATTAGTGAAGAATATCCAGCCGTAGCTCTCAAGAGCAGTACAGATATCCAGAATGTCTCAGCTTAACCCCTTAGTGACAGCCGAGTTTGTACGCGGCTGTCACCTTAATGCCCGAGGAACATTTTTTTTTTTTTTTTTTTCAAACAAGTCCGGAGTCTCCGAGCGGCGTGCAGCCGCACGGAGACCCGGACTTACGTGACTTACCAGGTACATTCTCTGTCACTAAGTGACAGTTTCTGCGGGACGTACCTGATAAGTCATCCGTCATTAAGGGGTTAAAGGAATAGTAATCCTTCATTTTATCTTCATAATTCTTTTATATCTTTTATATCTTTATAATTCTTATCTCTCAAACATTTATGGTTTGAGAGATATTCACAAGCCAAGTTCCCCCCCCCCCGCCCCTTTTACCTAGTGTAAGCCATCTCTTCTCAGATGTGGAATCCAGTCCATAGACCAGACAGATAACAGCAGGGGACAATCTTCTTCCTATGAGAACAATGAAAGCCCTGCCCCCCTTGACAGGTTTTTCAGTTTTTTCCCTTATCTTAATTGAAGATTGTCCCTCTCTTCAGTCTGCCTGGGCACCTCCCTCCTGATCTGGCTGAGCAGTGTTACGTCAGTAAAAATGGCGGGAGGGGGATACTTTGTCATTGAATTACTCCTAAACTACAACTCTGACAGAATTGAAATAACACTCTCCAAAAGTCCAAATACTATGTTGATTAATTAGAGATGCTTTTATTATGAAACATTACTATCCCTTTAAGCATGTATAGATCAACAACTCCTTGGGGAAGAGTCACAAAGAGGTAATAAAGTGAAGATGTCATCTCCAGTTTATCACTTCTCCAATTCCTATTTTGTTCTATTGAGCCTATGCACTAAGATTTCTTCAGCTTTGGAGATCTTAGTACATAGATTTAATAGAATAACATAGGAACTGGAGAAGTGATATCACTGGAGAAGTCATCTACTCTTCATCACAGCTTAGTGAATCTACCCCCATGAGTGCCAGAGGGTTGAACACATCAGGCACTCAAAAGGTTAAAGTGCCTGAGCCACAGTAAGCGATTCACCTGTACACAAGCAGATATATCCTGAAAACCGACACAGCGGATGAAGACGATCTGGAGCAACTCTGAATGAAGCCTACTGCACCACAGAGGATAAATAAACATTCACATTCATTTACATTGAGCTTTTAAAATCTTGATCTAAAAACTCATTGGTTCCCCATGCATTGGAGACCTCTTTAGTATTCAAGGGGTGAAATGCCCCATTTAAATGTATCGATAAATGTTTGTTTATTCCGTACAATAAAGTTGTTTTGTGTAAGAATTCCTCCAGTTCTTCAGCATTAGTGGGATAAATGTACAATGGAGACTGGCTCTGGAATAGATTTTCAGGCCCTTCCCCTGTCTAACACCAATTTACTAAACTACATCCACAGAAACTCCTTCCCTTAATGCTTTTTGCCCTAAAAGAAGTGCAATGTTGAATCTGTGAGTGTTTCAAGGCATTCCTATTAAGCAGTGCATGTATTATGTGATTTTACACTACAATTATGGATGGGGCAAGTGTAAAGGACATGCTTGCACTGATTATCCTAATGGTGTGGGGGATTGCCATTATGCATTATAGTGCTTACACGCTCTAGTAGTTCATACCCTAGTGACAGAGGCTAATACAGTCACCCCAATAGCTCAAGGACCAGGGTTAGATACCCTTGTCCTAACCTCTTGTCTTGTCCCCTTGCTTTCAGAAGTGAGTTTTCAGGAGAAGGGTATCCACACAAAACATGCAACAGGAATTCATTTTGTGTACTTCTGCATCCAAAAGCCATTACAGCTTCATGTGCATAGACCTGTGCTGGGGCCACCTGCAACCCTCCCACTGTTAACCTTTTGAGTGCCAAAAGGTTGCATACCCTTCTGCACTCAAAGGGTTTAACTGCAATTTCTATCATCTTCAGCTAGATAATGGCCAGCTGAGTATGATTGGATCTGTAGTCCAATAACAGCTGAAGGCCACAAGCTCATCACCCAAACATAGATATGTATACAACAGAAGCAAACATTTCTCATTATTGGGGTGTCCAAATGATGTGTCTCTGATTTGCTAGGGGAAAACATGTGCAAAGAGGGTCTCTGTGCAACCTGAAGTCTCCTCTTGGTTTGCCCATATCTTTCCCCCTAATAATGGCTGTATTAGCAAATCTGTTCTATGCTCCCTAGTACATACATTCTGCAGTCTTGCCCAGCTGGGAGAAGAGATAAAACCATCTTTTCCTGCTTATGCGCCTTTTGCCAAGGGACCAGTAAACAAAGGTTTAAAGACATGATATGGTTTCTAACTTCCCCTTGAGAAAAACCCAGCCCAAGCTTACCTGCTGCCTGCACTCTTGCC
The DNA here is from genome assembly GCA_037306005.1 of Rhinophrynus dorsalis. NCBI lineage: Eukaryota > Metazoa > Chordata > Amphibia > Anura > Rhinophrynidae > Rhinophrynus > Rhinophrynus dorsalis. The sequence goes on from CM074721.1 coordinate 448,201,369, forward strand.
TTGCGGCTCACCACAGACCCAAAATGATTCTGTGCCACACAGTCATATTCCCCCTGGTCAGAGGATCCATCTTCCTGGATGGTTTGGAAGAGAGGAAAGTAGAGAGAGCCATTGGGCAGAGGCAGGACATGTGCCTCATTCCAGAGTGGAGCACCATTCTTCCTCCAGGTGATAGTGATCGGCTGTACACCATCTGCAGAGCACTGCAGAGTCAAAGGCTGCCCTGGAACAGCCACATCGTCATTGGGCTCCACTGTGAATGCCAACTCCACTGAGAGACAGGTGCCTGAAAGGACCAAAAAGGGATTATGTTGAAACTAACACAGGCATGAACAGAAGTCAGAATATGTAATATCATATACACAAGAACTATTGTTACTCAGAAAAATGTTACAGACAAGTATCTCAAAAACATGGAATCTAATGTACTAAAAAGAACTGGAGTAAGTGTGGCATAAACCAAGTGCATTATAGAGGACAAATAAAGGGTTGTATGTTCAGAAGTGAAGGGGTTCTGGGGAAAACCATTTGCACTATAGGAGAGGACTAAAAATCATCATTGATTTTAATGGGGTTTTAACCACTTGAATACTAGAGAGGTCTCCATCACATTGTGAAGCATATGTTAATCTGTTAAAATGAGCGAGACACTGACAGATCCACCTGTGGTCATGTGAGAAGGTCTTGACATTTTGCATGGGGGGTAGGGTCTTCAAGGCCTGATTTGAGTATCTGTTACATTGCAGCACAAGTAGGCAATCCTTTGCTATCCAACTGTTGGGAGTTCCAACTCCCATCAACCCCAAGAAAATGGCTGGTTGAGGATTATGAGAGCTGCAGTCTGACACCTGGAGGCCCAGTGATTGATAAGCCCTGTACTAGAGCATAGGCACTCAACCTGGTGCTTGTGTCACCCCCAGTATTCTGGTTTCAGAATTTCCTCACATGTGCACTATGGTGACCACAGATCCATTGAAATCAGGGACACTTAAAAGCACACACTTAACTCTGACTGTGTGTCTCTCTCGCTCTATGAATGCATGGATTCCTGGGCAATCATGCAGAATTAACATTTTTATGTGTCCATACCTCCCAAGTATCCCTTTTTAGTAGGGACAGCCCCTCTTTGAGACCCAAGTCCCTCTTTCCCACCCTATTGTCCCTCTTTTTAAGAGATCAGATTTTGTGGTCTATATGTAAGTGTAACACATTGTTCCACATTAATGTTTGTTTTAAGTAGATCAGTATATACTGCACTAGTTTAACAGCCCGTTACACGGGCCACAGTGCCACTGCCACTCAGTCGCCGGGCAGTCATGCGCAGTAGAGACTGCCCGCGCCACGGCTGATACAGAGCTGGACGCTCCTTCGGTGCGTCCAGCTTTGTATCAGCCGCGGCGCGGGCAGTCTCTACTGCGCATGACTGCAGCACGTGCAGCAGTGTCTATTGCCCATGTCGTGGCGTTACACACAAATTAGCGAATTATTATATAGGATGTCTATGAAATAGTTTGTATAAGTAAAATACTGTGTTTTTTGTGTAAATCATTTATTCAGGTACTCAAAGAGGTGTTAATAGGACATGAAGTAACCTACAAATTCTTGCTGATGCCTTGCCCACCAGCCACGCCTCCATCAACACCACCTGAAAAAAGGTGTCCCTGAAGGATCCGAGTATGGTGGATCCTGGAATTCCCTAATGTTGAGGATATTGTTACAAGAAGTTTAACCCTTTGAGTGCCATAGAGGTATCTGATGCTTCGGTGAGTGGCTGGGAGGTGAAGAGAATGACGGAAGATCTGCTCCCGGGTACCAGCTCTATAATTATTCTTGAGGGGATGACTGGTTAAAAGGTATGCAACCGTTCAGTACACAACATGAGAATATTGCTCTGTCATACAGTGATAGATTCTCATGCCACCATTTTTATCATGGCAACATAGTCAATGTGTCATGTGGTTGCATGCTTTTTTGCTTACCTTTTAAACGTGAACCCCATGCTTTAGTCAAGTGCATAGGCTCTGTTTAAAGGGACACTAACGTCCCATAAAAAATTATTCTCGTTTTGTAGTTAAAAAAATAAATACATTATTTGAAGCAACTACCATCACTCAAACTCCTGGTTTGAGAGATATTCGTATTGAAAGCTCCACCCTCCCTCCCCTTCTCCTGACGTCAGCACTGTGCTGACAGCAGGAGATCCCAGTCCAGGGACCAGCCGGCGGCTCTGCAGCAGAGCAAAAATCGTGTTATTTAAAAAGTATTACTTCGTTGGTAAGGTCTACAAAGTGTGCCTGGTTTGCAAGCACACTTTGTAGACCGTTCCAATGAAGTAATTATTTTTAAATAACGCGATTTTGGCTCTGCTGCAGAGCCTCCTCGAGTCAGCCGACTCGAATCTCCTGCTGTCAGCTTTACAGCTGATATCAGGAAAAGGGGAGGGAGAGGGGAAGGAACTTTCAATGCCTATATCTCTCAAACCATAGTGGTTTGAGAGATGGGATTTGCTTCAAATAATAATACAAAACGAGAATTTTTTTATGAGACATTATTGTCCCTTTAATAACATAGAACTGCAGGGCTTTTTCTTTCTAGAAAGCCTTCTCTCATCTTTTTGCATCATTCCATATGAGATAAACAGCTTGCCTGCTCCTTCATTAGTGAGTACTAAGGAATGATTATGATGTCCTTGTGCTCTTAAGGACCCACTTAGAGTAAAGTTATTGTGGCACTGTGTGAGCTTAGGGTGACCCACAGAGCTTCTTTCCCTTACCCAGCTCTGCTGACCACAGTGAAGATTCCCAGTAGCTGACACAGTTGTAAGTTATTGAGTTACACAGATAATTTATGGATGGAATTCAAGTAATTTCTAACAGTCGTTTGACTCTTCCCAGCTGTAACTCAGGGACGCTCCAAAGAGCGACACCTGTTTTAATAAATTGGAGAGTTCTGTCATTTTCCAATTTTTTTCCCTGTCCTTTCAAATCTTTTAACCCTTTGAGTGTCAGAGGGGTACGGAACCCAATGTTTGCAATGCGTTTGATACCCCTCTGGCACTCAAAGGGTTAAAGAACTGCTTAAGGCCTCATTCCCAGGCTTCTGCTGGGGGGAAAAGCAATATTCTTGGAAGTCTTTTTATGGTATTTTTTTTAGTTGTTCAACTGTAATAAAATAAAATTACTAAACTGGGAGGATAAAAGTCCCCATACAAGATGTATTCATGTGAGTCAGCATCATTTACATAAACCCCTTGAGTAACAGAGGGGTGTCCAACACATTGTATTGCAACTTGTGGGATATCACATCTGGCACTTAAAGGGTTAAATGGAAAGTATCACTTGAAATCAAGAGGGTTCATACCATTTTACCCTTACCAGAGGGGTGTACAATGCATTGTGTAAATATTTGCTCCAAAACAGCATTCGAAAATAGAGATGCACTGATACCAGTTTTTTTTGACAGAGTATGAGTACCGATACTTTTTTCAAGTACTCGCCGATACCAATTACCAATACTTTTTTTTGCAGTCATTTTCCAAGTACCTAAAGCATTATGTATATAAATATATGCTTTAGGTACCTGGAAAACTGGCAAATGACCGCCAAAAAAAGTATAGGTAATTGGTATTGGTGAGTACTTGAAATATATATATACACACACACACACACACATACATACACACACCACCTCTTGACTCTTGATTCTCCCCTTTTGCCTCTTTCTCCCCCTCTTGATTCCCACCTTTTGCTTCATTCTCCCCCTCTTGAGCCCCCTCCTTTTGCCATGGCTTTTTCTCTCCCTTTTGATCCCCCTTTCTCCCCCTCCTTGACTCTTGATCCCAGACTTTTGCCTCTCTCTCTCCTGATCCCCCTCCTTTTGCCTCTTCTTGGCCCCCCTCCTTTTGTCTCCTGATCCTTCCTCCTTTTGCCTCTTTTTTTTTCTCCCTTAGTCCCTTTTTCCTCTTTTCTCCCTCTTGACCCCCCTCTCTGCCTCTTTCACCACCTCTTGATGCCCCATCTTGCCATCTCTTTGCCTGCCTTACCCTCCTCTGCCAGGTGCTCGCTGTTCTCTCACGAGCCCAGGCAGAGGTAAGTGTCTGAGCGTTGCCATGGTAACCCACGGCAACGCTCCGACACTGCAGGAGGGAGAGAGGTGACCGGGGAGCATCATGATCAGCTCCCCGGGCTCCCTCTCTGCAGCATCAACCCTGACACAGGGTATTGGTGCTGGCATCGGCTGCATTTGTGCGAGTACAAGTACTCACGCAAATGCCGGTATTGGCACCGATACCAGTATCGGTATTGGTGCAACCCTATTCAAAAAGTGTATTTATTAGTTACATAGCCCTAAGACCTAGGTGATCAAAATATAGCTTATGGGCTGAATCTAGTCTTTGGACGATTTTCTTTGAGCCTTAGGTCTGCCTGGTAGAAAAAATAAGAATTCAGCTTTTCCTGGAAGGAAGAGTGATTCATGTTATTACCATGCACAACACTGATACAATGTTTCACTCCTCCTGTATGGGAAGACCCTGAATGGATACATTCTCTATGAAACAGTAAACCAAAACGTAGCCCTCAGATCAAAATGATTGCACATCCCTGTCCTTAAAGGGATAGTAATGTTTCCAAATAAATGCAGCTCCAATCATTCTTTATAGTATTTGGGCCATGTAGAGCGGTATTATCATTCTCTATGATTTTTAGTTCCAGAGTAATTGAATCATAAATTGTTCTCCTCCCGCCCCTTTTACCTATTGTAAACCGCCTCTCCTCAGATGTGGAATCTGGTAGCTTGACCAGACAGTTCTCAGCGAGGGACAATCTACTGACTGTGACCATATGGAAAACCCTACCCCTTTGAAGGAGGAGGGCAGGTTTATCCTTATGATAACAGAAGATTGTCCATTGCTGCGATCCAATCGGACGGCCTTGCTGTGCAGCTTTACATAGGTAAAAGGGGTGGAAGGAGAACACTTTATGATTCAATTACTCTGGATCTACACATCATAGAGACTGATAACACTCTACATTACCCAAAAACTATATAAAAATAATCAGAGCTGCATTTAGTTTGAAACATTACTATCCTTTTAATATATGTGATTTGTCTCTAAATTGGAAGTCATTTCTAACAGCAAGGCAATGGAAGAAGTCCTAGTTGTCTGTGTGTATGAGTTTAAGTAGTGAAATCTGTAAATTGTTACATATTTACAGATCCTTGAGGACTGATTGGTGCAATTCTAGGTTACAGGAAGCAGAATCTATGTTTTGGGAAACCTCATCAATTAATATTTGAAAGATCTCAGGTTCAACTCCTTTTGAACGTTCCCAGGATTGCTACCAAGTGATATGTATAATGTATGGAATGATTAAGGTATATAATTAAATAAAACAGTTTTTCTTCACCTGTGCCCTCAGGACTCAATAATAACTCAGGATCTGAGGACTTCTCTGCTTGAGCGGAGGAGGGTAAATCATGACTTAGCCTCACCTGTGAACTCACCTGTGCTCAGGCAGGAAATCCGAAAGACGTGACATGTTAGTGGTTACTGAAGTTGTGAGTAAGTGAAATAGAGGATGAGTCCTTGTGAGAGGAAAAGAAAGGGTTATCTTAAAACAGTAGCAACACCCTTTGAGTGCCAGATAGGTATCCAACGAAATGCATTCCTCTCTTGTAACAAAAGGGGTTAATTAAAACAGATAATTATTCTACCAAGCTGGAAAATAAAAGTAGCTTTTCCCAGGGGAGCAGGAGTCCCAAAAATTTCTAAACTGAGGTGTCACTGACTGTGTTATAGCATAGAATGCGGTTCTTGGCCCAATATTTTTTTCTACAAAATTATGCATTTTAAATGGATTTGCCTTGTTGATTTAATTCATGTCCCAATATGTGTGCACCACTTTTATACAGCTCCATTTTTCTGTCTTCAGGTCTTTATCTCTCACCCACAGGTAGGCTGACCAGACCTCAGCTTTAACCCCGGAGATGCACAGGAAAAATGCAGAGGCGTAAATAGAACCCTCCGGGCCCTGGTGCAAGAAGTGCCATGCCCCCCCCCACCCCCCGACCACATTGGCCCCCAGGCCCTCCACAATGCCCCACCTCCTACCTCCCAATCCCTGGTGGTCCAGTGGAGTGGCAGGAGAGACAGGCTGACGCATTGTGCTCCCTCGTGGTTCTCTTCTGTAATGCAGAGCGCTGGGAGATGATGTCATCTCCCAGCACTATGCATTACTAGAGAGCCGGAGGGAGATTGCGGGCACCAGGCGGAGGGGTCGCAGGGGGCAGCCGGGCCCCTGGAGTGACGTGCCCGGTTGCGGGTGTGACCCCTATAGTTACGCCACTGGAAAAATGCATACTGCAGGACCGCTTTGATTTCAGTGAAGTACTGAAAAATAGCTATTTCCTATGTGTCCTCGGTTAAAGGTGAGATCTGGTCAGCCTACCCACAGGCAATGGTCTCTGCAATTTTCAAACTTTAATTCGCTTAATTAGCCGTAATCCATGAGCAGCAATTTTTTAAGACTTAGTAAATATGACAAGGATATTTTATGGTACACAAATGACAACACCATGAATGTATATGGTACCTAGCTGTATGCACTATATCTACATACCTCTCAAATGTCTCTTTTTAGGAAGGTCAGTCCCTCTCTGAGACCCAAATCCCTCTGTCCTTCTTTCCCACCCTGGTGTCCGTCTATTTAGGAGATGTGTGATGTCTATATAAGTGTATCACATTGCTCCACAGCTATAAAACTCACATAAATGGTTGCTTAAAGGGATAGTAATGTTTCAAAATAAAAGCAGCTCCAATTAATCTTCATAGTATTTGGCCCATGGAGAGTGTTATTTCAGTACTGTCAGATTTGTAGTTTAAGAGTAATTGAATTATAAAGTATCCCCCTCCCTTTTACTGATGTAACACTTCTCACCTCAGAGCAGCAAGACTGTCCGGATGGATCACAGAGATTGAAAACCTTCTATTAACTTAAGGGAAACCCTGTCAAGGGGTCAGGGTTTTTCTTATGCTCACAGGAAGAAGATTGCCCCTTGCTGTTACCTGTCCGGTCCCAGGACCAGATTCCAGTGTTACACTAGGTAAAAGGAGCTGGAGGGGGATACTTTATCATTCAATTACTCTTGAACTACAACTCTGACAGTATTGAAATAACACTCTCCATGGCCCAAATACTATGAAGATTAATTGCAGCTGCGTTTATTTTGAAACATCCCTTTAACCCCTTAAGGACCAGCAGTCCAGGGAAATTACCTTCCCTTATGACAGCTTTGATCCTTGCAGACGTGCCGTACAAGTGACCCGTTACATGTACTGGTGCGCCAAGTGGGGGTCTGAGAGAGACTTCTCCGGTCTTGGAGCAGTCAACTTCAGACCCCGTTTTTACTTATGGCGCTGTCTCAGGAAATAAAATACTTTGGTCTCACTCTAAATCATTTATTCATTATACCAAAAGTGGTGTTTTGTAGAGGGTAAGCAGCATGTGGCTCTCCAGATAGTGTAGCTGACAAGTTTCCAACCCCAAGGTTACAAATCACCTACTGGAAACCGACTGCCTATCCTAGCACTTTCTGAGTGCTAGCGCCAACTCTGTCGGCTTCTGCTTTGCTGGCCACTGGATTTTTAACTCTGCCCAATTCATACACCCATGGTTTTAATCTCCCTACACCAGTGTTTCTCAGTGTTAGTCCTAGGGACACACAAACAGTCCAAGTTTTCAAGATCATAATCAGTGGCTGTCATTGTGGTTCAGTTGTCTGTGCTTAACCCCTTAAGGACCAGGGGTATATGGTGTTTCTAGGACAGATCAGGCTTTTATCTGGTATAATGTTTAAGTATTTATGATATAGGCCATCATTTCATATGGATAATTTATACAACATGGGACATTATTGAAAATCCTATATTATAATTCGCTAAGAATGTTTGTCAGAAGCCGTCATGCACAGTAGAGACGGCTGTGTGTGCTGCAGTCATGCGCAGTACTGACTGCCTCGCCACGGCTGATATGGAGCGGGGCGCTCCGAATTCAGACCGGAGTCCTCTCTGCGCACCTTCCTGGGCAAGCTTGGTCCCAGGAAGGTGCGCAGAGAGGACTATGGTCTGAATTCAGAGCGCCTGCTCCGTATCAGCCGCGGCGCAGGCAGGCAGTACTGAGCATGACTGCAGCGCCACCAGTGTTGGCCCGTGTACACGGGCTTTAAAACTAGTAAATAAATAATTTGGCCAGGATTATTTTGCAGTAAATAATGCAATTTCACAAAATACCTCAAAATGTATTCAGCTAGCTCTCCTGATCATGGAAATTACTTCTCTATCTGTAAGGGGGGGGGGGTTACTATTTTTCAGATTTTTTCATGTGCTTAGCCTTGATCTAAAATGGCAGCCCAAGAGCACAAAATAAACACAAAAAAGTATATATTTTGGGAATATAGGCAACAGCGATGTTACCAGACACTTTTGCCATGAATCCATACCAAATACCACATGAAGCTGTGGAAAAGTCCCATATACATGTTCATCTGTGTCTTCTGATTATAGAATTGCAAAATACATATAAGTTGACCACAAGTTTTGGCACTTATAGGGCCCAGATTACAAGGTGCTCACCACAGGCGCAAAACATTTTCAGATTAACCCTTTAAGTGCCACGAATATAACGAAAGCATTGCGTTACAATGCGTTGGATATCTCTGGTACTCAAGGGGTTAATTTGGTGGTTTGGGGTGATCACTACCAGGGCCTAGCAATTTGGAAATACAAAACAAATCCTAAGGTTTTTCATCAGTCATATTCTGGTCTTTTCGTTGGATAATTTCACAATGATTTTATAGCGGTAATATGTTTTTTTCCTGTACTTTTTTACATATTCGCTGTAATTGTGCAAACAACTTTTGCAACTGTAGTAAAGTACTATTACATGTGATTGCTATGTCTTCTGATTAAACAAAAAAGGTATCCCCTAGACAATTACATTACAGAGTATCAATCACAAGGGCTCCAAAGCATGTTGTCGAGTAACAGTAACAGAAAGCCTTGTACAACAAGCCTTGATCTTATATAACAAAATGACACACTATAGAAAACCATGCAAATAACCAATATTATGTGAGAAAGCTCAGAACATTGAATTTCAACCCCATATTCTATTGTAAAAGAAAAGTAACTTATTTTAAATTAATCACTATGAAATTCAGAAACAAAAATAAATGCTAATAGCCACCCAAAAAGCGGTGATAAAGTGGTTATAAAGTGGAGATGACTTCTCCAGTGATATCACTTCTCCAGTTCCTATGTTGTTCTACAGAGTCTATGCACCAAGATTTCTTCAGATTTGGAGATCTTAGTGAATAGAATAACATAGGAACTGGAGACGTGATAAACTAGAGAAGTCATCACCACTTTATCACCTCTTATTTTATCTCCCAATTGTATCTAAAATTGGAAACCACTGGCAAATGAAGTATGCCACCATCTTTGTGAACTGCTGGACCTCCTGACCTTAAAGTTTTGAGTGCCAGTAATGCATTGCTCTGCTATGTATTGGGTCCCCGTCTGACTCTCAAAGGGTTAAGCCACATTCCCTATTCAGAATAACTAAATCAGGCATAAACTTGTACGCATTTACTTCTGAAGTGAATATTTACTTCAGCAATTTAAATTTTAAATCTTTTTTCTGTATGACATTGTACAAGTAAAAATGGCTGCCTGCACAGTTCACTCATATGCTGGCAAGAGAATGATAGTGCTTTTGCTTCCATGTTGCTGGATTATCTGTAAAATGTGTAAAAAGTGTGTGTGTGTGTGTGTGTGTGTGTGTGTGTGTGTGTGTGTGTGTGTGTGTGTGTGTGTGTGTGTGTGTGTGTGTGTGTGTGTGTGTGTGTGTGTGTGTGTGTAAAATGCCCTTCCTGACCTGAGGGAAAGGTCAACATGTGCCCCTAAATCCTCTGACTGCACTGGATGTGATGGGTTAGGGGGCTAAAAATGGGCACCAGAGGGCACTGTTAATGTGAAAAATAAACAGCAGTTTAAATGTTTATAACTTTGTAACAAGACATTTCCCAGCAGTGAGAGTTCCCTTGTTTAACTCAGCAAGAAAAGCCCTATAATATATGTTTCATAATATAGACTTGCTATGCCTATAAAATCTAGTCTTACATATAATGTATGTGGGAAGCCATTCCTGCCTTTTCCAGGGTTCCCAACTCTCATTATTATATACAATTTGACATTTGCCTGAAAAGCGTTATTACATAAAATGTGACAGTGGTCTATAAAGTGTTAATGCTGTATTGTCTGTGAGTGATCTGAGATAAGGCAGCAGTCTATCCGAATACAAGAACAGTGTTCACTCATGTTAGTAAATTAACTGAATTATCACATCTCTCATTTCAAAGAGCACAAACAAAACTAATCAAATGGTGTGTATATATATATAGGACATGTGCATGTTTTAAATTATATTTTAAAATAACAATTTTTTTTCACTAATCCGAATTATATATGATATTTCAAATAATATAACAATTTCACTTTAAGTATTAGTGTTCCTTTAAGAAAAATGCGTACCACAGTGATTATTACTGTGATGCAACAGTTCATGTGTAGCTATGCAGCAAGCATCTGTCATATTTATTCCGATTTAAAGGGAAGTCTAGTAAACCTTACCTCTCTAGCATTCACGGTAATTAACCCATTGAGTGCCAGAAAGGTATGCAATAGATTGCAAATGGTTAAAAACACAATTTAAATCAATATGAACTTGAGGAATTTGTATTTGTTCCTTATGTGCACTTGGTTTGCACCAGAATTTCTTCAGAGTTTGTCTTATTACATATTAGTGTTGCCACTTCATCCTGTATAAGTGGAGCTTTCCACTTAATTCAAGTTTGCATATTTGGAAACTGCATTATAAACTGCCTATGTGTCATGTTAACGAAAAGACCAGCTAATGTACAAATATGGAACCAGTGACATTTCATATGCTAATTAAGCTCATTGATGATGTTTCATATGCTAATAAAGCTTTTTCAGTGACTTGTCATATGCTGATGAAGGTTTCAGTGACATTTCATTTACAAATAAAGAAAGGTAGGTACAGTACCAGGACATTTTCACTTTCACTTTACCCAGAAGTAAAAGTATGAATATATCCTAAACTATATATCTGCTGGATTTTGGTTAAAGTGGATGTGTCACCTATGGACAACATCCCATAAATAGTTAGGTGACACATCCAATACCATAAAAACCTTATTTATTTTTTATTTTAAGCTTCGATTGAATTTAACTTGCAAAAGTCTGTGCTGCATCCATTTCCGGGTGACCGCGGTTCTCTGCGATTACAGAGCTCTGCCTCTGCTCTCCTCCCTCCTTTGATTACAGAGGCTTCTGTCTGTAAACTGGAGTGGTCTCATTGGCACAGGTCGATATCTAGCCAATGAGACCGCTCCAGCTTACAGACAGAGGAGGAGGGAGGAGAGCAGAGGCAGAGCATCGGGCTGCAGTGTATACAGAAATGGCTGCAGCCCAGACTTTTCTAACTTAAATTTAAGCAAAATTGAAGCTTTAAATAAAAACTAAATAACATTTTTATGGTATTGGATGTGTCACCTAACAATTTATGGGATGTTGTCCATAGGTGACACATCCACTTTAACATTACACACAGGCAGTTTTTAAAGCAGTTTTCAAATATGCAAACCTGAATTAAGGTGAAATGTCCACTTTAAAAGCTGACCAATTACAAAAAATTCATACCCATGTAGCCATGCAGCAGGAAGATTACATGCGTTCACATTTTAAAGGGATGTGGCAACACTACTAGATCTGTTCCAGTGTGACTTGGATCTGATTCCATTTAGATCAGTCAACAGGTTTGCCACTTCACAATTAGAGGATTTCTATGCATAAAGCTTGTTTGTCAGCACAAGTAGGTTAATCAGAGCCCACATTATTTGGTTTCATTCACCTGTTCTCAAACCTCGACAAGGGAAAGGTTCCATCTATTGTCTTTAGTTCCACATAAGGTGACCACATATCAACTTAAGTCAGAGTCGAATATACAAATTTCATTCTGCAGGACTGCAAGGAATCAATGCAACCTTGCAATGTGTGATTTCTGGTTTTTTTAATGTGTTCTTGATTTAAAATGGAACTGTCACTTTGTAAACTCTAGGTGATTTTGAAACTGCTTTCAAAAGCAAACTATATTTATCTTAGGCATTATTCATTTAAAATGCTAGATTATAAGATATTGAGCTTTATGTGTCAGTAAGTTCAAGTCCTACAGGCATGTTTAGAAGACTCAGAAATTCCACACTGCCAGGAAGCACTATCTTAGATGTTTAAACTGATACATAAATAAAGATAAATATATCAGGATCTATTGTCTGAAATTAAACTAATCACTAACATAAATATGGGTCAATCTGGACGCTCTTTTCAAAATCACCTATTTGTTACAAAGTGACAGTTACCATACCATACCAGGGCTGCAAAAGCAATCCTTTGCAGACTTATCTAGCATTCAAGGGGTTAAAATACCTATTTTAATCAAGAACAATTATTTTACATTTCATTTGTCCCCCTATGGTGCAGTTATTTTGCACCAGAAATGCACCTTGTTAGCTTAATTGAATACAGGCTTAATTATCTATGTTGAAGGATTGCACTTAAATCAGGGCAGATTTACATGAGACAGCTTTCATGTGTCTCCAGTAAAAGGGGAGATCTGATCAGCCTAACCCGTGTTAACTCTCAGAGTGCCAGGGAGGTGTGCAATCCATTGCTCTACAATACATTGTGTACCCCTCTGGAAATGTAAGGGTTAAATGTCATTATTAGCATCAAAATATACTATTGAAATAATTTTAAATAGATGGTGTCACTTATTATACTAGTTAAAGGGATAGTAATGCTTCACAAAAACAACATCTCCAATTAATCTTCATATTATTTGAGCCATAGAGAGTGTTATTTCAATACTAACAGAATTGTAGTTCAAGAGTAATTGAATGAAAAAGTTTCCCCCTCCCGCCCCTTTTACCTAGTGTAAGCCTCCATCCCTCAGATGTGGAATCTGATCCACAGACCAGACAGCTCACATAAAGGGTCATCTTCTTACTGTGAGAACAATGAAAACCCTGCCCCCCTTGATAGGTTTTTCAGCTTTTTACCTTATCTTAATTGAAGATTGTCCCTCTCTGCAATCTACTTGGACACACCCTGCTGCTCTGAGGTGAGCAGTGTTATATCAGTAAAAGGGGTGGGAGGGGGATAATTTATCATTCAATTGCTCTTGAACTACAACTCTGACAGAATTGAAATAACACTCTCCATGGCCCAAATACTATGAAGATTAATTAGAGCCGCTTTTATTATGAAACATTACTATCCCTTTAACACTATGAAACTAATTTTATCCGTTTGAGTTCCATAGAAGTACAATGCTTTGTGTACCAATCTGGCACTCAAACAAAGGGTTAAAGAAGTGGTCAAAAGTGGGTCAAACCTAACATCAAAACAAATCATATCTTTTAAAAAAAATCAAGAATAATATATATCAATTTCATCTGTAGGATGCACTCTCCACAACTCAGGTGAAGTGCCGTATAATAAATTCACAACTCTGGCAGCAGCTCAGCAACAGTGGCGAGTTTGAGTTATAGAAACAGAAATCCTTCATTGAAATGGTCTTCTACATGTGCTTGCAAACCAAGCACACGTAGAAGACCATTTCAGTGAAGGATTTCTGTTTCTATAATGCGATCTCCGCACTGCTGCAGAGCCGCCGCTTGCTCACGGACTCCCCTGCTGTCAGCTAGAACGCTGATGTCAGGGGAGAGATGAGAGGGAACTTTGAAAGCGGATATCTCTCAAACCATAAAGGATTGAGAGATGCCGCTGGTATCGTTTAATTCAGATTTTTTAAGGGCTACAACAGGGGGATAGTAAAAATGAAGTATTACTATCCCTTTAAACAAATAAAAAGTTATAATAATGGATCGATGTTTCGATCCCCACTGGGACAGAACATACAAACAACCCCCCTTATAAACCCTGTGACCTGTGGGAAAAACCAAATTCATGAAAACATAATATGCAAAGTGCAAATAAAATAATATCAAAGGCAAGAAATATCATCCACCTAATAAAATCCCATGTATGAAAAATAGTCACTAGTGGAAATAAAATCAAAGAGACAAAAAAACATGGCAAGATATTATCATGTCTAGTGACGTCATCTAATCCCCAAATAAACTGATAAATCTCTTAATATGGCTATCTCTGCTGTAGAAATAATGTGCCCAATGGTACATATATGGCTGTCCTTACTGTAAACAGTAATGTGCCCAACTGGGTAAGTTTAAATATCTACATCAATATCATTTTCAGGGCCATGATTCATTGGGTACCACTCCTGGGACTCCATTGCATCGAGCATCATCCTCAAATATCCTGTAATCACACCTATGTGGTACAATTCAGTATTTCTGCCCAACAGATACTCATGAGGTAAAAACTACACACACCCATTGCACATTCCAGAAAAAAAAGATAGATAGATAGATAGACAGATAGATAGATATAGAGAGATCACAGTGGTTGGTGAAAGCACTCACTATAACAATCATGAAATCCCCAGGTGCACAATCCCAAATTTAGACAGCATAGTAAAAATAAAGAGGGCAGCACCCTTGGGACTTAAAGTAGGCAAATAAACAAATTTGATTAGGCCAACATTTCGGTCCTCATAGGGACCTTTCTCCATATATATATATATATATATATATATATATATATATATATATATATATATATTAGTTCCATGAGTGCTGTAGGGGTAGGCAATTCATTGTACATCCCTCTGGCACTCAAATGATTAACTCCAAAATGTACTGTTAAAAAGATCTGGTGCTACGTTTCCAGTATAAATACCATAGTAACATATATATTTTCAAAGAATCTTTCTTTTCTTCATTTTCTGACAAGATGACAAGTGACATTCTATTTCTGAATATTACAGTCTAAATAAACTAACACTAAAATTTAACCAAAATTTAGATCAGAAATTCCAAACAGCCATTTGTTCTTGTTATTTAAAGCGGAACTTTCGCATTGTATAAAGTCGCCCTTCAATAATTAAACATATGGCGACTAGCTTCATAATACGTGTATTACCTCTCAGAAGTGCCCGATTCTAAAGTAATCCTTAAAGTGGAACTTTCACCTAAGCACAAGTTTGCTTTAATCCACTTATTATACCGATTCTAAATCTGCTGGGTTTTGTATTAAAAAAAAAAAAAGCGATAGAAATGAAATTTGAGGGTTAACTTTTTCCCTCTTCTCCTCATTCTGGTCGGCACCATCTTGCGGATGAGAATACAGGAGATCCTCCTCCTCGCTGGTCTGTCAGTAAGCTGGAGTGCTCTCATTGGCTAGATATCAATCTCTGCCAATGAGAGTTCTCCAGCTTATTGACAGACCAGCGGGGAGGAGGATCTCTCCTGTATTCTCTTCAGAACAAATTGTGCCGCTCAGAATGAGAAGACGTCAAGAGGGAAAAGGTAAACCCTCAAACTTAATTTCTATAACGTTTTTTAAAAAACAAAACAAAACCCAGCACAGTTAGAATTGGTATAATAAGTGTATTAAAGCAAACTTGTGCTTAGGTGAAAGTTACACTTTAATCTTCGGAGATTGACAGCCAGGTTAGTGCCATCTGCGCTGTCAGCCCCTTCCTGTTACCTTGTGGCACACTGCAATGCCTCTTAGAGGAGACTGGGACTGACAGCGCAGGCACGCAGACAAGATGTCTGTTCTGATGCCTGGCTTCTGGTCTCCGAAGATTAATGATTACTTTAGAATTTGCCACTTCTGAGAGGTAATAGAAGGATTATGAAGCTAGTCGCAATATGCTTAATTATTGAAGGGTGACGTAGTACTAAGTGAAAGTTCCGCTTTAAACATATGGCCTTCAGTGTATGTATCATTGTTTCATTCTAGCCAACCAGGTAATGACTCCTGGAGGGAAATGCTGTTAGAGAAACTCTCCAATCACTGTAATTCATTGGAGCCTCCTTTTTCTAGGTAGACTCTGTTAGTTCATGGAGCCTCCAAAGTGCAGCATCACAGTGATCTGAAATTGCACAGCGGCTCTGTTTCCACACCATTCTATGGATAGCTCTCCCCAATTGATCATAAATCTCAATAGGATTGTGTAGAAACAGCACCATTGTAAAATTCCAGGCCACTGTGATACTGCACCTAAAACAATTCAAGTTTGAGCTGTAAGAACTTTTGACTAAAACACCTTTCAGCAGTGGCAGAGCCCTTATTTTACTCAGGGGGATAAACCCTACAACATTATTTTTTTTACATTTTAATATGACTCTCATGATACCTGGGAACTTATTCCCCCAAAGAGGGCTCATGTGCTGCTGGACAGGGGATGCCAATGATGTGATTTGCTTCATACTCGTCTGAGTGTCATAAAGCAAGCAGGAAGTGGGCAGAACAGGGTGGGAGGGAGAACTCACCGCTGCAGGAGAATCAGCCTCTTTCCCCGGAGACCCGGTAATGCAGTCTGAAAACCGGAGACACCGGGGCAGATTCGCAGAGATCTCAACTATGACTATCCCTTTAAAGCGGAACTACCACCGCTAAAATACTTGATCTCTAATAATTCCCCATCTGGTGACTAGCTGCTCAGTAGTACTAGTCGCAAGAATTATTACCTTGTTATACAGAATTATCCATTGTTCCCAAGCTGACAGGCAGGACGGAGCACAGACATCTTTCCACAGTGATGTCAGCATGTCTTCGCTGTCAGTCCCTTTTGAAGCTGAACGGCTCCTAGCAACACCTCCTAGAGCCGGCTGGGACTGACAGCGCAGACGTGCACACGTCATTATGGAAAGATGTCTGCGCTCCGTCCTGCCTGTCAGCCCAGGAAGAATGGAGAAATCTATTTAAAAAGGTAATAATTCTGGCGAATAGAGCTACTGAGCGGCTAGTCGCCAGATGGGGATTATTCGAGCTCAAGTATTTTAGCGGTGGTAGTTCCACTTTAATCACAAGTCATTAATCAGTGACTCAATCATTGTATTTGAGCTACTTATGTTTAACTACAGATATCCTGAGAACCTGACCTGTTAGAGAGACCTGATAACTGAAGGGGAGAATCAATGTTCTAGGAGTTCGAGGTAGGGTGACCACATTTCCATTCTGCCTTTCACAGACACTGTGGATATGAGAGCAGCAGCAGCAGCAGAATACTTGTCCTCAGCTCTAGAGTATGCAGGAGTGGTCATTATACATCACTGGACATCAGGGTGCAACCCACTCTAGCACATCACACAGTTCTAAACACTAGAGGGAGAAATGCCCAAGTAATGACTGTGGTTGGCTTCAAGAAAAGCCTTAGACTAGCATTACACTGCAAGAATACTGCACTGCAACTCCTGTTTAATGTCATGGTCAAAGCTCAGGTTTGTCTCTAGTGTTTAGAGCTCTGTCATCACTTCCTGTCACAGTAGGTGATGGGCAGTTCTCCTAATAGTGTTTAGACCGCTGTGTTCTGGAGTCTTCATTCCAGGACTTTGTATTGTCCCTGAATGGGGCTGCCAGGGACTTGGGACACACTTAAAATCAGGGACTGTCTTGGGCAATCAGGGGCATGTGGCCACCCAAGTTCAAAATCATTCTGGAAAAAGTTACTTATTAAATGCATTGGTATGAGCTGTACCTGAAGACTGGACATCCTGGGACTTTTCCTTTCCAGTGCATGTAATCAGTGGATCAGCTCTACAAGATCAGTTTAGGATTAGACTGGATAAGGGAGAGTCTTCTGGAGGGGAATGCCGAGTCAAATCTAACATTCCATTTTATTTACAAGTTCAATAGCTTAAGTTATCATTTATAACAAACACCTAAAAATAATTTAGGGTTATACACGAAAATACTCCACGCTAGCCTCCAAAATTCCTCAGGGCACACGAACATGTCAAATGATAAAAGATATTCCTAATTAAAACACAGGCAGGGCAATCATAATGCCTGAGCCACTGATAAACCACATGTAAAAAAGCAGGGATGTATTGAAAATGTGAACTGAGGACTAGTTTTATTGTCTGTTAATTAGGCTGACCAGACCTCACCTTTAACCGGGGACACATAGGAGAAATGCTTACTGCAGGACTGTATTGAATTCAGTGAAGTACTGACAAATGGCTATTTCCTATGTGTCCCCGGTTAAAGGTGAGATCTGGTCAGCGTACTGTTGATGGCAGTGAGATCAGAAAGGCCGATATCTTAACAGAAGAGGAAAAGATACAAACCTTAATACATTGACAGCATTTGTTCTGCACAAAGAATTAACTCTTTGAGTGCCAGAAGAGTAAGCAATGCATTGCTTTGCAATGCGTTGAGTACCCCTCTGGCACTGTGTGTGTGTGTATAGGATAGTTAGTCTTGTATGCATTAAAATGCAAGTTCAGGGTTCTAGCAAAGACCTATGTTTTACAGATGGTAGCTGGAATTACATGATATTTAAAGTTATCCAACCAAGTTTTCATTTTTTTTAGGATTTCTTTAACCCTTTGAGTAGGCTGACCAGACCTCACCTTTAACCGGGGACACATAGGAGAAGTGCATACTGCAAGACTGTATTGATTTCAATGAAGTACTGACAAACGACTATTTCCTATGTGTCCCCGGTTAAAGGTGAGATCTGGTCAGCGTACTGTTGATGGCAGTGACATCAGAAAGGCCGATATCTTAACAGAAGAGGAAAAGATACAAACCTTAATACATTGACAGCATTTGTTCTGCACAAAGAATTAACTCTTTGAGTGCCAGAAGAGTAAGCAATGCATTGCTTTGCAATGCGTTGAGTACCCCTCTGGCACTGTGTGTGTGTGTATAGGATAGTTAGTCTTGTATGCATTAAAATGCAAGTTCAGGGTTCTAGCAAAGACCTATGTTTTACAGATGGTAGCTGGAATTACATGATATTTAAAGTTATCCAACCAAGTTTTCATTTTTTTTAGGATTTCTTTAACCCTTTGAGTAGGCTGACCAGACCTCACCTTTAACCGGGGACACATAGGAGAAGTGCATACTGCAGGACTTTATTGATTTCAATGAAGTACTGACAAACGACTATTTCCTATGTGTCCCCGGTTAAAGGTGAGATCTGGTCAGCGTACTGTTGATGGCAGTGACATCAGAAAGGCCGATATCTTAACAGAAGAGGAAAAGATACAAACCTTAATACATTAACAGCATTTGTTCTGCACAAAGGATTAACTCTTTGAGTGCCAGAAGAGTAAGCAATGCATTGCTTTGCAATGCGTTGAGTACCCCTCTGGCACTGTGTGTGTGTGTATAGGATAGTTAGTCTTGTATGCATTAAAATGCAAGTTCAGGGTTCTAGCAAATACCTATGTTTTACAGATGGTAGCTGGAATTACATGATATTGAAAGTTATACAACCACGTTTTCATTTTTTTAGGATTTTAACCCTTTGAGTAGGCTGACCAGACCTCAACTTTAACCAGGGACACATAGGAGAAATGCATAAGGCAGGACTGTATTGATTTCAGTGAAGTACTGACAAATGACTATTTCCTATGTGTCCCCGGTTAAAGGTGAGATCTGGTCAGTCTACCTTTGAGTGCCAGAGAAGCAACAGCAGCTGAACGGCACAAAGCAGTGGACAATTGGGGCTGTAGTAATGCAGCTAAAGATGTTCAATTCTGGAGCAAACCAACTGCACCTGAGGGGACAGATGATAATTCGTACTGAGTAAATTTGTGCCCCACTAGCATTCAAGGGATTACAATGACAATTTAAATCAATGGAGATTTGTGAA
Source organism: Rhinophrynus dorsalis (assembly GCA_037306005.1). NCBI lineage: Eukaryota > Metazoa > Chordata > Amphibia > Anura > Rhinophrynidae > Rhinophrynus > Rhinophrynus dorsalis. The sequence goes on from CM074721.1 coordinate 448,221,267, forward strand.
TGTTTCTTTTATCCTACATGGTATAATTGGTTTACTCCAGAATTGCAGCCCTTTCTGAATACGGAGCCTTGTTATATCTATATTCTCAGGAACTGAATTTACCTCTTGGATCATTCTTGCTTGCATCCACTGGATTGGAAATTATACAACAGGGATTGTTAGTTGTTGGACCACTAACTGTTGGGACTACAACTCCCAACAGCTGGAGGTCTAACAATTGTCTACCCTCGATTTGGGGCATAAGTGATCCAGTCTGTCCTCATCCCATCCCTCATTGTACAGGTGTTCAGGATCTCTTGATCACATAAACACAGGTGATTATTTATTCTGAAGGATCTGCCTGTGTTAATGATATTCACTTGTGGACAGTTGAGGCTATCCATACAACATAGGATTGCCAGATCATCCCTTTAAAAGAGGGCACATATGGAAAATGCCTGGTGCAGAGCTCCAATGGTTAATTATTAGGTTGCAATAATGCCCATGTAACAATACAGCTGATATTTTTCATGATCTAGCAGCCCTAGACAGCCTAAAGTGTTGGAGTATTAGGACAGGTTTAACACTTTGAGAGCCATGAGTGTTCCATACCTCCCAACATTTCAAATTGCCAAAGAGGGACACTTGTGTTTTAGAGGGTGTTGCTGGGGGCGTGGCTGGTGGATGGGGCATTACCAATAATTTTCAGGCTATTTCTTAATCTATTGACACCTCCTTGTGTAACCTAATAAATGACTTATAACAAGACCAAAGTACTTTATTTACACACACTAATTTATAAACATATACTGACATTTAAACAAACAATAATGTGAGTTTTATTGCTGTAGAGTAATATGATACACTTATATACACACCATGCAATCTTCTCTCCTAAAAAGGGGGACATCAGGGTGCAAAAGAGGGACAGAGGGATTTGGATCTAAAAGACGGACTGTCCCTCTTTTCGCATCCTCCAGTGACTGGACAACCATTGTTGGAAACGGTCAATAATATATGGCTTACGCCCATGTGGACTGTCCTTGTGACACCCCCTGCCACATCCCCCCATACAAGTAAATTGAGAGGAATGCAGGAGGTAATTAAAAGGGTTGCCCATATGAACATAGCCTTGTATGTATATTGTTATTTATATGGTGCCACACAGTGCATTAAGGCATCTCCCTTTGGACTGTGCTGAGCACGTGAGGGTGCAGTGTCGACTGTGGAATAAATGTACAGCACCTGACAGGGACCTGATGAATGTAACCAATTTACAATATTGTTCTCTCTTCTCACTATATGAGGCGACTCAAGCACTCGGCTTTCTCTTGTTAGTCATATTAACAGAATGATGTGTGGCCAATTAAACAAATCCTTGTCTGGAGGCAGCTGGCTGTGGAATGCTAAGGTCTGACTATGGGGGGAATCTTTATCTCTTCACTGCCTCTTCCTTCATACACAAACTGACCAGACCCCTTTCATACAGGACACTTATGAAATACACTCTTTGCACGGATAGGGTTGCCCCCTTTTCTTAAAAAAAATACCGGACATGGCAACCCTATGCATGGATCCATTTGTTCCTGTTCATCCCTGCAGAACGACATTATTATATGTGTTGCATTTAAATGGAGATCTGCTCACCTTACAAATACATTTTTATATGGATGAGTTGCCACCTCTTCCCTTAACTAGGGTGACCAGATCTCACCTTTTACCGGGGACACATATGGAAAATGCATACTGCAGGGCCGCTTTAATTTCATGCAGCCCTGAAATATGTCTGTTTCCTATGTGTCCATGGTTAAAGGTGAGGTCTGGTCAGCCTACCCATAACCCTTTGAGTGTCAGAGGGGTATGCAATGTATTGCTTTACAATGCGCTGTCTACCCATCTGGCACTCAAAGAGTTAAAAGCTAAACATGTGAGAAATACAATATGAAAGGTGGGAAGGGGGATGAGAGCATAAAATGGGGATGTGACTGATGGTTGCCCTACATTAGCATTAACCATATATCACAGGGTGACATCACTACATGTGTTAGCCATTCCTCATTTGAGGTTAAGATGAGCTAGGCCATTGCGCAGTTCAACCCTGTTAAATTTCCCTTTGCTCAGTGAATGAACACAGGGAAGTTTACGTATGCATGGTGAAAATGCCCAGTGTGAACAGTTTGATAAAGAACAAATTACGGATATGAGAGCCTGACAGGTGTGCAGCACATTTCAATGTACCTAGAGGGTTAAGGCACAAATCATAGCAAATGTATCTCCAGTACATATTTTAAAGTGCTACTGGTCACTGTCATACACAGTTGTAGTTCTCCTCTTCCATTATGATACAAACAACCATATCTCTGTAGGATAAAGATAAAAAAAGACATCCACTTTAAGATAACTAGCACTATATAATTCTACAGAGTTGCAATGAAACCAGTAATAGTGTACAGTGTTTATTTTTCATCAGCATCCTGTGCAAGGTGACCACATATCCCATTATATAATGGACAGTGCAAACATTCTGCATGATTACAAAGAATCAGTGCAAACCTGTAATGTGTGTTTCTTGTAAGAGTCCCAGATTTAAAAGGATATTTGGTTGTCTTAATCCTGCATTAAAGGGATAGTGATACTTAATATGTAAGAAAATATATATTGTAGTGTTTCTCTTCCTGAGTAGAAAAAGGATACTCTCACTGCTGAACGATGTTTTATTCAAAAGTTATTACAGCTCAAAGTTGAATTTTAGGTGCAATATCACAGTGGCCTGAAATTGTACAGTGGCGCTGTTGCTACACCATCTTATGAAGAGTTATGGTCTACGGATAGCTCTGGTCCATAGACCATAACTCTTCATAAGATGGTGTAGCAACAGCACCACTGTACAATTTCAGGCCACTGTGATACTGCACCTAAAAAAATCAACTTTGAGCTGTAATAACTTTTGAATAAAACACCTTTCAGCAGTGGGAGTGCCCTTGTTTTACTCAAGGGGATAAACCCTACAACATATTTTTTTTACATTTTAAGTATTACGATCCCTTTAAAAGGAGGGATTTGGTCAAATTAAGTATCACACACACCTCTCTCTCTCTCATTCCCCTCTCAGAATGGTATGTCCAGTTATCTCTATCTCCTCTTTCAGTGTGACACGCTGTTGTATCTGGCTCCTCTCAAAAGGTTTCCTACAGATTTCTCTGGCTACACTCAGCATGAATACACGTAGTTATCTCTGACTTCTCACGAGTAAGATAACCACAAATGTAATTCCTGTGAAATCCTGCAGAATTAAATTGTTGTAAGTGTTCCTAATTTATAGGGGTATTTGGTAACCCTACTCTCACTGCGTGGCACACTCAGTTATCTGTGACTGCTCTCTAAGCGTGACACACACCTATCTGTGTCTCCTCTCACAGCATGATACACACACCTACATACCTCCCAAATGTCCCTCTTTAGGAGGGACAGTCCATCTTTGAGACCCAATTTCCTCTGTCCCTCTTTCCCACCCTAATGTCCCTCTTTTTAGGAGATCAGACTGTGTGGTGTGTATATAAGTGTATCATATTGCTCCACAGCAGTAAAACTCACATTAATGTTTGTTTAAATGTCATTATATGTGTTTATAAATTATTATGTGTAAATAAAATACCTTGGTGATGGTCTAGATCATTTAATAAGTTACACAAAGAGGTGTCAGTAGGTCATGAAATCGCCTATAAATTATTGGTAATGCCCTACCCACCAGCCACACCACCAGTAACACCCCCTAAAACAAAAGTGTCCCTCTTTGGCTATTTGAAATGTTGGGAGGTATCTGTGTCTCCTCTCACAGTATGACACACACACCTATCTGTGTCTCCTCTCACAGCATAACACACACACCTATCTGTGTCTCCTCTCACAGTATGGCACACACACCTATCTGTGTCTCCTCTCACAGCATAACACACACACCTATCTGTGTCTCCTCTCACAGTATGACACACACACCTATCTGTGTCTCCTCTCACAGTATGACACACACACACCTATCTGTGTCTCCTCTCACAGTATGGCACACACCTATCTGTGTCTCCTCTCACAGCATAACACACACCTATCTGTGTCTCCTCTCACAGTATGACACACACACCTATCTCTAATGTCTCTCAACATGAGACACGTATATCCAGCTATCTCTGACCACTCTCACATAGTGACACACACATTTATCTCTGACCACTCTCTGTGTGACACACACAGCTATCTCTGACCCCTCTCAGCATGAGACACACTCACAGCTATCTCTGACCACTCTCACAGCATAACACACACATACTCACAGCTATCTCTGACCACTCTCACAGAGTGACACACACATACACAGCTATCTCTGACCATCTCAACATGAGACACACACACAGCTACCGCTGACCACTCTCACAGAGTGACACACACATACACAGCTATCTCTGACCATCTCAACATGAGACACACACACAGCTATCTCTGACCACTCTCACCATGAGACACACACACACAGCTATCTCTGACCATCTCAACATGAGACACACACACAGCTATCTCTGACCATCTCAACATGAGACACAGCTATCTCTGACCATCTCAACATGAGACACACACAGCTATCTCTGACCATCTCAACATGGGACACACACACAGCTATCTCTGACCATCTCAACATGAGACACAGCTATCTCTGACCATCTCAACATGAGACACACACAGCTATCTCTGACCATCTCAACATGAGACACACACACAGCTATCTCTGACCACTCTCACCATGAGACACACACACACAGCTATCTCTGACCATCTCAACATGAGACACACACACAGCTATCTCTGACCATCTCAACATGAGACACACAGCTATCTCTGACCATCTCAACATGAGACACACAGCTATCTCTGACCATCTCAACATGAGACACACACACACAGCTATCTCTGACCACTGTCTCAGCGTGACACACACATGCACACAGCTATCTGTGTCTCCTTTCTCAGGGCTACATATACAAGTATCTATGACTCCTCTCTCAGCAAAACACACACAGCTATCATCTGGCCCCTCTCTCAGCAAAACACACACAGCTATCATCTGGCCCCTCTCTCAGCATGGCACACACAGCTATCTCTAGCTCATCTCTCTCACCATGACACACACAGCTATCTCTGACCTCGCTCTCTCACCATGACACACACAGCTATCTCTGGCCTCGCTCTCTCACCATGATCCACACAGCTATCTCTGGCCTCGCTCTCTCACCATGACACACAGCTATCTCTGGCCTCGCTCTCTCACCATGACACACACAGCTATCTCTGACCTCGCTCTCTCACCATGACACACACAGCTATCTCTGGCCTCGCTCTCTCACCATGACACACACAGCTATCTCTGGCCTCGCTCTCTCACCATGACACACACAGCTATCTCTGACCTCGCTCTCTCACCATGACACACACAGCTATCTCTGGCCTCGCTCTCTCACCATGATCCACACAGCTATCTCTGGCCTCGCTCTCTCACCATGACACACAGCTATCTCTGGTCTCGCTCTCTCACCATGACACACACAGCTATCTCTGGCCTCGCTCTCTCACCATGACACACACAGCTATCTCTGGCCTCGCTCTCTCACCATGACACACACAGCTATCTCTGGCCTCGCTCTCTCACCATGACACACAGCTATCTCTGGCCTCGCTCTCTCACCATGACACACACAGCTATCTCTGGCCTCGCTCTCTCACCATGACACACACAGCTATCTCTGGCCTCGCTCTCTCACCATGACACACACAGCTATCTCTGGCCTCGCTCTCTCACCATGACACACACAGCTATCTCTGGCCTCGCTCTCTCACCATGATCCACACATATATCACTGGCCTCTTTCTCTCACCATGACACACATACAGCTATCTGTGGCTTCTCTCTCATCATGATGCACAGCTATCTCTGGCTCCCCCCTCTCTCATCATGGCGCACACACACACAGCTATCTCTGCCCCCTCTTTCTCACCACGGCACACACACACACACAGCTATCTCTGCCCCCTCTTTCTCACCATGGCACACACACAGGTATCTCTGCCCCCTCTTTCTCACCATGGCACACACACAGGTATCTCTGGATCCTCTCTCTCACCATGACACACACACAGACACAGCTATCTCTGACCATCTCAACATGAGACACACACACAGCTACCGCTGACCACTCTCACAGAGTGACACACACATACACAGCTATCTCTGACCATCTCAACATGAGACACACATACAGCTATCTCTGACCACTCTCACCATGAGACACACACACACAGCTATCTCTGACCATCTCAACATGAGACACACACACAGCTATCTCTGACCATCTCAACATGAGACACAGCTATCTCTGACCATCTCAACATGAGACACACACAGCTATCTCTGACCATCTCAACATGAGACACACAGCTATCTCTGACCATCTCAACATGAGACACACAGCTATCTCTGACCATCTCAACATGAGACACACACACACAGGTATCTCTGACCACTGTCTCAGCGTGACACACACACATGCACACAGCTATCTGTGTCTCCTTTCTCAGGGCTACATATACAAGTATCTATGACTCCTCTCAGTAAAACACACACAGCTATCATCTGGCCCCTCTCTCAGCAAAACACACACAGCTATCATCTGGCCCCTCTCTCAGCATGACACACACAGCTATCATCTGGCCCCTCTCTCAGCATGGCACACACACAGCTATCTCTAGCTCATCTCTCTCACCATGACACACACAGCTATCTCTGACCTCGCTCTCTCACCATGACACACACAGCTATCTCTGGCCTCGCTCTCTCACCATGATCCACACAGCTATCTCTGGCCTCGCTCTCTCACCATGACACACAGCTATCTCTGGCCTCGCTCTCTCACCATGACACACACAGCTATCTCTGGCCTCACTCTCTCACCATGACACACACAGCTATCTCTGGCCTCGCTCTCTCACCATGACACACACAGCTATCTCTGGCCTCGCTCTCTCACCATGACACACACAGCTATCTCTGACCTCGCTCTCTCACCATGACACACACAGCTATCTCTGGCCTCGCTCTCTCACCATGACACACACAGCTATCTCTGGCCTCGCTCTCTCACCATGACACACACAGCTATCTCTGACCTCGCTCTCTCACCATGACACACACAGCTATCTCTGGCCTCGCTCTCTCACCATGATCCACACAGCTATCTCTGGCCTCGCTCTCTCACCATGACACACAGCTATCTCTGGCCTCGCTCTCTCACCATGACACACACAGCTATCTCTGGCCTCGCTCTCTCACCATGACACACACAGCTATCTCTGGCCTCGCTCTCTCACCATGACACACACAGCTATCTCTGGCCTTGCTCTCTCACCATGACACACAGCTATCTCTGGCCTCGCTCTCTCACCATGACACACACAGCTATCTCTGGCCTCGCTCTCTCACCATGACACACACAGCTATCTCTGGCCTCGCTCTCTCACCATGACACACACAGCTATCTCTGGCCTCGCTCTCTCACCATGACACACACAGCTATCTCTGGCCTCGCTCTCTCACCATGACACACACAGCTATCTCTGGCCTCGCTCTCTCACCATGATCCACACATATATCACTGGCCTCTTTCTCTCACCATGACACACATACAGCTATCTGTGGCTTCTCTCTCATCATGATGCACAGCTATCTCTGCCCCCTCTCTCATCATGGCACACACACACAGCTATCTCTGCCCCCTCTTTCTCACCACGGCACACACACACACACAGCTATCTCTGCCCCCTCTTTCTCACCATGGCACACACACAGGTATCTCTGCCCCCTCTTTCTCACCATGGCACACACGCAGGTATCTCTGGATCCTCTCTCTCACCATGACACACACACAGACACAGCTATCTCTGACCATCTCAACATGAGACACACACACAGCTACCGCTGACCACTCTCACAGAGTGACACACACATACACAGCTATCTCTGACCATCTCAACATGAGACACACACACAGCTATCTCTGACCACTCTCACCGTGAGACACACACACACAGCTATCTCTGACCACTCTCACCATGAGACACACACACACAGCTATCTCTGACAATCTCAACATGAGACACACACACAGCTATCTCTGACCATCTCAACATGAGACACAGCTATCTCTGACCATCTCAACATGAGACACACACAGCTATCTCTGACCATCTCAACATGAGACACACAGCTATCTCTGACCATCTCAACATGAGAACACAGCTATCTCTGACCATCTCAACATGAGACACACACACACAGCTATCTCTGACCACTGTCTCAGCGTGACACACACACATGCACACAGCTATCTGTGTCTCCTTTCTCAGGGCTACATATACAAGTATCTATGACTCCTCTCTCAGCAAAACACACACAGCTATCATCTGGCCCCTCTCTCAGCAAAACACACACAGCTATCATCTGGCCCCTCTCTCAGCATGGCACACACACAGCTGTCTCTAGCTCATCTCTCTCACCATGACACACACAGCTATCTCTGACCTCGCTCTCTCACCATGACACACACAGCTATCTCTGGCCTCGCTCTCTCACCATGATCCACACAGCTATCTCTGGCCTCGCTCTCTCACCATGACACACAGCTATCTCTGGCCTCGCTCTCTCACCATGACACACACAGCTATCTCTGGCCTCGCTCTCTCACCATGACACACACAGCTATCTCTGACCTCGCTCTCTCACCATGACACACACAGCTATCTCTGGCCTCGCTCTCTCACCATGACACACACAGCTATCTCTGGCCTCGCTCTCTCACCATGACACACACAGCTATCTCTGACCTCGCTCTCTCACCATGACACACACAGCTATCTCTGGCCTCGCTCTCTCACCATGACACACACAGCTATCTCTGGCCTCGCTCTCTCACCAAGATCCACACAGCTATCTCTGGCCTCGCTCTCTCACCATGACACACACAGCTATCTCTGGCCTCGCTCTCTCACCATGACACACACAGCTATCTCTGGCCTCGCTCTCTCACCATGACACACACAGCTATCTCTGGCCTCGCTCTCTCACCATGACACACACAGCTATCTCTGACCTCGCTCTCTCACCATGATCCACACAGCTATCTCTGGCCTCGCTCTCTCACCATGACACACAGCTATCTCTGGCCTCGCTCTCTCACCATGACACACATACAGCTATCTGTGGCCTCGCTCTCTCACCATGACACACACAGCTATCTCTGGCCTCGCTCTCTCACCATGATCCACACAGATATCACTGGCCTCTTTCTCTCACCATGACACACATACAGCTATCTGTGGCTTCTCTCTCATCATGATGCACAGCTATCTCTGGCTCCCCCCTCTCTCATCATGGCACACACACACAGCTATCTCTGCCCCCTCTTTCTCACCAAGGCACACACACACACAGCTATCTCTGCCCCCTCTTTCTCACCATGGCACACACACAGGTATCTCTGGATCCTCTCTCTCACCATGACACACACACAGACACAGCTATCTATGGCTCCTCTCTCTCTCTCATCATGATGCACAGCTATCTCTGGCTCCTCTCTCTCATCATGGCACAGACACAGCTGTCTCTGGCTCCTCTCTCTCACCATAACACACAGCTATATCTTGCTCCTCCCTCTCTCTCTCACCATAACACACAGGTATATCTTGCTCATCTCTCTCTCACACCTTGATCCACACAGCTATATCTGACTTCTCTCTTGGAATGATACATGCAGCTGACTCTGGCTCCTGACTTTGTGTTATGCACATCTATCACTGTAACAAACAAAGCTATGGCTCAGTAAGATTATAACACACAGTGATCTCCATTCCTATCAGTGTGATGCACATAGCTAATCTCACATAATGTTTCTCTGGCTTGCCTCCTATACCCCCAGGGGAGTCTTTTTAAGGCTGTGCCATGTAAGTTAGGGGGTCTATAGACATCCTGTTCCTTATAGTCAATGAGAAGATTAACATTAACACACAAAGACAGCCATCGGCAGGACAATGGGCAACAGGAAATTACATGGGGGAAAAAGCAGGGGCCAGCAAAGCAGTCACTTAATCTGCTGGGGGGGGGGTGTATGCCATGGGGCCATCTGGGGAAAAAGATCCCTTACCTAACCCTATGATCATAAATTAGCAATGGAAGGATTAACTGAATCAGTGAGTCGGACCTATATATAAATAAGAGTAATATATTATGCTGCAGATAACACAAACAACAAACATCAGAAGAATGAGTTGCGTAGCACAGGACACTTGCTTTGAAAGGGTTAAATATCTCCATTTCTTGCTCACAGAGAGTAATCTGGCCATATTATTTCATTGTATACTGGTTAGAAAACTTCATCTCTAATCCAAAAGATAGACCACTTCATGTCTATCAACACTAGCATCCCCATCATCACCACCTTTTACTGCAGGACACATGACATTCATTCTACAGGGTTATACAATAACCAGTGCAGCACTGCAGTGTGTGTGTTTTCATAAATACCCAACATTAAAGGAGGTACTCATTTCACAATAATCAACACAACTGATAAGTAACTCTTGATTGGGGAAGGCAATCTTTGGCTCTTCAGCTGTTGGACATTACACTGCCCTTCATCCCCAACAAGCTAACCAGCTAAGTAACTTGATGTCACTTTATGTGAACTGACCAGCCCTCCCATTCAATGAAGGACAGTCACTTCAGGGCTACCTGTTTCCTGTTAATCCTTTAAGTGCCTGAGGGTTATCTAAGGCACTGCAAAGCAATACTTTGTTTACACATCTGGCGCTCAAAGGGTTGCCAGATCTTCCCTTTAAATTGGGCACATGAGCTTGGCAAATGCTTGCTCATGGCTGCAGTGGCTTTTATTGAGGTGTAATGGTTTCCAAGTATCCGTACTGCAGTTTTAAAGGGAATGATCAGGTAACCCTGGTGAAGCCTGTAGAATACAATTGCCACATGCTTTCCTGCATTAACTATTAATGTTGTATATATCCCTCTGGTACATAAAGGGTTAACCTGAAGGTCTTGTCATCTTAGCTATATGTATCAATAAAAAAACAATTAGGTGCTTTCTTCTATATGTATATGGTGCTATAGGGTTTCTCGACTCTTATTATATACATACATATATTTATTTTTGGGGCTATGTGTTCAGGGCTCACAGTGGGGGGGGGGTTCTGTCTGTACCTACCACCACCAAGGTCACAGCAGTAATTTCAACAAGGTCTTATCATCATTCTTCACCAAATCCAATACATAAAACTCGCAGTGCAGGTGTGCTGAGATGACAAGGGCAGCATGAACCTTTTGTGTTGTTGCAATTGCACAACTGGCCACTAGGGGCGATAGACACGATGAATCTGGCATCGTTAAAAATCTAAAATGTAACCCAATCTCAACTTTGGCCGCCTTTAACCCTTACATTACCAAAACGAACAACGGCATATTGCAGAACAATTTTCATTTCCAAAATGGATTATTCTCTGTTGCTTTATTACTTAAGTCTTTGATTGCCAGGGGTCTGCGCAACGTCTTGTTCTGCAAGGTTTTTCACACCTCTTCTGGCTCTCATAGGGTTAAACTAGCTGTCACAAAAGGACTTGCCCATTCCATCCCCTGGAACCCTACGGTGATTTGCTCACGTCTGTTTCTGCAGAGGTTGTAATGATCTCCATTGATCATTGTGTCCAATATAATACACACCTACGTTTCTGAAAAATTCCTCTGTTCATTCTGCTTATTTTGATTACCAAACAGAAACACAACACATTGCTTCGCAATGCGATTTATTCCTCTCTGGCACGCCAAGGGTTAATTCTGTAAACTAATGTAACGCATAGTTACAGTTCTCTTAAAATTTACTGCTGGAAAATGATTCTTCAACACCAGTAATAATTACAACATGCGGTATTTCCATTAACAATCATCTCTAGGCTGTTCTGTTTTAGTAACGAAACGGAACCAGTGCTGTAGCAATAATATCACAATACTCTAATTATACAGGGCTATGATTCCTCATCGTTCCCACACAAAGAGAACCCATTGCGTTTCTAAATAGAATGGATTAAACACGCCTTTCAGAGCCAGAAAGACAGAAGTGTATACAGTACCCATTCACATGATATACACTATATGTAGTACACATTCACATGACATACATTATATACAGTACACATTCACATGATGTATAGTACATATTTACATACATTCACTATATACAGTACACATCCACATGATATACAGTACACATCCACATGACATACACTATATACAATACACATCCAGGTGATATACTGTGCACATTCACATGACATACTATGTATAGTACACATTCACATGATATATAGTACACATACACTATATACAGTCCATAGCCACATGATATACAGTACACATCCACATGACATACAGTACACATCCACATGATATACAGTACACATCCACATGGTATACAGTACACATTCACACGACATACTATGTACAGTACTCATTCACATGACATACACTATATACAGTACACATCCACATGGTATACAGTACACATTCACACGACATACTATGTACAGTACTCATTCACATGACATACACTATATACAGTACACATCCACATGGTATACAGTACACATTCACACGACATACTATGTACAGTACTCATTCACATGACATACACTATATACAGTACACATCCACGTGAAATACAGTACACATTCACATGACACACTATGTACAGTACACATTCACATGATATACAGTACATATTTACATGATATGCACTATACACAGGACACATTCACATGACACACTGTGTACAGTACACATTCGCATGACATACACTATATACAGTACACATTCACATGATATACAGTACATATTTACATGATATGCACTATACACAGTACACATTCACATGACACTGTACAGTTCACGTTTCCATGACATACACTATATACAGTACACATTCACATGGTATACCGTACACATTCACATGACACACTATGTACAGTAAACATTCACATGATATACAGTACATATTTACATGATATGCACTATACACAGGACACATTCACATGACACACTGTGTACAGTACACATTCGCATGACATACACTATATACAGTACACATTCACATGATATACAGTACATATTTACATGATATGCACTATACACAGTACACATTCACATGACACTGTACAGTTCACGTTTCCATGACATACAATATATACAGTACACATTCACATGGTATACAGTACACATTCAAACGACACACTATGTACAGTACACAGTCACATGATATACACTATATACAGTACACAATCACATGACGCACTATGTACAGTACACATTCACATGACATACACTATATACAGTACACAGTCTCATGACATACAGTATAGAAGTACACATTAATATGATATACAGTACACATTCACATGACACACTATGTACAGTACACAGTCACATGATATACAGTACACATTCACATGATATACACTATATACAGTACACATTCACATGACATACACTATATACAGTACACAGTCTCATGACATACAGTATAGAAGTACACATTAATATGATATACAGTACACATTCACATGACACACTATGTGCAGTACACATTCACATGATATACAGTACACATTCCCATGACATACAGTATATACAGTACACATTCACATGATATACACTATTTACAGTTCACATTCCCATGATATATAGTATATACAGTACACATTCACTCAATATATAGTAATTATAGTACACATTTACATGACAGTATTTACAGTATATCACATAACAATACACACAGTACTCATTCAAATGAACACACTTTATATATTACACATGACACACTGTACAGTACACATTCACGACGTACACTACATACGGTACACATTCACATGACATACACTATATACAGTACACATTCACATCACACAATACATACAGTACACATTAAATTGGCATATACTGCATACAGTTCACCTACCCAGTATACAGTATATACAGTACACAGTCACATGACGTACACTACATACAGTACACATTCACATGACATACACCACATACAGCACACATTCACATGACATACACTATATACAGTACACATTCATAAGACACAATACATACAGTACACATTCAACTGGCATATACTACATACAGTTCACCTACCCAGTATACAGTATATACAGTACACATTCACATGACACAGTACATACAGTAACATTTGATTGACACTGTATATAATACACATTCACATGATATACAGTACACATTCACATGACATACAGTACCCATTCACATGACACTATATACACACTATGATACACAATACACATTAACATGGCATACAGTACTTACAGTACACATTCACATGACACACCGTATATAGAGTGTAGATGCACATGGCATACTCTACATATAATACATTTACAGAACATACAGTATATACAATAAACATTTTCATGTTATATGGTAGATAAAGTATATATTCACATTATATTCAGTCACACCACATACTATACACATGCCCATGGCATACATTATATGTAGCATATTTAATGAACATGACAGTATTTACAATATACATGCATATGACATAAAAGTCTACACTAATTAAATGACACACTACAAATTCACATGACAAGTATATCCAGCAAAAAGGCACATTATAAAAAGTAATATATAATGCACATGATGCACGTAACATACAATACCTATAGTATGTAAGATACCCAACAAAGTATGTACAGTAAACATGCACACAGCATACAATATATACAGTATACATACATGCCCATGACATAAAGGAAACATATTGTGTATGATGTACATGACATACAGTTTATGCAGTATAAAGGCATATGATATAATATGCACATCATACAGTAGTTACAATGTACATACACATGGCAGATATATATATATATATATATATATATATATATATATATATATATATAATGCACATGATATACAATATATGTGCACATGACATACACTGTATACAGAATGCAGCCATATGATATACACTGTATATATAATATACATGATGCGCAAGTCCTACATTATATTCCCATATACCACATACACTACACCCTGATCTACCCAAAGAGGAGGAGGGCAGGCAGATGTGCCAGGAGGGAGATAAGTGGGAATACAACCCAAGAGGTTAATTAGTACAGCAAATAATGGGATGATAGAAACGCAATTGCACCAGTACATTGTTACACATTGTTGCAATCTACAGCGTTCACCATTTCACCCAGCATACAAGGACAAATCAGGGGTAGACAACACGTGACTTTCCAGCTGATGTCGGACTACATCTCCCATCGTTCACACCTGGCCAGCGGTTGATGTGTGTTGTAGTCCAACAACAGCTGGACATCCACAGGGTGCCTACCTCATTTACCATCATTATATTATTGAAGCAGCCCGAACAGTGAGGGAGTTAAGGCGCAGAGCCACATGCATCCCGCCGTGTGTCCCATTTCGGGGTTATTTATTGCCTTTTGGCACAATTCCCCGCTGCTGGGAGACTTGTTGACACAGCCATGTGCTATACTAATAGACAGTGAGAGTGTTACACACCCGGCTGGGAGACAATGCTCAGATCTTCTCCTGCTTTACTACAAAGAGATGTTATGATGGTGCTGTCATAGCAACACAACACCAGAAGGATCTCCAGACCATTTTGAAGAACAGTGTGGGACGGAGGGGGTTAAAGCTGCAACCTCAAAAGAACTATATAGGATAAGAAGTGAGAGACACGCTGGGTGTGTGTGACAGGGAACTGATGCGATCAGTCAAGCAATGGGGTAGATGACAGGGCTAATTTGGGAGTTTGGGATGTTAGTGTATATGTATAAAATATAGTGGAGTGATTCTGTGGCAACTAGACCGTAGATACATTAAAACCCCAACTGGGTTAAATGGGTATTTTAACATATTTAATAGTACAGATATCTCAGAGACGTATTTAGCTTTCAAGGGGTTAAAAGCTCAATTTAAGACACGGGAAGCAAGAAAGGTCTCAAACTCACTGAGTATCAATGCGCTGCATACCGCTATGGCACTCAAAGGGTTAAATCGATGAACATGCATACTTGTAGTACGGGAGGTATGGTGCATGCGGTTATGCTGGTGGCAGTTTAAAGCACTGACATATCCCCCTAAACAACCACTCATTTTGTACTGGAAGCACATAGGGTGAGGACTGGTGCCACTTGCATGCCCTACTGTGCCACCCTCACTTCCCAGCACTAAAATACCTAAACACAGATTACAAGATTTTTGGGGTTCAGACAACAGTCCCTCTCTTTTATATCCCTCCCCTTTAGAAGCCTACACCTGCGAAGTGCTACATTGACATTAACCCTTTCGCTGTCAGAAGGGGGCAGCAGCTACCTGTCCTTGCTGCCCCTCGATGAACTCAGACGGGTTAAGAATAACAAGTGCACGCGTGTCGAGGGGTGTGCAGAGCATTCACTTACCCAGGATGGAGAGAACCAGTCCCAGTGCCAATCCAAAGGACCAGCAGCAGCCTCCCCAAGCCATAGGTTCACTTTGTACAATTTCCAAAAAAAGAGGAAAAAAGCCTGCGAAATGCTGCAAGGCGAGAGCAGACTGGAGAGAAGCAGACACACAAAGAAAGCCAGACAGCCAGGGGGGCTCAGTCACTCCTCACTGGGACAATTGGGGACACGTTTGCATCATTTGGAGCATGCATTAAAAATGCCAGCATCCCCCATGCTCTTAGAGACCCATCCGTGTGAGAGTGTGTGAGTGTGTGTGCACTGAACCAGCAGCTCCCAGGTCCCCCCACCCCTCCCCTCCCTCTCACCACAGTTCTCTTGAGGCCCTTTCTGGGGAACAAAAGATCCAGCGAGTGCTTTCTGTTTGTGGACTTTTAACCCTTTGAGTGCCAGTGAGGTGTGCAAGGCAGCTCTCTGGCACTCAAAGGGTTAAACGAGTAACCAAGTGAACTCTTCTCTTTCCCTTACCCTAAAACGTTTGTCAGATCACACTGCCTATTCAGTATAGTGACAGATTATATTGTTCCTTGCTGGTGTTCTGTCAATAAAAATACTCTTCATATGGGTGGGGGAGCCTTATACTGTGTGATATACAGATTGGTAATCTAGAGCTGGGGCTGAGAGCATGATTTCATGTGCTTCTCCAAACAAAGGAATAGATCTCTAAATATCATAGATAGGAGATGGGAAAGCAGAAGGTAGATCATTACAGAAAATAGGGGAGACAGGAGAGGGAAGAATGATACCCAAAGGAAGGAGGCAAAAAAGGGGATGGGTGATACCCAGAGGATACAGGAGAGTAGAGAATATGGGTGATGCCCAGAGGATACAGGAGATGATGGGTAATACCCAGAGAGAGAGAGAGATAGAGAAGACAGTGAAGAGGATGATTGATACCCAGATAACGGAGACTGTATGGGGATGACAGTAAAGAGGATGGGGTGAAACCCAGAGAGAAGAGTCAGTAGAGAGAATGGGTGATACCCAGAAAGATGAGACTGGATACCCAGAAAGAGTGGACAGGGCAGAGAATGGCTGATATTCAAAAAGAGGATACAGGGGAGGGGATGGGCAATACCCAGAGAGAGGAGACAGACGAGGATAGGTGATACCCAGAGAGAGGATGGGTGATACCCAGAAAGAGGAGACAGGGGAGGACAGATGATATCCAGAGAGAGGAGAGGATAGATGATATCCAGAGAGAGGAGAGGATAGATGATATCCAGAAAGAGGGGACATGGGAGGGTGGGTGATACCCAGAAAGAGGAGACAGGAGAGGACAGATGATATCCAGAGAGAGGGGACAGGAGAGGATGGGTGATTCCCAGAGAGGAGAGATGGGAGGATGGGTGATACCCAGAAAGATGAGACAGGAGAGGATGAGTGATACCAAGAGAGGGGAGACAGGAGAGGATGGGTGATATCCAGAGATAGGAGACAGGAGAGGATGGGTGATATCCAGAGGTAGGAGACAGGAGATGATGGGTGATATCCAGAGAAGAGACAGGAGAGGATGGATGAAATCCAGAGATAGGAGACAGGAGAGGATAGATGAAATCCAGAGATAGGAGACAGGAGAGGATGGGTGATACCCATAGAGAGGAGACAGGAGAGTATAGATGATATCCAGAGATAGGAGACAGGAGAGGATGGGTGATACCCATAGAGAGGAGACAGGAGAGGATGGGTGATACCCATAGAGAGGAGACAGGAGAGGATGGGTGATACCCATAGAGAGGAGACAGGAGAGGATGGGTGAAATCCAGAGATAGGAGACAGGAGAGGATGGGTGATACCCATAGAGAGGAGACAGGAGAGTATAGATGATATCCAGAGATAGGAGACAGGAGAGGATGGGTGATACCCATAGAGAGGAGACAGGAGAGGATGGGTGATACCCAGAGAGAGGAGACAGGAGAGGATGGGTGATACCCAGAGAGGAGACAGGAGAGTATAGATGATATCCAGAGATAGGAGACAGGAGAGTATAGATGATATCCACTCCAGAGATAGGAGACAGGAGAGTATAGATGATATCCAGAGATAGGAGACAGGAGAGGATGGGTGATACCCAGAGAGAAGACAGGAGAGGATGGGTGATACCCAGAGAGAAGACAGGAGAGTATAGATGATATCCACTCCAGAGATAGGAGACAGGAGAGGATGGGTGATACCCAGAGAGAAGACAGGAGAGGATGGGTGATACCCAGAGAGAAGACAGGAGAGTATAGATGATATCCACTCCAGAGATAGGAGACAGGAGAGGATGGGTGATACCCAGAGAGGAGACAGGAGAGGATAGATGATATCCAGAGAGAGGAGACAGGAGAGGATGGGTGATGCCTAGAGAGAGGAGAGAGGAGAGGATGGAAGATACAGAGAGAGATTTGGGGATAATTAAGATATCCAGAGACTGAAGAGAGAAGACAAAAGGAAAGGTGGTAAGATGGGACCAAGTCTGGACTTACATCTCTGGCTCCCTTAGGCATGGCACCCTAGCTTTTCTTAGTGCCACCCATGGCCACACCCCCACTAATCACATGATTAAACCCCAGCCCCTTCCGCTGTTTCCAGACACAAAAAAATTTATCAGCCTATAACACAAACACAAGCTCATAAAACCCGAATTAACAACTTATACTGACTTGGGTGATTATGAGAAACTTTTAAAATCACCAATATTTATGTTAGCCATGCCTTTCTTAAAACTATCATTTACAAGAAATGTAGCTTTATTTGCCAGTTTATGTAAATTATCCAGTACTTCCTGTTAGGAATCAAAAGATGAAGGTTGAAACATTAATACAGGACTTACCAGCCTGTAATTTTAATAAAAAAATAAATCAAGATAAAACTCTAATAAATTATAGTTTTAAATAAAGGGTGGTTAACAGATATTTACAGGTGGTTTTGAAAGTTCTTTCATAATCACCAAAGTGTTAAAAATTGTTTACATAAACTGGCCATTACAGGGGTATATAAACAGGCTCATGAGGACCGGGACTCTTCTCCCCCCTCCCATGCATCGTGGGCAAGGTCATCACAGCTGAGGTACACCTTGAAATGAGGTGCCCTGCTCTGCCTAATCAGACATCTGTCTCCAGATGTGAGATACCCATAAAGATTACTTGGGGAGGACAGGCGATTATTAGATAGAGGACAGATTGGAGAGACCCACAGAAGGTACTTGGGGAAGGGTAGGAGAACTCCAGAGAGGGAGAGAGAGGGAGAAAGAACTCCCACAATCATTCTTATTGGACATGACCATTCTAATGAAAAATATGATCCTGAAAGTCAGATACCCACAGAAAGGAGTTGAGGAGGGTAGGAGATCCCCAGACAGGGACAGAGTGGAAATTCCCACAGATAAGACAGATTGGAGATACCCTTACAGAAGATGAGAAATTCCCACAGAAGAGACACAAGTCAGAGCATGGTAAATGACCAAAGCGGACAGTGGTGGTGGGGGGTCACGGTTATGTGTTACTAACAAGCAGATTTAGACATCACTTAGGTACTCTCTCCTCCTTAACCTCTTCACTGCTAGGAGGTAGCCAGAAACAAATTGTAGAGCCATATTTAACCATATGAGAGCTATACTGGGTGTCCACAACATTAGAGGGTTAACTAATTTCAAGCAGGAGCTTTCCAGGGGAATCTAAAGGAGATCAGCAGCTTGCCATATAAATTAATTAGTTGTAAAATAATACAAAGGACATCAACCCTTTCACTGCCAGGCAGAAAGTAAAATTAATGTATCCTTCTGAAGTTACATGGATCTCATATGACTCATGGAAGATGCACCTATCATTAATACCTCCACTGTCTGAGGCCTGCGTTACTATATAATGTGTTCTTGTAATGCTTGATGCATTACAAAGCAATGCGTTTCGTACCCCTCTGACATTCAAAGGAGTAACAAATAAATATAGATTTACTTATTCCAGTGCTGAACACAGTGCATTGGCGATCCCCGAAGCACCTACCACATGTTCATTCCTGGCTTAAAGCATTGAGGTGGCTACTTCTCTGGCACCCAACAGGTTAACATTAACCCTTTTGCATCTAGAATACAGCAAATGTATCTTTGGCACTATTGCTGTCAGAGGGCAGGACAATGTGTTGCAGAGGCCACTGGTCCAGGGATGTTTAAGACATTATAAGGGATTTTTATAATGTTGTGCTAAAATAAAATACAATAAGTAGGCTTTCTACTTAAAGGGATAGTAATGTTTCATAATAAAAGCATCTCTAATTAATCATCATAGTATTTGGACTTTGGAGAGTGTTATTTCAATTCTGTCAGAGTTGTAGTTCAAGAGTAATTCAATGACAAAGTATCCCCCTCCCACCCCTTTTACTGATGTAACACTGTTCAGCCAGAGCAGAAGGGAGGTGCCCAGGTAGACTGCAGAGAGGGACAATCTTCAATTAAGATAAGGGAAAAACCTGAAAAACTTGTCAAGGAGGGCAGGGCTTTCATTGTTCTCATAGGAAGAAGATTGCCCCCTTCTGTTATCTGTTTGGTCTTACAACCAGATTCCACATCTGAGAAGAGATGCCTTACACTAGGTAAAAGGGGCGGGCGGGGAAACTTTGCTTGTGAATATCTCTCAAACCATAAAGGTTTGAGAGATAAGACTTATATCATTCTTCATGATTTTTTAATGCCTACAAAGTAAAATAAAGATAAAATGAAGTATTACTATCCCTTTAAGATGAATGTGATTTACTTATTGAAATACTAAAGATCCAAACAAAAACAATATATCAAATAAATTATAATATGAATACTATATGAAATGATATAAATAAGCAATATAACACTTGAGAAGCTTGAACTGTTATATACATATGTAATTTGCTGCATAGCGGTTTTGAAGACACCCATGAACTTGAATAGCAGATGGTAATGCTGTGTGCTGCCTGCTGGCCTGGAGTGGTGGATATATCAGGAGCCTGGCAGTGATACTTCCTCCTAACATCTTCCCCACACACTGCCTCTATGGAAATCCATCACTAGTGTCCCCTGTCTGTCCAACTACTTCATAGGAATGTAGTCATTTAGGGTGCTCGGAGGATAAGATCTCCCCACTGAAGTTGGAGGAGGAATGGGACCCAGTTTCACTTGACCAGGCGGAAACCAGGCCCCACCAGGTCAGGTGAGTGGATGTGGTAGACTGTGCATGAGGGATCCAGAGTAGTCCACTTCCAACATCCACTTCTCTCTGTGTGTAGGCCTGTGCATGTAATAAACAGATGCTTGCTTGATTCATTTCATAACATTCAGAGATTGCACAATTTGTGACTGTGCAATCCTCTAATTTCCATTGTAGCCAGCCCAGCAATTAAACATTTTCTTTTTTCCAGAAGCATATGGACCAACACAGGATACATCCAGGTTGTAACTCCAACGAATTGGCCCTCCAGGGGTTCGTTCCATGGACTGGGGTTGAGCAACATTGGAGGTCTGAGGAGAATCGGAAATATTAATTGGCGGGATATGGATTGCAGGATGGAGCATTAACGCCTGGAAGACTGACTATCAGTTTGAAGTTCATCTGGGCAGTAAGAGATGTGCATTCAGAATATGCACAGCAGACTGGAACCTCGGATTTCTCGTTATATTTTCGCTATTACGTGAAATACTGTTTTATACCACCTTTCTGGGAATATTGGGGGGGGGAGATGTACTAAGGGGTGATGATGAGGTGATAAAGTGGATATAACTTCTCCAGTGAGATCAGGGGGGTTATGCACTAAAGTGTGATAAATCAGTGATAATGAGGAGATAAATTCTCCAGTGATATCACATCTCCAGTTCCCATGTTATTCTATGTAGCCAATGCAGTAAAATCTCTCCCACTTTAGAAATCTTTGTGCATTGGCTCCATAGAATAAACCAGGCATAGGAGAAGTGATATCGCTGGAGAAGTTACATCCTCTTTATCACTGCTTTATCATACCTTAGTGCCCGTGGCCACTCCAGTGGCCCAGCCACCTCCTGCGACCCCCGCCTGGTGCCAGCAGCAAGCAGCTGAGGTGTGTGCTTTCTTCCTCACAGACCTCTAGCGAATGAGCGCTCCCTCTTCGGCACTCTAGTAGCAACACAGACATAATCTCCCAGTGCTCTGTATTACTGAAGAAAGGACTGAGTGGGAGCTCCAGCTAAAGAGGTCTGTGCAGAAGGAGGCACAGACCTCTCCTGCCATGCCGCTGGACCAGCTGGGAAGTAGGAGGTGGGCACTGGGGGGTGTCAATAGGGGCAATGTGGAGGCAATGTGGCAACTGGGGGCAATGTGGAGGCAATTGTGGAGACTGGGGGCAATTGTGGAGACTGGGGGCAATGTGGAGACATTTGTGGAGATTGGGGGCAACGTGGAGGCAAATGTGGCAATTGGGGGCAATGTGGAAGTAATTTTGGTGATTGGGGGCAATTAGGGGGCAATTTTGGAGATTGGGGCAATCTGGAGGCAATTGTGGAGATTGGAGGCAAAGTGGAGGCAATTGTGGAGATTGGGGACAATGTGGAAGCAATTGTGGGCAATGGGGGGCATGGCAATTTTTGCACCAGGGCCCGGTGGCTTCTAGTTATGCCTCTTCTTAGTGTATAACCCCCAGTTCTCCAATCCCATTGTTATGTCACCGAGTCTATGGACTAAGATTTCTCCAACTTAAGATATCTTAGTGCATTGGCTCCATAGAATAACACAGAACTTGGAGAGTTTGTAATCCTGGAGAAGTGATCTCCACTGTATTCCCTCTTTATCAACCCTTAGTGCATAACCACCCTGTCCATTTTGTTTAAATGTATCACTTGCTATGATCACTTTGTACATTATTTATGACCTTAGACTTTGTACTTTGACTCTGTACCTTGTTTTAGATTCAATAAAGTTTTTACCCCCCTCCAAACATAATGTTTCATTATTGGTGTTTTTTACACATTGCTTTACGCTACAAGTCTGGATTGGGTTTCTTAATCCTTTGTCAGAGAGGTAAGCAACGCAATACCTCTCTGGCACTCAAAGGGTTAAAACTGTCTTTTTTAACTCCTATGGTAAATAAGAAATAGAGGCTCCTAATAATGTACCTATGGTGTCAGCAACTTTTATTTTTTGGTGATGCACACAAACAATCCAGCACCAAACTCACTGCACAATAAGGAACAACAAGAAATCCAATCTGTTTAAATGGTACTTTAACCCCTTGAATGCTAGAGAGATCTCAGACACAGAGACCTCTCTGGCATTCAGCAGGTTAAAACATTACTTAAAGGGATAGTAATGGTTAATTTTACCTTGATGTAATATTATAGGCATTAAAAAAAAGATGAAGATCGATGTATGTCTTATCTCTCAAACCTTTATAGTTTGAGAGATATCGCTTGGTAAAGTTAACTTTTCCTGTCTGTTTCACTCAAGTCTGCCATCTAGCTGACAGCTGCAGATTTGTCATTGACCAGACAGAGGCTCTTCAGCAGAGCCGAAATCACGCTATTTAGAAATAAATACTTCATTGGAATGGTCTACAAAGTGTGCCTGGTTTGCAAACATACTTTGTAGAGCATTCCAAAGAAGTATTTATTTCTAAATAGCGTGATTTTGGCTCTGCTGAAGAGCCTCCATCCAGTCAAATGGCCAGAATCTGCAGCTGTCCCATAGAGCGCTGACTTGACTAAAACAGACCATAAAGATTTGAGAGATAAGACTTACAGCGATCTTCCTCTTTTTTTAATTCTTACAATATTACATCAAGGTAAAATTAACCATTACTATCCCTTTAATTCAATGGGAATTTGGTGAATTTTTTATTTCTCCCCTAAGAAGCAGTTGGTTTATCCCAGAATTGCTCCCATTTTTTCAAAATATAAGGTTCTTAATGGGGGGTTTGCTGCCCTGCAGAATTCACTGTGTAACCCGTAGACTGCCAGAATGGTATGCAATGTATTTCACACATCTCTGACTTGGAAATAGTAACCCATGAGGATCAGTTCAACACATTCCAGCAAATTATTGTCCAAAGAGTTGAAATAGTTACTGTTTACCCTTTAAGTGCCAGACAGTAAGCATTGTATTACCACACAATACATTTCATAGACCTCTGTTGCTCAAAAGGTCATGTGCCTTCTATGCCAGTTTCGGGCTCCTCATAGCTGCCTCCAGTAGTTTTACTTCTTCTTAACTGTGTAATATGTAGAATTCAGAAGCAATGTGTTGAATACCTCTCCAGCATCCAAGGGGTTAATGCAATAAGTAAACGTGTTCTCTACTTAGATTCAGGTGCCACTTGCCTAGTTGTGCTTGAGCTTAAAAATTGCCTCACTGGTTAATTAAGGATGTGTAATTGTTTTGCAAGTGCAGACCTAGAAGAATTAGGCAAAAAAATCTCAGTTAATGGTTCTGTGTAATGTGCGAAAGAGGAAGCTGAGGTCAAGTGGATATCAATGGATTCTGAGGCTGTTGTAGCAAGATGTATTGGAGTAATTCTGGGGCATGATAAATGTTCCATGGGAGGAAAATCCCCTAAATTCTCCATTAATTGAAACAGGGACTTTAAACCCCTTGATTGATGGAGAGATCTGAAACTCATTGCGAAGAAATGAGTCAGAGATCACTCTAGTATTTAAGGGGTTAAATAATTGAGACTTTGTATTTGTACATGTCTTTGTATTTGGTTTGTCTCTTAGGACATCAGACCCAGAATCCCTTCATTGCCTCTATCTGAATAAGGAGGCTGACACTGATGTATCCAGTTGCAGGGCAAACCAACTTCACCATAAGGAACAAATAAAAATCCCAGTTAATTTAAATGAAGTTTAAATTTTTGAATGCTAAATAGGTCTTTACCATACTGCTACCTCTCTAGCAGTCAAGGTGCTAAAACTGCTTTTAAATCAATTGAGATCTGATAAATTTTAGCTTTCCCCTACAGTGCAGTTGATTTTCTCCATTTGTTCCTTGTACATGATAAGAATCTTAATCCTGCAGTGATCATGTCTGCCTCTTGCACAGGAGAAATGACAAGAGGGGGCAAATGGTATACTTACTGCCAGTGGTGTACCTACAGGGGGTGGACGGGGGTCATACAGTACACTTACGGCCAGTGGTGTAACTACTTGTGGAGGCATATGGTATATTTACTGCCAGTGGTGTACTTACAGGGGAGAGTGGTTGCATACAGTATACTTACTGCCAGTGGTGTAACTTCAGGGGTTTGAGAGGGGGAATACAGTACTCTTACTGCCAGTGGTGTACTTATAGGGGAGAGTGGTAGCATACAGTGTACTTACTGCCAGTGGTGTATTACAGGGGAGAGTGGTAGCATACAGTGTACTTACTGCCAGTGGTGTACTTATAGGGGAGAGAGGTAGCATACAGTGTACTTACTGCCAGTGGTGTATTACAGGGGAGAGTGGTAGCATACAGTGTACTTACTGCCAGTGGTGTAACTTCAGGGGGTTGAGAGGGGGAATACAGTACTCTTACTGCCAGTGGTGTACTTATAGGGGAGAGAGGTAGCATACAGTGTACTTACTGCCAGTGGTGTATTACAGGGGAGAGTGGTAGCATACAGTGTACTTACTGCCAGTGGTGTAACTGCCAATGGTGTAACTTCAGGGGTTTGAGAGCGGGTATACAGTACTCTTACTGCCAGTGGTGTACTTACAGGGGAAAGTGGGAGTATACAGTATACTTACTGCTAGTGGTGTAAGTACAGGGGGTTGAGAGGGGGAACACAGTACTCTTACTGCCAGTGGTGTATTACAGGGGAGAGAGGTAGCATACAGTATACTTACTGCCAGGGGTGTAACTACAGGGGGTTGAGAGGGGGTATACAGTACTCTTACTGCCAGTGGTGTACTTAGAGGGGAGAGTGGGAGCATACAGTATACTTACTGCCAGTGGTGTAACTACAGGGGGTTGAGAGGCAGAATACAGTGTTCTTAATGCTAATGGTGTATGTATAGGGGGAAAGGGGGCACACAGTATACCTACTGCCAGTGATGTAATTATAGGGCATGGAGAGGGTGCATAGAGTATACTTATTGCCAGTGGTGAAGAGGGGGTGCAGTACATTTACTGCCCATGGTGTAACAACAGGGTGTGAAGAGGGGCATACAGTACACTTACTGACATTAATGTAACTACAGGGGATGGAGAGGGGCACAGAGTATATTTACTGCCAACAGGGCATGTGCAACACATTACTCTGCTCTCCAGTTGCTTGGGGGAAAACGTATATACATATCTCAGGAAATTTTCAGCACGCTTTTAGCTTATATGAACACAGTGCAGCATTCACACTGAAGATTGTGTGGATAAGTTGCTCACCACATCAATCAAATCAATGGATGGTCCACATGAGGGTCAGTCAATAACTTCACTGACACCCGCATGGACTGGCAATTTAACTCCCCCGAGATGGCATCACCAGTGCAATGCAGGAGCAATGGAGGTAAGTTGACTGGTAGTCTGAAAATTGACTAACCCTGGTTTAAACTGTCAGCTATGTTTTATTTTAAAAATAGTGTGAGACATTTATCTTTAGTTATTTTTAATTTTATGCAGATTAGCTAGTACTTGCCATCAGGAAGTGACAGTTTGGATGGGGAGCAGCGAGGAATGTCAATATTTAGCTGGCACTCCAGCCAGCTCTGTATAATATACATAAACTAACAAATAAATAAAACGAAAAATCTCAAAATATAGTTTGA
The DNA here is from genome assembly GCA_037306005.1 of Rhinophrynus dorsalis. Classification (NCBI taxonomy): domain Eukaryota; kingdom Metazoa; phylum Chordata; class Amphibia; order Anura; family Rhinophrynidae; genus Rhinophrynus; species Rhinophrynus dorsalis. The sequence goes on from CM074721.1 coordinate 448,248,619, forward strand.
AATATATTAAAATATATAAATATATGTGCTTTTGAGAGCTCTTTCAAAATCACCTGTTTGTTACAAAGTTCCATTTTAACCCTTTAATGATCCTCCTTTGGTTCTTTAGGAATTAAAGGATTAGTAAAATGTTATTATAAAAAAGCATGTACTTTAGAGCTTCCCCTGTTGAGTAAGACAAGGGTATTCCCATTGTAGGCAGAAACTTTATACAATAGTTATAACTGTTCAAACTGGACTGCAGTCCCATAGACTGCAACAGTATATCTGTCTTAAAGGGATAGTAATGTTTCATAATAAAAACAGCTCTAATTAATCATCATAGTATTTGGACTTTGGAGAGTGTTATTTCAGTTCTGTCAGAGTTGTAGTTCCAGACTAATTCAATGACAAAGTGTCCCCCTCCCGCCCCTTTTCCTGATGTCACACTGTTCAGCCAGAGCAGAAGTGAGGTGCCCAGGTAGACTGCAGAGAGGGACAATCTTCAATTAAGATAAGCGAAAAACCTGAAAAGCTTGTCAAGGGGGGCAGGGATTTCATTTTTTTCATAGGAATAAGAGTGTCCCCTGCTGTTATCTGTCTGGTCTATGGATTGCATTCCACATCTGAGAAGAGATGGCTTACACTAAGTAAAAGGGGCGGGAGGGGGAAACTTTGCTTGTGAATATCTCATAAACCATAAAGGTTTGAAAGATAAGACTTATATCATTCTTCATGTTTTTTTAATGCCTACAAAATAAAATAAAGTTAAAACAAAGTATTACTATCCCTTTAACACCAGGTGAACTATTTGGACACCAAAGGGCACTGTTTATGTACAAAACAACAGTTTAAACTGTAATAACTATAGAATAGCACATCTCCCAGCAGTCACAGTATCCTTGTTTTACTCAGCCAGAAAAGCCACATAATACATTTTTTTATAAAAAAAAGATAAGGTTAGTACTCCTTTAGAAAATAGGAGCAAACCAGCTTCACAACAAAGTAAAAGTAATATGTTTCTACTTCATTAAAGTGATAATAATACTTCGTTTTATCTTTATTTTATTTTGTAGGCATTAAAAAAAACATGAAGAACGATATGTCTTATCTCTCAAACCTTTATGGTTTAAGAGATATTCACAGTTTCCCCTCCCGCACCTTTTACCTAGTGTAAGCCATCTCTTCTCAGATGTGGAATGCAGTCCATAGACCAGAGAGATAACAGCAGGGGACAATCTTCTTCCTATGAGAACAATGAAAGTCCTGCCCCCCTTGACAGGTTTTTCAGGTTTTTCCCTTATCTTAATTGAAGATTGTCCCTCTCTGCAATCTACCTGGGCACCTCCCTTCTGCTCTGTCTGAGTGGTGTTACATCAGTAAAAGGGGAGGGAGGGGGATACTTTGTCACTGAGTTACTCGTGATCTACAACTCTGACAGAACTGAAATAACACTCTCCAAAGTCCAAATACTATGATGATTAATTAGAGCTGCTTTCATTATGAAACATTACTATCCCTTTAAATGGCGTGAAGCAAAGCATTGGAGACCTCACTAGCATTCATGGCTTTAACCCTCTGAGTGCCAGAGGGGTATCCATCCCATTGCTTTTCAATGTGTTGAGCACCCCCTCTGGCACTCAGATGATTAAAATGGCCATTTTAATCAATTGCCAAAACATAATAAAGGAATAGCTGAGTCTCTACATAACATTTTAATGGGATAAAATATAAAAGTCTAATATAAACACCCCCAAAATAGAAGCAATGAAACTTTATAGTAAAATGTATCTGGTACCAACAATACACTAAATAACGTCTTGAGTAGTCCAATTATATATAAAGGCAAACAGTCACTGAATAAATGTTCAGGTAAGTTACCCTATGACAACAGAACTCTCAAATCCAGTGAGCGTATGCGGGCAGGTATAATATTTGATGTTCTATTATATGGCTTACTCTCCTGTCCTGTTGGAGTTAACCTCCCCATGTTGGAGAATGTATAGAAAGTAAAGTTCTATGTTGCTGTATGGCCTGGCTCTCTCTCTCCTTTCCCAGGTGAGGTCTCTTACGCACTGGCACTAGATCGATGCTTCATCAACTTATGCATGAGAGACCTCACTTGAGCATCAGAATGTTGTACAATTAAAGGAGCAGTAAACTTTTATTTATGAAAACACATTTTACAGAGCATTTCCTGCTGAATAAAACAAGGTCACTCCCACTGCTGTCAGATGTTTTATTCAAAATGTATAACAGTTCAAATAATCAGGAAGTGAATTTACTGTTTTACGTCCTGATAGTTCTAACTGACAGTAAGTGACAGGCAGTTTCTATCACATTCTATGGAGAACTGTATATCTCTGACTTTCCTCTCCATTAGAATCTAACAGGAAATCTAATTAGAATTTGACTACTAGAGGGCACTGCTAATGTAGAAGAACATGGGTTTAAACTGTAATAACTCTGGAAATATAAATCTCTCGGCAGTGGGAGTACCCTTATGTTACTCAATAGGAAAATCCCTACAATATATATTTTTTCATATAAAAATTTTACTGCTCCTTTAAGGGTCACCCAGCCATGTAGAAGCCTGGCCATGTAGGCGATCTGTGAGCATAAGGGTCGCCCTGCCATGTAGACCAAAGAAAATATAGCACAAACCCCAGCGGTAACCTACTGAAATGTCACCCATTAAAATAAAATAATACAATTTGCAGGAACCCTATACCACTCCTCTCCCATTAAATATAATGTTTGAAAATAACGTGCAACACATTGGACGAACCCCTGGAACTCAAAGGGTTAACATGTCCTCTGCTCCGAGTAATGTAATGTATACCACTTCTCCATGCTGTGCCTTAAAATTCCCTCTTCCTCTCACAAGCTCTGGTGACTGAGCATGATGCAATCAGAGCGTTCAGTCACCGGGATCCCTAATTTGACATATTCAAGTGCTCAGTCACTGGGCCTTGTGAGAGGAAGAGGGCATCTTAAGGCTCAGCATGGAGAATTGGCTCGGGCACCACTTTCTCCATGGATGGATGGTATGCATAACATTACTCGGAGAAGAGGACATGCCAACCCTTTGAGTTCCAGAGGTTTGTGCAATGTGTTGCAAAGCTTTGGAATTCCCTCTAGTACTCAAATGGTTATTTTCAAAATTATATTTAATGGGGGAGGGGTGGTATAGGACTCCTGCAAACTGTATTATTTTATTTCAATAGGATACCGTTGGGGTTTGCACTACTTTTTATTTGCGTCTACATGGCAGGGTGACCCTTATGCTCACAGATCGCCTACATGGCTTGCGTCTACATGCAGGGTAGCCCTTAAGCATGCAACATCAGAATGTCGTTCTTTTGATGCAGACGACATTCTGATGTCACCCTTTTGATGGTCGCCATATAGGCTACAACGTTTCAGTAGTAAATCCACTTGTGCCAGTAAACAGAGAGAGAGAAGTCCTACTTGACTTGTGTATGTTCATGAAGTGATATAGAAACATAGAAAGTGATATAGAAACATTTGACAGCAGATAAGAACCATTTGACCCATCTAGTCTGCCTGTTTTCCTACTATAAAAACCTCAAAACGTATTTGGTCCTTGTTTAGGATAGCTTTATGCCTATCCCATGCATGATTAAATTCTGTCACTGTATTAACCACTTCCACTTCTGCTGGTAGGCTATTCCACTTATCTACCACCCTCTCAGTGAATTAATACTTTCTTACATTACATCTAAACCTCTGTCCCTCTAGTTTTAGTCTATGGCCTCTTGTCCTAACATTTTTACTCCTTTGGAATGTACTTTCCTTCTGCACTTTACTGAATCTCTTCATGTATTTGAATGTCTCTATTATATCCCATCTCTCTCTTCTCTCCTCCAAGCTATATATGTTCAGATCCTTCAGTTTATCCAGATAGTTACTAAACTGGTGAATGGTTTACAGAATAATATCTCTTCACTGAATTCTCTCTAGAATATATATATCCTTCTGGAGATGGGGTCTCCAGTACTGACACAATACTCTAGATGAGGTCTAACCAGAGATCTGAAGAATGGCATGACCACTTTTTCTGCTACTAATGCCTCTAGCTGTACATCCCAGCTCCCTGCTTGCATTCCCCACTTCCTGCCTATTTTTAAAGGGGAACACTCACCTTAGTTAAACTTGCCTTCCTATTACAGGTCAATGTTGTTGAAGCTCTAAATCTGTTTCTTATTTTCATTTTAAATCAGTAGTTGCAGAGATATTAGCTTGTAAAGTTGGGATTGTGATGTCAGTTTCTTTCAGGCTGCGGGTACAGCTCTCTCCACATAGTGCCTCCTTTCCTCCTTCTCCAATAACGGAGGGTTCCTGCATATGACCTGGAAGTGCTTTTGCCAGAGCACTAGGTGGGGAGGGGAACTGAGCGAGATTGACAGGGTGCGGGACAGAGCTGCACCTGCAGCCTCAAAGAAACTGATGTCACAATCCCAACATTACAAGCTAATATCTTAGCAAAGAATGATTTAAAATGAAAATAAGAAATGGATTACAGCTTCAACAAAATTGAGCTGTAATAGGAAGGCAAGTTTAACTAAGGGGAGAGTTCCCCTTTAAGTCATCAGAAATAATTACTACCAAATCCCTTTCTTCTGTTGTCTCTGACAGCACAGTACACTTAATACTATATTCTACCTTTGTATTTTTATGTCCCAAGTGCATTATTTTACATTTATCAACATTAAACTGCAACTACCACACTCTTGTCTAGTCTTCTAATTTACCTAAATAATTTTTCATTCGGCTTTTTCCCCCAGTAATGTCTACCCTGTTGAGACCTTTATTGAAATCTACATAAGCTATATCTACTGCTCCGCCCATGGTCTATTATTTTAGTTACCCAGTCAAAAAAATCTATGAGGTTAGTTTGACAAGATATCCTTGCTGTTTGGGATATCCATGCTTTTTGGGATCCTGCAAGCCATTTAAATTCATATATTTAACAATATGTCCTTTAACATGGTTTCCATTAATGTTCTCACTACTGATGTGACTTACTGGTCTGTAGATGCCAGACTCATCCCTGCTACATTTGCTACATTCCAGTCTTCTGAAGCTACTCCTGTTGATAATGACTGACTGCATAATTCTGTTAAAGGTTTTGCCACACTCTTAAGTTCTTTTAATAACTTTGGGTGTATGCCAGCTGGTCCCATTGATTTATCTCTTTTTTTCCCTTAGAGAGTTGAATTAGAACCTCTTCTTCAGTAAACAAGCATGTTTCCCATGTCTTGCTATATCTTTTTTTCTAAATGGGGTCCCTTCACTTCACCTTCCTCTGCAAAACCTGGACAGAAATATTCATTGAGACAGTCAGCTAGACATTTATTCTCATTTACATAATGGCTACCTAAGGGCAGACTGAGTCTACTATTGATTGCAGAGATTAGGGACATATTTGCAGATAATATATATTATGGAAACTTTAATAGTTAATATTTACAAGATCTCAGGGTCAGCTCATTTTGAAAGTTTCCAGGAATGCTTTGAAGGCTAACTAAATTTCCAGTGCACTGGTTTTCCCCAGAACTACTCTGTTTTATCTCAGTGAATGTACAAAACAATACTTTAGCATCATGTAGTGTGGTGGTCCTCAAGCCTAAACTCTGTTTTTAAATAGTCCCTTAGCACAGGTGCTAGAAGGACTGATATAGAGGCCTGTACTGAAGGATACAGAGTCTTTCAGGCACCTTTAATATAAGTTCAACAGCAGATGACATCTCCCTTTTAAAAGATTTGTAGCTACAAATTGTAAATTGTACTACCAGATTTAAAACTCAGATGCCACTAGACCAGGGCCGGATAACCTGAGTCTCTCCAGCCAGCTGTTGAGGACTACAATTCCTACTGGAAAACCTGAGGAAGAAAAAAATGAATAAAGGTATCACCAAATAACCAAAGTATTCGGTAGCCCATAGAAACTGAAAGACAGTCACTTTAAGTTGGTCCAATTCAAAAGATTCATGTCTTTCAGCAGCTGATGCCTCCATCTAGTGGTGATCTTGAATATTATACTGTCAACGACATACAATGAGGTCAGGGTCCTACTGGAAAGAAAAGGTAACTGATGAAGCTAGTAGTATAACGGCCCCATTTTATTATGAGGTATGATAGATCAGATATTGTGTGTCATACATTCAAGGGAATGTGTACCTACAAAATAATGTTATTAAAGTGGACCTTTGTCCTTAAAATAAATTCAGTTAATTTAACCCCTTAGCGACCGGCCACGTGTTCAGCACTTAACACCGCAGTGCCTTTTTTTTTTTTTTCACTAAAAGATTCCGGAGTCCCCGAACAGTGTGCAGCTGCATGGGGACCCGGAATCCGAGGACGTACATGTACGTCCTCGGGCGTTAAGGGGTTAAAGTGTAATTATTATAAAACTTACGTTTAGCCTCAAATCCTTAATACCATAGCGATATACATATAAATACTTGTATTTTGTAGCATAAGTCCAGTATTAGTGAAATATAGAACTGGTTCGGCGGGCAGCAGCGAGGCAACAGAGTAGACATCTTGCAGAGAAGGCATCTCTGAGTCAGCACTGTCCGCCCCTTTCACCTCCACGACTGACGAGTTGAATGCCTTTGTACCCTAAGGCACCGGAAGGGACTGACAGTGCAGGAGCAGAAATCACCTACAGCAAGATCCCTGCCGGTGCCTGCCTGCTGAAAAAGTTCTATTTCTCATTAATGCTGGACTTATGCAGCAAAAAACAAGCATTTATATGTATATTGCTAAGGTATTACGGATTTGGGGCTCAATGTACGTTTTATGATAGTTCCACTTTAAAGAGAAATAAAAACGTCCTATGCATTAGCTAGGTATTTGTAGTCTTGTATTGCACAACATACCTGTATTCATTGGTGGCACAGAGTGGCATATTATGCTAATTCGTTTCTGTGCTGAGCCACTATTACCACACTGTGCTGGGAATTAATCTAGACAGATCTTCACACTGGGGCATTTCTATTAAACCCTTTGAGTGCCAGAGAGGTATCCAATGCATTGCACACTAAAGGCTACACATAACTAAACATAACTAATTAGCATACTGTGCAGATAATTAGCATGACCTGACACTCGGTTCCACCAAAATGTAACAGTTAATGGACAAAACTGCTATTTACAGAAAAAATGGGTACTATAATTTAATTCTCACTAAACTTGTCTTAGTGTGACAGACCCATTTTAAAGTGAACCTGTCACCTTAATACAAGTTTACTTAAAGGGATAGTAATACTTCGTTTTAACTTTATCTTATTTTGTAGGTATTACAAAAACATGAAGAATGATATCAGTCTTATCTCTCAAACCTTTATGGTTTAAGAGATATTCACAAGCAAAGTTCCCCCTCCCGCCCCTTTTACCTGGTGTAAGCCATCTCTTCTCAGATGTGGAATTCAGTCCATAGACCAGAGAGATAACAGCAGGGGACAATCTTCTTCCTATGAGAACAATGAAAGCCCTGCCCCCCTTGACAAGATTTTCAGGTTTTTCCCTTATCTTAATTGAAGATTGTCCCTCTCTACAGTCTACCTGGGCACCTCCCTTCTGCTCTGGCTGAGCAGTGTTACATCAGTAAAAGGGGCGGGAGGGGGATACTTTGTCATTGAATTACTCCTAAACTACAACTCTGATAGAATTGAAATAACACTCTCCAAAGTCCAAATACGATGATGATTAATTAGAGCTGCTTTTATTATGAAACATTAATATCCCTTTAACTTTATACAGAATTACAAACTGCCTATATGCACAGGGCCGGATTAACATCTCAGGAGCCTGTAGGCACAGAAATCTGAAGCGCCCCTCCATTGGCCATCTCCACTAGATACCTCCACAATGCTCTTAATCTCCACACTGCCCCCATCATGTCCATATTGCCCCTATCATCTTCACATTGCCCCATCAGCTCTATATTGCCCCCATCAGTTACAACTTGCCCCCCATCAGCTCCATATTGCCCTCACATTGCCCCCCATCAGCTCCAACTTGCATCCCATCAGCTCCATATTGCCCTCACATTGCCCTTATCTCCACATTTCCCCTTCAGCTCCATATTGCCCCATTAGCTACAACTTGCCCACCCACCAGCTCCAACTTGCTCCCCCATCAGCTCCATATTGCCCCCATCAGCTCCAACTTGCATCCCATCAGCTCCATATTGCCCTCACATTGCCCTTATCTCCACATTTCCCCTTCAGCTCCATATTGCCCCATTAGCTACAACTTGCCCCCCCCCCACCAGCTACAGCTTGCTCCCCCATCAGCTCCATATTGCCCTCATCAGCTTTATATTTCCCCCATCAACTCCATACTGCCCTCACATTGCCAGCCATTAGCTCCATACTTCTCTCACATTGCCCACATGAGCTCCACTTTGCCCTCACCCTACCCCCCTTCAGCTCCACTTTGCCCTCACATTGTGGCCACCCCCATTTCCTACCTTCTCCCTGGTGGTCCAGTGGAGTGGCAGGACAGATCTGCGCCTTCTTCAGCACAGACCTGTAACTGCTGGAGCTCCCACGCGGTGTTCTGCTCAGTAATGCAGAGTGCTGGGAGATGATATCATCTCCCAGCGCTCTGCATTACTAAAGAGCTCACGAGGGAGCTCTGCAGCTAAACGTCTGTGCCGAAAGAGGCGCAGACATGAAAAATAGAGGGTTAGAATAATTTAAAATATATACATTTAAAAAAAAGGGTCCCAATGACAGGCGCCCCTCTGTGGGGTGCGCCTGTAGGCAGATGCCTACTCTGCCTTATGAGAAATCCGGCCCTGTATATGCATACCTGGGAACTTTCTCTTCTAACTCCTCTGGTGCTGGGGAATATAACTGACTGGAGTTGAGGCAATAAAGGGGTGGTGTTTACTCATGAGTGGAGGCGGGGCTTGCCAGGTGCATCACAACAGTGGCAAGGAAGTGGGAGGAACTGGGTGGGGAAGGAGGAGAAGTGGGAGGAAAAGGGTGGTGAAGAAGGAGAAGTGGGAGGAACAGGGTGGGAAGGAGAAGAAGTGGGCAGAGTTTCATACGAAACTTCTCACATCCAGAGAATCAATTTCTGTTCCCTGAGACCCGGTAATGCTCTGTCAAAATTGGAGTCTCTGGGGCAAATCTGGAGAGTTACCAGGTATGCCTATATGTTGTTCTAGCCATGTGTTTGCAGTATTGTTATTGATAAATTAACTTTTCTTTGTTAGTGGCACAATATTGCACTCTGTGTATGTATGTATCTTTATTTATATATATAACGCCATACATGTAGTCAGCACTTTCCAGTAGTAGTACAATGCAAAACTACAGAACAGGGATAAGAGCATCAGGCTATTATGAGATCATTACATTATTGGCAGTGGATAAGTGCAATAAAGTGAATCATTCATTGGGAAGGGTCCCTGACCCAGAAAACTTATAATCTAATTAGTACCATGACAATATACAGAGACAATAGGAGAAGGATGATAAATGCAGGGTACAAGGCTTTTGTAAGGGAAATGCAGAATGATTCTGAAGTGACTGTCCGTGTGCACAAGCAGAATATTGTTACTGAGATGCCTCCATGAGTAGGTGGGTTTTTGGGAGATGCCTGTGACTTGTGGATGATTGGAGAATGGTTGTAGGAAGGGCATTCCAAAGTCGAGGAACAGCCAGTGAAAATGATTGCAAATGAGAGATGGTGCAAATTGTGTGAGGAGTAAACAGAAGAGATTCTTGAGAAGAATGCAGGTGGTGGAAAGGGTGTAGTGAGAGATTAAAAATGTAAAAGGGTGCCGAAGAAGAGAAAGAACTAAACGAGATGAGAATACGAAATACTAGAACATATGGGTAGCTAAGAGAGGGATTTCAGGAGCAGATGACAGGGAAGGTATCTGGGAGAAGAACAGTTATTATTGCACCTGCATTGAGAATAGACTGAAGTGAAGAAAGATGAGGAGCAGGAAGACAAGAGAGTAGAATGTTGCCAATTCAAGTCTGTGCAGAGCCAATATTTCAATACAATATGAAAGGATATATGCAGAGCTCCACACTGTGGTCATTTCTAATAGCACAATTAGTTGTAAGTTTAGCCTCAAGCAGAAGTAATTAGAATACTATGCAGAGAATTAGCATAAAGCTCCACACTGCCACCAAAATATAAAGGCTAATTTCTCAAAAATGATTTATTTTCAGAAAAATGGCTAATGCAACCTATAGGAAAATTTTAATTCTCTGTAACAGAACCTAAGACAGGTCCACTTTAAACATTTTAGGGCATGTTTCAATTTGTCACTAATTCATAAATAAAAATGCAACTGTGACAGAGTTGCTCATAGTTCTTAAACAGGAAAGTGACAGAAATATAAAATTAGTGCTTTATCAGGGTGAACTACCAGAATGAGCAATGACATATGTATCAGAATATTTATCACAAGAAATCAGGGCCAGATTTCCTAATAGGCAGACTAGGCAACTGCCTACAGCTCCAGATTTTCAGGAGCACCTCAGCTGTGCTGGCCTCACCCACATTCTGAATTGTGGGCGTGGTCAGAAAAATCTCTGTGTCTCTGCATCAGTTTTATATCCCTTTAAATGCTATTATTAAAACTAATTTTTTGTTCTGGCTTGCTATAGGCCAAGGGTGTGGTTGGAACTGGGGGAGGGGTCATGCATTGAACTGGGGTGTGGCCATGGGTAGAGCTAATGGGGTCTAGAGTGTTTTGCTTAGAGGCACCTGGGAAGTAAATACGGCCCTGCAAGAATAGATCAATGAGAACACAGGAAAAGATTTAACACCTAAAATACAAAAACAGTGAGGCAGTCTTTTTCCCAGTAATCTACTGAATAGATACTTTTTAGTGTCATGTTGACATATATCCTTGTACATTTCGCAATCTCTGATGGGGTTTTATTTATAAATCATGACTACTTATAATAGTGTATCGTTGTAAGGATGATACATTACATGGGCATCCAGAGGGGGTGACAAGAGGGGGCACTTGCCCCCCCCCCCACTAGCCTGCTTCATATAAAAGGAGGGGCTGGGGGGCAGGCATGGGTGTCATATCAAGGCTTTGCTGCCCCTGCATACATTTCTGCAGACTCCCCTTGATACATATGGATGTTTCAAAGTTGCTGTTAAGGTGGAACTTTCATTGAAAATAAAGTGCCCCCAAAATCATTATGCATACAACGATATGTATATTCATGCTAGTATTATCCTGAATAAGTCTGGAGTTATTGATAAATCCAACTCGTTCCCAGATGCACAGGCAGGAATCAGCGCAGACATCTTGCCAAAGATAACTGTGCTCCTGTGTTGTCCATCCCAGTCTTCTCTAGAAGGTGTTGCATTGTACCTTAAGGTACAGGAAGGGACTGACAGCTCAGGGGCACAGATGCCGGTACAGCAAGATGCCTGCCTGTGTGTCTGGGTACAAGTTGGATTTATCAGTAACGCCAGACTTATTCAGGATAATACTAGTATAATGCATAATGAGTTAGGGGCACTTTACTTTCAAACTAGCCTCAAGTTTGGAGTCATATAGTATGTTTTTCAGCTCTCCAAATGAATTTTGAAAGGGAGTTTGATGCAAATCACCAATTCTGTTCTGACCCTAAGCTAGAATGTGATTGCAGAATTGAGCAGTTGGAAATATCTGGTGAACCTAAAGATTAACAATTGCCAAATATTTGTGTCTGAAATGGAATATTGTCAGCTGAAAAAACTTAAAGGTTAAAGATACTTTAAAAATAACATAATACAATGCACACTCCTGATTTTTAAAGCGTCCTTTATACAGCATCCAGGTATATTGATATACTTTTTAGACAATTTTGATCTCTGTTGTAGTCCAATACCATCTGTTTCAGTTTACAATCTACTAAAAACTAGTGACCCTTATGAGCGTGAGATCTTTATTATCGGAAAGTGCAGATATAATAATGTAAAATAATGAATAGATAGATCTGACTGTCATATGCAGGACACCTATATAGGTAAGTTAATATATTAACCCTTTGAGTGTCAGAGAAGTATCCAATGTACCTCTGACACTCAAAGGGTTAAACAAATTAAAAGGCTCTTGTTCCTAGGGCAAATTACCCTTCCAGTGGTAAATGTAGGATTTGTAGAGAGGGATTCCTCCCCCCCCATCCAAAAAAAATAAAATAGGTGCCTGTGCATTGACCAGGTGAGGGCAATTTGCTATCATTTAGCTGTTTTTGAACTACAATTCCCATTATTTGTTGTGAGTGGAGGGCTTGAATAGAGATTGCTATATACAGGAAATTGCATATATAATACAAACAATTTATAGATAGACTAGTGTAAAAGCCTGTGTACATGTGCGAAGGTCCGGGTAATGTTAACCCTTTGAGTGCCAGAGGGGTACCCCTCTGGCAGTCAAAGGGTTAAGAGGCAGCTAACCTCATTGCTCCAATCAATGCGTTGCCTCACTCACGTGATGCAGTCATGCGCAGTAGAGACTGCCTGAACGCGGACAGTCTCTACTGCACATGACTGCATTGTGACAAACATCCTAACCATTTATTATATAGGCTGTACCTGACTGCTGCATAAAGGACAGCTAAGATATATAAACATACATTTTTGTTAATTTGAAAGAGAATGTAAAACGGTTTATATCAGTGGTTCTCAACCCTTTTTTTTTTTTGCTGAAGGAACCCCTAAGATTCAGTCTGGAATTTTTAGGGGCGCCCCTAACATTTGTATTTTATTGGTCAAATTTGCAATGAAGGATGCAAATATACAAATATTTAGTTATTAGTGTAAAGCCTGTGTACACAGGCCAAAAGAAATACATTTTCAGAGTGTTACCTCCCAGCATTCTGTGCGTTCGGGCAGTCTCTACTGTACGTGAATGCATCTGCCTGTGTTCATGCAGTCTCTACTGCGCATGACTGCATCAGTCTGTGTTCAGGCAGTGTCTACTGCACATGACTGCATCGGCCTGCATTCGGGCAGTCTCTACTGCGCATGACTACATCGGACAAACATACATCAATCCTTTTATATTATAGGATTCTTAGGTCTAATAATCGGAATAACAAAACAGAACCTATTACATATCTGCCTTTGAAATGCAACACTCACATATTTGTCAACATCTTTATAGAAGATCGTGGCACCCTAAGTGGATGTCCGAGGCACACTAAAGTGCCATGTCAGCCTGGTCGAAGAACACTGGTTTATATGTTGTGTAAGCAATTTGTTTGTAATATTAATAGTTTTTGAGAAAACAACATTTGTCAGTTTTGAGTTCAATGGTAACCCCGCCTACTTTACCACCTATTCTGCCCACTTCCACACTGTTCCTCCCACTTCCCTACCAATTTAAATGTAAATCCCACCTTTCAGCCCTCCAGCTCTCTTTCACCCCAAATAAGCCCTTCCCACATTAAGACACGTATAGTTTCATTTGGCCAGTGCTGAGTGTTTCTCCAGAGGGACTGTCACACACTGTGCTCTGATTGTATATAGGCAGAGCTCACACACTGGGGCAGTTTGAATAGCATGGGATAGGTAGTTTTGGCCTAAAACAGGACTAATTAGAATATGGTGTATAGAATTAGCACTGTGCCACCAACACATTTCTCAAAAACCTATTTAATACGACTGTGTTTGAATGAAGATTCTATGCTATATGACATTTTTCTTCGGACATAACTTTTGATTGCAGTCGCAAAATTGGCTGAAATTTTGGATTGCTTGCCAGACTGGTAGTCACTTCAAAGCCTGAAAGTTTCATAAAATTGGTTGGGTAGTTTCCAAGCACCAGTCTGCTTAATAAAATGCTTTTCTTCCATTTGGTGCTAAGAGAAACTCAAACTTGCCTATGGATACTCATCAGAACTGGCAGAGAGAAATGCTCTGATGAGTACTCAGTAGAACCAGAAATACTCCCGTTTAAAGATAAAAAAGACAAGAGAATTTATGGCCATAATATAACTGGTGCACATGCACAGCATTCAGAGCTAGGAATCAGTGGTTCTACACAGAATGTGCTCCCACTCCTTACCATGACTTTACACCAGGGGTGGGCAGTTCGAGACACTCCAGCTTTTGCCAGACTACAACGCCCATCATCCCCTACCAGCCAAAAGCTGGCTGGAGATAATGGGATGTGAAGTTTGGTAAAAGCTGCATCGACTCTTGTTTCCCACATCTCTTCTACAATGTGTTTACTCCCCTTACTATAGTGTATAGGGGAGGGATGAGAGAAGTAGACAGAAGAGAGGACAAATGAACAGGGCATGGAGAGGAGTAATGAAATGCAGTGAATGCTGTGCATGTGCCCTGTTCATTTGTCCTCTCTTCTGTCTACTGCTCCCCTCCCTCCCCTATATACATCTCCCTCACATCCCTATTCACTGTTCCCTTCCCTTCTATGTTCACTGATTTTGTCTCTATCATTTACCACTTTTTTCATTATTCTGCAATTCCCCAGCAATTCACAACTCTCCCACCCCACCACTTACCCCTGCCACTGTTCATCACTTTCTTCCCTCCCTCTCTTTCTCTGTCTGACTCTGAAACTACCAGTGGGACAGTGATACAAGGCTGGGGATCACAGTGTCCTTGTGGTGTTCTGGGGGGAATCAATGGGACAGTGGTACAAGGCTGGATGTCAGACAATGTATGTGTGGTTCTTGGACTACCAGTGGGACAGTGGAACAAGGCGGGGGGCACACAATGTAGGTTCTTGGACTACCAGTAGGACAGTGGGACAAGGCTGGGGGGGGGGGTCACATAGTGTAGGTTCTTGGACTACCAGTGGGACAGTGGAACATGGCTGGGGGGGGCACACAGTGTATTTTCTTGGACTACCAGTGGGACAGTGGAACAAGGCTGGGGGGGCACACAGTGTAGGTTCTTGGACTACCAGTGGGGCAGTGGATTAAAGCTGGGGGTCACACAATGTAGGTTCTTGGACTACCAGTGGAACAGTGGAAAAAGGCTGGGGGGGTCACACAGTGTAGGTGGGGTTCTTGGAGTACCAGTGGGACAGGGGAAGAAGGCTGGGGGTCACACAGTGTAGGTTCTTGGACTACCAGTGGGACAGTGGAAGAAGGCTGGGGGTCACACAATGTAGGTTTTTGGACCACCAGTGAGACAGTGGAAGAAGGCTGGGGGGTCACACAGTGTAGGTTTTTGGACCAACAGTGGGACAGTGGAAGAAGGCTGGGGGTCACAGTGCCCTTGTGGTGTTCTGGGGGAATCAGTGGGACAGTGGTACAAGACTGAATGTCAGAAAATGTATGTGGGGTTCTTGGACTACCAGTGGGACAGTGGAACAAGGCTGGGGGGTCACACAATGTAG
This sequence comes from Rhinophrynus dorsalis, assembly GCA_037306005.1. NCBI lineage: Eukaryota > Metazoa > Chordata > Amphibia > Anura > Rhinophrynidae > Rhinophrynus > Rhinophrynus dorsalis. The sequence continues at coordinate 448,263,974 of CM074721.1, forward strand.
GTTCTTGGACTACCAGTGGGACAGTGGAACAAGGCTGGAGTGTCACACAGTGCAGGTTCTTGGAATACCAGTGGGACAGTGGAATAAAGCTGGGGGGGGTCACACATTGTAGGTTCTTGGACTACCAGTGGGACAGTGGAATAAAGCTGGGGGTCACACAGTGTAGGTGGGGTTCTTGGACTACCAGTGTAAGAAGGCTGGGGGTCACACAGTGTAGGTGGGGTTCTTGGACTACCAGTGGGATGGGGGAAGAAGGCTGGGGGGTTCACACATTGTAGGTTTTTAGACCACCAGTGGGACAGTGGAAGAAGTCTGGGGGTCACACAGTGTAGGTGGGGTTGTTGGACTACCGCTGGGACAGTAGAAGAAAGCTGGGGGTCACACAGTGTAGGTGGGGTTCTTGGACTACCAGTGGGACAGTGGAAGAAGGCTGGGGGTCACACAGTGTAGGTTCTTGGACTACCAGTGGAACAGGGGAAGAAGGCTGGGGGTTACACAGTGTAGGTTTTTGGACCACCAGTGGGACAGTGGAAGAAAAATGGGGGTCACACAGTGTAGGTTTTTGGACCACCAGTGGGACAGTGGAAGAAGGCTGGGGGTCACAGTGTCCTTGTGGTGTTCTGGGGGAATCAGTGGGACAGTGGTGCAAGGCTGAATGTCACACAATGTATGTGGGGTTCTTGGACTACCAGTGGGACAGTGGAACAAGGCTGGGGAGGGTGTCACACATTGTAGGTTCTTGGACTTCCAGTGGGACAGTGGAACAAGGCTGGGGGGTCACACAGAGTAGGTTCTTGGACTACCAGTGGGACAGTGGAACAAGGCTGGGGGGTCACACAGAGTAGGTTCTTGGACTACCAGTGGGACAGTGGAACAAGGCTGGGGGAGGTCACACAGTGTAGGTTCTTGGAATACCAGTGGGACAGTGGAACAAGGCTGGGGGGGTCACACAGAGTAAGTTCTTGGACTACCAGTGGGACAGTGGAACAAGGCTGGAAGGCTGGGGGGGTCACACAGAGTAGGTTCTTGGACTACCAGTGGTACAGTGGAATAAGGCTGGGGGGGTCACACAGTGTAGGTTCTTGGACTACCAGTGGGGCAGTGGAACAAGGCTGGGGGGGTCACACAATGTAGGTTCTTGGACTACCAGTGGGACAGTGGAACAAGGCTGGGGGTGTCACACAATGTAGGTTCTTGGAATACCAGTGGGACAGTGGAATAAAGCTGGGGGGGGGAGGTCACACAATGTAGGTTCTTGGAATACCAGTGGGACAGTGGAATAAAGCTGGGGGTCACACAGTGTAGGTTCTTGGAATACCAGTGGGACAGTGGAATAAAGCAGGGGGTCACACAGTGTAGGAGGGGTTCTTGGACTACCAGTGGGACAGTGGAGAAGGCTGGGGGTCACACAGTGTAGGTGAGGTTCTTGGACTACCGCTGGTACAGTGGAAGAAGGCTGGGTGTCACACAGAGTAGGTGGGGTTCTTGGAATACCAGTGGGACAGTGGAAGAAGGCTTGGGGGTCACACAATGAAGGTTTTTGGACCACCAGTGGGACAGTGGAAGAAGGCTGGGGGTCACAAAGTGTAGGTTCTTGGACTACCAGTGGGACAGTGGAAGAAGGCTGGGGGGTCACACAATGTAGGTTCTTGGACTACCAGTGGGACAGTGGAAGAAGGCTGGGGCTCACACAGTGTAAGTGGGGTTCTTGGACTACCACAAGGGTCACACATTGTAGGTTCTTGGACTACCAGTGGGACAGTGGTAAAAGGCTGAATGTCAGACAATGTATGTGGGGTTCTTGGACTACCAGTAGAACAGTGGAAGAAGGCTGGGGGTCACACAGTGTAGGTGGGGTTCTTGGACTACGAGTGGGGCAGTGGAAGAAGGCTGGGAGTCACACAGTGTAGGTGAGGTTGTGATTTGTGATACCATGTTTGATGATGTCAGGAAAGTACATGGGGACATGGAGTTAACCCTTTGAGTGTCAGGTTACGCAGTGCATAGCTTTCCAATGCATTCCATACCCCTCTTGCACTCAAAGGGTTAAGTTTGAACATAACTTGTATTCCTGGCTTTTGAGTGTTTAAGTGGGAACTTATCTCTGGCTTTAATACGTTTTTCTCCCACTGAAAAATTGAGTTTTTAAAGCTCTGTAAAACAAACAAAGCTTGTCTTGATGTGACTTGTCCACTTTAAGAGTGACTTATTCCAATACCTGGGAACTTCCTCCCCTTGAGCCCCCAATGAGGGCTCAAGTGCAGCCATCCGCATCCATTATTCATGTCATAAAGTGGGTGGGAAGTGGGCAGAACAGGGTGAAAATGAGGAGGAGTGGGCAGAGTTTCCAGAGAAGCTCACCACCCCCGGGGAAAAAGCATCCATACCAGGAGCTGCGGTAATGAATTATCTCTGGGACAGATCCGGACAGCTCCCAGGTATGTTTATTCCTAACACATGATTCCCCATTGAAAAGAACTAATATCTGGAAATAAAATCGGGTTATATATGTTAAATATAATATATTTTCAGCTAGCATTTGTACAATTTAGTTATTTTACTTTAGAGCCCTAAAATGTAAAGCTAAATTTATATTTAAAATGCATGTGTTGACTGTTCTATATAGACACAATTTGGTTCATTTGTTAATTGTGTTTATACAGAGCTAATCTTAACCCTTTGAGTGTAAGAGTGGTATACAACATATTGCTTCACAATATGTTGGACACCCCTGTGGCTCTCAAAGGGTTAAACAAATTAGCTTAGTATCCGCCATACTTCTATTCAGCCTGTTACATTATTACTACGTGGAGTCAATGCAGCACTTATCATGTATGAAGGGCAGTGCAAGTGCAGTCCTCAAGGGCCACCAACAGGCCAGGATGTAAGGATTTACCTGATTAAGCACAGGTGAGTTACTCAGTGGAGCATTCATTGTGACTGACTCACCTGTGCTTAATCAGGGAAATCCTTACATCCTGGCCTGTTGGTGGCCCTTGAGGACTGCACTTGGACTGCCCTCATGTATGAGACACATATCCAGGGTGATGTGGTAATGGGAATCCTGGAGCCCAGAAAAAGGCAGAAATGGGAGCCCCCACACAGGACACGTGATATTAGATTTTAGGCCTTAGAAAACAAGTAGAGATTATTTTACATATGCTAGTATGAAGGATAGGGGACAGCCAGAGAGATTTCCAACACATTGCAAAAGCTATGCATTGTATACTCCTCTGGCACTCATAGGATTAAATGTGTATAACCCCAGCTCATTTGTAGGTGTTAGTGTTCCTTTAAGATGAGTCTATTCCTATAGGTATAGTTAGCATCCTGTTCCATTTGTAAGCCTGTTCTATATCATAACAGGTTATTGTAATGACATTAGCAGCAATCTCACATCTATGCTTGTCTGAAATAAGAATATAGACCAGGTGAGGGCAATCTCCTCAACACAGACTCAAAATACATGTTTAACCCTTTGAGTGCCAGAGGGGTATCCAGTGCATTGCGAGGCAATACCCTTCTGGCAATCAGTGGGTTAAACATTTTTTGGAAAAACAAAACAATCATAAAACAAAGCAGGTAGACTTTTCTAACATTTTAGTGTAAAAAAGGTGCTTTCGGTGGATAATACCTCTTTAAGTCTTTTTGCAGTGATCCATTCATTTTATTTATACCTTACATACTAGAATAACGTATAGAAGCAATAGTCAGGTTGATAACTAGATAACAATGCCACCTCTGGTGGATCTAGACCAGTGAAGGGCAATGTCAAGCTGTTCCACTGCTGGTGGACTATACTGTAAGTCCCATCACCCTCCTCCAGCCTATAGCTGGCAGAGGAACATGGCATTTGTAGTCCAACACTATCTGGAGCACCTCAAGTTACCCACTTCTGATCTAGACCATTGTGTATCTTTGTTTAATTTCCAGTCACGTACATTTATTTTTGTTTAATATACATGATTTATATTGGTCATAATATCTGAGTACAGGAATTTCCCATCACAAAACAGGAGGAGCCTCCTGGGTGAAATATGGCTGCATATATACACTGAGCATCATGAGAAACCAATAAACACTTTCACTGCCAAGGAATTTAAGGGAAAAATATTCCATGAAATACACGCACCTCAATAAAATCCAGGCAAGTGAACTGAGATAAGGAGATTTAGAAAAGAGTCCTGGAGGGTATGGGTGACAAGGCACTCACAGAGTACGTACAAAAAGGGACTGTAGTCACAGAAGGGGAATTTGTGTAGCACCATCCATAAGCTGTAGTGGTGTCATGCTATGAGTGAACTAGCCAAGCTTAGGCACAGGGATCTGACCAATGGAAATCTTGATACTCTTCTAACCAATGACTATGACTGTTTTCTACTTTGGAAGGTGACGACAGTAGGATGATTTGTTATACAGCCCTTGAGTTACTCTAGTATCATCCTATGTTCAAAAACATTTTTTTTGGAAATTTTTATTTACATTTAAAGGGAAAGTTTTTCATAATATTAAATTACAATTTGCAGGGCTTTTCCTGCTGAGTAAAATGAGGGTATGCACACTGCTGGGAGGTGCTTTATTCAAAAGTTATAAAAGTACAAACTTATTTATTTACTAGCCAAGGAAGCACGGCATTGCTGTCCATACTGGCCCAAACACTCCTCACACGCACAAACACTTCCCATACTACCACACACACACACACACACATAGCACACTGGCCCAAACATACACCCCTCATGCACACACGCACTCCCGAATAACAGAGTACTGTAACATGCAGAAGAGTTAAGTATGGCTGTGGGGACAAATGGAGGGCTGGGTGAAGCGAATGAAGGCTGAGAGTAGACTGAGGGTTGGACTGAGTGCTGACGGAGGGGTGTGTTGGGACAGAGTGCTGTATTAGCATTGCGAATGAGTGTTTATTGAAGTTGTCAATAGCTGGGGGAGTGAATGGCAGATGGAAGGCTCAGGCAAGGGTGAATTAGATGGTTGAGTGAATGTGAAGGTGGAGGTCTGAGTGCACAGCAAAGTTTGTAGAGTGCTTCCAAAGGGGGTGCACAGGAATAAATTGGTTATTAATGTTGGAATTGTCAGCAGAGAGAAAGAGAGAGTTATTTTTGGAGGGAGGGTGCAGTACGTCTATGAACAGCCATTTTAAGGGGGCACTGTTGCTATTGCTCCCTGCGGACCACGTTTGTGAGTCAGAATAACCCTCCATAGATCACTGTAGCTAAAGTGCTAGTCTAAAATGTCAGGCCATGGAAGTACTGTTCCCAAAAAACTGAACTGTAACCTGTAATACTCCGAGCAGTAGGAGTACTCTTGTTTTACTCCACAGTAAAGGTCCTACAAGATAAAAAAAAATGCCCTTATTGTGTGAAACTTTCCCTTTAAAGTACATTTTTACTATCACTTTTTTATTTATACTGGAATGTTCAAAAGCAAAACACCACTTTTGATACATGACAATTTTAACATTGTTTGGTCAGAATTGAAGGAAAGAAACATTCTTGAACATATCGAAGATATATACATGTAAAAATGGTATCTCAACATCAATTTTCTTTACAATCATTTTTGGAATTATAATGGAAGGTAATACCATCACTGTTTTGTCATGATGTGTGTTGACATTGTTTGACCACTCCCACTTTTAATACCAGTTCTTTAAACACCTTCAGGAACAGAGAGGTGCGCAAAGCATTGCTTCGAAATGCTCTGGTCCTGAAAGGGTAAAAATATACTTGCATTGTCTTAAAGGGATAGTAATAACTTGAAACAAATGCAGCTCCGATTGATCCTCTTATAAAGAAGATCATGTAATTATTTCAATATGCTCCAGGTTGTAGTTCAAAATGAATTCCCAATCCCTCCCCTTCCCCCTACTCTCTGAACTGGCCAGACAATGCGCAGCAAAGGACAGTCTTCTCTGAACATAAGGAAAATCCTGCCCTCCTTCTTCAGGGGGGGCAGTGTTTTCCTTATACTCTGTGAAGGAAGATTGTCCCTTACTGCTCACAGTCCGGTCCCAAGACCAGATTCCACATTTAAGGGGAGGTGGTTTGCAGGCTGTAAAAATGGGCGGGAGGGGAATCCTTTAGCACTGAATTTCTTTTGAACTGCAACACGAAGCATATTGAAATAAAGCGTTACATTATCCTCTTTATAGGAGGATCAATTGCAGCTGCATTTGTTTCAAGGTACTACTATCCCTTTAACTAGCATAAAAAGTTACTTTTCTTTGAAAAAAAAATGGAAAAATATTTTGATGACATTTTGGCACATTTTTGTTTATCTTTTGAACATAGGTCCCAAGGAATTGGTTTGCCATAAAGTAATACTGTGAATACTAGGGGTGGATTAGCAGAAGACACCACCCCTTGCTATAGAAGATTGGAATGAGCTAGGGATGTATTTATCCCAGTAGAATGAATATATCATGTGCAGTGGAATTACATAAACCTCTAATATGGATCAGTAAAATTTTAATATGAAAAATCATATGTTGTAGGTAGCGTTGCCACCCAGTCGGTATTTTACCGGCAGGCTGGTAACAAATTGGCTTCTGTCCAATGTTAAGTCTATGGAGGGAATACCATGACCGGTATTTTTTTGACGAAAAGGTGGCAACCCTAGTTGTAGGGATTTTCCTGCTAAGTAAAAAAAAGGGTATTCTTACGGCTTGCAGTTGCTTTATTCAAAAGTGATTACAGTTCAACCCAACATTGAGTTGTGAGCTGTTACAATCACATTCAATGCGGCTCAGATCTCCCATAGTTTGCAGAAGAGTACCTGCCTGGGCACAGTTTAATAATAACCCCAACAGGCTGAGCTGGAATAAGTTTGAAACAAAACATCTCTCACCAATAACACTTCTGTTGTTTATCTTGGTAGGAGAAGCCCTACAAAATATGTTTGTTTTTCATAGTGAAAGCTTTGCTAAGTTCTGCTGTGCAATTATTGTTTTGCAATATGAGCTATTCCTTCACAGTCCTGTTGGTGTCACTGTATTGCTCATATTCCTCCTGCCACACATTCCTTGACATAACTTTACTAGGAGTGTGAGAACAGCAGGTCAGTATTGTGACTCCAGTAAACTTCATCACTTCTAGCAATCATTGATTAGCCACCTCAGGTTAATTATGTATTACAGCAGAAGTACAGAACATCCACTAACAGTTAGCAAGGTCAGAGAGGCACATGTCTTTGTACTAGTGGAACTCTCTTACAATCAATTTTGTAAGTTCTTTGGAGAACAATGTCAATATTGAGGGAGGATATATTATTATCCATCAGTAAATACCCCTTTGAATGCCAGAGGGGTACAGAACGCATATTGCTTTTCATTGTGTTCAGTACCCATCTGGCTCTCAAAGAGTTAAACATTGGTGGAGATACACTAAGGAGTGATAATGAAGTGATAAAGTGGAGATAACTTCTCCAGTGATACTACTTCTCTGGTTCCTATGTTATTCTAAGGAGCCAATGCACTAATATTTCTCAGAATTTGGAGCTCTTAGTGCATAGGCGCCATAGAATAACATAGGAACTGGAGAAATGATAGCATTGGAGAAGTCATCTCCACTTTATCACAACTTAGTGCATAACCCCCATTGATTCCTCCCTCAAAGCTTAACCCTTAAGGAACAAAGGATTATGCAATGCATCGCACACTGACATGGGCATCCAGAGCCCCCCCTTACATTTGCCCCCTCCATATAAATATATGGGTTGCCCTAGAGGTCATAGTATGCCTCCCCCTGGAAAAATTTCTGCATCTGCCCCTGCACAGTGGTACATACCTCATTACCCCAGATCCTTAAAGGAACACTAACACCTAAGAATGATCAGACATTGTACACATTTAAATACTCTGTACTCCATGCTAGCCTTGTAAATATTCTGTATTTTGTTCTGAGGCTTACAACCTCCTCTTACATATGCTCTGTGGGCTCCCATTTCTGCAGGGCTCCAGGGCAATCTTTACTATAGCCATCTTGATAGCTGCACAAGAAGTGATTTGTGCTGCTCTGTCTTTACTATAGCCATCTTGGTAGCTGCACAAGAAGTGATTTGTGCTGCTCTGTCTTTACTATAGCCATCTTGATGGGTGCACAAGAAGTGCTTTGTGCTGCTCTGTCTTTACTATAGCCATCTTGATAGGTGCACAAGAAGTGATTTGTGCTGCTCTGTCTTTACTATAGCCATCTTGATGGGTGCACAAGAAGTGATTTGTGCTGCTCTGTCTTTACTATAGCCATCTTGGTAGCTGCACAAGAAGTGATTTGTGCTGCTCTGTCTTTACTATAGCCATCTTGGTATCTGCACAAGAAGTGATTTGTGCAGCTCTGTCTTTACTATAGCCATCTTGATGGGTGCACAAGAAGTGCTTTGTGCTGCTCTGTCTTTACTATAGCCATCTTGATAGGTGCACAAGAAGTGCTTTGTGCTGCTCTGTCTTTACTATAGCCATCTTGATAGGTGCACAAGAAGTGCTTTGTGCTGCTCTGTCTTTACTATAGCCATCTTGATAGGTGCACAAGAAGTGATTTGTGCTGCTCTGTGTTCAAATGAACTATGATAAAGTAACAATTTCTGAATAGAAGAACAGTAGGTGCTAATCTCAATACTATAACAGCATTCACTCTGCACAACCAACCAAAATGTGTCTGTATATAGGATAGTCTACACATGAATTCAGAATGCTAGCTCAGGATTAGATTTTAGAGCTCTAATATAAAATAAATGAATCTTAAAGATACTAAATGGAAGTGCATGATATCCTATATAATAATTTGCTAAGGTTTGTCAGAAGCAGTCATGCGCAGTAGAGACGGCTGCACACACTTTAGTCATGCGCAGTACAGACTGCCCGCGCCGTGGCTGTTACGGAGCGGGGCCGTCCGAATTCACACCGGAGTCGCACAGATAGGACTCCGGTCTGAATTCTGAGCACTTTGCTCCGCATTAGCCGCGGCACGGCCACTCTCTACTGCTCATGCCTACAGAGGTGGAACTGTGGCACGTGTAAAGGGGCCTTTCAACTTGTTTATAATAATATAACCAAATTTCATTCTTAGGTATTAGTGTTTTTCCTTTAAAGGGATAAGAAGGCAACATGTTCGGGAATTCACCTCTGACACTATATAACCCTTTGAATACCAGGGGGATACTGTTACATACCCCTCTGGCTCTCAAAGGGTTTAAATATTCTGCTTTTAAATTGGGTAAAAAACATCAATCTTTTTTTAGGCACAAGGATAAATTCAGGTAGAGGTTTATGCAAACTCAAATCAATATTAATCCCCTTGGAATGTAGACTTCTCCACTGCAATGTCTTGCAATGCTTAGGAGCCTTCCCTAGCCTCCTAAAGGTTAAAGAGATAGTACATCCTGCTACAAATTATATACCTGGGAATTCTTAAAGGAGCAGAAAACTTTTTATGAAAACATTTATGTCATAGAGCTCTTATTGCTGAGTAAAACAAAGGCACTCTAACTGCTGTCAGTTGTTTTAGTCAACATTTATAATGGTTCAAATAATCAGGAAGTGAATTTACTGGAAGTTCTAACTGACAGGAAGCGAATCAGCAGTTTCTATCACATTCTATGGAGATCTGTATGTCACTGACTTTCCTCTCCATTAGAATGTAACAGAATAACTCATTGGAATTTGACCACTAGAGGGTATTGCTAATGTAAAAAACCACAGGTTTATACTGTAATAACTCTGGTAATATGCACCTCTCAGTCGAAGTACCCTTATTTTACTCAACAGGAAAAGCCCTGCAATATATATTTTTTCATAAAAACGTTTGCTACTCCTTTCAGGTTTGACCCTGAGACTTTACCATATGTGCCAATTAACTGTTTCTTTATATTCCAAATTGCTGCAATCTCTACCAGAAAGACAGGGGGAGACATCTCACTTACATTATGTTTGTTCGTGCTGCAATATGTCTAAGTTCTAGCATGTTATAGATTTATTGAGGACTGATTAGTGCTCCATTGTGTTACATTATGGGGGAGCTAAGGGATAATATTTCAAAGGTCTTGGGTTCAGCTCCTTTTGAAAGTTCCCAGGTATGTATAAAACATAGGCACATATATGTGTTGGGAGTTCCTTGCTTAGTAAAACAAGGCCACTGTCACTGCTTGAAGATACTTCAATCAAATGTTATTACAGAGCAAAGTTACTTTTTTGTGGCTGTTTGACTTTAACACTTTTGAGGCCATTCCACTGTAACGTTGAGCGGCTGCTATTGTAATCTATGAAGAACTCACTTGGCTCTTTAAATGATATGGGCACAAAAATGTTTTGCCTCAAATTATGGGGCATTTCAACTGCAAAACTGTAAACAAAAATCCATTCCATTTCCTATGCATTGACTTAAAACCCCATTTAAGTCAATGGGAATTTTTGCAAATGTTGGGCTGCATTCCATTGCAGGTAATAAATGTCATAATTGGTTTTATCTCACAGACTCCTATTGGAGTCTATAGTTAATAGTTCAGTTAGTTAATGTAGCAGCTGTAGAATCTGTTCCAAACCTCAGGGTTGCAGGTTCTAGTCCCGGCAAGGTCAGCTCAGCCTTTCACCCTTCTGAGGTAGATAAAACGAGTCCAGGACATACTTGAAGACAGAATCTCTGTGCATCCTTCCTGGTAAAATACTTTCATTACAAAAAAAAAAAAATTGTAGTGACATCCAGTTGCTGAAGGCAGCACCTGCAATGGAATCCAGCACTTTATAGGTCCGCACTGGTAAAGTTGGTTTGCCCCAGATTTGTTCTGCTTTTGTACAAACTCTCACAAAAATGTGTTTGCTCTGTAATACCTTTTGAGCTAAGTATCCCCTTGCAGTGGGAATGGCATTGCTTTACTCCCCAAGAAAAGGGGGAGACATAATATACTTCCATAATAAAGGTTTACATTCTGTTTAACCATTTGAGTGCCAGGGAGTATGCAACACTTGTGGTGCATACTGCTCTGGCACTCAGAGGGTTAAAGAGAAGGAATCTCAGCTAAGTATAGCGTGCCACAGTCTTTCATACCCTTCACATATTAGCAATATTAACCCCTTAACGTCCAATGCCGTGCCAGGGCCGTCATGGTTGTCCAGCAGTTAAGGACCAGTTATGGTCCTGGCATGTCATTGAAATCAGGGCTCCCCATGCGAGAGCCCTGAATTGGATCTCAAAAAAAAAAAAAAAAGCCCCATTGTCCTCAAGTGCCGGCACGCATGCGTGCGCCAGTCGTTAAGGGGTTAAGCCGTATTTTGGTTGCTGAAGAACAGACATTCTGTAACAAACCAACTGAGTCATCCTATATAACTCACTAATGTATGTTTGTCAGAAGCTGTCATGTGCAGTACAGATGGCTGCTCGTGCTGCAGGCATGCGCAGTATGGACTCGGTGCGCAGAAAGGACTACGGTCTGAATTTGGAGCGTCCTACTCCGTTATCAGCCGCAGCATGGGCAGTCTGTACTGTGCATGACTGCATCACGGCCATTGCTGCCTGGCACTGTGGCCCGTGTACACGGGCTGTTCAACTAGTAATGGATAAAGGAACATTCACATAATTGCTATTGATTTAAATTGAGATTTTTAAACCCCATGAATGCTAGAAATGTTTACAAAGCAAATCCTTGACTATTCAAGGGGTTTAAACTCCTGATTAAATCAGTGGACTGGGGATTTATACTTATCAGTAGTAGTTATTTTGCCCCAGAATTGCACCTCTAACTTCTTGACTGCGGCCCATTTTCACAAAGCCACAGAAATCTCTGAACCTTCAGAGTGGCACCCAGTCCACTCATCCACTGTTACTAATCTTGTGTTTCTTTCCTACTAAGTGCATGTGCATTTTAACACTCAATGCATTATAAAAGGCTGTCACCAAGGCCAGAGGAGCTTTGGACTGTTAAAGAGAGCCGCCTATCATGTAAAAACAACTTTGGTGATTCTGAAGCTCTTCCAAGATTGTCTATATGTCGTGTTATCCATTTTTTATTTAGAAATCTATTTTTTTTTAGTTATTTGGATGAATAGGTTGTTCTAAATAAGGGACGCCATGTAGCACTCTCTCTTAATCCTACATTACCTCTTCCACTCACTGAAACTTAACTTAATGCACTGCCCAATTCCCCTAAGAACCGGAAGGGATAAGTGTCAGTGAATGGTGGAGGTAATGTAGGGCTGAGACAGGAATTGCCTTTATGGTATGTCTTAGCCCTTTGAGTGCCAGAGGGGTACGCAACGCATTGCTTTGCAATGCGTTGCGTACCCCTCTGGCATTCAAAGGGTTAAAGGGATGGTAATGTCCCAGGAAATTTTTTTAGCATTTAGTAGTGCATAAAAACTTGAACTGAATGCAAAAAAAGTCTCTCTCAAACCGCTATGGTTTGAGAGATATCCGCATTCAAAATTAGACGTTTAAAGCTGACAGCAGGAGATCCTTTTCGGTCGACACAGAGGCTCTTCAGAAGAGCCACAATCGTGTTTTTTAAAAATAATTATTTCATTGGAATGGTCTACAAAGTGTGCTTGCAAACAAGGCACACTTTGTAGGCCATTCCAATGAAGCAATTCTTTTTAAAAAAACACGACTGCGGCTCTGCTGAAGAGCCTCCATGTCAGCCAACATGGCTCTCCTGCTGTCAGCTTTAAAGCTGACAGCAGGAAATGTCAAATTTTGAATGCAGATATCTGTCAAACCATAGCGGTTTGAGAGAGACAGTTTTTTGCATTCAATTCAAGTTTTTAAGCACTACTAAGTGCTAAAAAATTTTCTGGGATATTACTATCCCTTTAAGTAGTGTAATCCATATATCTAAATTACTCAAAAACTTGTTTTCTAAATAATAAATGGCTAATACAGCATATAGGCGACTATGAAATTTTTTCAAAATTATCAGTGTTACTTTTAGGTGATGTGGTCCTTTCAGGCATATCCGGAGCTGGGTTAACACATTTATCATTTTCTCTGGTTGCAAGCCTTATTCATCCAGCAAAAGAGGTACCATACTGCACAAAAGCACAAAATGGAGAAATACATGTTGGGCTTTTAACATCTTAAAATCAAAAGAGGTCTCCTCTCTCTAGCATTCAAGTGGTTAAAAGTCATATTCAGATCAAAGGAATATGCAGAATTTTCATTTCATCCCTCTGCAGTGTAGTTGGTTTACTCCAGAATAGCACTTCTTTATCTTGATGAATAAGATCCTACATCCTGCAGATTAGTTACATACATCTCATTCAGCAGTCCCACATATTGGTCTCAGCCATTTTCTGGTTTATGTTTCAGTACAAAGTCTCACGGGGCTGGTGGGGTGCAGAGGGGAGGGTGTATTGCTAAGAGTTAGGTCCTGTTGGGATTTCAATATGAGGGTAACGTCTTCTGGATGTGGCTCTCCACCCTCTACACAGAAACCACTGTTCGTGCTTGTCTGAAGCTCCTGAGAGTCCACGCTCCTGTGGAAACCATTTACAAGGATCTGGGTCTTTGAATCCCTGGAGTCCATCGTTATTTCATTACTGGTGGGTATCAATGCCTGTTTGCTCCAGTCTTGGCTCTGTTCTACCTCCAGTGACTGAGTAAGAGGGCTGGAGACTGGGGTAGGGGAGCCAGTGTGGCACCTATCCTGATCCAGACTTAGGTCCTCCTCATCTTCTTCTGACTCCAGGCCAGCACAGCGTCCACTCCGCTCCGAGGCAGAGAAGTCTGAGTGAACGATCACGTCCGCCTCCACTTGATTCTGAGTGTGATTCCTATGATTCCTCCCAGCATCCATCTGCCAAGAGACAGCAGGGAGACATTAGAGTGGGGAATCCTATATAATAATTTGCTAAATGTGTGTTTGTCAGAAGCGGTCATGTGCAGTAGAGACGGTTGCGCGCGCTGCAGTCATGCGCACTACAGACTGCCTGCGCCGCAGCTGATAATGGAGCGGGGCTCCGAATTCAGACTATAGTCTGAGCAGAGAGGACTACAGTCTGAATTCAGAGCGCCCTGCTCCGTATCAGCCGTGGCCCGGGCAATCAATACTGTGCATGACTGCACCACGGCCGTTCCTGGGTGGCATTGTGGCCAGTGTACACGGGCTGTTCAACTAGTTTCATATAATATACTGGAAGTTTAAAAGGAACATATGCAACAAAAAAATGGAGCAATATAAACCCTTTGATTGGCAGAGGGGTTGGCAAGACATTCCTTTGCAATGTGTTGCTTACCCCTCTGGCATTCAAAGTGTTAAGGCAAACCAAGTGCACAATAGGGAAGAAATAAACATTCTGCAAATTCCTGTTGATTTAAATGGGTCTTTTAAGCCCTTGACTGCTACAGAGGTCATCAACACATTACTTTGCAAATTGTTGGAGGCCTATCTAGCATTCAATGAGTTAAAAGCCTGATTTAAATCAATAACTTGTATTTGTTCCCTGTAGTACAGTTAGTATCATCCAGAACTGCTCCAATTTTGTCTTTGTGCGTACAGCTCATTCAGTCCTATCGAACAGTCCAACTGGGAAAAAGTATTGTGACTATAACTGCTTAGTAAACATGGCTAACCTGTCATGTTTCTTTATTTTGCTTAACAAATGAGTTAAGCAAATTAAGAGCAAGTACCTGTGCAATAAGGACACATCTGGAAAAATATCTAGGCTTCAAAATAAATAGGACACCTCATTAGAGACTATGGGGCAACTAACTGCACCTTCAGAAACAAAGGGTGTAAAAGCAAATTGGAGCAATTCAAGGGCAAATCAACTGCACCACAGGACACATGTAAACTTCCTAAATGCACATTCTTTTAAATCTGTTTTTTTAAAGTGGAACCTTCATCCTCTATAAAGCCACCCTCCACTAATTAGGCATATGGTGCATTTAGTTTGCTCCAGAATTGGTTGGATAAAAGCTGAACATGAGCTTTGGGTTTTTTATAGATCAGGATCGGATCAGCATTAGTGAAGGGAAGCTTTAATTCACCTATTGGGGATGTGTATTGCTTTCTGGAATTCATGAAGACAGGCTGAAAACAGGGCTGTAGTGACATTGCAAATTAAACATAACACACCCATGTCACTGAGCTACTCTCCACCACACCACACAAATTATTCTGGGTTTTGCCTCTGCGGCAGTGAGCTAGCCGCAGGAGATACACGGCAGCATAGCGGGCGCCCCCTAGTGACTCCTGACACGGAGAGGGAGGTCTCCCGGGCTTTATAACTCGGATCCTCTGTGGGGGGAGTTTAGCACTGAGATAAGCAGGCAGAACCGTGGGAAGCGGGACACTGACTCTATGCGGCGAGACAGTGGGATTTGACCCCATAATCGGGACTGTCCCGCGTAAATGGGACAGTTCACAGCTATGCTCTCTCTCTCGCTCTCTCTCTCACTATCTCTATCATTTTTCTATCTCGATATCTATCTCTATATCTGTCAAGATAGATAGAGACAGAAAGCCCAAAAACTCCCAATCATTTATATCTGTAACCTCTCATTTAGTTGGAGATTATAGTTGGTATTAAAGAGGTTAACAGGCACAAGTAGAAATACTTGTAACAAAATGCAGCTCTGATTCTTCTTTATACTATTTGTCTCCCCCCCCCCCACTCCTTTCCCCTGCGTCACTCTGCCTCTCCAAGCCAGTCTGGATGAAGTGTGGCGAGGGACAATTTTCAGTAAGCACAGGGTTTTCCTTATCCTTACTGCATGAAGATTGTCCCATGCTGATTGTCCCATGCTGCATCTGGCCGGTCCGAGGACTGGATTCTGCAACTAATGGGAGGTGGCCAGAAGAGGCGGGAGGGAAATCCTCTCATTCAATTGCTGCTGAACTACAAGCATGATAGTACTGTAATACAGCACTAGTATAAAGAAGAATCAGAGCTGCATTTTGTTAAAAGTATTACTATCCCTTTAAATCAATGGGAATTTTTAATCATTTTCTAAAAGTCCAGTTGATTTGCCCCAGAATCATTCGACGTTTATCTTTATCCATATCTTACAAAAAATAGAGTTTTACATAGTAATTTGCCAAGTGAAAGTCTGAAAATGGGACTGGGGTCGAATGATCAAAGGGAAGACTATACACCATTTGGATTGTTTCTTTTTTATTGGAGGGGCAGTATTAATTTCCTTTCAAAGGCATTCATATTAACCCATTGCATGCTAGAGACATTTCCACTGTATTGCAAAGAATGAGCTGGAGGTGTCTCTCACATAAGAGGGGTTATTTATGTCCGCAGAAAAGAGGCGGATTTTGTGAACTGTCAAAAGGCTATGGGCCATTTGTTGAAAAGAAAGGTGGAGGAATTTGGGGGCAGACCAACTGCACTATAGGGGAAAAATTGAAATTCCAAACATTCCCATAGATTTAAACTGGGAACGTACGGCCCTTAAGAGTCTGTGAACATACAAGATGTCCAGGACCATCATGGGTCCTTAAGGGTATAACAAAATGGGGCTTTTAACCCCTGCAATGCTAGAGAGGTCTCCAAAGCATTGCAAAATTAATTTAAACCAATGGGAATCGTTACCTGTCCTCTGTGGTGCAGTTGGTGTGTCCCAGAATGGCTCCTATTCTTCTGAGCCTATCAGTCTCTAGGATTTTATTCTCACTATAAAGTGCTCAAGTAAATTCACTTTTCATTTCAGCCCAGTGTTTATTCCCATGAATTCACAGCCATCTCCCTTCTAACCTTTATTGGTTCATAGGAAAGGTCATGCAAGGTCATCCTCAGGCCTCCAGTAGGTAAGGGGTTTGCGGTGCCATTAGCTGCAGAGGAAGGGTCTCCAGTTATGGTCTCTGTGTAACTGGTGATGTGATTAGCCCAGTTCTGGGTGACAGATCCATTCCAGGAAGGCTGATGAGCACATGACATGAGGACAATTATAAAATGGATTTATTGACATATTAGCCAGGAATTTATTTCTGGATCAAACCCATTGCATTATGTGGGGGGATCCCCAAACCCCCATTGATTTAAATGCAACTTTTATCCAAATAAATTTGTGAAAGTTCTCTAATGCATTGCTTTGTAATGCATTGGAGACCCCTCCTCACTAAAAGGGTTAAAAGCATAATTTAAATCAATGAGAAGTTGTGTGTGTCCCCAGCGGTGTAGCTGGTTTGCCCAAGAACTCCTGTTAGTACATCAGCCTCGCTGTGGCTAATGTTTCTTTAAGACATGACACTAACGGACCTTTTTTTAAAGCCTTTGGTGCTAGAGAATGCTCCATTGCATTGTTTCTCAGTTGACTGGAGGCATATAGTATCTAAGGGGTTAATCATTCTGAGCTCTAGCCTAGCTCATATCAGACTAATTTAACCCTTTGGATGCAAGAGGTGCACAAAGGCAATGTGTTGCACACCCCTCTGCATGCAAAGAGTTAATGGGGGAGGAGGAGGAAGGCTACTGAACTGGCATTAAAGGAATCATTACACATGGCAGCTCACAGCAAGACTGGTGGACTAAGAATTGCAGTTCTGGAGAAAACCAACTGCATCATAGAGAACAAATAAACATTTCCCAAATTCCATTAATTTAAATAGGGCTTTTAACTCCTTGAATGCCAGAGAGGTCTCTACTTAGCAATGCAGAGAGCTTTAGCATTAAAAAAAAATATTTGTTCCCTGTGTTTTAGAAGGTTTGCCCCAGTACTTTGTACATCAATCTCTGTATGTGACAGTGTGACATCTTTGAGAAAGTGAAATGTTACATTAGTAAGAAACACACAGTAAAGGTGGACACATTAATACAGGGGTGGGCAATTATTTTGAAACCGAAGGACAGCTCTGTTCACAAGGTTTCTGATAGGCCTTACATGCACATTGCCTGACACAACAACCTTGTTCCACTGTCCACTGGTAATCACAGCAGCCTCCATAGTCCAACTGAAAGCCATAAAATCACACATCCGCAGTCTGTCACCCCAACCTTTTTCCCACTGACCCACTGGAAGCCACAGAATCACACAGGCACAATATTGCACCACGATGGTTTTTCCAGCCCTGGAAGCCACATAATAACACCTGCATTGTCTGCCACCCTAGCCTTGTTATACTATTTCACTGGTAGTCACAGAACCACACATGCACTCTCTGGCACCCCAGGCTTGTTCCACTATCCTACTGGCAGTCACAGAACCACACATACATTGTCTGCCACCCCAGTCTTGTTCCACTATCACGCTCATAGTTAGAGAACCACAAAGGCACTGTCTAAAACCTCAGCATTGTTCCACTGTCCCAGTGGATGGCACAGGACCAGCCATACATTGTCTGCCACCCCAGTCTTGTTCCCCTGTCCATTGATAGCCACAAACTTGCACTTGCCCTGTCTGGCATCTTAGCCTTCTTCCACTAACTCATTGGTAACCACATATTCAGACATGCACTGTCTTGGCACCCCACCCTTGTTCCTCTGTCCCACTAGTAGCCACTGATTCACACATGTACTGCTGGGCATCCCAGCCATGTTCAATTGTCCACTAGTATTCACATTGACCACACATAATGCATTGTCTGCCACTCCAGTCTTGCTACACTATCCACTGGGAGCCACAGAATCATACAGACACTGTATGGTACCCCAGCCTTATTTGAGTCACCCAACGGTAGTCACAGAACCACATATACACTGTCTGACACCTCAGCTTTGTTCCACTGTTTACTGGTAGTCACATGACCAATCATACATTCTGTGCCAATCAAGTCTTGTTCCATGTGTAGTCACAGAGCCACACCACACTGTCTGTTTCAACAGCAGGAGGGTCTTGGGCCCATGAATCGAACTGGAACACATTGCCAGAGTATTTTTTTAAGCATCTTAATTGCTCCATTTTACATATACAACAAAAAAAATTATATTAAACTGTCCCTCAACCAGAAACACACTCTTTACATACACACACTTTTACATTCCTCTCACGTAGTCATCTTTAGGAGGGACAGTCCTTCTATGAGACCCAAATCCCACTGTCCATCTTTCCCACTGGCTGTCCCTTTTTTAGGAGATCAGACTGTGTGGTGTGTATACTATGAATACTAATTGAGACTGCGGTTTGTGTGAAACATTACAATCCCTTTAACACACATACAGAGATGGGGAGAGAAATATGGAAGAGGGAGAGAGACATGTATTGGGGACAAGGAGGTGGTGAGGAGACATGGAGGGTGAAGGGAGAATTGAGAAGGGACGAGATACAGAATGGGAGACACAAAAAGGGTAAATAAAATAAAAGGCAATGTGGGGAGGTGACTGTATAAGCCAATACCTTCATCTTTAGCTGGTTCTTATCCTCTGTCTGGGGGGCAGGGATCAGACCATGTGTTCCAATCAGCTCAGTCACTTCTGGCACTGCCACAGAGGGTGTGTCCTCCTGTCGGGTGGGCATCAGAGTTTCTAGTTCATGGGAATCCTGACCGTGGCTCTGTGAGCAGGACCCCTGTCTTGCCCTCTGATAAGATGTGGGGCCCCTGCTGGAGCGAGATCCTAAATCAGACCCCACATCCCTGTGCAAGTGAAGCAAATCATGTCATAAGAAGCAGGTGTTAAAAACAAAAATGGTGTTTACTGTACAGCTGGGTAGCACAAGTGTTCTTCTACTGCTGCTTTGCTGAAATGTTATTACAGAGCAAACTTGTGTTTTATGAGAATTTGAATTTAGCACTTACACTTTGTACCACCTCCTCTTCCTCTACACCAGTGGTTCCCAACCACTGACCTCAGGCCCACTAACAGGCCAGGATTTAAAGAGTCCCTTGCTAGAACACATTATTATTATTATTTATTTATATAGCGCCAACTAATTCCGCAGCGCTGTACACATGTGAGTTAATTAGAGGCTAAGTGAGTTTGATTAACTTGCATGTGATCGTCAAAAGGAAATCTTTAAATCCTGGTCTGTTAGCGGGCCCTGTGGGCATGGGTTGGGAACCACTGCTCTACAATGCAAGCTAGGAGGTGTCTAAGTTCAATCCTCAAGGGCCACGAACAGGCCAGGAATAAAGGATTTTCCTAATTCCGCACAGGTGATTTAATTAGTAGCTCATTCATTTTGATTGGCCCACCTGTGCTCAAACAGGGAAATCCTTTAATCCCGGACTGCTGGTAGAGCATGAGGACTGAACTTGCACACCCATATTGTAAGTTCTTATGAGCAGGACCCTCATCTTCTTCGGTATCACTGAGGCATATGCAAAGCTATACCATGGACACTTTCCTACCATTCAATGCGTTAACCCTTTGAGTGCCAGAGGGGTACGCAACGCATTGCAGAGCAATGCGTTGCGTACCTCCCTGGCACTCAAAGGGTTAAAGCCCTATTTAAAGGGGACCAAATTGTGAAAATGGGACCAAACCATGCAGCAAATCTCGCTGCAAGCTATGTCAACACACTTGTGAAAACAATACTGCACAAGACAACAACAAGATATACAGCATTAACCCCTTAACGACCATCCACGGCAGCAAGCGCCGGCAGTTAAGGTATTTTTCCTTTCTGCAACGGATGGGATCCCCAAGTGGCGTGCAGGCACACAGGGACACTGAAATTCCATGACTTGCCAGGACCATCACTGGTCCTTAATCGGCATGATGGTCTTGGCATGTCAAGAGTCTTTAAGGGGTCAAAGGATCATATTCATGTACATCAAACAGTAAATGTTGTATATATGACTAGCAAAAGTGGCATGGAGGTTCGTGAGGTTTAATCCTTTGAGTGACAGGGGTATCCAAAGCATTTATGAAGAATGAGTATAGTACTCTTCTGGCACTTAAAGTGTTCAGTGATTAAGTGGCAAAAACATATCCAATGCATTGCAAGGTATACATTGTCTACCCCTCTGCCATTCAGAGTTGAAACCCTTTGAGTGTCAAAGACGTATGCAATAGGCTGACCAGACCTCACCTTTAACCGGGGACGCATAGGAAAAATGCATACTGCAGGACTGCATTGATTTCAGTGAAGTACTGACAAATGGCTATTTCCTATGTGTCCCCGGTTAAAGGTGAGATCTGGTCAGCCTAGTATGCAATGCATTGTACTTGGCTACACCTCTGGCATACAAACGTTTAACCAGTCGAGTGGCAAAGAAGCATGTGATGCATTGCAATGCACTGGATACCACACTCGCACTGAAAGGGTTAAAAATCCCCCATGTGTTGGGGACTTCCCCCTCTGTCCCTGAAAACGTTAACCATTTGAATAGCAGAGAGGTATCCCAATGCAGTAGCAGCCTGGCACTGAAAGGGTTAACCCTTTCACTACCAAAAAGGTCTCTGATGCATTGCAATGCTTGGATACCTCTCTAGCACTGAAGGGGTAAACAAAAATCCTACATTTGTGTACCAAAGAGGTATCCAATGCAATAGATCTCTGGTCCTGAAGGATTAACCCTTTCACTGGCAAAGATGTTTCCAATGCATTGTACAGCCCTCTGGCACTCCAATGGATAAAACTATAACACTCTCTCTCTCACAGTCATTTCTTGTTCACACACGCACACACCTCACTGGAGGGCCAATAAGAGAATTGAGAGGGTGGAAGAGAAAAAAAAGGCCATGTCAAATGGGACATGAACAGGGAAGGTGGGAGGGGGAAAAGGGACATGGGGAAAGGGGTGGGGGGAAAATGGAACATGGAGAACGGGAAGGGTGGGAGAGGGATAACAGGGACATGACGAATGAGGGACATGGCACCAGGGAGGGTGTGTGGGGGAAAAAGGGACATGGTGAATGGGGAGGTGGAAAACAGACATGGTTCATGGGGAGAGGGAAAAGGGACATGGAGATGAGGAGGATAAAAAGGGACATGGCAAATGGGAAGGGGGGGAGGGACATGGCAAATGGGAAGGGGGGGAGGGACATGAGGAACTCGGCAGGTCGGGGGGGGGGACATGGAGAATGGATAGGGGAACAAATTAACATGGGAGGCAGGGAGGGTGGGAGTTGGGAAAAAAGGATACTGAGAATGGAGAGGTTGGGTGTTGGGAAAGGGCATGGAGAGCAGGGAGGGTATGTGGAAAAAGGTAAGTGGGGAACAGGAGGGTAGGAGGATGAACGGGGAAGATGGCAGTGATGTGAATGGGGATGGTGACAGGAAAAACAGGGGGGATGGAGGTGAAGCACTTTTGCAGATATTTTGAAAGAAATGGGCAAGGGAGCCATGTAGCCTCCTGGAGAGGCAGTATGAACGAGATTAGTCTGTCTCCTCATTTCTGCCTCCCTGAGGTGTGGCCAGCACAGATGGTGAATTTCTGTCACATGACGGCCTTCTTCTTTTATACATATAAGATGATACAATGCACGGAATGCAAAACTGAATGTTACACTAGTGAATCTGGCCTACAATTCAACTTAAAAATCAATTTACACAGATAATCAATTACAAAATGCAATTAAAAAAAACTAAATTCACTCCCGGTGGTCATCATTTCACCCTCAGAAACCATTCCATCCAGAACCTCAAAATCAGAATACTCAAAGAGAATGTCAAAGATACCCAAGAGAGAGACTTCTGAAATACTGATGATCCACTTTTTCAGCACCAAAGTCAGTAGACTAAATCAGGACTTTTGATTCCTCTCCAATTTACCAATACTTTATGTAACATTTGCTTTATTTTATTCTAGTTCATATAGTCACATGTTCCTCATGTGATTTTTTTTAACATATATGTTTGTGTATTTATATCTCTCTCCCCCTCGCTTTGCCTGTCGCCCACCCCTTCTCCACATTCCTTTCAAACTGACCCAGAAATTTTACTATTCTTTAACTGGTGTGAGCTGCAATTTAAGTTTGTGTTTTCTTAACCCTTGTTGTGCCTCTCTCATCTTAATCTGTTTCATTTTGAGCTTAGTGTCATTTTTGACTTGATATCTATTTATCTATCTATATTAGATTATATTCAGGTTTTCCCTTGCTTAACCCCTTAAGATCTGCTTGATGCCCCAGTCCTAGAGATTAATTTTCTGATGAAACTCCTGTTACCACGCTATATAGCACACGTCTATTACAGGATGGCGAAAGACACAGTGCACACCCTTGGAACCTCTGTTCTGCTGGCCCATTATGGATGTACTAGTGTAAAAGCCCATGTACATGGCCCAAGGTCCAGGTGATGTTAACCCCTTGAGTACCAAAGGGGTATGCAATGTATTGCTTTGCAATGCATTGTGTACCCTCTCTGGCGCTCAAAGGGTTAAGAGGCCGGTCCTGCTCTGTGTGCTGCCACCAACACAGTCATGCACTGTAGAGACCATCTGAAAGCACATAATGCTACCAGCACAGAACTCCCAGCATTCTGTGCATTCGGGCAGTCTTTACTGCGTATGACGGCTTCTGACAAACATCCTAACAAATTATTATATAGGATAAGGCTAATGCAACACATGGCTGTCCAGCTGTTGTTCGACAACAACTATCACAATCTTCAATTGGCCAATGGCTGGCATAGGAAGGTGTGAGTTTTAGTTCAACAGCTAGAGAGCCACAGGCTTCTTGTATTAGACACTGGCAGGGAATCAAGATTATGCTTGTAATTAGCTGTAATACAAATATTGATAACAAAAATGTATTCTATACAACTGATATTTTGTTTATTTTTCTGTGTAACTCACTGACAGTGATGTATTGAGAAGAACTAAAGAACCTTTGGGGCAACCCAGCACATCTTATGGGAGGAATTATAATTTCTATTTATTTAAATTGGGCTTTTAACCCATCTAGCATTCAAGGATTTAAAAGCCCCATTTCAGCCATTGGGAATTTTTATTTGTTCCCTATAGTGCAGTTAGTTTGCTCCAGAATTTTGGCAGTTCTGCTTTGTACACCAGAGTCACATTTCAACCCTCTTCCTTAACCCTTTTTAATGCATTGCATACCCCTCTGGCACTCAGAGGGTTAAAATGGAACTAAAACCCCCTGTGATAGCCAAAGTGGGGGCCTTCAGCTGCTGCCAGACTACAACTCCCATCATTCCCTGCCAGTCGGCAAATGTCAGGGAATGATGGGAGTTGTATTTTGGTAGCAACTGGAGTGACTCAAATTGACCATCACTGTTACAATATCCTAAGTGAATTTAATAAAGCTTTCAAAATGACCTCTATTTCTGCAAGCCAATGTTTTTCTTTAAAACAGTAGTTTATGGGATTTCTAGCATCATTTATTTGTCAGTTTATACAAATTAGACAATACTGACTAGAACAGTTATGTGCCAGATTACCTGGCAGCCAGTAAAGTGTAATCTGAATAAACTGTCAAATAAATACAAATAAATATCTTACAGACTGTTTTAAATTTAAATGGCTACACACATATAGGCCATTTTAAAATCAACTAAGTTATTATAAGGAGAGGCTCCACTTTAAACAGGAAGCTGGTTAAAACTTCATTTGGTACTGAAGAGTGTCTACTATCTATCAGTTAGTACCCCTCTGAGTGCCTGAGGGGCAACCAATGCATTGCAAAGAAATACATAGGACACCTGTCTGGTACTCAAAAGATTAACCCTTTGAAGTCCAATGCAAGCAACAAATTTACTCACCTTTGTAATCTACTGCATAAAATCAACCTTGTCAGAACCTCTCCTTAATTGAGCTTTCAGTCTCTAAGTGTAACTGTATCAGACACACTGCTTACTGAAGACAGTTTATCTCGGAGTTTACAGAGTTCTAGAAAGTTTGATTCCTCCCCTCCCTCTGTATGTCCTGCTTACCTCTGTTTCCCCTGCTGGAAGCTGGCACACATACACAGCAAAAGGCACAAGAGGCACAGGCAAACACCCACAATTATACCAGTCACCGAATTCATATCAAGGACATCTGAAGGAAACAAAAAATGGAGTATGGATCCATCTGATCAGCAGAAAGAACACTCTGACCTTTTTACTTTTCGATTAGTCATTGGTAGACTATAGAAGAAGAGTATTATATGGTGGAGTAGGTGTGTTGTGGGATAGTAAAAGTGTATCTCTGTTATGGCATTAATACCTATAGGAATAATAGGTTGGCTGTGAAGGGGTAGGAACTGAAGTCCAGTAGATGGAGGGCTGAAGACTGCCCACTCCAGTCTTAACCATTTCAGCCTAAGCACGTAACTAAGTAGGTGTCTCTTATACAGAAATCCAGCATATCTGTTTATATTTGTTTTGCATTGCACCTGTATCTGTTTGGCTCTTTTTTAGTCCCCTCTAGCTCACACTTCCAAAATAAAGAAGTCTCAACATTGTGAATGAAAAATCCCATAGTGGAAAGCTCTCCCATCCTTCATAGAACACTGTACGTATGTTAAAAGGTTAGTAATGCCAAAATCGATTAAATATTGTAGATGTTAAAAAAATAAAGTATATGAAGAAAGTCCTATCTCTCAAACCTTTATGGTTTCAGAGATATTCGCCACTAAAGTTCCCCCCTCCCTCATGTCACCTGTAAAGCTGACAGAAGGAGATTCGAGTCGTGCGACTTGAGGCAGCTCTTCAGTACAGCCAAAATAGCGACATTTAAAAATAATTACTTTAATGGAACGGTCTACAAAATGTGCTTGCAACACTTTGTAGACTGCCCCAATTAAGTAATTCTTTTTAAATGTATCTATTTCAGCTCTGCTGCAGAGCCGCTGGCTGGTCCCCAGACCGGGATCTCCTGCTGTCAGTAGAGCGATGAAGTCAGGAGAAGGGGAGGGAGAGGGGAATTTTAGCGGAGAATATCTCTCAAACCTTAAAGGTTTGAGAGATAGGACTTTTGTCATATACTTTATTTTTTTAACATCTTCTACAATATTTAATCGACTTAAATTTCAGCATTACTAAACCTTTAAGGCAATGTAATGCCACTGTCTAGTTATAAACTACAAATGCAGCTCTAGTGCAAAAAGAAAGGTATATAGATATAATGAACAATATAAAGAACTGTTATGTCTATAAAACAAATTAAGAGCCAGTTATTCCTACAGGTACAGTTCCTTTTAAGTCTTTGAGTGCCAGAGAGGTATCCAACACATTGCTTTTCTATACGTTGGCTGACTCTCTGGCACTCACAGGGTTAAATGGGACTTTATTGTGAGCTTGAAGTAGTAGTAGCTCTGTACTGTGATATTATAAAAGTGTGTAAATGTGCCTTTGTATTGTGGGATTGTTATGTGTCCCGTACTGTTGGATTAAGGCATAATATCTATAAGTGGAGTGGATGTATTGTGGAATATTGGAGATATTATCTGTTTTTGATGCTGGGGGTTGTAAAGAGAAACTGTATTATAGGGTTATGTGAATGTACCAGTAATGTAATGAGGGATTTTGTCAGAAGATAATCTAACTGCATGTGCCCGAGGGTCTGACTATATGTACCTGGCGGTATCACTGTACATACCTGAGGTTCTGTCTATATGTACTTGGGGGTCTGACTTACATATTGGGAGGTCTAACTGTATGTAAAAGAGGGTATATTCATCTGGGTCTGACAGTATATTCCAGAAGGTCTGACTGACTGTGCTTTCTTGAAGCTCTGACATTACATACCTAAGATTATGAATGAATGTACTTTACTGAAGACCTCGCTCTATGGGTCTGACTATTATATACTCCTGTGGGACTGACTGTGCATCACTGAGGATTTGATTTATTGTACATTCCTGTGGGCCTAACTGTATGTCCTTGAAGGTCAGCGTATACATTCCTCTGGGTCTATCTGACTGCATGTTTCCAGAGGTCTGATCATACGTACCTGGGGGTCTAGCAGGCAGAGTCTCCACCTCTACAACACTGGTGTAGGGTCCCCAACCTGATACCGTCTTTGCTCCCATCTTGAAAAAGTATTTGGTTCCACTCTGCAAACTCTGCACTTCTGCACTAAAAACATTCCCTGTAAAAAAACCAAAAGACCAAAATATGGGCTGGCTTTTCATTTAAACACAAGGCCCCTTCCTCTCCCTCCATTGCTGTCCTATCACATCCCCCCAGGATACTGACAATGCTATATATTGTGTTTCCATGATCCTTGTCTTGTGCTGCTTAAAAGTTCTGTAACATAACCCCATGTTCTGAGGATCTAGTCAGAAAGGCATTTCTCACCTTCCCTAGTAAGAAGAGTCCACATCTCATCGGGATAGCTGCTGTTGGCACTGTACAGGATTAAATACTGCAAAATGATACCATTTGATTCCACAGGAGGGTGCCAGTGAGCCTGAATTGAAGACTGGGACACAGGGTGCAGTACCAGGTCAGCGGGAGGAGAGGAGGGTCCTTGGGGAGAGTCAGAGGTTAGATGGAGAGATGTCTGAAGGCACAAGCTCAGAGTAGCACGCAGGGCACCTACGATTTCATGCCCCAACTGTAACAGGATGATGCAGATAGAAGGGAGCTCTGGGACATTTCTTCTGCATTAGAAATGAGCTATGGGACACTGGGCCTATTAACTGATCTAAAGATGTGCAGTTCTGGAACAAACCAACTGCACCATAGTAAACAAATGAAAATTCTGTAAATGTCATTAATATAAATGGTGCTAATCCTTTGAATGCCAGAGAGATACATACATATCTGGCACTCAAAGGGTTGTTAACCCCTGAATGCTAGAGTGGTCTCCATTGAGTAGCAATGCTTTGGAAACGTTTTTAGTATTCAAATGGTTTAAAGCCTTATTTAAATCAATGGAAATTCTCCCCCTCCCCCAATGGTGAAGTTGATTTACTCCAGAACTGCACCTCTTTATCCTGATGAATAGGGCCAACAGCATCTGCACTACAGAATAAAGCAGTGCTGTATGTACATCTCAGGATCCCCAGGTAAGGCACACGGGTGACCTTATCCCCAGTGCTAGCTACTTCCCCATTCCTCACATAACCCCTTCCTTGCCCCATCCACTCCAGGCACAGAAAATGCTCTTTGCCTATAACATACAAACACAAACATTTTCTTAAATAAACCATCCAGTATATGGGTACAAACTGTAAAAAAAATGCACAAATTAGTACAGAAACTGGACATCACATTGCCCCAATAAAAAATCTATTTCCATCCACCTCCACAAAGCAGGAGAGTGGTCTGGAGCACAGTGGTGCGTTTAGGTTTTGTGCTGCCCTAGGCTTGACTACAATGACGCACCCCCTTATAATTACCAATTATAAGCACTAGTGATGATCGAGCACCCCAATGCTCGGGTGTTCGGGTGCTCTGACCGAGCGCCCCCGGAGGCTCGAGTGCTCGGCCGAGCACCCGAGCCCCATTGAAGTCAATGGGAGGACTCAAGCATTACACCAGGCACCCCCTGCTCTGATGAGGGGAGGGTGCCTGGTCCATAGGAAAAGGGCAGAAAATGATGGAAACACCACAGAAATGGTTAAGGGACAGCATAGGGAGGATGTCTGGATGCATCTTGGACTCCAACGTCGCTGCTGGGAACGATCTTTCGCCCGTAGTACGCCATTTTTACAGACTGACCGTAAAACACACAAAAAGGAAGATAAAAACGACTTTAGGCGAAAAATTGTTACCAAACAGTATTTGCTGTATATTTACTTGTATATCATCTGCAAATTCTGCCAAAAATTTCCTCGATTTTTCTGAACTGGGGCCATGATTAAGAGGGAAACGTGCGCAGAGGCAAATTCTCCCAAAAATTTCCTCGATTTTTCTGAACTGAGGCCATGATTAAGAGGGAAACGTGCGCAGAGGCAAATTCTCCCAAAAATTTCCTTGATTTTTCTGAACTGAGGCCATGATTAAGAGGGAAACGTGCGCAAAGGCAAATTCTCCCAAAAATTTCCTCGATTTTTCTGAACTGGGGCCATGATTAAGAGGGAAACGTGCGCTGAGCCGACCATCTAAAACATTATGGGTGAGGGTCTGCTGCGGAGCTGACCATCCTAAACATTATATGCGAAGGCCCGCTAGTGAGCTGACGCTATAAAACATTATATGAGAGGGCCCGCTAGAGAGCTGACCCAATAAAACATTATATGAGAAGGCCCGCTGGTGAGCTGACCTATACAAAAATTGTCAAACTGCGCCCGCTGGTGAGCTGGCCCTATATAAAAATTATATCACAGGGCCCGCTGGTGAGCTGGCCCTATATAAAAATTATATCACTGGGCCCGCTGGTGAGATGGCCCTATATAAAAATTATATCACTGGGCATATGGAAGAGAGTCAACCATATACCCGTTTTTTGGGTGGAAGGGGTGAATGGGAATACAGAGTATTCCCATCATTGTAAATAACATATATAAAGTGACTTTATGTTCCCCCGGGGCTTTCCTCCAGTGGAGTGGAGAAGTCAGGGGAAATCCAGGCCTTGTTCATTTTTATAAGTATCAACCTATCAGCATTTTCGGTGGAAAGGCGGATACGCTTATCTGTTATGATGCCACCAGCAGCACTAAATACCCGCTCAGACAGAACGCTGGCGGCAGGGCAGGCCAGCACCTCCAAGGCGTAGAGTGCCAGTTCATACCACGTGTCCAGCTTGGACACCCAGTAGTTGTAAGGCACAGAGGGATCATTGAGGATGCTGACACGGTCTGCTACGTACTCCTTCACCATCTTCCAAAACTTTTCCCTCCTTGTGACACTAGGCTGCGCATCAGGGTGAGGGTGCTGGCGGGGTGTCATGAAGGTGTCCCACGCCTTGGAGAGTGTTGCCCTGCCTTTGTCGGAACTGCTGTGTGCTCCCCTTTTCTCCCCTTCTCGGTTGGCCAAGGTAGCACGTACTCTGCCGCCAGCGTTGTCAGATGGAAAATTTTGGAGCAATTTTTCAACAAGAACCTTCTGGTATTGCACCATTTTGCTTGTCCTCTCCACCGGAGGAATGAGAGATGAGAAATTCTCTTTGTAGCAGGGGTCCAGAAGGGTGAACACCCAGTAATCCGTGTTGTCTAAAATGCGTGTAACGCGTGGGTCACGGGAAAGGCAGCCTAACATAAAGTCAGCCATGTGTGCCAGAGTACCAACAGGCAAGATTTCGCTGTCCTCACCAGGAGGATGACTCTCAATCTCCTCATCCTCTTCCTCCTCTTCTGCCCACCCACGCTGAAGAGATGGAACTAAAGTTCCATGGCTACCCTCTGTAGCGGAGGCAACCGTGTCTTCCTCCTCCTCCTCCTCCAATTGTCGCTGAGAAGACGAAGTGAGGGTGCTCTGGCTATCACCTTGTGTAAGCTCTTCCTCCCCCATTTCCACCTCTTCCACATGCAAAGCGTCGGTTTTAATTGTGAGCAGCGAGCGTTTCAGTAGACACAGAAGTGGGATGGTTACACTGATAATAGCGTTATCGCCGCTCACCATCTGTGTCGATTCCTCAAAATTGCGTAAAACCTCACAGAGGTCTGACATCCATTCCCACTCCTCACTTTTGATTACAGGAAGTTGAACGGCGAGGCGACGACCGTGTAACAGCTGGTACTCCACTACTGCCCTCTGCTGCTCACAAAGCCGGGCCAACATGTGGAAGGTGGAGTTCCAGCGCGTGCTCATGTCACACAGCAGCCGGTGAGCTGGCAATTGTAAGCGCTGCTGCAGCTTCAACAGGCCGGCTGAAGCTGTAGATGACTTACGGAAATGTGCACACATGCGGCGCACCTTGGTCAAGAGATCATGCAAATTGGGGTAGGTTTTTAGAAATCGCTGAACCACTAAATTAAATACATGCGCTAGGCATGGTACGTGTGTGAGCTTGCCGAGCTCCAAAGCCGCCACCAAGTTACGCCCATTATCACACACAACCATGCCTGGTTGCAGGTTGAGTGGCTAGAGCCACTGCTCGGTCTGGTGACTAATCCCCTGCAACAGCTCTGAGGCCGTGTGCTGTTTGTCCCCAAGGCAGATCAGCTTCAGCACGGCCTGTTGACGCTTCCCCACTGCAGTGCTACACTGCTTCCAGCTACCGGCTGATGGGTGAGTGGCGCTGCGCGCAGAGAATTCGGAGGTGGAAATGGAGGAGGAGGAGCCAATAACGTAGGTGCTGGCGGAAACCCTGATGGAGGTAGGGCCCGCAATCCTCGGCGTGGGTAGCACCCGTGCCATCCCAGGGTCCGAGTCGCTCCCAGCCTCCACGACATTCACCCAGTGTGCCGTCATGGAAATGTAGCGTCCCTGGCCACAAGCACTTGTCCATGTGTCAGTCGTTAAGTGGACCTTCCCAGTAACTGCGTTGGTCAGGGCACGGGTGATGTTACGGGACACATGGTGGTGTAAGGCGGGGATGGCACACCGGGAAAAGTAGTGGCGGCTGGGGACTGCGTACCGAGGGACAGCTGCTGCCATCAGGCTGCGGAAGGACTCAGTCTCCACAAGCCTAAATGGCAGCATTTCGATGGCCAGTAATTTGGAAAGGTGTGAGGTTAGTGCTATGGCCTGTGGGTGGGTGGCTGGGTATTTTCGCTTGTGCTCAAATGCCTGGGGTAACGCATTTGGACGCTGCGCTGGGACAGGGAAGTGGATGTGGTCGCTGATGGTGCTTCAGATGGTACAGGTGCAGGGCGGGAGGTATGCGGGCCTGCTCCTTCGACAGGCGATTGGCCGGCACCGAAAACAGGGGAAGAGGAGGCAGTGGTGTGGCCTGCAGACACAGATTGGCAATCCGGGCGTTCCTCCCACTTATTACGGTGCTTGGATGCCATGTGTCGGATCATGCTGGTGGTGGTGAGGTTTCTAGTGTTCATGCCTCGGCTCATTCTGGTGTGGCACAGGTTGCAAACTACAATTCTTTTGTCGTCCGCACTTTCCTTAAAAAAACGCCATACTGCGGAACACCTACCCCTTGGCAAGGGAGATTTACGCAAGGGGGTGCTCCGTGGAACATTTGCGGGCCGGTTTGGTGCGGTCCGCCTTCTTTCTGTAGCCACACCACTGCCTCTTCCAGCCTGTTGCGGTGCTGCAGATGGCTCACCCTCAGGACTGCTGTCATCGCTCGGCTCTCCACCTTCCCAGGTGGGGTCAGTCACCTCATCGTCCACCAAGTCCTCCTCCACTTCCTCACTCTGATCATCCTCCTCATGTCTTGATCCCACCACATACTCAGTCATTGACAACTGTATATCATCCTCCTCATCAAGGTCTTGAGACAGTAATAGTGGTTGATTTAATGGCAACTGTGTCTCATCATCATCATCATCCACTTCCTTTGACCTTAAATGCCGTTCCCCTCTGTCATCTTCTTGTGATTGGGTACCCTCTAGAGGTTGTGAATCAGGGCACAAGATGTCATGTTCCTCTGCAAGCGTGCTTGGAGAGAGGTTCAAATTAAGGATTGGTGATGAGACGAGCTCCTCACTATATCCCAGTGTGGGATCACTTCTTTGACCAGACCCTCTATGGTGGGAGGAAGGATGATCAGGGTGAGGATTATGTTGACCAGACTCTTGGCTACTGAGAGTGGACTTGGTGGAAGACAGGGTGGTGCTTAACCGACTGGAAGCAGTATCAGCTGAAATCCAATCGACCACCTGTTCGCAGTGGTCTGACCTCGAGAGTGATGTCCTGCGACGCCCTGTAAACTGAGACATGAAGCTAGGTATGGTGGATGTCTTTCTTTCTTGTGCTCTGGCACCAGGCACATTTTCTACGCGTCCTGACCCGCGCCCTGAACTATCAGGATCACGTCCACTTCCCCGTCCCTTTTTACCCGCCTTCTTCATATTACACGGAATATGTGCTGCAAATCTGCAACTTTGCACACTAAACAGAATGTGCTTCTTATCTGCGGTTAGACACAGTGAATGGAATATGTGACTTTGATATTTTACACTTTGCACAGTAAACAGAATGTTCTCCTAATATGCAACTTTGCACACTAAACAGAATGTGCTGCTTATCTGCGGCTCGGCACAGTGAATGGAATATGTGACTTTGATATTTTACACTTTGCACAGTAAACAGAATGTTCTCCTAATATGCAACTTTGCACACTAAACAGAATGTGCTTCTTATCTGCGGTTAGACACAGTGAATGGAATATGTGACTTTGATATTTTACACTTTGCACAGTAAACAGAATGTTCTCCTAATATGCAACTTTGTACACTAAACAGAATGTGCTTCTTATCTGCGGTTAGACACAGTGAATGGAATATGTGACTTTGATATTTTACAATTTGCACAGTAAACAGAATGTTCTCCTAATATGCAACTTTGCACACTAAACAGAATGTGCTGCTTATCTGCAGCTCGGCACAGTGAATGGAATATGTGACTTTGATATTTTACACTTTGCACAGTAAACAGAATGTTCTCCTAATATGCAACTTTGCACACTAAACAGAATGTGCTTCTTATCTGCGGTTAGACACAGTGAATGGAATATGTGACTTTGATATTTTACACTTTGCACAGTAAACAGAATGTTCTCCTAATATGCAACTTTGCACACTAAACAGAATGTGCTTCTTATCTGCGGTTAGACACAGTGAATGGAATATGTGACTTTGATATTTTACAATTTGCACAGTAAACAGAATGTTCTCCTAATATGCAACTTTGCACACTAAACAGAATGTGCTGCTTATCTGCGGCTCGGCACAGTGAATGGAATATGTGACTTTGATATTTTACACTTTGCACAGTAAACAGAATGTTCTCCTAATATGCAACTTTGCACACTAAACAGAATGTGCTTCTTATCTGCGGTTAGACACAGTGAATGGAATATGTGACTTTGATATTTTACACTTTGCACAGTAAACAGAATGTTCTGCTAATCTGAAACTTTGCACACTAAACAGAATGTGCTTCTTATCTGCGGCTAGGCACAGTGAATGGAATATGTGACTTTGATATTTTACACTTTGCACAGTAAACAGAATGTTCTCCTAATATGCAACTTTGCACACTAAACAGAATGTGCTGCTTATCTGCGGCTAGGCACAGTGAATGGAATATGTGACTTTGATATTTTACACTTTGCACAGTAAACAGAATGTTCTGCTAATCTGAAACTTTGCACACTAAACAGAATGTGCTTCTTATCTGCGGCTAGGCACAGTGAATGGAATATGTGACTTTGATATTTTACACTTTGCACAGTAAACAGAATGTTCTCCTAATATGCAACTTTGCACACTAAACAGAATGTGCTTCTTATCTGCGGTTAGACACAGTGAATGGAATATGTGACTTTGATATTTTACACTTTGCACACTAAACAGAATGTTCTGCTAATCTGAAACTTTGCACACTAAACAGAATGTGCTTCTTATCTGCGGTTAGACACAGTGAATGGAATATGTGACTTTGATATTTTACACTTTGCACACTAAACAGAATGTTCTGCTAATCTGAAACTTTGCACACTAAACAGAATGTGCTGCTTATCTGCGGCTCGGCACAGTGAATGGAATATGTGACTTTGATATTTTACACTTTGCACACTAAACAGAATGTTCTGCTAATCTGAAACTTTGCACACTAAACAGAAAGTGCTGCTAATCTGCAACTTTGCACAATGAACAGAATGTGCTGCTAATCTGCAACTTTGCACACTAAACAGAATGTGCTGCTAATCTGAAACTTTGCACACTAAACAGAATGTGCTGCTAATCTGCAACTTTGCACACTGAACAGAATGTGCTGCTAATCTGCAACTTTGCACACTAAACAGAATGTGCTGCTAATCTGAAACTTTGCACACTAAAAAGAATGTGCTGCTAATCTGCAACTTTGCACACTAACCAGAATGTGCTGCTAATCTGCAACTTTGCACACTAAACAGAATGTGCTGCTAATCTGCGGCTAGACACAGTGAACGGAATATGTGACGTTTTTTTTTTTTTAAATCTCTGCCCCCCCAAACAAAATAAACTGCTGCCCCCACACACAGTAGTCCTAAAAAGGACTTTTGGGTCTTTTTTTTTAACAAACTCGCTTTTCTTCTCCCTACACTGACTTTCCCTTCCTATCCTCATCTCTCCCTGGCTAAGACTGAGCCGAACTCGCTGGTCAGGTGCTATACAGCACCCGATCACGGGTTCTGGCCAGCCAATCAGTGTAATGCCAGCAGCCAACATGGCTGCTGGCATTACACTGATGTCAGAGCCTCCCTGCATGTTTATTGGCTGCGCAGCAGCCGCGAAACGTGCGGGGAGGAGACCCGAACATGGCGGGCGAGCACATGCGGTACTCGTACGAGTACCGCCATGTGCCGAGCAAAGCGATGCTCGAGCCGAACCGAGCTTCGGCCGAGCATGCTCGCTCATCACTAATAAGCACATAAAATAGGCTGTTCTACCAAAGATTGAGTAATAAATAGGCAGTAGAAATGCCATGGGTAACACCAGGATCCTCTGTATGTATGAATGACAATCATTTAACCCTTTGAGTGCCAGAGGGTTATCCAACACATTGCGGGGCAACATTCTGGACTCTCCTCTAGCACTCAAAAGTGTTAACTCTATCAGTTCCAGAGATCTAACCAACGCATTGATACCTGTAGCACTGACGTGTTTAAGACATCTGTAGGTGCTCTCTTTGCAGGCAAACCCATCAATCCCACAAGCTCAAAATACTGACACCATACAAACACCAAATGTTACAAGCTTACACCATGCCATATGCCAAGTAAGTGGAGCAATTCTAAGGTGAACCAATACACAATATGAGAGAAATAATACTTCCGAGCGTTGCAATAAGCCAAGAGTCTCACTGCAGTCAGGGACATTTTTAATAGAATAGATCTATGCTTATATAGCCTTGGCCCATGAGTGCATTGCAGGTTATTAACTCTACTTATTACTGCAGTCAATCAATCAGTCTGTACTTGGCTGGACTACAGCATGTAATAAGCGTGTATATCAGCAAGCTGTGTGGTGATCATGTAGCCACTTATGGCGGGTGCAACTGAATTAAACGTTAGGAATGCAAGTGAAAGAAAGGCTCAGAAAGCCAAAAATGTAAATTAGCTCCTGGGCCCACCATGGCCCTTACCGTGTGTGCACTGCAGCCTCTGCCAACTTCCACTGATACAAGTCCGATTCCAGAAAGAAAGGGTG
The DNA here is from genome assembly GCA_037306005.1 of Rhinophrynus dorsalis. Classification (NCBI taxonomy): domain Eukaryota; kingdom Metazoa; phylum Chordata; class Amphibia; order Anura; family Rhinophrynidae; genus Rhinophrynus; species Rhinophrynus dorsalis. The sequence continues at coordinate 448,299,954 of CM074721.1, forward strand.
GGCGGAAGCTCTCCTAGCCTATAGCTTCATTGCTCCACCGGCGCATGAACAACTCGTCCATCCCTCCTTCCCCTATGTGCACATGAGCCAGGATCCAATTATAGGAAGAGTCCTGACACATGCGCACTTGATATTAAGAGGTGCGCAAGCCAAGCATTGGTGGGCATCATGTTTTAAATGTACTTGGCCCTGACGGACATTTTCTTGTGGCGCAAGAGAAGTTTGGGCGGGTGGAGGCATCCAAGTGGGTAAGCAGGGGTGGCTTTTTATGCCCCCTATAAAGTGCCACCCTAGGCCTAGGCCAACTAGATACAGGACTGCTGGTGCAGAAGTAGTGGATTGTACTAGTCATTACTATAGTCACTCTGAGGGATTAGCTAGTACAGCTGAGGGATCCTAAGGGTTGCCTTATCCAACTAATGACAAATATACCGCTGAAAATATACAAAGCAAGCTAAGCGCACACACACACACACACACACACATACCATGCAGCGCTGGAACATTTCTCCTGCACACACACACAATTTGATGAAATATATGAGGACACAATATAATGAAAATATGAGGACACTACAGGAGATAAGTTACTTTTCTTATTGTGTAGGCACACACAAAAGTATGCATAAATACTACCCTGACACCACACAACTGTGTTTACTCTCAGTTACACACTCACAAACACACAAACATACAACACACACACTTACCAATACACACACACTAGTTACTAATAACATGGATTCAGCCCCTCTCTAGTAGGGACACAGAAACAGTTACAGATAGAATAAGCCACAACCAATGAAGCTCTCTTACTCACTGTCTGGAAAAGTCATCTTCTCCACTATGTTACTGTAGGGCCCATCGATCCCCACTCCATTGGACTGAACCGCAAACTCGTACCTAGTATAAGGTTTCAAGCCGCTGACCAGGATCTCTTCAGAGGCACTGGAGACAGAAAGACATTATATATATATATATATATATAAAGAGAAAGAGAGGGGGGGGAGCCCATGCACCCAGAGCTCAGGTTCCTAATAGAGGTGGAAGATGTTGAGAACATATGAAAGAGATGACAGAACCTGAAAAATAGGGAGACTACCCGACTTGCCTGTTGTGATAGGTGACCAGAGAGGCATTCTTGACTCCCCAGGGCCCGCAACGCACAGTGTAGTTCACTATTTTGCTGGTGATGAGTGCTGGTCTCCTCCAGCGCACCCACACAGACGTGGAGCTGTTGGGCTCAGCCTCAATATGACTGGGAGGAAGGGGAGGGATCCTCTGGGCCGGGGAGTCTGTAGCAAGAGGAGGTAACACAACTGTGCATGGATCTAATGACCTGAGCAATACAATTAACTTACTGGATGCTGGAGACAAGGCCTTATGTTCAATAGAAAAGGGGACTAATTTGAAGACAATCCAGCTGCACAGCAGGTGAGAAATAAAAAATACCCATTGGTTTAAAAGGGGATTTTAATGCACAGAATGCTACAGAAGCCTCCAACATCTCTAAGATTCAAACAGTTAAAAGCCCCATTTTAATGAATGGGAAATTATATTTCTCCCTTGTGGTACAGTTGGTTTTCTCCAGAAATGCTCCTTTTCATAGGAGCCAGTGGTCTCTAGAACATTGCAAAGCACGATGGATTTGACCTTTCTAGCATTCAATGGGTTAAACGGTAATTTCCTCCAGTGACCCACGAGGCATGTTTTACCATGTGTATAAAGGAAGAGATGCACCAGTTGCAGAAGCACAAGGAACCAATAAACATTAACACTTGGAATGCCAGAGAGGTCTCAATGAGGTATTACTGTGCTGGAGACCACTTTAGTTTTCAAGAGGTTTAATGCCCCATGTAAATAAAATTGTTTTTTATGTTAATTACCAGTAAATACTTTTCCTTTAGTGCATAAGGTACACAGGGACCATGCAGTCCAATGAACCATGTAACCCCACTAGCCATGTAACCCCATGGTCCCTGCATCTCCCATACAATGAATTAGAAATGGGGACTGGGGAATATTCATCTGTACCGTGTGGTGCAGTTGGTTTCCCCAGTTATCACTGCATAAACACAATAGGATAGACATACAGACTACAGATAGGTTACACACACAGAGACAGATTATAGACAGATTATAGGCATAACACCAGATTACTGACAGATAGTATAGACAGGCAGACAGATAGATAGATATAGACAGAGATAAATAATAGATAGATAGATAGATAGATAGATAGATAGATAGATAGATAGATATAGATGGATATATTGATATAGATAAAGAGATAGCTATAGACAGAGAGGTAGATATAGAGAGATAAATAACAGATAGATAGATAGATAGATAGATAGATAGATAGATAGATAGAATATAGACAGGGAGATAGATGATAGAAATACAGATTATAGGCATAACACCAGATTACTGACAGATAGTATAGACAGACAGATAGATAGATATAGACGGAGATAAATAATAGATAGATAGATAGATAGATAGATAGATAGATAGATAGATATAGATGATATATTGATATAGATAGATAAAGAGAAAGATATAGATAGAGAAGTAGATATAGAGATATAAATAACAGATAGATATAGATAGACAGACAGACAGATAGAATATAGACAGGGAGATAGATGATAGAAATACAGATTATAGATGGATTACATATAGACAGACATATTGTTCGACTGATAAAGCTTTATGTATAAACACAAAGAGGAATAATTCTGGAGCAAACTAACTGCACCACAGGGGCAAATCAAAATGTCCATTGATTTAAAAAGGGCTCTCAACGCCTTGAATGCTAGATGCATCACAATGCATTAGATACGTCCCTAGTATTTAAAATGTTAAAACCCTATTTAAATCAATGAGAATCACAGGGATTTTTACATGTCCTCTATGGTGCGGTTTGTTTGCTCCAGACTTTCCCTACTTTTCCTCTATATATAAGGCCCATAGTGAACAATACCCCTTTTCTGTAGCAGAGTCTAGTAATGACTTTCACACTAGTTTATTCCACTCCACAGAGAGTAGACAAGTCATTCCTGCAGCCTCACCTGGTGCTAAGGACAGGATATGTCTAGTTTTCCCTTCCCAAATCACCTCCTGCACTTCTTTCTTCTTATTATATGACACCAGTCTAACTTGGTACAGACGCCCAGGCACTGCAAGACATACGGATGCAAAATAACAGTTAGAGTACATTAGCTGACAAAGAATGGCTACATATACATCTGTCATGTCCAAAATTAGAATGCAGTCATTCTCACTAATGACTGACCAGTATTAATTAAGGCTGACTTCCCTGGCCAGAGCTGATAAAGTACAGACACGTGCTTGTAACCCTTTCCGTGCCTGAGAGATGAGCTACACATTACAATGCAATGCCTTGCTTAGCTCTCTGACACACAAAAGGTTAAAGAAAGGAAGACTATATAATCCCCAGGATGCCAAGTAATCTATCAGAGACCACCTGCACTTAAGGGGTTAATAAAATGAGAATCTGGAGGTGCCCACCCCACACACACACCTTCCCACCCTGAATAAACATAGGGGCATGACTGGGGGTGTCCTGGGGGTTTCATATTATGGATTTGCCCCCTCAAAAAAACATTTTTGTGAACACGTATGGTTAAGAAACTAATTAACTATTTATGACTAGTTGAAGAGCCCATTACACGGGCCACAGTGCCACTGCCAGTTGGTGTATACACCGGCTGGTGCCGACGGAGAACAAAATAAACATGCCCCTATTAAAGTGCCGCCTGGGTCCATGGACAAGACAGGGAAATACAACAAATTATCCTATGTTATAATTCGCTAGGATGTTTGTCAGAAGTAGTCATGCACAGTAGAGACTACCCGCTCTGTGGGTGATACGGAGCGGGGCACTCCAAATTCAGACCGTAGTCCTCTATGTGCACCTTCCTGGGACTGCTTAGTCCCAGGAAGGTGCACAGAGAGGACCACGGTCTGAATTTGGAGCGCCCTACTCCACATCAGCTGTGGCGGATTTGGGCAGTCAGTACTGCGCATGACTGCAGCATCGCCAGTGTTGGCCCGTGTACACAGGCTTTAAAATTAGGAATAATACCCCAAAATATCCATTAATGATCATGGCAAAGTGTTGACGAAGAGCAGCATATTTAATATATTGCTTTTTCTATACGTTGATTAAGTTCTGCCTAAGTGGCATAGTGAGGGTGAGATATATCTTGTGTGTGGCACACTGAGGGTGAGCGATAGCTGTGTGTAACACTGAGGGGTGAGGTACAGCTGTGTGGGACACACTGTGGGGTGAGAGATAGATATGTGTGACACACTGGCAGTGAGAGATAGCTGTGTGTGACACACTGGTGATGGGAGATAACTGTGTGTGACACACTGAGGGGTGAGAGATAACTGTGTTGGACACACTGAGGGTGAGAGATAGCTGTGTGTGACACACTGAGGGTGAGAGATAGCTGTGTGACACACTGAGGGGTGAGAGAAAGCTGTGTGTGACACACTTGAGGTGAGAAATTGCTGTGTGTGACACACTGGCTGTGAGAAATAGCTGTGTGTGACACACTGAGGGTGAGAGATATCTTTGTGTGATACAATGAGGATGAGAGACAGCTGTGTGTGACACACTGAGGGGTGAGGCACCGCTGTGTGTGACACACTGGAGGTGACAGATAGCTGTGTGACACACTGGTGGTGAGAGATAGCTGTGTGTGACACACTGAGGGTGAGAGATAGCTATGTGTTACACACTGAGGGCGAGAGATAGCTGTGTGTTACACACTGAGGATGAGAGATAGCTGTGTGTGAGGCACACGGAGGGGTGAGAGATAGCTGTGTGAGGCACACGGAGGGGTGAGAGATAGCTGTGTGTGGCACACTGAGGGTGAGTGATAGCTGTGTGTGTGTCACACTGAGGGTGAGAGATAGCTGTGTGTAGCATACTGAGGGGTGAGAGATAGCTGTGTGTTTGGTACTTTGAGGGTGAGATATAGCTGTGTGTGTGTGGGACACTGATGGGTGAGATACAGCTGTGTGTGGCACATTGAGGGGTGAGATACAGCTGTGTGGGAAACATTGAGGGGTGAGAGATAGCTGTGTGACACACTGTCGGTTAGAGATAGCTGTGTGGCACACTGAGGGTGAGAGATAGCTATGTGACACACTGAGGGGTGAGAGATAGCTGTATGACACACTGAGGGGTAAAAGACAGCTGTGTGTGACATACTGAGTGGTGAGAGACAGTTGTGTGTGACACACTGGAGGTGAGAGATAGCTGTGTGTGATACACTGGGGGTGAGAGATAGCTGTGTGTGTGTGTGTGGCACACAGACGGTGAGAGATGGCTCTGTGTGTGTGTGTGTGGCACACTGAGGGTGAGAGATAGCTGTGTGTGTGTGGCACACTGAGGGTGAGAGATAGCTGTGTGTGTGTGTGGCACACTGAGGGTGAGAGATAGTTGTGTGTGTGTGTGGCACACTGAGAGTGAGAGATAGCTGTGTGTGTGTGGCACACTGAGGGTGAGAGATAGCTGTGTGTGTGTGTGTGTGTGTGTGGCGCACTGAGGGTGAGAGATAGCTGTGTGTGTGGCACACTGAGGGTGAGAGATAGCTGTGTGTGTTGCACAATGAGGGTGAGAGATAGCTGTGTGTGTTGCACAATGAGGGTGAGAGCTAGCTGTGCGGGGAATATTGAGGGTGAGATAGTTGTGTATGGCACTCTAAGGAGGGAGATATAGCTATGTGTGGCACACTGAGGGGGAGATAGTTGTGCAGGGCACACTGAGGGGGTGAGATAGTTGTGCAGGCAGTGAGGGGGTGAGTCAGAGCTATGTGTAGCGCATTGAAGGGTAAGAACTCCATACCAGATACCAGTGTATTTAAGCTGCCCCAGTACACACCTAGCTGAGTTATTTCATACTGTCTTCTCTTCTTCTTGAGTTTGATGGGTCCCATGTCCCAGTTCTCCCCCTGCTGTTGGCAAGAGATGCCCTCTTCGAGAGCAGGGCACACCATACGGTAATACAGTCTGAAACCAGAGATCAGGAGCTCACTGGAGGGCAGCTGCCAGCTGAGGGAGAGGGAATCTGTGCGGGCACTGACCTTCAGCTGGATTGGAGACAGGTCTACAGGGCAAAGAGAGAGAGAAAAGTATATAGATTATGAAACAGAGAAAGAGAGAACAGCAGTTTTCAAGCCTTTTGCTGTGGTGGAACCTGTCAGTCCATTGCTTTAACCCTTAGGATGCTAGAGAGGTTTCCAGCTCATTACTCTGTAATAAGTTGGAGACCTTGCTAACTCCAATCTGCTAACCTAGAATCAGTTTCAGATGTATCTGAATAGTAGTTGGGACTGGTAACAAGCTATTGGGATAATTGTTTAACCCTTTTCAGTGGCACTCAAAGGATTAAGGTAAGCAGGGGTGTACAGCATGAGAGCAACAGCTGTTAGGGACTACAATTCCTATCATCCCAAGCCAGCCATCATTGTCCTCAGCAGCTGGAAGGCCTCAAATTATCTTCCCAAAACTTACCAAAAACTAAATGCACAGTTCCCAAATATCCACACCCAAACCCACCATGGCAGAAGTACTCTGATGTACTAGGCTGAATCAAACCAGCCGTACCATAAGGAACAAATAAAAATCCCCATAATTCTCACTGATTTAAACTGGGCTTTTACATTATGAAGTAATTCATTGAAGACTAGCTTTCATACGGTTAAAAAAAATCAACTCAGTTGGGATGTTTTTGTTCCCTATGATACAATTGGGGTGCCTCTCCACTTCTCCAATGTGATACATTCACCAGTTATGTTATTCCATGGAGCTAATGCACTAAGATGTCTTCAACATGGGAGATGTTAGTACATAGGAACTGGAGAGTTTATCAAGCTGGAGACATTCTCTCCTTTTTATCACATCTTTATGATGCCTTACTGCATCTGCCCCCAGTTCTTCTTAGTATGTCTGCCTCAATGTCAATCTAGCTCTATTTCCCTAGCTGCCTTTACTGATATTATTTCTGTAGAACCTCTTCTGCGACCCTTGGGGTTCCAAGGAACACAGTTTGAGAACCACTGAGATAGGAGCTTAGGTAAGATGGTATGAAAAGACCAAATAAGAGAAAATAGGAAAGGAATAATCGCACCCAGGAAATGTACAAATGCCCTTCTGTATGGGTGCCAGTTGCCCCTACTGCCCTCTCACTTTGTGTCTGATTGTCTCTGTCCAGAGTGCGGTGCTGGATCCATTGTGATGGGGGTCCATATCCTGCTGTGGTACTGGCTGAGATCCGCACTTTGTACACCTTGTTGGGTTGCAGAGGGGGCAGAGTGAGCTGGGACTCATTCCCTGGGACTTCCACAGAGGAAATTACACCTGGGGGAGATAGAAGCACACAGGTAAGGGCATTCTTTATTTAGTGATATAGTCCTAAAGAAGTGTGCCAGGGCACATGTTCAGCACCTCTCCATTTATCTGCCTCTTACCCCTACCAATCTACAAAGCCAAAAAAAGTTTCATGCAAATTAAGTTAATTATTGCTGTCACTATATGTGGACTATTGAAAATGAGAGACAAACAAGATCTTGCAATATCATGTGCCCAATCCAACCCACAGCAACCTTGTCAACTAATGGCAGAATGGAATCTAAGAGCCAGAATGCACTGCACATAAGTGATCACTTCAGACACTCTACTTCTGCTTAGATCTCAGCAGGGGGACAGGCAGAGGCTTTCATATAATTGAGGGTAGTTTAGTAAGGGCTGTACTCTGGCCTGCCTTGCCTCCACTACACCAAACAAAGTCAACACAAGAGGAAGTTGTGCATATGGGGCCTTCTCCAGCTGCTGTTGGATGGACTACACATCCTGTCATCCTCAGACTGCTGTCATCTATCCAAGGATGACAGGAAATGTAGTTCTATAACAGCTGGAGGACAGCAGAATAACAACTCTTGATCTATGCTCACAGATCTGCAATAGATGTTTCATTCAGATTTATATAAAACAAATTCTAGGTATTGCTACTGAAGTAATCCTATCTCTGGTAATCCAGGGTAAGCCTTTGAAAATGATTCTGGGATATCCAGAGGTTACCTACCTTTTCTCAAGAACCCAAATGGTGTAGTGGAGCCAGGGGATAGCCCTGGTACTTATTTCCAGCCGGGGATTGTCTTTGGTTTACACTAGTACTAGGCTAGGAAATTGACAAGCCACTCTACAGTGCCTATACATAAAAGCTATGTCTGCCTCCATGTAATGAACAAAACAAGAATCAGGAGCCAATAAGTGTGAAGTTGCCATAAATAGTCTATGCATTATGGTTTTATTCTGCAATTGGTAAGCAAGATGTGACCCTGCTCTACATGCTGAGTGCTGGACATAAGAAGTTTGAATATCTTGTGAGCTTCAGCCACTTAATCTGAATATTGTATGGATAATGGCAGAAATAATTAGTTTAAAGGAACATATACATAAAATGACATTGGTTGATATAAATTAAATATCATGTACTTACAGCTAACATTTGTTAAAAAATATTTATTGTATGGTAAATCCCTAACATATAGTCCTAAACTTGCCTTTTTAATACCTATTCGGGTATTGGCTAATTTTGTTTGCACTAAAAAAAATACATACTGTGGTAGATAATTGATACGAGATGACACGAATACCCACTGTTCTTGTATTCAGAAACAACATTAGAACATCTCAGACAACCATCAATATTTTTATGGCAATGGGAGTCCTAGGGTCCTGGAAATGGCAGAAAAGGCTGCTCCTCAAGGCATATATAAGACTACATTTTAGGCCTCAGAAAACAAATGGCAATGTTTTACAGATACTACCATGAAGTATATATACAATAAGTGCATTTATAACCCAGTTTATTTTTATATGTTAGTGTTCCCTTAAAACGAGGCAATTTTTTTAGGACTACATCACTTCGAAAACAATTTCTTCACATGTATTCAGTGGCATAATTTCATATATTATAGTCACATCAATGAATCCCTTGGATGCAAAAGAGATCTCAGGGGAATTGGAAGCAACGTGCTGGAGATCAGCCTAGCTTCCAAGGGAATAAAATAGTCAGGAGGTGATTATGTTAAGTTACAGAAATAAATATCTAACAATGTAAATAATATACTATAAAAGGAATTGGATTTGTACCACAGCAATTCTATAATAAGGGCAGAAAAAGACAATATTATTGGGTTTTAAATAACAAATATTGTTTCAGTCATACCATCAAGATGAAACATATTTGAATAGTAGTACAGAGTTTGGTATAATATGTCCTGTGGACCAGTTCCATGGGCCAATTTCATCTGGCCTTTGGGGCTCGCTGGCTGTACACATACAGCAGAGCTGCTATAGCTATACTATATCTATTCTGGCTTTCTCTGCAAGAAGAATGATACATTGTATGCAACTTATACTTATTGTACAATATATCATTCTAACAATGCAAAGAGCCAGAAGTGATACATTGTCTTTGCAGCTGTGCAGCTATGTTCAGAATGAATTAATGAATATGTGCAATAACTCTAAGTAATACTTTACAATTTAAATGTTTGTTTAATACAGAGTGACAAGAGCTTAACAAAGTGGAACAATGGAAGCGGAGTCTCTACTTGAAAGCTTACAATCAAGTGGTAAAAAGAGACATACAGAGAACATAAGGGTTAAATGATGAAGGTAAAGGAACAGCCAGACTTAAATCTCAGTCATCTCCACTCACTTCTCAGTCAGGAAGGGTGACTGAATTGAGTCAAAAGTGCCCACCACTGAGTCGGTATCTGTAACTTAACTCTTTAAGTGCCAGTGCAAAGCAATGCATTAGATACCCCTATGGCACACAAAGGGTTAAAGAGATAGTAAGCACTTATGACGTTATTGAATTATGGATGTATATTATACTAGCAGTGTGGGACGGCGTTGCCCATCTGTTGACCCAAAGATATGTACGTAGACACACACACACACACATATTGTCATACATACATACATACATACATAGACATGCAAAGATACACACTTTCACATATACATAGAGACACACATATATTCATACATATACCCACATACAGAGAGACACATGGGCAAATACATAGATACATACAGCAAATAAACACACATACATACATACACCGGAGGGCTGATATGAAGGGGGAAGGTGGGAGGAGAGAAAGGAGAATGGAAGTATAAGGGCTTTAACGCTTTGAGTGGCAGAAGGGTAGTGAAGGCATTGCATAGTCATGCATTGCATACTCCCCTACCACTCAAACAGTTAAGCAGATGTCCCAGTGTGTACATCCATTTGTGAAGTGCAGTGCAACAGTGAAAGGGTTTTGTGAGACACACTGAGATGCAGAATGAAAACTTGGTAGAGCATACATGGGCACTCTGTGTCCTTTGTCATAAGACTGGCCACCCCCCTTTGTGTTTTACATAGTTTATATGTTAGACAGTAACACTTATCACTCGAACCCCATTATTGGCACAGACTTATGCCGCACATTGTTTTGTAGGACAGAAAGGGTTAAAGGTATAAATCTTGAGTTGTAGCATGTGCATCAGATCGGGCTAGTGCTGTGTGTGACAAAAGGGGATATAGAATGCATTTCACCACAAAAAGGGTTAATTAACGGTGGCAGGCTGGGACGCACAAAACACACACATGGCAGGTGGGGGAAGAGGCCGTGCTGGGTGCTATGCCAGGGGATCCTTTGAAAATTTCCTGTATTGTGCGAGCAACAAAACGTCACGTTACAAATGTCGCTGTGTTGAAAACAGCAATACGATAATAGCGCAGGCATCACAATGTCGTAAGTACTGCAATTGTCCCTTCACTCCAGATGCTCTTGCATATACATCAAGTGTCATGCACATTTAACAGCTACATTAACCCTTTGGGTTCCAGAGTGGTACACAATGCATTGTAATGCGTTGTGTACCCCTCTGGCACTCAAAGGTTTAATGTAGCGGTTATATGTCAAGTCTCCTTCTGCCTCCTAAACCTAAATGCATTTAACCCTTTAAATACCTCCATTTCACTGCTACAACGTGGCATATTGCAACCCTCCTTCTGCCTCATCATTCCTCCATTTCAGTGGCACAAGGCACATAGCAGCACAATGAGCTGTGTACCCCTCTGGCACTCAAAGGGATATATATCCATAAGAGTTTTTTAAAAAGAAAAATGAAATATAAGAAAAACGTGCAATGTGTGAATTCTTTCTCTCTTCCACATGTCCTCTGCTAATCACAAATCCCTCCAGTCTTGTTCTTGTGTCCCCCATTCCATACAACCACTAATACTGCCTCAGGGCCCTCAGATTGAGAACCTCTGCTTTACTGTATTATACGGGACTAGCTTAAAAGCCCATGTATACAGGCCACAGTGCCACCCAGCAGCCTCGGCTGGTGCCCAGAGCCACTCTGCTCACTGCCCACAGTGCATACCTTCCTGGGACCAAGCAGTCCCAGGAAGGTGTGCAGAGAGGACTCCGGTCGGAATTTGGAGCATCCCGCTCTGTATCAGCCATGAAGCATTCGGGCAGTCAGTGCTGCGCATGACTGCAGCACGGTCAGTTTCTACTGCACATGAAGGCTTCTGACAAACATCCTAGCAAATTATTATATAGGATCATTTGTAAATGGAGGCCTGGCCTTCAGTCTGCCTCCTTACAAACAGACCCTTCAATAAACAATAAAGCATTAGGTACATACCATCCTTCTGGGTGCCATATTCAATGCTGTATTTGATGATGTGCCCATTGCTCATCTCGGGGGGGAGTGGGTGCCAGCTAACACAGAGGTCGGATGGGCTTTCACTGCTTAAGGACAAGGAGGGGGCAGCAGCTGGGACTGAAGAACAGAGCTGTATCAGTAGGTATTTAGAGTCTATATGTATACAAAATACTGTTCTTCTTACTTCTGTTCTACCAATAACTGCCCTACATTAAACTGCAGTTGCAGTTTCCCATTGAAGCCTATGACATTTTTATAACCAGTTACATGTTGTTTTTTGAATTAAAAAAAATATTTTTAGGGATTTTTTTGGGTTATCCCAGGCTTTCTGTGGTCTGAAGGAGAAGGCAGATTGACCGCCTTCTTGCAGTGTGTGATATTCAGTGAGTTGTTAGTAGTGGAAGTTATGGTTAGTATGGAAAGCTTGAGTGAGCATACTGCTCAGGTAGTCAGGTAGCTTTCTAGAGAAGTGGTTATAAAATAATCAAGAAAGGTGAAGGGTACTTCTAGATTTGAGTGTTAGCCAGCGTAGTTCTTTAAACATATCACAATGCTGGGCAGTGTAATCACACTGGAGGACAAAGCAGCATAATGAAATATACAGTGTTGAGTTTGCCAACCTGGATTTCTGGCATAATAAACATATACTATATCCCAGTAGTCTATGACTGGCATAAGCATCTGTTGAACAATATGTTTTCCTACCAGGAGACTTAGAAAGGATTTGTTTCTAAACAGAGAGCTTATTTTAGGATAAAGTATGGATGTTCATTTATCAATATGAATACCAAAAGTAAGGTTGGGGTCAAACCACACTCCCAAGATATTTATAGGAGTCTACCGGGGACAGGTTATGATTAGACTTTGTTGTGATAGTTAAATGGGTATTGCTGACTTTAAGTAGTTTGATCTTTATGCCAGACACCATTGTGACTGCTTTGTCAGTATTTAAGAACAATTTGTTTTTAGCTATCCATCTTTCAGCTTCACAGAAATCATCCTGCAATACTGCCTTTAAGCTGTGATACATTTGGATGTTTAGTAGAGATTACAATGTTTTCTGCATAGAAGATGCTTTCTGAACCATAGGCAAATAATTTGTAAATAGGGAATATAGACGTAGGCCAATAATGGAGTCTTGAGGAAATCTACTTGTTACTTTGAACAGAAGGGAAACATTGTCAGCAATAGACACATATTGCATTTGGTTTGATAAATAGGATCTGAAGCAGTTTGGAGAATGATTACCCTGTACTGAACCCTGTATCATAATAATATGGACTATTGTATCAAATGCCTTTGAAAAATAAGGATAAAAGCTCCAGTAAACTCCCCAATTTCCGCACTATTCTGGATATCATGGCATACTTTTAGGAGGGCTGTGACTGTTCCGTTAGTTGGATGAAAGCCAGACTGAACTGTGATGAAAATGCTGGACAATCAGTGATACTTTTTCCAGGTCTTTAGATACTAGGGAGAGTAAGGCTATTAGTCTGTAATTTGCTACCATATTTTGATCACAGTTTTTGTGGGTAGGCACAACTATAACCCCTTTCCACGCTTTGGGCATATACCCGGATGGTTTTTAGCCAGTTAAAGTGGAACTACCACCTCTAAAAAACTGACTAGTCACCAGAATTATTACCTTGTTAAATAGAATTCTCCATTCTTCCCGGGTTGACAGGCAGGACAGAGCGCAGACATCTTTCCCTAGTGATGTCTGCACGCCTGCGCTGTCAGTCCCTTATGGAGCCGAACGGCTCCTAGCAACGCCTCCTAGAGCCGACTGGGACTGACAGCGCAGGTGTCACTAATGAAAGATGCCTGCGCTCCATCCTGCCTGTCAGCCCAGGAAGAATCGAGAATTCTATTTAACAAGGTAATAAATCTGGTGACTAGCGCTACTGAGCAGCTAGTCGCCAGGGGGGGAATTATTGTAGATCACGTTTTTTATCGGTGGTAGATCTGCTTTAATATGAAATAGCCAGTTTCAGCAGAAATCCCTTTTGAATTAAGTTTCTCCCAGCAAAGGGAATACCTTAAGCCCTGCAATATCTATATTTTAATAATACATTTTTTCTGTTCCTTTAATTATTTGAGTGCTAGAGGCATGTGCAATGCATTCTAGGCCAATGTGTTGCTCTCCCCTTTTACACTCAAAAGTTTACACATACCCGGAAGCATATGCAGAATGATACCGCTATCTCAGTGAGACTATTACACTGAATGAAGTAACAGGTTGGTATTTTTATAGTATTTCTTTCTGTCTACAATAAAGGTGAGCAGGCCGTGCCTTTCCAGCTACTGTTGGACCAGTTCCCTTCATTGGCTGGCTGAGGATTAAATATAGAACTTGACATAGATAAGAACCATCTAGTCTGCCCATCTTTCCTACTGTAAAAACATCAAACCTTACTTTATCTTTGGTATTGTCTTATGTTCAGGATAGCCTTATGCCTATCCCATGCATGCTTACATTCCTTCACTGTAATAACCTCTGCTGTTAGGCTATTCCACTTATCTACCACCTACTCAGTGAAGTAAAACTTTATTACGTTACATCTAAGCCTCTGTCCCTCTAGTTTCAGACTATGATCTCTTGTCCTAACATTTCTACTCTTTTGCAATATACATCCCTCCTGTACTTTGTTGAAGCCATCCTGCCTCCTTACCATCATCCCAAGTCTTTACTATGACAGGCTGAGATGCACGGCTGGCGCCCTGCTGTGAATATGCCACCACATAGAAAGTGTAACTGGTTGCAGGTTCCAAGTCTCTTACAAGGAGTTCTGTAGTGTCATTATTGACTGCGAACTGATACTCCATATTATCTGATCCTGTAAGCAGAGAGAGCTGAGAGGTAGACAGGAGGAATAAGCACATTAATTATCTCTGTGTGTCATGGTGAGAGCGGTGCATGTGCAGGGAAGCCAGAAGGCTGCATCCAATAAACAACAGAGTAAACCAACTGCACCAATTCCCCAAGATTCTATTTATTAAAATGGGGCTTTTAACCACTTGAATGCTATTATGTGGGTGATCTCTGTAATATTCAATGTGTTAAAAAGTCAGTATTAACACTTTGTGTGCCAGAGAGGTATCTAATACCTCTCCAGCACTCAAATAGTTAAACCAATTTACACTTCCTGGACATCCATGGCAGCATACATCAGATGGGTTAGTGCCTCTTCTTTAAAGGGATAGTAATGTTTCATAATAAAAGCAGCTCTAATTAATCATCATAGTATTTGGACTTTGGAGAGTGTTATTTCAATTTTGTCAGAGCTGTAGTTCAAGAGTAATTCAATGACAAAGTATCCCCCTCCCTCCCCTTTTACTGATGTAACACTGCTCAGCCAGATCAGAAGGGATGTGCCCAGGTAGACTGCAGAGAGGGACAATCTTCTATTACGATAAGGGGAAAAACCTGAAAATCTTGTCAAGGGGGGCAGGGCTTTCATTGGTCATGTCTGGTCTATGGACTGGTTTCCACATCTGAGAAGAGATGTCTTACACTAGGTAAAAGGGGCGGGAGGGGGAAACTTTGCTTGTGAATATCTCTCAAACCATAAAGGTTTGAGAGATAAGACTTATATCGTTCTTCATGTTTTTTAATGGCAACACCTATCCCTTTAAGGTGAAAGGATAGAGAACAAGTCAAACAGAATTCAGACAGTATAAGAGATTCCTCCCCCTCCACATGTTGTCTTCCTTTGTCCTCTGAAGCTGGTGGGAGTTACTGGAACCCTTTGAGACCTTTCCTTTATATTTTTTTCATTGGCAGCTTTACTGGCAGTGTCTTCTGCCCTTTCCCAGTTAGAGTTCTCATCGTCTCTCATTCTGAAGCTCTAACTTCACCCCTCCCATTAGGACTGGCAGGATGGAGACCTTAGAGCAGTCAGGTTATTCCTGCAATAACCCTAAAAAACAGCCACAGATTTAAATGAGGGAGTGCAAGGAATGCTGTTTCTTCCAGTAACATTCTCATGGATGCTTGCAGAGAGCACATGCTCATGTGGACTTATATGAAAAATATTCTGCCCTCTGCCTATTTGGTTTATGTGGCTGTATACTCAGATGTGGACTTTCTGTACCACCTGCTCAAAGGGTTGCAATAAACAGCAGTAGTTAAGAGAACTGGAATTCCTGAGCTCTACTTACCCACAGGTATGCGTTTGTATTTGTATTCCTCTCTTCTAGGCCTCTTTTTCTAGTATAACAATGTCTCCTCTCTGAGACTCAGAATGTTAGAAGTGGGTTTAGTTTCAGGGGTTTTAATTTCTCCATTATGTTCACCTGTGAGGGCTCGCTGTTGAAACTATCTCCGATGCACTTTTTGATAAGGGCTTAGGATGGAGATGTTGTGTTGGATCTTTGTCGAAGGCACATCACAAATATGCACTAAGATGTCTTCGCTACCATATCCCTAAGAATCCACCACAGTCCTCCAACATCTACATGAATCCACTATGACTTTGACAAGTTAAAATGTTGTACTCACTACATTGACAAAGGCTCATTTGCATATGGAAATGAGGATTTTAGTCTTACCTGTTAAATCTTTTTCTCTTAGTCCATATAGGTTACTGGTAACTTTGGGTAGGCGATCAGCCCCTATGAGTAGGCAGGAACAATTCTGAGAAGTGAATGCAGGGGTGGAGCCTACCTTCCCTCCTTGGCTGCAGCTAGCCAACCAGCTCCAGTAAGATCTGAGATACTAACTATTGACTAGGTAGTGAGAAGGAAAAGAAATTTCCGGGGAGCATGAACACGAAAGGACCCCCACGTTCTGCTACAGGAGAGCCAAGAATGGTCCCCTGACAGGATGGAAAACCAGTAACCTATATGCACTAAGAGAAAATGATTTAACAGGTAAAATCCTCTTTTCTCTGTCATCCAATATAGGTTACTGATAACTTTGGGATGTCCAACCATTGAGTTTCCCAGGGCGGGAAGGAAGGCAAGGACCAGGCGCATGGCCCCCAAAGTCACCAAAGCATATATGAACCATCAGATCAGAGATAGCGCAACAATAACAAATGAAGTGTCAACGGATACTTAACATGGGTAACAACACCCCAGGAACTGTCACACAGCACACTGAACCATAGCCAAAAGGGCTCAAAAGTGAGGGAGCACTGAAGAACCTAAAAGAAGATCCTAGACGGGCAAGACTGCCTCCAGGATCTGTCTCCCAAAACCGGCATCAGCCGAGGCCAGCACAGCAACACAGTAGTGCTTCGAAAAGGTGTGCAAGGCCGCCACTTGGTCGTCTGTGCACTACCGATCAGCAAAGGGCTGATTCTTGGAAGCCCAAGATGCCCCAATAGATCTTGTGGAAGGAGCCGTGACCTGAAAGGAATCAGGCTTCTTCCTCAGTTCGTGAACCTTACGAACAGTGGACTTAATACAAGATATAAGGGTCACTTGGATGCAGGTCTCCCTGCCCTGGGACCCTCAGGAATGAAAAACAGCACGTCAGACCATCAAATGGACTCAGTGAGATGCACACAAAACCTGAGGCAAAGCACCACAGCTAACAAGTGGAGATCCTTCCCCTTGTCAGAGGAAGGTCTAGGGCAGAAAGATGGAACCACAATCTCTTGATTAAGGAGGTACTCATAAACTACCTTTGGGAAAAACTCCAGTGAAGTCGGAAGCACCGCCATGTCCTAGTGAAACACCACAAAAGGGGTGGTTTACAAGACAGAGCATACAACTCTGAGACACAGCAAACAGACACGATAGCCAGGAGAAAAGCCATGTACCACGTCAGCAGATGTAGAGGAATAGTAGCCAAAGACTCAAAGGAAGGGCGCTGAAGGACACCCTAAACCAAGTTAAGATCCCGCTAAGGAGCAGGAGACTGAAATTCAGGACACGTATGAGCAACTCCCTGTAAGAAAACCTAGACAAATGAACGAAAAAACAGAGAGCAGATGTCCAAGACCGTAGGAAATCAAAATCTGGAGATAGGTCCTTATCAGCAAACCAATAGAGAAGGTAGACCTGAATCGTTGGTAAATCCTAGAGGAAACAGGTCTGCGTGCACTAAGCATAGTCGCCATGACACCAGAAGAAAACCCTTTCTTCCACAGTAATGAGGATTGAATTTCCAAGCCATCAAGGCTAGACGATGGACATCCTCCTTCCGCAGGTAACCCTGTAGAAGAAGATCCAGACAGCAAGGGAGCTGGAAGGCTCCGCAACTGATAGGTCCAGATGCTCCGGAAACCAAGCCTGCCTAGGCCAGTATGGAGCAATCAGAATGACTGGACATCGCTCCAGTCTCAGTTTCCTTATCACCCTGTGCAACATGGGGATGGGAGGAACCATGTAAGCTAGAGGAAATAACCAAGGAATGTACATGGCATCCACTGCTAGAGCTAGAGGATCCCTCCAGTGAGAGCAGAATGTCAGAATCTTCCTTCCATGAAGGGCTTCCCATTCAGCAGAGATTGAGACACCATGACAGACTCCGTTCCACATGGAGAGGGAGGGATACTGACAGCTTCAGGAGGTCCAGCTGACTCCTGCACACCTGGATCACAAACCTCTGGAGTTCCCTGGTGTGAGCCATGGCAAATGGGACTGCTTCTATGGTGGAAATGAACTTCCCCACTAGAGAGGACAATGTCTTGGCTGGAACTGGATTGTAACCCAGAACAGCGGAAACCCTGTGGGCAATCTGGTGAGCCACCTCGTCCATGAGAAACACCATGCTCTGCTGAGTGTCGAAGAGAAGGCCCAGGAAGACCAGACGCTGGGATGGGACAAGATCTGACTTGTCCATGTTGAGGATCCACCCGTGATGGGTGAGTGCATGAATGCAGTCCTGAACCTGCCAATGAAGAAGTTCAGAAGAAGGGGCCTTCAGAAGCAGGTCGTCCATGTATGTAGTGACTCCGATGCCGTTCAGATGGAGGACGGACACTAAGGCTCCCAGGACACAATTGAAGACTTGAGGAGCTGTAGTCAGACAAAAGGGAAGGGCAGAAAACTGAAAATGCCCTTAGTCGCAGGCAAATCTGAGATACTGCAGCCTCTCTGGATGAATGGCAATGTGCAGATACGCGTCCTGAAGATCCAGCGAAGCAAGGAAGTCCCCAGGGGACATGGCAGCAATCACAATCCTTAGGGATTCCTGGTGATAATGAGTCTTGATCACAAAGGAATTGAGATCCTTAAAGTCCAAAATCGGATGACAGCCGCCATCCTTCTTGGAAACCACAAAGAGGTCTGAGTAAAAGCCCAAACCGCGGTCCTGAACAGGAACCAGTTCCACAACGTCCTTGTCCAGGAGGGCCTGGATATCGCTGTTGAACAGATGGTGTTTCTCTACGCCCTGAGGCATGTGAGAAGGGAAAAACCTGAAGGGAGGAAGAGAGGTGAAAGGGAACCTGTACCCTTCCGCCACCACCTGCAAAACCTACGGTTCCACCACTGAGTCCTTCCAGACGCTGTGGTAGTGACGCGGATGGCCACCCACAGAAGAAGGTTCAGATGCCTTGGGCTAGGAGGAGGACTTAGGCTTCCCTTGTGGTTTGGGCTTGGAAAAGGAACACAGAGCTGGGGGAACTACCTGGTTCATCAGATGTGTCTCAGTCTGGAAGCACAAAAAAAACTATTACGTTTGATAAGTGTCTGCTTCCATGAAACCATAGGAAGGAAGGTACTCTTACCCCCTGTGGCCTCACTAATCAGATCCTTACGATCTGGCCTAAACACAGAAGTGCCCGGAAGGGGCAAGGAGAGCAATGCTCCATGAGAACAGTATCAGCAGACCAGAGGAGCTTGTCTGGCACCCACAGGCATGGTGAAAACCTTTGCCACCAACTGTTGGCATCAAACCAAGCAGCAGAGACCTAATGCTGGACTTCAGAAATGTTGGCAAGTAGCCGCAACATATCAGGAGTAGGAGCTCCCTGACATACAGCAAATGTGAGATGTTCAGTCCAAACTGCACTGGCCCTATTTACCCAGGCCGCAGCAAATGCTGGACGTAGGGAAGTACCCGCTTTGGCAAAAATGGACTTGAGGGAGGCCTCAAGTTTCCCGTCAGTCCAGTCTGTAAGAGCAGCGGCATCAGCAGCTGGCGAAGCAGTGGACTTAGAACTCGTAGAAACAGGGGCATCCACCTTGGGGTGATGAACCCACTGAGCTAGCGCGACATCAGAAAATGGGGTAATGTTTAGCAAACTTCTAGGAGACAGAAGGCTTTCTGTCGGGATACTACCACTCATCAGACACTAACCAGTCCAGAGTGGGGAGAGGTGGAAAACAAGTATGGGGCCATTTGGGCTCCTGAAATACATCAGAGGGGTCTGAAGAAGCCTCTTGAACCAAGGGAATGTTTAGGGTGTTTAATATGGCTCTGATCAGGCCGTCAGCAGAGGGATCAGGGTCAGCCTCAAAGGGGGGGGTCTCCAAAGAACTGAGAGGAGAACACTACAGAACATTCCTCAGAGTCAGAATCCACCAACAGTTCCTCATCAGAGGAATCTGATACGTCAGGTACTCCCTGCGGTTTCAGTAGGGAAGATCTGAAAGAAGTAGGGGTCCACCACGAGCGGAAGACCCCCTGTAACTGGGATGGAAAGAGTTGAGATGTATACTGGAGGTCTCTAGTAGCAGCCTTAAACTCTTGCACCCAAACTGACTCTAATGCATGGCTGAAGGTCCCTGGGGAATGCTCAGGGACAACAGAACATGCTGGGCATAAATGATCTGAGAATTCTCTAGGCAACCCTGACTGACATGAGGATCAATATGCAAATGGGGACGCAGAGACCCCAGCATCCTCAGTCTTAGTCCTAGCCCCAAGCTCCAAAAAATAGACATTCTCACAGAGTCAAAACGTTCAAGGTATAAGGAAATACCCAAATACAGTGTGTATGGATAATATTTCACCCCAGAAATTGCTAAAAAACACTTATCTGGCTGGTGAAGGTTTAATCTGCTGAGGAGAGAAGGAGAGTCCAGGCCCAGCGTAGGGTATTCGTTCAGGGAAAGCACAAAATGGCTGCCACAATGGGAGCCAATCAGGAACGAGCACTTGATGCAAACGCTCATGGGAAATGTAGTTTTCCCAGAAAAAGTACCCCAATAGTGCCCGAAGCCCCCACGAGCCCCACAACACACACTAAACATTGTCTGAATAGTAGAGCAAGGGCAGCCAATTAAAATGAGCCATCTCTGAAGTCGTTACGTTGAGCGGTTGCAGGGATATGTACCAAACTGTAAAGTCCCATAGAAGTGAATGGAGCAATGGCGTCTATGCGGAAAAAGCACGCCAACACAATTTTTGCAGAGTTATAACTGTAAAGTAAATTTGCACCAAACATCACTAAAACATGTCACAAGACCCAATAAACACTGAACCCAGTAGGGAAAGTGCCCAAACCCCACCAAAAGATGCTAGACCAGCAACCAAAGGGTTGAGTTACCACAGAAACTTGCTCCAAACACCCAACAAACATACAGATAAACCCAGTGGGTGTAGGAGTATGCAATAGGAACTCCAAAGGAGACCCCTGTGCGGAGAGGCAACATGGGACATGTGGACCTCAGCACTCAAAGGGTTGCTCACCTTTCCTGCAGATCTTCTGGTCTTCAGATCACCATGTATCAAGAAGAAGCCTCAGTGGGCAACTCCTGATTTCCCCCCCAGGACTTAGAACCACAAAAGCAGCTGGTAAACTGAGCTATCCACATTTGGGGGAATTGTCAGTAATGGTAATCCGCCTAATGATGGTATCACACATCTAACAGAAAAATAATAAACAAGCTAAAACTATAGCAGAACTGTTCTCTTGCCTTGTGTCTTCACCAAGGAACAAATCTTACTGGTGCCGGTTGGCTAGCTGCAGCCAAGGAGGGAAGGTAGGCTCCACCCCTGCATTCACTTCTCAGAATTGTTCCTGCCTACTTAAAGGGGCTGACCGCCTACCCAAGTTACCAATAACCTATATTGGACAACCAAGAAATACAGGTTAATGAGCCATTGTCATATGCATGAGGGTCTGTTTGTATGTTAATGTTTCACATTGTTACATGCACTAAGCTACGACAGCAGACTCTGCTGTCAAGAGTACACAGTTCCAACATTGCCATCTTTCTCTGTTTAGTTCTCGATGGAGCCAGAGCACAACTTGCTGTCTCTGATAAAGAGCATAGACAGCAGCTGATGTCTAACCCTTTCAGTGCCATAGGGGTATGCATTGCATACCCCTGTGGCAGTGAAAGGGGGCAAAACATTGTAAAAGTCTGTGGAGAAAGCTGAAGCTGAGAGGCTATATAGGGGACTCAGTAACATGCACAGGCCATAAATGGGAACCTCAGTATGACAGTAATTCCACTGAAAGAATTTCTCACACTGGCCTCAGTATCTGGGTAACCTTAGTCAGCAGAATTGCATTCCTTTCTCAACATATTATAATCCATCTGGGAAGAGAGGATATCAGCATTTCTTCAGTAGGTGGCGGTAGAGTAAGAGTCATATTAATGGATGCTGGAGGCAGATAGACAGGATATAGCTAATGGTTTGGGGTTTCTTTCATATTGGACTTAACTGATCCACAAATAATGTTGTTATTCACTACGTCCAGTTCAATCCTTGCCTCCCTGGGTATAATAAGGGGTTACAGTGGGTGGTCCCTGGACAAACCCGGATTGGTCACAGCTTCTTTGTCTGTGAATTTTATAGATTCCAAGAGAGATATAAGGCTTTTAAATGCAAACGTTATCATAGTTTTATGACCAGAAGCTATGTGGATGCTTCACCAAGCTGCCCTACTGGCATCCGGTCACCTCACCATACACTCTCTGGTAAGGTGAGAGGACAACAGTAAATGCCAGTGGTCCAGCCTAGAAAAGTTTGGCAAAGCCTTCACTCTCATGCAGCTTGACAGAGCATCTATTCTCCTCCGCCCACCGGACAATGTCAGCAGGGCAGCTTAGAGAAGCATCTGCATAGCTTCTCTTCATAATGTGCTATGGTCACTGGAGTGCATGTTTACTTGCTAAGTCTGCACTTGGCTGCAGGTGCACTAAGGTGACCACATATCCCTTTAACAATCTGAGTGCCAGAAGCAGGATGCATTGTGCACCATCATGGCAATCAAAGGGTTAAATCACGCTTGCCTGCTTGATATTTTATGGTTCACTCTGTCACACTGTTCAGGGCAAGATTCTTGATGCTAGCATGCATGCTGCTTTTCATGTTTGCCTTTTCTTACCTATCTGTGTCCTTTGCATCACTGTGGTACATCTTTTTACAGTTTTTATACTTGGTGGTGACTACAGTTTGGCTTCACTGCACTTAAGCTCTTTTTCTGCTCCTCAGTTTGGAAATTCTTGCTATAATGTTTTTTTCCCAGCTAGAGGGTTAATGCTTCTATGTCAGGAATGTTCCACTGGCAACCCTTAAAGGATGTTAGTGTTCTTGGTGTCCGCTTCCCTTTAGGCGATCCAGGGTTTTTCGTATGTAGTCTTCTCTCTCTTCTCTAAACAAGTGCTGAATGGATAGCCTTAGATAAGCCTCCAGGTAAGTTTAATTTATTTTATTTTAAAAGTGTGACAGATAACAGTGGTCAGTACCAGCAGACAGATTATGGCCACGTAACTAAGAGCCAATCCTCAGATGTTCCCTTATTCGGATACTCTGCCTAATGACTTCCAAAACTTCTGTTTTCCAGATACGAAGATATGTTCCAACTCCAGACTTAGTCAGTCCCGGAGTGTTTCTCTCAGTTGCTGACAAACACTGCCATCCTGAGGGATATCATTTTCACATGAAGAGTTTGATGTTCTGTGTGATGACTGTTCCTTCTTCTACTGGTGAATGATGCCATATTCAGAAATCTTTTATCAGAAGAAGCACGGCTAATACCCACACTATGGGCTATGAAAAAATGGTGGCAAAAAAAAACCCTTTCCACACTGAGGGAATTTGAACAGAGACTGCCTTTATATATGGGAAGTCTCTGTTCAAATTCCCTCACAGCCACTGGCTGGGGTGTGCTTATGCACATCCCAGCCAATCTGCTTTGAGCAGTGGTGCTCATGTATAAAAGGCAGTCTCTGTTCAAATTCAATCAGTGAGGAACGGGCATCTGCCCATGAGGGAAGGACGGGAGGGTCTGTGCTACACATCACTGTCTCCGCCGTCACTGCAACCGCACACAGCGGCGGAGACAAAAAAGCTAAGTACATTTTTTTAAGAAATTTCTGAATACTTATTTTTATACAGTTGGAAACCTTTTAATCACTAGAGGTATGTTATATGTGTTTATCCGCACACTAATACATGTTTAACCCTTTGAGCCCCAGAGAGGTGAGCAACACGTACACCTCTGGAACTCAAGGGCTTAAACTATGTGTAAGTGTGCGACTTATTTGATGAAAAATTTTACTTATATTTATTTTTCTTTTATAGCTAAAAGACAAGAAGAAAGAAGATACAAAAGAGTAGAAAAGAGAATACAGACTGAAGACAGAAGAAAGACAGTGGATAACAAGTAAGTTTAGTACACAGTACATGATAGTTTTTTCCTTTTAAGTTTCCATTACTGCCGCTATTTAAGTGCGTTTTGGGAACTTAACGAACAAAATGGACATTTAGCCACAAGACCAGTTCTGTGTCCTAACGTCTGTTCTGCTTTTAGCTGGTAGGGCCTTTGAATACTGACTTAGACATTAGCGCATATTTTAACACAATCCTTCATATTGAGCCCTATGTATCTACAGAGGAGTGAGGGTGATGGAAGCATTTCTTATGATCAGAGATCCTCCCTTCTAGAGATCACATTCTAGGAATATTAGTTTTTTTCAGTGTAAGGTCACTTACACTTAGTAGCTGTAAGATAATCATTGGACCTCTGTTAATTTATTATTTTGAAGATGTATTCTTTCTATTGGTCTCTCCAAATTATTGCGTACCCATCTGGTGAATGGTGCCATGTATGTCCAGGAAAATAGAGAATTATATCATACTTATCAAGTTTCTGTTTTCCTGGACATAATCCATGGCAGCATTCAATAATTTCCCATCCCTTGTTTAGCTTATAGCTTTGAGACTAGGACAACAGCTGAAGGGGTAGGGGATCTCTTACACTGTTGAATTTTGTATGACTTGTTCTCTGTTCTATCAGCTGAAAGGGGAAGCTAACCCACCTGGTGAATGCAGCCAGGGATTATGTCCAAGAAAAGATAATTTCAGTAGGTGTGTGGAATGTAAGTGGATGTCTGGTAAGTCACACATCTGTAAAGGAAACATTCAGTTAGTGGGCATACCTCCAGTCTTGGTGTAGTGCAGAGAAAATCCTATGACACTTTCCCAGTTGCTCTCTGGCTGATTCCAACCAATAGTCACTGCCCTGCTGGACACTGCCAGGGCTCTTAAAACTTGAGGTGGGCCAGGCAGTCCCTCTTGAATGGTGACATAAAGTTTTGCAGTGGCACAGGTGCTACCCACACTGTTCTCTGCCACACATTGGTAGTAACCAACATCTTCCAAGGCAATCTGTGTGATGACCAGGCTTCCCCTGGCCTGAATCCTCATTCGCCCATTGGAATGAAGTAATTGGCCATTTTTTAGCCAGGAGATGGTGGGCTCTGGATCCCCCTCTGCCCTGCACACAAAGCGAGCAGTGCCCGCACGGGCTCGTGTAATAGTCTCTGGGGGCTGGATGATAACTGGGTGAACTGAAATAAGGAAGCAGATAGAAAAAAAAGGTTAATTTATATTACAACATATTCTCAATAAACCAAATCAGAGTGTTTTTTTTAAGTTGAAATGAATGAGTCAAGTAAAAATGTAAAAGATGTGTGTTGTGCTTTTTTCACTATACCCATGACAAAGTGATAGCAAGTTAAACCGAGGTGAAGCCGCAGGCGTGACATCTTAGACTAATGAAGCATGCTGATTGGCTAAATAAACCAGGAATAGGGCAAACTGGAGAGAGGGTTTTCAGTTGCCCAGAAACCTAAAGATGGACAAATCTTTAACACCCCATTAATGAGAGAAATCTTGGCTGCTGTTATGCATATGTCTATGACAAGAGTGAGATTTTCTGTGGCTTTTATCAGCTGTTGATGAACTACATTGCAGTGCAATGTAGTTTGCTGCAACCTCTCGGAGCTGCAGAGGGCAAGGAATGTGCAGCAGATCAAATCTGCAAATAGGTATATAGGGCCACCATACATTAATCAGCTGATAAAAAATTTGGGATGCTCATTGTCATATCCATTAAATGGTAAGCCCATGTGTGCATCAGCCAATTGTGTATGGCTGAATCGCTGGGCAATCAAGGTAAGATGGGTTCTGTGCTGACATCATTAATATGTACTAAGCCTTAAAATGGAGATCCAGCCACACTGATGGGACAGTGTTTATGTCATGAGTGGGCAACCTGCATCTCTTAAGCTTTTTATGGACTACAAATCACATAACCTTCACTCATTCTGTTGTAATCCACCAACTGCTGGAATGATACAGGTTTCCCAGCCATGACTTAGCTGAAGCACTTCCTGTTCCCAAAACCAACTTACCCAGGACACGAAGTACAGCTGCCGCAGTGACAAAATGGCGAGTTTGAGGCTTGTTGGCTCGGCACACATAAATTCCAGCATGATGGGGCTGAGCCTGTGGAAACAGAAGATTGGTCTCTCCCACCAGGATGATATCAGAAGAGACTGGCTTCCCATCTGAAAGCAAGAGACAGACATCATTTCCTGTTCCAAACAAATTCAACATTTTGCGGCCATAACAATCCCGATTATACACAACCCGTTTCAGTCAGTCTTTACGTGAAATGATGTCTTACTGCAAACAAGGCATTGGTAATATTAGATAACTTAAGTCCTCACAGAAGTTAGCATATTGTGCACGAACGTGGTGGTAAGTAGAACATTCTTTCCCTTATTTTTAATGTGTTTAATTTAAAGGGATAGTAATACTTCGTTTTAACTTTGTTTTATTTTGTAGGCATTAAAAAAATATGAAGAATGATATAAGTCTTATCTCTCAAACCTTTATGGTTTAAGAGATATTCACAGGCAAAGTTTCCCCTCCCGCCCCTTTTACCTAGTGTAAGCCATCTCTTCTCAGATGGGGAATCTAGTTGTAAGACCAGAGAGATAACAGCAGGGGACAATCTTATTACAATGAAAACAATGAAAGCCCTGCCCCCTTGACAAGCTTTTCAGGTTTTTCCCTTATCTTAATTGAAGATTGTCCTTCTCTGCAATCTACCTGGGCACCTCCCTTCTGCTCGGGCTGGAAAATGTTACATCAGTAAAAGGGGCGGAAGGGGGACACTTTGTCATTGAATTACTCTTGATCTACAACTCTGACAGAATTGAAATAACACTCTCCAAGGTCCAAATACTATGATGATTAATTAGAGCTGCTTTTATTATGAAATATTACTATCCCTTTAAAGTTACCCTATAGCATTTTGCCAGGGTTAACAAAGGGTAAAAAAGTGGCCATTTCATACTCTATATGTAATACAAGATGTCCTGTAAGAAAGACTAAAATTGTGAAAAGTGTGAAACTGGTGATAAGAGCTGGGGTATTTGGTTTATTTATCTTGTTTAACTAGGAATCCCTTCATCCTCAAAGGGAAGACGGAGAAGGAGAGAATCTATACCCAAGTTCAATGTTCTCAGTCAGAATAACACAGAATATGGAATTTTCAGCGCACCCCATAGTATTTCAAATATCTTTCTCAAAAAACCTAATGAATGGGACAAATACATACATTATAGCTATTCTTAGGTCTCGCAATGAGAATAACAAAATGAGCATAGTTCTAACAAGTTCCAAAAATATACACTGGAAACTCCACATTGCCAGTTTTGCTGAATTGTTCATAGGCAAACAGGAGCACCCTAAACTGATGTCAAGGCCGCACCAAAGTACCACAGCACTCTGGTTGAGAACCACTGCTCTAGATGGAGGACCAGAGGTTGCCCGCTCCTGCACCAGATGGCATTTGAGGCTCCCAACGCCTTTTTGGGGACAATAGCAGCTGGACATGGAAGACCTTTGCTATAAGTAGACACATTACCAATGCTGATGTAATGATATCTGAATTAAAAAGTATATTGGCCTTTGATTCTAGATGCTAATAAACAAATATTTCTTCTTGCCTTTTCTACCAAAGCCACCTATTTCAGAGGCTGGAAACCTGGACCCTCAAGCTTTTGATGACTACAATTCCCATAATCTTGGGCAAGATGATGGTAGTTGTAGGCTCTGAGATGCCCGCTCCTGATCTACATCATTAGCAGCATATAATGCTTACCCTGCCGGATCCAAGAGACCAGAGGTTCCACATCCCCCCAAGCTCTGCACTCCATTACTGCGCTCTGTCCTTCCTCTACAGTCAGGTTCTGCGGAGCTCTGTTGATTGTCAGATCCTCAGACAAGTGTTCAAAAACTGCACCTGAATACAAGGGTAGACTGTAATTGCTCATATACAAGGCACAGGTAACTCATAATCCATTGCTATCCACCATATTTAAAGTTCTAGATAAAAAACATGAATCACTGAAATAATCAGAACTTAAATGAGAAGTAAACTTTTTCTATGAAAGCCTGCTAGTGTTTATTTTATTCAAATGTTATAACAGTTTAAACAGTTATACTCTCTGAAAACAAAGATCCAGGGAACTTGGCTCCTGAAAGCTCAGACAGGAAGTGATAAAGCTCACACTATAACTTTCTATGGTGAACTACTGTCAGTGAATAACTTGCGGCACAGAATGTAACTGAATATCTATCTAAATTCTAGCCACTAGAGGGCAATGTTAATGTAAAAAAACAAGTTGAAACTGTAATAACGCTGGAAAAATGCATCTCATGGCAGTGGACTTGCTTTTGTTTTACTCAGCAGGAAAACAACACACATTGTAAGGCTTTTCCTGCTGAGTAAAACAAAAGCAAGTCCACTGCCGTGAGATGCATTTTTCCAGCGTTATTACAGTTTCAACTTGTTTTTTTATATTAACATTGCCCTGTAGTGACCAGAATTTAGACAGATATTTGGTTACATTCCATGGGAGAGGTTATTCACTGACAACAGTTCTCCATAGACTGTTATAGTTCGAGCTAAATCACTTCCTGTCTGAGCTTTCCGAGGCAAGCTCCCTGAATCTTTGTTAAACAGCAAGGAACTCCAAAAAGATTACAATTGCACTGAGTGAAACTGAACTGCAATGAGCAGGGCTGTCTTCTGTTATCAAACCACCCAACACCTGCAGTGGTCTAGTGAGTGCATGGTGCAGTCCTGGTACATTGTTCCCTTCTCTGGTTTGCAGCAGTGCAAATGTAGCAAATGAACAAAGTACCCTAGCATCCCCTGCATTTTAAAAGCAATTATCACCTTTTACTAAGGGCTGTGTGTTCAAAAGAAAAGTGGAGGAGTTCTGGGTCAAACCATGTTCACTATAGGGGAGAACTAAAAATTCCAAAAATTCCCTTTGATTTAAATGGTGATTTTTAACTCCCATTTAAATCAATTGGTATTTTAAGACTTCCCTTTAGTGCAGTTGGTTTGCCCCAGAACTCCTCCACCTTCTTTTTGAACATATGTCTCTAAGTCTGCTCCTGGGAAAGCAGATTTAGTAAAAGCCCTGAGCTGCATTGTGCTCTTAAAGATTATGCCAATCTTGTCTGTGAAATTCTCTCTTAAATCTGTATGTGTTTAAAATGGTCTCATTTTGAGTTGGGGGTGGAAATATTTCAGTGACTTTTTGATGACTTATAACTGGATTTCAGACAACCACGGTCTAGTATCTATGGATGGAGGCCTTCATGTCTGGAATTTGCTCACTAGCTGATGTGAAAATCTAGGAAATGGAATAAAAGTAACAGGTTGACATGATGTATTGGTTACATCCAAACCATCTTAGATATGATTTCTTACAAAAGACATGCCAACATATATATATATATATATATATATATATATATATATATATATATATATATATATATATATATATATATATATATATATATATACATACATACACACAGTTTTTAATATGGTACCGGTGCCCCATCTTCTGGAACAAAAGTATTGCTACAAGGGTTCTTAAAATTTAAAATATCTTATTTTTGGTCTGACCAATCAGAGAGTCTAGAAAGTTAGTAAAACATCATATTCTTATGATATGGCAACTCATCCTATCAAAGAAGAATGGGTTGTGACTTTCTGATAAAAAAGTCTTTACCTTATAAAGGGGCTAAATGCCTAAGGAAGCTCTCTTTTTGCTGACTCCCACGAGTAACCATCTGAATACAGCCAAAGAATTCTAAGAACTTCACACCTAAATTGTCTGATAATTATACATTTCTTTACTATTAATTCTATATTGCCCTAAGAATTATATATATTTCCTCTATATTTGAGAAAAAATAATTTTATAATCATTTTTGTATGTATGGACCTGGCCAAGCTACATAAAGAAAATTATTATAATAAGCTATAGTGGCTGTAGTTTATTCTGGGGAACTAAACAGAATTAATTAGCAAATTTATCCAGATAACTGTGAAATAGTTTGATAGCAATTAGATCAATATAAAGTTATACATTAGTCTAATTATTAACTCCTATAGAACCATATCTTTGTGTTTCTGAAAAGGTCATTGAGTTTATATTTTATCTATTTAATCCTTAGTTTGCTATCAGGAAAGTTTTCCCAGTTGTTTCTATCTTGGTGTGTGTTTCAGAGTATTTCTTTGTTACGTTTGTTGTGCTGCATGGGCCTAAATTTTGTTCAGTTGAGAAAGTTCTTTGGGGACCATCTCACAGAACAAAAGAAGCTGCCATCTTGGATGGGGCCACAGTATAACCCATAATCTCTGGTTAACCCTTGTAGTGCTGTATGGTGTAACAAACAGGATTGCTGTTGTCATTTTTATAGTATATGTTGCACGAAATGTATTAGTTTTACCTTCGCTTTCTAGACATATATTATTTGATTTATTTCTGGGTATATTCTTGGTATAATCTATTATTGACAATAAGATATATGCAAATTATATATTTTATCCAGAAGGTATGTGATATTGAAAACAGTAGATAAATAGTTAAATTCTATTTATCTAATCTGGGAATTTTTATATTCCAGATTCATTTCTAAATTTTGATATATACAGGAAAATTGTTATGAGACCTGTGTTTAAAGTTAGAACCAACTCACATAACTCCCTTAGACCTTAATTAACATAGTTTATACAGGTTTTGGGGCAGGTATTCATATACACTACAGTCAACTGTATTATCATTAATTGTAATGAACAATGAACCCTTTCTATGCTGCTGTGTTCAACTACTGCTACAAAATACCTCTTTATATACCTCTATGTAAGGATTGATCCTGTTTATGAGGGGTAATATTATTTTGTGATATTGGTTATTATTTTACTCTATGTCAATTTCCTTAAATATATCTTAGTATATGACTAAATCATATTAAAAGATATATTTTTGAGTCATTTGGTGTTCACTTATATCCAATTCATTCTGGTTCCCATTTTCATATATTATATTTTTCCTTAAATAAATTATATATATTTTTGCACAAATATGCATAATTGATTATTTTAATCAATTCTGTACTGTGAAGTAGTGTGTCAATACCTAGTTTGTGTAAAGATCTCAAATTAAATTTACATATCTTTTTAATCTATTTATGTGAAGATATACAACATAATTGGATCTTCTGTTAACCCTTTCCAGTATATCCTCGACAGAGCAGCCATAAAATGGATTCTATCAGCCATCTCGGGGGAGTCATAAAACTGCCCCTTTGGGTGGAACTCAACCCAGAAATATGCTGTTCTTCTCACCAGATCTGCATTCCCCATAGACCTGCTATGTCAGACTTTCAAGCCCAATACTGGAGGTCTATGGGAAGCTGCATCATGCAGGAAAGGAAACTTGAGTGATGCACCACTGATGGACGTAGGAGAATCGGGGTCACTTTCAATTCATCGTTCTACTCCCCCTGTTGGTCCACTGCAGCTCACAGTGTAGGCCCTAGTTTAATTTGCAGGTCTGCACCCAGGGGATCAAATCTAGGGAACTATCTGATGATAGCTTCCCTTTAACACTTTGAGTGCCAGAGGAGTATAGCAATGCTTTGGACATCTCTATGACTCAGAGTTAAAAGTGCAAGGAATAGTACTGCCGGCTGATGCTTTTATTCTCCATAACTATACAGTTACAATGTAATTTTATGCTGATGTTTACCCCACCCGCCCCTTTTCCCGTTCTGATGCAGCTTCCCCTTAGAACTGATGTCCGGTCAAATCACAACGAGGACAATCTTCCCAATCAGTATAAGGGCAGGTTTTTCCTAATACTAACTAAAGATTTCCCTCGTTGTGATCCGCTGTTGGATCTCAGCCTGAAATGCTGATGTGGGGAAAAGGGGCGGGAGGGGTAAACTTCAGCATAAAATTACATTGTAACTATACAGTTGTGGAGAAGAAGAGCATCAGCCAGCAGTACTATTCCTTATGTTCAACAAACTGATCTGTGTTGCAAATGATCTATCACTATCCCTTTAAATACCATATGGATAATGGCAGCTATAATTTATTTACTTTGTAAGCCACCTTTTTTGTGGCATTGTGGAGGGTGAGGAACAGGTAGATGATAGATATTTGGGCTTTGGCACTATTTGTTTAGTCTACATCCTTGACCCTATGAGAAACAGTTTCTTCCCCATGAGAGAGACTGCACTTCCAAAAGAGTTAGATTTGTCTTCCACTGTTGCACTACCCTCATATGACCTAGTGCCTTCACTATGAGTTAGATTCAGTGCCAGATTCCCCAGAAGGTAAAGTAGACAAATGTCTAGACCTCTAAATGTTGAAGGGTGCCTCGGCTGTGCTGGCCACATCCTGAATTTTAAGTGTGATCAGAGCAACTTCAATGTCCCTTTTCAGACTGTTTTTTTAACCCCTTGGATGTTAAGGACATCTCCAATGCATTGCGGATAGCTTTTTTCTTTCTCCTTGTTATAGGCAAAGAGTATTTTCTGTCCCAGCAAACAGTGAAAGGTACTGGGATGATGTCATGTGAGAAGTGGAGGTATGGCCATAGGTGGAGCTGAGGGCACCTAGAATGCCTTTCATATGGATACTTAGGATATTAATCCAGCCCTGGTGAGACACATTGGGAGAGATGCACTAAGGTGTGATAAAGTAGAGATAAATTCTTAGTGATAACAACACTTGTTATTCTATGGAGATCATGCACTAAGATTTCTCAGTTGTTCTTTATATATTAGCCTCATTGTCTTTGGTGAGTCTTTTCTTCTAATGAGACTGATCACCCCCAGGGTTAAAGGGATAGTAATACTTAAGTATTACTAATCCCTATAGTAAAGCCCTACTAAAAAAGCCATATTGCCCCCAGTGTCATCTCTCAAACTTTTATGGTTTGAGAGATAAACACTTCTAAAGTTGCCCTCTCCCTCCCCCTTCCCCGGAGTCAGCTTTGTAGCTGACTGAAGGGAAATCCGGTCATAGATCATCAGGCGGCTCTGCAACAGAGCCGCGATCGCGTTAATTAAAAAAAAAACTTTCACTAAAACGGTCTTCTACGTGTGCTTGCAAACCAAGCGCACATAGAAGACCATTTCAGTGAAAGTTTTCTTTTTTAGTAACGCGATCGCGGCTGTGCTGGAGAGCCGCCTGAAAGTCGTACGACTTTCTTCCCTGCAGTCAGCTAGAATGCTGACTATGGGGAAGGGGGAGGGAGAGGGCAACTTTAGAAGCGTTCATCTCTCAAACCATAAAGGTTTGAGAGATGACACTGGGGGCAATATGTTTTTTTTTAGTAGGGCTTTACTATAGGTATTAGTAATACTTAAGTATTACTATCCCTTTAAGTCTGTGAGTCTCATGTGTAAAGGCAAAGTGGAGCAAACCAATTGCACCACAGGAGAAAATTAGCCATATTTCTCTGTAATTTAAATTAGGTTTTTAACCCTCAGAATGCTAGAGTGGTCTCCAACACTTTGATTTATCTATCATTCAAGGAATTAAAATCCCCATTTTAATCAGTTGGGGGGGTCTGACCCCTGTTGTGAAGTTGGTTTGCCCCAGAATTGCACTCCTTTGTCTTTATACATGACACCCTGAATTTCCAGTACAAGTATATACTCCATATAAGACACGTGTGTCAGTCACACATTTAATCAGTCAATACCTTTCTCCACAGACAGCTGTGCTTCATTGCTGTATCTGGTACTCAGCGCATTGGCTGCTACACAGCGATATAAGCCTGCATCTTCCTCTTGTACCCCAGAGATCTGCAGGATGCCAGAGGGGAGGGTGAGAAACCTGAAAACAGAGTACAGAATTCTGTGGAAGGACCCACACTTGGGAGAAGTGATTGCACCTAATCTTTACAACTGGTCCATTCACACTCAGGAAAACAATTACCATTTTTGGTGCCAATGTAGTTTGTAAATATTTAATCAGTAGTATTTAACTATCTATACCTTACACTAGCCGGATTGCTACTAAGGGCACTGTTTCAAAGATATAGCCAAACCCTCTCTGCATGGCAATGTAAACAAAAAAAGCTTTTTAACATACAACTTCATGCAGACAGAGAAAATGTCGTCACCACAAGGCATCTGACAGGTCTGGATCTCCCAATAGGCAGAGCAGGCATCTGCTGAGAGCCCCGGTTTTTCAGGGTGCGCCTCAACTGTGCTGGCCATAGTCACATTCTGAATTGTGGATGTGGCCGGGACAACCTCACCCTGCTCGAGTTTTACAGGATATTATTTAACCCCCTAGATTCTAGTGCATTGGAGATCTCTCTAGAAACCATGGGGTTAAAGCTTTTTATGTAATTGCTTATATAGGCCAAAGGCCTATATAGGCCATAGGTATTTTCTGTGACAGGAAATAGTGAATAGGACTGGGGGCCATGTAATGATTGGGGTTGTGGCAACTAGAATTCCTTGATTCTTTGTAAATCTGGCCCTGGGGTCTGGAATCAAAATAACACAATAAGTGAATACAGAGCTTGCCGTCTACAGGGAGTAAGTTACTTACACAATACCACAAAATATGCATTCTACAAGGAGTAAGTCACATGACACCCCAGGAGCTGAAATAAGTTATCCAAATTACACCTCCGAGTTGTAATTTACAGGGAGCGATCCAAATAACACCACAGTGTTTGCAATATGAGTGATCCACCTGAGCCCACAACATTTTCAATACATAAATATTGCAAAATTGCTTTTTAATGTCTATTTTAACCATCACTTTCTTTTATATTCATTGTAACCATGTCTGTCCTAAGCAATTCATGCCTGCCTCATTGCTTCATTATCTGCTGTGTTCTGAATCTACCATCCTTTGCTTGTTGATTTACCCACCTAGGCTCAGAAGGAAGAGGAGACTGGTCTTTCTGCCATGTGATCTCTGGACGGGGTAACCCACTGATGCCACACTGAAACCTTGCAATGTTTTTCAGCATCACAATCTGAGGTTCAGGTTGTTGGTGAAAGGGTGGCAGACCTGGAATTGGCAGACAGACTCTGATAATTAAATGTAATAAGTGTCAATACAGTTCACCCTGATCACAGTCACATGGTTTTCCAGATCACAAGACTTGCTGAAGCAGAGAGTTGCCGATCTGTCAGATGTTTCATAAACAGTGAGACATTTAAATCATATGAGTTCTATATTAACCTATTTAGAGTCAGAGCCATTTATCAGGTCTTGGGACAAAGATCCACTGCAAGTTTCATTCTGTGATTCTGCTTCATAGGTTACATTACAACTCCCATCAACCTCAAGTTCAACTGGCCATTGGCTGGCTGAAGATGAAGGATGATGAAACACAACAATAGCTGCAGAACCACGGCCTATCCATGCACATTTATTCATGTAGGAAAAAGTTAAAAATGTTATGCATGTAACATAGACCGGAAGATAAACACTTTTACCACCCAGGACCTTTAAGCCTCTTTCACACAAACGACAAAACAATTGCAACCCCAGTTCTAAGGCCTGTGTAATTATAATCACCTTTCCCGTGCATTCCGCCTCCGACTGGAACACAGGGGAGGTGTATCTAACGGCTGGCCCAAGAGAGCACCACCCAGTATTGCTAGTGTGAAAGGCCTGCCAGCAGCCCAATAAGCCACCATGCCGACCTTTCTTACTGCAACATTACTATGTTCCTAAAGGAATGAAGTAAAGTTTCTGCATTCTGTATTTTGGTGCAATCACACAAGGCGATAGTCGACAGAGCCTTATTAGTCTTGCCCTTATTCAATATGCAGAATAGTCTTCAGGGCTCTTTCACACAGACAATGTTGTAGAGCATCTTTTTTGTAACACATTGTTCCAACTGAAAACGTTAGTAAGTTTTTAGTGCAACAACGCAGCAATAGTTTACCAGCATTCCATTCTCTCAATAGAAACGAAAGTGATATATTTGTAGAAAATGCAACTACGTGCAACAACTGTGGGATTTGATTGTAATTCCATTGAAGTCAGTGCTATAGATTTGCAGCTGTTATCGCACCATGTGAGGAAAGTTGCAGCATGCTGAGTCTTTCTGTGACGATCACAGCACGTTGCCTGATTTCCATGCTGATTCACAATTCATTTATTTCTTGATATTCTGCCACTGCAAAAATGTAATCTGTGTGAAAGAGGCCTTGGCCCTTTAACCCTCTGAGTGCCAGAGAGGCATCCAATGCATTGATGGCACTCAAAGTGTTAACTCATTGGGCCAAATAGTAAAAAGGAATGAATCATAGAACCTTAGACAGCAAGCTAAAGAGGTACGGTTATAGAGCAAACCAATTGTACCCCAGAGGACAAATGAAAACCCCCTTGACTGAAAGAGCTTTTAACCCCGTCAGTGCTAGTGAGGTCTCAAACTTGTTGAAAACCTAAACACTGTAGATCTCTTTAGCATTCAAAGGGATAAAAACTTCAACTCAACGGAAATGTTAAGATTTTTTTTTATTTATATACAACTAGTATTGCACCCTTCTGACACGCAAAAGGTTAATTTGCTAATTATACTTAGCTGGGACTGCAGTTGCCTTTATTTACTTGGTTATTTTAGTGTGTCTTTAGTTTACACCTCCACACAGCAGACAATACACTTCAGCGGTCTGAATGAGAAATCCTTTAGAGAAAACCCCCCACCCTAGGTTCAGAAACATGCAAGGTATATAGATAGATGGTACTGCTGTGTAACTGCTTGAGGACAAGAGGGGAATGAATGCACAGTATTGCTTCATAAGGCATAAGACCGCTGTCTGGCCCTCAGAGGGATACAGGACACATACGTACCCTCCAGCTGTACCTTTTTAGCAGGTACAGTGCCTTTTTTGTGCTTTTGTACCAGTTAGTACCTTTTTCCGAATAAAGGGTTAAAGGGTTAACTCTGCTGAGTTCTTTTTGCAAGTAGCAGGCACAGGAGAGATTACAAACATACATTGTTAAGAGATTTTCTTTATAGAAAATGAAATCATATAATTATGTCTATGGGCCATATGTTCAATAGAAAAGTGGAGGCGTTCTAGGGCAAACCAATTGCATTTAGGGGAGAAGTAAAAATTCCTCAAATTCCCATTTATTTAAATAGTGAGAGATTACAAACATGTTACAGGGATAGTAATACTTCGTTTTAACTTTATTTTATGTTGTAGGCATTAAAAAAATATGAAGAATGATATGTCTTATCTCTCAAACCTTTATGCTTTAAGAGATATTCACAGTTTCCCCTCCCGCCCCTTTTTCCTAGTGTAAGCCATCTCTTCTCAGATGTGGAATGCAGTCCATAGACCAGAGAGATAACAGAAGGGGACAATCTTCTTCCTATGAGAACAATGAAAGTACTGCCCTCCTTGACAAGCTTTTCAGCTTTTTCCCTTATCTTAATTGAAGATTGTCCCTCTCTGCAGTCTACCTGGGCACCTCCCTTCTGCTCTGGCTGAACAGTGTTACATCACTAAAAGGGGTGGGAGGGGGACACTGTCATTGAATTACTCTTGAACTATAACTCTGACAGTATTGAAATAACACTATCCAAAGCCCAAATACTATGATGATTAATTAGAGCTCCTTTTATTATGAAACATTACTATCCCTTTAAAGTGATAGTAATGTCTAAAAAAAACTTTTTTGCATTTAGAAGAGCTCAAAAAGCTGATCTAAATGCAAAAAACCGTATCTCTCAAACCGCTATGGTTTAAGAGATAAAGGGCGTTTGAAGTTTGATTTCTCCTACTGACAGCTGTAAAGCTGTCAGTAGGAGATTCGTGTCGGTCGACACTGTGGCGCTTGAGATGTGCCGTGATCTCGTTACTTACACAGAATCCCTTTATTGGAATGGTCTAAAACATGTGCCTGAACACTAGGCACATGTTTTAGACCATTCCATTGAAGGGATTCTGTGTAAGTAACGAGATCTCGGCACTTGTCAAGCGCCTCCGTGTCGACTGACACAAATCTCCTGCTGACAGTTTTACAGCTGTCAGTAGGAGAAATCAAACTTCAAACGCCCGTATCTCTTAAACCATAGCGGTTTGAGAGATACGTTTTTTTGCATGTAGATCAGCTTTTTGAGCTCTTCTAAATGCAAAAAAGTTTTTTTTAGACATTACTAACACTTTAAGAGATTTTCTTTATAGAAAATGAAATCACATAAATATGTCTATGGGCCATAAGTTCAATAGAAAAGTGGAGGCGTTCTAGGGCAAACCAATTGCACTATAGGGGAGAAGTAAAAATTCCTCAAATTCACATAGATTTAAATAGGGATTTTAAAGGGATAGTAATGTTTCATAATAAAAGAAGCTCTAATTAATCATCATAGTATTTGGACTTGGGAGAGTGTTATTTCAATTCTGTCGGAGTTGTAGTTCCAGAATAATCCAATGACAGTGTCTTCCTCCCGCCCCTTTTACTGATGTCACACTGTTCAGCTAGAGCAGAAGGGAGGTGCCCAGGTAGACTGCAGAGAGGGACAATCTTCATATAAGATAAGAGAAAAACCTGAAAAACTTGCCAAGGGCAGGACTTTCATTGTTCTCATAGGAAGAAGATTGTCCCCTGCTGTTATCTCTCTGGTCTATGGACTGCATTCCACACCTGAGAAGAGATGGCTTACACTAGGTAAAAGGGGCGGGAGGGGAAACTTTGCTTGTGAATATCTCTCAAACCATAAAGGATTGAAAGATAAGACTTATATCATTCTTCATGTTTTTTTAATGCCTACAAAATAAAATAAAGATAAAACAAAGTATTACTATCCCTTTAACCCCCTTGAATTTTATAGAGGTCTTCAATGCATTAAAAAAGGAAAATGTTCCAGCATTGGAGGGGTTAAAATATGCATTTAAATCAACTGGTTTGCCCCAAAATGCCTCCACTTTTCTTTTACAGCCCATGTGACCACTTCTGTGCACATCTGCAGTGAATACAGGGAATGGCACACCTATAAGTCAAAATTAAGCAATAAAAGT
The DNA here is from genome assembly GCA_037306005.1 of Rhinophrynus dorsalis. Classification (NCBI taxonomy): domain Eukaryota; kingdom Metazoa; phylum Chordata; class Amphibia; order Anura; family Rhinophrynidae; genus Rhinophrynus; species Rhinophrynus dorsalis. The sequence goes on from CM074721.1 coordinate 448,339,273, forward strand.
AAGGTGCACATCCCATAAAGAATGCATAAAGACGTACTCAGCCTGGGCTGCAGTGAAGAAACTGCACACTTTCAAAACGTATTATTTTTATACTATGTGGTGTATGCCTTATAGTGGGAGAGTTTATCAGCTTTGTAATTTCTATTTTTAGTTTTATTTTTTTCTCTTTGTACTGATGTTTTTTTTTCACTTGGGATTATCAGCCTTTTTAATTTAATTCTACTCCGTGATGCACGAGGGTCCACCCTCATGAATGACGTCATGACCTGGTTCCCGGTACTACCATTGCACGTGTGGGCGGGACCCCTCCATCATGGAGTTGTAGGTGGTCTGGATCTAGTTTGTGAGTATTTAACCTTTAGTGATGTGTGCTGGTTACCCTGATAAAAGTCCCATATATATGTGTGTGTGTGTGTGTGTGTGTGTAGACAAGAATTTCTAAAAAGCCTGTACAACGTCTGTTGGGAAGTTGTTCCATAAAATACAGAGGGCCATATGCATAAAACACAGGGTTACATATGCAATTTAATATTACCTACTCCAAGCTAGCATCTGTGAAAAATATTAAATTCTTTTTTTTTTTTTAATTTATTAATATTTATTCATTTTGTAACAAATTACAAAACATACATAAAAAACATACCAAAGAATATAACATATGACACACCACTCATACATTTCACCCAATCATCAAAACCTCCTATCTATTGCGATTGAGCTCAATCCCTAGTCTACTTTAACGGAAACTTCCGTATCCATTTCCCCCAAATAAGATGAAACTTCTCCAATCTCTGCCCTACCAAATGGTAACCATATTCCATCAAACACTGATGTCTGATCTGGTTTATTATAACCTGGATCTCAATCCCTTCCTGTTCTCGCCACTTCCTTGCCATCACAATTTTCATTGCCAGGAAACACTGTATAATCCACATTCTTTCATAGGACTTAAATGACCCAAGATCATGATGGAAAATTGCCCTCTCAGGTGAGGGAGGAATTATTACCTCCATCAAATTTGAAATTAATCCAAACAACTCCTCCCAAACCTTGTGGACTCTCTCGCACTCCCACCACATATGAATATGCGTCCCCTGATGAGAGTTGCACCGCCAGCACATACCTGACCTACCCATACTATATTTAGCAATTCTCACCGGGACCATATACCATCTCAACATAACCTTATAATGTAACTCCACCATATTCAAACAATGAGTTACCCGACTAATACCTACCAAACTATCCTTCCATACTTCAAAAGAGATATCCTGCCCAATCTCCCTCTGCCATCCCTCTACTGCTATCATCTTTAATGGGGGTTCAAGTCCTTCTATTACTTCATACCAATTCCTTAACAACCTCCTCCCATCCCCCCCTTTATACAAACTTATCACTCGCCTACCTAACCTTTCCTGCCCCTCCTTCCAAAGATGACTACGTAGATAATTTTTAATCCTTAATACCTTAAAATATTCACTACTACCAATTTTAAAATCGTCGACCAACTGAGAAAAGGACTTCATTTTACCGTCCCTCAGTAGGTCGGCGACTCTCCTATCACCAGTGTTTTCCCATCCCCTCAAATCCATATTCTCCATATTATCTTGCAAAATATCCATAGGAGCTTCTTCTATAACTCGATCTTTCCATCCCATCTTATATTTAAAGCGCATCCAATATTCTAAACAATTATCAATTATCATAGGTAGACCTCTCTTCTTCAACATCTTAATCCTATCCTTATGGTTCCACAATAGAAGGTCCAATCTAGAAATACCAATCAATTCTTGCTCAATATATTGCCAATCTTCAACTTTCGACATATGTTGCATATTCATAATGTGAATCAGCAAACTCGCCTGTACATTCCTTCCTAGACAGGGCACCCCCACTCCCCCTTTACTTCTTGCAGCAAACATCATCTTCCCAGATATACGGGGCTTCTTCCCATCCCAAATAAAACCTAAAATCCGAGCCTGGAAAGTCTTCACCCAACCCCATGGAAGGCCAACCGGTATCATCCACAATAAGTATAGCCATTTTGGAATCATATATGATCTCACTATATTGACTCTCCCAAGCCACGATACAAATAGCCCCTTCCACTCCTTAATCTGTTGAAAAAGATCTTTCTGCAAGGCTAAATAATTTACTTCCACTATATTCTTTATTCTTTTAGGAATTACAATTCCCAAATAATTGAAACCACTTTCCTCCCAGTGAAAATCATACAGAGATCTTAACTCCTGACTCTCTTCATCCGAAATGGCCACACTCATCGCCTTTGTCTTACTCAAATTCAATTTGTAATTCGAATATGCTCCAAATTGGCTAATTTCCTCCATCAATGGGGGTATAGAAGTTCTCGGACCAGACATTGACACCAGGACATCATCCGCACACAAACTAAGCTTACACTCTAGCTTCCCAATTTTAATACCTACAATCTCCTGATTCTCTCTAATCCTATTGGCCAAGGGCTCCATAGTCAGGACATACAACAGTGGAGCTAACGGACACCCTTGTCGGGTGCCATTATGAATCTTAAACCAGTCTGAACTAATACCCTGACCAATCACTCTTGCTGTAGGTCCATTATACAAGGCCATAACAGAGCCTATATAACCCCCTCCAAACCCAAAACTTAGCATAACCTCTTCAAGAAAAGCCCAACCTACCCTATCGAAGGCTTTCTCAGCATCAAGTGATAGGAAAAGAGACGGAACCTTCTTCAATGACACATACTCAACCAAATTAATTATTTTCCTAGAATTATTATGCGAGTAATGCCCCTTAATAAACCCTACCTGATCCTTATGAATTAAATCCGGACATATATGTTTTAACCTCTCTGCCAATACTGCCGAATATATCTTTGTATCAGTGTTTATCAGGGAAATAGGCCTATAATTTGTAAGCTTTGTACTTTCTTTTCCAGGTTTCAGAATAGGTAAAATAAAAGCTTGTAACATCTCCCCAGGAAATTTACCTGTAACTCTAATCTCATTAAAGACTTCCGTCATATAAGGAGCCACAAAGTCCACCATTTTCTTATAAAACATAGCCTGGAACCCATCAGGGCCGGGAGCCTTACGTGATTTCAACGCCATTATCGCACTACGTACCTCCCCTAACGAGAAACAAGCTTCCAAACTTTCAGTCTGGTCCTGCATCAATTTCCCTATTTTGGATTCGGCTAGATATTTCCTAATTTGTATTCTATCTTGTCATCTGGAATGTTATACAACTTTCCATAAAACTCCCCAAAAACCTTCCCAACTGCTTCAGGACTAATGTAGCTATTCTCCCCCTCCATAATCTTAAATACTCGGGTCTTCAAATTACGTTTCTTCAATTGGGAAAAATATTAAATTCTATATTCCCTAAATATTGTAATTAAACCTGTATGTGTAGGTAGCAGTGCCTCATAACTCACCCTAGTCAGGCTGTTTAGTGTGTAGACTCCAATATCTGCACAGCAGAGAAATGTCATTGTCTTACTTGGCTTTCATGGGATCCTTTTCCTGGCTCCAAAGAAGCCCCAAAGATGCCCTGTGTCAGTGTATCTGCCTTCAACGGGCTTCTATGGAGACAGGAAATAGATCCCATGAGAGACAAGTAAGGCACTGATGTCTCAAAGCTGAGCAGATATCAGTGATCTGGCAGCAAACTGGCAAACAATGGGAACAAGGATTCAAAATATTGGAACCTCTCTAGTATTCAAGCCTCATTTAAAGTGGTACTAGCATTTATAATGACTTGGGTGTTTCATAGAGCTTTTAAAAATCACCTATGTTTATGTTAGCCATTCCTAATTTAACACTGTAGTTTAGAAGATGTATACTTTTATTAATTTGCCAGTGTATGTACATTAGGCGGTACTGGCTGGCACATCCTGGTGCTTTAGATACTAACACCAATCAACAGCCCAACCGCAACTTTTTAGCATGAAGTACTGGTTATTTTGCATTAAATGCTAAATATCTCATAAATTATAGATTTAAATAAAGAATAGATAACAAATATAGATGATTTTGAAAGCCCTTTCAATCACCCAAGTCATTATAAAATGTTAATTCCAATTTAAATCAATAGGAAAATGTATTTGTCCCTTATGGTACATTTTGTTCACTCCAGACATGCACCTCCGTATCTTCCTGAATACTATAAATATGTTACTAATGGTATATTTGAGTAGTTAACCCCTTAACGATCCTTGACAGTCATGGTACGTCAAGGGTCGATCTGACTGAACAGCCCATGACGTACTATGACCGTCATGGAGTTCCGGGCTCCCCCCGCGGCTGCACGCCGTTCGGGGAGTCCGGAACCGGAAAAAAAAAAAAAAAAAAAAAAAAAAAGCTCCGCGGACGTTGAGTCGCTTCACGAAGCTGATACCCCGGTCGTTAAGGGGTTAAGGACCTGCCCATTCTGAGGTACCTTGATGTTGGCAGAAAAGCTCCATATGATTTTGGCCACAAAATGTGTTAAACATCATATTTCACTAATTATCAATATTCCCCAGGTTATTTATTGATAAAGTTCAGGATCTGGGTACAGATTTTTCTTTCTGTCCCTGTTGTACGTAGGTATCCATTATACTATTTCTGAAGCTCTCCTTCTTACACAGGTATTCAGTTGATGCATTGCTGATAAGTAAGGTTGAGTTTACCAGGTTTACATGTGTGACCTTGGAGTAACATTATTTAAGTGGCTATTCAGTTATGGTGCCCCTTGGGGTTCAGTTATGTTAACCCTATAAGGACCACCAGAGGAGTGTGCAAATAAATATTTAAAGGTTAAACAAAATTATATATATATATATATATACATATATATATATATATATATACACACACATACATATACATACACACACATCACGTGAACAAAATTCTGCCTGCCTGGCACACGCACACCAAGGAGGAGTTATTTAACTCCTTAAGGCCCAGTGATATGTCAAGACCGTCACTGCTGATGTTGCCTAGACGACCAGAGACGGTCCTGGTAAATCATTATTTTTCAACTCTCAGCCCTCCTACAGGAGCGCTGCGAGTAGTAGCGTGGACTGAAATTGACCGCTCCAAGAGTGGAGCGGTCACTATCAGTCCCCCGTTCGGCTTGCCGGCACACGTGATCAGTCACGCGTGCCGATGCGTCAAACTTTACTATGTGGTCCTTAAAGGGCCGCACACCCCAGTACCGCTGGTCCTTAAAGGGTTAAATCTCTATACTGCTTGTCACATTGGTCCATTTTGAAAGGAGTGGTAAGGTGGGGCATAGCCCCCCACGGCCAACCCAGTCAAAATCTCAGCAAGGAGATACAGGGGCTACAATGAACACGCATACACACCAATAATACACAGAAACAAACACACATGTAATACACACATACAATATACACAAACACAGACTCAATGCACAAACACAATATACATACAATACACAAAAAGCAATATGCTGTACTAAAAACGCAATATGCAATACGTTATACGTAAAATGCTATATGACAAATGCAACACTATAAACAAAAACTCTGTATGCAATACATTATATATAATACTCTACACGATATATGCTATACACACTACTCAAAATGCTATATGCTATACAAAATACGCAAATCACTATACTCCTGTCAAAACCACAGCAAGCTTATACAGGGGCTACAATGAACACGCGCATACACAAACACTATATACTTACACACAAACATAATGTATACAATACACGCATACAATACATATACTAAACACAATGCATACACACACACATAAAAATACATAATGCAAAACGCTACACTCAAAACAAACACTACAAGCAAAACACGTACTAGCACTCACAATCACACATGCTATGACACACTCTCACCCACACATGCCCCAAACACACACTCACACATGCTCACACACTCACACATGCTCACACTGATGGAGAATTGTGTCTCGCAGTGCTTTGCACACCTTTTTGAAGTTAAACACTTAAAATTCAACAAGCCAGTCATTAAAAAACATTTCCTCCATTTTGGATTTGCCTGTATGGCAGGGGAAAATAGTCCTACATGTAAATCCACTTAAAATGTTTTAACCCTATTAGTGCCAGACACGTATTCAATACAATGGGTTACAATGTAGCAGAAAACACACATAATGGCTATTCCTGTTTATGATGCCCTTTGTAGTGTTTGTCTTCATAACGCACTTCCTTTGTAAAACATTCTATGTTTATTTAGTCATGCATACAACTGCAGGGGACTTCTTTTATTTGTTTTTTGTTTTATTAAAAGCACAGGCAAAGCCGTACCAATATTTCTAGTTTCATTTAAGTAGAGACTGATCATTATAACTTGGTTTATAGATAGAGAGATATTAGCCGCTAAAGTTACCTCTTTCCTGATGTCAGCTGTAAAGCTGACATCAGGAGATTCAAGTCGGCAGACTCAAGGAGGCTCTTCGTCAGAGCCGAAATAGCGATCTTTAAGAAGAACTGCTTCGCTGGAAAGATCTATAAAGTGTGCTTTCAAACGAAGCACAGTTTGTAGACGTTCCAGTTAAGTAATTATTTTTAAAGATCAATATTTCTGCCCTGCTGAACAGCCTCCTCGAGTTGGCCGACTCGAATCTCCTGCTGAACAGGAGGGAAGGAGAATTCATAGAGTATGTGAATGGGAGGGAAGTAGAGCTGAGAGACGTGGAGAATGGGAGGGAAGGTTGGCTGAGAAGGTGGGATGAATCACTGGCTCCTAACTGGAGGAAAAGGGTGAACCACATGGCTGTGGCAAGTCCCTGCAGTGATTCTGCATTAAAATGATCCCGCTGCTACCAATATCTGTTTGAGGCCAAATGTATCCTTTGCTATGCTAATAACATAGCCCAGTTTGTGAGCTTCCTAGATTCATTCATTCATTCCATGTTTGGTAATCTTGGCCCAGCACATACGTTAATTAGCATAAAGTACCACATTGTGCAACCAACAAAAAAGGTTACTTTCTCAAAATGTGTTCATACTACAAATGGCTAGCACAATATATAGGCAGTATTTAGTTCTCTTTAAAATGAATTAAACTTGTCAACTTTAACAGAAACTGTCTGATAATAAAAATAATAAAGAGGCATTGTAGGACCCACTTGCCAATCGGACTGTGCCACTTCTGCCCATCACAACCCCAAAGGAGTCCTGGGCTGCACAGAGGTAACTGCCCTCAATGTTGTCTCCATGCGAGATGACCAAGGACCCATTAGGAAGGACACTCAGGACTTCATCTGTATCCAGCTGATCCCCATCCTTTGTCCAGGTTACATTAGATGGCACCTCAGTACTGCCCAGGTCACAGTTTAAGATGGCTCTCTGACTTGGCAAGAGGACGGTGCTTGTGGGGCCAGCACGGCAGCTGAGGTCCAGCCATAAATTCTCTCCTGCAATGGAAGACAACATGTAAGTTAGAGGCTGATGGGAAAGTGAGAAGAGCAGGAGTCTGCTGTCTACTGAAAACTGTGATAGAATCCTTTGGAATGTCTCTCAATATGGCTATATATATTTGTTTCTGAATTCAAATGCTATACATTCTGAGAATTAATACATTTATTATGATTTTTTTTAAGACTACATGATTATAGATTAGGATAACTGTTATGCAAAACAATGCTTTGGAGACCACTTTAGCACCCAATGAGTTAACATGGCATCATTATAAAATGTATTGGCTTGATAAAGCCAGCATTAGAACTCAATTAAGTTCCAGGTAATCACTATGATAATCTTCCACACATCCACTGGTTGTCACAGAGCCACGCATACACTAAGGCTGATATACTAAAAAAAGTGTTGTAGTTCTTGAGCAAACAACAGCACCCTAGGAGACAGACATGTTCTGAAACAGTCAACTGGTTTAAATTGGATTTTAACCCCCTTAAATGCCAGAGAGGTCACCAAAGCATTACAATCTAATGCTCTAGAAACCACTCTAGAACTCAAGGACCATTTTAATAATTTCTTCCCTATGGTGTAAATGGTTTGCCCCACAACTGATCCACTTTTTTTAGTCCATCAAATTCGTTTCTTGTTCCACTGTCCACTTACCTCTCTTCTGTGTAACTCCTTGCGCTTCTTCAGGGATCCCTGAATTTCACTGAACACAGTTACAGAACCGCTGCCCTAGTCTTTCACTCCGCAACTACAGATAATGTGTTATTATTTTAGGATTACTCTTTGTCTGAATAAAATGTTTCCCTCCTAAACTTTATTGAAAGTTTCAATCTATTTGGGTGTTTCTATCATTTTGCATCTCTGATCTTTCTTGTCTGAGCTACACATAATAGAAGGTACTGCCTTATTATGTTTCAAGGTGCCCTGAAACAATAATGCAGTATACCACAGAAAATGTATTCCTGTGGTAATTACAAACTGGGATTACTGCACTGTGAACAAGGTAGGAGGCAGAGACATTTCTCCTCTCATGTATCACTGATAAAAGATGAATAAGCACTGAGCATGTTCTGGTATTTTATCTCAGACCTCCTCCTCTTTTCTTGTGTTTAATATGTCCCATGGTTACCAACAGGAGCATACTTTTTCAGTGATTTAGAGGTGGAGATATTCTTAAAATCTCCATTGTGTCAGGATTCTCCTGTTCACACTCCTGACCTGTCACTGTCTGGTTTTTCTGTTTGCACCTATTTTGGTCTGTCTCTGACAGGATTCTCCTGTTCACCCTACCCACCTATATAGACTGCCCTATTGTACCACACCTAAGGAGGCAGGGGTCTACCCGCATACAGAAAATTTTCGCTTTCTTTCTTTCTTTCTCTCTTTCTTTCTTCCTTCCTTCCTTGAAGTAGTTGGAAGCCAAAAGTCTCAATATGGAGTCAATGTATCATTGTATTCCATGATAAATCAGGTACTAGAATAGATTTTTAGGCCCTTTAGGCCCAATTAAATAAAAAAAAAAAATGAAAAAAGACAAGAACAGTGTCACCTTACAAACAAAAGACATTTTCATTTCCTTCTTATAGCGCACTTGGATTGCTCCAGAATTGCTCCTCTTTAGCTTTAAGCATAAGACCCTTTGGTTTGTGCCACTGAACTGGTAGCCATAAAAACCACAAATACTGACCCCCCAGCCTTGTCCCACTGCACCAGTAGCCATAAGAAAACTACACACACACACATACACTGACCCTCCATCCTTGTCTTACTGTAACCAATGAACCATACTGACGCTCAGCCTTATCCCACTGCACTGGTAGCCGAAGAACCGCACATATTGATGCCCAGCCTTATCCCACTGCACTGGTAGCCATAGAATCATACAAACTGATCCCCCTAGCCTTATCCCACTGCAGTGGTAGCTATATATCCATACAAACTGATCCCTTAGCCTTTTCCCACTGCACTGGTGGCCATAGAACCATACAAACTGATCCCCCCAGCCTTATCCCACTGCACTGGTAGCCATAGAACCATACAACCTGATCTCCCCAGGCTTGTCCTACTACACCGTTAGCCACAAAACCACACATCTAGACCCCCTCCTTGTCTTACAGCAGCCACAGAGCCACATACTGACCCCCAGCCTTGCCCACTGCACTGATAGCCATAAATCCACACATACTGACTCCCAGCCTTGTCCCACTGCAATGGTAATCATAGAGCCATACATACTGACTTTCCTAGCTTTGCTGCAAGGTAGAAATAGAATCACACCTACTGACCCCCATCCTTGTCCCACAAATACTGAACACCCTGCCTTGCCCCAATTCAATGGTAGCCATACCCCCAGCAGACTTGTCCCACTGCACTGTTAGCCACAGAACCCCACATGTCGACTGTTTCACAAGTAACAGAATGACTGTTCCACAAGTATTAAATTAAAGCATTTGAGTATAACATTTTAAAAGGCCACCTGTTGTTGCCCAGCTGCCAGCCTCCCATGGCACAATCCAGACATGCTCTCTCTGTTTTTGCCATGGTTCCACTACGCAAGACGACTGACCAGAGCTGCACTAAAGCAGCTGGGGAGAGCTAAACATCACTTTGCCTCTGGACACTCTGGAGAAACATCCCTCCATTCCCATCAGCCAATCCAGTCCACCCAAGCTGATTTAGTGCTGCCAGTCCGCCCCAGCTGATTTAGTGCTGCCCTTTTTAGTTGTCATCCATTCTCATTATAGGCAGCTCTGGATCCCACCTTGGCAACTCTGACTGCCATGCCCAGTCCAGATGAGCATTCAGCATAAACTTTTGGGGAAGCTCTCACCAGAGAAGGGTTGGTAAATTCAATAACGATGGTGGCACCAGGCTAAACAATGCATTAATATAATAGGTAAATATATATCTAAAGAGGCTACAGCGCTCACACTAAGAAAATTATAATAGATAGTAAATTAATGTTAAATAATCCATTAAATGATGGGTAAAAATCCATAAAAAATCCTTAGGGTTGTTTTCGGATTTTCCCAATCTGTTAATGGACCACAACACTGTGATTTAGTCTGTGAGCCAACTGGATTTTTTAGATATATATTTACATATTATATCGTTAGTGTCGTGTTTTGTTTGGTGGTACTATGTATGAAGTACAGTACTGTGCAAAAGTCTTAGGCGATGTGAAAAAATGCTGTAAAGTAAGAATGCTTTCAAAAGTAGACATGTTACTTGTTTATTTTTATCAATTAACAAAATGATAGTGAGTGAACAGGAGAAAAATCTAAATTAAATCAATATTTGGTGTGACCACCATGCTTCACTGTTGCCTGCAGACACTCATTCTTGTATCGCTCTCCAGCCCTTCGAGGAACAAACTGCCTTCTGCCAAATATTTACAATTTTGACTCATCAGTCCAGAGCACCTGCTGCCATTTTTCTGTACCCCATTTCCTATGTTTTTGTGCATACTTTAGTAGCTATGCCTTGTTTCCACATCTGAGGTATGGCTTTTTGGCCGCAAGTCTTCCATGAAGACCACTTCTGACCAGACGTCTCAAGACAGTAGATGGGTGTACAAGGGTCCCACTTGTTTCCTCCAATTCTGAGCTGATGGCATTGATGGACATCTTCCTATTGCGAAGGGAAGTAAGAATGATGTATCTTTTCATCTTGGCCAACCACTGCGTCTACGGTCCTCAACGTTGCTGTTTCTTTGGGCTTCTTCAAAAAAGCCTGGACAGCACATCTGGAAGCCCTTGTCTGCCTTGATATTTATGTCTAGTGCAGTAAAACTACCTTGTGTCTTGTTGCAATGCTCAGTCTTGATGTAGTGTATGACTTAACATTAAACCATCTTTGGCAACCTCACCTTGTCAGCTGAGTTTGGCTGTTCCTCACCCAGTTTTATTCCTTATACGCAGCTGTTTCTGTTTCGGTTAATGATTGTATTTCTTTTGCCATTTCTGTGCCAAGTAGATTTTATATATTATCCTATATTTTTTAGATTTGAGAGCTTTACCCACTCTTCATCTTTTTGATATAGCTTCTTTTCATTGTGATCTTGTACTCCTAGATCACGGTGGGTTTTGAGCAGCTGAATCTTTAAGGTATCTACAGATTGAGTACCCTTCACACCATATTTGTTGCTGTTTTTAATGATTGTGTTTCAATCCACATATTAAATTGATGATTATTAGCACCTGTTTGGTCTAATCATTTAAAGATATACCTGACTATATGCCTACAAAACCATGAGTTTGTGCAAGTGTACCTAGAAGAATTGATGCTGTTTTGAAAATGTGGTCACACCAAATATTGATTTGATTTAGATTTTTCTTCTGTTCACTCACTATCATTTTGTTAATTAACAAAAATAAATTATTAAAGTGGAACTACCACCGCTAACAAACTTGCCCCCCAATAATTCCCCATCTGTCGACTAGCTGCTCAATAGCGCTAGTCGCCATAATTATTACAGCGTTAAAGAGAATTATCCATTGATCCCAGGTTGACAGGCAGGAAGGAGCGCAGACATCTACCAAAGTGACATCTGCGCACCTGCGCTGTCAGTCCCAGCCTGCTCTAGGAGGCGTTGCTAGGAGCCATTCAGCTCCAAAAGGGACTGACAGCTAGTCGCCAGATGGGGAATTACTGGGGGTAAGTTTGTTAGCGGTAGTAGATCTGCTTTAACATATCTATTTTTGAAAGCATTCTTACTTTACAGCATTTTTTCACACCTGCCTAAGACCTTTGCACAGTACTGTATATAAGCACATACACACACGTTTTTTAATTGGGTGTTATGATTTGCTCATTTGGGGTTCATTTGGTGGGTTAGTCTGTATGAGCTAGTTGGAGAGGAATAGGATTCTAATGGATTGTACTGGAATAAATCAAATATTTGATACATTTTCTAAATGTAAGTCTGCTTGGGTATATGAGTCCTGTGGTCTCTTTTCACTGTTTCTATATTTTGTTTAGATTGTCCTTTTCAGACTGTGTACATCTCCCGTGTTATGATAGTGATATCTAGCATTTAATTAATATAAAATCCTTGGAGCAGATGACCCTTAGCCCTTGTTTTTTTTAGGTCTTTTTGTAGCTACCCATGTCTAACTGTGCAGTGACAGGCGTAGCTACCCATGTCTAACTGTACAGTGATAGGCTCATTGAAAGCTCTCTCTAATGTTCATCACCAGAAACTATTCCCTATTCACATCAGCAATGGAAAGAAAACACTGTGACATCTGAGCATGTTTATATGTATTACAGCACATATTCACCCATTTTTATATTCATATATCCGTAACATTTAAATCAGGTGGATGCAAAACTATAATTAGCAGAGTTCAGCTGCAGACTGACCCCAGCTTCAGTTAACCCTTTTAACCCTTTAACGGCCAAAGAGATGAATGCCACATAGCTTCATGATGAGTTGCATACCCTTTGGTTCTTAAGGGGTTAAGGAAAAGCATCTGGCAACAGCTACTACCAATAAGCACTTCCTGCAGAAGATAAATATGGAAAACAATGTTGAAATATAAATGAGGCACACTTTCCACATTTCAGTGGGTGAATATAACAGATCAGTGTATCTGTATCACATCACAGTGTATGGATATGATAGAACAGTGTATGTATATCGCAGTACAATGTACGGATATGATAGAACAGTGTATGTATATCGCAGTACAATGTATGGATATGATAGAACAGTGCATTTATATAACAGTGCATCATATGGATATGATAAGACAGGATGACTCTATGTAACAGTCATAGGAGGAAAGTCTAGCGTATGAATATGACAAGATGGTATATCTATGTCACAGTACAGTTTAAAGATTTATTAGGACAGTGTACCTATATCACAACACACTGTAGGGATATGACAGATCAGTGTATCTTTATCACTGATGTTTATGATAGAACAGTGTATCCCTATTTCACAGTGCAATGCCTGGATATTATAAGACAGTGTATCTATATCAGTGTATTGTATAAATACGACAGCAGTGTACCTATAACACAGGGAAGATTATATGACAGAACATGTACCTGTATCAAATGTAATGTGAGAATATGACAGGACAATGTATTTATCTCAGTGTATTAATATAATAGGTCAGTTTATCTCAATCACAGTGCAGTATGTGACTGTAGGACACTGTATCTACATCAGAGAGTTTAAAATGAATATGATAGGACAGTATCTATATCACTGGTTCCTAAGTGTGTCCACCGTGGATGCATGCAGCCACCAGCAATATTGCATGTGGCTACCATGACAAATGTAGTCATGGTGGCCACATGCAACCATCAGCCTCATAGTGGGCAGCCACCCAAAACCTTTCTTTGCATGTGTTGAACGGGAACGGGTCTGAAAGATGCAGCACTAAAGAAGCTGGGGGGTGCTTAACCTCAGCAATGTCTAGATTGGCTGGCGGAAATAGTGGAACATTTCCCCCACCAGCCAGCCCATGTGCAGTATGATGTTCAGCCCACCCCAGCTGCTTGAGGGCAGCTCTTGACAGAAGTCTCATGTAGTGGCATTGCACAAAGTAAAATCAGAGCATGTCAGAATGGATCGCACCATGGCAGACTGGCAGCTGAGCTGAGCTGACCTGATCTACAACAGGTGGCCTTTCAAAATGATATGCTTAATGAAATTTGTGAAACAGTCAGCGTGTGGTTCTATGGCTACAAGTGACCATGGGACATGGTTGATGGGGGTATAAGTTCACTGCAGTGGTTCTATGGATACTGTGGAACCGGGGGCTTAATAAGCTGATGCCCAAGAACGCATACCTTATTCCACTCATCACCGAGTTATTTGACAGATTGAAGGGCTCTTCTGTCTTCACCAAACTTGATTTGCGGGCCGCCTACAATCTAATCAGAATCAGAGAAGGTGATGAGTGGAAAACGGCATTTAATACCAGAACTGGGCACTACGAATATCTGGTAATGCCGTTTGGCTTATGTAATGCACCTGCGGTATTCCAGGTGGTATATCTGGACGATATATTGATTCATTCCGTCACTCTCTCCCAACATATTAAAGATGTCACACAAGTTTTGTTGCTACTCCGGGAGAATAAGCTGTTTTGCAAATTGGAAAAATGCGAATTCCATGTGTCACAAGTACCATTCTTGGGGTTCGTAATCTCCAAAGATGGAATCGTTATGGACCAGGACAAGTTGGCAGCTGTATTACAATGGCCTCGCCCTAAAGGGTTAAAAGCGATTCAGCGCTTTTTAGGGTTTGCCAACTATTATAGAAAATTCATACGTAACTTTTCTACAATTGTGAAACCTTTGTCTGACTTAACTCATAAGGGCGCTACTCCCTCTCAGTGGTCCGAGGCTGCTGATAATGCGTTTGAGACCTTGAAATCTGCCTTTGTGTCTGCCCCAGTACTGTCCCATCCCAATCCCTCCCTGCCTTTTACTTTGGAGGTCGACTCCTCTGAGGTTGGGGTTGGGGCAGTACTCTCCCAGCGTCCTGTGGGAGGTGGTACCTTGAAACCTTGTGGGGGGTTTTCTAAGAAATTGTCCAGCGCACAGAGCCACTATGAGATTGGCGACAGGGAGTTTTTGGCTATTATTCTGGCACTGAAGGAGTGGCGTCACCTGTTGGAAGGTACCAAGAACCCAGTACTGATCCTGACCGATCACAAAAACTTGACATATCTTTCTGAGGCTAAGAGGTTGTGTTCTCGACAGGCCAGGTGGGCACTCTTTTTATCCCGGTTTAACTTTGTAGTATCATACCTCCCAGGGTCTAAGAACGTGAGGGCAGACGCATTGTCTCGTCAGTTCGCGTCGGACACTGACAGGGAAGAAGCACCAGTACCCATTATTCAGCCCGACCGTATATTGGCTACTATTCGCACTAGTTAACCTCACCTCTGGGAGAGGAGATTTTGGGGTCTCAAGCTAGGGCCCCACCTGAGACTCCAGTTGGTAAATGCTTTGTAAATGAGCCTTTTCGCACTCGTCTATTGGAGACCTATCATTCCTCTAGGGCAGCCGGGCACATCGGCAGGGATCAGCTGGTATGGTCTCTTTCGCAATTATTGTGGTGGCCGACGCTCAGAGTCGATTGTTCCGCTTTTACTGCCGCTTGTGCCACATGTGCCCATGCTAAGACCCCCAGGCATCTCCCAGTGGGCTTGCTTCAACCTGTGTCTAATGGAGAACGGCCCTGGTCTCATATATCTATCGATTTTCTGGGAGAGCTGCCAATCTCGAGGGGGTATACATTTATTCTTATGGTGGTTGATCGGTTCTCCAAAATGGCTCATTTTGTGCCACTCAGGGGGCTTCCATCGGCTCAGGAATTGGCTATGGTCTTTGCTAAAGAAGTGTTTCGTTTGCACGGGGTACCCAGAGTGGTGGTCTCCAACCGTGGGAGTCAATTCGTGTCCAGGTTTTGGAGGGCATTCTGTGGCATGATGGGCATTCAATTGTCCTTCTCCTCCGCCTACCATCCCCAGACCAAGGAGCCGCTGAGCGTGCCAACCAGGGACTGGAACATTTCCTGCGCTGTTTTATTACTGATCAGCATGACAATTGGGCCGACCTGTTACCGTGGGCGGAGTTTGCCAGGAACTGTGCAGTTAACTCATCGTCCGGGAGCTCCCCATTCTTAATTAACTATGGGTTTCAGCCAGGTTTGCTCCCGGACTCGTTCCAGTCTCAACAGATTCCGGCTTTGGATGAGCATATGGAGCAGCTCCGTTCCACCTGGGCACAGGTACAAAGGACCCTCAGTCAGTCTTTCCAGCGGCATCAGCGATATGCCAATCGTAGACGGCTGCCAGCGGTCTCTTTCCAGGTTGGGGATAGGGTATGGCTCTCCTCCAGAAACCTCAACCTGCAAGTCCCCTCGAATAAGTTGGCTCCCCGGTTTATTGGTCCATTTAAAATTATCCGCAAAATTAATCCTGTCTCCTATGCGTTGGAACTTCCACCGTCTATTCATATTCACAATGTGTTCCATGTGTCTCTGTTAAAACCCCTGGTTTGCAATCGTTACACGACCACTCCGGTGGTTCCTGGGCCGGTGGACGTCCAGGGGCAAGAGGAATATGAGGTTCAGAGCATTGTTGATTCTAGGCGACTTAGAGGGAAGTTGCAATACTTGGTCCACTGGAAGGGCTATGGCCCGGAGGAGCGCTCTTGGGTTGACCAGAAGGACCTCCATGCGCCCAGACTTGTGCGCAACTTCCACTCTAAATACCCTCAGAAACCTAAGCCTCCAGCTGGGAGAGGGGGTCTTTGAGAGGGGGGTACTATCACAGTGCCTGTGATTATTCTGTCACTCTCATCTGTGGCAGACTGTGATTTGTTCACTTGGTTTGGCCCGCCCCTTGGTGACCTTTTTATACCTGATGCTTACATCTGTCAGATGCCCTTTCGTGGTGTTTCTGAGCCAGACTTGCTGTTGCTGTGTTCCTGTATCCGGATTCCTGTGTACCGACTTTGGCCTGTCCTGACGACTCTCCAGTGTTCCTGATTGTGTATGACCCGGCTTGCCTGAGAATCTTCTACGTGCTACGACCCGGCTTGTCTGAGAATCCTCTACGTGCTACGACCCGGCTTGTCTGAGAATCCTCTACGTGCTACGACCCGGCTTGTCTGAGAACCCTCTACGTGCTACGACCCGGCTGGCTGACTTCCTGCTTCAAGATCATCGCGGCCTGCTTGGGATGTTGTCGCCGCCGCGACATTCTGAATCCTGCATTGCTGTGCCGATCGAGTGTGACCATTACCCTCCTGGGTAACCCATCCATCAGTGCAGAGTCCCTTGCTGACTTGCATAAGCTGTGCCTCTTGTACCGAGCCTCTACACGCTGCAGAGCTAAGCTACCATACCGAGCCTGGGAGATTCAAACGTACCTTTTAACCCTTGCACTGCCGCTGCTCTCTGACCGGACCTCCTTTCTAAGTACAGAACCGTTACCTTGTAAGTCTACTGCTGCTGAGTTGGCCGCTACTTGGACAGCGACTCCCTGTTACGTTTGCAGAGTAGTCTATCCTGTTAGGCCGGATGGGCATCTTTGGCTCTTGGTCTCACGGTTAACAACGGAGGTGTCCGGTGCGGCTATTGGTGGCAAGGTTAGGCTCCAAGCTCTTGCTAGATCCATAGGTAAACGCCCGTGGGGGCTATTGGCTCGTGTTGTGCTCACCTTGGTCTCCGGTTATACGCCCGTGGGGGCTAAAACGCCAGCTTCGCATCTCAGGCTAGTCTCGATCACGCCCGTGGGGGCTACATACTCTTGCACTTGCAAGCTCAGTGGTCTATTGACGAACGCCTGTGGGGGCTATTTTGGGTTACTGTGCTGCTATAACTCACATTGGTCACTGAACATCTACTACCCATCTTTATATGAACTCTGTGCTGTGCACATTTGCTCACTTGATCACTACACCACACGGGCGTGCCAAACCCCACAGCTGAGACTGACAAATTGCTCTCATTCACCCTTTAGGGGCCAGTTCCCTATTCTCTGTTCCTATGTTGGGTGCCTTCTATCCATATTATTAAAGCTATGTGTACTGTGTAATAGCTTGCAATTGTTGCTATCAACTGTAGAGGGCGATCATCTGTATTTATTTTCTTTCAATAAAAGATTGTTTTATTTTACCTACTGGTCTGAGTGTCAAAACAAACCGTTACAGGGGGTCAGTATGTGTGGTTCTGTGGCTACCAGTGAATTTGCACAAAGTTGGGGGGGGTCATATTGTGTGGTTATATGCCTACAAGTGGCAGTGGGACAAGACTGCTGGGAGTATGGCTACCATTGCTGTGGGGTCAGAATGTGTGTGGATCTATGGCTACTGCAAGACGTGTTGGGGCCTCTATTTGTGGTTCTATGGCTACTGTAAGACAAGGTTGTGGGTTCAGTGCATGTTTGGCTCTATAGGTACTGTGAGATAAGTATAGTGGTCAGTATGTGTGGTTCTATGGCTACCATTGCAGAGGAACAAGGGGAGGGGAACCAGTATGTGTGGTTCAATGGCTATGAGTGCAGTGGGATTAGGCTGGTTGGGTCCATATGTGTTGTTCTATGGCTAGCAATGTAGTGGAACAAGGCTGGGAAGTGTCTAAATATGACACAGCAGTGACTGTATTTCACAGTGTCCTATCATATTCATATACTGCTCTGTGACTTGGATACACTGCAATCCTATCTTATAGATATACTACTCTTTGATATATGCAGTATACTGTTATATATAATAAAGAAAAAGAAAAATCAAACAGGGGGAGCCTCATAGGGTTATAATATGTCAATATGGTATAGAATGATACAACAAGAAAAGCCAATTACCTACTAACAATTGAGTTACCACTCCAGGGAACAGGCAATCACACTTGTGAAGGATAAAGCGTTGTTTTCACACAGGTGTCACAGGCACTTTTGAACTCTGTTCTCCAGTTGCTGTACCTTCCACTCAAAATATCACACCTTCAAGTTCTCCACGTACATTCAGTCCCAAACCACATAGAACAAATACACAAGAAAGAGAGAACTAGCCAATATCTCTATGTATCATATATTATCTTGTCACACCACCAATATGCAATAGATGTGCTCCCATATGAAGACTTCTCCTGGTAACACTCCACTTGTTACCAGTCAACTGCTGGTGGGCATACAGCCACCTGCCTTCCCTAGGTGGCAGCTCAATGGAGTCACGTAACAGTGGAACAAATAGACACAGGACTGAGCAATCCAATGGAAATGTAGCAAAATATCAATGTAAAAATTCCAATATAAAAATTACATCATCATTTCAAAAGCTCAATGTGTTTCTTGGTTTGCTGGCCATTTCATCTGGAGCTCGATGCTTTCCAAGTTATAACAAACAGTACAGCTATACTAGATTCTCCATTTTATATAAACAGGTTCCTCCCATCCCACATAATCAAATCCAGGTGTAACAATTAGGCTGCTACAACAATACAATAATCCTTACAAAGCTGATAATAAAACAGATCTTACATTTTTTTTAAAGGGGAACTACCACCCTGCAAAAACTGTATCTTAATTAAGTCTTCATCTGACGACTAGCTGCTTAGTAGCGCTAGTCGCCAGAAATATTACCTGGTTTAAAGGATTTTCAACTTATTCGGAGGCTGACAGTAGCAGGAAGCACGGACATCTTGCCATAGTGACGTCCGTGCGCCTGCACTGTCCGTCCCTTTTGGAGTCCTTAAAGTGATGGCATGGCCCCCACAGAGCCCTGATCTCAACATTATGGAGTCTGTCTGGGATACCATGAAGAAAGAGAAGCAACTGAGGCTGCCTAAATCCACAGAACTGTGGTTAGTTCTCCAAGATGTCTGGAACATCATATCTGATGAGTTCCTTAACCCCTTCACGTCCTGTGACGTACCCGGACCGTCACGCTGGTCTGGCACTTAAGGACCAGTGACAGTCCTGGTACATCACGTACTTTTACTCACCGCACTCCTGCAGGAGCGCAGTAATAACGGGGACTGAAATTGATCGCTCCAAGACCGGAGCGATCTCTCTCAGTCCTTCGTTTGACGTGCCTCCCCACGTGATCAGTCACGTGGGACGGCACGTCGAGCTCACCTATCTGGTCCTTAAAGGACCAGACACCCCAGGACCGCTGGTCCTTAAGGGGTTAAAAAACTGTGTGCACAGTACTGTAAATATATATATATATATATATATATATATATATATATATATATACTACTCTTATAATAAAACAGTACACTGTTATAGATATATTATTCATATTCATACACTGTGCTATGTTACAGATACACTCATCTCATATATTCACTACTCTCACACTCATACAGTGCACTGTTATAGATACACTGTGTATATTCATATATTGCACTGTATAATAGATGCAGTGCCCTGTGTTATAGATACACTACTCTTATAATTCCATACAATGTACTGTGATATATATCTCCTCTTTATACTAACTGCTCTAAGGGGAGGGAAGTTGAGAATTGTTTGGGTATTTCTGGATGTTTTCTTCCTCTGTGACTTGTTTCTCACAACCTTCTAACAAGATGCAGAGGAAATTGTACTAAAATTACTGAATGAGCAGTTAACTACATTTCCCATCATCCCTGGCCACCAGTAATGATGGGAGCTGTAGTTAACAACAACCAGAGGGCCTCAGGTTGCCCTCTCCTGCTCTAGATACACAATGTTCTGTGCAGTAGATTATGTTCCTTTGCCAGTGTATGGTTCAGATTTAGATACAAAGCATTTGGTTCCTGTTAACTCGCTCACTGGCAGGCAAACCACCAATAGCATGCTGCTTTGGAGAAAATACAGATTGTTTTGCAATGCGCAGCGGGCTTCTCTGGCAGCATCACAAGCAGGGGGGTACAAGGAATACTGCTACACTGGACCTGAGAAATCATGTCAGAATACAGCTTGGTAAATACTGGGGGCCCTGTCGCCTCCCTTCTTGTACTGGGTCCACTGGACTCCATGTGTGCTTCTGATGGCAGTGAAGGAGTTACAGACTTCCCAAATAAGTTGAAAAACTCTCTCTCCCTAGCTTTATTTCTTTTCCTTCTCTACATAACTCCACTTCATCTGGGGCACTCTGCTTTCTGTGCATTCCACAACCCTCTAGGCGTGAAGGGTCAGTTACAATACTCAGTCTCTCCATATTGGACACAGGTTGTGTTACATGACCCTGTGAGTAGGAGGATGATTTGATGTTAAACATTATCCCATTGGACCTTGGGACAGTGGCCAGGAGATGATCTTTGGACACTCTTTTTATCATTTATGCTGCACTAATCTATTTGTTTTGCTAAAGGGAGAAGTAAAACCTCCTACCAATAACCCCCAATTACCTTACTTTAACCATAAAATCCTAATGATCGCTATGATTTTTGCCTTTATGCCTTTGTTTAAGAGATATCATCTTCAGTCTGTCCTGGTGTCATGTCCATTACAGAGAACATGATGGTTGGTAGTAGGATAACAGGCACAAATTCTGCCCCCTGCACACATTAATCTTAATACTTCAAAGACCACAATACAAATGCCTAGCACTCCCCTCTGGTCCATTAAGGAATACAATTACCATGTGTAGTGGGCAGAATTTGTGTCCTGCGATTCTTCTAGTAAGTGTCATGGCTGCTTCCATTGACATGATATTCATTACTGATTGAAGATGTTATCTCTTGAACAAAAGCACAAAGGCAAAATTCATAGGGGCCAAGGCAAAATTCATAGGGGCCATTAGGATTTTCTGGCCATTGTAAGGTAAGTGGGGGTTTGTTATTATTATGAAAAGTCACTTCCCCTTTAATATAATGAGTGGTGTGTTCTAGCACAGAACAATATTGAGAATTATGACAGATGGCTTCAATGCAGATAGGCTGTTGATCTAGGGAACTATCTGACTTGCGTTTGGAGTCCGGAAGGAATGTTATACCCACTTGGGGCTTAATTGGAAAGGTTTCAGTGTTTTTTTTGGGGGGGTTGCCTTCCTCTGGATCAACAGGGTATTTAGGCATGGGCTGGACTTGATGGACGCATGTCTTTTTTCAGCTTCATCAACTATGTTACTTTTATAGCCTTTATTGAGACTTATGTACTAAGAACAGAGGAGATGCACTAAGATTTGATGTGCTGGTGATTATCTTTTTAACTCTATGAATGCCAGAGGGGTGCACTACATGGCAGTGTGGAAGATTATGGTCCACTTCCACTCCCTCAGCATGGCTTCACAACAAAAACAATGATCCTCACTCCCCAGAGGCCTGTGAGCTGCTACCTATGGCAGCTGGAAGACCAGTTCAAACACAGAGGGTGCTAAGAATTAGCAGGTTCTATCAGCGTGCATTTGGTCTTTTAGACATTACAATGCTTAACATTCTGTCTATGAGTATGGTTTCACACTTAGAGGAACTAGTACAACAACTAAATAACATCAATTGGGATATAATCTCTTATGTGAGACTTGTAAATTGACAAAAATTTAGTCAAATTAGAAGATGGACACTGGCTATACTATAAAGGAACCAAAGAGGGACGATGTGGAGGAACTGGGTTCTTGATTAACAAAAGGCTGACAGACTCAGTCATAAAAGTAGAAAGTATTTCTGAAATAATTGCTTCCTGTGCCATCAAACTAAACAGTCACTATGTTCTTCAAATCATTCTAGTTTATGCCCCTACAAGTAGCCACAGTGATAATGAAGTTGAAGAATTTTATGATGATTTATTATGTCTCTACAAACAGGACAATTGCCACTAAAATTTATAATGGCAGATATCAGTGTGAGAATTGGTAAGATCCAAAATGGTGAAATATCGATCAGACCACATGGAACTGGCAACTAACTGATTGAATTTGCAGAAGAACAAAATTTGTACAACATGAATTCATTCTACAGCTAAAAGGCAGAGACAAAATGAACATGGAAAAGCCTTAATGGTAATACAAGTGAAATCAACTTCATACTTACAAATAATAAAACAATATTCACTAACTGCTCAGTTTTAAAGGGATAGCAATACTTAAATATTACTAATCCCCATATTGTAGCTATGGTACAAAGAACTGAATTGTCTACAGGTTCATCTCTCAAACCTTTATGGTTTGAGAGATAACCACACGCAAAGTTCCCCCCTCCCTTCCCTGAAGTCAGCGTTGTACTTACTGCAGGGATATCCGGTCTTATTTGGATCAGGCGGCTCTGCAGCTGAACTGAGATCGCGTTAGTAAAAAATAATTATTTCACTGAAACGGTATTCTAAGTGTGCTTGCAAACCAAGCACATGTAGAAGACCATTTCAATGAAATAATTATTTTTCACTAACGCGATCTCGGCTCAGCTGCAGAGTCGCCTGACTGTTGCACGACAGACTTCCCCTGCAGTCAGTACAACGCTGACTTCAGGGAAGGGGGAGGGAGGGGGGAACTTTGTGTTCAGTTATCTCTCAAACCATGAACCTGGGGACAATTCAATTCTTTGTACCATAGCTACAATATGGGGATTAGTAATATTAGTAATATTTAAGTATTACTATCCCTTTGAATCGTTTTAACATTGAAAGTGACCATCAACTACTAAGAGCAAAAATCGAAATTCACTGCAAGAAAGAAAGAAAATGATCACATCAACAAATGTAAAGATGGACACTAACTAGTTACTGAAAAATCATAAGAACTTTGAGTTAGCACTGTTTAATAGCTTCAGTGTGCTGCAAGACTTCCAGATCCAGACATTTCAACACACAATGAAAAAGTCATTGAGAATATTGTAGACACTGCCCATCCCCTTGCACCTACTGTAAAACAAGAATAGCCAACCTCATACCTCCCAAGTGTCCCTCTTTAGGATGGATAGTACCTTTTTGAGATCCATATCCTTCTGTTACTCTTTTCTACCCTTCTGTCCCTCTTTTCTGGAAATCAGAATGAGTAGTGGGTACCACATTGCTCCACAGCAATAAAACTCACATAAATGTGTAGTTAATCTTCGATATATGTGTTTCTAAATTAGTCTGTGTAACTAAAATACTTTATTCAGTAACACAAAGAGATGTCAATAGGTCTTGACAGAGACGGATTAAGGCTCCATAGGGCCCTAGGCAAGTTAGCATTTTGGGGCCCCACATCTTTTGATCTGGTGCTTCTGACACCCAGTGCTGTTATCAGGTACTGTTTTTTTGGCTATAACGGAATTGGGAGCAACTGGATGGTGCTGGTGTCTTTCAACTAAAAGGGCATCTGACACAAGATGTTTGTGGCAGCAACAGCAGGGTCTCTGTCTGTGATTCATCTCTTGCAACCAGGGCCCCTCATATTGCCCTGGGCCCTAGGCAGTAGCCTAGGTTGCCCTAATGGATGATCCGGCTCCGGGTCTTGAAATAACCTACAAATTCTCCTTAATTCCCCTTCCACCAGCCACACCCCCATATACACCACCTAAAACAAAAGTGCCCCTCTTTGGCCATTTGAAATGTTGGGAGGTATGCCACCTGAATATCAAAAGAAACAGTTACCATTATGAAAAAGTGACAAGAAATTAAGCAAAATGGTAATATTAGAAACAGGGTAGAATATGTAGAAATGTGAAAGACCATAAGGAATCATGTAAAAGAAGAAACATGTACATTCAATTCTGAGCTCACCAAAAGGACACGGGAAAAAAAACAAGGGCTAAAGAAAGCAAAAACAGAAGATGGCCACACATAGAAGCCAAATATTTGTATTAAAGGGATAGTAATGTTTCATAATAAAAGCAGCTCTAATTAATCATCATAGTATTTGGACTTTGGAGAGTGTTATTTTAATTCTGTCAGAGTTGTAGTTCAAGAGTAATTTAATGACAAAGTGTCCCCCTCCTGCCCCTTTTACTGATGTAACACTGCTCAGCCAGATCAGAAGGGAGGTGCCCAGGTAGATTGCAGAGAGGGACAATCTTCAATTAAGATAAGGGAAAAACCTGAAAAGCTTGTCATGTGGGCAGGGCTTTCATTGTTCTCATAGGAAGAAGATTGTCCCCTTCTGTTATCTGTCTAGTCTTACAACCAGGTTCCACATCTGAGAAGAGATGGCTTACACTAGGTAAAAGGGGCAGGAGGGGAAACGTGCTTGTGAATATCTCTCAAACCATAAAGGTTTGAGAGACAAGACTTATATCATTCTTCATGTTTTTTTAATGCGTACAAAATAAAATAAAGATAAAACAAAGTATTTCTATCCCTTTAAAGCTTGAAGATGGTGCACCAGCAAAAACCCAACAAATAGTAAAATGAGTGTAAGAACTTTATTCAAATCTTTAAAAGGATGAAGAACAATTGAATGCAATGCCAGAGGCTGAGAGAGATTTTTCCCCATAATGCATTTTGCTTTTTCCAATAAAGAAGCCCACCCCTGGACACATCGGGAAGGGGGTGGACATGACTGAAGGAAGCTGCTTGCGCACTTTTAATTAGATGGGACAGCCTCACCAGGAATGTTCTGTTCATTGTTCCCCTCTCTGCCTCCCTTTGTTATATGTTTAGTCACAGCGCTTTGTTTGTGGGGGTGGGTCCTCGCCAGGATAATATTTGGACTGTACAACACCCTTTGGGTTTGGGGAGTTAGTCTTCCACTCACGGGCTAACAGTGCTCTAATCTTGCTGTTTGGCCATTGCCGAGCGCAGGCATAACATTATTGTTTTGTATTCAATAAATGCTGTGGCTCATTTCTTCCCAAATCGTTGTCGTGTTTTAGTTATTGGGGGGATTTGGGACTGGGGTCTTTTTGTCAAGTTAGCTGGGTCCCTTTAGCAGTCATGCATTTTACTATCCCTTTAAGCATCTAAATTCCACACACACCACTGACACACAAAGGGTTAAGTGAAAATGATATTTTTAAATCTCTCTCTCTATCTATATATATATATAAAAGAAGACTTTGTGCCTGGCAAAACACACCCAGGGGCGGCAGTAAAAAGGATTACTGCTGCCATTGGGTGATTCTGTGGGAGTGTGATTTTTGGCCTGCCCCCACTATCCAGCCCGCCCACCACTATCTAAGGCTGAAAAAAAAAATGGCTGCCACACACTCCTACACCACAGACACATGCACATGCCCTCCCACACACACACTAGCAGACACATACACACATATACACACACGCACGCTGAGGATGATGGGAACAATGTTCAAGCTACAGCTGGAAGGCCATGGTCCAATCTGTATTATGCAGCTTCTTCATTCCCTGTCTTTGAGCCTACACAGCTCTGCTAATTACTACAAGTGAGCTGATTTCTAAACAATCAGCAGGAGGATACTGGCTTGCTGAGAAAGTGGAAACAACGGCAGAGAGGTGATCAGGCAGTGCAGAGCAAGGCTTCAGCTGAGCTGGTAAATGGCAGAGACATGGATGTGACTGTATTTATATATTGCACAAAGAGAGAGAAAGAGAGCAGGTTGTTTGTCAGTCTGTCTGTAAGTAGAGGTGCCAGTTCCTGCAATCATCTCCATGCTGTACATAGCTCACTGTATAGCATGTATGACAAACTATTTATATATGGTCTGGCATTGTATAGTATACAGTCTGTGTATAAGGACTGGCACTATACAGTATAGGAGGGACAGTCCCTGTTTGACACCCAAATCCCTCTGCTTCTCTATTTAGGAGATCACACGGTGTGGTGTATATACAGTAGGCTGACCAGACCTCACCTTTAACCGGGGACACATAGGAAATAAGCATATTTCAGGAGTGCACCAAAATCAAAGCAGCCCTGCAGTATGCATTTTTCATATGTGTCACTGGTTAAAGGTGAGGTCTGGTCAGCCTAATGTACAAGTGTATCAGATTGCTTCACATCAGTAAAACCCACGGTAATGTGGGTATAAACTTCTGTATATATCTGTTAAATTAGTCTGTGTAAAAAAATACTTTCATCTTCTTCTAAATCATTCACTTACAGAAAGAGTAACTTAACCATTTCAGTGCCAGAGGAGATGCAATGCATTGCTTACCCCCTGGCACTCAAAGGGTTAAAAATTCTCTACAATGGTCTGGCACTGTATAGCAGTGGTTCTCAATCTGTGCCCTCAGTGGCTATTAACAGGCCAGGATTTTAGAATTTCCTTTTAAGAGCACAGGTGAGTTAATCAATATGACTGAGCCTCTGATCAACACACTTGTGTTCTAGCAGTGAAATTCCTAAGTCCTGGCCTGTTAGTGGCCACTGAGGGCATGGGCTGAGAACCTCTGCTGTATAGTATACAGTCTGCATGTGTCTGTGTATAAGGACTGGTACTATACAGTATAGGAGGGACAGTCCCTGTTTGACACCCAAATCCCTCTGCTCCTCTATTTAGGAGATCACACTGTGTGATGCATATACCAGTGTATCAGATTGCTCCACATCAATAAAACCCACAGTAATGTGGGAATAAACTTCTGTATATATCTGTTAAATTAGTCTGTGTAAAAAAAAATACTTTCATCTTCTTCTAAATCATTCACTTACAGAAAGAGTAACTTAACCATTTCAATGCCAGAGGGGATGCAATGCATTGCTTACCCCCTGGCACTCAAAGGGTTAAAAATTCTCTAAAATACACCACCAGCCACGCCCCCAGTAACACCACCGAAAACACAAGTGTCCCTCTTTGGCCATATGAAATGTTGGGAGGTATATTACTTACACTGCTCACACTGTATGTATTTATGTTCTGATTTGCAGCTGTGTGTCACTGTTTGTGTTGTCAGTGCATGTGTGTGTATATGTGTGTGTTGCATGTGTCTCTGTCTATCACTGTGTGTACCTTTCTGACACGTACACACTACGCTATAATTCACTATCATAACATTTATTTTAAAAAAAAGAAACATTTCCTGCATAACATGACGGGCAACGCCGTCCCAAACTGCTAGTATATATATATATATATATATATATATATATATATATATATATATATATATATATATATATATATATATATATTTAAATAAATAACTAAATCATGTATTTCAGAGTCTTGGGGCTCCCCTACTGTATAGCAGGGGTGAGCAACCTGTGAAATTGGCCTGTGAGCAGGCACGTGCACACATAGACACCAAGGGGGGCTTGAGAACCTGTCCTTTTTTTCCAAAGTGCCCTCGGGCCTCGCCGCCTGCACTAACTTCCCCACCGCCCAGTCAGGTCTGTGCCTCCTTCAGGACAGACCTGTAGATGCTGAGCTCCCTCATCGGCTCTTTAGTATTGCAGAGCACTGGGAGATGACAGCATCTCCCAGTGCTCTGCATGAAGAAAAGACCGTTCGGGAGCTCCAGCAGCTACAGGTCTGTGCCAAAGGAGGCACATACAGACCTCTCCTGCCATTGGACCACCAGGGAAGAGGTAGGAAATGGACACTGGGAGGCAATGTGGAAATGATGGGGCAATATGAATCTGATGGGGGGCAAGATGGAGATGATGACAATGTAGAGATGATGGGGCAATGTATGTGAGGGTAAGTTGGAGGTAATGGCAATACGGAGCTGATGGGAGCAATATGGAGATGAAGGGGGCAAGGTGATGGTAAGTTGGAGCTGATGGGGGCAATGTGAGGGTAAGCTGGAGCTGATGGGGCAATATGGAGATGATGGGGGCAATGTGGAGCTGACAGGGGACAATGTAAGGGCAATATGGAGATGATGGGGGGCAATGTGAAGATTAGGAGCACCGTGGAGGTGTCCAGTGGAGAAGGCCAATGGGGGGGGGGGGCGCTTCAGATTTCTGTGCCTACACTCTCCTAAGATGTAAATTATTTTCTTTTTTAATATATATATTTTTAATAAATAATTATGAGAAGTGCCCTTTTTTTCATTTGAGCCCCTGCCCCCCAAAATGTCTGTGCACGTCCCAGCCTGTGAGTATAATAGTAATTGTATTACAATAACATCTGGACAGTGACAGATAGGGTGGCCACTTCCTACTTTTATTAGTTGTCTTCTTATGAAACATACATAGTGCAGGGATGTTTAGGAACCATGGAAACGCAGAAAAGAGGTGGAAAAGCTTTGGCTCTCCATTTGTTGCAACCAATGGGGTTAATCTAAATTCCTACTTATGCTGACTCTTTATTATGCTTTAAAAAAAAAACTCCCCTTAAAAATTAGATGAGCATAACACTTTCTATAAAACGCCACCCAAATCACCAGCATTTCAAGATATGAAATCTACACAACAGTTTACATGAGGGTTGATTACCCCTTTGTTCTATATAAAGCTATAATAGTGTAATGGGTGATCCCCAGCAGCCCTATGGCAGCATACTGCATAGAACCCTGAACTGGAGGCTAGAACCGCCTTCCCCACACATGTGTAACCAGTGCAACAACACCCCCACCCTCCCCCCGGGCACAGCTGTCCAGCAGGCAGGGCCAAGATGTGACTGTAATCTGGATAAACACATATGTACAAAACAAAGTGTGGAGCAATTGTGGGACAAGCTGGGATACAATATTCCCACTGATCTAAATGGGACTCTTAACCCCTTGAATGCTAGAGTGGTCTCCAACTCATTGCTTCAATATACACTGGAAACCTCACTTGAATTTGAGGGGTTAAGATCCCATTTAAATTAATGGGAGTATTACATGTTTTTCCCCCCCTGTGGTTCACTTGGTTGCCCAAGAATTGCTCCACTTTTCTTCACAGATATGGTGCATGGAGTTCCCATGACTATAACCAGTGATAAGGAACAGTGGGACCAGAGTGGGGTGCTGCTAGTGCAGACAAATGGTACCATAAACAACAAATACATATACAGTGATTTACATTGAGTTTTTAACCCCCTGACGGCTGGGGGTCTCCAATACATTGCAAAGCAATACAGCAAATAACCCTTTGAGTGCCAGAGTGGTATCGCTATACCCCTCTAACACTCAAAGGGTTAACTTAATGGGAATTTTGAAATGTGTATTTGTCCCCTGTGGTGCAGATGGCTTACCCCGGAATTACTCACCTTTTGTGTTTGTACATAAGACCCAAGGAGTTCCCATAAAGTGACTAGATCCCCTCCCCTTCAATCCTTGGAGTGCCAGAGGGGTATCCAATGCATTACAAAGCTCTCTGACTCTCAAAGGGTTAATGCAGCACACAAAAAAAACACCCATTGCAGGGCTGATTTGGTTCTTGGGCAGTCCTGCAGAATTACATTATCATAAGGGTCCTGTTTTAACCAATGAGACAGCCCTCTGGCAAAAGTCTTGAAGGGGACGTATGGTCACTATACATACAACTATAAGCATTTATTATTGGACACTCAGAAGACAACAGACATGAGGCTTTAAATAGGCCCTCTGATCCTCCTGTTCTACACATCTGATTGTACTATTTAATACCTCTGTATGTCTATTCCCCAATTGTACAGCGCTGCGGAATTAGTTGGCGCTATATAAATAAAGAATAATAATAATAATAATAAATATTGGGATTGAAAAAGTAAAACCTAAAACAGAAATGCAGCTCTTAATTGACCAGCCTTTCGCTTTAATGCAGGAAGCTTATGAAAAATGCAGACTGCAGGGTGACAGTGATTCTTAATCATCCTTGCAGAATGGACTTTTTACAAGTGTCCTACATAAAAGAGAACATTGGGTCACCTAAGTTTAACCCTCTGAATGCCAGAGGAGAGTCTAACAATCCAATATAAACCTGTCTGACACTCAGAATGGTTAAAATCATGTATATCAAGCAAGCATCTGAAAAACAATATTTATTTGATTCTAGATCTTTGATTTTCAGCTCCAATCCTCAGTGCACAACAACAGGTCAGGCTTTAGGATATCTCTGATTAAACACATGGAGCAATCACAATGACTGAGACAATGATTACAGTCCTGTTATCAACTAGGGATATCTTGAAACCCGTACTGCTGGTGTGTCCTGAGGGTTAACACTGAGAGATAGAAAACACTAAATCTTACACTTGTTCTTCTAATGCATATGTACGAAAATTGTATACCTGTCCTATACAGCCACTGATTGCTTTCTTTTGCTTGTGCAGTTTGTGATGAGTGACCAGATTTAAAGCAATTAATATATACTGACATTAGTACCCACACCTGTTCTATTCAGAAAGGCTGTTATCTTACTTTGAGCAGTAAACTCAATCATTTTTCAGACTCCCAGGAAGTTTGTATAACCAGGCCTCAGGGCCTGCACAAGTTGTATCAGAGACTACTGGTCCAATTGTGAAAGCTAGGGAAATGCAACAGAGGGGACAAATGAACATTTCAGTTGCTTTTAATGTGGCTTTTAAACTCTTGCATCCAAGAAAGGTGTCCAGTGCATGGTGTGGCAAAGTGCTGGAGACCTCTGTAGCATTCAAGGGGTTAAAAATCCCCATTTAACATTTGTCCCTTTTGAACCCCTCTCCTGTCTTGCACCACTTTGGTTTGAGGAAAAAGGCCCTATGTTTTAAGTAAACTTGAAGAACAGAGAATTTAAATGTCAATAACCAGGTTTCCTTTTTAGTTATTTATGTCCCTTTCATATCTCATCAGTAGTTGACATTTACTTTATTAGACTCCCAATCAGACCTAAAAAAACGTTTTATAGGATATGGAAAACAGCACTGTCACATATAATCAGTGCTAAGCAATGAAATCCGTATTGATATACATTCACATCAGTCCTGTGTCAGGTCTATTTGAGGCTCACAGAGCCCCTGGCCAGGTGTCAGCAGTGAGCGATGTATTGAGTCACTGTATCAGATTGTCAGGGTAGATACAATAAACATGTCAATGTCACGGCACACAGTGTCAATACACGAATATATGTGCCTGTCAGGGTATACTGATGTTACTATGTGTCAATATATTCCCATATCAGCCAGTCACTGGGGCAATTCTGCCACTGTAAATCCAATGAACGTGACAATGCATCGACATGTTTGTGCATCCAGGTCCCAGTACTAATGAGAATGCCAATGAGTCAGTGATCCTCTATGCCCGCGCATCCTAGTTAATGGGACTATGGCCCATATTTATAAATAAACTGGGTTATTCTGGAGTAATGCAAATGCATCATCGGGGGCAAATAAAAATTCATGTTATTGTAAATTAGTCTTTTAACCTCCTGAATGCTAGAGGTCTCTATCATTCAATGGTTTAAATAGATCTACTCAAGTGCCTGGGAATTTAGAAATGTTTATTTGTCCCCTATTGTGCAGCTGGTTTACTCCTGAATAACTCCAGTTTGCTTTTGTAAATATAGGCCATTGTCCTTTCAGTGCTGTCGTTGACCACGATTAACCCTCTGAGTGTCTGAGCGCTCTTCTATGCACCCCTCTAACACACGCCCTAGCATGGGCGGATAGGTAGATCTGCGTGTTACGCACCCTTCTGCTGGCTCTCAAAGGGTTAACAAACAGCCTGGCATGGATGGATTCGGCACTTTGCACACCAGATCTGGCTCTCGCAGTGTTAACAAACATCCAAGCAAGGGTGGGTGGCTAGATAAGCAGGTTGCGCAGCCTTCTGGATCTCAAAGGGTTAAAAAAAACACAGCCCAGCATGTACAGATGAGTAGATCAGCAGACTGTGCACCCCCCTCTTTCGCTAAATGGTTAATAAACACCATGACAGAGACTGACAGGTAGATTCGCATGTTGCGCAGCCCTCTGAAAATCTAAGGGTTAATAAGCACCCTCGGTAGATTTGCAGCTTTCGGGGGTGCTGAAAAGAGGAGAACAATAAATGCATGTGTCCAGCTCCTCCTGTGACAGCCACATGCTGATCTTGCAAATTGCTGTGGTATACAGTATACATATTTATATAATAGCATCCCTCGATTTAACCCTAGCACCACCGATGTACCACTGCCAGGTCTAAAAAAATGGTCCATCTTGACAGATCTACAATATCCATTCTGCCGAAAGCTGATTTAACCCTTGGTTTCACCGATGTAAGGTATCTCTAACAACAAAGGGGTTAAATGCCACCATTATGGATTGGTTATGTCCGTATTACAAACGGCTACTTAACTGTAGCAGAACTGATGGGCTGTGCATCCAAGAAACAGAATGTCCCCTTTAACACTTTGAGTAATAGGGATAAGCAACGCATTGCGGAGCATTCAGATGGCTAAATGATGGGCGATGCCCACTGCACAAGCATGAACTGATGAACAGGGTGACTGGTATTTCACAGCGGTTGAGGGGTAGGAAGAAGGTGGACATCTACCCCCCCCCCCCCTTCACCCACCACCTCGTGTCCCTGCTGTATCACATCAGTCCATATGCCAAGCACTTACCTGCAGCCACCACCAGGACGCAGCCAGCCCAGTGCAAACCCCACAGCAGGGACAGCCTTCCCAGCGCCATGTAGTGTGGCAGCCTCCCTGCCAGGCTGCCTGTGCCCCTCTCTCACCAGCCAGGGGATGTAGAGAGGGGCTCCCTCTCTCTCCAGTCAGACGCCATCTTGTACAAGTTTTTTTTCCTCCTTTTTTAACCCCCTTTCTGTTTGTTTAGGCAGCTGGGATCTCGGTGTCCTTTTACTGCCATCTATTGGTTAGCGAGCCAGTCTGAGGACATCCTTACTGTCTAATTCTAACAAAAGGGTCACATGCTCGGGAGAAGCTGCACCAGCCATCACTACTAACAGCCCCCTCAGTAAGCACAGCAGGGGGCAAGTTGTCTATGTAGGGGCTACTGGAACATTTTGCCAAATATGTGGAGAGGACAAAGCTAGTTCCTAAAATGATGACTGAACTGAGCTGTCTTCGGCTGCAAAAGGGGGCTAAAAGTGCAGGGAGCCAATGGGGGAATGTATAAAACTGGCAAAATAAGATATGTAAAACTGTCACAAACAGACATAAGGACATATACAAACATCTAGTGACATTTTTCTCAACACTTTGCATGGGATAGGAGTAAGACTGTCCTGAACAAAAGACAAGCCCAAATACAGTCTGAGGTCTTTACAGTAAGGAAAATGGGCTGACTAGATGGGCCGAATGATTCTTATCTGCCATCAAATTCTATGTTTCTGTCAGGTGCATTTTGTTTGGAAAGTGGAGCAGAAATGGCATTGTCCAGTTGAGAATTGTGTTGCAATGTTTGTGTGAAGAAATTGATTAATTGAGCCAAAAACATGGGTAGTTTTAGTGGTTGAATCTTAATGCCAGTTACAACCTATTCTTAGTGGAAGTATATTTGACTTTAACCCTTGGAGTGCCAGGGAGGTAGCCAAAGCATGTGTTGGCTACCTCTCTGGCACTCAGAGGGTTACGTGACAGAGTGTACAAGCTATGTATGCAAATTTTCTCACATAGAGACATTTATAAACTTGATTTCACTTCTTTAGAAATATGACCCATCATTCAGAATGGTAGCGATGACTTGTAACCCTTTGAGTGTCAGAGGAGTGTCTTGCTTTGCAATGTGGTGCGTGCCGCATGGCTTTCGAAAAGGTGAACATAACATTAACCCTTTGAGTGCGTTGCATACCTCTCTGGCAATCAAAGGGTTAAGAATAGTTGTGTTTTGTTTGTTTTTTACATCCCCTTCTGTGTTAAAGAAACCTGGAGCAAACCAACTGCACCACAGGGGACAAATACAATTTCCCAAAATGTTCCCTATTTAAATGGGGCTTTTTATCCCCTTTTAACATTCAAGGGATTAAAAGCCAAATGTAATTAAATGTGAATTATTTTTCCCCAGCTATGCAGTTGGTGTGACCCAGAAAGACTTTACTTTTCTTTTTAACATATGGCTCAAGTGCCATATGCACCTTTAGGACTCTAAATTCCCACCAGTTTAAAAGGGAAAGTGTATTTGTCCCCTATGGTGCATTTGATGTATTCCAGATTTGCTTCACTTTGCTTTTATACATATTCCACACTGCTCCTTATGAGAACAGATTACAGTCCCATGGGAGCTCTTTGAGGTTTAAGTACTCTGCACAGTGGGCAGGGGTGGAGGACAACACTCCCTAAAATCTTGTTGATTTCAACTGGGCTTTTAACCCACTGGATGCCAGATATGTCTCAAATGCTTTGCTTCACAATGCATTGGAGATCTCTCTAGCATTAAAAGTGTTAAGAGAAGGGATGGCTTTCCCAGTAGGCAGAGTAGGCAGCTGCCTAGAGAGCCAAATTTTGAGGGCGCTTCAGCTGTGCTGGCCACACCCACATTCTGAACCATGGGTGTGGCTAGAGCAATCTAAGTTTCCCTGCAGCAGTTTATATACCCCTTTACAGACTATTGTTTAACCCCTTGTATGCTAGAAAGATTTCCAATGAATTGTGGAGCAATGCGTCAGAGATCTCTCTAGTGGTTGCTTGTTATAGGTCAATGGTATTTTCTGTTCCAGGAAACAGTGTATGGGACTACGGGTAGGGTCATGTGAGGAGTGGGGATATGAACATGGGTAGAGCTAAAGCTGACCCTGGTTAACCCTTTGAGTGCCATAAAGGGAACCCCTCTGGTACTCATAGGGTTAAAAGACCAATTGAAATGAATTGGAATATATGTATTTTTCCCCTATGGTACAGCTGGTTTGTCCCATATTTGCCCCATTCTTGCCTTTTTGCATAAGGTGGATGTATTAGTCCTTGTTTGGAGGGACATATGTATAAAACCAAAAGTGGACCGATGTGGGGGGGGACACAGATACACCGTATTTGCAAAACGAAGTACCTACTTAAATGTTAACGATGTCTAGAACACATTGCTCTGCAATTCATTAGAGAACTCTTTTTACCATTCAAGGGCTTAAAAGTCACATTGTACTCAATGGGTATTTTTGTTACATAGTTAGTTCCCCTAGTATTTATAAATATGCCCCCAATGGTTTTGTGTTTTCTGGATTGTTAGAATCCTTGTATGGCCTGCTTCCTATTGCATACCTCCCAAGTGTCCCTCTTTAGGAGGGACGGTCCACCTGTCCCTCTTTCCCACCCTGATGTCCCTCTTTTTAGGAGATCAGACTGTGTGGTGTGAAAATAAGTGTATCACATTATTTCCTTAGCAATAAAACTTACATTATTGTTTGTTTAAACCACTATAGGTGTTTATACATTAATCTGTGTAAATAAAATACTTTGGGCTTGTTATAAGTCAATTATTATGTTACACAAGGAGGTCTCAATAGGTCATGAAATAGCCTAAAAGTACTTGGTAATGCCCCACCCATCAGCCACGCCCCCAACAATACCTTCTAAAACACAAGTGTCCTTCTTTGGCAATTTGAAATGTTGGGAGGTATGCTATTGTACAGCACTGCAGGATCTATTGTTAAAGTATGGTGATAATGTAATGACGTGTGTCACGTGTCCTTTCGGCAGACTCCAAAAGGCTATGTATGTTTAATTTAAAGCGAAACTACCACCATAGTTAAAGTTGCCCTGCAATAATTAGACAGGTAGTGACTAGCTTAATAATAGTTAAATTACCTCTCAGAATGACTCTAGTCTATAGAAATCTTTAATCTTCTAAGACTGACTGCCAGGTTAGTGCAGTTTGTGTGCCTGTGCCGTCAGTCCCTTCCGTTGCCTTTCAGCAGAGTGCAATGCTTCTTAATGGAGACCGGGACTGACAGAGCAGGCTTGCAGACGTGCTTTGCCTGGCTTGCGATCTAGGAAGATTGCAGAGCAATGCATTGCGTACCCCTCGGGCACTCAAAGGGTCAAGGTTCAATCATTCATCATAGTTTTTCAACCACGCAGAGCTGTACGCTGTCTATTTCATGTGTAATTATGTTTTAAAGTGTCCAATTCCGCCCCTTTTACATATGTAACGCTGCCTCTACTGCAGGTCTGGATGGATGGCGATGAGGGACAATCTTCTGTGAATATAAGGAAAAACCTGCCCTCCTTCATCAATAGGGGCAGGGTTTTCCTTATACTGACACCCAGAAGATTGTCCCTCATTGCGATCTATTCAGTCTGATTACCAGATTCCAGATCTGAGGGGAGGCAACATTACATATGTAAAAGGGGCGGGAGGGGGACACTTTATAACATAATCACACGTGAATTAGACAGCGTACAGCATTGTAATAACGCTCTATATGATAGAAAAATTATGATGAATGATTGAAACTTAAGTTATCTAGAAATATAACTATTTAACCCCTTGGATGCTAACGAGGTCTCCAATGCAATGGAAAGAAATGCAATGGATCGTCATCTCAGCCAGAGGTTGCCAAGCTCTGGACCTCCAGATGTTGGTGAATACAACTCCTATACAATTCCCATCATCCCCAGCCAGCAGCTGGTTGGACATGATGAGATCTGTAGTCCCCAACAGCTGGTTGTCCAAGGATTGACGGAATCTGTCCTAATCAATCCTCTTTTTAAATGTGATCTCCCACAGAATGTTCTAGTAAGACCCCAGTGAATACTTAGATCAGAGGATCTTTAGTCTTTGGGCCTCCAGCAATTTGAAACTACCACTCCCATCATTACCAGCCAACCAGTAACTGTATGGAATGATGTTAGCGGTAGTCTTCCCAATAACTGAATGTCTACAGCCTGTTACCCCCTGCATTAGAGGTTCCTTCACATAACAATAAATAACATAAGTATGTATTTCCATACTGAAATTCATTCTTGACACTTCTGAGAAACCACATAAAATTTGTATGGAATTATCTGCTATTTGCACACAATTATCATGGGATTTTCAATGTGTATTAAATTGCAAGAATCTCTACTTTTCCCACTCATAATGCTTTTCTTTAGCTTCAGCATTGCAGTGGCTTCAGCATGACACAGTAATTGCGATAACTGTTATTTGGAGGAATACCATAAAAATCAATATAAACTGCATGAAGTTGTGATAACACACTGTCAGCTCTAAAGTTGCAGTAAGATGTGTCATCTTGTGACATGCGCTGCATTTTTCAGCAGTGGGAACAGTCCCACATGACACAACTATAACTTTTTCCTGGGTTTGTTTCATGAGTTCAAAGCTCTGTTATTCAGAACAAGGTCTTATACTATTAGTAGTAAGTCATTGTCACTACCATACCTGCCAACAGTCCCTGATTGCCAGGGACAGTCCCTAATTCTGGATCCCTGATCCCTGGCAGTGGATCTTGTCCTGGTTTTTGCCCCTTGTTTTAAAATGAGTCTCAAGCCCATATGTGCTCATCATTAAATGTTTAACCCATTCTCGACAATGGATGTACATGTACGTCCCGCAGAAACTGTCACTTAGTGACAGAGGACGTACATGTACATCCCGGAAGTCATTGTAAGTAATGGGGAAAAAAGTTAGTTGGGCATTAAGTGCCGGCCGCGTGCGTGCACGGCCGATCACTAAGGGATTAATAAGTTATGAACTCTCTCATGTTAATATTGCTTAGTAACATGATGTAATGTAGCTTTAATTTTATTGTTAATGTTTATTTTTGTATCCTAGTGCAGGTTTAAGTCTGTTGTGCAATGTTTTCTGTTGACCTGTGCTACAAGGTACTATGGACCATTAGTGACACTCTGTCATGTGACTGCTCAAGAGAAAACTGTACATGGATTTTTTTTTTTTTTTTTAAAGGAGCAATAAAACATTTTTATGAAAAAATATATATTGTATGGAATTTCCTGCTGAGTAATATAAGAGTACTCCCACTGCCATAATTCCAGAGTTATTACAGTTTAAACCCATGTTTTTTTTTGTATTTTTGTTTTTTTTACATTAGCAGTGCCCCTAGTGATCAATTTCCAATTATTTATTCCGGTACGTTCTATTTGAGAGGAAAGTCAATGACAAATAGTTCTCCATAGAATGTGATAGAGACTGCTGAGTCATGCTGACAGAACTTTCATGAAGTATACACACAGTAAATTCACTTCTTGATTATTTAAAGTGTTGCACATTTTGAATAAAACAACTAACAGCAGTGAAAGTGACCTTGTTTTATTCAGAAAAAACTCTATAACATGTAGGTTTTCATAAAAAAAAGTGTTCTGTTCCTTTAAATGTTGGTAAATTACACAATAGTTATAACACACTAAAAATAAAAAATAGGGTTCTAACCATGTATATCATTCATGGGGTGCTGTCGGATCCATAACCATACCAGAACAGAAAATTGAAGAAAGATATTGGATCCTAATGACGCTCTCAATAACCTCAAAATAATCTCATGAAATAATAAGCAAAATTATAAAAAAAAATTAGTATAAAAAATATATATATTTATTAAACCTATAAAATATATCCCCCAATCAGAGAATCATGGTGTGCAATTCCCATCCCATCCCTTTATCTCAAAAAAGACACAACTTCATGGTTAAAATCAAAATAACTATCCATGGGTAGACAGGAAACTAGCACAGCATCTTAAAGGTGACTTCATCGCCACATTTAAACTAGCCCAGCAGTCCTTAAAGGGATAGTAATACTTAAAATGTAAAAAAATATATGTTGTAGGGTTTATGTCCCCGAATAAAACAAGGGTACTCCCACTGCTGAGAGATATTTTATTAAAAAATTATAACGGCTCAAACTTGAATTTTTTAGATGCAATATCACAGTGACCTGAAAATTTACAGTGGCGCTGTTTCTACACCATCCTATGGAGATTTATGGTCTACAGACCAGAGCAGTCCATAGGATGGTGTAGAAACAGAGCCACTGTAAATTTTCAGGCCACTGTGATATTGCACCTAAAAATTCAAGTTTGAGCTGTTATCATTTTTTAATAAAATATCTCTCAGCAGTGGGAGGACCCTTGTTTTACTCAGGGGATAACCCCTACAACAGTGTTTCTCAACTCCTGTCCTCAGGACCCACTAACAGGCCAGGACTTAGGGATTTCTCTGCTAGAGCACAGGTGTGGTGATCAGAGGCTCATTCACATTGATTAACTCACCTGTGCTCTAACAAGGAAATCATCAAATCCTGGCCTGTTAGTGGGTCCTGAGGACAGGAGTTGAGAAACACTGCCCTGCAAGATATATTTTTTTACTTTTTAAGTATTACTATCCCTTTTAGGGTAATTGATAAACACATATAGATTCTCGCCGCAATTCTTAAAGGTAACTTAAAGTTACAAAGTAGCACAGCAATCATCAAGGATAACGTCATAGCTACATAGTAACATGTCACAAATGATGAGAATTGTCAGCTACCAAAGTTAGCTGGTACAGGAAATAACAAATAGATGAACTTATTAGTACTCCACAGTACATGTAACGATGATAGGTTATTGATGACATGAATATGTGAATATGGAGATGGAGGATGTTACTTTTCAACATATCTGATGGCCAACACAGTATAGACGGACTCACAATACATTATAAATTCATCTCAATCACCACGCTGAAATCTGAATATCATATCCATGCTTGTCTGCTGTGTGTAGAGCAGCCATTCGGTAACAATATTCAGATCATACAGTTTGAAACGATCTTACCATCTTGAGTTGCAATCAGGCTCTCTGGTTTGAGTTACCTATCCTTTTACACTCTAAAATATCCATCCATGTGAATGACTACAACCAATAAAGTTGAGTCTCAAGATTTAAAAACAGGCAATTAACATTGGCCGTTGTCTGTCGATCCATATTGCACCACCAAGAATGTACACAACAAGATCTTATAAGTCCTCATTGAAAAAACATTACAATTATCACTGTAACCAATACATTTATTAATTGGGGGATATATTTTATAGGTTTAATAAATATATATATATAATTTTTTATTTCAGAATAAGACTACTGTCCAATAGACTGCCTCTGGCGGATGAGTTTGATCATGGGCCCTAAAGATGAGCAACTCTGATTCAAACCAGCTGCACCCTAAGTGGGGGTGGCCGGGTACATTTATATTGAATGAAATGGGGCTTTTAACCCCGTAAATGCTAGAGGAGAGATATTTAGTATATTTATTCCCCGCTTTGGAAACATGAATTTGTCCCATATAGTGCAATTGATATGTTCCATAATTGTAATCCATTTGCTTTCTGCATAAGGCTCTGTAGGATTTATCCTCAAAAGAGGAGTGGCAATGCTGGAGCAAACCAACTGTAACTTAAGAAACAAATCAAAATTCTACAAACTCCCATTGCTTTAAATGGGGCTTTTGGCATCTTGTATGCAGGAGAAGTCTCCAGTCAGTGCATTGCTTTGAAATGAGCTGGATAGCTGCTCCTCTTTTCTTTTGCGATTAACCCTTTGAGGCATTGCACACGACTTTGGCACTCAAAGGGTTAAGGCCCTAAAGGTCTTATTCAGGAAGCTAAAGAAGACAGGTTCTGGAGCAAACTAACTATACCATATGGGACGCATGAAAATTGCCTAAATGTCCCTTGATTAAAATGGGGCTTATAGTAACATAGTTGATGAGGCTTAAAAAAAGACATGCATCCGTCAAGCACAGCCCATGAATGTTGGGGAAGTCTCCAACTCATTGCGTCTCAATATTTTGAGAATACTTCTAGCATTCATAGGCTTAAGAGTCCCATTTAAATCAATGGGAATTTTCATTTTTCCCTTTGGGTGCAGTTTGTGTGTCCCAGAAAGGATCTCTTTCGCTTCCTGCATAAGGCCCTATATTTCAAACAAGTGAGGTATCTCATACCCTCTATACATACCATAAAAATAAGACTGCATTTTCAAGGACAACTTGAATGACAAAGGCTACATGGTAAAGAACTGCTCTCTCAATGACTGAGATCAGACTAAGCAGGGGTCTATAGTATGTAAAGTCAAGTTGCCTATTCTTTTTTATTACAAGGGAAACCAGTTCTGGTCCTCAAGAGCTACCACAGTGCTTGGTTCAGCAGATCCCTGAATGAGCACAGGTAAACTAATTAGTTCACCTATGGTCTAGCTGGGATATCTTGAAACATGCACCGTTGATAGCTCTTGAGGACCAGGGTTAGCTACCCCTATTTATATTATATATTTTTTTCATCTTCATCTTTTTTTACAATTTTATGTCCCTGACAGCGAGCTCCCTGTTTCCAGAGACCTTTCTGTCCAGGACTGCCCTGGAAATAGATCCAGGGAGTTTACAGTCGGGGAGAAAAAAAACATAAAGACTTAAAAAATAATAAAAGCAATATGCAATCTGGCTAACATACCATATTATGTATTTGAAGAATATATAAATTCAAAATAAAATGTTAGACTTCCTTAACATGGTTTAAGTAGGCTGATATGATAGTGAGCATCACAGCCATACCTGCAAACTCTCAGGGTTTTCACCCAACTCTCTGGGTCAAAGGCCAGATTCTCAGGGTGGGAGAGTCCACAGTTACCTGTTGTTTATTTTGCTCCAGTTAATTGCCTCTTTAGTCTATAAATTGGTGCCACTTGTGCCAGGAAGGCAGAAGGAGAAGTCCTGCTTGACTTGTGTAGTGATATGTTTATGTTGTTGCATGTTAATGGTTCCTTGAGGACTGACTGGAGCATCTTTCTATCACAGCGAGTAGGGACTATCACCAAAAATCAATATTATGGGTATGTTAAGAGTTAATATTTACAAACTATCATTGTGAACGTTCCCAGGTGTGGTCACAGCTCATTAACCCTTTGAGTGCCAGAGGGGTACACAACGCATTGTTTTGCTTTGCAGTGCACTGCATATCCCTCTGACACTCAAATGATTATATGGGGGATTGTAACCCTTTGAGTGCCAGATGGGAATGTATCGCAAAGGGTTATGCCCTTTAATTCTAGAGAGGTCTTTAATGCATTGCGAAGCAACCTAGTATTCAAGGTGTTAAAAGCTCCAATTAAATCAATGGGAACTTTTGTCTGTTATGGAATAGATTTGCTTTAGAATTATTCCATTTCCTCTGACAGAATATGGCCCACAGTGCTTGACAACTACACTGTACTTTTTGCCCGTTCTGTTTATTTTTATCAGTGAAAAAAACAAATGCTTTCTGGAGAGTTTTGATGACAGACTTCTGTTCCAGCTGTCCTAGAGGTTCCCATCTGTTTAGTCCTTGCAGTGGACGGTCGTGCAGCTGTCCTGATTAGCAGTATGGTCTCGCCAGACTCCTGCATGCCTGCATGCCAGTGCCTGTTACCATGGCAATGCAGACTCCAAGACAAGATGACAAACAAGTCCTAGGAAGGCCCCAGCTGGCACCTGGTCATTTGGAGACTACAAGAAGCAATTTAACCCTTTGAGTGCCAGAGAGGTATCCAACATGATACCTCTCTGGCAAGCAGGGCCAGATTTGCCATAAGGCAAAGTAGGCACCTGCCTACAGGCGCACGCCACTGAGGGGCGCCTGCCAATGGGATACTTTTTTTTTATTTTTTAAAAGATTAAAAAAAAAAAATGGCCACCGCGCTGGCTGCACCGGCGCCCACTCCCTCGCATTGCACCTCCCTGGCAGGAGGTCTGTCCATTTCTTACCTCCCTGGCAGGAGATCTGTTGTCTGTCCCTCCTTTGGTACAGTCAGCCCTGTGGTTGCTGAAGCTCCCTCGTCGGCTCTGTAGGAATGCAGAGCGCTGGGAGATGACATCATCTCCCAGCGCTCTGCATTCCTGAATAGGAGACTACGCGGGAGCTTCAGCAACCACAGGACTGACTGTACCAAAGGAGGCACAGACAACAGATCTCCTGCCAGGGAGGTAGGAAACGGACAATGGGAGGGAAGCAGGCAATGGGAGGGCAACATGGAGATGGTGGGGGCAAGTTGGATCCGAAGGGGGGCATTGTGAGGGCAAGTTGGAGCTGATGGGGAGGCAACATGGAGATGGTGGGGGCAATTTGGAGCTGATGGGGGGGCAATTTGGGGATGGTGGGGGCAATGTGGAGCTAATGGAGGGCAATGTGAGGGTAGCATGGAGCTGATGGGGGGGGTCAATTTGGAGTTGGTGGGGGCAATGTGGAGCTGATGGAGGGCAATGTGAGTAGGGATGCACTGATACCGACACTGGTATCGGTATCGGTGCCGATACCAGCATTTGCGCGAGTACCCTGTGTCAGGGTCGGTGCTGCAGAGAGGGAGCCCGGGGAGCTGCTTACATGCTCCCCGGTTGCCGCTCTCACTCCTGCAGCGTTGGAGCGTTGCCGCAGGTTACCATGGCAACGCTCCGACGCTGACCTCTGCCGGGGCTTGCGAGAGAACAGTGAGCACCCGGCAGAGGAGAGTAAGGGAGGCAAGATGGGGCAGCGGGTGGTGAAAGAGGCAGAGAGTGGAGTCAAGAGGGAGAAAAAGAGGCAAAAGGAGGGGGGCCAAGAAGAGGCAAAAGGAGGGGGGATCAGGAGGGAGAGAGAAGCAAAAGGGTGAG
This sequence comes from Rhinophrynus dorsalis, assembly GCA_037306005.1. Classification (NCBI taxonomy): domain Eukaryota; kingdom Metazoa; phylum Chordata; class Amphibia; order Anura; family Rhinophrynidae; genus Rhinophrynus; species Rhinophrynus dorsalis. The sequence continues at coordinate 448,383,448 of CM074721.1, forward strand.
TCAAGGAGAAGGAGGGGGAGAAAGGGGAATCAAAAGGGAGAGAAAAAGCCAAGGCAAAAGAAGGGGGCTCAAGAGGGGGAGAATGAAGCAAAAGGTGGGAATCAAGAGTGGGAGAAAGAGTCAAAAGGGGAAAATCAAGAGTCAAGAGGTGGTGTGTGTATGTGTGTGTGTGTGTGTGTGTGTGTATATATATTTTAAGTACTCACCAATACCAAGTACCAATAATTTTTTTTGTGGTCATTTGCCAGTTTTCCAAGTACCTAAAGCATATAGGTACTTAGAAAACTGGCAAATGACCGGAAAAAAAAGGTATCGGTGAGTACTTGAAAAAAGTATCAGTACTCGTACTCAGTCTTAAAAAATCGGTATCGGTGCATCTCTAAATGTGAGGTAGCATGGAGCTGATGGGGGGCAATGTGGAGCTGATGGAGGGCAATGTGAGGGTAGCATGGAGCTGAAGGGGGGCAATTTGGAGATGGTGGGGGCAATGTGGAGCTGATGGAGGGCAATGTGAGGGTAGCATGGAGCTGATGGGGGGCAATTTGGAGATGGTGGGGGCAATGTGGAGCTGATGGAGGGCAATGTGAGGTAGCATGGAGCTGATGGGGGCAAGCTGGAGCTGATGGAGGGTAATGTGAGGACAATATGGAGATGGTGGGGGAAATGTGGAGCTGATGGGGGCAAGTTGGAGCTGATGGGGCAATGTGAGGGCAATAAAGAGATGATGGGGGCAATGTGGACATTAGGAGCATTGTGGAGGTGTCCAGTGGAGATGGCCAATGGGGGGGGCGCTTTAGATTTCTGTGCCTACAGGCTCCTGGAATGTAAATCCAGCCCTGCTGGCAAGCAAAGGATTAACAGAACAGTAACATTCAACACAAGCAGCACTTTATAAAACATCACATTTTCAGAACACCAGCTATACATATGTAATATATAACAGGAATTCCCCACAAGCTCTAAGAAGGGGATTCATCTCAGGGCTGTGGGTGGGTCAAATAGGTACAAGTTATGGCTCCCCCTCCCCTTCTATGGTAGGTAGAGATGGGGATTAAGAAGGTATATAAGAGGGAAGTTTACAGAGTCACTTCCTTTTTAGAATTGAAACCTGAGAATTGTGGCAGACTTGGCATCTTACTTGTGCTGTGTACCATGGCTTCTGATTCTCAGCTGGCTGATGTGCAGCGTCTGCTGGATGCTGGTGGCAGCGATTGGCTGCAGGAGCAGCTTTATCGGAGGCTGGAGTCTTCTGATGTGTCTTCGGCGGGGGTGGCTGCCCGGCCTGTGAGGAGCACCCGGGTGCGGCCACCTCCAAGACTGAGTCTTAGTGACGGATGGAGGCGGAGTCCAAGTCCACGTCCTTCTGACTTGCCCAGCCAGCTTTTGGAAGAAGAGGCGGGTCCCTCTACCAGTTCCAGTTCCCTGTTGCAGGAGGCTGTGGCTGCAGTGCGGCCCTCATGGCGTGCAGGACGTGGCTCAGTGAGCGCTTCGGAGGAGCCGGTCTCTGACGACTGAGTCTGCTGGCTGGCAGGTGCAAGTCTGTAGGGTGCGTGAGCTGTAGTATTGTGGCTTTTCTGGGTCCCTGTTCTTCCTCCCTGCCTGTTTCTCTGTCATTTCACTCTGCCCTTCCTGCTCCCTCCTTCTCCCCTCTTCCCGCTTGTGTATTATTTCAGTATCCTTTCCCCTTTATGCGCTCCCCCACCCCCTTTACCCTTCTTCCATTATGTCTTTCTTGGTGTTCTGGTTCCTGAGCATCCTGTCTTTTTCCTCCTTCTTCTTTCTACCTGTCTGTTTCTCTGTCTTCTCTCTTCATGCTCTTCCTTTGCCTGCCCCTGCTGGTTTCTTTCTTCTTCCCTTTTATTATTGTTGGGCTTGCTTGCTGTGCTGGGGGGTGGGTTTTGTTCATGGGTGTGTTGGCCAGTTTTTCCTCTGGGTGGTGAGGAACACATATGGGACATGAACAAGAAGTAGAACTTTTATAAATCAATAAAGTATGTGTAACGGATCCCGGCCGTTACTCCAGGAAAATATGTTAAAGCTCACTGCACACACTTTTCCCCTCAAATGAACTGCTATTCACGGGAAATGGGTAGGGGAACCCGCAGTTTGGATTTCTAGGGTCGGCTGGATTCCCATTAGCCAATCTGAGTTAAAGGGACGCCATTGACTTAACATGGGGAAAAGTAGGCACCTCTCGGATTGGCCACAGGTTTCAATGGACTGCAGGGCAATACCTTCAGCAACCAGTAGGTGTCATTCTATCTGCAAAAAGGCAAAGATTCGATACTATGTCGAACATTATGGTGCTTGGACAGTAGGCAGCTCTTTGATTGGTCAAAGCTCTGGGTGACGAGTTTGAAGGTCCCCCATAGAGTTAACATGGGGGAAAGAAGGCCACCCAGGACCCGCCCCAAGGTACCGATTGGCCTCCTACAGTTAAAGGGACTCCATAGACTTTACATGGGAAAAGTAGGAGGCCATCGGATTGGCTGCTCGAATCCAGCTCTCCCTCTCTTATTGGTCTAAGGGTTAAAGCGGCCAGATTGAATTACTACGGCTCCATGGAGTCTGATGTCCCATTGTACCTGAGTTTACCTTAACCCTAGGGGTCCCATTGTATGTCCCCCCAACCTATTGTACTGGGTAAGTTAACCTTGTTATACATGTATTGTTGTTCTTTGTTCTACATCTTCATAAAAGAGCTAAATTCAGCCACAATAAAGAGAGATTTCTTTTGATCCTGAACTGCGTGCTGTGTGTGCATTATTGGGTGGTATCAAGGGTCTTCTGTTGACCCCCATCCTGGGAAGCTGTTTGGAGGGACTGACCGGGAAAACCAGCTACAGGCAGCCATCATCTAGAGAGAGAGGTAGTCGGCAGAACGAGCAACGTCCATCCGAGGACTTAGGATCTCGTTACACTGGTGTCAAGCGGTGGATCGAACTGAAACCAGCCCAGCAGGGGGAGATATAGCCACTAGCTTGACCCCAGTTTCAGTTACACTAAGACCAGCACAGCGGGGGGAAAAACAGCCATTGGCTTGACCCCGGTCTTAACAACGACTATCTCACCATGGCTGAGGTTTACCGACATTGGTCACTCACGGAGCTCCAACAAATGGCAGAGGAGTGAGGACAGGATGCTCAGGGCATGAAGAAGCAGGAATTGGTCATGATGTTGCAGGACATGGATGAGGAGATGGTGGAGCAAGCCCGGAACACGGACTTACCGGCTGAAGAGACCTACAGCATCTGCTCCAATCCCTCAGCATCCCCACCGGAGCCTATGCCTGCTGTATCCTCCATGGATGTGGTGATCCAAAGAGTGGCGGCACGCTTGGCATTGGCAGGACCAGATCCAACTGCAGAATTCCGAATTAGGACAATCCTGGTGGTGGAAAAAGAATCTCTGGAGGAACTGGCCCAGTCCAGACAAGGATCCCCTAGGCAGCCCAGCGAGGCTCGGTCGGATATGATGGAGCATAACTGACGGCTGCCACATCAGTTGTTCAAAGTGTTTGATGACAGTGGGGGTGACATTGATGGATTTCTGAAAGATCCTGAGCGCCAGTGTCAGGTGGTTCAGGTGGACCGACAAGATTGGGTAAGCATCCTGGCAGGTAAATTGATGGGGAGGGCCGCAGAAGCTTACCGGGCCATCCCAGATGCATGGATTACAGATTATGCGGAGGTAAAACGGCGACTACTTCAGCGATTTGCCATCACTCCAGACACTTACAGGCGGCAGTTTCGGGAAGGACGGCACCAGCACAAGGAGACTCACGTGGAATGGGTATATAAGATGGAGCGGGCCTGCCGCAACTGGCTGCAGGGATGTGGGGCCCGCACGCTGGAAGACTGTTGCCAACAGATGCTACTGGAACAGTTCTTTTTCCAGGTTACGCCTGAGGTACGAGACTGGGTCTATGACCATGGGCCCCACACTGTCACTGTGGCGGCCGAACTAGCTGACAAATTTGAGGAATCCCGGAGGGTGGGACCTCTGTCGGCTACTATCCACAGTCCCCCTGGATTCAGCGGGCCTCGAGCAGTTAGTTCATCCAACCAAGCTACTCGGACAATAACCACTACTGCACAGAGAGGCCCTATGACTCGTCCCCATCCTGGCCCTGAATGTTACCAGTGCCACCAGCAGGGACACACTCGACCCAATTGTCCCCAGAATCGACCGCCCCCTGGCTTACAACATGGTCCAGCTCGCTTGAATACCCCGGGCCCGCAAGGTTGAGTGGCACCCAGGACAGCCTATTCCATTGAGGTCCCAAGTCACAAAGAATATGACTGGCCGGGGCCCAGGGAAATTGTACGACCTGCTACAGCGGAGGCTGCCTGGGGATATTGTCATGAGGTGGCTTTGGCCCAGGATTCTCGTTTGGACAACAGGAACCACCACATTCAGGAGATACGGGTGGATGGACATATAGCCCAGGAGTTATGGGATACTGGGGCTACTCTTACCCTGGCACAGCCACACTGTCTCCAGCGCCATCACCGCACCAATCAGGCCGTGGAAGTGCGGATGGCCGTAGGAAAAATTTACCAGTTACCTATGGCCCGGGTCCACCTGGATTGGGGCACCGGGCAAGGATTTAAGACTGTGGGAGTCATCCCGGGTCTGCCCACTGATGTCTTGTTGGGCAACGACTTGGGTTGATTGGAGAGTCACTTTGAAACAGCATCAACTCCAGAAGGCTGCCAAGTGGTTACTCGTGCTCAAGCCCGACACTCGATGGTAAGCACCACTGACACTGAACCGTCCCCCTATCCCACGGACACTAGCATTACTTGGTCCCCCCAACTGAATTTAAAGCAGCCCTACAGACTGACCCTTCCTTAGCTGGGTATAGACAGTGGGGCCCTGGGACCCAGTGGGGAGAGCATAGTTTGGAAAGACGGGCTACTCTACCGGCAGACCATGTCCATAGGGAAGGGAAGAACCGAGACAGCCAAAACTCAGCTATTAGTTCCCGCGGTGCACCGAGCTGCCTTGCTAGCCTTGGCTACTGAAGTCCCACTGGCAGGGCACTTCGGAGTCAGACGCACAGAAGAGTGGCTTACCCGAGCCTTCTTCTGGCCCCAGATTTCTAAAAACGTTTGCACGTTTTGCCGGACCTGTGATGTCTGTCAGCGGGTCGGCAAACGGGGCGACTGTTCGACAGCACCCCTGCAGCCTCTTCCTATTATAGGGGTCCCATTTCAGAGGGTGGCTGTGAACATTGTGGGTCCCTTGGCCAGATGCAGCCGCTCAGGCAAAAGATTTATCCTTACTGTGGTGGACTTTGCCACCCAGTATCCTGAAGCTGTCGCGCTGGCCAACATAACTGCAGAGTCCATAGCCACTGCGTTGATTACCATTTGTACCTGGGTGGGGTTCCCCCAGGAGATCCTCTCAGACCAGGGCACGCAATTCACCTCTGAATTGCTGCAGCAGGTCTGGAAATTGTGTGGGGTCCAATCCTCTCAAACCACTGCCTACCATCCCCAGACAAATGGGCTTTGTGAAAGGTTCAATGGGAACCTGAAACAAATGCTCAGGGCTTTCACCGACTCTCATAGAGACTGGGAACAATACCTACCACATTTGCTTTTTGCAGGCTTCTCCCCCTTCGATCTCCTGTTTGGGAGACGAGTCCGTGGGTCCCTGAACATCCTCCGCGAGTATTGGGAAGGCAAGTGCGAGACGGAAGAGTCCCCAGCAGTTACATATGTCTTGGAACTGAGGGATCGGCTGGAGATGCTGCTTGTCTTGGCCTGGCAAAATCTCCAGACCACACTCGCCAAGCAAAAGAAGTACTATGATAGGCATGCCACGTTCAGGGAATTCATGGTAGGGCTCTATGACCAGTAAGGCAGAACAAACTCCAGACAGCTTGGGAAGGGCCTTACCAGGTCGTAGACCGGCAGGGAGAGACCACATACTTGATAGCTAGGGGTCCTCAACTGAAATATAGGTGAATTTGCCACATCAACACCCTTAAAAAGTATGGAGAACGCCCCGAAGACATTTTGGCCATATGCACCTTGGCCAGTCAAGAGGCGGAGGACAAGGAGCTCCCCGATCTCTTGGCCGATGCTCAACCTAACTCGCCCTCTAGCTCAGTTCCATTAGGTTCTCACCTCACGCCAGAACAGCAGGACCAACTCTGGGGCATCTTGTCCCGGTGGCCCACGCTGTTCTTGACGTTACCCGGCCGCACAACCCTGACCGACCACAAGGTAGATACCCTCGCCCGCTTACCGGGTGCCAGAGGCGGTTAAATCCCATATTCAGAAGGAACTCCAGGACATGCGGGAATTAGGGGTAATTGAGGAGTCCGACAGTCCCTAGGCCTCCCCGGTAGTCCTAGTCCCTAAGAAAGATGGGACCATCCGGTTCTGCGTGGACTACCAGCGGCTAAATGAGAAGACTGTGACGGACACGTATCCTATTCCTAGGGTAGATGACCTCCTTGACCGACTCGCTGGGACTTGCTATGTTACTACCTTGGGTCTGAGTAAGGGCTACTGGCAGATTCCCTTGGCCCCGGAGACAATGGCAAAATCAGCCTTCATCACCCCGTTCGGCTTATACCAGTTTACAGTTATGCCGTTCAGGATGAAGAATTCCCCTGTCACCTATCAGAAACTGGTGGACCGCCTGCTCACTGGGGCCCAGGAGTTTGCCTGTGCCTACTTAGATGAAATTGTGATCTACAGAGAGTCCTGGGAGGATCACCTACTGCATCTAGAGGCTATTTTAGGCAGAATTGACAAAGCAGGACTGACTATATGCCCCGACAAATGCCAGACGGGAATAGGGGGGTTCAGTACCTTGGTCACCGGGTGGGCAGCGTGTGCCAACGACCCGAGCCGGCTAAAATAGAGGCCATTGTCCAGTGGCCCCAGCCTCAGACCAAAAAGCAGGTCATGGCTTTCTTGGGGACAGCAGGATACTAACGCAGGTTCGTTCCCCGGTACAGCGACATAGCTAAGCCTCTACCCCAACGGATAACCTGGACCCCGGCATGCACTCAGGCCTTCGAGGCTCTGAAAACTGCTTTAGGACAGTCCCCGGTGCTTGCTGCTCCCAACTTAAACCTTCCATTCTTGGTCCACACAGATGCCTCTAACGTCGGGTTGGGAGCGGTCCTGAGCCAAGTGGATGCCACGGGAGAGAAGCACCCTGTCGCTTTTCAGAGCCGCAAACTGCTGGACCGGGAGATGAACTATGCGGCCATAGAAAAAGAATGACTGGCATTAGTGTGGGCCATCAAAAGGTTTCAACCCTACCTCTATGGGAGGGAATTTACAGACCACAACCCTCTTGTGTGGCTCAACAAAACCTCAGGGGATAATGGCCGCTTACTGCGGTGGAGCCTGGCTCTGCAGCCATACACTTTCTCAGTTAAATACCGGTCAGGCAAACATAACCAGAATGCGGATGGATTGTCCCGCCAAGAGGGGCCTAACCTATGGACCCACTATTTTTTGTTTCCTTCCCAAGTTCCTTGTTATACCACGCCGGCAGACTTGGACACTCGAAGGGGGGGTATTGTAACGGATCCCGGCCGTTACTCCAGGAAAATATGTTAAAGCTCACTGCACACACTTTTCCCCTCAAAGGAACTGCTATTCACGGGAAATGGGTAGGGGAACCCGCAGTTTGGATTTCTAGGGTCGGCCGGATTCCCATTGGCCAATCCGAGTTAAAGGGACGCCATTGACTTAACATGGGGAAAAGTAGGCACCTCTCGGATTGGCCACAGGTTTCAATGGACTGCAGGGCAATACCTTCCGCAACCAGTAGGTGTCATTCTATCTGCAAAAAGGCAAAGATTCGATACTATGTCGAACATTATGGTGCTTGGGCAGTAGGCTGCTCTTTGATTGGCCAAAGCTCTGGATGATGAGTTTAAAGGTCCCCCATAGAGTTAACATGGGGGAAAGCAGGCCACCCAGGGATTGGCTAATCTAGGACCCGCCCCAAGGTACCGATTGGCCGCCTACAGTTAAAGGGACTTTACATGGGAAAAGTAGGCGGCCATCGGATTGGCTGCTCGAATCCAGCTCTCCCTCTCTTATTGGTCTAAGGGTTAAAGCAGCCCGATTGAATTACTACGGCTCCATGGAGTCTGGTGTCCCATTGTACCTGAGTTACCTTAACCCTAGGGGTCCCATTGTATGTCCCCCCAACCTATTGTACTGGGTAAGTTAACCTTATGTATTGTTGTTATTTGTTCTAAATCTTCATAAAAGAGCTGAATTCAGCCACAATAAAGAGTTCTTTTGATCCTGAACTGCGTGCTGTGTCTGCATTATTGGGTGGTATCAAGGGTCTTCTGTTGACCCCCATCCTGGGAAGCTGTTTGGAGGGACTGACCAGGAAAACCAGCTACAGGCAGCCGTCATCTAGAGAGAGGTAGTCGGCAGAATGAGCAACGTCCATCCGAGGACTTATTATTACATACTGCAATACTCATTCATTTGGCCTCACAGGACTTTGAAGTACCAGTAGTTGATATCATTATTTTCCACTTTTCAGACAGAGGTCCTGGCCTTTCTCAAGGCAAAGGTACAGTGAATAGTTAACTGCTATTATACCACTGCAATTGGTATGAGCTTCCTCATGTACCAGTGATGTCATCAAAAGTAGGTGAAATCACTAATATATAAATTAATTGCCATGAATGCAGTGATCTATAGGATACCCTAACCTATGTATAGAAAATGGAGGAAATAAAAGAAAAGGAATTACAAAGCTGTCACACAGAAAAAAACAGCAAACAGCAACAAAATAAATAACTGCAGAAACCACTAATGTAACAATACTGGGGAAACAGTACAACCAAAAACATGGGCAGCCTAAATATAAAAACAGATGGCAAGTGTATACGAAAGCTAATAGGACCTCACAGTATGCCACGCAAGTGCAGACCACGCCTAAAGCACAAGCTCCGGAGCGGGGAGGAGCTTAGAGGAGGAGAGGCATGTCCGGGCAGAAGGTCACAGAAGAAGAGGCCCGTTCACGCACGATTGTTCTCGGTAGAGCAGGGTCAGGGTTCAAATCCTCCTTACCGTAGTTATAACATTGCCTTCCACTTCTCCCACCAGGGAATCAAGTATATATATATATTTATATATATCATTTTTTAAATTAAATATATAGATAAATATAAAATAATAAAGCCCCATAGTCTTGTGGATAGAGCAGACACCTTCTACCCATAAGGTAACAGGTGCAAATCCAACCGTGATCATTAATATATCTGTTTAAAAAGCAGGTAAGCACTGATGAAGGAAGTGAGAAGAATAGCGGAGGCAGATAGAGGGCAATGGCTGAGAGCACAGTTTGAAGCCTTGTCACAGTAGCCCCCGAGGAACTGCCCCGTGCAGACTTAGTGTCAGCTTACTGTCCACCAGACGGCAAAGCAGAAGTCCTAGAAGAGCATTGGGCAGGGGGACACAGGTCAGATGTGCGACCCCCCACACCACAATCATCACTCTAAACATGGGAACAAAACCCTTTATCTCAGCGGAAGGGGCAGGGCAGCAGCAGCTGATGGCTTTCAGCTGATAGTTCTCAGAACTAGCAGTATACCTGAACAGGTGAGAGACTCACATGTGCTGGGCACCTTTGCTGACAATGTAGTAGGATGTACTTTGGGATCAGCAGATGTAGGGATGGCCCCTGCAGCACGTCAGATTTTACAGGTGTACAATTCCCCTGTGCATGCTTCCCATGTGGCAGTTAGTGGAACAGAATGAGAATCACTGACATTGGGTGAGACTCAGTAGGGAGCTGGGCTTCCCCCATTACCCTGGAGACCTCCTTTACAGTGCAGTCCTGTGCATGTTTCCCATGAATCAGAGAGCAGGGATATGGCCTGCCTTGGTGGTACTTCCTCCCCTGCTCATGGGATTAGTACGATTGACTTTGCTGGTTATCAGCCTGGGCTGGCTGGTGTGAGGCAGCCATGTGCCAACACGCAGCAGGCTGTAGACTGGGCTGTTTTTGCTAACCCTTCTTCTACTGCAAAGTTGCAGTTGAAGTGGGGTCCACGGGATCTACAATGGACAAGGGCTTGGCCTCTTCTGGCAATGGGATGCCTGTTTCTTTGCCAGCTGCAGAAGTGCCCTCAATGATGACAGGTGAGCTTTATGGGGAATCAAGGGGTCAGGTTTGCAGGAGTCCCAACATTCAGGTCCTGTTGCTAAAGCTTACCAAAGGGGGTCTCACTGGGTTGTGTCTTCCTTGGGTCAGGTATCCATGAATTCTTGGGGGATTCAGAGTGGGTTGTGGAAAAGGGGATTCAGGGCCCCACTTCCCTAGTCAACTGCTCACCAGAGTTCTTTCCACTGGCTCCCTCAACATCTTCAGTGGTCCTTAGCAGGGGAAGTGGAGTTATCAGAGAGCAATGAGATTCAGTGATCTTGGGCAGCACATTAAATGTTAGGACTGGTTCTCAAATGAGGATTTCTAGTCCATAGGCTTCTTTTCCTGCCCCTTTGACTTCTCTCTCTGCTATTACTTCCCCACCTGCTATTCAGATCACAGATGGGGTCGCATTGGCTACTTCAGCTAATTCCGTCTTGCGTGATTCGGTGCCCCCACTGGATCGATTTCCCTGGTCTCAGGCAGTCCTGGATTTGAGGTTGTTGCTGTTTCAGTGTCAGAGTGGGGGAGATCTTTCTGGGTGTGCCCGAGTGTGCCCGAATCCTCTTATGGAGCCACTTATTTTGCTGAGTCTTCATCTTAAATTGGAAGTTAGGGAAAAATATGGAGAGGCGAGGATATAGAGATATACTCGCTTCTCCCTCTTCAGGAAAGTGCATCAGAGAAGGGCAAGAAGAACAATGTAAAGAAGGAGAAGAAGGAACAAAAGAGGTATTGCAAGATGCCAAAAGTTTTTAGGAACTGGGTGCCTGCATTTGCTATTCTCACCAGTGTCATTGGCAAACACAAAGCTGTTCAGCATTATTTTGTTATCCAGATATTATCTGGAGTGTGTGTCGACCCAAAGTGCATAATCTATGCTGTGCTTGTCTCCACTTCCAGAGAGAGAACCACTGCATCGCAAAGCAGTGCATAGCTGTCTGTGTCAGTGGAGAGAGACACTCTACGACACACATAGCTATACCTTGGGTAGTGATGATGTGAAGTGGGCAGATAAGGTAAATGGCATACATAGATAAGTAGTAATAAAGTTGACTGACATGATCAATATAGATGCTGTCCAAGGTATAATGGACACAACACAAAGCTTAGTGATCATCCTTTGCCAACTACAGGGGCTCAATAACTTCTCTCTGAAAATGCTGATTGGCAGAATATATCAGGGAAACTGTGTAAGTATTATTACAGCAATTAGGTCCAACTTACATTTGAACAAACGTACCTGGAGGAATATTTGAATACTAGAAGGGCACAAAAGGGGAAGATGGGGATAAAGATTAGGCACAAGCTGACACTGGGCATGGTGACAGAGAAAAACATTTCAGTATATCTAACTGAACCTCATATTACAGGGACAGTACCACTCATCAATGGAGAGCAACAGCAGCTAAAAATGCAACAAAACAAGATGAGGGGAAAACTGGACCACAGTCCCATTACGTGTGTATCCCACCAAAACAAGCCCCTTACTTAGTGAAAACTAGACAAGTTGTAAGCGCATGACACAGGACATCTTTTTTACAGACATCTACTCTAAAAGAGAAGGCTGCACGAGTGAATTTTGATACCAATTTCTTCTCTAGCAGCACACATATGGCTACTGCTCAGGAGAAACTTGCCCCATTAGCTACCAGTGAGCCGTTGCCATTTTTCAATATGCAATGACCTCTGATGGCTTACTGCAGAGGCAGGACCTTAAGTGATATCCACATGCAGCCAGATCGTCCATATGTTACTTCAACAAATGAACGTAATGGCTCTAATTGGCTAAAACAAAGATAACACAAACTAGACTGCTACCGGTGTACAAACTTCCTCACTTGCAACAGTATGCTGTCAGTAACTCAAGTTTAAACACCCACATACCAATGAAGCTTTTAAAGGGATAGTAATGTCTCTTTAAAGCGGAACTACCATGTGTTAACAACTTTAGCTTCAATAACTCCGCATCTGGTGACTAGCTGCTTAGCAGCGCTAGTCACCAGAATTATTACCTTGTAAAGGAGAAATAGCCATTCTTCCCCGGCTGACAGGCAGGACAGATCGCGGACATCTTGCCATAGTGACTTCCGCGTGCCTGCTCTGTCAGGCCCTTCTGGAGCCGAACGGCTCCTAGCAACGCCTCCTGCAGCCGGCTGGGACTGACAGAGCAGGCGCGCGGACGTCACTATGGCAAGATGTCCGCAATCCGTCCTGCCTGACTATTTAGTATAATATTGATTTGTCCATGCATCCTCTATCCATAGGCAGTATCATCACAGCATGGAGAATCACCACTCTACTATTAGAGCTGTTCTTAAAAATAAGAAATGCAATAAGCTAGTGGTGCAGCAACCACTCTCTACCATCTTTTGGGATCCATGGTCATGGACCATATACTAACATTGAGAATGGAAGTCAATAGTCCCCTCAAGCTATTGCAGAGGGAAACTCAATGGATATACAAACTCAATACTACTTCCCCTTATGGACTTTACATAATATTAAGTTGAGCAGATTTCTTCTCAACACCATGTATTTTGGGCTTCACTGGGTGGGATTCTACCAAAGATGCTCATAATATGTGCTATGCAGTTACAGAAAACTACTTAAATATGTTTCAACTACTTCTTCCAGTTTAGGAAATACCATACATGTACAGATTTGCCATGTATTGTTAGAGTTACAGGTACCTATTTATAAGGGAAGCATTATAATTTCCAAACTGGAGGGTTTCAGAGATTGGTGTGGTGAGCATGGAACAAAATATACCCAGAAAATGATATTTTTTTGAAAGCTGCACATAATTCCACAAATCAACGGAAAGTGGCACCATAGAAATCCATGAAATTTCCTACTGTATTCTGAAGCTACTTCCCTCCCAAGAAAAATTATGGCCAATTGGTATGCACTGATAAAGTGCAGAGGGTGCCTTCCACAATCTGTTGATTTTCTTACATTTTTCAGATAGGACATTGTTACAGTTTCAGCTTACCTTGTTTCCAGCAGCATCTACAGGCTCAAGGCTTCTAGCATGCAGCAGGCCTCTGTTTTATCTGTTTGTTTCCTGTAGTCTCCTCCTACCTACTTCATACTTCCTTCCTCTAAGCTGCTCCTCCTACTTCCTTTGGAGGGGTTTAAAAGGCAGACTGAGTCCTGACTCAGTCGCCCTTGCGTTGTTGTTATTAGGTGAAGTACTTGGGCTCTGTGTGTGACCTGGCTATCTACGAAAACCCGCACTGTGTATGACCTGGCCTATTTATGAGAACCCGCACTGTGTATGACCCGGCTAAGTAAGAGAACCCTTTCTGTGTATGACCCAGATAAGTACGAGAACCCTCTCTGTGTATGACCCAGTGATCACAAGTATCCCTTACTGTGATCAATTTGTGCTATTGGCTTAAGACAGACCACTGTTGTAGACAGGGTCTGATTGGTGACTGCAGGCGTGAGTCACAGGGTCTCGATATAGTGACTGCAGGCAGAGTCACAGGGTCTGGTGTAGTGACTGCAGGCATGAGTCACAGGGTCTCGTGTAGTGACTGCATGCAGAGTCACAGGGTCTCTTAACGGTGACTGCAGGCGTTGGTCACCGGGTTGCTGCAAAGGTGTGGTGTTGCTGGTTTAACTGATTGCAGGCGTGGGTCAGTTCTCCAGTCCAGCAGTCCTTGTGTTCCTGTTCATCTGATCAAGATTGCTGAGCCATTGTTCACAGTGGTCGTCTGTTCCAGTGTTCCAGTCGACTGATCAAGAGTTGGCGTTCCTGTATCCTGCTGAGACTAACAGGGGCTTCGGCCCAGTCTCTCGCATTGTGGTCTAGCAAGAGGCCTACTATTTCTGGTAGTAGTGTCGCCAGCTAGTAACCCTTTGCTTGTTTTACCACTTATTTATCGCTGTGATTTATTCTAATAAATATTTTGCATTATATTACCGTACTGAGTTCTGAGAATTCCTGGGTGCCCGTGACAGACATGCTTACACTCAACTGGCTTGTACAGCTACAAAAATAAGGCAAGAGGGAGCAACTCATACCATTGTGGAAGGTAGACAACTGGGCACATGAATTGAGTGGGTCATTGGCTTTTTTAGCCCTAGGCTGGTGGGCACAAATGTTTTCAAAAGGTAACAATATAAGTGTAAGCGCTAGCACTTACCTGCTTAGGGAGCCGGCCACCGCAGTGAGCAGAGAGTTGTCCGGTCCCTTCCGTGTGTGTCCTGTGTATAGGGAGAACTGGAAGCCATGGTCTCACTGGCGCCGGTCTCTCCCTTCTGTCTCTTGCAGCTCTTGCTGCATCTGTTGGGCTCCCTCTATTGGCCGGCAGAGTAGGGCGTGCGTCACTGGGATTCCCTATAGTGACGTCGCGCCTGGCTCTTAAAGGAACAGGCCATTAAGTGCTCCACCTACCAGGGGTGGAGGATATGTATATAAAGTGCCTGGACTCCACACCAGTTGCCCTTTTGTGGTGTTCTAGTGCAGTTCTGTTTGGAGAGTGTTTGTGTATGACCCTTGGCTTGGCTATCTATCCTTCCCGGTGTCCAGTGTTGTGGCTTATCTGACTACCTACTTGGTATTGGACCTTCGGCTCTGGCTGACTATCCGCTCTGGCATTAACCCCTGGCTTGTCTGACTATCCACTTGGTATTGACCATCGGCTCTGGATGACTACCCGCTCTGGTATTGACCTCTGACTTGTCTTACTATCCGCTTGGAATTGACCATTGGCTCTGGCTGACTACCCACTCTGGTATTGACCATTGGTTTGTCCGCACAACCGCCTGTTCTGACTGCAGGCCTGAGTCAGTATATTCCTTGTGGCAACCTGTACATATGCTCTTCTGGGTCCCAGCCCAAGTATTTGCTATAATTTCCTGGCTCCCAACCCCAGTGGTGCTATTCCATGGTTGCCTTTGGTGTATCTCCCAAAGCAACCTCCTATTCCTGGTAGGAATTGCTTGCTTTGTGCATATCTACTACATGTCTTTCCCGTATATATTTACACTGTTCAATAAAGGTGGTGCTTCAAAATCAGTACTATCTCCTGTCTGTTCATTGGTGACGGTGACAATAAGAAAAATACAGTTTTGTTTTGTTTTTTTTGTTTTTTTTTACATTTTGCACACATCAGAGATACTGATTTCCTTGAACACCATAGAATGTCCGATTAATATGAACTGACATACTGTAGTGTGTGCCTGGGGTACTACACTGCATCTACCATAATTTGGTGAGTCTCTTATATTTTGTACACTGTGACATTCTTCTACTCAAATGATTGCAACAACTACAGAAATGAAGAAAAGATGGTCAAGCCATGCTATTTTGGAAACAGACATCCGGCCTCATGAAATAAGGGAGTTGAATGCCTTTGCAACCCAAGGCTAGTGGGTCCAAATGCTTTCAGTACGTGACAATATTGGAAAAATAGGGGTACATTCACAAAAGTTAATAAAATGTTTGTGTATGGTAGGTGATATGTGTGATACATGCACCACTTGATTTATCTGTACTGCTAATATTTCCTCTAGTGACCTTTGGGGGAGAATCAAGGCAAACATGCTCCAAATAGCAATCAATGCAATTACGGTCACTTGGGGAGATCAAAC
The DNA here is from genome assembly GCA_037306005.1 of Rhinophrynus dorsalis. Lineage (NCBI taxonomy): Eukaryota > Metazoa > Chordata > Amphibia > Anura > Rhinophrynidae > Rhinophrynus > Rhinophrynus dorsalis. The sequence goes on from CM074721.1 coordinate 448,399,204, forward strand.
CCTTCCCAGGTGACCATCAATAAACAATTCCCCATTACATTTGGGATCTGGTATATAACAATGGTAACACCAGAGGAGAAGAGGACTGTTCAAATCATTGAAAAGTAATAGGTTGCTCACCCTACGGGTCCTCTGATATAATTTTTTGAATTTCAGTACTAAAATAGTATAGTATAGTATATATATACTATAGTATATAGTTTTTTTACTAAAATAATAAAATGTATAAATAAAATATGTATATTTGCAAATGTGTCCCCTGATTCATCTGTGCCCTGTGGCCTGAGGGAAAGATCAAGGATACACATTAAATTGTGAACAGCACTTTTGCATCAGTTCCCCTCCAATAAATATATATATGTGTGTGGGTGTGACTCAGATAAGTTATGTTTATGTGTATTTAAATGTATGCATGTATGTATGTGATTTATGTGTGTGTGTACATGCAACTATGCCACTAAATTGCACTTTTTGAGTGCCAGGGGGTGTGCAACGCATTGCAAACGGTTAATCCCAAGGTTCCCACTTTTGCTTGATACTGTACCTCACAACAGTTTACTGAATAAAAAAATGTAAATTAAACTTTTTCAAGGTTGGTATAAAGTTGTCAGTGAGGTGCCACAGGGTTCAGTCCTGGGCCCAGTGCTTTTCTAAATTGGGAATTGAAAGTAGTGTCTGAATCTTTGCTGATGACATTAAGCTATGTAAGTAAATACATACAAAGCTAGATGTTTTCTCTGCAGAAAAATTTAGATGAATGAACAAACGAACGAACGAATGGGCAGAAAAGTGGCAGATGAGATTTATTGTAGAAAAATGTAAAGTTCTACATTTGTGCTGTAGAAACATACATGCTACATGTACACTAAATGGGAAACTGCTTGAGGAATCCTTATTAGAGGAAAGATTTAGGAACACTGGTAGACGATAGCCTTCACAGCATTGTGCAGAGTCATTCAACTGTTGAAAGAGCAAATAGGGTACTATCCTCCATAAAAAGGAGTATAGATACAAAGGATGCAAATATAATTCTACCTCTATATAAATCCATGATAAGACCCCATATAGAATATGGAGTACAGTTTTAGGCACCAGTTCTTAAAAAAGACATTACTGAACTGGAAAAAGTGCAGAGACATGCAACAAAACTAATAAAATGATTGGAGGCTGTGTTATGAGGAAACATTAGCCAAACTCGTTTTTTTCCATTAGAGAAGGGCAGTCTAAGAGGTGATATGATACCATTTACAAATATTTTCCAGGTCAATACAAAGAACTCTCCAATTAACTATTTTCTCAAAGAGTTGAGCTAAGAACAATAGGTCATCCATTAAGACTAGAGGAAAGGTGTTTTCAACTAAAACGAAGGCTGGAATATTTTACAGTAAGAGTAGTAAAAGTCATAATCTCCATACACATTGAAAGCCAAAGGTTGACTATCCCAGTTCTAGGGGTAAGCTAAGACACTGGGCTCATTATGAGAATAGCAGCAGCGAAGCAATCTAAGGCAGGTTTGTCCAAGTTCAATTCTCAAGAAGAACCAACAGTGAAGGATTTAAAGGGATAGTAATACTTAACATATAAAAAAAGATATATTGTAGTGTTTATCCCCCTGTAACGGGTACCCAAGTCCTTGGCTTGGACTCAGGCCGTCGTTCCAGGTTTCTCCCTCCTGAGGTCAGCTACAAGCAGGCAGTGCCACCGGTTACTCAAGCAGCATTTCTTCCTAGGATGGGGGTCAACAGAAGACCCTTGATACCATCCTGCAACAGAGACAGGAGCCAGTTCAAGTTCAAACTGTAACACACTTTATTGCACAAACTTCAACTCTTTTACACATGCTGAACCACATCAAGATACAATACTAGACAAAGGACAGTGACAGATGGTGTAAGCATAACACAATGGGCCAGACATGATTACATTATTCATACAAATGGACTGATGAGGGGTAAACACTGGGACAAAAGGCTGAGGGACTTGAATACACATCTTTACACAATGGCCAGGGAGTTGAAGCATCTTTGAATATTCCGCTTCAACCCCTGGCCAATCAGGAGCCTGGAATCCGATGGCCAATCCTGGCCAAGATAATCATGGCCATCTCAGCCAATCAGAACTGGTAGGCGGGCAAACAACCAACCAATCCGAGGGGCGCCTACTTTTCCCATGCAAAGTCAATGGAGTCCCTTTAACTCAGACTGGCCAATCAGGAAGTCGCCTACTTTCCCATGTAAAGTCTATGGGGCTTGTTGAATAGGTTGCCCCGTAGGGCAGCCAGCCTGCGGCAGGTTTTATAGTCCGATTATTTCAGTCTTTTTGGAGGAGCTGTTCTTCATGTAACCCCCAAACTGCCAGACACTGATCTACTGGCTGCCACAATGTCCCTTAGGCGGCGGGCTTTCATAGTCCTGTTACTCACCGCCAAGTAACGGCCTAGGGTCCGTTACACTTTCCCCCCCCTTCCAGACCCAAGCCAGAGGCAGCTTGGATGAACGCTGGCTTGGGAAGTCCGACACATTCCTGCGTGGAGGAGGGTAGCACCTGGTCTGGGCTCAGGAGGAAAGTATTAGCCCCTGGTCCTGGGCTGAGCAATAAAACTTGAGCCCCTTGTCCTCCGTCAGGAGAAAACGTTAGTTTGTTTTCCGGGCTGGAAAACAATGGGGAATCCCCTTTTCCTGGGCCAGGAGAGAACGTTAGTCCCTTGTCCGTGCCAGGAAAACATAGCAGCCACTTGTCCGGGCCAGGAGAAGGGTTGAGCCCCTTGTCCGGGCCAGGAGAAAATGTTCGTCCCTTGTCCGGGACAGGAAAACATAGCAGCCACTTGTCAGGGCCAGGAGAAGAGTTGAGCCCCTTGTCCGGGCTAGGAAACAATAGATGCTCCCCCTGTCCTGGGCCAGAAGTAAAACTGGAATCCTTGGTCCTGGGCCAGAGAAACTGGTGCCTCTTGATCCTGGCTAGCCCCAGGTTGGGAGGCCTCTCCTGGGCCATGTTCCAGGCAGAGCAGGGGTCAAACTTTTCTGGGTCTGGGGCCAATGGCTCAGGGTCCACAGCCAGTCTATAGGGGGTGATCCCCTTGTGGTAACTGGGTCTTTGGGCTTTCAATGACCTGGGGATGCAAATGGGGGAAGATAGACACATGAATAAAACACCTTTCAGCAGTGGGAGTGCTCTTGTTTTACATTTTAAGTATTACTATCCCTTTAAGGATTTCCGTGTTTGAGCATCGATGAGCCAATCAAAATGAACAAACCACTTATTGACTCACCTTTGCTTTAGACAAAAGGATCTGAATATTTATAGCTTGGAGGAGAGAAGAGAGAGGGGATATGATGGAAACATTCAGATACATAAAAGGATGCAACAAAGTTCAGGAGAGAAGTACATTTCAAAGGAGCAAAAATGTTAGAACAAGACGTCATAGTCTAAAACTAGAGGGACAGAGCCTCAGTGAAGTAAAACTTTCTTACATTTCAGAGGGGTGGTAGATAAGTGGAATAGCCTATCAGCAGAAATGGTAGTGGTTAATACGGTGAGGAAATATAAGCATGCATGAGATAGGCATAAGGCTATCCTGAACATAAAAGAAGTCCAAGGACAAAATAAAGTTTGAGGTTTTTACAGTTGAAAAAATGGACAGACTAGATGGAGAATATGTTTCTTATCTGCCATCAGACTCTATGTTTCTGTGTTTATCAAGTAAATACTTAAATTCTGGCTGGTTGGTGGTCCTTGAGGATCAAACGTGGACACCGCTGCTCTAAGTGGCAGGGATCGTTGTGATTGACAAGTTCTGAGCACAGTGCTATGTACAAATTGGCAGCACCATATAAGAATAAAGATACTACATTTACTGCTGTTTTAAACACATAGGGCCATATGCATAAAAACAGAGTGGATGATGGGCCCAGTTTAATCCTTGCACTTGCCTCTGATGCACTATTACCACATGTACTTCATGATGTTACAAGCTGTAACCTACAATAAATGCCATTTCCACTCCCTATTGGGTCAGACTCTGTGGCTGCACCATCAAACTCTTAGAATTTTAGTACAAATCCCCCTCACTTCCTATATATTGTAAGCTCTAGCAAGCAGGGCCCTCTTGTATTGTCACTAATCTTTTGTATACTTTGTCTCCCCATTGTACAGCTCAATGGAATGTGTGTGCTTTAAAAATACATTATAATAATAAAGGCATTTTGAGAAACACACCACATATAGAAAACAAAAGATGAGTAGTTGTGAAGATAACTAACTAGACCATGTGAAGAGGGTTGTTAACCCTTTGAGTGTCAGATGCGTTGCCTACCCCTCTGGCACTCAAAGAGTTAAAATTCTCATTGATTAAATGGGGCATTTTAACCTCTTGAATGTTGCATTCAATATATCTTTAACTTGTTAAAGGAAGCACCCCAGCTCTGTGGAGGGAAATCCTGAGGTGAATCTGTACACTAATGGCTATACATTTAAATGCTGATGCTACTAGTGGGAGGAGCACCAATGCTTATTTAATCAATCTGGTTTTATATTTTCATGTTGGTTTCCTTTTAACTCTTTGAGTGTTAGAGGGGAATGTAACGCATTGCAGAGCAATGTGTTGCATACCGCTCTGGCACTCAAAGGTTTAAGTTCTTTTATAATTACATTTTAAATTGAATTTAGGACTATAATAACTTTTTCTAACTTTAAACACATTAGGGACCAGGGAAGTGCAGAACACATTGCAAAGTAATGCTCCACATATGCCTCTTGTCCTTGAAGGGTTAACCCTTTGAATGCCAGAGGGGTATGCAAGGACCTGCGAAGCAATGCTTTGTGTACCTCTTTGGCACTCAAAGGATTTGTTCTCGTATTCTGCTGTATGTAATGGTCCTGCTACCTGTGTTTAGTAAGTTAACCCCTTAGTGACTGGCCACGCGCACACATAGCTGTCACTCAACACCCGGTTAGGAAATGTTTTTTCTCCAAAGTAATCCGTTGTCCCCGAATGGCGTGCAGCCACGCGGGGACCCGGACTTCCGTGGCGTACATGTGCATCCTCTGTCACTAAGTGACAGTTTCTGCAGGACGTACATGTACGGCCATTGTCGTCAAGGGGTTAAATAAAATGTTTCTTGGAAAAGTCACTAGGTAACATTCCACCACGACCCAGTGCCCTTCAGTAATACTTGACATGCTGTTTAGCTGTGTGCGAGCAGCCTCTCCTTCAACTGGCAAACAGTTCTAGATTTTATTTGAGCAGTGATAGGATGAAAGAGTGTGGGCCAGGGGGTATAAATTAAGTAATTTTTTTATGGGGGGGTCAATATATTTACATCATTCCCACTGCTTGTAGGTGCTTCAGTCAAATGTTATTAGAGTTCAAACTGTCAAGATGTGCAGTGTTACTATTAACTTTCTATGACAAGATGTAGAATACAATAAGAATGCAACAGAAATAAAAATGGCCTCTGTGCTACAGTGCTAGAGCAAAGTACTCTCTTGGTATTAATTACTATCTGTATGCATTTGACACACTAATCTATCTCTTTCTCCCTAACCTCACTCCAGCTGTGCAATCTCGAGTCAGTCACTGTCTCTCAGCTATTTCATCATGGATGACCCACCACCATCTTAAACTTAAGATGGCTAAGACAGAGCTGGTTGTGTTCTCTCCTAAAACCCATCCACCAACCCCCTTCTCCATTTCAGTAGACAACTCTGCCATACACTCAGTATCCAAAGCATGCTGTCTTGGGATCATACTTGATTCTAAATTAACTTTCTCCTCCCATATCCAAGCTGTCACCAGAACATGTCTTTTCTTCCTAAAAAAACTGCCAAAATACGTCCTTTCCTCTGCCTGTCAACTGCAAAAACTCTATCTCAGGCCATCATTCTCTCTAGACTTGACTACTGCAACAGTCCTGCTTCTCATCTTTCCCCACTTCAATCTGTTACCAATTCAGCCACAAGAATCACCATATTTGCTCCCAGATACCTTCCCTCTCCTCCTGAAATCCCTCAATTGGCTACCTATAAAGTATCGCATTTCTTACAAGATTCTCCTCCTCTCCTGTAAGTCTTTCTGTTCTTCAGCACTCTCTTACATTTCTGCTCTTATATCCCGTTACACCCATCCCCTACGGTCTTCTCAGGGGTTCCTCCTGTCCTCTCTCTACACAACTCGAGCCATCTGTCAGCTACAATCTTTTTCACTGGCTGCCCCTATACTTTGGAATGCCCTCCCTATCACCATTTGTCAATCATCCACACTCATCACTTTCAAGCATCTCCTCAAGGAGGCATCTCAGGATCAATATCCTCCTCTTGCACACTGATAGTCACATCAGAATCCTTTTGCACTTCCTTCACCACACCTTGTACTTGCACTTATAATCCTCCCCCTACTGTCTCTGTATGTTATCATTAATTCTAATTAGATTGTAAGCTCCTAGGGAAAGGGTCCCTTTCCCAATGTATGATTCCCTTGCTGCACTTTCCCCCACAAATAATGCAATGATCGCACTTTAGCTTAATGATCTTAACCCAGTTCTGTATTTTTTTAATGTATTATTTCAACTTCTGTTAAGCGCTGTGTACATGTATAGCACTATATAAATAAAGATACATACATACATATATACAAAGTACTTTGCAATCCTTTAGATATCTCTCTGGCACGCAAAAAAAAGTTTGAACTGCACTAACTTTTGAAGGAATCTCCCATATAATAATGATAATACTTTAATGCTTCTTTACTAGGGAGGCACAATCTTCTGGCTCACAAATTCACCTATTATGGCCATATTTATCCCTTTGTTGGATGCACAACAGAGACGTGTGTGTGTAATGGATCCCTAAGTCCTCGGGTTGACTTAGGCCGGCATGCTGGGTCTCTCTCTCCTGAGGTCAGCCACGAACCGTCGAATGCACCGGTACTCTGCTCCAGTATTCCCAGGATGGGGGTCAAAAGAAGACCCTTGATACCACCCCAAATAAATGAGACAGGATGCCAGTCAAGGTCCAAAGTAACACACACTTTTATTTCACTGAACTCAGCTCTTTTATACATAGTGAGCCACATCAGGACACAATGCCAGGCAAAGGACAGTGACATATGGTGAAAACATAACACAAAGGGCCAGACATGATTACATCATCTATACAAAGGGGGTGAGTAAGGGTAAACACTGGGACAAAAGGCTGAGGGACTCGAATACACATTTCACATAATGGCCAGGGGGTTGAAGCATCTTTGAATATTCCGCTTCAACCCCTGGCCAATCAGGAGCCTGGAATCCGATGGCCAATCCTGGCCAAGATCATCATGGCCATCTCAGCCAATCAGAGCCGGTAGGCAGGCAGCTAACCGACCGATCCCTGGGCCGCCTACTTTCCCCCATGCAACATAATGCTTGACATAATGTTGAGCATTATGTTGCATAATGCTCGACATAATGTTGAGTCTTTACCACAACAATGAGACAGAGACACCCGCTGGTTGTCGGATGTATTACAGTTCAGTCACTTGAAACCCTGTGGCCAATCCGAGAGGCGCCTACTTTTCCCATGCAAGGTCAATGAAGGCCCTTTAACTCGGACTGGCCAATCAGGAGCCAGCCGACGTTCAAAGCCATGGTGACTTTCTCAATAGTCCTGCTGGCCGTCTCTGGCCACGTGAATCCAGTCTCTCGGAGGAGCTGTACTTTATGTAACCCCGGACACTGACCCACGGCCCTTATGCGGCGGGCTGCCATAGTCTTGTCAATCGCTGCCAAGTAAAGGCCTAGGGTCCATTACAGTGTGAAATAGAGGAGTTACCAATTAAATTAGTCTTTATCAGACCTTCCTGATCAGCCTACCGATAAACAGTATAACTCTGTATGTTCCCTTTTGAAAGAAATGCATCTAATCTTCTCTTAAATGTATCCATTGTATCTGCCATAACTACCTCCCTGGGCAATAAATTCCTCAATGTGACAGACCTTACCGTAAAAAAACCCATCCTCTGCTGAAGTTTAAACCTCCTTTTCCCTAATCTCAAAGGGTGTCCTCTGGTCCCCTGATCAGGCCTTGGAATAAATAGCTCACCGCAGAGATCCTTGTATTGACCTCTCATATACTTGTACAATGTGATAAGGTCTCCTCTTAGTCGTCTTTTCTCTAGAGTAAATAAACCAAGTTTGTTTAGTCATTCCTCATATGTCAAATCCTCCATTCCCTTAATTAATTTTGCTGCTCTCCGCTGTACACTCTCTACTTCTAGTAAATCCTTTTTCAGAACCGGTGCCCAAAATTGCACTGCATACTCAAGGTGAGGTCTTACCAATGATTTGTATAATGGCAAAATAATGTTATCCACTCTTGCTTCGATACCTCTTTTTATGCAAGACAGGACTTTGTTTGCCTTTGCTACTGCTGTTTGACACTGGTCACTGTTTCCAAGTTTGTAGTTGACAAGGATACCCAGGTCTTTTTCTAGCAATGAGTCACCTAAAATTATTCCATTAAGTTTATAAGTAGCCTTGGGATTGCTTCCTCCCAAATGCATGACTTTACACTTCCCCACATTAAACTTCATATTCCACATGTTTGCCCAGTCTGACATTCCCTCTGTAGAGAGAAAATATCCTGTTCTGAATTAATGACTTTGCATAATTTAGTATCATCTGCAAATATTGATATTTTGCTTTCTATATCTATTTCCAGGTAATTTGTAAACATGTTAAAAAGCAGCAGACCTAATACTGAACCCTGAGGTACTCCACTCTCCACTTCAACTGTAATGGAGAATTTTCCATTTACAACTACACACTGTTCCCTATCCTTCAGCCAGTTTTGTATCCAATTTTAAAGGTTATCACCTAGCCCCAATTTCCTTATTTTATACACCAGCCTTCTGTGTGGCACTGTATCAAATGCCTTTGCAAAGTCTAGATATACTACATCTACTGCCTTGCCATTGTCAAGGTTGCTGCTTACCTCCTCATAGAAGCTGAAAAGATTAGTTTGGCATGATCTATTCTTCATAAAACCATGTTGATTTGTGCTAATGATTTTATTTTTTGTGTTGTAATCCTGAATATAGTCCCTTATTATTCCTTCTAACAGTTTTCCCACTACAGAGGTCAAACTCACTGGTCTATAATTCCCAGGTTCTGTTTTAGTTCCCTTCTTAAACAGAGGCACTATGTTAGCTCTTCGCCAATCCTGTGGCACTGAGCCTGTGGTAATAGAATCTTTAAAGAGCAAATATAGGGGTTTTGCTATCACTGCACTTAGTTCCTGAAGAACCCTTGGATGTATACCATCAGGACCCGATGCTTTGTTGGTCTTAATTTTGTTCAGTCTTCCCATGACATCTCCTTGAGTTAACCCAATATCTATTAATTGTATTGTTTTATTTGTTACTTGTGGAGGCTCTTCTACCATTCCTTGCTCCCTTGTATATACTGATGCAAAGAAAGTGTTTTAAACATCTGCCTTTTCCTTATCCTCACTAACCAACTTACCCATCTCATTTTTGAATGGTCCAATGCACTCACTCTTAAGTTTTTTGCTATTTATATATTTGAAAAACTTTTTTGGATTAGTCTTGCTTTCCCTTGCAATTCGAGTTTCATTATCTATTTTTGCTACCCTAATTGCCTTTTTGCAATCTTTGTTGCACTCCCTGTATTTTAGGAAAGATTGTTCAGTTCCTTCAGACTTAAATAATTTGAAAGCATTTTTTTTTCCTTGCCATTTCCTTCTTTACATGTGCAGTTCACCACATTGGCTGTGACTTACTTCTTTTGCATTTGTTCCCCATTGATATATACTGTTGGGTACATTTCTGCAACCTAAATTTGAATTCTGACCATTTTTCCTCAGTATTTTGCCTTTAAATAAAATATCCCAGTCTATGTGTTGCGTTAAAGCCCTTAACAATTTGAAGTTAGCTTTTTTAAAATTAAGAGTTTTGGTTGAACCTATACATTTTTGCTTTGCCAGACTGATCTCAAATGTAACTATGTTGTGATCAGTTTCCCAAATGTTCTCTTACCTTAATATTGGATACCATTTCTGTGTTATTAGTGATCACTAGGTCTAATACATTGTTATTTCTTGTCGGCGCTTCCACCATTTGTGACATGTAGCTTTCACGAAGTGTGTTCAAAAACCTGCTACCTTTAGCACTCTGACAGGTCTCATTTTTCCAGTTGATATCTGGATAATTAAAATCTCCCATAATTATAGTATGCCCAAACTGGGCAGCTTTCCTCATTTGCAATAGCAGTTGGGCCTCATCATTGTCATCGATATTTGGTGGTTTGTAGCATATGCCCACCAACAACTTTTTTTTATCTTTCACACCACATTTAGTCTCGATTTCTACCCACATGGACTCCACAATTTGGCCACTTTCCTCACTAATATCACCTCGCAGGTGATAGTTTCTCTTTAACCCTTTTGAGTGTCAGAGGGGTATCCAACTCATTGCTTTGCAATGCCTCTCTGGCACTCAAAAGCATAAATTATATATGCAATACTGATACAGCACTCTATTTCCAGCGTATTGTGAAAAGACAGATATTCAAGAGAATGGGGGTTCTGCCAGAAGCCAATGGAAACACATCTGGGAACTCCCCGGATCAGCCAGTGAGAGAGAATCTGGTTTTCTGACTTAATTACTGGGTTCCGGAGACACAGGGTGATTCTCTGGGTTAGTGAAAACAGTGGTAACGCTGCCCACTTTTTTTTGTATTCTGCCCGCTCCCTCTATTCTGCCCTTTTTTGGGGTAAACTCCACCTTCCCTCTTTCCAACCCCTCCCACTGCTTTTGATCCCCACCCACATTGTGCTGTGAATTGCATCACTTGGACACCCCAATCTACAGCCCCAGCACCAGAAATTAGTTGGCGGCTTCTATAGCATTCAAGGGGTTAAAAGCACATTTTAAATGAATGACAATGTTTATTTGCCCCGTATGGTACAATTGGTTTCCTGAAGAATTGCTTCAGTTTGCTTTTATGCATAAGGCCCAATATAGGTCAGTATCATCACTTATAGAGAGGGGACATATAGGCTTTCTTGGACCAGGATGCAGTTCAGTATCCTCTCAAGTTAAAATAAACATGACATCCCATATTTACATTTTTGTACCTTTTTTCCCCTCTAAACATGCTCTTCTGTACATTCTGATATAAAAAGGGGCAGTAAACTTTTTTTTATGTAAATTGCAGAGATTCTCCCAGAGAATAAAACAAGAATACTCCAATAACACTGTTAGGGGTTTTTCTTTCAAATGTTATAGCTCAGATTTGTTGTTTTTAAACCACACTGTTAGCAAAAGCACCAAATGGGGTCCAAAGTGGACATTTTTCTTGATAATAAACTATATTGGAGAGCTTAAATCACAGACTACTGTTCTTCATAGTAAGCGATAGGAACAGAAGCACTTACTGACCGCAGTAGAAAACTGCAGTTTTATTAATAAAAAAGATACCTGTAAACTTTGGACAAAAGCTTCTCCCCATCAGGGCTGGACTGGCCTACCGGGATCCTGGGAAATTACCCAGTGGGCTGCTCTTGTCCTGGGCCAGTGCTGTTCTACTGTGCTAAGTGAATGGCTCCTCAGCATTCCCCTAGTGCAGCACTGTGTCACTCTCCCATGGTGTCGAGCAGCTGGTCTAAATATGCTGCCCGGTGCCAAGTGTCAGCTCCCTGTTGCTTTGCATAATTGGGGGGGGGGTTACAACCAACGAGGGAGCTCTAATTCATACGTGCATTGCCTGCACAGCTCCCTTGTGCACCCTTTAGAGTTGCCGGGAGCCGGAATGTGACATCACTCCGGCCCAGGCACCACTGAAGGGCAGGCAAGGGAGCTGTACAGGCAATGCACGTATGGATCAGACTTGTTACTAAACGCTCAGTGATGTAATTCACAGTTAATACAGACATCCTCACTGAGGATGAGCATTACACAATCGAATAGCTGCATCAGTTAAACTGAATAACAGGTATGTTATTAAGTAATAAAACTTTCTTTAATATTGTCTTCCTCATTTTCTTTTTTTTTCTTCAAATGTTAATCAAAGAAGAAAACCGTTTTGTAAAACCTTTTCTGCAGGCACAGAGGACTTATGAGCTTTATCTGATAATGTTTATTTAAGGTAAACATTTAATAATTACATTTTATATTGCCATTTTAGATTAGCTATAGGCTACTCCTCATATTCCTCAGTTTTCTGATACCATTTAGAGATTATGATATTAAGAGGAAATAATACAGTTGCAAGAAAAAGTTTGTGAACACCTTGGAATTACCTGATCTAAATGACAGTTTATTCACAGACACATCCCGCAGCTTCCCTCTCTCAGCTGCCTATCTGCAGGTAAGCCTTTACATTTCCTACCTTCCTCTCCAGACACTCCTGAAACTTATCAAATAAAAACAGGTACTACTCTGAAGTAAAGTGTTAAATAAGGATCAGTCACCATGGAAACCAACAGAATGTCTCTCTACATTTGGCACGCAGAATAGTATATATATATATATATATATATATATAAAAATTATTTTTCCCCTTGATAAATGTCACCTATGGGGTAGTCTAATCTTCAAGTTTCTGCATGTCATGCAAACCCACCAAACTGTCCAAGATTCCCAATGAGCTTTCACCAAACCAGGAAGTTATTCTATACAGATTTGATGAGATAGTATTTTATGAGATATTATTTATATATGTGTGTATGTGTACCTGTGTGTATATGAGTGTGTGCATACCTGTGTGGTGTGTATCTGGCTGTGTGTGTCAGTGTGTCTGTGTACGTCTACCTGTGTGACTCTGTATGTCTTCCTGTGTATGTGTATCGGTCTGTGTGTATATGAGTGCATGCATATCTGTCTGTGTGTGTCAGTGTGTATGTGTACCTGTGTGTCTGTGTATACACACACACACTATCTAACATAATGAATTATAGGGTTGGCATACATTTTCTTTCCAGGACTGCTTTGTATACCCAGTCCGGCCCTAGTGGAGTACTTTGTTTTAATAACCAGGGGAAAAATGAATTATATATGTATTCATAAAAAGTGTTCTGCTTCATACTGGATAGGTTATCTCACCTTAGTGCATCTCCCACCAAAGTAAACTAAGTTGATTAATAATGTTTGTATTTATTTTGGAAAATTCAATTAACTCTTGTGTTAAAATGCAGCTATGGATAATATGTATTTTTTTAACCCTTTGAGTGCTTTGCAATGCGTTCCGTACCTCTCTGGCACTCAAAGTGTTAAACCCAGGACTAAGCTTTCAAACTCACAAAAACAGAAAATACAGGTTTCCTTCTTGCATTGTAACTCCTATCCCCATGTGCTTTGCTGATGACATCAGAAAAGAGATCACAAATGACATCATCCAAATGAATAGCTGAAATGTTACGTCAGTCTTTCTGGTTTTGCAGATGTAAATTGATGATGACATTTGTGAGGTCACCATTATGCCACTGATTATGTCATTTGTGGTATCATGTCTGATGACATCATTAATGCACATAGGAGCATGGAGTTAAGTTGGAAGAATGTGTTTCCCATTTTTGTGCTTTTGAGTGAGAATTTAACTGTGAGATTAACAAGTTTTCTTGGTATTGAATTTTCATAGCTTTTTCAAATGTTCAAATTGGTGCAGGTGGTTTGCTCCTGAAATGCACCACTTTTCTTAAAGTAGAGCACCTCAGGAGCAAGCCAGCTGCACCACATGATTAACAAAACGTTCTGTTGCTTTAAATTGGGTTTATAACCCAAAGAATGCCCGACAGAGGTACAGTGAGCAGTTAAATTAGGCTGGGATGGCAGAAGTGTATTTTGGGGACTGTGAGGGCATATCTAAGTGTAGCAAATTTATTGAATGAGGGATGAGATCTTAAGCACCTCAGAGGCCTGTTTCATCAATCGTCAACAGATGACAAGCGAACATACCCTAAATGACATGCTCTCTACTGAGCTAGTGCACCAGTTATGTTAGGGACATAAATTATCTTGTGCTTTGTTTTTTGTTTTGTTTTTAACTTTAAAACATTAATATCTCTGGTTCCACTGACTTGATTTGCTAGCATAAAATGTGCCCTACTCATCACAGTCCTTCTCCCTGTCAGTTTTGGTGGGAATACATAGGCTAGTTTGTGCTGTAGGGCTGACAAATTGCATTTTTATATTTATGAAACTTGCAGGGTTTAAAGGGACTGCAAATCTGACCAAACCAAACTGTCGGGGACTGCCAATCTGTTCACTGCAATCAAAAGTTATGGCCAAAATCAAAATATCAAATAATATTGAACCTTCATGCAAACTTAACCCTTTGAGTGCCAGGGAGGTACTCAACACATTGCAAACAAAAACATGATGTTTAAAGAAGTAAAATGTGTTATTAAACATGTGATGTAAGAGACGTAGGCAACCTGTTATACCCCAGCTGTTGTTGGATTATAATTCCCATCAATGATAACTGGCTGAAAATGATTGGTGTTAGACTCAGACAACAACTGGAGGACCACAAGCTGCCCACCCCTGCATTAGATGATAAAACATTATTTTCTTAAATAGAATGATAACATAATTTATAATATTATCAGAAGATAAAGTGTTAAAGGGACAAGATCTTCAAAAAATGAAAAGAGCTTAAACAGTTTAAAATGTAAGTACTTCTGACCAGCATTTCTTTATTTGCTTTGATAAGAAATTGTAAAATGGCTTATAAATTATAGTAGAAATAGATGCAGTAACATTTAGTTGGGTTCTCACATATTCCAAAGGCAGGCACATCACTTAATGCACACAATGTCACACAATGTCAAATTCAACCTGCACCATCGTCCCAGTCTCCACTGAACAAAGAACTCAAGGGAAAAGAAAAGTCAAGGGGGAGTATGGAAAAACTCTAAGTGTAGATAATTGGGGTTGTAAGAAAAAAAATCCTAAATTAAAGATCTCAGCTCATACGTTTGTCTGGGCATTTGTAACATCAGATATAGGTTAAAGTCATAATGAAGTGTCACTTTTATAAAATATTGTAACTTGATTTCTATATGGATCTAAAGGTATTTTAAAGACAAACAGAACAAAGATTTACAAATAGTAGCTCCTGAGGAAAGTTTGGATTGTGAGTGTTTACAGACTTTGGGGGAGTAATGGGAAGAATGTCACTTTTTGGAAGAGTTGCGACTTTATATAGAACTTAGAGATTTGAATATGGAAGAGTTTTCTAATGTTGATACACCAATGGTACAGGGTTAGGAATGTTTGCTAACACAAGCAGCTCAGATCTTAGTTAATAGTAATGCTGTCTGAGGCTCACACTGTTCAGAACTTCCTAGTTTCGCTTTAACTATATGATGAAGTATACGCCTCCTGCCCCTTTTCCCAAAGTCAGCATTTTTCGCTCAGATCTGACAGCGGATCACTATGAGGGACAATTTTCAGTCAGTATTAGGAAAAACCTGCCCTCCTTCATCAAGGAAGGCAGGGCTTTCCTTATACTGACAGAGGGAAGATTGTCCCACATTGAATTTCTTAACATCAAATCTTTCGATTTTCGTTGACTACTTTCTTCAAATATATATTACTAATGTGTGTACCAGTACCAAAGATTCCCAGTATGTGTTGGAATAGCAGAGGAATAAAAACGGGAACATAAGGAATTTGTTTGTGTGACCCTCAACATTATAATATTATATCTTTATATATATCAAACACAAGTATGGTATAGAAACAACAACATATTTTCTAGACCAAGATTCATGAATGCCAGTTTTGCAGAAGGAATTTATTATCAGTAAAGTGTGAATATGCAAACCTATTCATGGGATATCTGGAGGATGAACTGATTTTGTATAATAATAGGTAGGGTGCAAATCTGCTGTACTATGGCTTTTTTATAGATGATATCTTGGTTATCTAGAGAGGTATAGAATTTAGATCATCCGTAAATGTAAACAGAAAGGGTATCTGATTTACACTCAATATGCAAAAAAGAAAGGATTGCATCTTTAGACTTTAGTCTGTATGTTGACAATACCAATCAGAGAATCAGCAATATGATATTTATAATAGAAGTGGTGGTCAACCAATATCTGCATACAGATAACTTTAATTATTAAAAAAATGGTTACGGGAATATTCCATTTGGACACTTCCATTGGTTGTGGCAGAACTTCAGACCTTAACTAAGAAAAAGGTTTTAATGAAGAGTTAGATATTTGGTGCTTCTATTTACTTTCCTGTCTGTGTATATTGGGTCACTTTTCACTACCTCCTACATTTTTCTGAAAAATATCTTACAGAAGGACACAATGGCAGTAACCAGCTTCAGGGACAGAGTGTGGAGACTTCATCTCTGACTGTTCAAGGGGCATACTTGCATTGCTCTAGTAAGGGGACATCTATTACCAGATATTAAGGCTATACTCTTGTCCTTTCATTGACTGGATTTATTAAGACATTTATAGCCATTATATTCATATTAACCAATTTTACCCTTTGATTTATTGATGTTTCTTAATAGGAACATTTAAGTTCAGTATACTTACTATGTAGCTGTTTGTTTTTTTCAATTGTACATTTTAATCCTACATAGTCAGTCAATTAATACATATTGTTTCGTTCAAATATGCCATTTTATTATCAGCTTTACTCACTACAGAAGACCTATGTTGAGCTTTTCCCCTTACACTTTTATTTGCTTGTAACAGAACTGCGCTAATTTTTCAGAGTTTATGAAAGAAAGGGATAGTCTTACTCAGCAATTTGCAATGTGATAAAAGGCAGCCTTTACAAGAGCCTCTAAATTAGATCATAGCCAATTTCTGTAACACAAACGCAAGAAATCAGAAGAGAATAATCTTATCACAAAATATACTAATTTTCAAAAACTATGGAAATGATTGTGGAAAAACATTGGGGCATTCTAATACAGAACCCCTTATTAAAGAAGGACCTAGAAAAAGAGTAAGATAATTTAGAGAAGAGGTACAAATGTGTGCAACCATATATTATGTAAAGCATGTAGTAGGCCCAAAAGCACTGGAGTACCTGCAGGCCATTTCCTAAGTGCTTGCTTGAATGTTGAGGGTATCTATAGGTGCAAAAATAACAGGGGTACTATTTGCTCACTTATATCATATTGGACTAGGGGGGTTTCTAATATTGAAAGCACAGTGAGTTATCCAATAGAGCAATTCATTAATTGTGAGACAAAACAGAAGAAATTGTGAAGCAATGTTTGTAGTTTATATGTTTATCAGCGGATTCTAATAAAATACATCAGTAAGACAGTGAGCACTTTATATGAATATCTTGGAAAACGCTCACAGAAAATTCACTGAAAATAAATAAATAAATGAGTTCCACATGACTTTAGTTATATCTGTTCTCAGGGAGGTATAGGTGCTGGGGACACAAAGTATGACAGCTAGTATACAAAATAGATTTAATACGCTTTGTACACATCTTAGATTAAAGACATCCTATGGGGCTATTTTAAGAAATTGAGATCCATACATTTATTTAGATATGGTCTAGTGCCCAATGTAAGTAGTATGTATATAATATATCCATTCTGATTTTTTATTTTGAATTATAACAGTAGATTTATATCTTTATAACCATGTACTAGAACTATGTGACTGTGGGTTGACATGGAAGGCAGGACTGAAATCGAGGTTAATATACAGAAGCAACATTGTTGGGCATGTGCATTTGCATGAGTGATGTAACTACAATAAGTGAAGCAAACAGATGGTAAATACATGTGCATTTCCATGTGTGATGTAAATACAATAAGTGAAGTAAACAGATGGTAAATACATGTGCATTTCAATGCGTGGTGTAAATCCAATAAGTGAAGCAAGCGGGTGGTAAGGACAGTGTGTACCATTTCAAGAGTCGTACAACTGTATATGTAACCACCTTCCTTATAAAACCAATGGCTAGGTGAAGTAAGTGAGGACTGTGTACGATCTCAAGAATACTGCTTTCTCATAAACACTTTACTTACAAAAGTCATAGCGTACATCTTTTGTTTCCTTGCCTGCCCTTTTGTCTTATGCTTTGTCCTTAAACTCCTGAAAATCCAGAAATCTGTCAGTTTCTGTACTTTAGTGCTTCCCAGCTTGTACATATACCTAACTTAAACTTTGTTGCCAACAGATAGAAAGACAACAGGAGATTAGGGAGTTAAATACATGGCTAAATACTTGGTGTAAGCAGGAGGGATTTGGGTTCCTAGAGCATTAGGCTGTCTTTCCCCTTTGGAGCAATCTTTATGGTCAAGGTGGATTGTGGAAAGGGAACTACGGTGCTAGGGGTTAGGATGGGTAAGGATGGTTAGAGGGTTGGATGAAACTTTAAACTAGGAAAGGGGGAGAAGGTGATACAACACAGTATGGGGAAGACAGTGTATATGAGGAAATTGTATTAGAGAAGGGGAATGGGGGTGTAGCGGTAGGTGCCTATGTTACAGCCTGATAAAAAGCAAATTAATAGTTCAATACATGCAATTCTTTGGAATGGCAATAATATAAAAAGTATGCATTTAAATACTTGTAGTCTGACTAGTAAGATGGGTTAACTGGAACAGATTACAGTGTATGTGCAGTATGATCTAGTTGGTGTGACCTATACCTGGTTAGATGATACATATGATTGAGTAGTCAGTCTAGATAATTATTGACTTTTTAGAAGGGATATAGTTAATAAAAAGGGAGGGGGTATGGCAATATGTAAAGTATACCTTAAACCCTTGTGTATAGGAAGATATTAACCTTTTAAGTGCCAGCCTCTTAATTTTCACATGGTTGTCAAAGTGGGCTTGCCCGGCCAACCATGTGAATATTATGAGGTCTCACTTTGAAGCTTCTCCTTACACTCCTGTTGCAGAGATAAGCTTCAAACTTTCCCTGTATGTAGGGAAAAAGTTTCCCTAAACTCCAGGGCAAGATTTAACTTATATATAGGATCTATTGAGCCTATCTATGTGCATCTGCAAAATTAAATCAGACCTCTTGGGAAGAGACATCGGGACCCCTCCTTATGCCCCCTGGCATTGATTGCCTATCATTTAGGATGTCCAGGTTGAATTGAAGGACTTCCAAAACCCACATGAAGTAAGTCTTGAAGGTCCCCCTACTCAACCAGGACGTTCATGTAACACAGGGTTGACCCCCAACCTTGTCTGCTGGTAGCCACAGATTCCCACATAAACTGTCTGACTTCCCAGCCTTGTTTCCGTTCCCACTGCTCACCACAGATTTCCCCCAATATTGTTTGACCCCCTAGACTCACTCCATTGCCCAGTGGCAGCCACAGATCCCCCATATACGCTCTGTCCCTCCCAAGCCTGGTTCCACTGGTAGTCATACCTCCCTAAATACACTGTCAACTCATAGACTGATTCCACTGCCACCTGTTAGCACCTGATACGCTGTATGACTCCCAGCCTGGTTTCACTGGTAGTCCCAGAACCCCACATACACAGTCTGACCACCAGCTTAGTTTCACTGAGAGACACAGAGCCCCACATACACTGTGATTCCCCCCAGCTATGTTCCATTTTGCAGTTGCAGAGCCCCTTTGTGCACTGTCAATCTTCAGACTGGTTACACTGACACCTGGTAGCCACAGATACCCCACATACACTGTCTGACACCCCAGACTTGATTTACTGGCAGTAACAAGGTCCCACATACACTCTATAACCCCAAATCTTGGTGGTCACAGAGCTCCAAATGCACCGTCTGACCTCCTAGCCTAGCTCTACTGCCCCTGGTAGCCACAGATCTCAATATACATTGTCTGACCCCCAAAGCCTGGTTCCACTGGTAGCTACAGAGCAACATGTTGCACTGTCTGATACTTCAGCCTTGTTCCATTGGTAGCCAAAGACTCAAATACACAAGCTGTGTGCTTTCCCAGCCTTGTTCACTGATAGAAATTCTCCTGGCACCTACTATGGTATGTCAACCCATACCAGTGGGGTACCATTTTTCTGAGGGTGGCACGTACAGTTTTGCACACCAGTTCTGAAAAAGGATATACTAGAACTGGAGAGGGTACAGCAAAGAGCAAAAAAATTAATTAAGGGAATGGAGGACTTGACCTATGAGGAACGACTAGACAAACTTGGTTTATTGACTCTAGAGAAAAGATGACTATGAGGAGATCTTATCACATTGTACAAGTATATGAGAGGTCAATACAAGGATCTCTGTGGGGAGCTATTTATTCTAATGCCTGATCAAATGACCAGGGGACACCACAACATTTTTTTTACAAATTGGCACAAAGAAAGAATTATCATAAATTAATTATCCCACTCAAATAAGTGTTGGTGCCTAGTGGTGAGTTCAGCTGGAATAGCAATATAGAGAAAAGAACCACTATAATGACACCTAATTCATATTCAACCTTTGTGTTGGGTGATGTTTAGCACACATATCAAATCAAATTAATTTATTGGTGACTACAACCTAAGGGAACTTCTCCTATAATTGCATTAAATGCTGTTGAAAGCTTCACATCTGAGTATGATGATGTATTTCACTCTGTGTACATCAAACAGCAATATATTTGTGGAACTATTCGGTGCTGAACAGTCACAGCATAAACCTTTGATCAATAATAATGATTTTCATGAGTCATCTCATCTAAATATCTTCAAATATCACTTCTGAGAACTAATGATGGACATCAGTTATTATCTCCGTCTCCTTCACTTCTTAACAAGTGTTGCCCTATACTTGAAAACCGCTGTTAAATATATCTAATGGTAACTGCCTCTTCAGTGTGGCTATGATTTTCAATGCGACTGGAAGCTCTTTGTTTATAATTCCTGCTACTCATTCAAAAGTGTGGATCTCCAGGGACCTAGCACCATGCTACCTATCAACCTCTTATAGTCTTCCCCTAAATATGTAGTATAATATAGGAGAAGAAAGGGTAGAATTCAGAGTAGCTAGCTAGAGACCCCCTTATATCAGAAGCCCGCAAATTGTTCATGCAGGAATAAACCAATCATATATAATTTCTCTCGGCATACTCATATGCCGTTCTTAAACTTCACTACTGAATGGAGGCATATAGCAAGATCAACTAGAGAAACTATACTCTAATAGGAACCTAGCAACTTAGTCCACTTTTTAAATGCTGTTTAATAGGCAACACTCCATAGTACAGGGGAAAAGGAGTCAGTGATATTTCTCTATTCGAAAAGATTTTTTTTTATTCTAAAATCTGATCTCATGGATTTTAGATTCTGTCTGTTACTATTCAGACCATAAGACAACCCTTGAGATTACAGGAAAGGAGGTTTAGACTTCAGCAGAGGAAAGTTTTTTTTTTTTTTTACAGTAAGGTCTGTTAAATTATGGAATTCCTTGTACAGGGACGTGGTTATGGCAGATACGATGGATACATTTAAGAAGATTAGATACATTTCTTTCAAAAGGAAACATACAGAGTTATACTGTATATTAGTAGGCAAACCAGGACGGAATGATAAAGACTAACTTATTTGGTAGCAGGAAAGCTATATAATTCTCATGACATTGGGTTATGAGGCAAAGTTTAAACTTGATGGACTTACATCAACCTAATTTACTATGTTACCAGCTACTGTATGTACTAGAATATTTCATAGTTTGCAAAGATTTTACTTTTTAAGTGACTGAAGTTTAAAAATGCAAGTGTTTTTTTCCTATAGCACCACAATTTTGAAATAATTATGCACATTAGCCTAGGGGGAAAAAAGGAAATAGACCTCTCATTTGATGCAGGTGAATGTCTGCTTTGGTATGGTATGCCTTGATTAACTTTTCTTCATATATCTTATGGTAATGTCCATTTTAGTGGAGGCAGGTCATTCAACAGTGGTGGGTTTAGGTGGTGTTTAGGTGGGGTACCATTTTCTCAGTAGGTTTTCAAAGATTGTACTACCTTTAAGTGGTGGAAATGTAAAAAAAAAATCCTATAGCACCATTATTTGTGCACATCAGCCTAGAGGTAGAAAAGCAAACAACCCCTCCTTTGATGCTGGGTAATGTCTACTTTCCAAAATTCATTACTTCATATCTCTAATAATTAGGAACATTTTAGTGCAGAAAACCTATTTAAAAAGACAGGTAGGTGTTATTTTGATTCTGGCAACTCCTACAGTATGTCAAGCTGTATCAAGGGGGTACCAGCTAATGAATGTGGTAAGAAATGTCATAGTTTTTCAAATATTTCAGTACATTTGTTGGGTGGAAACATTTTTGATCATCAGACTAATGGTAGAAAGGCAAGTGACCCATCAAATGATGTGGTGAGTTATTTTCTTTTCATAATGGTATGGTTTGTCTACCTTTTCTTAATTTCTATAGCTGTTAAAACCATTTTAGTAAAGGAAAAAATGTAAGAAAAATTAGTTTGCAGATGGTGTAATTTTGTACTTCGGGCACCCCCTACAGTAGCTCAAATCAGTGGGATGCTGTTTTACTTGGAAGAGCATTAGCTAATGAATACAGTATGCATTCCACAGTTTTCAGTTATTTCAGTACCTTTGAATGGGTGGAAATGCAAAATAATGCCTATTTTTCCTTTGACTCCACCTTTTGGAAACATTTGTGCACATCAGTTTAGTAGTAGAAAAACAAGTGGCACCTTATTATATGAGGTGTGTTGTCTTCTTTCCATGTCTGTATTTTTTTTGTTTCTGTAATTGTTATAATCAGTTTAATACAAGCAAGTCACATTTGAAACACTGTAAGAAAAATTAGAGATTCCAGAAGGTGTAGTTTTATACTTCTGGTACCCCCCACAGTAGTTCAGCTCATACCAATGGGGTGTCTTTTTCTCTGAGGAGCAGTAGCTAATTAATATAGTAGTAAATTCCACAGTTTTCAATTATTTTTGTACCTTTGAAGGGGTAGAAATGTAATACTTATTTTTTTCTTTTAGCATACCTTTCTGGAAACATCTGTTTACATCAAGCTAAGGGTAGAACGTCAAGTAACCCCTCATTTGATGCTGTTGGATACCTAGTCTTAGGAAATATATGCTTTTAGGTGGCTATTCTGATGTTATGGGGTGATTATGCCTTCGGGCTATATATTGAATTCTGGCTATGTGTGTGAAAATGGCAGTAGCAATACCGTTATGTGCTGTTACCAATTTAGGGACCAGGGGAAGGATACACATTTGTAGACCTATATATTGGGTATCATTGTACTCAAGAGATATGTGGAATTATTGCTTTGGCATTCAGTATCCATGTTTCACAGTCATATGTAAGGATTGGGAGGACACATTGGTCAAAAACCTTTTGCTTGAGGCAAATTTGTCTTAAAGGGATAGTAATACTTCATTTTATCTTTATTTTATTTTGCAGGCATTAAAAAAAACATGAAGAACGATATCAGAAGGGAGGTGCCCAGGTAGACTGTAGAGAGGGACAATCTTCAATTAAGATAAGGGAAAAAGCTGAAAAACTTGTCAAGGGGGGGAAGGGCTTTCATTGTTTTCATACAAAGAAGCTTGTCCCCTGCTGTTATCTGTCTGGTCTTACAACCAGATTCACAACTGAGAAGAGATGGCTTACACTAGGAAAAAGGGTCGGGAGGGGGAAACTTTGCTTGTGAATATCTCTTAAACCATAAAGGTTTGAGAGATAAGACTTATATCATTCTTCATGTTTTTTTAATGCCTACAAAATAAAATAAAGTTAAAACGAAGTATTACTATCCCTTTAAAGACAGTACTAGTAAGTTTTCCAAATGCTTGCCATCCCAATTTTATTCATCACTCAATTTTCATCATGGTGTTGACATTTCATGTCCAAGGTAAACATATCTGGCCAATTCGTCTAGCTCTTGTCAAACTACAGTGATTTTCCTTAGTATGATAAATTTGTTAAACGTGACTTGTGTTTTGTTGATATTCATCCTCAGACCAAAGTTTTACTTTCCTGTTGTAGCTCTTCAATGCGTTCTTGCAGTTCTTCCGGACTACTGGCAAAAAGTATGATATCGTCTGCAAAATAAAAGTGATGTAGGTAGTCTCCTTTGCTTGTACCTCCTTTTTTCCCAATTTAGTTTTTCAGAAAATTTCTTCTAAACAAGCAGAAAATCATTTTGGGGAGATTGTGTCTACTTGTAGGATGCCTTTTTGTATGGTAAGCATTGTTGAATTGTATTGAATCAGTTGCATTTTCATATATTGATGTAAGCTCTATCTATTCCATGGTTGATACTTTCTTTTTTCAAAGGCCTTTTCATGGTCAATGAAGGCTGTAGTGGAAGGTTGTATTCATTATGTAATTCTATAACTTGTAGCACTGTCTGCATATTGTCTATTGTACTGAAATCTCTCCTGAAGTCTGCTTGTTCTTTAGGTTGTGCCGCTTTAGGTACTGTCTCATTCATCTTGATAGTACCTTTGTGAAAACCTTGAAGACCACTAGCAACAGGCTTATTGGTCGGTAGTTTTTAGATCAGCCTTATCACTTTTTGTGTGCAGTAGGATGACGTCTACTTTTTTCCATGATTCAGGTGCTTTGCCAAGAATTAGGCATTTTGCAAATAGTTTAGCTATGGCTTTGAATAAGGGTTGACTTCCGGCTTTCAACATTTCAGTAGTGACTTCATCAGGTCAAGTTGCTATGCCATTTTTTATTAATTTTATTGCAGCTTCTACATTTACCAAAACTTCTGGCACAGGTTCAGCCTCTGACACTGCATTCAGTTGTTGTCCATCATTCTTATAAAGATTTGAATACAATTCTTCCACTCATTTAACTATTTGCTGTTCGGTTTTTGCTATTATACCATCTTCATGCTTTAATGGTAATATTTGGCTCCAATATATGGCCATCGTTCATTTTGTTTTTTTCAGATCTTGATTTTCTTCCAGTGTCCTTTTAATTAAGTCAACACTGAACTTGTGCATTACTTGCACATTTTTACATATACTACCCTGTTTTTAATGTTACTGTTTTACTTCATTTCTCATTGCTTTTTCATCATGATGACAATTTCTTTTGATATTCAAGTTGTTTTTTCTTGTTTTACAGTAAGTGCAAGGGGATAGTCTCAATATCTTTTTCATTGTGGGTTGAAATGTCTGTGTCTGGAAGATCTTGCAGCACACTGAAGTGATTTGACAGCTCTATCTCAAAATTCATATGATGTTTCAATAGCTGTCTAGTGTTGATCTTCACGTTTGTTGACTTGATCATTTTCTTTCTTGCAGTCAGTTTTGATTTTTGCTGTCCCGAGATGATGGTCCAACGTTAAAACAATTTAAGACTGAGCACCCTGTGAATATCATTTTAGTATTTGCAGGTATAAAGTTGGATTCACTTGCATTACCATTAGGGCTTTTCTATGATGATGAAGATGATGATGATATATATATATATGGGACTAAACATAGACAGTGAAGTAGACATGAAATACAGGGCTGTAGGGTTACTGCATTATACACACCTAGTGTAGCAGTTGGTTGGAGTGAAGCACTTTAACTCTGAGTGTGAGAGAGGTACGCAGCACATTGCTGTGTAATGAGTTGTATAGTCCTCTGGCAGTGAAAGGGTTAAGTGACACATGTTGGACGCTTATAAGCTATGTGGGACGGTGTTGGCCATCATGTTATGACCGTTGGGCGCACGTGTGTGAAATGTAGACACACTGATAAACACAGACATATGCAACACACAGGCAGACACATACACATAGTGAGCGGCAGAGACATGCAAAAGACATGCACATAGACACCGGTGATGCACACAAATATGTAACAGAGATGTACACACACACACACACACACAACATATATGCGCAGAAACACATGCGTGCATGAGTTGTGCACCCCTCTGGCACTCAAATAGTTAAGGTATAGAGAGGCATGTCAGAGTTAAATAGCAGTAGGAAGTGTATTCATACCTGAGAATATTGACTTGTGGAGTCCCTGGAATGGAGTCATGTGGTGCTGATGTGGAGAGACAAATGGGGCAATCTGGGTTAAAAGTGGGTAGGGCTTAATCACGAGTGGGGGCGGGGCTTAACATAAACGTGGGAAAAGTGTAATAGGCTGGGGAAGGCGGAGATGTGGGAGGGGAATGCAAGTTTACAGTGTGAGGGGTTTGAACAGACTCCCTGAGGGGTAAAACTTGATATACAACCCTGTGGCAGTCAGTGGGTTAAGTGTGTACCTGATGGCTGTCTGTCCTGTGTCTTGCATGGCAAATACTGGCAGTCAAGAAATAATTCAGCAATGAGGGCCTGCCTTAACCCTTTGAGTGCCATTTTGTTCCCCCTGGTGCTGTAGCACCCTTCAGTAGCTGTACTACAGGTCCTGCTGAGGCCACTGGGAGTCAGGGTGAGTGACTGTGCCTGTGTGTCAGTCATATTACTTTCTGGCTTTGTGTGTGTGTTTGGTGCTGTGTGAGTGGGGGCATGTGTGTGTGTGTGTGTAATACCTGGGAACTTTTCTTATGGAGTCCCTCATGTGGTGCTGATGTGGAGAGAGCAATGGGGCAATTTGGGTTAAAAGTGGGCGGGGCTTAACCACAAGAGTAGGGGGCGGGGCTGAAGAGAAATGTGGAAAAGTGTTAGTAATAGGCTGGGGAAGGAGGAGAAGTAGGAGGGAAATTTAAGCTTACAGTGTGAGGGGTTTGAACACACTCCCTGAGGGCTAAAACTTGATATACAACCCTGTGGCAGTCAGTGGGTTAAGTGTGTACCTGATGGCTGCCTGTCCTCCGTGTTGTATGGCAAATGATGACAGTGAAGAAATAATTGAGCAATGAGGACCTACCTTAACCCTTTGAGTGCCATTTTGTCCCTCAGTGGCTGTAGTACAGGTCCTGCTGAGGCCACTGGGAGTCAGGGTGAGTGACTGTGTGTCAGCCATATTTCTTTCTGGCTTTTGTGTGTGTGAGTGGGGCGTGTGTGTGTGTCTGGTGCTGTGTGAGTGGGGCATGTGTGTGTGTTTGGTGCTGTGTGAGTGGGGCATGTGTGTGTTTGTCTGTGGTGTAGGAGCAAGTGGCAGCCATTTTGTTTTTTTTCTGACTTTGATAGTGTGGGCGGGCCAACTCCCTGCATGATTTTCACACCAATAGCAGTGGCCTTAGGCCACTGCAATTGGTGTGAAAATCACACCCCTATTGAATCACCCAATGGGAGCAATAACCCCTCCTTATTGCCGCCCCTGGGTGTGTGTGTCTCCTGAGGAGACATAAATTATGTTATGAGTCTTTCTCTTTTATATATATATATATATATATATATATATATATATATATATATATATATATATATACATATATATGCTAGCATGTGTGTCCCACGGTTTTGCCCATGGAGTGAACCTTGTTGTTGTTTTATTTAATCTTTTAAGTTCCAGAGAGGTATCCAAAGCATTTTGTTGGATATCTCTGTGGTACTGAAAGGGATAACTTGTATTAAAAGTCAGACCCTTCCTGATGCCCCCAGCTACGGATCTCCCAGTCGATTTGGCCATAGATTCCTATATACACTGTCCGACCTCCAGCCTTGTTCCCCTGCTGACTGGTAGCGACAGATTCTTAAATACACTGTCTGACTAACCCCAGCCAGAATCTCAGATTCCCACATATACTGCCTGCCCCCTCCCCCTTCTGTTTTCAAACAATACAGTGGAGCAGCTCCTCACACTCACTACTTACAAGGTACTTCCTGTTGCAACCCGGAAGTACATGGTAAGAAGACAGCATGTGGAGAAACCGCTCCACTGTGCTGTGTGAAATGGAGGGCAACGCAGGAATACTGATCTCCACCATTGCGCAGCCCAGTTAAGCACTGGACCAGTGAGACCCCCTGAGACTAAGGCCACAGGCATACGCTAGGTATGCCCAAACATTAAAATGGACCTGTTGTGTGGAAGTCCCAGTTTCAGATCAATATATAATCTGTATCTTGAAGGCAAGGTACCTGTATGGGGCACTGTCATTTCTCACAAGTCAATGAGGGATTCTTCTTGTTGATATTTAAAGGAAAATTAATTTCCTAACAACCACCCCCCCACTTACCTTACTGTAGACAGAAAATTTTAATGGCCCCTTGGATTTTGCACTGGTGCCTTTCTCAATAGATAACATCTTCAGTCAGTCCTGGTTGTATGGTGCCCTAAAGCTCATGTTTTTTTCCACTTCAAACTGAGGCAGACAGTCAATAAATACGGCAGTGGGCAGAGTCTGAGGCAGAGGCGTAACTAGAAGGCACCGGGCCCTGGTGCAAGAATTGCCATGGGCCCCCCCCCCGACCACATTGGCCCCAGACCCCCTCAACCACATTGCCCCCCAATCTCCAGATTGCCCCTTCTTCTCCACAATGCCCCCATATCTCCAAATTGCCCCTTCCACAATGTCCCCTTCATCGCCACAGTGCCCCTTCATCTGCACACAATGCCCCCCAATCTCCAAACTGCCCCTTCCACAATGCCCCCTTCATCTTCAAATTGCCCCTTCATCTCCACAATGCCCCCATATCTCCAAATTGCCCCTTCCACAATGCCCCCTTCATCTGCACACAATGCCCTCCAATCTCCAAATTGCCCCTTCCACAATGCCCCCTTCATCTCCAAATTGCCCCTTCATCTCCACATTGCCCCCATCTCTCCAAATTGCCCCTTCCACAATGCCCACTTCATCTCCACATTTCCCCTTCCACAATGCCCCTACCTCCAGTCCCTGGTGGTGTAGCGGCGTTGCTTGACACACAGATCTGTGCCTCCTTCGGCACAGATCTCTACAAGTGAAGCTCCCGTACGCCGCTCTAGTAATGCAGAGGCTGGGAGATGATGTCATCTCCCAGCGCTCTGTATTACTACAATCGGCGGCCGTAGTGGGAGTTGCTGTGAACGAGGGGGTTGCGGGGGGCGGCCGGGGCCCCTGGAGTGACGTGCCCGGTCGCAGGTGTGACCCCTATTGTTACGCCACTGGTCTGGGGTCCAGTAGACCTGCCACATCCACTGACTGAAGATCCTCACAATGCACTGGAGGCCTCTATCGTTTAAGGAGCTTAAAAAAAATAAATAAATAAAAAAAATGCATTTAACCCTTTGAGTGCCACAGAGAAGTATCCAATGCATTGCAGGCACTCAAAGGTTTAATGCATTGGAAACGTATATTTGTCACTTATGGTGAAGTTGCTTTGCTCCAGAATTTCTCCAGTTATTATTAGTGTGTCCACCGTTTAACAATCAAGGATCCCCACTGAGGAATAGTTATTTGTCCTTATGTTGCACTTTCTTTGCTCATAAAAGTATATAAACCTCATTAATTCAAACCAAAGTGCAAAGTCCATACTGCCCATGAGGATTTTCTTGTCAAATTAATTGGTGAAAGGGGATGGGGAATGTTATTCGGAATTGTTACTTTAAAGTGACAGATCTTATTTTTTGACTTGACAGATTCTACAAATGTATAAGTAAAGTCATGTTGCATATCAAGAGACACTAGCCAAACTGGGTTTATTTATATTGGAGAAGAGATGTCTAAGAAGTGATATAATTACTATTTACAAATATTTTCAAGGTCAATACAAAGAATTATTCAATGAATTATTTACTCAAAGAGCTGAGCAAAGAACAAGAGGTCATCCATTAAGATTAGTGAAAAGGCTCTTTTGATTAAAACAAAGGCAGTTTTTTTTTTTACAGCAAGGGCAGTAAATCTTTGCCTCGGGATACTGTGCTTGCTGGCACTATACTGCTTTCAAAAAGTAACGGATACCTATACAGCACAGAACAATATTGAGAATGATGACAGTTGGCTTCAAAGCAGATAGGATGTTTAGCCTAGGAACTATCTGGATGCCGTTTGGAGTCAGGACGGGTTTTTTATTACCCACTTGATACTTAATTGGAAATTGCTTCAATATTTGTTTTATTTTTTGCCTTCCTCCGGATCAACAGGGGTGATATGGCACGTAGATTATATATATATATTTGTTTCTGTTGTTTTTCTTTTACACATGGTGCAACTGATGAACTGGTTGGTACTGTGTATATGTATCAACAGGCAGGTTGCTCATGTTAAAATGGGACCATGTGACAGCAAGTATACTGTCACATGTGAGCCCCCCACGCACAGCAGACAATAACAAGTGAAAGACAAGTGTTGTGCTGAGCATTCCACTGTTGCACATGCCTCCAGATTCCCCATGTGTCTCACTGGTGGCACATGTTCCCATGATTGCCCGTTTGGTGGGAGGGGGAGGGTATCTGAGTAAGCACCGTCAGTTCAGTACACTATAAATATTGATTTTATTTGTTTCTTTGAGAATCTGGTTTAAATGTTAAGCATTTCCTCTAAGATGAACATTAATGAGTTAACTTTCCAGACAAGTAAATTTGTTTCCCACACACAAAGCCGTGGGCACAAGAGCATTAGCCCTTTGAGTGCCAAAAGATGAGTAATGCATTGCATACCCCTCTGGCATTCAAAGGGTTACTTTCTCCCATTTCTTGCGTCACAGGACCTCTCTTGCCTAACTTTCAATGAAATACCTGATGAAATACAGCTGAGCTGCAAACATCCTGATCCTTTTTACTGACCAGCCCCTCTCTGATGCCATTAAGTCAGCCATATAGTTCCATAGTTCAGTGTGTCTATGCAACTCTACTCAGTAAACAGGTGCATCTGGTAGGTTTACACTAAAAGCACTGTCAGAGCATATCTACCCAACACTGCATGAGAGTTTAACGCACTGGGTGCCCAAGGGGGTATCCAACACATTGCTTTGCAAGGTGTCGAATACCCCTCTGGAACACAAAGGGTTAAAACCACCAGATAAACCTCTTTACTGTGCAAAGTATTGCACAAATATACTGCACTATGAAACAAAAGAAGAAAAACAGGGAGATTCTCCTAGTGTATTACCATCAATAGGATAAACTTCAACACCAGCACCCTTGTGACGAATGCTACTCACAAAATCAGTGTCTGGGAATTGACACTTATGAGCTTGCAGAAAATGGTGTAATTTCTCACAATATACACTGATAAAATATTATAAATTGCACTCATGTTTAAGCTGCCTGTGTTTTGCACTTCCTGGGTCCTAAAGCTAGTTCCATTATACCCATAGGAGAACATTCAAGATGATCTAATCACAGTGCTCTGGTGTGTGGTGTGATTGTCACCAATATAAGTTCATGGTGCAGTACCGAAAAACAAAAAGAAAATGGTGTAATATCTCATGCATACCTTGTCTCTGCTTGAGGACACTGATTCACATGACATTGCTTCTCCCAACAGCATTCAATAAGGGGAGTTTTTTACCTACCAATAAGAGGATTTTAGTCTTACCTGTTAAATCCTTTTTGTCTTAGTCCATATAGGTTACTGGTAACTTTGGGTAGGTGACCTCCCCTTTAAGTAGGGGCAGGAACAATTCTTGAAGAGAGTGCTGTGTGGGGAATACCTCCTCTCCTTAGCTGCATCTAGCCACCCCTCTCCAGAAAGATTTGAGACACTAACTAGTGACTAGGTAGTAAGAAGGGAAAAGAAGACTCCTGAGAGCATGAACCCGAAAGGACTCCCACGTTCGGACACAGAACAGCCAAGCATGGTCCCTTGACACGGTGGGAGACCAGTAACCTATATGGACAAAGAGAAAAGGATTTAACAGGTAAGACTAAAATCCTCTTTTTCTCTGTCATCCAATATAGGTTACTGGTAACTCTGCAATGTCCAACCACTGAGTTTCCCAGAGGTGGGAAGTAAGGCAAGGACCAGGCGCAGAGCCCCCAAAGTCACCAGAGCCTATAAGAACCATCAGATCATATACAGCCCAACAATAACAATGAAGTGTCAACAGACACAAAACCGGTGCATAACCAAACCAGGAACGTAGCACAGCACACAAACTCAAGCCAACTGGGCTCAAAAGTGAAGGAGCACTGAAGAGACGAAAGGAGAACCTAGATAGGCAAAACTGCCTCTAGGATCTTCCATTCCAAACTGGCATCAGCCGACGCCAGCACATCAACGCAGCAGAGCTTAGAAAAAGTGTGCACAGACGACCAAGTGGCAGCCTTGCACAACTGAGCAGCTGAGGCTTGATTCTTGTAAGCCAAAGATGCCCCAATGGATCTAGTGGAATGAGCCTAAACCCTAAAAGGAACAGGCTTCTTCCGCAGTTCGTAAGCCTTATGAATAGTAGACTTAGTCCATGACGCTATGGTCACCTTGGATGCAGGCCTCCTTGCCTTGGGACCCTCAGGAATGATGAGCAGGGCGCCAGACTGGGGAATAGACTAAGTGCGGTGTACATAGAACTTCAGACATCGCACCACATTCAACAAGTGAAGATCCCTTTCCTTGTTGGATGTAGGGTCAGGACAGAAGGAAGGCACCACAATCTTTTGATTAATGTGGAATTCAGAGATCACCTTCGGAAGGAACTGAGATGTGCAAAGAACCACCTTGTCTTTGTGAAACACCAAAAAGGGAGGTTTACAAGACAGGGCATGCAACTCTGCGACTGGGCAAACAGACACAATCGCCAGGAGAAAAGTAATTTTCCAAGTCAGCATGCATAGAGGAATAGTAGCCAAGAATTCAAGTGGAGGGCGCTGAAGGACGCCCAAAACATGTTAAGATCCCACTGAGGAGTAGGGCTCTTAAAGGCAGGACAAGTATTAGCAACGCCCTGAAAGAAAACGTTGACATCAGGAAGGATAGTGATACATCTCTAAAAGAAGACAGAACGTGCAGAAGTCTGAACCTTATGGGAACTCAAACTGAGACCCTTATCCACTCCATCCTGCAGAAAGGACAGGATCATTGGAAGATCAAATTCCTGGGAAAGATCCTTATCAGCGCACCAGAAGAGAAAAGTGGACCAGACTCTATGGTAAGTTTTAGAGGAGACAGGCTTGCAGGCACTAAGCATAGTGGCCACTACACCTGAAGAAAAACCCTTCTTCTTCAGTATTGAGGATTCAATTTCCATGCCATCAAACCCAGACTGTCCACATCCTCCTCCCACAGGTACCCCGGCAGAAGGAGATCCGGATGGCGGGGAAGTCGAAAGGGCTCCGCCACAGAGAGATCCAGGAGCTCTGGAAACCAAGCTTGATGAGGCCAGTACGGAGCAATCAGAACGACTGGAGAGCCCTCCAGACGCAGTTTCCGCAACACCCTGTGCAGCATGGGAATGGGAGGAAAGATGTACGCCAGAGGGAAGTGCCATGGGATCGACGTGGCATCCACTGCCAGAGCTAGAGGGTCCCTCCAGGGACAGCAGAACAACGGAACCTTCTGATTGTGCCTTGTTGCCATCAGATTGATGCAAGTAAGTCCCCACTTCTGAACAATGAGGCTGAACACTTATTAGTTCAATTCCCACTCTCAGCTGTCCATGGTGTGTCGACTTAGGAAGTCTGCCAGCACATTGTATACGCCAGGAATATGAACTGCAGATATGGCAGGAATATGTTCCTATGCCCAGGTTAAAATAGCTTTGACCTACAACCAGGCAGTAAGACTTCTTGTACCGTCTTGCTTGTTGATGTAAGCCACAAGCGTGGCATTGTCAGACTGGACTCTGACTGGGCATCCCTCTAGATGATACGTCCAGTGGTGAAGAGCATGAAATATAGCCCGAAGCTCCAACATATTGATGGGAAGGAAAGATTCCTCCGGAGACCACTGACCCTGGCCATTGCTGTGACCCAGGACTGCGCCCCAGCCAGGTAAGATTAGTGGAATTTTTAGATTTCATTAATAAGAATGATGTAGGTATTCATTTTACATATAAATATAATCATAAACAGATTGAGTTTTTAGATATTTTATTTTTTATTGATGAAGAAGCTGCAATTCAAAGTAAGACTTTCTATAAGCAATTGGATATTAATTCCTATTTAGATCCTAATAGTGGCCATCTTAAAAGATGGATAAATAATATTCCATATGGTCAGTTTTTAAGACTGAAACGTAATTGTAGTAGGAGTATAGATTTTCAGGATCAAGCAAAATATTTAAAGGATCGCTTTTTGGAGAAGGGGTATAAAGATGATATTGTGGAGGGAGCACTAATAAAAGTACAAGGATTAGGGGATTATTTACTATTTACCCAAAAAACCAAAGGTGGTTTTTAGGAGAGCACGTAATTTAAAGAATTTATTGGCCCCAAGTTTACTTAAGAATATGGAGAGGAAGGGGACCCTGGATGGTGGTAAAAGGGTTGCTTTCGCTGTAGACATAATAGGTGCTCCACTTGTGAATTTTTGAAAGAAACGGATGAATTTGTTTCTAACAGAAGTAAGGAAATCTATAAAATTGGAGGCAATGTCACTTGTTCTAATTATGGCATATCTTTTGAGCTGTGGATGTGGCAAACAGTATGTGGGACGAACAGTCCGGTGTTTAAAAGCTCGGTTTAGATAACATAGGAGGAATATTATTAATAAATCGGTGAAACATACTGTTTCTAGACATTTTTTGGAATGTCAGGATGGAGAAATGAGAAATTTTCTTACCGTTATTTGTATTTCTTCTGTGTCCTTACACGGCATTAACTTGGGTTATTGTCTCCGCCCTCCAGCTGGGTAGGACTTCCTCCAAAGTTTTTTTTAACATCCGGCTCCCGCTTCCTGCCCTCAGTTTACTTTTGTCCAAGCTGAAAAATATGAAACGAACATGTTAAAGAGGGTAGGGTATGCCGTGTAGGGACACAGAAGAAATACAAATAAAGGTAAGAAAATTTCTCATTTCTTCTGTGTCCCTCCCCGGCATTAACTTGGGACTTAAAAGCAGTACCCAAACACAGGGAGGGAGAACACATCCAAATTCATCAAATGATTACTTTAGACCATACTACTGGATTTAGGATGGAATAACTGCTTCCAGGACTTTTCTTCCGTATTTGGCATCTGATGAAGACTGTACATCCAATTGATAATGATTAATAAAAGTGGATAAGGAGGACCATGTGGCCGCTTTGCAAAGATCAGCAGGAGAAGCATCAGCCTTCCAAGCCCAGGAAGTGGAAATGGCTCTAGTTGAATGGGCTTTTAAATTCTTAGGAGCCTGTAGACCTGCTTCTGAATAGGACACTTTGATACATTCAGTAATCCATTTCGCAATGGAGGCTTTTGAAGCTGGCTTGCCTTTTAGCCTCCCTTGAAAATATATGAATAAGGATTCTGCGGCTCTGAAGTCCTTAGTCCTTTTCAAATATATAGATAGAGCCCTGACTAAATCCAACTTGTGAAACTGTTTTTCTTTTAGCTCCACAGGATTGGGACAGAATGAAGGCAAAATAATGTCCTGGTTAAGGTGGAAGTCGGAAATAACTTTTCCTCTGAAGGAAGGGTTTGGTTTCAACACCACCTTATCCTGATGAAAAACCAAAAAGGGGCTGACGCATGACAAGGCCTGTAACTCACTAATCCTGTGAGATGACGTAATGGTCGTGAGAAACACTACCTTAAGAGTAAGGAACTTCAAAGAAATCTCTGACAGAGGTTCAAAAACATTGGATTTTGACAACTGATCCAATACTATGTTCAAGTCTCATGGGGGAACAATACTGTGTATTGTAGGCCTGATCTTGGAAATCGCCTTTAAGAATCTCTTAACAAGGTAATCTTCCACCAAATGAATTGACATGATAGCAGATAAAGCTGAAACCTGAACCCTGATGGAGGCAGGCCTGAGACCCTTTTGAAATCCTTCTTGCAGGAAATCTAAAATGTGAGGAATGGAAACCGCAATTTCCTGAGGGAACTTAGACTTGAACCAGCTAGAAAAGATAGACCATACCCTTGAATAGACTTTTGAAGTAGATGGTTTACATCCAGCTATAATGGTACTGGTTACTGTCTCTGATAGAACCTTACTCAGCAGTACGAGCCTTTCAGTTTCCAAGCCATCAGATGAAGGAAAGCAGGATCCGGATAACACACTGGCCCCTGTGTCAGAAGGTCTTTGGTTATGGGCAGCTTCCACGGAGGTGCTACTGACATGGATACTAGGAAGGAGAACCAGGGTCTTTTCGGCCAATTGGGTGCTATCATAATGACATCCAAGTGGTACTCTTTGATTTTCTTGATAACATCCATTATTATCGGAAATGGGGGGAATATGTAAGCTAGGTTGTACTTCCATGGTAGCCGAAGGGCATCGCACCCCACTGCTTCCTGCTCCCTCTTTCTGGAGAAGTACACTGAACATTTTGCATTGTTTCTTGAAGCCATCAGGTCTATTTCCGGTAAACCCCAGAGATCGCAAATCTGCTTGAATACCTGATGTTTTAATGACCATTCTCCTGGTTCTACCTGATGTCTGCTGAGGTAGTCTGCCACCACATTGTCTCTTCCTGCAATGTGAGAGGCTGAGATCCCTTTGGGGTTTGCTTCTGCCCATAAAAGGATTCTTTGGGCTTCTTTGAGCAAGGTTGTACTTCTTGTGCCCCCTTGGTTTTTTAAATACATGACCATCGGAAAGTTGTCCGAATTAATCATTAACCATTTCCCTGCAATCTGTTTTCTTATGTGCAGAATGCAATACCACACTGCTCTCATCTGCAGGATGTTTATGTGTAGGGCCCTCTCTGATTGTTTCCATTTGCCTTGAAGAGTGACTGCTCTCCAGGTCCCTCCCCAACCCGATAAGCTGGCATCTCATGTTAAGATTTCCCAATTGTGTTCCTGTAGACTGTAGTGTTCCATCAGGTTCCTTTTATTCTGCCACCACACCAATTCCTTCTGTGTTGAAGGTAAGAGGGGTATTCTCTGGAAAGCATTTCCAGAATTTCTGTTCCAGAACCTTAAAAAATCCTTCTGATAGGACGCATATGCAGTTTTGACCAAGGAACAATCTGTGTTACCGAGGTTAGGTTCCCCAGTAGTTCCATAAAGTCCTGAGATGTATGAGTTAGACTTTTCTTGAATTGATTCACTTTCCGAATGACACGACGAACCCTGTCGTCCGTCAGACGTATTTCCTTTGCTTGGGAGTCTATCCATAGTCCCAAGAAGGTCACAACTCTGGAAGGACTCAACTGAATTTTGTCCTTCTTTACTATCTACCCTAAAAGATCTAAGTGCTCCAGGGTTAGATTGGTATGAAGAATTGCCCTGGAGCGGGATTCTGCAAGTATCAGAATATCGTCCAGATACGATATTACATGGATTCCCTGTCTCCTTAGAGGTTGAAGAGCAGAGGCCAGAATCTTTGAAAATAGCCTTGGTGCTGTTGACAACCCGAAGGGTAGGGTTCGAAACTGAAAATTATCGTTTCCTACTGCAAACCTCAGGAACTTCCTGTGAGAGGGACGAACCAGAATGTGATGGTAGGCGTCCCTGAGGTCTATTGTGGTCATGTACGCTCCTGGAAAAACAGTCTTTAAAATGGATGTGGTGGATTCCATCTTGAAATGAGCCAATTTGAGGTATTGATTCAAGGTTTTCAGATCTAGGATAGCTCTGAATCCCCCCGAGGCTTTTGGTACTATAAACAGAACTGAATATCTCCCAGAACCTCGGAGATGCCATGGCACTGGCTCTATTACCTGGTTTCTCAGTAGGCTCTGTATTGACTCCATGAAGGCTGTTCTCTTTATAGGATTGAGAGGAACATTGGACCTGATGAAGTGAGGGATAGCAGGGGCACTTAGGAACTCCAGCGAATACCCTAACTCTAAAATCTGCTGAACCTAATGATCTGGTTCTGTCTGAAGAATCCAAGCAGGAAGAAATAGACTCAGCCTGCCCCCGAATGAGCTTGAAGCTAGGGTTCGCTGTTCCTCATTGGAATTTTTCCTTGGACTGGGGCTTCCTAAAGGAATCCTTCCTGTAGCCCCCTCTGGGATTGTTGCCAAATCCCTGTTTCCTGAAATAAGGTCTCCCTTGAAATCTAGATTGATCCCGAAAGGAAGAATGTCTAAATTTAGAAGTAGAAGGTCTAGGTGACGAGGCTCTGGACATGTGGGCCTGGGCCAAAAAGGAACTTTTTCCCCCTGAAGCCTTCTTAATAATTTCCTCAAGACGCTCCCCAAACAAAGACGTACCTGTAAAAGGTAGAGCAATCAACTTTGCTTTGGATGAGGACTCAGCACCCCAAGGTTTTAACCATAGGGCCCTTCTAGCCGCCACAGACAAAGCAGATGTTCTGGCATTAAGACGGATTATGTCTAAGGAGGCATCACACATGAAGTTTGTAGCTTCCTTCATAATAGCTACATCTTTAAGCAACTTCTGTCTAGAGACATTGGACTCAATCTTTTCCTCAAGATTAGATAACCAAATACGCATGGCTCTAGTAACACATGCTACAGCAGTAGATGCTTCCAGATTCTGACCTGAAACTGCAAACTGACGCTTTAGGATTCCGTCAAGCTTTCTCTCCATAGGGTCCTGTAATGATGTTCCATCTTCTAAGGGAAGCGTAGTACGCTTTGCTAACTGGGCGATAGAGGCGTCTGTTTTAGGAGGGAGCACCCAAGGCTCTACCTCCTCTTGCTTAAAAGGATACATCTTTGAAAAACGCTTAGAAGCGCTAGATCTTCTGTCACTGATCTTCCATTGTGTCTTGATCAGGTCAAAGATAGATTGATGAATAGGAAAGACTGGAACCTCTTTTCTCTTTCCCAAAAAGGCAGTGTCCATAACATCTCTCTCTTGCTGGACTTCTGTGATACCCAGAGCTTTCCTAACCAAATGAACTAAGCAGTCTATTTTATCCATCCCAAAGGATCCTGATTCTTCAATGATCTCCCCCTCTTCCTCAGAGGATAGATCAGAGCCAGGAGCAGAGGTCCTGATCAATGCAATATTCTTCTTGTTGAGAGGAAGTACCTTCCCCTGGATCCATCCTAGGACGCTTCCTTGCAGGTTCTTTTTCTTGCATGGAGTTAAAGGTATCCTGCATGGATGCTTTCATCCATGACAGGAATTCTGTGAACTGAGAGGTCATATCTGGACCCGCAGCCTTCTTTAAGCAATCTAGACAAAGTTTCCCATTGTCAGAGGGATTTAACTTAGCCTCACAAGCCAGACATGTTTTTGGTTTTGACATGCCTTTATCTTCCTTAGAGGTAGGCTCAGAGGCTGGCTTCTCCTTATCTCTGTCCTTGTCTTTGCTCTTAGGGGTAGACATGGTAGCCCAGAACAATCAAACAAGCAGAAATAAGCAAATTTCAGCAAGAATAATATACATATACATAAAAATGTGATAAACTCCTTTACCCTAAATAGTGAAGGTGCACAGGGCTATCCTCCTCCGGTGACCTAATCGCTCTTTGGCGCTCAGGGCCGCTTCCGACAGTGTGCGTTCCACTCTTGGAACGCATAAGAATTAAAGGAACTCCCATCGCTTCCTGTTCTGTTTCTGTGCCGGCCCGCTCCACAGTCATCGCAACGGAGGGAAAGGATCCTGCTCGCCGTCCCAGAGGGCAAGGAAGGACAACACCACAGTGAGTACCATCTTGCCGCTGCACACCTACCCTGCTCGCCATACTTAAGAGGGCAAGGAAGGGATGTTACAAAATAGTAGCGTATGACCCGTAGTCCCACATTGCGCTGCATGCACTGGGAATACAGACAGCTGTACAAGCGATCAAACTCGTTTTTTCGCTAAAATAACAAAGTTCTATCCAGATGGGTAGGATAAAAAGTTAATGCCGGGGAGGGACACAGAAGAAAGTATGGATCTACAAATTGTTGGTATTGAACAAATCCCAGTGAGTATTAGAGGAGATGATCGCTTTAAGAAATTATGTCAAAGGGAACCTTACTGGATACATAAATTACAAACATTGAAACTGAGTGGCATTAATGATGAAATTGACATGTATTGTTTTAGATGTTATATATGATTGGCTTTGTATATGTAAAGTATATATTTACTTATTTTTATTTCATTATTTATTTATAACTCTTTTTCAGATATTGGAGAAGTTATTTCTTATATGCCACTTGGGATCCAGGTTTGTGGAAAGGAGATGTTTAAGTATCAATAATTATGTATTGTATTATTGTTATTATAATTTCAGATATTTATATGTTGAGGTATTATGTATATTGATTTATATATATGTGGGGATTATATTTTCTTTATTTAATGATAGTTATATTTCTGTTGTAATATAATTATGTGTAGGTGATTTGGGAATAGTATAAATATGGTATTATTAAGGTCATACACCATCTCTTAACAAAGGGTATAGCCCACGAAATGTACGTTGAGAAGGTGTGACTAAGGGTTCCAAGGACGAATTGAGTTTGAGCACAGAACTGAGGCTTGTAGCTCAATGTAGCGGTCAACCCAGAAGTGACGTTATCCGAGGGAGACCGGATGCTGGATAGCGCGAACAACGCCTGTGAGAGTGCTTTGAACAGTATTCCCATGTCTGTGGATCCCTAAGATCTGATAAGCATTATTACAAGAGGTTATCTTGTGAGTTGACACCCTGAAGGGGTGGTTGGATTTTATATATATATATATATTTTTTTTTTATATCTGTTTACCCATTCTTGCTCTCCTGTTCTTGTTTTGTATATTTAGGTTTCTTTGAAGCCGATACAAGTTGGCACAGCTTGTTTTATCAGGGTAGAGGACCGGGATTACATTTGGACTTATTGGGATGGGATTTGTGTTGTGGTATTATATCAAGGATTTGAGCACTGTATTAGATATTTGTATCTGTGATAACTTTTGACTAAAATACCTTTTAGCATTGGGAGTACCCTACTTTTACTCAGGGATATAAACCCTATGACATTTATAGATTTTTCTTTACATATTAAGTATTACTATCCCCACCTACGACAGGGAGGGGTGCAAGTTTTACCATGAGGTGGAATTCTAAGCATTTAAACCAATGACCTCATCACACCACAGACCAGAGCACTGTTTTTATATCATCATGAATATTCTGCTAGGAGTATAATAAAAGTAACATGGTCATCCAGTGAGTACAGGTAGCTGGTGTTCATCCTGGCACATCATGGAACTCTGGGATAGCAATGCATCTGCACCCTTCTCTGCATTGCCAGAATTCATTGCTTGGGGGGGGGGGGGGTGTTTATTTTATTTATTTATAAAATAAATAAATAAATAAAAAAAAAAAAAAAATATATATATATATATATATATATATATATATATATACACATACATATACATAAAAACTATAGTGCTGTTGTCCTTAACAGTCACCCATGCCCGAATCAGGCAGACATTAATAACTGGTAAGAACTTGCATGTTTACACAAACCTTTTTGTGGTAGTTTTGCTCATTAAACATTCTGTAAGCCTGCATTTACTGCCTATTTGTAAGTGACTATACACACAGTGTGTATGGCAGTAGGCAAGGCTAGCTCAGTATCAAAATGCCAGTGGCTATATACAAGATATCTAAACCTATGTTTGAACGTTTTCTGGTACATTTATTTGCCCACAATAAAAAGTTACCTTATTGTTAGGACAATGTGTACGCTTCTCTATTACCACTCGCTCTTCCGTGCTGATTTTCTCTCTTCTTCTTTTCCTTACTTAACCCTTGGAGTTCCACTTCTTTCCCCTTTCAAATAAGTGTGTTTGTTTTTTTTTGTGGCAACAAAACTTTATTAACTTTAAGATTGGTTTAGTGTTGGGTTTGGACATTATGATAAATGCACAGCAGCACAGCCTAATTTTCTGACAATTGGGTCTATATACACCAGGCTAAAGAGGTGCAGTTCTGGCACAAACCAACTGCACAATGGGATTTTAATTCCTTGAACGCTAGAGAGGTAAAGTAATGTGTTGGAGACCTCTCTTGAATCTGTTACAAATTAATTTAAAGCAAAAGGAATAACGTGCAGTTAGTTTGCTCCGTAATTGCATCTCTTTAGCTTGATGAATAGTGTGTATGGATTGTGGCATAGTTGTTTATTTTCTTTAGAATACTTTCTCTGTATACTTAAAACCATGCAGAAATTCTGATAACCGTTGGCCTGGAGTCCAGAGGATGATTGTATCTGTGGTCCCAAAATAAATAAATAAATGCAAATTGGGTCTATGGTAGGAAGGGAAAATCTGACTTTTTTTTTTTTTTTTTTTTAATTATATAATTTACTCTCATGTATAATACCACCCCAACCTTCACATAAGGTGAAGAGAGTCAAAATTGTGTGTATTATACGCAAAATGTTACAATTTGTTGCAAGGAGGTGGTTTCTTTGGGTATCCTTTTAAAACGCTGCATTCAAAACAGCATTTGGCTGCTTGAAGAATTAGGTATATCACTGTGATTAAAAGGGGCGACATTAGAATCTCATGTCGCATCCTTAAATGGCACTGGTGCTTCAACCCAACCCACAGCATTTCCACCCCCCTAGAATCAAGCAACAAGGCAACCTCTGACCTCACATTGCAAATAAAAACCTGTTTGACCCTGGAGAGGTGAACAGTTAGCTTGAGGATGCAGACAAGCAGCCAGCATATCACATGACAAATGGTGCTATTTTGAATGCATTTTAAAAGTGTACCATTTCTGCAGTAGAACTTTTACACTTCTGATTTAATAAAGATACCAATTTGTATATAAATAGCACATGCCATGTTTCTACTTTTGGGACTAAACAAATGCACCATATGTATTGTGGAAACACTTCGCTGCTGTTACCTGGGATGTTATTGTGTAAAATGTTGTAATTTTTGCTCTAGCACTGGATCACCTTTCCTTTAGTAAGTAGTACCCATGCTCCGTAGTCTAGGAAAAGTGCCACAGCCAACTCAGAAGAAAAAGATATAATGGAGCGTATTCATGAATGGTCATAAAATTTGACTTTAGTATCTCTTAAAGTAATTTCTTTACAACTCATCTTACCGAATATGTAATATTGTTAGATTCGCTAACATATTGCATTGGATAAGTCAGTGATAATGAAGTAGTAATTTCTCAGGATTTTTTTTGTTGTTGATTGGGAAAACAGCTTTACAGGCAGAATTATAGCTAAAATTGTAAACATGACTACAATAACTGATCAGAAAAGATGGAAAGGAGCTCATACCGTTGGAAACCTCACTGGCACTCAAAGGGTTAATTTAACTTGCTACTGAAGCTGTTGTAATCCCACAAACCCATATGGGTATCTATAATTACTGCCAGCACTA
This sequence comes from Rhinophrynus dorsalis, assembly GCA_037306005.1. NCBI lineage: Eukaryota > Metazoa > Chordata > Amphibia > Anura > Rhinophrynidae > Rhinophrynus > Rhinophrynus dorsalis. The sequence continues at coordinate 448,442,352 of CM074721.1, forward strand.
CTTGGTGCTATCACAGCATGTCTGCAGAGAGTTCACAAGATAAAGGGAAAGATGCTTGAAGGAGGACCGGATCAATTCTGGAGTAAACAAACTGTAGCTTAGGGGACAAACAAATCTCTTTGATCTGAATGATGTTTTTACCCACTTTAATGCTGCAGAGGACAACAGTGCAGTGTCACTAGCATCCAAGAGATTCACTCAATGGGGATTTTTATTTGCCCCTTATGCTGCATTTGGTTTGCTTCAGAATTATTATAATACTCCTTACTGCAGCAGCCACCGGGGGGGGGGGGGGGGGGGGGGGGGGGGGGGAGAGGGGCCGACCATGTGTTTTTGATCACTGAAAACCAACAAAATCACAAGACCCATGGGTGTGCGTGTTGGTATGTGTGTGTGCATGTATGTATGCGAGTGCATGCGTGTGTATAACACACTCCTCCTCACTACACATTCATCTTCACAGGACAGGCATGCTGTTGAACTGCCACTCCCCTGGCTTTATGCCAGAACTATGAAACCAGGGATACTGATACACTGTAACACTATCACTACAGCACTCTGTATGGGTGGTGGATTTTCTACTGCTCGGACATATCTGCTTTCACAGTCCCTGACAGAAAACTCTTAACATTTCCACTTATGTCCCTGACTGAGAGCTCCCTGGATCAAATAAGTGAAGTTGAAAGATAAATAAAGTGTAGGCAATTTGACTCTACATATTCTACAAAATATTCTTCAAAATATGTAAAGTTAAAAAGGAGGTTGACTGTGACTTTAAATAAATTAAGGCTCAATCATTTGCACTCTGATGAACATTGTTCATACTTGCAAATGAACCTAGGTTTTTGTTATGTCAAAATACAAGCGGTTATATAGGATTAAAAAACAAAAAAAGAGGATTTTAGTCTTAACTGTTAAATCCTTTTCTCCTAGTCCATACAGGTTACTGGTAACTCTGGTAGGCAATCCGCCCCTTGAAGTAGGCAGGAACAATTCTAGAATTGATTGCAGGGGGTGGAGCCTACCTTACTTCCTTGGCTGCAGCTAGCCAACCAGCTCCAGAAAGATTTGAGACACCAACTATTGACTAGATAGTGAAGGGAAAGAAGACTCCTGTGAGCATGACCTCAAAGGACCCCCCCACGGTCTGCCACAGAAGAGCCAAGCATGGTCCCTTGACAGGGTGGGAGACCAGTAACCTGTATGGATTAAGAGAAAATGATTTAACAGGTAGGACTAAAATCCTCTTTTCTCTTTCGTCCAATACAGGTTACTGGTAACTCTGGGATGTCCAAACATTGAGTTTCCCAGAGGCGGGAAGTAAGGCAAGGACCAGGCGAAAGGCCCACAAAGTCACCAGAGCAGATATGAATCAGATCAGAGATAGCCTAAAAAAACAATGAAGTGTCAACGGACACTGAACAGGGGTAACACCACTCCAAAACTGTTACACAGCACACTGAACTAGAGCCAACAGGGCTCAAAGGTGAAGGAAGCACGAAGAACCGAAGGAGATCCTAGACAGGCAAGACTGCCTCCAGGATCTTCCTCCCAAAGTTGGCGTCAGCCGATGACAGCACATCAACACAGTAGTGCTTTGAAAAGGTGTGCACAGACGACCAGGTAGCAGCCTTGCACAGCTGATCAGCAGAGGCCTGATTCTTGTAAGCCCAAGAGGCCCCAATAGATCGTGTAGAATGAGCCGTGACCCTGAAAGGGACAGGCTTCTTCCTCGGCTCATATGAATAGTGGACTTGATCCAAGAAGCAATAGGCACCTTCGATGCAGGTCTTCCTGCCCTAGGATCTTCAGGGATGATGAACACATCAGTCTGCCTGATAGACTCAGTGCGATGCACAAAAAACTTGAGACAGCGCACCACGTCTAACAAATGGAGATCCCTCTCATGTCAGAGGTGGGGTCAGGGGAAAGAGGGCACCACAATCTCCTGATTGATGTGAACCTCTAAAACCACCTTCGGAAGAAATTCCTGAGAAGTGGATGCACCGCCTTGTCCTGGTGAAACACCAAAAAAAGGTGGTCTACAGGAAAGAGCATGTAACTCCGCGACACGGCAAATGGACACGAGCCAGGACAAAGGCCATTTTCCACGTCAACAGGCGTAGAGGAATAGTAGCCAAGTGCTCAAATGGAGGTTGCTGAAGAACGCCCAGGGAGGAGCGGGATTCTTCAAGGCAGGACTCCCTGGAAGAAAACCTTGACATCAGGAAAGATGGCAATGCGCCTCTGAAATAAAACAGAAAGAGCAGAAGTCTGAACCTTAAGGGAACTCAAACTGAGGCCCTTATCCACACCGTCCTGCAAAAAGGCCAGTTCCGCAGGCAGATCAAATTCCTGAGACAGGTCCTTGTCAGCACACCAAGATAGAAAGGTCGACCAGACACGATGGTAGATTTTGGAAGAAACAGGTTTGCGGGCACCGAGCATGGTAACCACCACCCAGGAAGAAAAACATTTCTTCTTCAATATTGAGGATTCAATTTCCAAGCTGTCAAAGCTAGCCGGTGAACATCTTCCTTCCACAGGTAACCCTGTAAAAGAAGATACGGACGGCAAGGAAGCCGGAATGGCTCCGCCACTGTCAGATCCAGAAGCTCCGGAAACCAAGCCTGTTGTGACCAGTATGGAGCAATCAGAATGCCTGGACAACGCTCTAGTCGTAATTTCCATAACACCCTGTGCAACATTGGGAGGGGAGGAAAAACGTAGGCCAGAGGGAATAACCAAGGAATGGGCATTGCACCCACGCCAGAGCTAGAGGGTCCCTCCAAAGAGAGCAGAACCTCAGAACCTTCCTGTTGTGTCTTGTCGCCATCAGGTCAATGTAAGGAAGACCACATTTCTGAACAATGAGGGTGAACACCTCTGGCTGCAGCTCCCACTCTCCGCTGTCCACTGTATGTCGACTGAGGAAGACCGCCATAATGCTGTCTACGCCAGGAATGTGCACTACTGATATTGCAGAAACGTGTTCTTCTGCCCAAGACAAAATATCCTTGACCTCTAACCAAGCAGCGAGATTTCTTCTTCCGCCCTGCTTGTTGATGTAAGCCACGGCCGTGGCGTTGTGGGACTCCACACGGACCGGACAGTCTTCCAGCTGAGCTGTCCAATGATAAAGCGCATGAATTATCGCCGGAAGCTCCAATATGTTGATAGGAAGGAGAGATTCCTCCAAAGACCACCGACCCTGAGCACTCAGGTGACCCAGGACCGCTCCCCAACCGGAGAGGCTGGCATCCGATGTCACTGTGGCCCAGAAGGATACCAGGAAGGACTTGTCTTTCAGCAGATTGGAGGTCAAGCCACCATAACAAACTCAGTTCCGCATGAAGAGGGAGGGACACGGACATCTTCAGAAGGCCCGGGTAACCCCTGCACACCTGGATCATGAACCCCTGGAGCTCCCTGCTGTGCGCCATGGAAAACAGGACCGCTTCTATGGTGAAGATGAATTTCCCCACTAGAGAGGACAACTTCATGGCTGGAATTAGATTTTGAGCCAGAACAGCAGAAACTCTGTGGGTGATCTGGTGAGCTACCTCGTCTGTGAGAAATACCATGCTCTTCTGAGTGTCGAAGAGAAGGTCCAGGAAGACCAGACGCTGGGATGGGACAAAATCCGACTTGTCCAAGCTGATGATCCACCAGTGATGGCTGAGAGCATGAATGCATTGCTGAACCAGCTGATGAAGTTCCGCAGAAGGGGCTTTCAGAAGCAGGTCGTCCATGTATGGAGTAACTCCGATGCCGTTCCGGTGGGGGATGGACACTAAGGCTCCCAGGACACGGTTGAAGACTTGAGGAGCTGTCGTCAGACCAAATGGAAGAGCTGAAAACTGAAAATGTCCCCGGTCACAGGCAAATTGGAGGTACTGTCGGCTCTCTGGATGAATGGTGATGTGTAAATACACATCCTGAAGATCCAGGGATGCAAGGAATTCTCCCGGGGACATAGCAGCAATAACAGTCCGTAGAGACTCCTGGTGGTGAGTCTGGATAACAAAGGAATTGAGATCCTTCAAATCCAAAATGGGGCAACAACCGTCGTAATTTTTGGAGACCACAAAGAGGTTGGCGTAAAAACCCATACCTTTGTCCTGAACTGGAACCGGCTCTAGAACGTCCTTGTCCAGAAGAGCCTGAAGAGCGCCGAACAGACGGCGTTTCTCTGCGCCCTGAGGCATATGATAAGAAAAGAAGCGAAAGGGAGGAAGAGATACGAAAGGGATCCTGTACCCTTCCGTCACCACCTGTAAAACCCATGGGTCTGTCACAGAATCCTCCCAAATGCTGTGATAGTGTCGCAGATGACCACCCACAGCAGAGTGTGGACCCAGGTTCTGTGAGTCATGCTGAAGAAGGCTTGGAAGCCTTGGGTTTTCATTGCTGTTTGGGCTTGGAGGAGGTACGTGAAAATACCGGTTACGCTTAAGCAGGGTTTTCTTCCTAGGAACCAAGGGTAGAAGTGTACTCTTACCCCCTGTGGCCTCATTGATCAGATCTGGCCCAAACAAAAGTGCCTTGAAAAGGCAAGGAGAGCAATGTTTTCTTAGATGCAGTGTCAGCAGACCAGTTTTTGAGCCAATGAGCCCATCTCCCAACCACAGACATGGTGGAAACCCTAGCCACAAAACGGATGGCATCAAATAAGGCAGCAGAAACATAGTGCTGTGCCTCAGAAATGTTGGCAAGAAGGAGCAACATATCTGAAGTAGGAGCACCTTGACAGACAGCCAGGGTGAGCTGTTCAGTCCAGACCGCAATGGCCCAGTTTACCCATGCTGCAGTGAATGCTGGACGCATGGCAGAGCTGCAGTGGCAAAGATGGACTTGAGGGAGACCTCAAGTTTCTTGTCAGTCCAATTCTTTAAAGCAGGTGCATCAGATACTGGCAGGGCAGTAGACTTGGATAGCCTGGAGATAGGAGCATCCACCTTGGGAGGATGAACCCACTGAGCAAGTGCGGCCTCTGAAAAGGGATAAGCTTGGCAAATTTCTTGGAGACAGAAGGTTTCCTTTCCGGAGACTTCCACTCTTCGGACACAAGACGATCAAGAGTGGGGTTAGGTGGAAAGCAAGTAAAGGGTTTTTTAGGTTCCTGAAATACATCAGAAAGGTCAGAAGGAACCTCCTGCACCAAGGGAATGTTTAAGGTATTTAAAACAGCCCTGATCAGGCCCTCAGCTGAGGGCTCAGGATCAGCCTAAAAAGGGTCCCCAAAAAACAGAGGAGCCCACCGCAGAACATTCCTCAACATCGGAATCCACCAGCAGTTCCTCCTCAGAGGAATCTGACATGTCAGGTACTCCCTGAGGTTTTGGCAGGGAAGACCTGACAGAGGAGGGGGTCTGCCAAGATTGACAGACACACACTGTAACTGGGATGGAAAGAGTTGAAAGTGGACCCAAGGTTCCCTAGTAGCAGCCTTAAACTCTTGCACCCAAACTGGCTCTAATGCATGGCTGGAGGTCCCTGGAATACTCTCAGGGACATCAGAACACGCTGGGCATAAATGACCTGAGAACTCTCTAGGTAACCCTGAATGACAGGAAGAGCAATGCGCGATGGGGGATACAGAGACGCCAGCATCCTTAGTCTTAGGTCTGGCCCCAAGCTCCAGCAGTATAGACATTCTCACAGTGTCAAATAACCTTACTGTATAAGAAATCAGTGTGTAGGGCGAAGGGTTAATCAGCAGAGGAGAGAAGGAGAGTCCAAGGCCTGCATAGGATTCTTGTTCTGGAAATAGCACAAAATGGTTGCCGCAGCGGGAGTCAATCAGAAACAAACGTGCAAAGCAATCGCTCATGTAGTTTTCCCAGAAATGTACCCCAAATAGTGCCCGAAGCCACGTGAGCCCCCCCAACACACTAGAAACATGAACCTGATGATAGCGCAAGGGCAGACGAGTAAAATGAGCCATCTCTGAAGTCACTAGGTTAAATGGTTGCAGAGATATGTATCAAACTGTACAGTCCCATAGAAGTGAATGGAGCAATGCCGCCTATGCGGTAAAGCGGGAACTCAAATTTTACAAAATTGAAAGTGTAAAACTAAAAGACATGAAACATCATTAGAACATGTTAGGATACCAAAAAAACCACTGAACCAGTATGAAAAGTGTTAAAAATGCCAAACCAGCAGCTAAAGGGTTAATTACCACATAAATCTGCTCCAAACACCCAAAAGACATACAGACAGACCCAATGAGTGCAGGAGTGTGCAATAGGAACTCCAAATGAAAAACCCCTGTGCGGAGAGGCACTGTGGGACAAGTGGAACTGCAGCACTCAAAGGGTTGCTCACCGTCCCGGCAGATCTTCGGTCTTCAGATTACCATGTTTAAAGAAGAAGCCCCGGTGGGCGACTCCTGAAGAAAGAACTTGCAGCCAAGATTTCCCCCCCAGGGCTTAAGGTCCACAAAAAGCACCTGGACACTGAGCTAGCCACACCTAAGGGCATTGTCAGTTATGGTAATCCGCCTAACAGCGGTATTCCATTTCTAACAGAAAAATAAAAAACTTCTAAAGCTATAGCAGAGCTGTTCTCTTGCCCGTGTTATCTTCACCAAGGAACAAATCTTTCTGGAGCTGGTTGGCTAGCTGCAGCCAAGGAGGGAAGGTAGGCTCCACCCCCTGCAATCAATTCTAGAATTGTTCCTGCCTACTTAAAGGGGAGGATCACCTACCCAGAGTTACCAGTAACCTGTACTGGACGACAGAGAAACACAATGTTCGTTTACGAGGAAACAGGCATTTTAAAAACACCACACATTTTAAGTAGATTTTAACCTTTTGAGTGCCAGGGGAGTAAGCAACACATTTCAAAGCCCCTCCGGCACTCAAAGGGTTAAGAATACTACAAAAAAAATAAAAAAAAAGCCGTCAGACACAGAATAAAAGTTTTTTTTTCTTTTTTTAAAGACTATAGCATCTCTAAGGTTCAAACAGCGCAGAATATGGCACCTTTGAAGAGTCAGTGTGAGAAGGGAGCCGAATGGACTAACAGTGAAAATGGATTAATATTTGACAACAGACAATTAAAATAAAATTCAGATAATTACAGGTCTTTTAAAACACTTGATAGTCTTAACATTTTTACAGGATCACTGAAAGGGGGAGATTGTACATGGAATCTGTCCCACGTCTGACAACAACAATCTATCTGTGCATCTCCCTGCATGTCAAACCACCGACTTTAAGGCAGGGTCAGGATAAGGCAGAGATCAGCTTTAAAAAAAACCCCACAACTTTATCTATAGGCTTTTGCCATCAGTTTTAAGACAATGGGACTTACATATAAAGGTAAACGCTAGCAATTTTAGGGAAAACCATATGCTTTTAGGGGACAATCAATTACTCCTGAATGTCAGCATGGTCTCCAATGCACTGCAAAGCAATGAGTTGAACACCTCTCAGCACTCAAGGGGTTAAACATACCCTTTTTGACTGCTCCCTATAATTCCTTTACAGGCAAGGCCCAAATCTTAAAAATAGTTGAATTGTGCATTCTGTCAATATCTAAATATCAAAATGGTTAGTTTCAAAGTGTTTTTATGTCACTATTAAATGAATATGATGCAGTCATTACAGCCCCCTTCCATAATCAGAGCTGGGAACCACCCTTACAAAAGACATGGGTGTCATGTGCATAATGGCAAAAGTGGAGAAATTCTGGGGCAAAACCAACTACGTCAGAGCAAACAAATAAAAAGTTCCATCGATTTAGCTATTAGTACATAACGCTAGAGAGTTCGCCAATGCATTTGATTCAAAGGGTTAAACACCCCATTTAATTCAGTGTGAATCTGTGGAATCATTTGTTCCAGTTTTGCCTTTATTCACGTGCCTTGTGGTGTTTGGTGAGATACTCTGCCCTGTTCCCTCCAGAGAAACAAGCAGAGACAGATGAAGTAATACAGCAGCAGACACAAGATCCTACAGAGGATGAGGTCATAGTTCAAGGTGATCAGCACATGAAGATGTCATAGGGCACCCTTTGTCACAGTGGCCTTTCTTCTTTCAATTCTTCTCTATCTGAAAAAGGCTGCAGCTCATCCCCCGTGCATCCGATATGTGAGCTCATTCAGGACTCTGGAAGAGAGGCTGCAGAGTATTCAGATTTAATGGTCTTTCCACCCTTCCTTTTCAGAAGAGGGGAGGCTGTCGGTGATCCAGGGAGAAGCAGATTCCAGGATGGATGATAGTGAATCCCAACACACTACAGCCTCCCTGACAGATCCCAAGATACAGTGGGACTTTTTTTCCTGTGAAAATATTGAAGTGTTTTGATTAGACTTCATACTACATAACTTTCAATGTGATATCTGATAAGTGCCCAAAAACAAGAGGTAGGCAACTGATGACTCTGCAGCTGATGGGGCTAAACTCTCATTATCCCCAGCAACTGGGCAGCCAAAGTTTGCCTACCAATGCCCTAACCCAAAGCAGAGAAGTGAGAACAGGGGGAGCACCCTGCAAAATTTCAGTGATAATCCGCTCTACTTCTTCATTTTAAATTCTACATTTCCCCACCCCCTTCAACACATCTGTAGTGAGGGTTTGTTGCAGAAGGATTGCGGGGTTTCTGGATAAATTAAATTTGCAAACAAAATGAATAAAACTTTCAAGTAGTTAATATTGTAGCACCTTTCCTTGATAAAGTGCTTTGCATTTCAGAGGGACTTGAGCAGCCACCTCAGGGTAAGAACCCTGGCACTGTATTCTGCCCAGGAAGTCTGGAGAGTGGGTGCAACAGCAATATTACATTTCACAGGGTACAGGGAGAGGACACCAAACAGCAGTGGAAGGGGGCCAAGGCAAGATGCAACTCTAAGTGCCAATGGGGGTGACTTACCCATTGCTTCGCATTAGGTCAGAGGACTGCAAATAGGCCAGGAATTTAGATTATACTCCGTTAAGCACAGGTGAGTTAATCAAAGACTCAGTCATTCATTTGGGCAGACCTCATTGTGATCAAGTAAGGAAATCTTTAAATAATGGCCCTCCCACCTAACTTTCTATGAGCAAGTCTGAACATGACTCTAGAAGGACCGTTGGATCCTTAACTCCACTTAATGGAACTTCCAATTTTTGTTTTCCTCCAAAATGAAAAATGCCAGGTCCACAGAAGATGCCACTTCTGCAATGGTAAAGTTTTGGGATCCAATAGTCCTGCCAGTAAGAGACACATTCAATTCCATGGACAGTGGGGATTAGTATAAGACTAAGTTAAGAGTTGCTTTTAATGCCAGCCATGCCTGGCTGTCCTAGTGGGTTAACGAGCAACCCATCAGATCCCCTTTTGAACATCACAAATTAACCAGTGCAGGTCAATTATATGGCAAATCACAGGGGGAAGGAGAACCCAGTGTATTTTAAAATGTATGCATGGGTAACCAGTGTGCCAATAGGAGCTAAGAGGAGGGGACAGGGGTGGAGCATCTGGAAGGCACAGTTATACAAATGTGGAAAGTCTGTTCAAACAGAATGACTAATTAGTAGAACTGTAATTTAGAAGGTCGTGGGAGACCTGAACGTGTATAGTGTTAAGAGTGATCACATTGTGTCTAGAGATGGTATGTACACTCCTGACTAATACACAGGGTAGGGGTAGCCATCCCTGGTCCTCAAGAGCTACCAACAGTGCATGCTTTCAGGATATTCCTGAATAAGAACAGGTGGACTAACTGAAATGCCTCAGCCACTAATTAGTCTACCTGTCCTTCTGCTGGGATATCCAGAAAACATGAACTGCTGGTAGCTCTTTAGGATCAGGGTTGGCTACTCCTGGTCTAGGGCATAAGAAGGTTTGTGGAGCAACTGACACCATCTGAATCATGCTAATCACTGCAATCAGTCACTCTTCTAAATCCATCACAGATCACCGGAAATCCCAATGACCACAGGAGGGCACCCATGTAAAGCCAAGTCACGAAGGTTAAAATATGTCGCAGTGAAGGGGTCAGGCAACACCAACAGATGAGATTTTCTCTGGGGCAGACACAAGGAAATTAACCCCCTTAAGGACCAAAAGGGCGTGCAACAGACTATGAAGTAAAGCAGTGCGCACTCCTCTCTGGCCCTTAAAAGGGCCATATGCACAAAACAAAAGCAGACAAATTCTGCAGCAAACCAACTGCATTATAGGGGACAAATTCCTATTGATTTCACTGGAGACCTATCATTCAAGAGTCTAAAAAAGTGCCATTAAAATCAACTGGAATTTGTGGATTTTTATGTACCCTCTGGCTTATGCAAGAATTACTCCACTTTTCTTCTGTGCCTATGGACCCATGAGAGAAACTGTGTAGTAGTAGTAGTAGTAGTAAAGGGATTGGATTGCACCCCCTGGTTCCCTCTCCTCTGAAAGCCTATCCCAGACAAGACTGCGTGTCTCAGGCCTGTGGGGCCCTGTTGTGGCTGCAGCAGGAGAGCTGTTCTCCCTTCCCCAACCTCCCTAGACAGAATTAACCCTTTGCTCACAAGGCTTTGGTGACTGCTATGTGAGAGCCCAAGTTTTCTTGCAGATAATACAGGAGGTGGAGTTCGTAATGCTCTCCAGATTCAGGAACCCTGATGCTGTGACGCTCCTGTGGGTATATCTGGAAGAGAGGAAGTACATGTCATGTGGTTACTACATGTAATACTTGTCTGGACTGTACACAAGTGAACACACAGCCATGTCAGATAAGGCTACCAAGAAAACTATAGCAGAATTAAATGTCCCTTCATACTTATCAATTTACATTACATCTATCAAAGGCACTTTTCAATTCTCCCACAGTATTCGTGCCCATCACCTTCACTGGGAAGCTGTTCCATAAGTCTATGGTCCTTCCCATAAAGTGGTACTTGCACGCTACTCCTGAGTTTCCCCACTAAGTTTAGATCATGTCCTTTTGAGTCCAGTACTGTTCTTTTTCTGAAAAATCTTTCCACCTGAACGAGTTGGCAAAATGCCTGAGGCATAGAAGCCCAGGAGCCAACACTTTTGCTTCTGGCTCCAACATTTTTTTTTTTGGCATTTTATACACATATAACTATTCACTGGCTCCTAAAATCCATATCGGATTCCTAAAACTTTTGTCAGGCTCCAAAGTTTATTATAGGTTTGTCCAACCCTAGCGATAAAGTTCATTACATTATTACTTGCCCTGCCTTAATAAGTTTAAAGGCTTCCACCATATCACCCATATTCTCTTCCTCTCTTCCAAGCTAGGCACATTAGTAGTCCAGGGGAGGCTTTACTTGCAATATTTCCACTCGGCACTAGCCAATGGCGAGTGAAAATTTAGCCCTGGCAAGTAGAAATTCAGCCCTGGTTGGTATGTTATGGCTTGCAGTGGCGAGTAACTTTTCAGGTCTGGCTAGTAGCAAAGGACTTCAACTTTTAAGCCCTGTATATTATATTTTATATATATATTATATTAATCATCATAGTATTTGGACTTTGGAGAGTGGTATTTCAGTTCTGTCAGAGTTGTAGTTCCAGAGTAATTCAATGGCAAAGTGTCCCCCTCCCGCCCCTTTTACTGATGTAACACTTCTCAACCAGATCAGTAGGGAGGCGCCCAGGTAGACTGCAGAGAGGGACAATCTTCAATTAAGATAAGAGAAAAACCTGAAAAGCTTGTCAAGGGGGGCAGGGATTTCATTGTTTTCATAGGAATAAGAGTGTCCCCCTTCTGTTATCTGTCTGGTCTATAGACTGCATTCCACATCTGAGAAGAGATGGCTTACACTAGGTTAAAGGGGCGGGAGGGGAAACTTTGCTTGTGAATATCTCATAAACCATAAAGGTTTGAAAGATAAGACTTATATCATTCTTCATGTTTTTTTAATGTCTACAAAATAAAATAAAGTTAAAATGAAGTATTACTATCCCTTTAATGTGGTTTGTGCTGTTTGTATTGAGAGATAGTGCCCACTGCTCTTGTATTATCTTATCTCCGCCCATTCACAGATACAATAGGAGCTGTGAAAAAGCGAAGAATGTCTGCTCCCTCAGAGCCCAGGTAAGACTAAATTTTGACTAGTTTTTTGAGAGGTTTCCCATCTCATACTATTCACAAGTCAGCCAATAGTGGTGAAAGAGAAAACGTTCACTTGAATAAGCAATATAGTCTGGTTTATTTATGATGCAGAATACCTTTTCCCTGTACAGGTATAACATGATGGCTGTTTTTAAATTAATTTTAACCCGATTACATGAGATTTGTGTATTAGAGATGGCATTCAGTGTTGCCTGGACTGGTTACCATGATGACAAGATGAACAGTTTTGTACACCAGCTCTAAACAACGGTGTATAAAATGGTGACTATGCAGCAGTTCTCTAACCTTCATGCTGTATCCCTGATGAAAGTCCCAAGCAGGACAAACACTGGATCATATTAAATGTATGTGGTGATTAAAGTCAAGTTATAACAAGCTCGCCATATCTGGGAGTATGCGTAATGTGTAGCGTACCCATCTGGCACTCGAAGTGTTAACATTACCCAGACCTTGGGCCGTGTACACAGGCTTTTACACTAGAGATTATTATATATATATATATATATATATATATATATATATATATATATATATATATATATATATATATATATACACACATTAGATTAAAGCAGCACTCACAGGACTTCTTAATAAAAGTAGTAATTTATTTGTCACAAATAAATTATTACTTTTATTAAGAAGTCCTGTGAGTGCTGCTTTATTCTAATGTTATATAATTTTTGGCATCGTTGACTGCACCCAGGTATTTTCCTTTGAACTGTGTACTGCTTCCTTTGGGCGCCAGTTTTTAAAAAAAGGCATTCCTGAATTGTAAAGGGCGCAGAGACGTTCAACAAAACTGATAAAGGGATTGGAGGATCTGCGTTATAAACTGACTAGCCAAACTGGGTTTGCTTACATTACAGAAGAGACGACTAAGGGGTGACCATTTACAGATACATTCAGGTTCAATACAAAGAACTATCTAATGATTTATAAAGAGCTGAGCTAAGAATGAGAGGTCATTCAATAAAGGATTAGTAATGTCGATATGTTAAGGTAATATTGCAGCTATTAGAAAATGAAATGACACAACCCCAGTCCCATCTCTCAAACCTTTATGGTTTGATATAGAAGGTGAAATTTCCACCCTCCCTCCATTTTCCCTGATGTCGGCGGACTCGCGGAAGCTCTTCAGCAGAGCAGAAATAGCAATATGTAAAAAGAAATCCTTCATCAGAACAGTCTACAAAGTGTGGCTGGTTTGCAGGCACTCTTTGTACACTGTTCCAAATTAGTAGTATTTCTTTTTACATTTTGCTAATTCGGCTCTGCTGAAGAGCCACTTGCTTGGACCGGGACATCCTGCAGTCAGCTTACTACTGACTTCAGGGAAAGCAGAGGGAGGGTGGAACGTTAGCCTTCTATATCTCTCAAACCATAAAGGTTTGAGAGATGGTACTGGGGTTGTTTAATTTCATTTACTAAAAGCTGCAATATTAACTTTTTTAAGATATTGACATTACTGACACTTTAAGACTAGAGATTTTTTTTCACAGTGGTAAAGCTATGGAATTCTTTGCCTCAGGATGTTGCACTTGCAGATAATATAACTGCTTTAAAAAAAAAAAAAAAAAAGCAATGGATGCCTATCTAGCACAGAACAATATTGAGAATTATGACAGATGGCTTCATTGCAGATAGGTTGTTGATCCAGGGAACTGACTGCCATTTGGAGTCAGGAAGGAATATTTTACCCACTTGGGGCTAAATTGGAAATGGCTTCAGGGTTCGTTGTTTTTTTTTGCCTTCCTCTGGATCAACAGGGTTGTTTTTGGCATGGGCTGGACTTGATGGATGCATGTCTTTTTTCAGCATCGTCAACTACGTAATTATATATGCAAGAAAAAACAGCCTATTCTGACAGATATGTGCAGCTAGTAGGGATCAGTTAGGGCAGATCGGCTAGGGCTCAGAGTGACAGCTCACCTGTAGGTCGTATGGTTTCCCACTGCGCACCAGAAAGCTAAGCAGGATGCTTGTGTGAGCAAAGTGCACGTTCTCATCTAAGAAGCCATGTAAGAGCAGCAGACGACTGGGCCTGTGACAGAGTGTAGAGATTAGCAGGCACAGTCTAAAACAGGAATTGCAAACAGACAGTTCCATAGCTAATAAACGGTGGTCAACAGGATTTCTCATTTTATCTACAGTTCTGGACTGTGGTTCAAATCCCATTTTACATTAGCTTGGTTTGCGTTCACCTTCTAGAGCCGTGGTAGGCAACATATGGCTCTTCAGCTGTTGGCTGATTAGGGGAGATGGAAGTTGTAAATAGTTATAGAGAAAAAGATCTCTTACAGGCACTCTGCCTATAAGGCATCTTTTTTCTCTCTCTATTTAGGTCTTCTCTATGATCTCAGTTGCACCCAGTGTGTGTGTGTTAAACATGGTTTAATGGCATTTATGTGATTGCCATTAGCTGTTTAGATAGAGATGGAAGTTATAGTCTCAAAAAGCTTGAAAACAAAAGGTTGCAAAACACTTTCCTAAAGGTAAGCTAGACACTCTAATTATCTGAAAAGCTAAAGAAGCAGAGAACTCCCACTGCTGAAAGGTGTTTTATTCAAAAGTTATTACAGCACAAAGTTGAATTTTTTAGGTGCAATATCCCAGTGGCCTGAAATTGTACAGTGGTGCTGCTGCTACACCATCCTATGGAGATTTATGGTCTATGGACCAGAGCTGTCCATAGAATGGTGTAACAGCGCCACTGTACAATTTCAGACCACTGTGATATTGCACATAAAAAAATTCAAATTTGAGCTGTAATAACTTTTGAATTAAACACCTTTCAGCAGTGAGAGTACATTTTTTTTACACAGGGGAACACTACAATATATATTTTTTACATATTAAGTATTACTATCCCTTTAAGTGGAAGTGTTGAGTATGCAGACCTACTTAGAGTGAATCACTGAGTATGCAGCCATCAACAACACATGATTTTGACATGTCTGTTCTAAGATGATGCAAGTCCTCCACAACAACTAACATGGTTCACTGGTTTGCAGGCAAAGTTTGTAGACAGTTCCAATTAAGTATTTCTTTTTAAATTCTGCTATTTCGGCTCTGCAGAAGAGCCGCCTGCCAGTCCCGGGACCAAGATCTCCTGCTGTCAGCTAGACTCTGATGTCAGGAGAATGGGAGGGGAGAGAGGAACTTTAAAGCATTATATCTCTCAACCCATAATGGTTTGAGAAATAGGAGTTGCATTGATCAATTTCTTTTTTGGTATTCTACATTACTACTCTTTATTTAGGTAACACATTACTAACCCTTTAAAAGATTGGTGTCGATAGGTTATAAAGAGTCCTACACTTTTATCTTGCCCCCAGCATCAGCACTGCATTGGTTAACCCCTTAGTGACGTCCACGTGCAGACCCGGCCGTCACTTAACGCCTAACATTTTTTTTTTATTTTTTTTTTTGACAAATCCGGAAGTCCCCAAACGGCGTACAGCCGCGCGGGGATCCGGATTTCCTGGACGTACATGTACGTCCTCTGTCACTAAGTGACAGCCACAGAGGACGTACATGTACATCCATTGTCGGAAAGGGGTTAATGCCCCTATCTGTGGTTAGGTTTGTTTTATTTTAAGTCTAGTCTCTGTTCCTCTCTTCCTTTCCATCATAGTAAGGAAGAGAGAGGCAAAGAATAGTGACAAAGTCAATGTACAGAATAAGCTGCCTTTGTCATTGACTTAAGCCAGTACATGTGACTGCTGCAGCAGCAATCACATGTAGTGGAGAAAGCCTGAAACTAACTGCTGCAGTCCTAGAGCAGTCAGTTTCAGCCTCCCCAGCATGATCACAGGGCACAACGAGGAGCGTTGTGATAATTTAACCCATGACGTGCCAGAATTGTCACTGGTCCTTAAAGGGATAGCAATACTTCGTTTTATCTTTATTTTATTTTGTAGGCATTAAAAAAACATGAAGAATGATATAAGTCTTATCTCTCAGACCTTTATGGTGTAAGAGATATTGACAAGCAAAGTACCCCCCCCCCGTTCAGCCACATCAGAAGGGAGGTGCCCAGGTAGACTGCAAAGAGGGACAATCTTCAATTAAGATAAGGGAAAAAGCTGAAAAACTTGTCAAGGGGGGAAGGGCTTTCATTGTTTTTATACAAAGAAGATTGTCCCCTGCTGTTATCTGTACTGTCATACAACCAGATTCACATCTGAGAAGAGATGGCTTACACTAGGAAAACGGGGCGGGAGGGGGAAACTTTGCTTGTGAATATCTCTTAAACCATAAAGGTTTGAGAGATAAGACTTATATCATTCTTTATATTTTTTTAATGCCTACAAAATAAAATAAAGATAAAATAAAGTATTACTATCCCTTTAAGACACAAACACTGGTCACTAAGGGGTTAAAGCCGCCCTGCCATCACATGACAAGTTTAGTCTGCTTCACATAGAATCAATGTCTGCCTGTATGCTATATTAGCCATTTTTCTGCAAAATAGTTTGAGAAATGAACAGTTATACTTTTATTTACAAATAAAGGTTAATTTCTCAGGCTATTTTTACTGCAAATAAATGGCTATCAGAACATACAGGCAGTTTTTAATTCTCTTTAAAAATGACTAAACTTATTTTATGTTGACAGGTCCAATTGAAGAACAATGCAAGGAGGTAAGAATTGTATTCTGCTAATGACCAAACACTGAACTCCCAGCACACAGGATGAGCTGGTGTTGAAACACTTACTCAGATGGGAATTTCTCAGCCTGCATGGCCACCGAGCCCATGTAGTAACCATGTTCATTCTGGTCTGGATGACCCATGTACCGCTCAGTGTACCCAGTGTCATAAAAAATCCAGAGGGTCACAGGAGCTCCTGCGATGGCTACCTATAGAAGAAGAGCAAGGAGAATGAGTACTCAGGGCAGGAAGAACAATGGGGAAGACACAGCAGGAACAGCAGAAAAAGGCCTAGAGATGTGAGGGATAAAGAAACAAACCAAATTAAAAACAACTGTGTAATGTAAAGCAAACCGAAAAGGAGTGCGATGAGAGATGAAAAAGTGAGATTTGCAGCACTGGTAAGGAAGAAATGTATGTTTTTTTTTTAGTGTACCAGAACATCAACCATGATGACACGACAGGTAAAATTACCAGCTGCCACTTACCCTAAATATATCAGGTCGTTGTATTAATGCCATGAGGGAGAGGTACCCTCCATATGACCAGCCATGGACACCTACACGGTCCAGGTCTATGAAGCTGTGTTTTGCAGCCAGATACTGAAGTCCTTCCACCTGGTCATCTATCTCCACTTGACCCTAAGCACAAAGAATAGGAAAGGAAACAGGGGGGGTCAACTCATTTTAAACATAGAGGCAGGATTAGAGAGCTGTATCACAGACATAACAGTAGGTAGCCACTTGTAAAACTGGGGTTTAAATGTGCAATCATTTCAAAAATAATCTATTAATAATCCTACACGTACGACAGGTAGAAAGGATTATGTGGAATAATGTATGCTCCTCCCATCACATTGTGACAAAGATGGAATGGAGCAGAAGAAAATGGATCCCTCCTACACAGTGAATAATATAACCTGCAGTCTGCCTGTTCACCACTAGGTGACCGTAAACAGAGAGGGACTACACTGAACGAAAGAGGATAACTAAGAACAGATAGGGACACACTCACAAACAAAAAGGAGAAATTCTGCAGCAAACCAAGTGCAGCACATGGGACTGGGGAGAAGCAATGTACTGGAGACCTGTCTAGCATTCAAGGGATTAAAAGCCACAAGTAACCCTTTGAGTGCCAGAGAGGCATCCAACGCCTAGAGTTGCAATGCATTGGATACCTCTCTAGCACTGAAAGGTTTAAATCAAGGGGAATGTTGTCTCCTATGGTGTATTTGGTTTGCTTCAGAATAGATCCATACAGTCCATAGACACTGTATATTTCAGTCATATTAAAAGAATTATGGTATATGGACTAAAATAGTCATCAAGAAGATACACACGGAAACAGCTATTTGTTTGATCTTTCCTGCTGCAGACAGTATAAGGCAGAAGTGAGCTATGAGACATGGAGGCTTATAACCCCCCCCCATCTGTAAGACAGCTAAAAGGCTTCACCCCCCCACACCCACCCCGAGACACAACTAGTCATTGCAGGGTCAAAGTGCAAAAAATTTGTTCTGGGGCCCCTAATACAAAACTATCCTACCAGAGGAATAACTAGACCCTATTTACGTCATGAGGCTGATGGTCCCCAATGGATGCGGCCTTGTAACATAACTGCACTATTTGTTCCACTTGTATCTTCCCCACCTCATTCATGTGCATTTTCTCTCACCATCTTGTATTTGAAGGCTCCTTCAAACTTCAGCCCGCGGTGACAGGAGCCACGGTTGTCAATGACAACAACAACATAGCCCAAAGATGCCAGTGTGTTCAGTCGGAAATACTTTACTCCTTTGAATCGATTGTTAACCAGCTGCACCTATAGGGGCACAGATCACATATATTCATGTTTTACACCATGCATATAGCAGAAGTGGAATCATACTGGGGAAAACAAAGGGAAAAGTTATAAATGTTTTTGCTCCCCTAATGTGCAAAATGTATCTTCTCTGTTCATTGTTTTTTTACTGCTAATTACAAGCCAAATGTTTTTACATTCTGTATTAGAATTTTCAAGTGATCAGATGCTGGAAAATATTACTTAACTTTGTGTTAAATTGTTGTTGCTTCTCAAGTACAAGTAACAAGGTTGCCATGGTAACCAAGTGTAGACGATAGATATAATATAACAATTTAAAAGCAAATCATGAAATAGACTCTTACATTCTATTATGACTGTTTATTGGGGTATGTGGCATTACATGCTAAAATAAATGCAGTCTGATTTTATTTTGACATTAAAGTGTTAGTAATGTCTAAAAAAAACTTTTTTGCATTTAGAAGAGCTTAAAAAGCTGATCTGAAATGCAAAAAAACGTATCTCTCAAACCACTATGGTTTAAGAGATACGGGCGTTTAAAGTTTGATTTCTCCTACTGACAGCTGTAAAGCTGTCAGCAGGAGATCCGTGTCGGTTGACACGCTGGTGCTTGAGAAGTGGCGGCACACGTTTTAGACCATTCCAATGAAGGGATTCCGTGTAAGTAACGAGATCTCGGCACTTCTCAAGCACCAGCGTGTCGACCGACACGGATCTCCTGCTGACAGCTTTACAGCTGTCAGTAGGAGAAATCAAACTTTAAACGCCCGTATCTCTTAAACCATAGCGGTTTAAGAGATACGTTTTTTTGCATTTAGATCAGCTTTTTCAGCTCTTCTAAATGCAAAAAAGTTTTTTTTAGACATTACTAACACTTTAAAAAGGAGCTTTCTCCACCATTTCCTCTTGATCTATACTCTAGCCTTGTTCAGACATTTGTAGCTTGAGTTAGCTAATTGGAGAGTGAGTTAGACTCCCATCGCTGTTATATTCTTATTGGTGCCTGCTGAAGGTGGTGGGGTTGTGGAGGAAGGAACCAATCAGAATAAACCAGTGTTCTCCAAGTGTCTAAAACACCCTCCCAACTGCAAAGACTGTAAAACGAAAAAATTAAATGCATTACAAAAAAAAAGCTTTAGAATGACAAAGGGGTACACAACGCATTGCCGGGCTGTAGAATCCAGACAAAAAGGGAAGCACAACTTATACATGTCGTTCAGGAAGACACTCCCATAATGAGTTGTTTCCTATCCATCAAGCACAGCTGACCTTCTATGCTTCATGCAACATGAATGTTGGCAAGAGACTCTGCTACCTCTATAATCTATAATCGCAATCCAGTATTGATATGCATCCTATTGAAGTCTGTACTGTTCCTTCCAACTTCACAGAAAGTTTTCACAATTCATTGATTTACCTGTAAGCTGGACTGAAAACAATACAGTAACATCTCCATAATTTTGATGTAGTAAGAGGCCTGAGATATTACACCTACGGAACTGATTCTTCCAAAACCTCAGTCTCTGTTCAAACACGCTTATAATACTGTGCTCTAGGGCAGTTCCTTTTAAATGAATAGCCCATCTGACAACATCCTTCATGACACTCTTGGCCACCCTCTTACTAGAGGGTCCAACAACGTATTGCAAAGTGATGCGCTGGCTACTTTTATAGCAATGGGATGTCTTATCTGTTCCCTGCTGTGCTCCAGAATTGCTCAACTTTGTCCCCACAGTCCTTTGTGAGATGTTTTAATATCTTTTCTGCAGTTACAAATCTACAAACCTGAACTCAAGATTTGTTGAATGTTTCTAGCAAATCCATTTCCTTACAGCTGTACTCTAAGCTATTTTCCAGTTTTCACCCACAGCCCCTTCTGCCAGGCCTCACCTGTGGTCCTCCATAAATGAAGAGTATTGTCGGGTATTTTTTCCCTGGCTGCAGCTGATGAGGCCGATACATCATCCCGTACAAAGTGAAGCCAGTCCGGCTAGGGAAGGAGAATATTTCTGGGGCAACGTACCCAGGCACTGTTCCTAGGAGGAGAGAAAGGTTGCAGGACTTGCATGATTAATAAGCACACACCTACACAGGGAAACTGATGTATGAAGAAAAATTGGTGCAATTATGGAGAAAACCAAGGGCTCCCTAGGGAAAAATTTCCATCAATTTAAATGGGGATTTTAACATTTTGAAGGAGAGGCGCTTCAAAGGAGTGTTTATTTTTCCCCTATGTTGAAGTTGGTTTGACCCAGAACTGCACCAATTTTCTTAGTACGTAAGCCACAGTTTGTTTTCAGCTACCATATGTAAAACTTATTTTATATTCGCTCCCTAAAATCGAATCATAAATTTTTATTTTTAAAACGTCATGTGTGGACTATCCCTTCTAAACACCATTTGGATATTTTTTTTGTACTGTTTCTAATGAGTTACAAAAGCTAAAGCAGGTAATTTATTGAAATTACTGTCACTGTGAATCACGGAGATACCCAGAATTTGAATATCAACATTTTGGAGGCTCTACCGAACCTCTGTCTAAGCTGAAGAGCCTTTTTTTCCTCTATGATAGTTGATATAGGCAACCGCTGTCACAGTGACTGACTGGATCCTCACCAGCATTCCAGACAAAATGCATGAACAGGGAAGGAGCACTAAGCGAATCACCTCCATTCTAGACGACTGATTGGAAGAAGACTCCCACTCCAGTCCAAAAGACCTGAGTGGTCAAAGGAGTCTTGATATATTTTTTATTGTTAATAAAAGACTATAATGTTTTATATTTGGTTGTCCAGTTGAGTGCTTCATTATACAGGTTTTCTATTAATGTGGTTCCCCACAACTCTGTGGTGGATTCTTTTCCACATTTCTTTGGTTTTAAGTGTTTAGGTGTATTCGGCTGGCGCAAGAACCTTCCTTGGAGGCAAAGAAATTTCTTGAGTATTCATGTGGGATGACAATGCAGCCATGACCTTCATGAAAATCATTGGAACAGACGTAAGCCCAAATTGAAGGGCAGTGAATTGAACAGACTGCCTTAAAATGCAAAAGGCTGAAAATGCAGGTAATGTAGGTCTAGAGTCTTGGAGCTCTAGGGAGGCATGGAATTCCCTTGGACACAGATAGCAACAATGACAGATCCCAGGGACTCCGTTTCTGAACAGCAAAGCGAGCACAAAGTGGTTGAGACCGCAAGTCCAGAATAGGACTGTGGCCAGCATCTTTTTCTGCGGAATGATGAATATATTGGAGTAGAATCCTGTGAAGAGCTCCTGTGCTAAACCAGGGTTCAGAACCAGTTTTTCCTAGCAGACAGGATACTGCGTCTATGAAAAGAAGCCCCTTAACCTGGTCCCAAAGAACTCTGGATACAAAGAAACCCTAAGGAGGAACGGATTTGAAGTAATTGCAGTACCCTTCAAATATTACCTGCAAAACCCACTGATGAGTCACTGACATCTCCCACTCATCTCAAAAAAAGAGGTGACCCCCCAATGGGCCGAGATGGACCAGGACCCAGCAAGTCAAGCTGAGGTGGACTTTAAAAACAAACTTCTTAGTAACCACCTTGTTTGGCCAAGCCTGTTTGGGCTTTGGGGCAGGACAGGACATAGAACATTAGGTGTTCGATACTGGCGAGGTAATGGAAACCATGTGTCTTCTTAGTTAAAAAAAAAAAAAAAAAAGTAAGAACTTCATTAATTAACCCATCAAGTGCCAATGGGTGGCGCTGCTCACCTCTCTGACACTGGACAGTTAATCTTAGGCTTTCAACACACTGTAAAGCAACATGTTGTAGACCTCTCGAATTCAAAGGGTTCAAACCACCAAGAACTAAACATACTCTAAAGAAGAATTAATGGGGTTTAAACTGGGCATGAGGATCAGAGGGGAGTGCAAAGTTATTGACTGCCCACCAATCTGGCCCTTAAAGGGCCAGGTATGCATGTTAGAAGCAGGCCACTGACAGTATCTTTACAGCATGTCTACATGTATCTAATTTAAAAAGAAATTTTAATTTTAATTTTAATTCATAGTCAACAATGTTCTTAAAGTGAGCACTTCTTTGGTCCAACATTAAGCTTGTTTCCTCAGAGGCTGCTGCAAGACACTGCCCCTTTTTCTGTGCTCTCCAAATCAGAGTATAGTAAGGTGGAGGCTCCCCCGTCACCCAGAATCATTCAGGTTTTTGGAATCCAACGGTATTAAATGGTATTGTTGGCCGTTTACTTACTGTTAAATTAGGGTAAGAGCATCACATTCACAAGTCACTGCCGGCTTCAACACAGCCTCTCTTTCCCTGGAAGCTCCTACTAACAGCTGCACAGAAAGCCAAGACCGGAGCGATCTCTTTCAGTCCCCCGTCTGGCGTGCCGCCCCACGTGATCAGTCACGTGGGACGGCAAGTCAAAGTTCCCTATGTGGGTCCTTAAGGGACAGCACACCCCAGGACCGCTGATCCTTAAGGGGTTAATGACCAGAGGGATGTGCTTTGAAATGCACTTTCTGGTCCTTAAAGGGTTAATTGCCTAAATTACATCACATCTCTTCCACTTTAAGCAGAAGGTAAAAACATTCATTTTTATAACATTACTAGCAGTGTCGGACGGCGTTGCCCGTCTGTTTTTGTTTATGAAAGTTCTGTAAAATGCATGTGATCACGTTCTGTTTTAGCTGTCCGCCCCCCCCCCCCAGCTGACTTGAACTGCCATAGTATCCCCATAGTGAGAGACACACACACATCCCATAGTGACACACACACACACACACACACACACACACACACACACACACACACACCCATAGTGAGACGCACATGCCATGGTGAGACGCACATATACACATCCCATACATAGACACACCCACATGCCATAGTGAGACACACACACCCCATACAGATACACACGTCATAGTGAGACACATACACATCCCATACAGATACACACACATGCACATCCCATAGTGAGACACACAGACACATCCCATACAGAGACACACACACACACTCCATAGTGCGCACACACATACACAGCCCATACAGAGACACACACATATACAATCCCATACACAGACACACATCCCATAGTGAGAGACACACATGCACACCCTATAGTGAGACAGAGAGATACACATCCCATGCAGAGACGCACACCCATACACATGGCATAGTGATACACACACACAAACACACACACATCCCATAGTGAGATACACACATATACACATCTCATAGTGAGACGCACATGCCATGGTGAGACGCACATATACACATCCCATACATAGACACACCCATACACATGGCATAGTGATACACACACACAAACACACACGCATCCCATAGTGAGATACACACATATACACATCTCATAGTGAGGCATACACACACATATAACCATCCATACGTGTATATTGTTATTAATTTGCAATGCATTGCCTACCCCTCAGGCAGTGAAACAGTTAATGCAATGTACTCTTTTTTCCCCCCCACTGGGCTTCAAGGGTTAATATCAGATCTGTGAGTGATGGTATTTCAAACATTCCCAGCTATGGCCATAGTGAGAGACACACACAGCCACACACATACATACATACACATGCCATAGTGACACACACACACACACATATTCCATACTGAGACACACATACAGATGTCATAATGAGACACACATACACATCATACTTAGACACACATACACAACCCATAGTGACACACACACACACACATTCCATACTGAGACTTACACAGTGTCCCCATAGTGTGAGACATACATACACAACAGTGGTCTTGAGTCCTATGTGATGACACAGAGCAGGTCAGGGGATTTCTCCCAGCAGCACAACTTCCTGCACAGTGGAGGAGATGGGGTGGTTGCTAGGCAACCAGCAGACATGGCTCTATGCAGGTAGGAAAGTTTGTAGGGAGGGGAATCAAGTGAAGTAAGTTATTTGGCTGTTATTTTGTTGGAGGAGATCACACTGTGTGGTGTAAACCTGTAGTCATTAGTAGGAGTGCAGCTGTGTGTCAGTAGGGAAGCAGAAACACAGTGACAGCCTTAACCCTTTGACTGCCAGAAAGGAATCCCATGCATTGGGTTGCAATGTATGGGATCCCTTTATGGCACTGTGTGTGTGTTTGATGCTGTGTGTGTGTGTGTGTGTGTGTGTTTGATGCTGTGTGTGTGTGTGTGTGTTTGATGCTGTGTGTGTGTGTGTGTGTTTGATGCTGTGTGTGTGTGTGTGTGTGTGTTTGATGCTGTGTGTGTGTGTGTTTGATGCTGTGTGTGTGTGTGTGTGTTTGATGCTGTGTGTGTGTGTGTGTGTTTGATGCTGTGTGTGTGTGTGTGTGTGTGTTTGATGCTGTGTGTGTGTGTGTGTGTTTGATGCTGTGTGTGTGTGTGTGTTTGATGCTGTGTGTGTGTGTGTGTGTGTGATGCGTGTGTGTGTGTGATGCGTGTGTGATGCGTGTGTGTGTGTGTGTGTGTGATGCCGTGTGTGTGTGGTGCTGTGTGTGTGGTGCTGTGTGTGTGTGGTGCTGTGTGTGTGTGGTGCTGTGTGTGTGTGGTGCTGTGTGTGTGTGTGTTTAGGCTGTGTGTGTGTGTAGGCGTGTTTGGTGCTGTGTGAGTGGAGCATGTGTGTATTAGGGTGGTGTAGGAGCAAGTGGCAGCCATTTTGTTTTTGTCCTCAGTTGAATAGTGGTGGGCGGGCTGGAGAGTGGGGGCGGGCCAACTCCCTGCAGTACTGCAACTCCTGTGAAAATCACGCCCCCATTGAATTACCCAATGGGAGCTGTAACTCCTCCTTATTGCCACCCCTGGGTGTGTATGTCTCCCGAGGAGACATAAATAAATATATATATATATATATATATATATATATATATTAGAGATAAGCAGAACAAAACTGTATTTCAGTGACACATTCATTACCGAAAACACACTACAAGGTTTAGAAGGGTCAAAGGTGCCTTCAAGTAGATTTTATTTCAGAGTAGTTTAGGGGGCGAACTGTACCTTTCCTGCTGTTTTTGAACTACAGTTGCTTTCATCCTCATCCAACCACTGGTTAGCCGAGCATGATGGGAGATGCAATCCAAAGTCAGCTGGAGAGTCAGTTGTTTCCACTGTCGTAAACAGAACACTGGACTGTATAAATGCCAAGTGGTATAATTTTGGAACGATATACACCATATGGGACCAATAAGAATTCCCACAATTTAATTTAACATAGTAATGCACTGGAAAGCTTTCTAGCATTCAAAGGGGTAAAAGTCCAGTTTAAATAAGTGATTAGTTTTACTAGTCCCAGTTGGTCTGTCCCACAATCCCAACACTTTGCCTTTATGCACAAGGCCCACTGCTGCTATCTGATACCTCACCTGTAAGTAGTACTAACCTGGTGACTCCAGAAGGGTTGCCCAGAATTCCTTGTCCCTCTGGGCTGGATCTGATCCCGACCCTTTCAGGCGGAAGAGGTGCACGGAGTGTGGCTGGGTCTGACTGCTATACCTGCTAATAAACATGTCGCAGTGCTGCAAAGGTGAAAAGCAAATACATTAATATGTGGGTCCTAACTATAAAAGAGTAATCAATCCACTGATGCAAACAGGTGTGGGAATCACAGTGACAGCTCAATGAAGCAATCAGATGGGCAATTTTTCTTTACTCTTGGAAATGAATTTTGCCTAATAATTACTTAACATAGAAGAATTCAACAGTACACAAATTATTTGGCTATTAAAAGAAGAAAAATAAAGGGATTGAATGCTAGAAAGGTAATCAATGCACTGCCAAGCAATGAGATGAGACCTTTCTACCATTCAAGAGCTTAATGACATATGTACAGTGAATGCATCTTACAATCCTGACACATCTAGCAACATTAAGAGATAAAAACAAATTAATCTCACAAGAAACTATTAATATAAATATTATATATATATATATTTTTTTTTTTCCACCTCAACTGCCTGATTTATTTTCTTCTATTGTCCATGTCTCCCAGTGTTCCTTTTGCTAAAGATCTGAACTCACTGAGCCAAAAGACAGTGAGTGAAACAGGAGATAAAGAAGTTTACCTTGCTGACACAGCAGGCATGGGAGAAGCCCAGGTCTGTCAGTCTTGTCACCTCTCCTGGAGTCTCGTAGTTAGCAACATATAGATGGTGCTCAAGAGGTGTGTCCTTGGTGCCTTCAAAATACACCAGTTTGTTTACCTCATCCACTCGGATCTGGGAAGAAAAAAACTTGCATTAATTTACAATTAATATGAAAAAAAGATAAAGCAGCAGCCACTGTCATTCAACTGCAAGATGAAGACCTCCTCAGCAAGCTGAGGGTATGGACCATAATCTGCCACTCTGGTCGAGTGTAGGTCGGCAGGTATTTGACCCTGCCGGGGACTAGAACCTGTGACCCTGAGGTTTGAGACGATCATTATGATTCCCAAACCCATGCAAAATCAGCACTAAACTTACAACCCTCAGCGTACAGGTTCTAGCAGATCCTCTCCCCAGACCTTGTGCAGTAAGCTCCAAAGAATCAGCTGATGATGCCTACTGGCTGCTGTAACCAAGCATACCACATTCTGGTCCATAAATTGTTGATTAATGTGGATGCTATATCCCTGTATTACACACGAGTAAGCAGCCTGTTTCGGAGAAGCCACACCCAGAGTTCTGCTATGTGTTTTCTCTTTACCAGATCATGAAATAAGTGACCATCTATAAACTACATTTGAAGGGGAGAATATTTAAACGTGACTGCTGTCTGAAGGACAGCTTCCTAGGTTAAGGGGCCATCCAACTATCGGACAAAAACCTCATCATTCTCAGACAGTATTGTGATGATGGGAGCAATAGTTCAATTCCTGGAGAGCCATATGTTTCAAATTGTTAGAAAACAACCACAGAATGAAACGTACAATGGATCCGTGTCGACCAAGGACCTCCCATTCTCCGCTGGTAACAGCCACCTCCTCCTTTATGGGACATCGGAAGTCACCTAGAAGTGACAGACATCACATTTTTATATGGTCGGAAGAGGGCTCAAAAAAAAAAAAAAATAAATAAATAAAATAAAATAAAAAAAAAAAATAAAAAAAAAATTGATATAGATATATATATATATATATATATATATCTATATCAAGGAGCTGAAAGTTCACATGTTCAAAGAGCAGCAAATTTGTTTAACCTCTTGAGGACCAGACAGCTATGCAACACATTGTGAAGAAATGCAAAGGACAGTCAACTGGTGATCAAGGAGTTAGTGTGAGTGTTTTTCCTACAGAGTTAAACAAGGGTGATCCCACTGCTGATCTTTTTAAGGAATCTGGACATTATATATATATATATATATATATATATATATATATATATATATATATATATATATATATATATATATATATATATATATATATATATATATATTGGTTTGTGTCAGCGGAGATCGGCTACATGCAGCAGATAAGGGGCAATTTTCACAGGAATAGGGAGGGGATGTAGTAGCCCCTGCCCACTCGTGAAAATCACTGCAGCGAGACCTGCCACTGCCTCAGTTCACCGGGTACCCAAAGTGCATGGCATGCCCTATCTCACAGGCAATGCGGTGCACTATTAGCTAGTATTTTATATAGATTAGAGCTGTAGTAACTTCTGAATGAAAAATCTCCCTTGTATCAACTGAAACATGTAAAAGAAGGGGATAAACACCTCCAGCTGTAATTTGTGGAAAATAAATAATTGCTCAGGTGTAAAAGGTTTTTAGCAGAAAAGACGAGCAGTGTCATGAAAATATGGCAGTTAACCTATTCTCAGGTATTGGAATGGTTAACAAAGCATCTTCTATGTGCACCAGAGCATCTAAAGGCATCTGTGTAAGGGTAGATCCTGACATAAATGTATATAGTAATCTGGACAAGCAGGGCAGATTGAAAGGGAGTCAGGTATCCTGTCCAGGACACCATAAAATCCTACAGGGACCTGACACTGGGGACACAGCGTCTAACACATGCAGAAATATGGTCAGAAATATGCTTAGGTTTTTGTAGCAAAATTATGGCAAACAATCTCTGTGCAGACAGTGTGCCCTCCAGACTATCTGGAAACACATATGGAAAGAGTTAAACAGGGCAGAGGAGTACGAATGGGTCAACTAACAGACAGGTATATTGGGGTTGTTTGGGATCTGTACCAGTCATGGGTGACACGATGAACCCACTGTGGCTAGTGTGACCGGTACCATAAAACTAAAGATGACATTTTAAAGTATCTGGTCAGAATCTGGTGATTGGATTATGACCAAACTCAATAAGAATGTCATACTGCCTGGGCTACACCCTCTCCTCCCATGTGACAAACAAGTGGGAAGTCTCACAGAGACCAAGATGGTAATTCTATAAAAGTGTGAATTTCAGGAAAATCTTTGAATTTCTTTTTACAAGGATCTTACCATCTGGAGATTCCCAAAGACTATTGGTACTTTGGTATAGTATAGATTTTCTGTGTTATTCCTTGTTTATTTTCACACTGTTTTGTATTTCTATTTTGTGTGCCTTATTTTTTTCTTTTTTACCATAATTGGGCTGTATGTGATTGTAGTCCAGGGGGTATTAGTAAAGCATTACAAGGTAATTTTTGTGCAATGGTGGGGTAAGAGGTCTAGTTGCCATTAATGCTTTCATCCCGACACCCTGCATCTCGGGCAGGCTTATACCCTTCTCTGTGACAAGCAGTATTGGAGCAAACCAATTGCACCACAGGATACAAACACCAAAATGCACATTGATTTATATGGCGCTTTTAACCCCTTAAAAACACTGGAGATCTCCACAGCACCCATGGTGTTAAGAGAAGGAACATGTCACTTACCGTAATGATAAGGTCTTCAGTCAGGCCTGGATGTCATGTGCATGGAGATGGCCATGAGAGGTGGCTTTGAGTGCCAGAGGAGTATGCAATGCATTGTGTACCCCTCTGAAACTCCCAGGGTTAAACTTGAAGCATGCATAGTACATAAATCTACACAATCATGAAAGGACTATAGAGTTGCCCAAAACACAATGCAAAGCAATGTGCAGCACAACCCTCTGGTCCTTATAGAGTTAATATCACCAGATGCTTGGATAAAGTTTGAGGTCCTGGTAACCACCTCCAAGGACATGACATCCAGGACTGATTGCAAAAAAGGCTATTTGGATTTTCTATCAATAAGTATGGCAAGTGAGTTTATTGTGAGGTGTTACTCAACACTGAGGTTTTTTTTTTTTTTTTTTTTTTTTTAGCCAAATGGATTCTGGGATGGCAGAGTGGAGTGCAGCTGAGCTGCCATCCCAGAATTCCATGAGGTGCCAGGACCATCAGACCAGGTTATTAAGGACCCTTTATGTGCCAGCACCTTCAGGCTGGTCCTGGCACTTCATTGAACTCTGGCATGGCAGCATGACTGCACGTCGCTCTGCCATCCCAGAATTCAAATCACTTTATTAAACAAAAAAAAAACAAAAAAACCCTCCAGGGTCATTAACTGCCACCCACGTGCCGGATCGGGTTCTCGTTAAGGGGTTAAATGCCTCATTTAAGTCAATGGGAATTTTTATTCGGTGCAGTTGTATTGATTGGTACAGCTGGTTTGTTTCAGTACTGGACATTTTTTGTCTGGGGAAAAAGTGGCACACACACATAATAATCTCAACACAATGCATGAGGGTAAGGGACAGGAGGATGTTGCCTTCAAAGACTAGAAGAAAAATCCCTCAAGAAATATACACAAGATCAAAAGCATAATGAAAGAGGGACAGAAATAAGATAAAATCTCATTAAGGCCAGACACGATAGTAGTACCCATCTGTCAAAGATTCATTCTGTAAGATTTGGCTGGTACATGATGCTGTGCAATCATCTGTACCAGAAACATCAGCATTCCTAAATTGTTTAGTTGTAACCAGATGGCAAGAAATCCCTCATAAATGCCTAACCTTTACAATCTCTTATTTTAACCTGCGCAGAAAATACTAATGGCCACTATGAATCAATCCTGTGTGGTTTAGTACTTCAAAATGAATCTTTAATTAGATATCAGATCTATGGAGGCAGACATTTTTGTAGGATTCCATGAGCATCAATTCCCCCCCCCCACGGATATCATCTTAGGATTCCTACAATCACGTCTGCCTCAGTGGACATGATTTTAGGTACTAATTGTAAGATTCATTTTGGAGAGAAGGTCCAGATTATAGTAATTTGGGGAAATTGTTATTAAGAAGTGTTAGTGTTCTTTTAAATTTGCTTTTAATATTTTACAGCTGATGAGTACACACACACAAGCCTGATACACAGATTCTGAGATAAGAAACACTTAAAACCTGATCCAGTTTGCGTTGTAGAAATGAGAGGATCTCCGGAAGCAGTTTTCTTTGAAGTCATTAAAAATGTTCTCCAGACTCTATCTATACAAAAGAGGAATACATCATGTGACCAAAATTCTGCCTACCTGGCACACACACCCAGGGGCGGCACTAAGGAGGCGTTAATCAAATCTCCTCTATTCTGCCTGTCCCACTGGTCCCACCATGGGAGCGTGTTTTTTGACAGGAGTAACCAAGGGGGGACAGCCTCCCTGGCCATTCCTGTCAAAATTTTTGCAGGGAGAATCAGGGGCTACAATAAACACACACGCAATACACACAAACACACACATACAATACATACAATCACACCAAAACGTGATAAGTTACTTGCAAAATGATATATTCCATACTAAAAATGGCTATATGCAACACTCCATGAGCAACAAGTCATACGCCAACTTTATTCACACAATGATATATGCAATACTCCACAGCTGAATACAATACACCCAACACCATATGCAAAACAATACGCCAAATGCCACAGCAATATGCCAAACATTATATGCACAACAATATACGCAAATAGCTATACTCTATATGCCAGACACCATATGCTACACACCAAACACTATTCTCTGTTATAGCCAAAAGCTATATGCACAAAACGCTATATGCCAGACGCCATAAGCAATACGTCACAAGCCATGCACCAAACTCTATATGCAAGTGTTATACACCTAACACAAAACAGAAAATACGCTGTACTGTACAAGCAAAATACATGAAAAACACACTCAACAAGCCAAACACACATACTCTCACTCACACGATATTGCTCAAGATCGCTCACACACATTTTCACACTGGCAGACACTCTCACTGAGAGTTACGTATCGCAGTGCTTTGCTATGTTTTGAATGCCTTTTTTGGAGCAGAAAGAGCTAAACACTATGAATGCAACAAGCCAGTTGTTAAGACAGTCATTGTTTTATTAAAGGGATAGTAATGTTTAATTTTAAGTTTAATATTGTAGGCATTAAGAAATAATTACATTGAAATGTCTTATATCTCTCAAACAATAAAGGTTTGAGAGATAACTGGCTAAAGTCCCCCCACCCCACCCAGGCTGTTTCAGAAATGTCTGCCATCTAGCTGACAGCAGCAGATTCCGGGACCGGCCGGCGGCTCTTCATTGTAACAGTCTACAAAGTGTGCTTGCAAACCAGGCAGACTTTGTATACCGTTCCAAGGAATTATTTCTAAATCGTGTGATTTCAGCTCTGCTGAAGAGCCACCAGCCAGTCCCGGAACCAGAATCTCCTGCTGTCAGCTAGATGGCAGACGTGTCTTAAACAGCCTGGAGGGGGGAACTTAAGCCAGTTATATCTCTCAAACAATAAAAGTTTGAGAGATAAGACTTACAATCTATGTAATTATTTTTTTTAATGCCTACAATATTAAATAAACTTAAAATTAACATTACTATCCCTTTAATTGCACAGGCAAAGATTACCAGAAAGAGATTACCAGCTTTTTGGATGATGAAGCCTTCTGGTGATCAATGAACACTGTGATAGGGTTCTGAAGTTTTTATTATCTGTGCTACCACCATAAACTGTGTTTTATTTGATCTGTTTCAATAGTTTTACTGAAACGTACAATAAATGATCTCCCCTGCCTTTGTTGCTGTATAGTAGGGGACAAAGGACATAATCAGCCACTGCAGAATACCATCAAGGCTGGTCACATTCTAACTTTAATGTCTGACTCGTTGACACATGGGAAAACTACTGGACTTTCCTTTTATATCCACAAAGTTCATCACAACTAATGTTTCTTGTGCATCCTCAATAATAAGGGTTAAAAGCTAGTCTTGAAAGCACCAGACCGTGTCCTCACTTTAATAAGGTGTAAGGTTATTCAGAATGATAAGCCAAATGCAAAATGAAAGATTATTCACATCTAAACAGTTAAGAAGTTTGGGACCTTGACCCATTAAGTTACATTATCTTTACAATCCTCTAGTCTGCCTGCTTGATTTTATTCCACCATTGCATTTTTAAGCTAGGACAAGAGGTCTGAATTTTATGCTGCTCTGACTTCAGCCTTGACTTTATTAAATGACTTTCTAAAGTATATAAACTGGTAGAGGGAGCTCCAACAGCACTGGTTGTTACATCAGGGCTCAAAATTTCCACTAGCCAATGGCGAGTGAAAATGTAGCCCTGGCGAGTAGAAATTCAGCCCTGGTGGGTATGTTATGGCTTGCAGTGGCGAGTAACTTTTAAGGTCTGGCTAGTAGCAAAGGACTTAAAATTATAAGCCCTGGTTACATTATTTTTATTCTTTTCACTTTTGGGTTTTTCTGTTCCTTCACTATTCTTAACTAAACTGAAACACTGATTACACCAAAATGACTCCAGAAATCAGTACTTTTGGGAACAAGCCAACATCAGATGGGGAAGGTAGGCTAGTTAAGAACTTTCTTGGATAGGCCAGAGGAAAGGAAAGTGGATACCATGAGGACATCCAGCTTTTGTGGACTACAATACCCATCATCCGCTTGCTAGCCAATGGCTGCTCAAGGATGATGGGAACTGTAATACACAACAGCTGGAAGCT